>CM069536.1:30660158-31910158 GCA_035773235.1 Eospalax fontanierii | reverse complement strand
GAACTCTTAAATCTAAGCAGGATGATAAAATGAATACATTCTTTCACAATTAGTAGAAAGCAATTGGGAAGATAATGTTTTAGTTGAATCACAGATGCAGAAGTTATATTTTATAGATGATACAGTGTCTACTCATGAGAAAATTGTGTGAGGTCATAAGGACACAATTCTTAGGAAATGAAAGGGTTAGACCTTCCTAACCTTGGAGAACACATCTTACTAAAATTCTTTCACTCTTCAAAGAGTTGATAGCATTGTCCACAGACAAACATAAAATTACAATATGATTTATTCAACAAGTTCTTTTCTTCTATTGTTTCTCACATTAGAGAAAGCATAGATTTTGCTTATATGATTCTATTTTTGAAAGAGAACTAGTTCATTATCAAGAGACAGCATGGGGACTGCTGAAGGCAGGAATAGTACCTAGCACCTCACACGGGAAAGAAATCAGAGGCAGAACACCAGCTCCAACGTTGAAACTGCAGTCTTCCACAGAGAACTTGCTTTTCCTTATGACTTGACCCACCTCAATTCATCAGGCCCTGTTCCCACAATTGTTGATTAAAAGAGAAAACTTCAGGAAGTGTGGATGTTTTGTCACCAGGAAGCATAGGATTGGTTAAAATCCATAACAGGAAGGTTTTACAGTATACTAAAAATGGCAATATATTTTTTGTAGCTTCAGGGATTTAAATAAATTTCACTAAAACATATGAACAAGAATGAACAAAAGAGGTATTCAGAAATGATCAAATCAATAAAACTGCATTCATAATGGTCTGCTGAAGCCTCGCACAAATTCTCTGTGCTGTACGCTCTCCTTCCGATCTGGAAATCAGTATACGTTCGTGGAGCTGGTCGTCTGTGTAGCTGCCATTTCCTGAGCTCTTTGTTTCTCTCCATAGATTCATAGCATCAAAAAGTCCATACTTTCATCTGTATCCTCTTTGTTTGGCCTGAATGACTTCCTTTGACATTTCTTGAAGTATAGGTCTGTTGAGGATGGATTCTTTTTACCTTCTGTGCTTTTGGAAACAGTCCAGTTCCCTTTCATTTTCTGGAAATCATTTCCTTTGGCTGTAGCTTGGTGGCTTTCCTTTCAGAACTTTAAAGATATTCTTGCTCTGTGCTCCAGTTTGTAGTCCATCCACGTAAAATCTATAGATGACTGTGCGTGTATTCACCTGCATCATATGAACGTATGTTCATTTCTCTTGCTTCTTTTATGACTTTCTCTTTACCACTGGTCCAAAAAGTTTGATTCTGATATGCTTTGGGGGTATTTTTCACTTTTTATGTGTTTGGGATTTACTGAGCTTTGTGACTCTGTGGGTTTATGGTTGCATGAACATTGAGGATTCTCTGGCTAGTTTCTTCACATTTCTTTTTCCCATCCTGTCCTTTGAGACTCTAGTTACATATTGATAAATCCTCGTGAGTGCTTTTTAAAATGCTTTTACAATTCATGTTTGTTCTGAATAGCTTATATCCTAACTTGATGTTCACTAATCATTTGATTGGTAATGTCTACTCTGAATTTAGTCTCATTCAAACTATTTTTCATCTCAGCAACTGGATAGTTCATCTTCAAAATTCAGCTTTCATCTGTTATAAAAAGATGTGTTTCTCTGGTTAATGTTTTGAGCACATGAAGTTGAGTTATAAAAAATATCTGCTAATGAAACTATCTGCTAATGCCAATATCTATATCGATTTTTGGTTGGTTTTACTAGATTTATTCTTCTTCCCTTTATGGGTCATTATTTCACGTTTCTTGAAAATCTAGTAATTTATGACAGATGTCATGAATTCTGATTTAATAGGTACTAGATATTTGTGGATCTTGGAAAATAGTTTGAAGCTCTTATAAAGATATGATTATTTAGAGGTTATTGATTTTATACTTTTCAGGATTTGGGGGGGAACTGAGTCAGTCCAGCTTCTCTCTCTCTCTCTCTCTCTCTCTCTCTCTCTCTCTCTCCTTCTTGCTCTTTGCCTGCCTTCCCCTCTTCCTCTCGTTTTTCTCTCCCCTCTCCCCTTCTATCCTCTCTCATGCTTCCTTTCTCTTTCTTCTACCCTCTTTCTTTCTCTTCCTGTCTCTTCCTCCTCTCTCTCTCTCTTCTCATCTTCCTTCACCCTCACAGCAATTTATCTTTGGCTGGATTTTTCTAGTATCTACACTCTTGCTGTCTTTGCCTCCTTGGATTCCCAACTTGATAACCCTTCAGGTCACATGTTCTCTCAGGTTGCACACTGGGTCCATTTACCTGTGTAATGTCCTATGATCTCAGTACACATCTTGATTTCCATTTCTCATTGATCTGTTTTCATTATTGTTGTTGTTGATTCTGAGTGTCCTAATACCATATTCAGATTAGCTCATCCAACAATTTGAATGCTTCTAATGGTAGAAGAGAGCTGATTTTAACTACTTTATTTGAGGAGGGAGTCATCAAAAGGTAAAGATTTTGGATCACTGTATTTTAAACTAGTTAAACTACCAATGGGAAACCAAAGTAATAAAAAAGTAGTATTAAGCTATGACCCCTATGTTCTTTTATTTTCCAATGTATTTCTAGATTTATTGACTAAGTGTTTACTTCTTTTCATAAATTTGATTGAACAAGGAATCATTCCATGCCGTATTTTAAATTTCTAATTTGTTCTTATTACTTAGAATTGTCTCAAATTAAGACATTTTTATTCTGAAGTAATTTATATACTATCAAGATTAAAACATTACTTTCTTTGGTATGTCATGCCTACCCATAAAACAAGATAGCAATATTAGACAAAATATATTACCCTATAAATTAATTTGTTAAAAGTTTTAATATTGTTCAAATATAGATTTATAGCATTTGACTATATCTTTAATACAATAGAAAGCACTGATTTTTTTTTTCTTTTGGAGTTTTAAATTTGATGAGACTTTGAATTCCTTGTATGGTTTTATTTAATTGATGTTCAAATTAGTTTGACCTAAAAACTCTTAAGAAAAAAAAATCATTTTCCAAGTTCTTTGAGTGTCTTCAATTTGCTTAGCTGAAAATAAAATTATATTGTAAGTCGTAAAAGTTTTATTATACTGAAAGTTCTTTGTGGGCTTTTTCATAGAATTAATTCAACATCACTACTTGGTAATGAAGTATATTTATATATTTTTGAAAAGATTAGGGTAAAATTTAAAAATTAGGTGAAAATCAAAAATAAGGTTAGCCCTGTGAGTTCACATATTTGATATGCTATAATTAACTACTCTTGTTAATACTATATTTCATTCAAAATATACTGTTTAAAATGTATTAGTTTAGCTTAAAAAGATTAGAGATATTTTGCATCCTCACTTAAAGACTTGAAGACAGATTTTAAGGAAATGGAAAACCAAGTAGTTAATTATAAGTAACAACAGAAGAGAACTGAGTGAGTGTTCTCCTTATAACTTGCCTTTATAGTCTAACTAATATTGATAATCTGGAAGGTACTACCACCACAAATAGACACTCTGTCTTCATGTAATTCTAAATTTGACATGGTAAGCCAAACACCGGGAAAATTGTATAGATATACTAATGGCTGCTGAATTCATTATCTAAAACACTTGTACTTCACAATGTGTTGTATTCTCTGTCTCATGAGCAATCCAATTCTTGCACTGTTATTTCAGGTTAGAAGCTCTGGTGACTAACTGACGCTTACCCAGCAAGTTAAACTAGTTGTCTTAATGAAGTGATACTCATGATTAATATTAGAGATGCTTTCTCTAGGGAGAAATCAAGATTACTTTTGTCTATTGAGTTGCATTCAAATCTCAATTCTAATGCCTAAGTATTATTCAGTTAACTTGTTGAATCAATAATAAAACAACTCTATTAATCCTAACTTCTATACATAAGTTTATTTGTATCACAATGCTTTTCAAAGTGGTATGTATAGTCAATTCTCCAGCTAAACTCAAAATTCTGTACTTCCCTGACTGGTAATGACCAGAAGCAATTGTCTTGTAAGGAAAAAAATACCCTGTGAACTTTTGCAACAGTCCTTATTGATGGTGAAGTCACTGTTGGCAAACATTGTATTCTTTGATTCTTTAACTACTTTTATTAATTAGTGCTGCACACACCTTTCTTCATTTGCTAAGAAATTATATTTAAACAAGTTTAACAGTGAAATCTATCTGTGTCTTCATAACTGCATACGCTTTAAGGAATTGTTAAAAGCTGTTAATCTCTTACTCAAAACAAGTTTGTGTAATGTAATTTACATCTAGAAATACACAAAATTTAAAATTCCCATTTGAATTATCCACAGAATTAATTTTCTAATAAAGTATTTATCACATCTTTCATTTGCTGCATACCATGAAGAAAACATGAAAATTTATAATTTTTCAACTTGTCTCTTCAGTTAAGGGAAATTATTTTAAATATTGTTAACATGGTCATGTAGGAAGAACAAGTATTGCATAATTTTGCCCTGTTTTAGGAAATAAAATCTTCACCATTTCCTCCTCTGGTTTCTAGAAATCATAATTTCCTGCTTCAAATCAGTTAATCTCAAAACATCTCAAAAATGTAGAAGAGGAACATTATTTTAGTGATATAGAAAACTACTATATAATTGAACTTTTTTAAACAAACAATCTTCTCAAAGTGAATACAATTCATTTTGAATTCTTTGCAATCATTCATATTTTCCATGTTGAAATACATAAAAATCTAATGGCATATAATAGTTTCTTAACTTCATATTGAAAGTTGCTGGCAAAGACTTATTTTTATAGTCTTGAAATGTTGGACAAGACACATTATTCAAATTGAATACTTAACTATTTTACTTCTGTAATCTACCTTACCTTACGAAATATAATTATCTGCCCATATTTTAGTTTTGATGGCATTTATAATCTATTTAGAAATCATTTATAATCTATTGATTATAAATTCTAATTTATAGTTAGTTAGGAACATAAACAGAACAATTCAATAAATGTTTCTTGTATGAATTAACCAACCAAAAAGTAGTCCATATCTACTCAATAACAAACAACCATGGAAATTAAAAGCAGGTAAACATCCATTAGGGGACAGTTCTGTGGTAGATTATGATACCTCCTTGGCCCATTGGATTGGATTCTCTATCATCACAGAACTACAAATGAATATTTAAAACACTAATTATGTCTGTAACAAGAGTTTGTCAGGAATTATTTTTATCATACCAGTAAATAACAGCTGACGTAACGCCACATGATGTCTAAAACTGTGCTTCTGTAGGAAGAAATCAACTTGCTACATTTAATGACAGAAGGTATTATCAATGGTTAAAAAAGTCAATAAAAATAATAAATTTTTAACTCAGTTAATTTTGTCACCAGCCCACTCAGTTGTGTGTTGTGAAAGAGATTGTTTTAGGTGTAGATAGCTCTCTGGACACAGTATGGTTAATTTTTGTTGATTTATAAACTAAATATTTAATATTTATAAATAAACAAAAAATAAAATTAATTAAAAAAATAAAGCAAACATTGGTTGCCACTAGGCAGAGAGCATTCATGTTAAATTATATGGGACACTCTGCTCGCAGTAAGTTCTTTCTTCTCAGTCCAGTTACCAAATGTCATCCTTCATACCTTTTGTGCTTCAGGACTTTTGTCTTACATCTGACTTTGTGACTTTGATCATGTTGAACAAGGAGGCAAGAAGAGAAGAAGAAAAAGGAAGATAACAGAAAAAGGATGGATGTTTTTAGTGCTAAAAGGGCAATGACCAGAGAAATTTTAAAAAGCTTAGAATGCCACATGTGGTGGCTAGCACATGCCTTTAACCTCTGCACTTTGGAGGCAGAGGCAGGTGGATCTCTTTGAGACTGAGGACGGCCTCATCTACATTCCAGGCCAGCTGCAGCCTCAGAGAGATCTTGCCTCAAAATAAATAATCCAGACCTATGGTGCTTGAGTTTAGTCCCAGCATTCAGGAGGCAGTGCAGAAGCAGGCGTGCCTCTGTGGAATGCAGGCCATCCTGGTCTCCACAGTCAGTTCCAGGCCAGCTGGGTCTACAGAGAGACCCTGGATCAAAAAGACAAAATTACTTAAATAAAAATAAATAAATAAATACATAAATAAATAAATAAATAATAAAATGCTTAGAGTGATAGATCATTCCACTTAAAATGTGACTTCCTAGGAAAGCAACTGAAGACTTCTGGGATGATTTTTTGAGGATTTTTTTCACTTTAGTTTTCTTGCTTTCTTTTCTCATATAATACCTGTATTTTATACTGGCTCCTGCCTGTGGATAACAAAAGTTTTCTGAGTGAGCATAATTGCACACTTTAAGAAAAATTAGATAATTTTATCAAACTATTCATACTTTCATAGCTAAGAGAAGTTGAAATGCTCCCAAACCTGGTTCTCTAGCATTCTTTCTAAAGTCTAATGAAAAGACTTTGATTTCAACTTCGCCTGTATAAATCTCCAGGGATTGCAAGGACAGGACATTTTACTTTATCCTTAGGGGACTCCACCCTTACCTCACTTCCCCTTCCTGTGCACAGCCTGTGGGAATGTGGTCTTCTTTATCTTGGCCAAGGCTATGTCTTTAGCCCTGCTTCATTACTCTTTAGCTCTGTAGGCAGTTTGCTTCCTTTTCCTTTCCTCTTGCCACTTCCCTTTTATTCAAAGTGAAAATGCTGATTAATGAAGGATTATTCCGTAAGAAAAGCCTAGATAACTGTGGATAGTTAATTACTGTATCAAAATTCCTGGCATGAGCATTCCTTACTCTTTCTTGCCTCTGGAATTAAAACTTGAGTAGCTGACTGAAGTCTACACAACATTCCATGTAATTATTAATAAAACAATAATGCATTCTAGTGGCAGCACACAATCTTAATCCAGCAAAGTTCTATCCTTTTCTCAAATCTGGAAGACTTTTGAGTAAATCTGGAAGACTTTTGAGTTTATGGAAGCAGGCTGATATTCAGCATGAATCTCACAGCTGGTTTTCTCCAATAAAACACTTGATCCTCTCACCTTTAACCATGAGTCAGCATCACATAACTGGAATAGAGATGTGGTTTGGAAAGACTATTGATTTATTCTAACATTAACGGAATCAGAGAAGGGTCCATTTCAAAGAAAGAAGGGTCACTCAAAATACTGACAACCCCACCTCTTTACAATCATTTTCAGATACCTTACCACTTGACACCTTAACTCCAGTCCAGCCCCTTATTTCCAGGCATTCAGTGCTGTCCTTCATGTCCGTTCTACCCAATGACTGAGAATTCATACACTTCCAGCTGGGTTTTGAATATTTGAATTTAAACCTGCCCTTTTGCTTTCTCATCCATGATACAGGTTATCTGGGATATTTTCCAAAAAGATTGCTTTGTAAAATCTTAATTACCATGAATGATAATATGAATAAGCAGCAATCTCTTGTAAAAGTTAAATGTATAAATTAAAACTTCAAAAAAAATGTTTCTTCTGTTATATTGTGAAGATTATATCTTTTGAGCTGCCTCCGAGTGTTGAGCAGGGATTTGATACAAAACTTGAAAACTAATACCTTTCCTTACTAATTAGATGTTTACATTGATAAAATTATGATGGCATATCAAAGACTAATTGGTCATCTTTGCAAAAGTAGGCTAAATGCTCTAAAAATAACCTTACAAAAAAAATGCCTTGAAAGTGTTCTTTTCAAAGATGAACAAAACCAAAAGTAAACCTTTTCTCAGCGATAAAAATGTTTTCCCTCAAATTTGTTGTTCTAAAATAAGATTAAATATTTTTTAATTCGCATATCAGTTATATGTTAGATTACAGTTCTTTCTTAAATTAACTTTTCTTTGGAAAGACTAAATTAGTATTTTGTCTTTTTTTTGAGACAGGGTCTCCCTGTAGCCATAGCTTGCCTGGAACTGGCTGTGGAGACTAGGCTGGCCTCAATCTCATGGAGATACATTTGCCCCTGCCTCCTTATTGCAAATTGATATTTGATGTTAAATTTCTCTGAGAAACTATAAACCACTAAACACATAGGTTTCTTTTTAGTATCTGTTTTTGGGGGCGGGGGAGTTGTTTTGTTTGTTTGTTTCTCTGTTTTTACTGGAGGCAATGAATAACAAGGATTAAAAAGAAAACTCTAAAAGTCCCGTCTCTCTAAAAATAAAATAATTAAGATTTTCTAATTGGGCCTATATATAAAATATAACTATTTGGGAATGAAAGCAGCTTTGGTTATAAATGAATATGATGTGCATAGATTTTCCAAATATTTTAATAAATGTTTTCAAAGGTCCTGACAAAAAAAATATGACAAATTCAGAATTTAGAAACAAAGGCGGTCTGATTTCATTCATTTGCCCTTTTAATGCTCATTCCTTCAGCCTCAGTGCCTGACTCTGTTATAGTTGCTGGTAGTCCAAAGGTTTGTCCCTAGACATCATACATAGGCTCATAAACATCAAGTTTTAAATGTAGAATATCAAAGTGAAATCATAGCTACAGGTGAAGAGATGAACGTAGTGAGAATGGTGAATCCATTCAGTGTGGCTACAAGGCATCAGACCATTTCAGAAAGGGAATCACCATTCTATTCCAGGCTCGGACATAATAATAGAATTACTTCACTCCTTAGGGGATTTCTGGAAAACTCGGTTTGCATGTTGAGAGAATGCAAGGGAATCTCTGTCTGAGAAATAAAACTGCTCTAATAAATCACTCCTATTTCTAGCTGATTTTTGAAGGTATTCGAGGTCCTGGGATAGAAGGTGACATTGCCATCGACGATGTATCAATTGCTGAAGGAGAATGTGCAAAACAAGACCTAACGTCTAAGAGTAAGTGTTTCTTTCTGGAAGTGATTTGCTAAAGTCACATATATCATCAATTACAGCAACAAGTTTCCATTTTAATAGGCAAAATTTTGTTTTTACTTAAAATTTTCTTCTAAGATCATAAATCATTGAATGTATCTTAAACAGATGATTAAGTCCCATTGTAGCAATGTTTCAACTAACATAAAATGAAAGTAATTTTAACTTAAATTCATGTGAGACTAATGTGGTATGATTTGTAAAATAGATTTAAATTATTTTTATTTATTCTATTTCTTTGTCAGAAGCTTTGAACACTTATTAAAATATTTTGAAAATCTATACACAGCATACTTATTTATTTAATGAAAACAATTTTTATTTCCAAATAGTTTATTTCCTAGAGCTAACTTTTGCTGTTTTAGCAAATGCTGTTATGTAAAAACTTAATAGATATATTTATTAATGAAGGGGTCTTACTTTTCTCTGCCATAATCAACTTCCTATTCTATCACAATCCTGTTAAATAATTTCAGTTTTAGTCTATAGAATGATTTAAATGTTTGTTTTAGCAGTTTCTTCAATTTTTGATTTGTCTATTTTTAAACAGAATACATATGAATTTATTTAAAAATTGGTTAGAAATATGTGTTGACCTGCTTCCTAAACCTCCATCTCATATATTTGAAACATACATTCAGAATCTTTCTTTTTTTTTTTTTTTTTTTTTTTGCCTCAGGTGTGCTGGGATTAAAGGCATACACCACCATCACCATGTGGGATCTCAGAATTATTCTTATCAGAGCTTCAACATCAGGGTTTTCTTAGACCCATCAGACGGCTTTAAGTTTGAGGTCAGAGTACAAAGGGAGTACTCAACCTAAATTTACACAAGTACCTTACCCAAAATTTAGCATATAAGAAGACTTCAAACTCCATGTGTTTCAAGCCTTTTAACACGATAGATTTAGGGAGACATTACTTCAGTCTAGACATCAAAAGAAACATTGTACAACTCTGCAGTGATTGCTCAGTGAACTGAGCTGACTCCATTGTTAACACTGTAACAAAACAAAAACTAAGATTACACATGCTGATGCGACCGCCCTGTTGTTCCTGGTTTCCTGTCATTGCACTTAGTATTTAAAAATAGCATTTTATGAGAAATTCCAGGGTCTGGCTCACTGTACTTTAGAAAAGCTGCAGCTACACTCACATGAAGTCATTTTGACCAATACACAAGAAAACATGCATTCATTTCAGAGAAAGTGAGATTTCTTTTAGACTTCCATCCAGAACATGAATCAGGGAACAACATAGCCTTACATTAACATAACTTACATCCACTTTACATTTTCTTATTTAAAAAAAAATTAATTAACTAAGTTCAATCGATTACATTCAACTTTCCAAAAGAGGAAAATAAGAAAACTGGAATTATACAAGTACACACAAGGAGAGGACATGATGGGAACACCCATCATGCCTTCATTATTATATTTAAGAACATTCTCATGCCCTGTTTTCTTAAACTAGTAACCACGGAGAAATATGTGTCTCACATATACATGACTAGTTAGGCTATTTCCCGCACATCTGCCATAGACATAAAGCTCATATAGAAAACGAAACCTATTTTCTTCTAAAAATAATTCCATAGATTGAATTTGTTGTATGAGTTCACTAAGGCTGCATGTGTAGCTATGTGGAATGCTTATCTCCTTAATGTTTGCTTTTGGGCACTTATTTTCTCTGTCTCTAGATTCCGTGGATGGTGCTGTTGGGATTTTGGTTCATATATGGCTTTTTCCAGTTATCGTCCTCATCTCTATCTTAAGTCCTCGAAGGTGACCTTATCCTGGCAGAGGCTACAAATGATTCACCAGGAACTGGCATGAAGAAAGAGTCTTTGTAAATGGACACTGAGAAACAAACTACCAAAGATTCCTCCACTGACTACTGACTCAAAAATAAAATAATAAAAACAAAATTTTTTTAAGCACTGGGATAAAAAGACACCTTGGAAGTATAACTTATTCCAAACTACATATAGAAGATAATCTTGACCTGAGTAGAGAAGAGACCTTCAGGTGCTTTTGTGGCTAAAATGATTACAGCATCGTCTGGTTGAACTCTGGAAAAAGAAAAAGATAAAGAAAAAAAAAAAAAAAAAGAGCTATAGAAATCCTCGTCAAAGCACAAAGTCATGGCTGGTTTTGTTTCAAATGAATAGTTTGCTTGTTACCATGGAAACCTAATGGCCTGCCAACAAAAACCTCACTGTAAACAGGGTACGTGGAGAGCTGGCATTTATTTTCCTTTCAAGAAGGTTTTATGTAGAGAATTAAATAAATGTAGGCCCTTTTACCTTTGGCTGTCACCCTTCCTTGAAAAATCTTCCAAACTCAGAATTATTTAAAGGTTTCATGTTCCATCCCCCCTAACCCTCACCCCACTTTTATGGCTGTTTGGGTTTTTGGTTGTTTTTCTTGGTTTGCTTTTTGGTTTTTGGTTTTGTTTTTCCTCCCATGGCTAAGCTAGATAACTGTATGCTGTCTCTTTTTGCATGCACTACTATCCAGGACGGTAAACCTGGGCTTACATATTACACAGGCTTATCGGAGTTTGCTTGCGGCCACTTGAACACCCAAACTATGTCATCTGTTCCAATGAAGAAACCAAACCACCATCTTTTATAAATTGCCATGGAAACCAAGTGCCTTCAATGAAACAAGCCTGAATAATTTTCAACTCAGAAGCTTGCACTGCTAAGAATGGTTTGCGTAGAACTATTTTGTAAACAGACTACAAAACCTAAATGTGCAAACGACAGGCAAGACGACCAAGCCGCTTCTGAAGACGGGACCGAAGCTGCTGCGTAAGCCCATGCAGACAAGATACTTGTTGTTTCACCTCCTAGACAGCCATGGCCTTCCGGCTTATTGTTCATTAGAAAATAACTCCATTGAGACCAGACATGGGAGCAACACTTTTTTTCTTCCGGGTTATTAAATGGGTCAACCAGAGCAAAAGGGTTGTTAAGATAATGCTTAGCGCAGAAGGTGGTAGAACACAAAAGTGATTTTTTTACTCTAACCTCCTCCATTTGAAATGAAATTGGCTCTAGCTTTAGAGGGAGCAAGAAAATGTTTGCGATTGCCATGCGTACAAACTCTGCCGCGGAACTGGGCCTGAAAATTCTGGCTTTATTCTAAACACTGAGGGTAATATGCCTCTGCCCGTTAGTCAGACTGTGCAAATTGTGAAATATTATTTTATTATTTTAACAAGATTAAAAAACACTTTTACAAAAAAACAAAAACCTGTAAAAATGATTTTGAGCTACCTGAGGACAAATCATACCTTTAACCAGCCAGTTTTCCAATGCATTGTAAATTTCACTTAAACCTGTTGGTTATGACAATTTGAAGATCTTTTTCCTTAAATTATATCAGCTTTTAATTTCATTTAAAAAGACTTTTGTCTAAAGAAGAATTATTATTATTTGTTCTATCAACACCCCAGGATTTAAGCAAACTGATTATGCAAGTGATTGGGATATAAATATTAAATTATAACATTTGAAAATATTAATATTAAAAAGCACAACAAAATGTAGTGGAAAAGTGACAAAGCTTGACTTTTTAAAACAACTGTAGAAATGTTTGTGCAAATTCAGTAATTCAACTTAAAATATAATTTTACAGCAATCTTCAATAAAGCCTCTTTCCAGGTAAGGTCTGAGAAGCGGTATGTGTGTTTGTTGAACAATGTTCACTTATCACTAAAACGAGATCAGTTATACAATTTATTGGTTACATTATCTTGGGATAAATATTCAGTGCTTCATACACCTTAATGTCTGCAGCAAGAAATTTTAATAGGAAGACCCTGATGCACTCTCTTTTATTTGTAATACATGTAAAAATTGTTAGACTTCTGTAGGTAAAATATGAGACAAATGCAACTTGAAATTTAATGTATATTTTCATAATCAGTTTAAAAAGGGATGTAGCAGAATCTCTAGATAGTGATAGAATCTAACTAATCCAAATTCTTTAAATTAGCAAAAGAAACAAATCAATATTGGAATTTATTTGAAAGAATCAGTCAGTCATATGGAAAATTTTTCAAAATTTCAAAGTCACCCATCTATTTTAAGAAACCAAAGATTTCAAGTAAATGACACCTGGGGCACTTAGCATTAGAAAAATCTCTATTCACCCTGAATTACACTTCCTAGCAACTAACCCACTATTAGTAAGTCACCAGTTCTTTTTCTGGTTTTTCATTCTCATTGCCAATGTGTTTTAGATCTAAAGAGAGGCTTAGTTGATTGTCCTCTTTCAATTATCTTTGGGTTGATTTGAATGAGGCTCTTGCATATAAACTAACAGGAAAAAAAAAGTCCTAAATTCAGAATATTTGAACACGTACATGTCATTTTAAGAAAAATCACAAAGTTTATTTTCCTCTTCTGAGTTATCCTGCACAAAGCAAGTGCTATGAGATTCAATTGTACCATTAAGCATTTATCAAACACTAAAATCTATTCTAAACTTTCACAACAGTAAGAATACACACAGTTCAGAAGTTCATGAGAACTGGCTGGTACTTCAAAATTAATTTTTATTAAACTTTTAAGAAGTTGCAGATGACTGTGAAGAACAGAGGAGCAATCAGAAGTGCCAAGCAATCAGACATACAGGGACGGTAATAAAATGTATTTCTCAAGTGAGTTCAGGATCGCTCAGATAAACCAACATACTTAGAATTAGAATCAGTGTTTTCTACTTCAGATCAAATGTTCAGTTGCTTTAAATGAAAATAAATTGGTAAAAATGTAGAAAATTTTTAATGACCGGGGTAAATGAACTGTAAATTTTGTTAAGTCGCCTCTTCTTTAACAGTAGTAATAATCATGAAAACCTGAAAAGACCTCTTTAGTGAAGGCCTTCCTCACCTAACTAACATTGTTGTATTTTATCAGGAGCTAGATACATCCTCACCTTCTTTCTGCCCACTTTAATAATGTGTTTAGTATCTAATGGATAACAACCTTTGCTGTTGATGTTCTTTTGTAGGATGGCATCTAGGAATTAGGTTTTTAATTTTCTGGGAGAAAAACATACCATTTAATCTCTTTCTGTCAGTAATTGACCCCCATTAATCAGGAGTACCACCATATCCATCAATTCAAAAATGTTTGTTTCTTTATGTTTTAACATTTCTACAACTGGACTTATTTTAATTACAATTGGCAGCATTTCTGTGTAGTAATTTATAAAATGAACCCTAGAGCTGATAGAACAGAAGTATGATGAGCTTCTCTGCGCTCACTAATGTTGCCAGAAGTGCCAAACAACGCCAAATATTACTGCTTTCCTTCACACCCAAAAGTGAAAAAAAAGACGATCTAGTCATAAGTATAGGATGGATAAATACTCACGGACTATGCAGTTTTGAAAAAATAACCTACTTATCTTTGCTTTTTTAAAAGAATTGGTCTTTTCTTAGGTACTTTGCATACCCACCTACCCTTGCTTTCCCGTTTCCTATCTTTCTTGGCATCTGTTTTTATAATTCTATCATGAATTATAACATGCTCTATATTCCTGGTTTATAATGTTTCTTGGTTCCACATGCCTCATGATGTCCAGTAGACCACCAATTTAACCTACCATTACATTTTCCTTAGGAGAGTTGAAAGATGCATGGTACATTGCAATGTCATGCACCTGACCTTGAAAAGAATGATACTTCATTTCACATAAATCACAAAATTGACTTTGGCATGGCAATGAATGATTTCTGAATTAGAATCCAGCTAGTCTGCTATACCACGTGATAAGCAGTAAAAATAATCCCATTCTTTACTTTCGTATTTTAAACTATGTTGAAATATAAATTACAACTGTATTAACTTTTCACCGAACATGCATTTTTATTTTAAATACTTTATAATAAACTTATCTGCCAACAAAATGTGTAATTTGAAGAATAATTAATTTGTTTAGTTCTGTACTTAAGACTTTAAAACTAACTGTGGTATTTTTTCATGATCTCTTTGTTTCTGTTTTTACTGGTAATCTGAAAGGTGGTAACAGATTGATCTGATCTTGGTAGACATTTCAAAGAATTCTCGTGAACACATACATGTTCTTTATCGCAAACTTTTTTTTTTTTTAATGTGCCTTTCAAATATCAGGGCCATTCAACAGACATTTAAACTGGGAAAAAAACTTACCTCCCCAACAAGTACATTCTGGTTGATGACTACTTACAGATTGTTTCATCTGTGTTTAAACAAAGCAGAAAGTTCACTCTTCTTGCAACTGGGCAGTTGATGTCAATGAGGAGTTATTGCATTTTCTGTGAAAACAATAAAATCATAGGGTTCAATCCCAAGCTATTTCCTTTCCTAAAATGTTCCCTTTGTAGCTAACCCGTTTAGTTAGTTTTCTTAGTGTTATTTTTAAAAAAGCAATGTCTGTCATTTTCTACTTTGACATAGGAGAAAAGCTTCTACAAAATGATATGATTTTTTTTGCAAAGCTAATATAAAGTCAGCTGAATATCCATGGTATGGATAAGTAAACATGTACATTGTTAATACCTGAGCAAAGGAAAATATAAAGGCTTAAAACTGTAATGTAAAATGTGTCAGTTCAGGGGCAGTCTCTCACGGGTTCATATGTTCTTGAAAACAAAAGTGAGAGTTAAAGAAAGAGAAAACTCCCATGCATTCACAAATGAATTACTTTCTGAGCATATATTCATTTAAAGCTTAATAAACAAGGAGTAGTAATTTCACTACCCTGAAACGGCATTGAATATACTGAAATAAAGAAATGGAATCCAAAATTTGGAATAGGGCTGAGGTTAAACTCTGGATAGAAACTGCAATAGTTTTCTCAAGGAAATATTTACAACTGGTTAAATTTAATTTCAACTGTACTAAATTTCCATGAGTGGATCTGAAATGTATTCTTATTTTTCAATAAAATGATGGGAAATTCTATAAAATAGAGATTAGCTTGTTAGTATTGGTTTGTCTTTGTATGGCTCTTCATTGTTGCCCTGGGTCTCTAGGCTGTCATTTTTATTTCTTAAGTCTCACCAATATATTTAAATGTATTAAGTTTAATCACATACACATTGTGTTAAGTTTATATGGAATATTAGGTACATTGGAGATCATAAAGTTAAGATTTAACTTAATTTACATTTTGGTATTTTCTTTCTGCTAAATAGTTTCAGATAGCTCTATGTTATTTTCTTTTGGATTTTTTTTCAATAAATGAAATTATGTTAAACACTCTATTAGTGTTTGGGGGAAATTTCTGCTCTCAATAAGCAATTTGCTTAGAAACAAGAAAAGATATTTCAAATGGCAATTAAAATGAAAATGCCATCATTTCACTATTAAGATGCTTTTATAGACTCATCACTGCAGTGAGCACAATTAGGCCATTTAGATATGTGTTAATTTTTACATCCTTTGTGAGAGATCATTTATAAGATTGCGTTATACAAGCAGGCACTAAAATATCCCTGAATGAATGTGATTTAAGAATTATGATGAAGTTTAGCAACTTGGGGCTTCTGCATGAGATATGAAATAATTGCAACTTGATGGTGCTAATGTTATTCAGGAAGGTGGTTCTAATCACACATTTCACAGAGACACCTTAAGGAAACCCTGAGTCTTCCAAAGGAATAAACAACACTTCTGGACAATGATGCAGATCAAAGCGTGATGAGTGAAATCCTGAAATTAAAATGTGAATCATTGTTTCCCTATTGCCTTTTCAGCTTCATTTGTCTTTATCTTTGACATTATATCTCTAAGTAAGTCCATGAACTTTTGAAAATGCAGTGGTAATTAACATTACACTCCATTAATTGTGTTTGGAAATCAGTTCCCTCACAATGGCTTCCTTGCTATATGGTAAGTTACTCCAAGACATTTTAATTTAATAGTCATATTAAGGACTTTATCCATATTTTTATTTTCTATAGTCCTAGGGAATTGTTCCCAGACAGAAGAGTAAAACAGTAACCTCTTTTATGGCAAAGCTATCTGTGAATTGTATGTCTTCAATAGGAATGAGGCAAGGTGGAAGTTGAGGTTCTGTGGAGACTATAGCATAAACTATTGTTGTATTGGGACTATGTTCAATATGCCTAGGAGCTTTTATCAGATAATTTCAGTTATAAAATCAATGAAATTTCATAAACCGAAGAGAGAGAGAGAGAGAAAAAGAGAGACAGAGAACCTAACTGAAGCAAAAGTTCTGTGTTTTCAACACAGTTTTCTGATATTTCTTAATTTAATAGGCAGATACTTTTTGTTCTTGTTTTTGACACAGTCTCACGTAGCCTGGGCAGGACTCAAGCTCACTGAGGTGTCAAAACCAGTCTTGAGCTCCTGATTCTCTTGCCTCTGCCTCCAAAAAAGTCCCAAGCTAAGACCCAGCTCAATATTTCATAGTGAAAGTACAAATGTTGCTATTGTCTTTACAAATAAAACTATCATGTAATAAACTTAAATAAAATTAGACTAATTTTGTATATTTATGATATACCAGCATTAGACATGAAAATAGTACTTTATAGAATCTTTTCTTTCAACTATAAAATATTTTAGCCTTTTTAATTCAGTGAATTCACATACAATCCAAATAAATTCAAAGTATTAGTCCTTTTATATTTGTTGCAGTATGAATGTCCTGGCCTTCAGTCACCTACTAAATTTGAATACAGAATACATGCAAACATTTTTTTCAGAGGTGTTTGGTAATCTGAAGCAAAACAAGACTATAATAATAATGGGATATAAGATAGGCTTGGTGGTTCACACCGGTAGTCTTAGTACTCAGGAGGCAAACACAGGAAGATCACAAATTCAGATCAGCTTGACCTATATAGTAAGTTCCAGACCAGCCTTTGCTATAGAGTGAGACTTTGTCTCAAACAAACAAACAAAAGAATTTAATTGTGATAAATATATGGTGAGACAGAAATGAAACATGAAAAACAAATGATCAAAACTGAATCAGTGTTGAACTGAGATAGCTATTATTTTTATCATTTTAATTTGTTTCTGCTTAACATCATATGGTTTAATTTTCAAAACTGCATGATTCAACAAGTCAACGAATCCAACATGAAAGAATGGTGTAGTAGTAGTATGTAGCAGCCACACAGCCTTTATTATTAAATAAATATGAGCGGTATTTTTGTGTGTTATGAGTTGCTAATAAAATACACGTGCGTCTTTCCTTTTTTTGTTGATGAAGCCTTGACAACATCATGTAAAAGACTGGCTTTGAATTTTGCATACATCCAAAGGGCCTTTACAATGCAGAGGTTCTAAAGCCATTAGAAGGACACCCATTCTGAACCTGCACCTTGCAGTTCCTCCCTCGCCTGTCATCCTTTCACAGTCTGCAGTGAATGCTTTCTCTACTGAGTCTTCTTGAGTGGTACAAGCACTCCCGCAGAGACAAATTAGTTCCAAGTGTTTGAAGGTAGAAAGACTCAGTTCACAGTCTTCTACCAAGAAGAAAACTAGACTGAGGAAATAGTGTGCCATCTGGTGAGAACTGAGGAACAGGAAGAAGCATGCAAACAGGAGATGTGCAACATCAAAGACACTATTCACTCACAGTTTTCCTAAGGGTAAGTGTAATCACATACCCAGTATAGAAATATAGAGAGAATGAGAGTCATGGAAGGCTGAGAGGCATCTGAGAAGGCTCAAACAGCAGGGGACGGGCTTGTAGCACAGAAACAGACAGTGGACACAGAGATGAGATACAGAGCGACTTACAATGAAACTAAACTACAATATTCATATCAGCAGAGGGAAGGAAGAAGAAATTTTCATTACCAAATGGATTGCCACAGATATAAGCATATATTAGAAAATGAAAACAAAATATTAATAAATAGAATGGCTTTTTTTTACAAATTGTAATAAACGTATTCTCAAATATTTTACCACACACAAACTTTCTTTTCTGTCCTTATGCTGACTATAACCACAGCTTACGTTTTCTCTGCAACTCTCCTTCCTAGGTAAATTCATGGTGTGTTGTAGGTTAGTGTAGAATAAATTGTTTACTTTAACATGTACTTTTTTGAGCAAGTGCTTCTGTTCACAATCTTGTTCTATCAATTTCTCATTACATAATCTTCAGTTTCTTTTATGTCCCTGCAACTCACTTTTTTCTTCTGTAAAAGAGAGATGGCAACAACAGTGGTAACACAGTATTCCGATGACCCCTGACAGCTTTATGTGCAATGATCTTTGTAAAGTACTCATGCAGCTTCTTAGAACCAGAGATGACCAAGATTTACTTTCTCTTGATATGCCTACAATTTTTAGAAAAAAGTAAAGAGTAAGATAAAATCATCCCGTATGTCAGGTTATACATACACACGCCATGATTGAAAATGAGCACTTTTTGCATTACTTACAGTTTCTCCAATAACCTTACTTCAAGCTCATGCTTATACACACTCACATACACATGCTATTTACATGATCACCCATTTTCAAAGTGTTTTCGGATACATGATTTCAATTGTTGAAATGCTTGAATATTAACCACTTACTCACTGGCTGTGTGAATACAGGTTTCAATCAGTGACCAGTGCCCGCTTTCCAGAACTCTGCCTCTTATGACATGACTGAGCAAAATGTCACATGTGATCCAGGGTTAAAAGGAACAGTTGATAATGAACAATGTTTTCTGTTTTAACATACAGTGAGCCTCTATGCACTCTCAAATCTAAAAGACATTTTATGTGCTACTAAAAATAATAAAGCATTCTCTTTTATTATAATAGCAAGGTATTACCTGTTATAACATGCAGTCCTGTTTCAGAGATGACAAATTGTAAATGAAAACCAAATTTTAAGATTGATGCAAATTATTTTATAAGTAACCCTTATTTGTTTTTATCTTGTTTTACATTAAATATTAACAATGAAGATTTTACCATAATATTATGGTGATTCAAATATTTTAATGTCTTTTTTTACATCAACATACATCATATCAATCTCTAAATGAAATAAATTCTCTGAGGCTATTTAAATTTTGAATAGTCATGCTTATTTTAAGAAAATCCAAGAACTAAGCTATTAAAATTAAACTATTATTAAAGAATAAAGATCAGCTGGGAATGAATGTTTGCAAGGGTGCTTATATTCTATACATAAATATTGACCATTTAAATTAATCTTTTCTGGACATAATTATATTTACACACAGTAGTGTAGCAAGTAACAAAGATCACATGGACATTTCATCTACTTTTTCCTAACAATTACTTGCAAAACTGCAGCACAGGGTCACAACCAGGTTCTTAACATTGACAAGAGCTGTTGATCTTATTCTCCAGTGTTTGTGTTTGTGTCATCTGTGTGTACTTGGGTGTCTATGCATCTGTGTGTGAGTGTGTGCTTGTATGTGCATGTGTATATGTGCATGCTCAGTTGGTGTTTTATCACATCTGTAGATTCAGGTGTCCATTACCATGGTCAAAAAAGAGAAGTTGAATCACAAGGATCTCTTTCTGTAAAACACTGACTTACCCTTTCACCGTAACAAGAATGTATATAAATGATATCATATAATGCAGACATCTGAGAGCTTTTCTTTGCACAGCATGGCTATTTATTAATAACAGGAGATTTTGCTTCTCCATTGCTGAGTGTTTCATAGTCTTATATGTTCTACAGCTTGTGTGACCACTCATCACTGACAGATGTGTGTTGTTCCCATCCTGGGGCTCTTCAAAATAAAGCTCCTAAAATCATTCATATACACATATTTGTCTAAATGATGGGCATCTGCTTTTCCAAAATCAATGTGCAGAAGTGTGACTGCTGGTTTGTTTGGTAATTGCACATTCTATTTTATAAAAATTTCATAAGATTTTCCAGGGTATCTGTACCATGTTATGCCCCAACCAGCCATGAACTAGTACTCTGATTCCAGGACATCTCGGCAGCATTTGCAGTCCTTGCTCTTTTACCTCACTGTGTTGATAGGTTTTGCTGATACCTCATTAGGGTTTTAATTTCCACTTTCTGAAGGCGAACACAAATTTTCATTTGCCATCTGAATAACTTCTTCGGTTGGTTCTCTAGCCATGTCTTGTCCTGTGTTCTAATTGCACTTTTTATGAAACAGCTGGGCTTTGAGAGCTATATACTGCACAAACAGGTACACACACACGTACACACACACAGAGAAACACATGCATACACTCATACACATACACACACATATTCTATACAGAACTCATTTGTCAAATATATGATTTTAAAATATTTTCTCTCAGTCCATATCTTGGCTTGTCATACTTTTCATATGTATTACACAGAGAAAAAAATTTCTAGATTAACAAGGTCCTATTATTATTATTATTATTATTTCATAGAATTTGCTTTTTGTTTAAGTTATAAGGATACATAGTTCAGGCATAGAAATATGTTTTACATGCTTGTTTTTAAATCAGTGTTTTCCTGATCTGTCTTGAGAAAACTGGACAAGTTTTTAGTCCTGCCACAATATTAGGTGTATTTATTTAAGTTTAAAATACTGATGTCCCCTCACAGCAATGATAGAAGATACGAAATGAAATGAGATAAATGTGGTTAGCAATTCAAATACTTAAAATTTAAATCAGAATTTAGAATATTACTTTAAAATTAATCAGATGATTTTATCTGATTGTACCATAGAAACACATTCTAATAAGGAAGAAAAAAGTTTCTTATCTTTGCCTCAAAAAATACTCAAAGATTACAGCTGTTTAAAGTTCTTGCTCTGTATTTCCACTTGTATGATACACTTGTCCTGCATAAATATTCAGAGGTACTGTGTAAGGTAAACAAACTCATTGGGGACAGTCTAAATTACAGTCAGAAAGAAATGCTAATGAGAGTTTTGCTCTGTTCACACTCCTATTCCAGCTTTAATAGCTCAGTACAGCCTGAGGACTGACCACAGAATGAGAGATTCCTTCAGGGGACAAGGCCCTTCTCTATGACCATATACCCACCCCATTGCTCTGTACCAGCTGAGCATAATCACGTGTACACAACCAGACAAGCCTCATTCCATCCTACTGCCCTAGATCAGCTGCCCCTCAACCCGACCGTCCACACCATTGCCTCATTTCAGCCAAGGACTGCCAGCATTGAGGGAGCATTCTCCTGTTTGAAAACTCCCAGGATTCCCTGATGCCTTCAAGGTCATTTCTCACAGCAGTTCCTGAGTTGGGGCCTTAGTTCCTTCTCACTTCCTCACATCTTTACTGAAACTTAATGGAATCGCCATTCAAATAAAATTCTGCCTTGAAATCTTTGATTTAAAGGCTGCTTCTGAAAAACTCAAACTGAAAGCCATGGCTGATGTGTAGAGGAAAGGGTCAAAAATCTGTTTTCAAAAACAGGCTGGAACTTTTTAGTCTATTAACATACAAACATGTCCACAATATATTGTTAGGGTGTGTACCCCAAGATGTTACCATTCCTCAGTCTTCCTGTCTGGTTGGTATAGCACAGTAGTTTTATGTTTTTCTCCTGAAATTATCCCATTCCACTCCCCAATATTAAACATGTTAAATTCTTTATCCTAAAGAAAAGTCTGGGGAGGAAAAAAAAAGAAAGAAATGGTTCAAGACAGGTAAAATATTTATGGGGGTTCTTATCTTGAAAAAGCTTTTCTCTAGACTAGAGCAGCATAGAAAATAGAGCTTTGGTCTTTCCAAGCAGAGGAATAATGTAACTAGGATCACCACGCCTTCCTGGTCACATCTTAAGGATACGCTGGAATAATGGAAACAGGATAATTATCAAGAACAAAATATCACATAATTATGCAAATTGCCAGGGGGAACCAAGTAGCTTAAACAGTCAAAATATGTGCTACTTAGTGAAGCACATTTAATTCAGAGTTTAGGTTTGAAATATTAGCTGTTCAGAAAACAAATGAGAATCGCTTTTAAAAATTACTGAAAATAACAATATGTTCATTAACAATGGCAATAGTAAACACTGCATGCCAAGAGAAGTGTTCTGAAGTTCTATGTCAAGATATAATAGACATGTTCTCAAGACTAATTTTTCCATGTTTATCTCTTCCTCCCTGTACACTAATTATTTGTTGATCTCAATTATAGTCTCTCAAGTGTATTTATTTGTTCTGGAAAGTAGTATGCTGAACATGAAAGCATTCTACATCACAAGTGCGCTTCTTTTCATCTTTCTGGCCCGGATAGCTCTGTTGATTTGAGTATGTGCTAATGAGGCCAGTGCTGTGGATTCAATCCCCATCTTAATTAGCTACACATAGAGAGACAAACTCCATGGATACACATTGCTAGTTTCAGACAGACATCTGAGCAATCCTTACAGTCAGAAATGGGACCAAGGCAGATTGCATGACTGAATTAATGTTTTACCGCTGAATAAAAATTCACAACCTTTCCTTACACTGCTTCTTCTCTAGTATCCCTGAAGTCAGAATGGCACCCAGAGTCACTAAAACATCTTGTAAATTCACCTTGATGCTTACTCATTATCCACCTCCTATATCTAGTTCATCAGCACATCTTGTCAATTCTTGTTCCTTGGTATATTTTAAATAAACTTACTTGCTACCCATTTCTAATGTGTCTACTTTGGACCAAGTTACCAAGTTACCATGAACTCTTGCTATGATGCTACCAAACCTTTTCACTTCTACATCCTGTCCTGTCAGCCTCAGCCATACTCCAATTGTTGCATATTTGGTTGGTTTAAAATATAAGTGAGCAAATACTTGCTTTTTGAGATTTTTAGTGGCTCCTCAAATAAGGACTGAATTATTCTTTTTTTTTTTTTTTTTTGAAACAAGGCCTCAGTGTATCTCCAGCTGGTCTGAAACTTGCTCTGTTAGACCAGGCTGGCCTTGAACTCACAGAGATTCACCTGCCTCTGCCTCTTGAGCGCTAGGATTAAAGGAGTGTACCATCATATCTGATTTTGGACTGAATTCTTAAAGTAAGAAAAAAATTGTCTGTCTGATCCAGCTTCTCACAAGCCCAGCTTTATTTCCCTCGTCTGCTGAATCCTGGCCCTCCTCATCTTCTAGCATCACATGCAGGTGACTGAATTAGTTATCCTCCTACTTTACCACTCGTGCTCATAGTTGTTCGTTCTGTTTCATTTTCCAGCTTCTCTTCAGTTTTTCCAGTATGGCCTCCCCAGCCTCAGGGTCGTTGTGCCTAGTCCTAAACACTGTTTTCCATTCTTGGCTCAGATTAAACATGTGTTCCTCCTTTCTTCAGCATGTGGATCTAATCCATTTCTCAGTATTCTCTTAGAACATCTATCAAAGGTTTAATTGGATACACATGTGTTTTAGTATACGGTCCTGCTCACTGTGAACTCCAAGAAGCCAAAAGGAGCGTGTGTTTGCTGCTCCCATTTTCTTATTTATAAGAGGACCTCAAATATTTTAAGCAAGAGTAGCAATACTGTGTTTGCCTATTTTAGGTCCCTCAAGAGCCAATTCCAAAGATTTACCTGGGATTCGTTCCCTTCGGTCCTTTTATTTCATATGATAAAGTTCACCACACTTTCAACTTTGGAATTAAAAACTATTATGCTCCAGTATGTTATGGGCTTCCCTGATTACTTGTATACTATCTCTTGCCTCGGATACCATCTCTGAACTCAACTGTAGGTATGTCCAAAGGTTTGTGTTCATTTTTTCGTGCCCCACCTGACTCACTGTAAGGATTTTGTCTCAGTGAGTTACTCTACTCACCAGCATCTTACACAGATTTAAGATTCATTAATCTTCCCTTCAAGAGTCCCAGCCAGAAATTAGATTCCTCTTCATCTTTAAAAGCAGAATGCCTCTCTTATCTTCTGAAATTCCGTCTTGTGTATATGTACACCATTTTCCTCCTAGCTTCCAGTCAATTGTGTTCAACTGTAGGCAAAACCCATAGAATCACTGTTATCTCCATTTCCCTTCTGCCTCAGTCTAATCACAACTGCCTTTGCATCTCTAGGTCTTTAAGCCTTCTGAACTACATTCTGCTTGCATAGATATTCAGACTTTAAGTGTTACCCATCTAGACAATGAAACAGCATTTTAACTCATGTCACTAACCTTGTGCCCTTTCTCAAACCCATTACTGAGGCCCTGTCAAACTAGTCTTCCTAAATAGCATTGTGTTCCCTTATAAGATCATGGCACTTCAAGCCTATGGGTTGCCTCTCAGGGATTCTCAGTGTCTACCTACCTATCAACTACGGTACAAATGCCTAAGTGTAACCACTTCCTAAAAATATACAAATCTTGCAAATTACTATATAGTGTAAGTTTGCAGGAAAGAATACTATTCCTAGAATGCATTCACTCTTTGTAAATTCTTTGAGTTGGACCAAGACTCATGTGATGTCTTCTAGCTTACAATCCTGGGACAGGGTAGACCTACCCATTCCTAAACACTCACGTCAAGTGCTAGCTTTTACCTGAGAACTTCCTTGAAATCAATAACATCTTTTAGTATCTCTTTTATGAAATAAATATTTTGCTTTATTGTATGACCATTTTGATCCAATCCTATTTCCGTAATAAAGACTGTGAGCTCTTTAAGGGCCAGCATCATTTATTTTATGTTTCCAGCAGTGATAGCTTTTTGGATTGACGTGCACTAGGTGCTCTATCAATATTTGTTGAATTAAACTAAATATGTAGAAAATCAAATGAGTAAAAATGTATACATATATCAAAAATTCAAGAAACCCTAAAATTTGTATGTCAACATGTATAAAATAAAGAATTTATTGCTTCTGCTATATGCTTTGTTTCATTACCATACTGAATATTACTCCTGTTTATAGGGTTTGGCATCAATTTCTTAAAATAAAACATTGATATAATGTTCACAAGTGTGATATGAGATAGAAAAATAATCTTCACTGTATGGGTCTGAAATAGATTTTATTACTAACTTACACATGGCAGCAAAATTGTTAACAACACCAGAACTCAAACCAGTGGGTTTTAATATTTGTCATCATAGCATATCCTAATCTGTTCCTAATATTATTTGTTTCAGATATAAAATTAATTACTCTAGGTGATGTTTTAGAGTTTAAGTTTCTCTAACTTAAGGCATACTACATGTAGAATATTTGCTGTATATTCTGAATGCTGGAAATACTTAAAAAGATTGACTACCAAAAGAATGAATGCAATAATTAGATATTTGTAAATATATATAACTACATATATATATATATATGTGTGTGTGTGTGTGTGTGTGTGTGTATTTTTATATACTATGTATCCATATGGGCATATATATAAACACACACAATTGGTTTTGCCTGTATGTATTTATGTTGGTCAGCATCTGATTGAAAACTCTAAGCACAAGTTTCTTCAACCTTTTTATGATTTAAAATAAAAAATTTTAGCCATTTTTTTCAGAGACCATATTAACCTACTGACAAAGAATCAAATATGTTCACTAAATACCCATTCACAAGAAATAAAATTGGAAGATATTTGTTTGCATCAAAACTGAAGCATCTTCATGTTATTTTGAAGTTACCTGTGAGCATAAATGAGGTTTGCATAGCCGCAGTCATTAGTGTTATTCGTATACAGCAGCCTGGTCATGGATAATACCAGTTTGGATCCCATGTGACACCTTGCCATTTGAATCCAGTATTAGATTAGAAATCAAGAACAGAAGACCTGGCTCTAACTGTCTTCTTCACTCATCCTTAGCACTGACTGGAGGCTCAAGGGAAGAATTAGAAATGTAGTGGTAGTAACATGAAATGCCTGATAATGAAAATACAGACAAGGTTTTCTGACACACACTGACAATTGGACGTGACTAACGGGCTAAAACTGCAAGTGCCATGGTGTCGCTAAAGAAATGACAAGACTCAGCTGTAGGGAAAATCTATTTTTATGATTTCTCTTCAAAAAAGGAAGATGGAAGGAAGGAAGGAAGGAAGGAAGGAAGGAAGGAAGGAAGGAAGGAAGGAAGGAAGGAAGAAAGGGAGTTCACTGAATACAGTACAATGCCTGTTCCCATGAGGTTAAAGATAAATTTTTAAAAAACATATTTCTATACTGTTAATTTAATGTTGAAATTGACTAGAGCAAAACTTCATCAAGACATAATTTTACTGAGTCCAAGAAATAGGAGAAACCACAGATATTCATAATCAGTATGTTACAAAGAATGGCACGCCTTTTTGCACATGACTTCCTAATATTGTCACTATTCTACTATTCCTTTTGATGAATTTATTTTTATAAGAATAAGATAAGGAAAATATCAATTATGCTGCTCAACAAGATAAAAGCAAGGTCCTCACCACTGCTGTACAGGGCCTTATGACCTAATGAATGTTTGGTAACAAGGGAGATTGTTCAGACTTTAAAATTAATTTCAATAATTTGATTTGGTTTTTCAGATTTATTTTCTGTAATTTTTAAATTTAGCTGAATTATTAGTGTCAAGGAAAAAGCACGATATAAGATAAAATCCTGTATACCACAGGCCTTATGAGTCAGTCATGTCAGCTTTAACTTTTCTCCCTCTGCTTCCCTTTTATGTCTTGATCATTCTTTTAAGCATGCAGTCTGTCATTCAACAGAACTACAGAGCATTCTCATAAGAGCCAGGTCTGCTGCTGAGAAATGTAATATGAATTAAAAGCATGAACTACATATTAAGTTAATTTTATAAATTAAGTTGTTCTTTCCTTTTTCTCAAGTTTAAAGCAATCTTTTGGATAGAAAACAGGAACGAATCTTGAGTAAAAGATTTATGTGTGCACTAGCCATAGCTTTATCCAATTTTCAAGGCCTATCATACAAATATGCTCGACTTACCATGTACTTCTGAAAGCTGATTCCACCTCTGTATGGTATCATGTGATTTAGCAGGATCACATTGAAAATAAAGCCACTATATTTCCATAGACCATTAACCCAATAGCCCTTAAGAATAGGAAACTACTAGTGATGGAAATAGGATGATCACAAATGGAAGAAGAGAGGCTGTGGATTTCGAGAAAGAAAGCTGTGAGGCTCTGTGAAGGTCAGTTGTTCAAAGAGCCCTCATTTCTCTCTGATCTCATATTTTTCAAAATGATGAGCACAAGTTATAAAGTAAATGCATTAAATTTTTGAAGATATAACATGATCAAATTATCCTTTTTTGAGATTAGCTCTGATCTGAAATTTTAATTTAAAAAAAGAACTACCTTACAGGAGCTTAATGAAATCTGTTATACTGTGCACTCAGTTGAGAAAGAAGCAATATTTAAAGAGCCTATGATTAAATATGTCTATTTCTAAAGGAGCTATTACAAGCCTGACTTTACTTATCCTTAAGTAAAACTTATCTGATTAGTTACTAAAAAGCAAACCATCCAGAATTGATTTCAAATGCAAAGGAAGAATAACTCTTAGAAATAAATTCATTGCATTTGAAGAACCAGCTCTAAATTGTTACAACTGTATTCTGTCTTTAATCTGTAGACGATTGTAGAATTTCTGTCGATTCAGGAATTTTGTGAACATTAGCTTTTATGATAATATTTTAGAATTTGCTTAGTTTTTTAAACCATTAAATTATTTTTAACTGAATTGTAGTAAAATATGTAATAAATATTTTGTTGAACTTTTTAACATGATACGTATACCTTGCATATATTCATTCATTCATTGAACAAGTGATCATGATGAGCTAAGTATCACTCTATGTTTTAAAAATACACTGTTTCTCTTTACAATTATTTGCATGTACACACCACTGGAAATGTGTGGAAGTCAGAGGACAACTTGCAAGAGTTGTTTTTTTTTTTTTTTTTCATGATGTTGATGGGGATCACACTCAGATGAACAGGCTTGGCAGCAAGTACTTCTACCCACAGATCCATCTGTCTAGCTCTAGTCAAGTATTTTCCCATGTTGTGAGAAAACAATGGAAATAGACGAAAATATTTTCAGGAAGTGTATTTTCTAGAAATAGAAATTCAGCTATCATTACTGCTATCACAATCAGCTACATTAATAAAAGTGTGCAAAACAATGGCAAGTAGCAAGGAAAGGCAAAAAAGGGTAATAAAACTGTTATAAAATGTGTTGGGGTTATGGGATATTATGAGATCACTTGCCATTGACAAGTGCAAGATTACTTTAGGAAACAAATAAAAAGCCCTAATAATGAGCTAAGAGGAATAAGGCAAAGAAGAATAAGCATTCATTCTTTATTCAGACTTAATAGGGATTGCCTGAACTTTCATTTTTCTCTTTCATTCTGTAATGGAATGGGGAGCAGAAACCAAAACTGTGAAAACTAGGGCTTACCTATGTCCAGAACTGATTAAAAGTCAAATCATTCTCAAATGATAAAAAGAAAGTTAAAGCTATAGCTAATTTCAACAAAGATTTTTCAAATGTATATTTTTCATATTTAAATCTGTGTTTTTTTATCATTGGCCATATCTCCCTTCTGATACACACCAGAGATTTTAAATTTTAAACTTTATTATTTGTATGTATGTGTACATGTATGCCACAGTACACACAGAGATCAGAGCACAACTAGCAGAAATCAGTTTACCTTGAAAGCTGAAATTGCATAGGTACAGGGTATTGAATTCAGGACCCCAGGTTTTGTTGCATGGACCTTTACCTGCTGATCCATCTGACCTGCTCCTACACTATGGATTTTTAGAACACAGATAAAAGTGAATATTTTCAGATGACCTTTCCTTTTTAGAAAGAAGGAAATCAGTAAGACAAAAATTGAAGGACTACTGATTTATGATAAGTAGATTTAACATTAGATTTAATGTGTAAATTATCACCTTGCATATAAAGTATTTAGATTTTGAAAAGGCTGTGTTGGTACCTTGCAAAGTATTGCCTTAACTACACATTCCTTTTGTGTGATCCAAGTTTGCTGAGTGTTTTTACACTTGCAGTCTGCCTCTAAATCACACATAGGAGAAATGTGAGAAAGTTCATAGTTTGACATAGATGTCAAAGTTTGATTTCTACATACATATAGTTTTCCTTTATTCTTAATCTTCCTTCAATATTTCTTTCTAGATAAAACATTGAAGGGGCTGGAGAGACTGTGATGTGTTGTTAAGAGCACATGATGCTCTTCCAGAGTACCTGAGTTCAGTTCCCAGTGCACACACCATCTGGTTTATAATCACCTGTAACTCTACCTTCAAGAGCTCTGATGCCTTCTTTTGGCCTCCAGGGGCACCTGTACACATGTGGCTTACAAACACACAGATACACATTTTTCTCACAACATTCTCCTTCTTGTATTCCTTCTGCACAAAATAGAATCAGGTATTTCACTCAAATGTTAGATTTTTTTTCCATGAAGCTTCACTGCTTGTTGTCCACTAAAATCACTCTATTTTTCTTCTGAGTTAAGGTCTTGCTGTGTGGCCCTGACTGCCCTGGAACTCACTGTGTAGCCCAGGCTGGCCTCCAACTTGTGACAATCTTCTGTCTCAGCCTCCCAAGTGCTGTGAATACAGGCATGTGTTACCATTCTGGTCATTAAAGTCAACTTTTGCTTTACTGTTCATTCAGATATGTTCACACTCATTATAATCACTTTATTATTTTGCCATGTTTAAATTCAATTCAACCCAGAAAAGGGCTCAATTTTCATTTTTAAAAAAAATCTATGAAAAAGAAGCTACAATGTTGGGGAAAATATTAAGATCACAGAAAAAATATTCACAATGTCTTGGAAATAAAAAGTGTATGGAGAGATGCCATCGTATAAATGATGGAAACCCACAGGTTTATTCCGAGCTACCCTGAATCTCAACCAGCACTCATGTTCACGGTGCCCATCATTGGGATCACCAGTGTTTCTGGTTTTTGTCTTTACCATATCACATATCTTTACTTTAATCCACCAGTTGTATTTTTAAAACTCCCCCAGTGAAATGATGCATAGAATAATTTGCCACAATTTTCCTAGGATTTTGACACTGCATTCCATAAAATGTAACAAGCAGGAATTCAGGGACAAGCAAACCCTCTCACAAGCAGGACCTTGAGCTGTTACTTCATTCAGGGTGACTTAGTAACTCTGACTGGATAAAAATAAAGCATATCTCTCTGATTCAGCTTCTGAGAGTTCTTTAGTGTTTGAGGGCCCTCACTGAAGACATAAGAAGTAGAAAAGCTGGGCATGGTGGCGTACACCTTTAATCCCAACACTTGGGAGGCAGAGGCAGACAGATCTCTGTAAGATCAAGGCCAGCCTAGTCTACATAACAAATTCCAGGTCAGCTGAGGCTGTAGGGAGAACCTGTCTCAAAAAAAAAACAAACAAACCAACTAAACAAGTAGATGATTCTACTGGAGTAGGTTTGCCTTACTTGCTGTTTACGAAAAATGAGGACCCACACTATGGAAAGTGTCTAGGACTCCAGGCTTCCCTGGCTTCAGGCAAGGTTGCTGAGAAATGTACCCAAAGCCAAGGACACATCCAATGCCTAGAAACACTTGTGGTAGTGGATGTCTTCTTAATGAGGTTTTTTTCCTTCCTTCTTATTGAGTCTATGAACTACAATACAGATAATGTTCACTATGTAAAGGATCCCAACCTCATTGCCTCTGACATGGGGCTGCTGGTGGGATGTGTGCTTCACCTAAACAGCTCACTGACTACTTGTATTCAAAAGCACGTTTCTTATTTCTTATTCTTTTGATACTCCCATGGATAGAGGATCCCAAAGTCAGAGAGAGCTCGGAGAGGTGTAGATCAAGTTCACCTACTCCAAGTCTGAACACTGAGGCCTCCCTCACTGGACCTAGATTGAGGAGAGTGGAAGAAAATGAGGTCAAACACAACAATTACAGTTTTAAATGTCTAAGACAGAACCTCTGTCACTGAATCAGATTGTTTTAATAAAACATCTGAGGAATCAGCTGAGATATCAAAAAACAGTCTTTAAAATTAGTGGTACATAGTAGAATAGATAGCAAGTGTAGGGCAAATAAAACCATTTTATTTTTGACTTGAATGAAATGAAACCTTTTTAAAAAACAGCAGAAAATCTACACCTGAAGAACAGTAAGAATGTATATTCATTATCAAGGTCCACAGCTGACTCAGGATCTATACAGGCTGCACTTAATGACAGTATGACAGACTGACACCATACCTCTAAGGGTAACTATAACTTCCAAGTGATTAAGCCTCCAATTAAACCCAGCTCTCACATCAAGTCCCCTTAGAATAACAGAGCCTGGTTGACTTCTCACCAACTAATTAAGAATTGAATGGCAGGAAATCATGGTGCTTGAAAACCTATGTTGGATTCTGTTGAACTTTCAGTGTTAGAATGTAGAAGGTGAATTGTCTTCCATGATACTTACCAAAGCTTTGGGAAGCACAACATATTAAAGAAGACCCCTTCTGTGATTGCTGTATTGATGAGATGGATCCTCACAATAGCAAGGTAATGGTTGACTTTAAATGAACCATAAAGTGAGCCTATTTACAAAAATTATTTAGGCACCAAAGGTTGCCTTTGATAAGTAAGTACTCAGTTCACCAAAATTATATTGTGTGAGTACTCATTTCAGTTTGGAGGAGGGAACTGAACTCTTGTTAATGTATTAAAAATTCCAATACCTACAAGATTGCTTTGAAAAGTTTCAACATGGAATACTCAGCTACCATTATGAAACTATAGTTAGAAAATCATTCCATTTCTATGACTATTTTTTCTACACCATTACTGAAGTACAATTAACAAAATTCTGTATATTTAAAGTATGCAGCATAAGGTTTCTGTGTACATATACATCATGCAGTGACTACCACTATTAAGTTATTAAACAGATTATATAGTTAACTTTTTTCTGTAGTGAAATATAATATCTACTCTATTAATCATTTTAAAATATAACATAAGGCCCACATGATGGCATAGGAGGAAAAGTTGCTGGTCATGCATGCCTAAATACCTAAGTTCAATCACAGGAACTAACATAAAGGTAGAAGGAAATAACAGACTCCATAAAGTTGTCCTCTGACATCCACATATGTGCTATGGCACACATGCTCCCCCCACCCGCACACACACACATCATCCATACAACATAGACTAATAAATAAACAATAAATAAAAATTAAAAAAAATAAAAAAGAATACAAGAATACAATCTAGTATTATTAACTACATGATTATTTCTCCAGAGTCTGACCATCTTGCATAGCTGAAACTTCATGACTGTGTATTTCCATTTGTACTAATATCATATAAATTCTTTTTCCTTTGAGATGACATTTTCAGAATGATAATCCGGTTAAATAGGAAAAAATGAAAATACAGCACTAAGGTGCTGTATGTATGTGGTTTCTCTTACTGTTTAGAAGAATAAACATTGCATTTTAAGAAGCAAAATTATTGACAGCATCTTCTGAAATATGCATTATTTAATAGTCAATGACAGAGGAGCTGGTTGTAAATTCAAAGAGCCTATATGATACTAATGGCTAACCATGTAATTCTTTGGGCACAGATTCTTTCTTTATAATCATTACTGTGAAAATCTGAAAGCAGATGTACTACCATAGCTGGCAATTACAAGTGCCAAGTTATTAAGTGCATTAAGGATTTTGGGCTACTGGTGTTCCATTTTCTTCATGAGGGTAGCAATTTACTAAATGGACTCAAGTGGCCCGAAAGATCTAATGCACCTCACAAAGGTGAGCATTCAATCATTTTATTACCATTTGGATCATCCGTGTATCCACGAAGAAAAGAACAATGAAAGGGAAAAATGGTCATCAAGAAAAGAGAAAATACGGCATAGTATAGCACTAAGCAACTAGGAATAGAAACACCTTCAGAAGTTGGAGACTTTAAAAAATCCTTTTTTTTTTTTTAAGAATACTAAGTTTACAATATCTGATACCACAAATTGCAGCTGTCAAATTTAGGGTTTCAGAATACTTAATAAGTGAAGCAAGAATCACCCTAAAATCTCCATGCAAATACTAAACACTGTAATGTGAAGTTTTTTAAAGGACAAAAGAGTAGAGAGCTAAACAATTCAGACTGTTTGTTGATCTGAGTATTTCCTCCATAGTCTTAGGAAATCCTTAATCCAAAATCTATACTTCTAAAGACATACTCTTAATATAAAACAAGTAGAATACAGATCACAGCAACACAGAGCGTGGCCCAACCATTGAGAAGGCTGAAAGCAGGCTAAGCAAGCATCAGCAACTTGGCTTGAAAATGACTGTGGTTGTGGTAGGTTTTGTTTCCTTTTTAATTTTGAATTGGACAACATAAGAACCTTGAAGAACCAGTGGTTTTGAAAGAAGAGAGCACAGACAATTAGACATTAATTTTCATATCTTAATGTCACAACTGTAATTTTTAAATTATCCTAAAATTGTAAGTCTTCTTATGTAAGACTTAATAGCCACAACCACTTTTCCATTTATGCAGTGTTAACTCACCAAGATTCTGCATGCTACACTTGTTAAGACAGTACTCTCACTGTGAAAAGAAATTTAACATACAGATTTCGACAGATGTATATATCCATCACGCATGTATCACAGCCTTAATGAAAATCTCACATTCATCACTTACATGTTAAGAATTTTCCTGGAGAAGAAATTCATAGCACTTAATCAAATGAAAGGTTTTTTAATGGACCTTACTTAGAGTTCTTTTGATTCACATTTTTATATCCTATATTAGTTACTTGCTTCATTGCTGTGACAAATACCTGAAAAAAGCAACTCAATGAAGAAGGTAAGGTCTATTGAAGTCCACAGCTGCAGAGTAAGGCAGCAAGTGTGAGGCGGCTGGTCACCTGGTCTGCAGTCAGGATGCAGAGTCACGAGTGCTGCTTCTGCTCAGCCTGCTTTCTCCTCCTTATTCATTCTGGCAGATGGAATGTGTGAATAAACCCAATCTAGAAATACCTTATGCCCAGAGGCTCATCTCTTTGGTAATTCTAGATCCATTCGATATTAACCATTGTTAAGTCTGCTCCTTGACAACTTGACATGCAGACATCACTTTGAAGCCTTAACCTCCCACCCATTGTCTCCAAAAGCTCATGTCCATCTCATAAGGCAAAATGCATTTAGTCTATCTTTAGAAGTTGGCACTGTCTTTAACAATCTCAATGTCGTTTAAAAGTTCAAATTCTGTTCCAAGACTCAAAGCAATTGCTTGACTGAAAGTTTCTATAAATAAACATTACTTACTTTAATATACAATGGAAAAGAATAAACATCCTGGTTCTAAAAGAGAAGAATTGGGGCAGAGTAGGGGGAAACGGACCAAAGCAGGACAGAAACCCAAATGGGAAAACATCAAATCCTGCAGCACTATGTCTAGCATTCATAGATCATTATGTAATCATCTAGGCAAAGGGATTAAGTGGCCTTGCTGATCCAACTTTGTTGTCTGAGAGGGCAGAGCCTCTCTCTGCAGCCAGTTCCAGGCCATACCTGTAGCTTTCCTTAGCAGATGTCCCGTGAGTCTGGACTCTGCCACATTCTACAAGCTCTAATGCAACTGGGGCTTCATTTTCACAGTTTTTCACTCAACAACCACTCAGCCTCCTCAAGGAGGTTTAACGCGGTCACACATTGTCTGACCTCAGTTTCTTTGCTTTCTGGAACTGTAGTGTACAATTCCATGATCTCTTAGATCTCACATGGTTTACGCCTGCAAAACCAGTACTGTGTGAACAATGCTACTGATGAGTTCTGCTGCCAGCCCAAGTTGGACGCTTTTCACCACAGCGGCATAAACTTCTATGCACTGACCGTGGAAAGACACTTCCTTAGGTAGTTGATTTCTAGGATCAGAGAACCTTTTCAGCTACATTCTAAGATTAGACTCTCTCTTTTTAAATGGATTTATATATTTACAAGATGGAAACTTTTGATAGATGGAGTGTTGCTCTCAGGATATATGTCCTCTTGTTTCCCAGGTCTTTCTTTAATGATGATCATCTCTTTAATAATTATAACTCAGTTGGAACCTACATTGTCTGTAAAGTTAAACTCAACATCTTTGCCTTGCCAAACTATGCATTTTCTCCATCATTTGCTCTACTCTGCTCTCTCTCTCTTGCTACAGAGCTGGATGAAATCAGCAAACAGCAGGTATTTCACAGTCTGTGGTAGTTCGAATAAGAAATGATTCCCATAGGTTCAAATATATGAACACTTAGTCCCAATGGGTGGCACTATTTGGAAGGACACTTACTCATTAGGAGGTATAGGCTTGCTGGAAGAAATATGTCTCTGGGGATGGGCTTTGAGAGTTCATAATGTCATCGCACTGCCATTTTGTTCTTGGTGTTTATGGTTGAAGATCTGAGCACTGCTTCTGGCTCCTGTCACCGTGCCTGATGCTTGCTGCTATGCCTACCCACCACGATGGGCTTTACTTCTGTCTGAAACTGTACGCCAAAACAAACTCTTCCCTCTGTCATGAAATTTTATCACAGAAGAAGAAAAACAACTAATACATAACCTGAAGGTTGCATGTTTTCAAATGTTATCTGCCAAATAGATTAATCCATCAGTCCTATATTCAGCCTCACTCGAGTTCTCTGTACACAGCCGGAAACCAGTCAGATTCTGGACTAGACTACCTCAGGACTGGCTTCTAGTCTGATTCCCAATTGAGTCCTAGTTCCCCTCTGAAACCTCTGAGCCAGGTCTCCACCATCAACAATTCTCCCAGCATTCTTTTCTTCCAAGGTCCCACAATGACTCATTAATCTCAATTTACAGTATTCAGGGACTTTGCTAGCCAAAAGTTCCAAACTCTTTCATGTTTCTTCACAAATGAGTTCCAAACGTCATGTGGTTTAATAATCACATGGCAAAGTTTTTCAGAGCAACAACCTCACTTCTCAATGACAAGTTTTTGTTTTAGTTACCTGTATTTCGTTGTTTTGATAAAGTGCCTGAAAAAGGAACTCAGGCAAGGAAGATCATTTAGGGCTCAGGATTGTAGAGTGCAGTTCACCATAGCGGGGGAGCGATGGTGGCAGGTACTCATGGCAACTGGTCACCTTGAGTCTACAGTCAGGAGGCAGAGAGTGATGAATGCTGGTGCTCAGTTTGCCTCCACCTTTTTGTTACTCCAGCAGTTTGGGTGAGTCTCCCAACCTGAGTTAATTTAATTTAGAAATTCCCTCATTGACACACCAGATCCTTGTCTCCTTGGTTGTTCTTCATCCTGTCAGGATGACAGTCAATATTATGCATCATGTGTCCCTTTATTTTTCTGTAACTTTTGACTATAGAAAGTGAAATATATTTAATATTTTCTTTCTAGAATTTGGTTTCAAAGAAAATCCTTATCAAAATCTGTGTAGCATATGTAAATGTTTATAGTTTAATGAAACTTTTACCATATGACTTCAAATGAATGCTGCTTTTATAATTTTTCATTATTTTATGACGGTGTTATAATCCCAAGCAGAGGGGTCCTGATCTTCAAAAACCTGTGCTTTTGGCAGATGATAGATAGGATCCTGAGAAAATACTTTATTTGCATGCCTTTTAGTAGCTACCAAAATTCTGTATTCTTCTCAGAATTTATATTTATATTAAATATAAATCTTTCCGTGTAAAATCAAAAGCTAAAGCTAAGGTCTAAATATTAGTAAATCAGGCTAGATCCTCAGACAGATTCCTAGTTTCTCATTGAATGAAGATCTATTACTGAAAAAGGGGCATCAAATCATCCAAAAGAGCCCTGATATTTTTCTTAAAGGGAGTGTTATAAGCTCAGAAGTAATGGTTGGTAGGAAAACCCACTCCTTGTATGCCCCGCACCACATGATTCCCTCCTTTGAGTAGATGAGAGGATATGAAGATGGCATAGGACTCTCTGCAATGGGAGAAGATATTTTCGGAATCCCGTTGCCTATTGTTTTCTGTTTGGAAGGCAGAATTTGCAGACAAACAGGGTCATCCAGACTTTCAGAGGTGTCTTCTTTTGTACTCCCTTTACATAATCGCATTCTGTGATAGAGGGGCATTCAGGCTTGAATGGAAGGCACTGAAAACATTTTTACTGATATCTTGATTTGGAATCATCTGCAGAGAGGTGTAGTTTAAGTTCCATCCATTAGCCAAACTTCTCACCACTCTGCTTGTACCGCAGTATGGCTGTTGTCACGGTAGAACATTAGCCTCTTTTTCCATAGATCTTCAGGATCAAAGTGATTGCAGCTCTTGAGGCTTCACCACAGCAGAGTACAAGGGAACTAAAGGCAAGTTTTCTGTGATTATTTTAAGGTAACAAACAAAGGGCCTTCTTCAGTGATGGAGATGTACCGGACACCCAATTAGATAATCAAGATGACCTGCTACCAACTGCCTCAGAGAGTTAGAAACACTGGTTTGAGGATTTGGGGAGTGGGCTTTAATCAAATTGCTTCTGCTGTTTCTTAGTCCTGCAATATTGGAATGCATATCCCTGCTGGGACCATCTCTGAAGTTGTTTCTTTTACTTCAGTGGAACAAGGTATCCCTCACAAGCATCTCTGGAATCAACTTTTTTTTAAAGTCGCAAGCCTTTAAGCCGCTAGATTCAGAGAAGAGGCTTGCCTAGACTGGTCGAGCTTGAATTTTAGATCGACATCCAGCATATAAATGCAAATTTGCATTTTTTTCTTTGAACCACATGTTCAAGAGAATGCCTTATTTCCTGGGTATCTAAATATATACCTTCGGTGATGGAATTGTCTATATTTAATGGACTTGAGAACAGTTAAGATATAATGAGGTAGTAAACAAAATGCTAGGTCAAAGACAATAGCAGGGGAGTGAGGATCAAGTGGCCTCATTGTAGCCCTGTTCTCCCCAGCTCCAGACCCAGGCACTTAGCCTCTAGACAGTGGTTGGCCTGGTCTCTTGACCAGCCAGGCTGCACCCACTCATGGCTCATTCTTTAGCCTCTGTGTCCACTGAGATGGTACCTCAGATTCAGAATCTCAGTTAAATGAGAGGGTTTGGCTATGAAGGACAGGAAGATGGGGTCTCTGGAAGATGTAACCTAAGTGCCACACATTGGATCCCTCCCTCCCAACAATGGAGTTGACCTTTGTATCACATCCACATCTCCCCTTGGGTCCCAAGATGGGCCCTGGAACAGGAATGACCCTGAGGAACTACCTCAGGTGTAAGGAGGACACAGTCATGAGCTGCAACCACTCACATCCTCCTGGAAATTCAGTTACCCTGCCAGGTTCACTGTCCCTGTTGGCCTCTGGAAATAAAATGGAGATGAAGAAGAAAGAGAATGGAGTTGGGTCTCAAAGGGGCAACAGGTGCGAATGTCTGGTGATGTGAGGCTGCTTGGCACACCTAGCAGCTGGATGCACTGTTGACTCTGGGCTCCCAACTGAACATCAAAATCTCCGCCAGCATCACCGTGGCTGCTTTCATGTGTGCTGCCATTTTGACTGCCCATGTGTCCCCACTTATCTTCGGTTAGCATGGTTACTATCTGGCTGCAGTTGGTAGACTGTTAGTGTCCCATACCAGTGTCCCACATCCTGTCCCCAGGATGTGTTGGATATGTGTATGATCTTGAATGTGTGTACGCCCAATTGGCACCTTGCTTTGGGAGGAGGCTGTCGCAGTTCTGAAAGCATTCTGCCGTGGTGGTATGCATCCTTGGGCTAAGTGGAGGCCCCATTCAGTAGCAGCTAGTGTAACCAGAGAACCAGACTTCCTTTCAGGTTCTTAATTTCGTTAATTGAAAATTTTACACATAGACTCAGAAGGAAGTTTGAGGATGATTTTTTTCAAGCTTGAGGGAAAAACAACAGGGCAGGCAAAATGTAAAGCTTGGCAGCTCTTAGAAGGAGGGAAATAGAGAAGAGGAAGTGGTTCATGTCTGTTTCAGTTAGGGTCTAAGAAAGCAGGAATGTTCAGAAATGGATGCCAGTAAGTGGCTATATTGCGAAATCAGGGGAGCTTCAGAGGATGAATGAGCGAGCTCAGAGTGTCAAGGAAAGCAGCTAAGGCTTCTGTCCACTATCAGGACAGAGACAGAAAAAAGGACATGTTATACCTTCTAGTTGGCAGATTATGGCTTTTACTCAAGTAATGGAAATTATAAAATGGCTTATCCAAGAAAGTGACAATCAGATATGTAAAGCAATTCCATAAACAATTAATTCTTCATCGGAAAAGCAGGCAGGCTTACAGTGCTGTATGAAGAAAGCTCTGTAGGCAGTTGTACAAAGAGAAGGGCTTCTGGGAAGGATAAGTACATAATCTTATTAAGTGGATAAATTATTCCTCCCATCTCCTTAGCCTGTTTCCAGGTGAATCAGATCAGAATGTCATCTCTCCACCCAGAGCCAGAGCTAACTCAGATTTATTCTTTTGGCCAGGAGGAAATAGATTTCCCTTAATGGGTCTCAACAAAGCACATACATCTTCACCATTTCATGTGATATTTTAGAGGCAACGCTGGTGTTTCTCTTTCTGCTGTGACCAGGAAAATAGGAGGTGGGTCCAAAGTCAATCATCAATGGTATCTAAGTTTGAAAATCCCTGTAATATTGATACATACACATTTGAGGCCTGGTATAACACAGTCACTACCTGGCATGTGATGCCAAGGCTCTTAGCACACCTTTGAACTCACAATGGCCTGTAGTCGGTGGACCGGAGGATGGTGGACTGTCTTGGTGTTTCCCAGCATGGCCCCAGTTAAGAGTATGTGGCTTTGAATGTGGGTAAGCTTAATTGTCACTACATTTGGCGGAGAGGGGCAATTCTTCTAGCTCTGCAACATTTTGCTGACGATTTGGCTATGTGGCATGGTAAACTGCAATGGAGATTGGACCAGATGACCATGATGGTTCTAGCAGAGGCTTTCTCATCATTTCTAAGCACTCTGAGGAATGTGAAAGGGAGGAGGAGAATATTAGGGAGAACGAGGTAGGGGAGGGAAGAGAGGATGAGAAGAGAAGGAGGAGAAGGAGGAGGAGGAGAAAGAAGAGGAGGAGCAGGGCAGGAGGAGGAGAGAATACATAGATTCCTTGATAGGGTAGGTGTGTTGGTTAAGAAAAAAGGAAGAAAGGATTTTAGACTCTTTTTAGGTACCCTTAGGCTGTCTTCACGACTTTGATTGTATCAGTTCCAGGCAAATGAAAGGGAAGGCAGGAAGGAAGGCAGGAAGGAAGGCAGGAAAGAAGGCAGGAAGGAAGGAAGGAAGGAAGCCTGGTTCCTTTGAATTAAAGTTTCCTAAAGAGATTAGCGGCATAAACCCTAGCCCCTGATTCACAGCTCACCATAGCCACTGTAGGCTTGAACGAGTCCATGACCACTCACTGGATTTCAAGTTTCTTGGGTACTAGAATCAGTGTATTTAAAAAGAGGGCAAAGAAGTGGTCCAGATTGCTGGAAAATGTTAGAAGCTCAATGGTGTTGGACGTCCAGAGCTGTGACATTAGTTGCCGATTACAGAGCACCGTTTACATTTATTGTAGGTGTTTCTGTATGCTCTGTCTTTTATGTGGTCTGTGGTTTCCAGACTTTTTCGCTGTTATTGACTTTTTTAATATGCTAATTATGATGCTTAGCTCTAGGTCCTACCACCTATAAATAGACAATGAAAGAGTTTCTACATGAAACAAAACAACACATATGAAATCCTCACAACTAAAGAGGATATGGTGCATTAGAGAAATGGATGGAATCATGGGTTGAAGTTTGGACAATGAACAGCAGACTGGGAGAAAATAATCTCAGTACACTACAAGTAATAACTGGTCTTTACAGATTATGGTCTTTACGCTGGAGTGATGGAAATTATAAATTGACTTTATTAAGGAAAACGACAATCAGATTCTTTAAAAATATTATTTTAATTAGTTCTTTGAGAATTTTGCACAATATAATTTGATCATTTCAATCCCTGCTCCAATTTCTTCTCAGATTCATCCCTACCTCCATACCTTTCCAAATTCGTGTGTTTTTCTTCTTTTTAAGCCCACTGAGTCAAACTTGTGTTCTCCAAGCAATCTTGAGTGTGGGTCCAGCCCCTGGAGTGGGATCAAACTACCAGGGATCATAGCCTTACAGAAAACTCACTTTCCCTCTCCTAGCAGCTGAGAATTGCCAAGAGTTCCTCAGGAAGGGGTGGAGCTTCCTGCCCACCACCCCACTCCATGCTGAGATTTTGTCTGTCTTGAGCTTCTGCAGGTCTTGTGCATAACTGTCAGCTTCTGCTGTGAATTCAGATGTGCGCCTGCTCTGTTATGTCTGGAAAGCACTGTTTTGCTGTGGTCACCTACTCCTTCTACTCATGTAATCTTTTGTCTCCCTCTTCTGCAGTGATCCTTGAGCTTAATGGGAAGAGAGTGACATAAGAGAGAAAGAGAGAGAGAGAGATTGAGAGATGTCCCATTTAGGGTTGAACATTCTATAGTCTTATTCTCTGAATTTTGCTGTTTCTTGTTTTGTTTTTAATGGTCTTTTTTGAGACAAGGTCTTCCTGTAGCTACAGCTACCCTAGATCTTGCTATATAGATCAGGTCAGCCTCAATCTCATACTCACAGAGATTCACCTGTCTCTGCCTCCAAAGTGCTTGGATTAAAGGTGTGTGCCACCAGGCCCCACTTATTCTATGCACTTTGACCAGTTGGAGGTCTCTGTGTTAATCATCATCTACTGCAAAAAGAAGTTTCTCTGATGAAGGCTGAGAGATGCATTGATCTATGGATATACTAGGTCATTAGAAGTTAGGTGTTCCCTTAGCAGACTAATACTAGTAGTAGCTCCCTTAGGCTCTGGACCCCTATAAGAGTGCCAGCTATGGGTTCTACCTTACTAAATGGACCTTAAATCCAACAGAAAGTGATTGATCATTCTGATAGCAATCATTCCACTATTACATCTGTGGGCATATCTTACCAGGCCAGCTGTTTCTGTAGCTCACAGGGCTCACAGTGAGATCGATTGATGATTTCTTTGCTCCTCTGGTAGCATGCATAGCACCTTCCAACACTATGAAATTTAGCCAGTAAGGACGAAGCGGCAAGGTCAGTACTAGCTTAGTTTCTCCATGTTCTGTCACTCAAGTATGTTGTCTTGAGCAACAGGGTCTTCCTGTCATGTTCTGGAGGGTAATCAAGAGTAATGGCACTGGTAAGAGTAACATCTGTGAGTCTACGGAACTCCTGTGGCTAACAACTTTAAAAGAGGGGACCCCTCTCACACTGGGGTTTTTATTTACTGTCCTGTGGTGTCTAGTAAGGGCATTGTTCCGTGTGATAGAGTAACTCCATTTAAACTTTATGTATGTATGTGTATGTATTTTAGGAGACTCCTACAGGAACTTCCCATGTGAGTTTTTCGGAAAGTCTTTGCTGTTAGTTAGGCCTCGCCATGCTCCTTCCTTTGCTCTGCCCTCCCATCCCCCACTCTATATAACCCTTCCATTTCTTTTGATCCCCCTTTCCCTTTTATGTTACTACATTCTAGCTTCCCTCCCATGAAAGCCTTGCCACCAGCCAAGGGGGCCAAATGTGTACAAAAGCCAAGGAAAGAGAATCATACAATTGCGAAGGAACATACAAAGATTTCTATGTACAGATAACATGGCTGCCTTCAAAACTAATTACTAGAAATATGAGGCAAGTCTATTTAATGTCAATGTGTACATGGTCTGTGTGCAAAAATTCAACGTAGCTTTCCATCATAGCCACAAAGAACTAGAAATAGAAATTTAGGACATATTAAGATTAGTAATAGTACCAAAAGTCATGGGATAATTGGATCCAAATCTCAGGAAAGATGTAAATATCTTAATGCTGAAGATTACTAAATTTAATGAATGAATAAAAAGATTGGAAAGGATAAATAAGTTGATGAGTTCAATGAATGCAAGACTCAGTATTCTTCAGATGTTGAAGAAAATTTCAAATTGTCTGTATAAGACAGTTCAGTAAAAATTCTAATAGAATTTCTCTTGTAAATATATGCAAACTGATTTTAAAATGTTTTTAAATGTAAAAATAATTATAAACATCAAGAAAACATTTAAAAAGAAAATAAGGTGGTAAACGTGTGCTATTTTATTTCAAAACAGAATAAATTAAGAGAGCACAACATTGGTGAATCTGAGTATAAGGGTCAATGTAACTGGAGAAAGTTCACTGATCTACATCCACAGAAAGTCAGTTGATTTGCTTTTGGCAAAAATGCCAAGATAATTTAATGAAGAAAAGATAAATCTTTATAACATAGAACACTACCCTCTCATCAACTATTTATCTTTAAAATTTTTTTAACGTTAAATTTGTTCTTTGAATGTTTTGTCCATGATTACGATCAGTCTCTCCTCTTTTATCTCCCTTCAACCTCTGTTTCCTCTCTGCTAGTCTCTTTCCCACATTCCTATCTTTTCCTTTTGTTTTGTGACTCACTGAGTTTGTGGATGACCATGAGTGTGGAACTGTCCATTGGAGCCTGTTGGATTCACCAGTGGATAGACAACTGAAAGCAATGACCTCTGCCCTAGTATTCATTAGCATCCCAATAACCAATATCTCACCAGGGAAGAATAGGGCCCAACTGGTCCTACCCCATCAATGACTGACTGTTGGCAAACTGTATCTTTTGTGGGCCAAGTCTACACAATAACAATTACTGTCAGTTAATGATTACCATGATTATGTCATGCCCAGAACATAGTATTTCACAGCCCTTTTCAATATCTCCTGGGCTATATTTTCCTTCTACCCTATCCTTTGCAATATTAATTGAATCTTAGATGGAGTGGTGTAAACGCTTTGTTTAGGGCTGAGAAACTAAACCATTACTTATTCTCAGCACCTTGGGACCCATGAGACACTACATTCATCATGATTCACTGTAAAGAGAAGTTTCTTTGATTAAGGATGAGGGTAGCATTTGTCTATGAGTATAAACATAAATATTTAGAAGGCAGTTTGATTCCATGTCAATTTAGCAACAACAACAAAAATAGTAGTAGTTCCTCCCTAGAGTTATGACTTTCCCAACCTTAGGCTTTTGACAAGGTTTACAGTATCAGGCATGTATTCCCTCAAGACGAGTGGGTCTCAGATCAAATCAGGAAACAACAGTTTGCCCCTGGAACAGTCATATCATTATTGCACCTGTGGGGATATTGTGACTTGTTAGTCAAAATTATATCACACAGAGTCCAAAACTGGGTTAGACTAATGACTTTTCTCCCCTAAAGCTTACATAACACCTTTCAGCACTATGAATGCTAGTCAGGAGGGAGAAAACTTCCAGTTCTGTTTTAGCTTGGTTTCCCTCTGTCCTGTATCAAAAGCGAGTGTCATCCTCAGGAAGAGGGTCATATCATATAGGTTTGGTGGGAAACCAGGAGATTCAGCAGTACCCTGGATTGCTTCGGGAGCCTCTAGAGAGGTCCTTAGCCAACATCTCAAAGGGAGGGAGTACCCCATATTGGTACTACGATTTTCATTTCAAAACCCATGACTCTTGCAACAGAATTGTCCACAAATGAATGGTAGCTTCTTAAGTTCCACCTTTTTAATGAAGCAGATTTTGGGGGAGCTTCTGGACCACTAAGTTTCTTTGTTCCGTGCACCCATAGTTCGGGATTGCTCTTCCTACAGCTCCCAGCTTTCTCCCATACCCCACCACTATCCTCATTTGAGTCATTCCAACCCACTATTTCTCCATCTGTTTCCATATCACACAGTTCCTTCAGGGTTCTTACTGGTTCCCTGGCCTCTGTAGATATTTATTCCAGCTCACATACAGAAATCTAAAATGGCAAATCCAGGATCCATACAAGAGAGAGAGGATAGTGTTTGTCTTTCTGAGTCTGGCTTTTCTTACTCATAATATTTTTTAATTCCATCTTTTACTTTTTACAGATTTCATGATTTTATTTTTCCTTTGCTGCTGAATAGAATTCCATTGTGTACAGGTACTTCAATTCCATTATCTCTTCTTCAGTTGATGGACATCTAGGCTGATTCCATTTAATAGCTATTGTGAATAGAACAGCAGTGAACATAGATGTGGAAGTATCTCTGTCATAATGCCTAAAGTCCTTTAGGAATATAGCCAGGATTACACAGTTGAGCCATACGACAGTTTTATTGGGAAACCTTTATACTGATTCTCATAGTGGTTATACCAGTTTATATTCCTACCAAGTGTTCAAATGTTCCCTTTTCCCCAATTTCTCACCAGCATCTTTTGTCATTTGTTTTCTTGATGATAATCATTCTTTCAGGGTAAGATGGAATCACAAAGTAGCTTTGATATGCATTTCCCTGAGGGCTAAGGATGTTGAACACACACACACACACACACACACACACACACACACACCTTATTGCATGCGCAAATGTACATGTGGAGGGCAGAGGTCATCTATCAAGAGTTTCTTCTCTTGTGCGAAGTTCTCAGATCTGGAGATGAAACTGAGGTCATCCGGCCTGGGCACAAATACCTCTATGCGTTAGACCATTTTACCAGTCGGATCTAACACTTAAAGAAATACTTAATAGTTATTGATATTTCTGAGAATTTAACAAAAGAATTCACATTAATTTTATTATTTTTTAATCAAACAATTTTCTTGTAGAGTGCTATTATTTTTCTTTCTTTGGAACCTATTAATATCCTCTATTTCAAAAATCTCATCTTATCTCTCTCACATTTTATTCTAAAAACCCAGAATCTCCCAGACAGAATATTCGACACATAAAGTAGAAATATCCTTTACTAAATGATTGCATTCATTTAGTGTGTACTCTTTGAGCACTGTCAGAAGAGACTAGTTTTCAACTCCCATTACATGCCAAATAGCCATTTGTTCCAGCTTGTTCTAAGACTTCTTTACTGTCTCTTAAACTTTCACTCACAGTCCTTAGAAAGACACTTTCACAGACACTGTCTTCTCGTCTGTCAACAAACATGCTCAAATTCCCCCAGCTTCTTATGCTCTTAATTTCCATATGATCTCTATATTAGTATCTTATAGTAACTCCAACTTTCAGGTATCAAAATGTGCAGTAGTTATCTGTTGCGTAATATATTATTATCCAAATTCAGCAGCTGAAAAGTATAAATATTATAGTTTCTGTGTTTCAGGATTCTAAGAGAAGCTTGCTGCATACTTGGGAGTGGGGGTCTTCTATGTGATTACTGTCATCTTTAGACAGAGTTGCTGAAGACTTGTCTGAGTTGCAGAATTTGGTGAGGATCATTCACATGACTATTGACAAGTGAATTCCAAAGCATTAATTTCTTCACACATGACCCTCTTCCCGCAATATGGAAAGCAAAGTACTTTGGGGGACTTCCTCTTCCAAGTCTCGCTCCTCCGTGGCTGTACTGTTCCATTGCTGCAGCCTTAAATTATTATTTCCTTCCATAAAATTCTTCAACTACTCTCTCTGAGTTTATTTTTAATTTTATACTTTATGGGTTCACTCAAGAAGTTCATTTGGGTCTTCTTGTTATTTTAGCATGCTCAGTCTTAATCTAGTTTCTTGACCATATGGAACACAGCAATAGTAATTGTTCAGATGTCTTTTTCTATTTACTTTATCATCATTCTGTCAAGTTCTAATTCCTGGATCAGTTATAGGCAATCAACTTTTCTTTTTACTGTTAAACATTTCCTCAAAACTACTGAATTTCAAATGTAGCTAAAATTCCTCCTGGAAGGAACTAAACTTAGCCCTTTCCTCTCCAGGTCCAACAACAAAGTAGACACAAATTCCCCAACTCAGTTAGGAAAATTCTAGCTAATTTCCTTGGGCTTATTAGCAGAGCAGTGGGTAAGGGATCACTTTCAGAAGATGGATGCCCTCCTTCTCCTCCATAAGTTACACCAGTAAATCCATAACCAGGCTTAGATCTTGCGACTTCCTGTGATCAGACCCAAAATGGCAAGGAGGGGAAGAACAAAAGGGCCCGCCTTGTGGCACCCTCAGCTTAAATGCCTTTAGCTCCTCTCCATCTTACGTCCAAGGCCAATAGACTGATTGGGAGGGGCACAGGACTCTCCTAGCTGGTAAATACTCCTAGTCCTGGGTAAATACTTTCCAGCCCGAGAGGGAGGTGTTTGTCCACAGTTCGTTCATCTAGCTTGTCCCTCAGACAATTAATCCACTCTACACAAACATCATTTTGAAAAGTCATTTACAATCACATAAGCCAAAGAACTGAGAGTCAAATAAATCCAGTGGTAAACAAAAATGGCCAAGAAATATTTTTTGTGAAGACATCATGGGTTTACTTGCCAAGCATAATGATTTGTATTTGATCCCTGGGGCCTAGATGGAGGAAGAAGAGAACCAGTTCTTAAGTTGACTTCTGACTTTCACACATGTGGCCATGACACACATGCGCATGCTCATACACACACATGTTGGAGTCCCTCTGTTCACTAGGACTGCAGGGTCTCCGCCATGAGACGGTGAGAGAGCGTGGAATCAACACTCAGACTCCTGGAGCTGGGTGAGTAGCATGCGGTGGGCAAGCCTCAGCAAAACTCATTTATTCAATGAGGTGCAGGGGGTTTTATGAGTTTGGTTAGCCAACCCCCTATGGGGTGGTTCCCAACTGCAGCCAATAATATTCTGTCTCTGGATGGATCATCTTGGTGCAGGTTCTCTTAAGATGCAGGGCAGAAGCTGGTGTCACACCTGCCTTGAGCAGAGCACCACACCCACAGGAGCCACTCCCTTAATCCCGCATAGCAGGTGACCAAAGGTCCAACCAGCGTTCTGCCCTACACACACACACACAGAAGCACAATAATGCAACAAAAATTTAAAGAATAGAATTTAATCATGACTACATTGTATATATGCGTATTTGTATATATACATATGCATATATATGCATGTCTGTTATATAATTTTATTTAGAATTTCTGATGAAATACCCCAAATGCAGATTCCATGAAAATATACTCTCACAAGAAAAATTTGATATTGTTCAATCTAAAGGAAAATTAAAGATGTTTCACATTTTTTCCTCATATGTTATAGAAATATCAGAGTCACACACAGCTCACCTTAAGGAAAGGAAAAAGGAAAAGAAAACCTGCACCTGCATGTGCATCGTCCCTCCTGCTTTTTCTGATTAATCTTTACATGTTGAAATGCATCTCAAGTCACCTTCCTGGGCTCCCACTGTGAAGTGCTGGAATGCTTTTATGAACGGTTTCATTTTAGGGTACTGGTTGCTGTTGACATGAATCCGTGTTGTCAACAATGGTTTATTTAGCTGATTTCTTCGTATTTTTAATAAACCCATGTGAAAAATTCAGTTACTTTGAAAGTAGAAAAGAGCAACACTTTAGTCTAAGAATGAGAATATGGTCAAAGATGGTGACTCCGAAGAGACGAAAGGGAGAATCGCTGCGAATCCTTTTCTAGTTCCAGAAAGATTTCAAGAGTAGAAACCATGTGGCAGCTCCTTCTCCCCGTGTTACTTATGTGAAAAGGCATCACAAAAAGGGAGGAAAGAGAAGTGTGTGATCTTCACATGGTCATCACCCACTCAGCTTTTATCCTACACAGTAAGAAAGCGGACACAGCCAAAATCATGAAAAGATATCTTTTTTTTCACAAATAAATCAAAGCTAATGAAAGAAAACAAAAGATTCTTTGAGGAGTCAACCTGTGTAGCTACAAATGAAAAAAACAAAAAATTATTGTATTTTGATTCATTTTAAAGGTATATTTATTCATTCATTCATTTATGTCTGTGTGTATATGTGGGGTATGGGAGTGTCTTGCACACCACAAGGCAAGAACTCTTCTTGAACCTAAAGCCTATATTTTCTCAGCAGGGCTGGAAAGCCAGCAAACCTCAGTAATCCTACTGTTTCCACTCCCTTCCAAGATCAGATTACAGGTGTGCATGCACTTGGAAGGCACAGCTTGCCACACAGGTTGTGGGGTCCAAACTTCAGTCCTCGTGGTTGGCAGTTAATGCCCTTAGCCTCGGAGCTCTCTCCTCAGCCCTGAAAATAAAATGTTCAAAATAATGCTACTACAGCACTAGAAATGTGAACACTTTAGAACTACACTAAAGAACACATCAGAAAACTAAGAAAACTGAGTTTAAAATTTATAAACAGCCACGTAGAGAAAAGGTTAACATGATTTCAATAAAAATGAATAATAAATTCAAATCCCTTAACAACGTGACTTTACAGTATCTAACATATAACTTAGTATTTTGTTATATATGATATATATTATATATAATATTTATATATTTAAATAACGTAGATATATAATATGACTAATTTGTAACACACACACATGCACACACACATCACAAAACAAAGGTAAGAACAGAAACAAAAGATAACTTATGCTTTTGTATTTGTTATGAGAAGCTTGGAAACACAGAGGAAAGGAGTCACTTCTATTCCCTGGTAAGGTTTTATGTAAAAGAGATTAAGGGAATCTACAGGCTTGATGTAGATAAAGGAAAAAGGAAAGAAGTAGAAGAGCATCAAGGCAGGATGCAGTGGGCTCTAAACAGCAGAGTGCAGAAAAGGGCATCTGAGATTTCTTAATGTGCCTTTTTTGTGTTGTTTTGTTTTTTTCAGACATCTTCCTGTGTAGCTAGGCTGGCCTTGAATTTGCAGTAACTCCTCCGCTTCAGACTCTCTCTCGTGCCAAGATTACAGACATGTACCACTAACACTATACTTTTTGTAAAGAAAAACACCAAAAGAATAGAAAATTGATAATGGTGACACAATCAATTGAAAGTACTGCAGTGTGCCTTAGGCAAAGAAGAAAAGGAAACACCGGGGCACTGGGGAAAGCAGCCTAGATGAAGGGCTGCAAGTTTCACAGTCAGCAGAGATACTTTTGTGAAGAAACCTCAGGACACAGATGAAAGTAGAAAAACAAATGAACTGACACTCGGTAGACAGCAATGATTATCAGTCTTCCAGGAAAGCTACAACCTAAGAATGATCCAAGAACCAAGCTGCTGTGTTTTCATAGATTACTACACAGTACACATCTTGGAGAGGGACGCCTAGGATGATCTTTTGAATTCTAAGCATTCAGGAGGGCTGGTGGTGATATCTGTGAGTAAATTCCCAAATTAAATGTTTTCTTTAAAATATTAGGTTAACTACATACTCGTTTTGACTGAATGATAGCATGGTCCGGTCTCAGATCATAATATTCCAAAGAAATAGCATGCTAGCATGAGGGATATTTTAAAAAGGAGGCCAAGAAGTAAAACCGTACTCGCCTTATTCTCCCTTTCTTTCTCTTGTGCCTCTTGCTTCCCCAAGTCAAGCCGCAGAACCAGAATTACTCTTCCTCATAGTGGGTCTTAGACTCTAGAACTTATTTACCCTAAACAGAGACATAAAATCTAGACACTAAATTAAGAAACACTATAACACTGATCCTACATGGACATCTTGGGATTGGAAATATAAGACTGATCATTCTGGGACAACACTAACAATGACATGACCCTGTATCAAATTCTCAGTAGTATCAACCCAGAGATAAGGAACTGAAAACACTGAATTACTGAAAACTTCTCAAATCACACCTCTTTCTATGCTACTTATTTTTAAATATCAAAATGTAGCAAATAGGACAAAAAGGCAATGTTCCAGAGAGACATATTGTATATAATCAAATACCAAAGAGATGTTTGATTGATTTTCCCCTGCTACTTTTGTTTGGGCAATAGACCTGAGAGACTGGATTCAAAGCTTAACACTCACTATTATCACCAATACTAAGATGGTGACAGTAAGTCTGTTTATAGAATAAATAACTGTTCCTTTAAGCAAATTCAACAAAATGGAGCCTCTGCTATCAAAATGTGAACTGCACAAATGACTGGAGAATACAGAGTTCAGAGTGAAAAGATCTGGTTTTAAACTTATTAATTAACATTTGCTAACAAAAATCAACCTGTGAAGTTTTCTTAAGATATCTAATCTTCAGTTTCATCAACTAAAAAGGAGGTATGCTAGTATCAATTTTTATGGAATAATCTTGATTCCATAAAATATGTAGTGTGCTCAGTACTGAACCTAGCATGTAATTTATTGCTACACCTAAACATTTAAATTCCAGTGATTAGCAAAACAATTGGAAACAAAACACTATCAGAATGAAAAATAAAACAATTTGTGGCTTTCAATGAAAAGTGCTACACTATTTTCTAATTAGGGAGGAAAAAAAACAACAGAAAACAGGAAAAATCTCAGCCTTTAGAATGCTCAAGGAAATGCATGAGTATTAAGAAAAAGCTTTTGTCTATCGATATGCAAATAAAATATCAGTCATGAATCCAGAAAGATGTAGATTGAATTTTACTACAAAGAAATGTGAAATCATCAATGTAGAAAATAAATAAGGGAGTTGAAGCATACAGTTTAATTTTTGAAACAAGGCACATTTGAATTATCTGGAAAGCATCAGCAAGGAGAAAAGCTAGGATTTGACACGCTGAAGGCAGAGTAGACAAAGATTGGAAATGTAAGTGGTAAATAATAGAAGTGTTTTAAAATATCTAAAGAAACAAAAATGCTGAGTCGGGTGATAAAGTGACTGATGGGTGAACAATCATAACTAGGACTGGAAGGAGCTAAAGGCCTTGGTAAAATTAATTATGAAAAAACAATATTGAGAGATGGCTAGGTAGCTAGTTAGGTATTAGCAACCTTGAAGTTTTCTGAGTATGGACTTGTCTCCCATAGTAACTAGCTTGTAAAACTCAGAGATTAAACCACATAACTTTGAATATTGACCGAGATAATAGAGCCTATCTCATGTCTTTGTTCCTTGTCAGAGACATGTCATTCTAAACTGCCCCACAAATCTTGTCTTGCTGGGCACTTTCTAGTGAAGAACAAAAACACCATTATCTTCTTAAGATTTAATTCAAATGGGTTTGCCAATCGCCTGGGCCAAAACACAGCCATCAGAATAGCTGTCGGTTTTAGAAACTTTATAAAAGAATAAAGCCTACCTAAATATGTTCATTTGTAAGCAAATACAGCTTGGTGAGTATAAAGTCAAAAATCACAGGCAGCACACAAAAGAGTGAGGTAGTTCAAGAGAACACAGCTTTCAAAGATGGAAGGCTATCCCAAAACAAAGAAAGGGTGAGGAATCCATTAGGGATAATTTACATATTCATAAGGGAGAGGCAGTTTAAAGAGTATATTTCCTTCTTTCCATGTTAATTTTAAGATACATACTCATTAGCATGCTCAGGGCCACAATTCAAAAAGAAAATGTGCCAGAAAGGAATACATTCATATTCCCTGGGTGCATTCAGCTTATGTTGCAGACAGTCACTAGACTACATGAACTTGCTGGTCACTTCTGGCTTATGTTATCAGTCACCAAAAACTGGAAGGCTCACAATGACTGTGACTCCAGTTCCAAGGGATTCAACACCACCTCTGGCCTCTGTGAACACTACACACATTTGATGAACATAAACTCACACAGGCACAAATTAAATAAATCTTTAATGGACGCAATACAGCCAGAGACAATAGTGCATTCCTTTAATCTCAGCATTTAGGAGGCAGAGGTAGGTGGATCTCTGTGAGAGAAAAGCCAGCCTGGTCTACATAGTTCCAGGCCAGCCAGGGCTACAGAGAGATCCTATCTCAACACACACACATACACAGACACACATATATGTCATATATTTGTGTCATATCTATATATGGTATAGGTATATATGATATAGACATATATATGATATAAACATATATATATTAATTAAAATGAAAAATAGGGTTAATATACAGATTGCAGAAGACTAACCTTCTTTCTCCAGTATCCTCTGAAAGCATCACAGTTCCCAAGCATTCTGAGCCTGCTTGCACTCTGTGTAATTGGAGTGCATTCCACACAATGGAATGCTATTTAAGGCAACACATTTATCCTTTTTGTGTTGCAAGCAACAGGTGGACTTTGACTGATAACACCTGTCTATGGTCCTATGTGCTGTTCTGTCAGTAGGGCTCAGAAACAGAAAATCCCCTGAAAAGACAGGTTCCTCATTCTCTCTCATCTCATGAGAGAGGTGGGCCTCATGGTAAAGCCCAGCATTCAGCCTCACCCACCCCCAGGTTTGAACTGACTTAACGGATAGAGAATATTGTTTAGAGAGATTAATTTATTCCATGTTACTTACAAGGAGTTCATCCCCAGAGAGAGGGAGAGGGAGATTTCCTATGGTAGAGCCTGCATTTTGAATCATAGGTCCCCCCGGAACTCTGGAAAGTGCACCCAAGATAGAGACCTGGCACTGTGCTTGCCTCTCTCCTTCCCAGCCTTGCCTCCATTTCCCTTAAACCTCCCCCTTAAGTCATTGGTTAATTGGTTGTCAATCACACTTGAAGTCCATCTCTCATAGCAGACAGAGAGAAAACTGCTTTTCTATGCAACATCCCACCCCCTTTTCTCTCTAGCTCTCACATACTTTCTGCCACCTCTTCCATGATAATTCCTGAGCCATAAGAACAAGGGGTTTGGGGAGGGTGAATATGATGTTCTTTCCACTGTGGCATGGATTATCCTCTTGCTTCAGTGATGCTCCTTCTACTGTAAAAACAAGATAATTGTAAAACAGCAACAACACCTATAACAACAATAGCAAAAGTAACATCCACATCAATACTGAATGATCTAATCTATGGGTGTAAACACAAGTGTTCAGGCAATACCTAAATAGGCACATATATCTATTTTGTAAACAATGACTGTAGCTTCTTGATGGGGACATGTAACTCTCCCCCTCACCACTGGGGGTCGACATTCTTTTCCTAGTATCAGATATGTGTGTGCCCTCCCTGAAGAGTGGGCCCTGAATCCAATTTTAAATATGCTGAGGATGCACATACCAGATGAGCCTCTATCACATCTGTGGAGACATTTGACAGTGAAGCATGCAAGAACTGTCCTTAGAGAATTTCAGGAACATTCTCCCATAGCAGACTACGTTAGCACCCTCTAGCACTCTGAAAGCCAGCCATCCATTTGTGAGGAGCTCTCAGTTCGGTCCCAGCTAGATCTCTTTCCATGCTCGAACCATGTCACATCTTCAGTAATAGGGCCTTACCATCCACTTCCAGTGTGCAACCAGCATTATATTATAGCAATTGCCTTTTGTTTGATAGAAAGGGGCTATCAAGGCTGCCTTGGCCAACAGCTCACAGGGGGAGCAACCCACACCTGGTACCGGAATTGCTAGTTAACAATCATATAAAGTATACCTTTACTCTTTGGCATCTAAAGGCCTAGACCCATAGAGTCCTCGAATTTCACGTATGTACCCTGTATGAGTTACATTCCATTCTTGTTCCTTCAGGAACAAGTCCCAGTCTGTCAACTGGGTTTCATATCTGTAAAACACTCAGAAGTTAACATTATATACACATACAAGGTCAACCATAGCAAGGAAAAATCACTTTTCATTTGCATCCACTGGTTTTTCAACAGATCCATGTTGGGTACAATGGCATGTAATCCATTTAGTGTCCTGGATTTCTCACATGGAGCCTCCATGCATCCCTTTATCCTTGCCAGCCTCATTGATCCTGTCCCAAACTGCTTGGTCCTACACAGGGCCAAGGAGGAATAAGGCTTCTCTTGCTCCTGCCGCACCTGTTGATTCCTAGGGCCAGGGAGACCCTGGATCTAATTCTGACCCTAGCCACACCTGTGGTCTCTCCATTGACTGTTGGGATTGGCTGTTGGGAGTGGCCCTGGCTGGGAAAACTGTCTCCATCCCTCGAATAGCCAGTCACAGGAGAGAAATATACCCTGTTTACTCTGGGTGGGTTAGTATCCACCCCTGGGACAAGCTTCATCCTCTGTGTAACTTTCGTGAACCGTTTCTGAGGGCTCAAAGCCTCCCAGAGCTGCTTTAGCACAGAATTTGGCTTTTTATCAATCTTTTCTTTAGGAACATGGGTTAAACACACGTCTCTCCACATTTGTCTACAAGTAACCCCCAAGCAGACCTCCTTTTCTGTTTTGCCTCTCTTACACATCTTTTAGGTTCTTCTGTTTTTCTACAGGCATATGTTACATGCTGGTCCAGGTTGTTTAAATCTGTCAAAGCCTCTCCAGCCTTGTGAAGCTCTTGTCCCACTAGGGGATCTAGCAGGGACACTAAACCTCCATACCAGTGTTGAGGTCCTTGTTCAATGAAGTTCCTCATTAAATCTCTAGTGAACACAGTCCTATCTGGGCCAGTGAAAGGGTTACTGTATATTGCTTTCCTCATACCAGTTCTCTTAATAGCACTTGTCCTTCTTGTGTCGTACTCCAGCTCCTGGAATTCATGGGGATCTCCCCTGGAGACGAACAAGTGTCTCCTGTGGCATGCACAAGCCAGTTCATCAGAGACTGCTTTCCCTTGTATTGTGCCAGGTTATGCAGCTTAAATCTCAAGGAGGGATGAGTGGTTATGTTGCTCATCTCTCTTGCTTCTGCAGCATTGAAAATAATTTCAACTGCTCCCATGTCCCACAGCCTTACAAGCCAGGTAGTTAAGTGTTCCCTCCTGGTTTGTTTGAATGTCTTTCCTAGCTCCAGAAGCTCTTGGGCTGAGAACCCTTTAGGGGCACTTTCAGCTCCTTCTGGGTTGTTTGCTTCTTCCCAGGGGTTCCAAGTTTTAGGGTCCCAAGATGGGTCCTGCATTATCAACTTGACCTGGGTTTTCATTCCTTTTTGACTTCCTATCTGTAAAAAGTAGCAGGCTAAAAGCTTCATCTCCTTTTCTCTTTTATCCAATTTGCTAGCAAGCTCAGAGGCTAGTATTGAAGAAGCGAGGCTTATATCTTTCTCTTGATTTAATTCGTCTTTCACACTTTGAATTTCCTTTCATGTTGAGACCTCAGCCTGAGACTGCCATCTCAAACTGGACCCGCATACCACAGCCTCCTCCATGGAGTCTCTGGTGTGTGCTATTACCACTGGCATTTGTCCCACCGATCTCATCTTCTTAGGCAAGTTCACCTTAATTACATATTTCACTATAAACTGGCCCAATCCTGCAATGGCTGCCATACACACCAGTCCTATGGGGATAATCCACCATATCAAGATTTCTTCTGCCCATACTCTTTCCTTTGCTGACTCCCATATTAACTGAGGCTCCATAACTTCTTTTCATGGGAGCATTCTCTTTCTGTCAGTCGGTCCTGCTCGACTAAACCATCCATATCGTGAATTCTTGGCATTCAGCTCTACCCCAACCCCAGGTTTGAAATGACTGAATGGATAGAGAATTTTCTTTAGAGAGATTAGTCTATTTCATGTTACTTACAAGGAGTTCATCCCCAGAGACAGGGAAAGGGAGATTTCCTGTGGCAGAGCCTGCATTTTGGATCACAGGTCCCCCTAGAACTCTGGAAAGTGCATCCAAGGTGGAGACCTGGCACCACACCGGCCTATCTCTTTCCCAGCCTTCCCTCTGGTTCTTCTGTTTTTAGGTATATGTTTTAAGTACCATACTAATTGGGTCCTGAGGAGAACTTAGATTCCCTTCACATGACCAAGGGATTCTATTACACTGTGACCAGAATAAATGACTTTTTCTTTCTAAGATTCTTCATAGTGTTTTCCGGGATCTTACAGGAATGAAATTCATGATATATCTGAACTTAATTATATCTTTATTACACGGAAAAAAATAAGCAAATCTAAAAAAAGGAGAAGTCAGATAAAGTGTGATGTTCATGAAGCTTACAGAGCTTGTTTCCTGATCACCAAGGTAACTTTGGATTTTAATGAAGCATGGACACATTTTGTGACTAATCACAGCTATACCCTAGGGTGCTTAATTTTTTTCAGTCTATAAGCAGTATTAATGCAAAATTGCTCCATATATATCTGTGGTACTAGAAAGTTTATAGTAAAGGCACAAGTCACTTTCCTACAAAATGAGACATCAATGAATAGAAATTTATTCATTCCTCTATATTACAAACACCCTGGTTCCAAGGTGTTTAAATGTTCCAATAGCTTAAAGTTCTGTTAAATATATTCCTTCAAATATGTCCTGAAAAAAAATTAAAGTATTCTTAATACTTATTTTTATTATTTTTAAATTATATATATATATATATATGTATATGTCTGTGTGTGAATTTGTACACATGAGGGCAGGTGCCTGCCAAGGCCAGAAAAGGGTGTCACATAGGGAGCTGGAGTTACAGGTGATTGCGAAATGCTGACATGGATGCTAGGAACTGAACTCAGGTCCTCTAAAAGATCACTCTTAACCATTGAACCGTTAGCCCTAAGATGAAATTATTTAGTGAAAATTCAATATAGTATAATAATATGATAGTGGAAATAATCCCTTGAAAAGCAGTTGTGAAACCAGTCATTGTAGCTCATTCCATTAATAATAATCCCATTATTTTAGAGTCTAAAGCAGAAAAATCAGGTTTTGAGGGCAACCCAGTCTACATGTGCAAATCTGTCTAAAAAAAAATAAGTGAGTTTACAAACATCAAATTATATTGGCTATGGTGGACATACCTTTAATCCCAGCATTTGAGAGACAAAGTTAGGCATATCTCTGTGAGTTTGAGGCCAGCCTGTTCTACATAATGAGTTTCAGGTCACCCAGGACTATACAGAGAGCCCTGTCTCAAAAATATAATCAAATTATTTTACACTATGGACTATATAATACCACCAGGAGCATGTGTTCTAAATGACTTTGTACCTGGATGTCAAAGTTTACTCTTAAAACTTGGTTCCTGAGTACTTGTTATAATTCTCATAATTCTTTTGACAAGTATATTAGAAACTGGGATCTATATTAACAATTCTGTTTTTATGTAAATTTGATTTATCTGTGGTCATTTGGTATTAGTATTAGAAATACTTGCAAAATTATGAGATATATTACATATAAGGCCTATATTAATACTTGCAAAATTTCAATGATGAGATATATTACATATAAGGCCTATATTACATATATATGTATGTATATGTACATATATAACATAAAAGGTCCTTCATAATCAATCTTATAGCATAAAATGGAAACATAACATTTTATACAACAAAATCAAAATAGAAAGTAAACAAAGGCAAACTTAAACCATCAAATTATGAACTGGGCAACAATTTCAGATATTCAGTATTAAAAATGCATTTATTTACATTGAGGAATTTACATTTTCTGTACCTTCACTATGTGTGACAAATACGGAAATTATTCATCTCTTTACTAATACTTCTTTGATGTAACATCTGGTAGCAACTGTATATCATTGCTGGGGTACACAAGCCCATTGCTCAATTTATGTGTATATTTTAAAATTTATTTTACATAGTATCTTGCTATGTGGTTCAAGCAGACTTTTGTTCAGCATAATGCAAGATGGGCCTAGCCAGGCCACCTAAAAGGAGGAAAAGATGAATGGCTCCCGTGGGTGTGGTGTTCTGCTCTTAGCTTCTGCCCAGCACCTGGAAAGAACCTGCCTACCTGGGGACAGACTTACTATTGGCTGTATTGAAACCCCACAAGGTCATTGGCCATCCAGACCTATAAGACCTTTGCAATTGGAGTTTCTGTATAACTAGTCAATCCCTACGTCAATCTTTAAGTGCCTTATTAATATAGGTTATTGATTGTCCTTCTTAGGGACTTAAATTTGAATATGAAAAGAAAGCTTGGACCCATGCCGGTTTATGAGTTTTTCTCATAAACAGGTCAGGTAAGAAATTCACTTTTCTATTTTCATATACCTAAGTACTATTTTAAGATTTGTTTCTCTTAGAAATCAGGCAAGATAAAAGAATAAAAAGACCGTGTTCTTTATTCATGTTTCGACAGATTGCCTTCAAGTTCAAAACTTTCTGAGGTGGCGTAATAATAGGGTGACAAACATTTTTCAAGTCTCATACTTGCCCAGTTTTTAATTTAGTATATTAATAATCAATGTTGTCAAGAAATCAGCTACTATTTGTGGTTTCTAAGCCAGAAACCTGACTCTGAGCATTAGTTTTAAGGCCTAGAATGGACATAAACTTTGAGGCACCCATTCCTTCTGATGTCTCATTGGAACTGGGTGCCTGAGCAAGTCCTGACCCCTTTTATTCAAATCATCTTTCCAGCAACAATTTGTGAAGTAGAAGCTAGGGTTCACCTTTACCTTGTAAAAGAACCTTGGCCTTTTATCCATAGGGCTGAAATTTCTCACACACAATATGGAGCAGACTGCTCAGTTATTCTCACCGTTTCCAGCATCCCTACACTCTTTCACTGTCTTGGGTGTTTGGCAAGGTGGATTCCAGAGTAATTAGGTTCATATGTGTAAATTACAAGAGGAACACATAGCTCAGTGAGCTTGTTTCCATTATAGAGAAGCTTTTTGGAGCAAGTCACTAGTCCAGATTCTGTCCATATTTTAAGTCATTCCTACATTTACTCAAAATAATGTTATAATAAATAAAACATTAATTATAATAATATAATTTTTATTATTTTAAATAATAATTAATATTTAATTTAATTTAATTTTTATTAAAATATTTAAATTTAAATAATTTTAAATTTTACTGTTATAGATTAATTTGTGACATGACATAAATTTTAAAAGACATAATTTTATTTTTATTTTATTTATGTGTATCTATGTGTGTCTGTGTGTGCATCCCACATGTATATTGATGCTCATGGAACTTGTAAGAAGACATTGGATTTCCTTTAGTTGGAGTTACAGGTAGTTGTAGGCTGCTAGATATGGGTGCTGGGAACTGGACTCAGGTCCTCTGGAAGGACAGCAAGCACTTTAAACAACTGAGCCATCTCTCCAGCCCCAACACATAACTTTTGGAGAACACATATTGCTTTGTTAAATATATAAGTACAGATATTTTTATTTATTTTATTTTTATTTTAAATACATATGTATTAGTGTTTTTCCTGCATGTATGTAAGTGCATCACATGTATGTACTGTCTATAGAGGTCAGAAGAAGGTGTGGAGCCTATTGCACTGGGGGAACAGCCAGTTGTGAGCTTCCCTGTGGTGCTGGGAGCTGAACCTGATCCTCTGGAAGAATAGCAAGCACTCTGAACCACTGAAGCATTGCTCTAGAGCCTCAAATACATTTTTTTATATAAATAAAAACTCAAGTTGTTGTATGTACAAAATAAATAGAAGCGGAATTGATCATGAACGTTTTCCTGCCTGGGCAATTATGATTTTTTAAAAAGTAATGCTTAGAATTTTTTAATTTAATGATCAATGATTCAGTTAAGCATATTCATGTTAGAATTTATCTTAAGATTTATATTATTTACCAACAAAAATAATTTTTCGCTGTTATGGCTCTGGCAATTGTTTACACTGTAATGAATTTTCTGTATTTTTTACTTCTCATCCTACAGAGTTATAAAATATCTGATTAAGAAAAAGTTATATAAAGCTGGGGCTGGAGAAGTGGCTCACCTGATAAAGTCAGAACCTGAGTTCAGATCCCCAGGACCCGTGGAAAAGATCTGAGCGCAGTGGTAAGCACCTTAGCACTCACTGGGGAGGTGGATCCTTGGAGCTTGCTGGCCAGTCAGCTTGTGAAATCTGTGAACTCCAGGTTCTGGGTGTGTGTGTGTGTCTGTGTGTCTGTCTGTCTATCTGTGTCTGTGTCTCCCTCTATGTCTCTCTCTGTGTCTGTATCTCTCTCTGTCTCTCTCTATATGTGTATATATAGTATGTGCATATACCTCTCTGACTCTGTCTCTTTCTCTATGTATATATGTATATATACATATACTACATATATATATATATATATATATATGTAGTGTGTGTGTGTATGTCTCTCTCAGTGTCTCCCTCTATGTTTCTCTCTTTGTCTCTCTCTACATATGTATATATAGAGTGTGTATGTCTCTCTGTCTCTCTATGTATATATGTATATATATATATATGTAGTGTGTGTGTATATGTGTGTTTGTGTGTGTGTGTGTAAGTGGAAATTAATAGAGAAGGCACTCAGTATTGACGTTTGTCGTCTACCCCCTCCCCACACCTGCACAAGCACCACTCCTAACACACACACATATACAAAATTACAGAAATGGCTGGAGAGCTGGCAGTGGTATACATTACCATAGAATAAGATACAACTCTCCTTTGAAAAGAAAGTCAGCAATTTCTTCTTTGTGTTTTCAAGCCTTGAGAAAATTTCATGAAACATGCTAACAATAAAAAACATTATATCAACATATTATTTACTATCTAGAAAAACAATCATCTATTCACTTGACAAAAACCCAACAACATTTATATGTTATGCTTGATGGCTATGTGATGCTTAATGTTAATTGTTTATCTGACTGGATATAGAATAACCTAGGTGATAAGGTAACAAACGTCTGGGCATATCTCTAAGGTGGTTTCTAAACTGGGTTAAGAGAGATAGGAAGACACACCTCAAATGTAGGAAACACCATTCCATGTGCTAGAATCCTGACTAAAAGAAAAAGAGAAATCACGCTGAACTCAAGTATCCACATCTCACGATTTCCTGATTGCAGGTGCCATAATTTACCTCTGATCTTTCTTCCTTGACTTCTTTGCCATAGTGGATCTTGTCCTTTCAAACCCTAAGCCAAAAGAAATCCTTCACTCCTTAAGTTACTTCTTGTCAGACACTTGGCAGAGTAAAAGAAAAATAACTAATATAAATCTGATTAAATAGCCAAACTTGCTTATATTGTGCTCATTACATATTGCAACTGCAATACTAAAATAATCCAGAAAAGGTTCTAAGTCTTTGAGTCTGGTTATAAGAAGTGAGCGTGTGTGTGTGTGTGTGTGTATGTGTTTGTGTGTCTGTGTGTCTGTGTCTGTGTGTCTGTGTGTGGTGTTTATGTGTGTGTGTTAATCAATTAAATATATTTGAATATAAAATATTTTTAAAAATCCCACTGGATCAAGAGCAAGTAATGAAAGTTTAAATATAATAAGTAGAAGTGGAACATTTTGACTATAAAATGGTTTCTCATAAATATTTTGAACAAATGACAGAAGGTATAATTTTATATGACTATTATTATAAAGTCATCATAACTACATTTAAAAATTGATGTTTTTTGTGGACAGATGCTCAAAGGTTAAGAACATATAGTGTTCTTTCAGTAGACTGGAGGTTTGGGTCAAGGCTCACAAGTGTAACTCCAACTCTAAGGGATTTAATGCCTTCTTCTGGCCCCTGCAGACATTACACTCACATGTGTAAATGAATAAATATACACAGATACATGTACTTAAAGATAAAAACAAATCTTTAAATATTGATGTTATGACAAAGTTTTAAAACTTCCTATTAACAGTATTCTATGTGCCAATAAAATTTGTTTATAACCAATAAGTAGTCCTATGGCTATAGTTTGGATGTTCTTGTGTTAAGTCAAAATGTTTTGGGCTCGTGTCTTAATCAATTTCTGATATATTATTTTATATATGGGGAAAGAATAATTCTTTGGAACCTTCATGTCATAGACATTTACTTCATTATTAAGAGAACCCACACGGTCAATTCTAACTTCAAAGTCTGATAGTGAGTTATTCAAACTTCAGGGTAAAAGAGTGATAAAAGGAATGAGATCCTTGCCTAATCTACCTATATAGTGCCCTAGCTGTATAAGTCAGTGGGAGTGCCATTCTCTATATTGGGGAATTGAAAAAAAAAAGAGCTACTCCATCAAAACTTTTAGTAAGTACCACTTTGTGTTGAAAAGTACCATATTTCTCTCTATGGGCAAGGTAAATAAAATATTGAGGCTTAAGTTTCAAATGCAAAAATTTTCTCTTAAAATCAAGCATTAGGATCTTACCATCAAGTGCTGGAAGGCAACCAAGAAAAATGGCAATAGACAGTAATGTTTGAGGGTCTGTGGTATCCCATGGGCAACAAGTTCAAAAGAGAAAACTCATGGCTGGCACTTTATATGTCTATTGATTAACCATCCCTGCATTCCCTGCTTAATGTATTTTGCATTATGATTATATTGTATTGTGATTATGTATTTTCAGCCAATTGTTACAAATGGTTGTGTTAAAATTTATTTTGGGAATGTTACAACAGTATTGATGAAGTTGGTCTAAACAATGATCATTCTGAAAACGCTTGTATCAGCTTCCACAAATCCTAGCATATTGAATTAAGAGGGGAAAACTTTTGACAAGGCAAATATGTACAAACTTAACAATGTTTGAATCTAATTGAAAGATACATGAGTGTTCATTGTAATATCCTTGAAATGTTGTGGTCTTAATTTTTAATACAAAAGGTTGGTAAAACATGTTCAAATATCTATCAGTTTGATAATATAGTATACAAAATTGTTACCTTTTCTCATAGTACAAACACATAGTTCAAAAGTCGTAAAATTCCATGGAAGCAATTAATTCATTAATGTTTTTAATCTTTAGGTGTGTTTAGGTCATAAGTGTATCATGATATAAAGAATTAACTCCATACAATTACTTATATACCTATTAATATACAAAATATTTCAATAACTGATTATTCTGTCCTCTACTGGTATCAGTTAACACTGTAGGACCCCCCGCTTTCATGGAAAAATGCCTGGTCCCCTTTGTTAGCTTACCGCCTCCCAAACTAGAAAGTCCCAGTCAAGGACTATGTCAACATCTCATGGTATGTGAGATAACGTCTGTGGTATTTACAAGAAGAGCCTCTAATACCCCGTCTATAAAATTGTGGGTTAAACATTCCACAAGAACAGCCCCTAATATCCCATCTATAAGATGGTGGGTTAAACATTCAGTTAAGTCAACATCTTGTGAACTACAAAATAATGTGTGTGGCATTTCTGAAAAAAGGTTGGACTATGTAAAATTATCTTCTCTGTGACCCTGGTCTGTAGGCCAAAGGCCAATCCAAATGTAACAAGTAATGAATAATAATACTGTGAGTTTCTACTATAAGAGCCTGGCCCAGACGAGGTCGGGGCGGGGGGGGGGGGGGGCTTGGCTTCCCGATGCTAAGTCCCCCACTTGCACAAGTGAAATAAACCTCGTGCTTTTTGCATCTGACTGTCTGGATTCTTGGGACTGGGGCTCCCAGATGTTAGGCACTCAGGTGGCCCATTGGGGTTCGAGTCCCCGGGCTGAGAGTGAGCTCTAACAAACACCTAAATTTGTTGTCCATAGTGTGGGTATCAATAAACGAAAAGATAAAGAACTTGAGTTTTCATGACTGGCTCCAACATTTCTCTGTAGGATGTATTTACCAAACTATAGTCATTGAAAATACTACTAAACACTCTCCTCTGTTGGTAATATATCAGCTAAAAATGAAAATATTGTAAAATGTCTCCCTACAGTGATTTTACTTCCAGAGGAGGTGACAGGGGTTAAAAATATTAAATTAACAAATTACATAGTATTTTATAAGGTAATGAATGATTCAGAGAAAAATGTAAATGAACAGAGCTGTGAAAATAAGAAATACTGAGGCAGTGAGGCTGGTAGGGCTTCAAGAGAGAAATTTTAAGTAGTGAAAGACTCACAAAATAGAATTTTCTAGAAAACTCTAAAATGCTCTATTGTAAAATATGTTTATCATGGTGTGAACTGGCTTATTGATCTGCTTCTGTTGCTCTCTGTCATTTTTATATTCGTTTGAGAGACAAAACTTCAAGTTTTCACATGATAGTGATCAAGTTATTACTTAGCCTCTGCCTCCAGAGATGAACAATATTCTATATAGTTTTAGCATTCATAGAAAGAAAAAAGAATATAAGACACACTTCTAGACAATTTTTCCTTAAAGAAATGTAATTCTTAGAAAAACACCCAAATCCTTTTCAATGTGTTTTTAGGAACAATGTTTGTACAAGTTTTGCTTTACCAACTTTAAAGAAAATCCCTGAGTTTGGGTTTCTGTAAAAATCTTTAGTTTCTCTGTTATACAATTTTCAGTAGAAGTCAGTTTTTTCATATAAAATAAGAACACAGAAGCACACCAAATAATCAATTTGCTATGAATTTCACTTTTTAACCTGAACAATAATGAATACCACTACCCAGTGTACCCCACTCCATTGCTTACATTAATTCATTTGGCAAGCTAACATGAAATTTTACAGGAAAAATATGTTATTAGAAATAATATTCTACTTGTTTAGCATTTTAGAAATAATGGCATACTTATTTCCTTCTGGTTCTGGTTTGGGACTATTAAAAGTAATGACATATCATATTTTTGCTAAAATTTTTACACACTTGAAATTCTGATGATAAATGGCAACAAAATTTAAGATTGTAGGAACTAGGGAGATGGTTCAGTGGGTAACATGCTTGCTGGCAACCTGAGGACCTGAGTTCTAATCCATAGAAGTGGTAACATATACCTGTAATCCTAGTGCTCCTACAATGAGATGGGAGGTTGAGACAGGAGGACCCTAAGAACCTTGCAGGCCAGCCAGTCTGATGTATTCACTAGCAAAAAGCAAAGAAACCCCACCTCAAACAAGATGGAAGTCAGGAACCAACACCTGAGGTCAGCCTCTTACCTCCATAGGTACAGCATGACATGCCCATGCCCACACTCACATAAAAATGTGCACACATCATATACATGTACACACAAAAGTATATTACACAAGGTTGACTGAACTTTAATCTCACTTATATATTATTGAAAATTTGTGTGGGTTCATTTACTGCACATTCTGAAATAAAATACTATATAATATTTCTATATAGAAAAAGAATTTTTGAGGGGTGTGGTTGCCCACACCTTTAATCCCAGTACTTGGGTGGCAGAGGCAGACAGACCTCTGTGAGTTCAAGAACAGGACAGCCTGGTCTAGGGGCAAGTTCCAGGATAGCTGGGGCTACAGGGAGACCCTGTCTCAAAAAGACCAAAAGAAGAAGAAAACAAGAAAATTTTATCCAAGTTTGCTTCTTCGTTGCTGTGATAAAATCATGACCAGGAACAATTTGGGTAAGACAGAACTTATTCTATCTTATACTTTACAGTTCGGGACAGGAACTCAAGGTAGGAACCAGGAATCAGGAACTGAAGTAGAAAGCATGGAGGAACACTGTTTACTGGCTTCTGCAATTAGCTTTCTTATACAGTCTGGGCTCACCTGATCAAGAGTGATACTGCCCACAACCGACTGGGCCCTCCTACACCAGTTCCTTTTAAGAAAATGCTTCACAGACATAGCCCCAGGCAAATTTGATAGATAAAGGTTTTCAGATAAAATTCACTCTTCCCAGGTGTGTCAAGTTGGCAACTGATGCTGTGACAGATTCATAGATTGTGATTTTACTTGAACCTACAAATTGAAATCAGTCCTGTCTTACCCAAGTTTTTCTCTTGATGCAATGCTGAAAGGATATAAATATCTCTGTTGAGGTGTGGATGATGAACTTTCTAAGAAATTTAAACACATAGAGAACTTCAATAACACAGTAAATAGAAAGTTTTCAAATTAATCAATGCCAGTTCCTTTCATTTTATTTAAAAAGTAGAAATTAGATTCAACCATATATCACATGATGCTTGATGAAAGCACATAAAGCCACATTATGTGGTGCAGGAGAGATAGCTCAGTGGCGAAGAGTGCTTATGGTTCCTAGCACCATGACTGGCAGCTCAAAACCACCTATAACTCAAGATCTAGGGAATTCCACACTTTCTTTTGGCTTCCTTGGGTATCAACACTCAATGTACACGTACTCAAACACAGAGATACATATAAATAATTTAAAAAATAAACCATAAATACCGATGAAGTCATAGTGCCAAACTATGATCTTACAGATAACACAGAAACAATATAGATCTATGAGATTCCAGTGCAGGGGAACAGAACTAATGGAATCTGGAAAAATGTTGAATATTTACTGGAAAAACAAAACAAACCAGACCAACACTGGTTTCCTTGGCTAACAATTTTTAAGACAAGAAAAGGAGATAGAGAAATTATAATATAATAAAAGGATTACTACTCGTACTATATATGAATCATGGCCCAAATGAATAAACTGGAAAAAAATGGACATCTATAAGAAAATTGGCAATGTAAACACTAGAAATATATTGAGCAAAAGTATTAATTTTGTAATGGAGTGAAGAATATTGAAACTGTGTATTTATTAAACTACTTTACTTTTAAAATTGTATGTGTGTATGTGTATATATGTGTGAGAATGTGCATGTGAGCGTAGGTGCCCCCGGACGCGAGAGGCATCTGGAGTTACAGGCAGTTGTGAGCAACCCGATGAGGGTGCTGGAACCAAACTCAGGTGTTCTGTAGGAGCAATACGTGCTCTTCATCTCTCCAACTCAGAGATACATGCTCATATATTTACACTGTAGTTATGCAAAGTTTGATGGGACAGTGAGAGTGTTCCGGAAACAGGATTAGCATGACTGCACAGTCATAGAAACTGGTCATTTGTTCACAGTATATTTGTTAGGCTATTTCCCTTTGTTATATATTTATACATTTAATAATCATGCAAACAATACCAGGTGCTTTAAATGTGAGGAACTCAGAGTGGAATCAAGATTCTACTATGACAAGTATCTCAAAACAAAATAGAAGTTCCAGACAAACAAAGATTTAGAATGAATTTATTTCATGTCATTGTCCAAATTAAACTTCTCTTCAGGGTATTATCTGGACTGAACTATGTCTCAGAAACATCCATTACCATATAATAATTTTCCTACCAAATCAGTTTTAATATAATTTTGATCTGATTAGAAGTGATTATTTACAACAATGTATACTTATGAATATTATAGATTATTAATTAGTTGTGTTCACTATGTGATTTGTTTATAGGATGTGCATCTTTTTGTTGCCTATCTACAAAAATTGTTGTAGATTGTTGCCTAATCTACAAAAGAACCTTCACTTTTTTCAGTACAGCATAGTTACAATTACATAAACGACTAGATTAGCTATCTGTTGCTAAGTAACAATATTACCATAAACTTGAGGGCTTAAAACAACAAATATTAGCCCACAGCTTCTGTGGTTTTAGACTTGGCACTACACAGCTGGACCATCTGCGAGGTGGGAATCAAGGGATCATCGTGAGTTCAGGCCTTATCTGAGGCTAAGATGTTCTTTACTCATCTGTTTCATTACAATAGTTACCTTCACACTGCCAGGCTCTTATATACATAAGAAGATATTCATCAATGAGGTAACTATCAAAAGTAGCAATCACGGATACTATACCAGAATCTATCAATAATATCAATTAGATCCACAATACCTATAAAAAACAATTTTATATTAAGTATAGAATCAACCACTTTTTTTGTATATTAACTTACTTACCACGTTTGTTTTACATTAAATTGATGGTTCACACATTCATATATTGTATAGGTATCTTGTGAAACATTCTTTAATTCCTCTGTTTTCTTTGATTTTATTTATTTTAAGGAAAGATATTTTCTATAAAAATTATTTTTCTTCCGATGATTTTTAAAATTTTATTTATTATTTTTATTTTATGTGTCTGAGTGTATTGCCTGCATGCCGGTAAGTGCACCCGTGTCATGTAATACCTGAAGAGGTCAGAAGAGGGCATTGGATTCCCTAGAACAGGAGTTACAGACAGTTGTTTGCCTCCATGTGGGTGCTGGGAATCAAACCCTGGTCCTCTGTAAGAACAACCAGTGCTCTTAACTTAACTGCTGACTCGTCTCTCCAATCCCCTTTTTCCAATTTTTTTTTTAATTCATTTCATGTTTTACCCACCCATAATCATGACCACAAATTCTTGGCTATATTGAAAGGACATTCAGTATTAATTGCAAGTATTTAATTTTCTTTTTCATTATAAGCAGCACATATTTGCTTATAATATTCTAAAGAAAACAAGTATGATTGTCTTTAATGAAATAGCAGTTTCTTACTGTTTGACTATGTCTTCACAGGAAAGAAAAGAGTATGAAGGGTTAGCAAATAGAGCCAGATTTCCTTTGAGGGTCCAAACCATCTGTTCACATTTCATTTCAGTTTGTTTATGCAGTGGCATATGCCACTCTGTCATGCATTTACATAAACCCATAAGTTACTTTAATATTAGACAAATTTGAGACAAAATCATCCATCATAAAGGGCCCTTCAGTGGCATAGACCTATCAAAATATGAAACAACTTCTAAATTGCAGAGTTTTCTGTTGCAATTAAGAAATGTTTTCAGGGGCTAGAGAGATGATTCAATGGTTAAGAACAGTGGTTACTCTTGCGGAGGATCTGGTTTCAATTTCCAGCCCCAACTGAGTGACTAACAATCATCTGTAACTCCAGTTCAAGAAGATCTAGCACCCTCTTCTGCTCTCTGTGGGCACTGAATATACATGGTGCACTTACATGCATGCAGGTAAAACACTCATATATATATATATATATATATATATATATATATATATATATGCACACACACAAATAAACACACACAAAGAGAAAATGAGATTTCACATAAATATTTTACTCTCTTGCAATATGAAGATATATGGTAACATTTCTGGTGGTGAGCAGGTGAAGCGGAGAATCAGCTTCCGTTTCAGGCTGGGCAAAGACTCTGCTATTTGCTCTTCCTTGAGACTCATGTGTTTATGCCAGCACACATACACAGAGCTACAGGACAACTGAACCAGTGGGCAGGAAGCTGTCTTATACCTTTGTTTTCCTCTAGAAACTTCTAATTCAATATTTTCTCAAATATGGCTTAGTTTTAAAATTTGAAATGCTAAAGTTAGTTACAAAATTCAGTATTCTTTCAATGGGCAGAAATGGGTCATCAAGAGCACAAGGGGGTTTAATTAAAGACAGTTTAAGGAAGTTATACTTCTCAGATTTGGATTGTAATTTTACATGAAGTATAGTTACACATAATTATAATGATGGTGTCCATCTCTTTGCCTCATTTATAAAGATGAGTTAATGGAGCATTGGCTGTTTTGGCTTTTGTCTCTGCAGTCATTACTTTTCAAATGGGTTTGCTCATAGAGGCTCAATTTATGTTCTGGAATGTAGAATGTTAGTATGTAATGGTACTTCTCCCTGAAGGAGAATACAATTTAGTACAAAGAATACTGATTTAAGAGCAGGTTACTTTTTATGTTTTAATGCCTCCCTGTTCCTATCCATAGAGTATAGCATATAGCGGTTTTTCCACCTAGCAAAATTAATAGTAATGGATCAAGATTATAACTGAATTAAAGACCTACTAGAAAGGTAAAGTAAAATATAACACAAATAGTTATAATCATTTATTAAAAAGTCACCAGCAAGATTAGCTGCTTAATTGCTTATATTAATATTTTAAACTTTTGACCAGTGCGGTAAGGTTATCCACCTATGAGGGGTTTTAATGGAGACACACTGACTTGAGGTAGATTACGTAGCATGGACTCTCTAAGAAAAGCAATGTATGATATCTTGAAGAAAGAAGATTTAGCAATGTAATCATGTTGAATCATTTAGCTCCAGGTTCAGTGAGAGACCCTGTCTCAAAAATACTATAGAGGAGCTAGAGAGCTGACTCAGTGGTTAAAAGCACTGGCTGTTCTGGCAGAGGATTTGGTTTCAGTTCCCAGAACCTACATGGCTGCTAGTAACCATCTGTAACTTCAGTTCCAGGGGATAAAATGCCCTCTTCTGGCATCTGTTGACATCATACATGGTTACACTAAACATACATGTGGATGAAACACTCATACACATAAAATAAAAATAATAAATATTTTTAAAAATAATGTGGAGAGCTTTAAATGAGAATGTAAACATTTAGGTTTAAATGTAAAACTTTGGATTCCAAATGTACACACATATATGTGCAAGTACACCTGCATGCACACACATGAACATATATACATGCATACACACATATACACATACACAGACATAGACACATACATACAGGACATTGTAAAAATAACTTCCTTTTCAACAGTAGCTTTCTATTTGTCATTTTTTTCAAGCGTTCCCAATTGTTGAAGGCACAAATTATTGTTTTGCTAAGATTATTTTTTGGAAGCTTAGTCTAGACCAATTTTCATGTCTGTAAATGATGCCATGGATACATAATTTTCCATACTTTTTACTAAGAATGACTAGAAAAATTGTGTGTGTCATATATATATATATATATATATATATATATATATGAGTGTTTTACCTGCATGCATGTAAGTGCACCATGTATGTGTATGTAGGCCAGAGGTCAATGTTGGGTACCTGCCTCTATCACTCTTCCCCTTATTTTTCAAGATATGGTCTTTCATTGAACCTGGAGCTGAAGAATTTGCCTAGCTTAGGTAAGCAGAAAATCCTAGGGACCCTCCATTCTGTCTTCTTAGCTGAAACAGGGGCTCTAGTGCCTCAGTAGTAACAAGTATCCATACCCTTATCCAATTAATTTTACCCAATAATTTCTGAAGTTCAGTTAAAATTAGGGGATTACAAAAATTCAATGAGGCCTTAGGGGGCACACCCTGTCAAGGGCTATGTGGGTGCCCAAAAGTTTTAGGGGTGGAATCAACTGAACCTTTTCTTTAGATACCACAAATTCATGGTATTCTAGTCATTGTATAACTTCATTAAGGAGCCCTTGTAAATCGTGAGAATTTGGAGCCCCTATTATAATATCACCCATATATACATACATCAATGTATTATCCCTAATAAAAATAGATTGGAGAAGCTTCTTTAGAAACACCTGGCAAAAGGCTGGGCTATTGGCCATGCCTTGAGACAACACTGTCCATTCGAACTCCTTTCATCTGGGCCCTGGTAGTTATGGGATGGCACTGGAAAAGCAAATTTCTCACAATCTGGCTCTTGTCATGCTATGGAGAAAAAGCAATCCTTTAAATCAATAACTGCCAGGCACAGACCAGAGGGGATGGCTGGTATCCATGGCATTACTCCAAGGGGAGTGCCTATTAATTTCATTCTTTCATTAACTTTTCTTAAATCCAGTAACATTCTCCAGTTTTCCGAGGGCTTTCTGATTACAAAAACAGGTGTATTCCAAGGACTAAAGGATGGTCGAATACGGCCTTGATTCAATTGTTCATTTACAATATCTCTTAAAGCTTGTAATTTTTCCAATGGAAGAGGCCACTGCTCCACCCACACCAGCGGGCCGGGGGTCCAACTGTTATCAGGCACCTGGGGGGCAATGGCCCTTAGATTTGGGGGTGCACCCAAGGAACTTTGGGGGGCTCTCCCCTATAGTTAGAGAACCTCGAAAATCATCCCATGCCTGGGTTCTCCCCAGCTCCCCGTGGAGCATTTCCCTCCTCCTCATCTAACAGGTCATCATAAAAAGCTTTATTATAGGTGGTCAGGACCGCTTGTATCTGGCCCAATACACTTGTCCCAGTAAGTTAGCCAACAGCTCTGGGACGATTAGGGGCCGTACATCTCCCTCAGTACCATCCATGTCTCTCCATCTTAGCCAACTCTCAGATTCCCCTGAGGGAGTGTCTCCCCCTACTCCCTTTACCATGGGGCCAAGCACTAGGCACCAGCTGGGGGGCACCTCTTCCTTTCTTAGAACTGGGGCCCCAGTATCAAGAAGGCACCGAAACCTTTTTCCCTGAATATAGATGTCATTCTTTGGCTGAACCCCCTCTACAAGGGGTACAGTCCATCTCACCTCTGTGGGCTGGGGGGATGCCCATTTCCTATCCCCCACTTGGGGACCCTCTTTTTTTAACTGGGCTAAGGGTTGCTCTGAGAGACCCAAAGCTACTGGTGTTTGCTGTGTTGCCAGGATTATTAGCTGGGTGCTGCGATCCCAAACTCCGGTCCTCATGGTTGTCCCGTAAGTACTGTTATCCACCGAATCATCTCTGCAGCCCCCAAGGTGACCATGATCATGCTGACCCCCTGATTCTCAAGCCTTACAAGAGTTCTTTCCTTCTCTCTCTTTCCATTGATGCTTTTGCTGCTCCAAAAGAGAAACTCAGAAAGAGTTGTCCTGTTATGACTCACAAAGCTGCAGATGTCCCCAGGAAAACTCAAAGGAAATGTTTCAAGAAAACCTCATCCACATGAGAAGGAAAGTCTAGTTAGCTTCGATTTTCCTAGAAAGAATACACCATGGAACCAAATTTAAGAAATCATTTTTTTTTTTAGTTTCTGAAAATTTAAAAGATGCATAAAAAGAAAACAAAAGAGAGAACAAATGTTCCTAGGAGTTGGTCATCATTCCATCACCATGATAAAATAACAAGATAATCAATGTAAATGCAGAAAGGTTTATTTTGGCTCAAAGATTGTGAGGTTTTGGCCCTTGTTCCCTTGGCCCTTCTGTTTCCCAGCCTGTTGGAAGGTCCAACACCATGGCAAGAAGGGTGGTGAAGCAGAGCTGCTTTACCTCATGACAGCTGGACTGCAGAAGAGTTAGAGACAAGATACAGCCAGAACAGTACACTTCGGTGACCTACCTGACTTAAGAGGTCCAACTCTCAACTTATACCACCTCCCCATAGTGACACAGTTGACTACCAGGACTTTTGGGGGACATTTCCTAGTCAACCCATGAAAATACCATTTACACGTATCCTCAACTTTCAGAATTACCAAGCCATCGCTAATCCTTTCATCTGTACCTTAGACCACATCTTGTTATTCTGTGTTATTTTATTTTTAATTTTCAATGATTCAAGTAGAATAGAACGTACATGCCATAACACTACTTTGCAATTGTACAATCATTTTGGTAAATTCATAGAATCTATAGCATATTCAGTTTAAGGGCATGTCACCCACCCCTGAAGATTCTTAGTGTCTACTTCAAGCAACTGTACTCTCACTCCAACCATACTCAGCTGTCTATGTGCAGCCTTTTCTGCCTAGAGAAGGGATAATGTTTGTATTTTGTATGAATAGAAGGATATACAACGTGTGCTCTTTATGTGTTTAGCTTTCTTCAATTAATCTAATGCTTCAGAGATTAATTCCTCTTGTAGCACCCACCTATCAGTCTTACATCTTGTTTTTGCTAAATTGTGTTTTATTGTATGGTCATATCGCATTTTCTCTATCAGTTGTAGACATCTGACTACTAGAAATCATGTTCCTGTGAGCATTCCGATCATTTATTTATAAAAGAATGGGTTTTTGTTTGTTTGTTTGTTTCTCTTGCCTTTATTCCTAGAAGTGGAACTTCACGGTTTTATACTACATCTATGTCAGTAAGAATCTTCCACAAATAAAAGTGTTTTATTTATTTTGTAATTTGGATAAAGTCAATTGGGGACAGCTGGGTTATGTTTGATTCATTTTTTTATTTACTGCATTGGTTGCTGTCTGAGGTACATTCTTAAATGAACTGGTGTAAATACAGTAGCCATATTTTACTTGGGATTTTTAATTTATTGGTGTGAGCAAATGTCTTCGTTTCCCTAGTTTAGAAAGTTTTTAATCATAAATAGGAGTGGAATTTATCTAATTCTTTTACTTGGTTGAGTTAACTCTCCTCAGTTTTTTGTACTTCTTATGTGTCTGGTGATTGTATCACAATATAGGATAATATAATGATATTTATTATTTCATTTGCATGCTTTGAGCTATTGATTCGTTATAGATCTTATTGGGAAAATTGGAACACTGGGTTCTTGTGCACAGGATTAGAGAGGAGGTAATATATTGGCAGGTATTGGGAGACTATGGAATTAATACTTTGGAACTGAGATTTTTAAAGAGTAGTTTGATCAAGGTCACACATGTTAAATTGAAACTGAAAATTCAATTTTTAAAGTTTTTCCTTCAAGTTAGTATTACAAGTGAGATATTCTTGTTTAATATCCATCAGTTTTTCTGTCCCAGATTTTAAATTTAATATGAGTGTGTTTGTCAAAACATAACAGGACATAATTAAAAATATCTAATGAAACCCTGAATAGTTTGTAGCAATCAGTGTAACAGTTGTTAATTTAGACGTAGAGCTAAGGGTTATTATTTTTCTTTGTGAATTTTAACATTTAAATTTGGTATCAAAAATAAATAAATAACACACACACACACACACACATACAAACCTAGAACATAGAAGCACTATATTTACTTAGTTGTTTTCTTGCTTTCAAAGGCTATTAAAATTAATTCAGCTTAGTGACACATTCTCTTAACCTCAGCACTCAGGAGGCAGGTGCAGAGGCAGGTGGATCTCTCTGAGATTGAGGACAGCCTTCTGTACATAGTGACTTCCAGGTCTGCCAAGGATACAAGGAGATCCTGCCTCAGAAACAAACAAATAAAGAAAAAACAAAACCAAACACACAAAAAAAATCCTCCCCAAACAAGAAAACAAAACAAAACTGCTAAAATTTATATATGACTTGTAAAGGAATTGATAAATTCTGTATCTGTCTATCTGGTCAGACCAGTATGAGGGTTTTAATATAGCTTGTTCAATTCCTTCAAATAACTAATCAAAAATTTTCTTCCCACAATATTTTGGTGTGAACATGTAGAGTCTGCTTGAATGTATGACACATAAAACACAATTATATATGTCATTAGATTTATTTTAATAAAATGTTTCAGGAAGGGACATTTGATTCATCTATATTGTATTTATGTAGGTATGCCTGGATATTACAGCTAAATCTATAATTACTGATAGTTTTACCAGTCGCCTTGACAAATATATAACATCACTGTGAAATGGGGAGAAAGTGTCCCCTGGTGGATTCTTAGCCTCATTCATAAAAGAATTTAAGAATGGACCCAAACAGAAGCTTTAGGACAATTTTATTGGAATTAAAAAAAAAATCCTCAAGGCAGGAAAGCTGGGGATCTCAGCCTCTGCCTGGAGGAGGAGAATGGAGGGAGAAGAAAAGAAACCAAAAAAGTCATGCAGGTTTGGAGCCTGCACAGAGGTCAGACACATGGCAGTCTGGCAGCCACATGACTGGGAGAAGGAAGTTTTAGAGAAAAAGTAGAGAAATACAAGGTGTTGGGACATCCCAAAGCCTTAGAGAAAGTGTGTTTAGAAAAGTGATATGAAGAAGAAAGAGAAGAGAAGGATCGATTTCGCTTTTCTGAAGAATTCATCAAACTGGTCAGATTTACAGAGAGTCTGTGGCAGGGTCTAGAGACACTGCCCTGCGAGGCAAAATTCCAGGCAGGAAGAGTGCACTGCCTCATTAACAAACTAGGTATTCTGCCCATTCATTTAGTATAACTTAAGGTGAACCCACCTTCCTAAGGGTGGTCTTTTGATCAGGTGATTGACCAGTGAAACTGAAAATGTGGGTCTTTCAACAGATAAACTAGGGAATTTATAGTCCATCTCAGTTAGATAATTAGTTGTTATCTGACAACAATTACTAAACTACCACCCTTTTCTTATTTTCATATTTGTATATGAGGGTTTTAAAAATAAATTTGGAACTTTGCTATGGTTTTATTGTTTGGTTGGTTTTTGTTTTGTTTTGTTTTGTTTTGATTTGTATTGCTTTGTTTTGAGACAGGGACTTACTGTAGCCCCAGCTGTCTTGGAACTCATTATGTAGACCAGGCTTCTCTCCATCTTATAGAGACTCACCCACCTTTGCCTCCTAAATGCTGAGATTAAAGGCGTGTGCTACCATGCCCTGGTGAAATCTTGCTATATGGAAAGGTTGGAGAAATAGTTTTTCTTTAAATTGTTATTTCTTTGATGTGAAGGGAAGTGTTTAAGATAGTGGTTAAACATAAACATAATTAACACCGGGTTTTAAAAATTCAGAGAATAAGAATGAGAATCTCCTTCAGGAATTCTGTGATCAAGAGGTTCCTAAGATGCTCATAAGTAGGGAGGTTTCTCCACTAATTTGGGGAATTTGATTGAAATACACAAGCTAACTAATTTACAGAAATCAATCACATAAATTCAAATTAGACTAAAATTGAAATATTTTCCCCCAAAAACTGTTACTGCATAGAATTATTGCTGTACCACTGAATTTATTCATTTCACTTGACAAAAGAAATGGTGAGAGCATTCCAACAGGATTGAAAATATATCCAAGATTTTAAACTCCCAACATTTTCATAGCTTTCGATTGGTATGAGGAAGCCTGAAATATTTAATACAATGCTTTTCATAAAATGTAATTATGAGATAGACTTGCCACTGAGTGAATCAATAACCCTACTTTATGTGAATACTTATGTTTGAAGTCTTTTACCCCAAGAGGCATGTCACATATTCAAAAGTGACATTGTTATATAAAAGTCATGATAATTGTACTGTGCTTCTTAAAAGTAGTTGATGCTGCACATAAGTCTTTCTCAGAAATCCATTAGTCTTTTCTATTGGTTAGGTAGATAATAATAAAAATCCCACAAGACATAAGTACTAACAGTGTTTCCTGATGGTTTTGACTGATATTCTTGAAAAGAGTGAACTTTAAAAATGAATGTGGTTTTATTTCCTAAAGGAATGAAAATACCATTTCTATTCTTTATTCAATTTTATCTATGCTAAATATGAATCATTTAGTAGATGTTATGTAGGATGTTAGCTCATAGTGATAAAAAATGTGTAGAATCCCCATGGATCATTAGAAAAAAGAGGAACTCTCAGACCATATGAAAATATGACACATAAAAAATTTGAGGTACTTATAAAAGTAATATGCTCATTTACAATAAGTAAAAAAAGGCATAGGAATAAATATATATTTAAATATTAACTGGTCTTTAGATAAAGAACATGTAGACTTATGGGTTCAAAAACTTCAAAATATGTAAACAAAAATTTTGTAAGCTTTTGGAGGGGAGGATTAATGGGGTGACATGAAGTCCAGACTGGCCTTGAACTCCTGTTTCCTCCATGTTTACTCCCAGAGTGTTGGGATCATTAGTGTGTACCAGCATTCCAGCTAAAGAGTTGTAAAAACTTGAAAGCAGTACTTAAATGTTTTTAAGAAAATGTCTGTAAATTATGTCTTTAATATGTCTCCTGTTGTTCAGTATAAAATAACTTTCGTGTTCTGTACATATGTATAAACCCATTCATTATGTTAAGTGACCAGCAGTATGAGTTTGCATGGGTTTTTTTCCCCTCTAAACATAAAAGTAAATGTCTTACGCAAGGCTCACATTTACTGTGCTCCTGTAGTCCAGCCTCACCATTCCTTACAGTATAAGGGTCTTTTATTTCATTTCACTAATGTTCTTTTAGAAAATTTCATTTTTTATTTTATATTTATGAATGTTTTGCCTGCATGTATGTAAGTGCACCATGTATGTGCAATGCCTGAGGAGGCCAGAAGAGGGCATTTGATCCCCTGGAATTTGAATTACAGGTAGTTGTTAGCCATCATGAAGGTTCTGGTAGCTGAACCCAGGTCTTTTGCAAGAGTAGCCTGTGCACTTAACCTCTGAGCAGCTCTCCAGACCCTTGATTATTTTCATTACCCACCAGGTTGCAAAAATATTTGAGTATGTGATCAAGAAGTAAGTAAGTTCACCTTGTAAATTTGGGACTTTTTGACTTAGGGAATGTCTAAATCAGGCCACAAATTACATTTTCTATTTATAAATCTCTATAGAAAACCATACACATGGTGGCAAAATAGAATTTTTGGCAAGTCAATATGATTTATTTACCTAGTTTTCTTTGCTGCTGAATAAGTCATTGAAAAATTTCAAAATACAATTATGCTGATAACATTTGATGTAAGTTCAAATGTTCTGTTCTCCAGGAAAAGCCATAAGGCAAATATAATCTAGTTTATCACAGTGGCAAATTTTCTCTACTCATTAAATAACGTAGCATAAAATGTGCACTGACTTTCCCCCAAAGCAAACAAAAAAATGTGCCTTGATGTCAAATCATCTGAATTAAGAGACCAGGAGTCAAACTTATATTTATTTATGAACCTACTTACTTACATACACCAGCCATATGCAGCAATGTTATGGGCTGGATTTGTTATCATTCTAACTCCTAGTACCTCAGAATGTCATTGCATTTGGAGATAAAGTCCTAATCCAATCACACTGATATCCTTATAAAAATAGAAAGTTTATGCACACTGAGATGCCAACAGGATATGCACACAGAATGATTTAGAAATGATGAGTGACACTCTTCAAGAGAAGGTAGAGCTGGGGGAAAAAAAAAAAAAAGAAATGTGTCTTCCCCTTGAACTTGGACTTCAAAAACTCCAGAACCGTGGGAAATAAATCCCTCTCCTTTAAGCTTCCTAGCCTGTGGTACTTTGTTATAGTAGCCCTAGCATACTATCTCTGATTCTACCCCAATATCATAGAGTTCCTTTTTTCCCTCTTATTTGTAACTCCTGTCTCTGAAGTACGAGTCAGGCTTCTACTGTATTTATTATCTCGATGACCCTCCGTGAAACCAATCCCGTCTCTGCCCACATACCTTATACTGAATGAATACCCTCCTCACTTTAATTGGAGAACAGTACACTACTCTCCGAGGATTCCTTCCTTACCTCGTTAGGCTCTGATAGTCCATGCTGGGTCATCTCTGCTGGATCGTGGTTCCATACACTCACACTTGTCTGGCACAGTGCCGTCTCTATAGGGATCTGTTTCTGGTCCCAATGCCAGGCAAAAGATCCTTCCCTACCTCCATTCATTATGAAACACTGTGGTCACATTCTGGCTCTTCTCACCATTCCTCAAACTGTATAGGATGGCTTCGATACATCGCCTTCCCTGAGAGCTTTAGGCCATAATTGTTCAGTAAAGGAAACTAAGGGAGGAGGAAAGAAAAAAAAATTGAGGCTTGTTTTGAACCAATTAACAGCCTTCCACAAATAGGTCTTAGAGCAGAGGGTGAAGCAATGACACCAATGATTTTATTTACTTCCATTCTAAGATGATATACAAAGACAACAGGTCTATAAAACAGAGTGAACTTCATGCTGTGAGCACATTTAGTGAACAGTCCAAGACTTTTCATGCAGACAACCATAGGAAACAGCTTAACAACCTGGAACTCTGCTTGGGTTGCACGCACCCTTTACAAACAATGCACTGGATAACCTAACAACCTTACCTGTCATACTACACACAGGTCTACGCTGGGATTTTGTCAGACATGAGATTACATGGGACTTGAACATTCTACTGCCGTTGCTATGAGTTGATATGAATAACTGACCAGGTATCTGGAAAATAATTATGGCTTTAAAAAACAAAGTCTCCTTGATACTTTGTGCACACTTACTTCACTTATGAATAATATACCAAGATCCAGAAATACATGATCTAGACAGAGACTTCAGATAATTATTTCAACATATCTATCCTTGTAGGCCATATAGGGTATTCAAAAAATTAGGGGGACAGGGCAGGGCTGAGAGAAAAAGATCATTACAAAGTAGGGAGTAACACATAAAAACTTAACAGGGTGGTCATTTCTCTGGGTTATAAGTGAGGAAGTCAGGAAAAAATCCTCCAAGCAAGATTCTGTCTAAGAATTATGACTCCTTAAGACAACCGACACTCAGATGATATTTTTGAGAGAGGTGGATGGAAGAGGGGGCCCAGATGATTAGATATCACTTCCCAGTACTGTGATGAGGGGTTCTCTGGGTCCAAATGCTCCAAAGGATGGCAGCTGTTCATTATATTGAAACCACACTATATCTTGCCAATGACCAGAAGATTCTAGTAGTAGTAGTTTTATGGGATATATAATGCAAGTAGAATCTAATTTTTTATTGATGAATGCAAGGGCACCATGCTGTTTGGGACACAACAGGGTAGTTGCAGCTATGAATCCACAACACTTTTGACAGCATGCACAAGACCTGTGTAAGCCCAAATCAGACAAAATCCTTAGCATAGATGGTAAGGTGGGCGTGAAACCCAGCCCTAGCTGAGGAGCTATTGGCATCTGACAGTTGCTGGAAGAGGAAGAGTCAATTTTCTTTAAATGTATGATGCCTCGTAGGTTGAACAGGATTCAAGGAAGGATCCATGCTCAAGAGCATTTGGGAAACACAAATTAGACATAACAAACATTTAAAAAGAAAAATAAAATAGTAACAATAGAGGACATGAAGGTAGATGAGGAGCAGGGTGGTTGTAGAGATGGAGGAGTGGGTTTAAATATGATCAAAATACATTGAATGAATCCCACAATTGATAGAGATGGGAAGACAACCTCATTATGACTCCATTTAAGCCAGTTGTGGTGGTGAACACCTTTAATCCCAGCACTCAGGAGGTAGAGGCAAGTAAGATCTCTGTGAGTTCAAGGCCAATTTGGGATGGTCTACAAAGCTAGTTCTAGACCAGCTGTACTATATAGTAAGACCCTGTCTCAAAATGAACAAACAAACAAGAACATATTTAAAATTGTGTCTTAGAATATATGTCACGGGTGTTAATTATCATAGTTTTGAATTTAAAGAGAAAATTTTCACTTTGACATTTTAAAAATTCTACCTGGCAGGCTACATGAGAATTATCTACTATAAATGGCAATTTAAAATTCTGCTCTACAAAAAAGGGGTACATTTACACTGTTAAGACAGAATTGCTATGTCTCTGAGGATTACAGTATAAAATGACTAAGTACTTATTTAGAATATGTAATAGGATATATTTCTTCACGGAGAAATTTATTGTACCATAAAATAATTTCTCTTGGGAATTTTGGTAGAAAATTGAGTATATTTGCAGTATTGATTTTATTTCAACCCAAGTAAGTTATTCATTCAATTCCATATTAAGAAAGAAGTAATCCAAGAAAAAGCTGTGATAAATCTGAAATTTGAAAGTTGCTACATAAAATATTTCATTAGAAAACAAACTGAGATAAAAAGTCCTTTGTTCAGTTTATCTGCCTGTGCTCTATCTTTTAATCCAACATCCGTCCAGATAGCCATGTCTAAACTAAGGCCACTAGTATGTTTTTGATTTTTTTGTGAACATATTTATTCTGACATCAAAAACTTTGCTTTTGGCAAAACCATAGGAAATTTTGGTTCCTCAGATGGCTGAGGAATAAAACTGTCATTTTCTCTTGATATATTAGTGCATGGATAAAATCATCAAATGAATCAATATAAAAACAAAACTTTTAGTTTATTTTATATACAGGGAACAAGGGATATATATTTTAGGTATACATTTCATATAAAAACTAGTCTGAAATTGGAATGGGATTATTGCTGAGGTTTTAGAGAAGGAAAGTGTTTCGTATATGTCTGACTTATGACTAAGCACATGCTTCCAGATAGAAATCTCCTGTGGTCACAGCTGGAGTGCATCCATTGGGTGCAGTTCTACAAATGGAAAGTGAAATTATTATTTTTTTATTTCCTCTGCACGAAGCTTCTTTGTAATTCTCACATAAGGGCTCTTTTCATCTTAACTGACACTTAGCAAATAGAATTTTTTAAAAAGCAAGTTTCTAAGATTTTGTTTTAAACAAAATTTCAGAAGACATCAAGTATCAGTAGACCATTCAGGAATAAGCAGCTCTATCCCAAAGGGTCTTCTTCCCCTTTCCCTAGTACTTTACGACTGATCTCATTCCTAGCTGAAAAAAATAATTTCTTCAAAATTAAGGTATTACTTAATTTTAGTATTGTTAATAGTATTACTTTTAAAGATAAAAAAGATGAGAGTTGACTTTTAATAATCCTGTTGACAAATATACGTATTTCTGTTTCACATATTTTCAGCACTGAGGGTTTTCCTTTTTAATTATGATTGTAAATAATTTTCTCTTTCGGTCCATAAAGTTACTATTTATAGGGAAATGTCTCTTATTCATCATATTTGACTTGGGTTACATTTGCTTTGAGATCACAAAGATCACATCTTCTTAAAGGTCAGCAACCTGCTTGTTTTAGTACAGTAAATTACCTGAAATTACTGGTCCATTGTAAAGGAACACGTATACTCCTAACATGTTATACATATCCTGTTAGAATAGATGTGTTTTGTATATCTAGGGCTTTATATATCTAAACTCCTGTCCCACTCTATGAGTAAAGCTGTTTAATTTTCGGAGTCATAATATAGTTATGTAATTCTAGACACTTTTTTTTTAACTTTTCGGATGCTGCAATTGATTTAGCTCATTTTCATATTATGGCTCTCGTACTTTAGAAAATTTTTTCATTCATAATGCTCTTTTAAGAAATAGAACTAACTTGACACAATAGACCTTAATATAGATGAAAGAATGTATGGATTCCAGTTGGGGGACTATGGAACATGCCAGGGGGAATGGAGTATAAAGACTGTTAAGATTGATTGAGATGTTCTATATGAAACACACAATGATTCAACAATTTTTTTAAAGAAACAGAAAACCCTCAATTGTAGGCTTAAAATGCTAGTAAGGGACTGTCAAGATGGTTTAGTAAATGAAAGCATTTTCCTCGAAAATCTGTTTACCTGAGGTAAATCTCAGGAACTCACATAAAGGTAGTAGAGAAAGAACTACACAAAATGGTTCTCTGACATCTTAGTATGCTCACCTCTCTCTCTCTCTCTCTCTCTCTCTCTCTCTCTCTCTCACACACACACACACACACACGCACATTCACCTGTACAAATCAATAATTTTAAAATACGCAAAAATGTATTACTTTAAAAAACAATGGAATTAGGTAGTCATGAACTAAAAACAATTGTTTTAAAAATTAATATACAGTCAAAAGATCTTGAGTTTATTAATATAGAATTGATAACACTGTATTTCATATTTGGAAGATCATAAATCAGAAAGTGTTTATATTCAGACTCACAAAGTTTACCATTATAAATTTAATCTAAAAGACACATAACTTTGTTTCTGATATTTGTTTTAGTACCTAGAAATTTTCCTTATAAATAGAGTCACGTTTTGAACTCATGCTTCATTAGTATCTTCCTTAGACATAATGCTATTGGCATCTTAATCAAGTGGATTTTCTGTATTATATTGGATGATCATCTTGTATACTTATCTAGCATAGTGGTAGAAGGTAAGAAAGTGTTATGCTTACTTGAAAACAATATTGAACTTTCTACAAATTATTAAACTATAGGCTTTCAAATTGTGCTGTTTTCAAGATATTTTCTAAACACTGAATAGTTGTCCTGGTTAGCCTTATTTATCAACTTATCATACCCTAGAGGCAACTGAGGAATTACCTAGATCAGATGGTCTGTGGGTATGCCTGAGGAATTGCCTTGATTATTAATTGATGCAGGAAGGCCCCGCATACTGTGGGCAGCAGCACCATTCCTCTAGAGAGTAGCCCTAGGCCACGTAAAAAAGCTAGCTAAGAATGAAGAAGAGAGGGACCCTGAGAGAGAGGTAACAAGTAGCATCCCTGCAAAGTTTCTGCTTCACACTCTTGCCTTGAGTTCCTGTCAAATAGATTGTGATATGCAAGTGCATTACAAAATGAATCCTTTCTTCCCCTAAGCTGCTTTTGGTCAAGATGTTTTGTCACAGCAACAGAGAGCAAACCAGCAAATCTGTCTTATGAGGATACTCAAAAGTATTTAAATGGGTCCAGTGAGAAGTCTTAGTAGGTAAAGGTTGTTGCAAGGAAGCCTGAGGACATGAGTTCAATTCCGGGGATCCATATAGTGGAATGAAGGAACTGACTCCTACAAGTTGTCCTCTGACCTCCAGATGCATGCAGTCCCTCAAGTATAATAAGAAATATTAAAGTAGTTAAATAAATAAATGGGTAAAATTTTTCTTACTATGAGTTCTAAAACTAGTGCATGTTGTGTGAGGGAAAAGAGATCAAGCAATCCCCAACACCAACCTCCAGCTTCAATTATTAACTAAAAGATTCAGAGACTACCGGATAATCATACTGTGGTTCATTACAATCAAAAGATACAAAACAAAGGTCACAAAGGGAAAGGTACACAGTTTGAAATCGGGATGAAACTATTCTCAAATGAGTTGACTTTCTAACATAGCCACTTAGAAACAGCTTCAAGTGTGTGTGAAGCATTATCTTTATTGAAAGCTCTCCTGAGCCTGTGAGTCCAAGAATTTCACCAAAATTTGTCATTTGATTTACCACAATCACCAAAATTCTCAGAACAAAATAAATTTAGAAAAAGAAAGAAAGAAGGAAAAAGGAAAGAAGAGAGGGAAGGAGGAAGGAAGAGCTATTTATTATGACTTAGCACAGTTTTGTATCACTTGAGGAAACTCTCATGGTTTCTCCTAAGAGGCAGTCAGGAAGGGGTCTTTCAAGTGGTCATCTCAAGCCTGTTCTGTGGTACATATTGTATGCTTGGAAAAAGTGAAAATGTCAATGTCTCCATGAAAAACTAGTGAGTATTATAGTCTTCTTATGGAAGAAAGCTGAAAAACAGAGCTAAGTCTAAATGCTGGTAGTGTGTATGTAGACTGTCTTCAGTCCTTGTCCCAGATTCATTATGCACTCTACTCTGTGGGTCAGGGACTCTGAAGTACACCATCCCGTCCTCCTACGTTTTGGCTTCTACTTGTGATTGACAACTGGGGGGTGTAATTGAATGGCGGTAGTGAAATGAGTTCAGGACATTAATACTGTGTTCTACCCGTAGGACTTCTACCAGGCTCCTGACTGAAGTTTTCACAGAGTACACAGTGATCCAGGACAGCGTCCCAGAGAATTCTGCCAGCCTTCCCTAGGCAGAGTGGATAGCCTCCTTTCTGAGGAGTGATGACACTTCTTTAAACCATGACACACAATGAAATTATTATTAATCAAGTTACTACTGGTAATACATGACATGACATGTAAATAAAGAACAAAATCTTCAGAAATCAAGTAGCTCTGGCAGTGAATTAGTCTGGTGCTATAAGTAACTATAATATTTTGGTTTCCCTTAGGTCCTGGATACTATACAAAGAAAGGAGAAGCAAAGGTTATGAATACCCAGCTCAGAAAACAAATGGAAAAATCTAAAAATCTGTAAGTAATGTAAAGAACTACCCCATCTTTTACCATAATAGGGAGCATACCGACCAAAGATCCACATTTGTCTTGAGTTGCAATCCTAATTAAATGTTCAACCCAGGAAAATATAAGGTAAGGTAATTAGAAGGGAAAAAAAAATAGAGTCAGGGTATGTGTTTTATGAAGGACATCTTAGGTAATGTAATTAAGAATGAAAAACTGTCACTCTCCAAATCCCTGAATCTCTTCTACTAATATAAGTATCTGGTTCCCACATCCACTGTTTTGGAAATGCCAGCCTTCTATTATACAACCTTGTAAATAGCAGGATCTCTCTATTTGACACATATGGAGACTTGTGTAGTCACTGCACATGGTCTTCTGTTCCCTTACATGAGATAAAACATACAAGAGATGGTAAAGTTTAAGACCTACTTTAGGAGGAAATAGCTAATATTCCTAAAGAGTTTTAAAATCTTGCCAGTTTGTACATGTAAGCATCTTGGAAGCAATCATGCAATAGATTCTAAACCTGTTAGACCAAGAGCGATGGGCTTGAGTCACCAAGGCTGAAGTCATGGACTCTGGTATAATTACTTGGGTTTCTCAAATGCTGGTTTGAGTTTCTGGGGATAACATTAATAGCCTGGTAGACTGATATTTGAAGTCTGAAAATTTGGAGTGCCTAAAGTGGGTGAGGGTAAACATCTGGAACTACTCTGGCACTCCTAAAGAAAAGCAATTTTAGAGATCAGTGGGACCTGGGATTATTAACAGGAGGAGTGGTTCTTTTTTTTCTTGTTTTTTTTTTTTTTTTGCCAAAAGTGATGACTAAAATTCTGCATTTCTAACCAAATCCTAAGGTGATGCTGATATTACTGAGCTGAACTCACACTTTGAAAATGAGATATAAACTGCCCCAGTATGGACAAATAAAAATGAAAAATAAGAGACAACTCTCTTTGGGAAAAATAGTCCCATTCCTTTCCTCATAGTAACTACTTGTAATTGTAAGTGCTTCTCTTCTCTTTGAAATGTATATAAATCCTTTTGAAAATTATCTAGGCCTTTGTTAGATTTGTGACCTAGGAACTCTTCTTCCAAGGCTTGAAAATAATCCCTTTGAAATGCAAATATCAAAGAGGACAGTATGTCCTCTATCTCTCCAGTTTCGTGCATGGGTGGGATGGAACTTTGGTGGGCATCTTATCCAGATGCAAAAGTGTACAATAGAATATGAAACATTCCTTTTACTTAATTAGAGCTAAGTAGCCAACACAGATGGACACCCAACCACAAAGAAGACTTAGAGGAAACTGGCATGAAGGTCCTCTTATGTGGGGATTAGTGATTGTTTATCTGGAGAGCATGTATGCAGTGAATTCTATCTGCTTAGCAATATAAAAGGATGATATTCTAGCTTCACAGGCTCTTGATGACTTGCAATTACTAGCTTATTTTTGCTTATTTAAAAAATATATGGTTTCTTTTGTTTGTTTGTTTGTTTATCACCACCTGTCTCTATTATTTCTGTAGGGAGATTTTAGAGTTTGGAGAATGTCATTTTTAATTATATTTCCTCAACATTCCTACCCCATAACCCACACACTTTCACCTTCTACATCTGACTATCAGCAATTGGAACTTTTTTTGTTTTTGTTTCTCCAAGGCAGAATTAAAATGTCACAGATGAAAGTCGTTGCATCAAAATGCTCTGGTGCCAAATGTCAGAGCCCTCAGTTTGTCACTTCCTCACAGGGCTTCTTTGACACAGCTAAGGTTCAGATTAGTGCTTTCTATGTAGAATCTGATATTTCCAATGCTGAACATACATTTAATTTAGTAAAAACTGGCCTACCTGACATCATTGCACTTGACAGGAAGACTACTAGAAAGCTGTACCTGATTCAAGAAAGTATGCACGCTTTTAAGAGATCTGGAAGACTAAGGGAATGCAGGTCTTTCTGGTTCAGAGAGATACCACTTAGTAGTAGAAAGACTATTATAGGCAAGAAAGAGCAGGCAAGGGTTGACAGCTAATGAAGAAGCTCCATGCAAAGGCTGAGTAGACCAAGGAGAAGCTGAGATAACAAGGTGTTATCAGTCATTGGCCTTCTGAATTCAGACCAGGTTCTACTGTGCACTGTGTGACAGTAACATTAGTGCCTTTGTTAAATGTTGTAAAGTAGACATATATCTCAGCATTTACCATGAGAAAATTTATAATGTCTGACAACCGAAAAAAAATGTAACTATGCATGCAAAAAAATAGTAAAATATGAGATAACTAGGAGAAAAACCTCAAAGCTCAGTATATTGAAGCTAACCCAGAAATGACAAAGGTGACAGATTCAGCAGGTAAGTTCAATAAGTTCAGTAAAATGGTTGTGACAAATCCCATACACCCAACAGACTAATTGAAAGAGTCCATAGAGACATATGAAAAAATATAAAAAAAGACTTCAGTAAAGTTTTGAAGATAAAAATTAATGATCTTTGACATGAAAACTACATTTTGTAAGAAATGCATTAACAGAATACTGAACTTGAAGAAGAAGAAAAAAATAGTTCATTTGAAGATACAGCAGTAAGAGCTATCCACAGTAGACTACATAGACATAAGGAAACAAAATGTCCACAAAGGTAGTGTGGTCACTCTGGACCCAGCTCCATACCCTACCTTTACAGCACAGGAGTCCTTTGGGCTTATGCCTAAAATCTGACATGTTAAACTTCATTTCTCTCCAGAGACAGACCTCAGTAGACCAGAAATTGTCTCTGAGATCTGGGAGCATGCCTCTGTGCTCTGAGCCAGCCAACTGGGATATCCCAAGGCAAAGAAGTAAGGCTCTTTTTCTAATAGCCTGGGAAGAACTTGATAGATGGGAAAACATGTTCTCCTCTTAGGGTTCTTATTCTCATTAATAAAAGAACTTAAGAATGAACTCAAATGGAAGTTCGAGGACAATGTTTTTCAGAGTTAAAAAAAAAAAAAAAACATTTCAGAGCAAATAAGCTGTAAATCTCAGCAGCTGCTCAGAGGAGGAGAACAGAGGAGAAAGGGAGGGAAAGTCATATAGTTTGAGCTAACCCAGAGTGGAAGTCAGTCATATGATGGACAAAAAACTACAGGGCAGGAAAGAGGAAGTTCAAAGTACCAGATAAAGCATGTTTACAAGAAAGATAGAGGCTGGTGATGCATGACTTTAATTGTAGCACTTGGGAGGCAGGGCCAGGCAGATACCGGAGTTTGATGCAAGCCTGGCCTACATAAGTGAGTTCTGCTACGGGTCAAAATAAAGTCTCCAACACCACTTGGATAAAGCAGCAAGGCACCTTATTAAGGTCGACAAGGCTGTCTGTCTCGGAAGCAGAAGCAGTCTCCATCAAGCTTGGAATGAAACTTTAAAGGGTCTCTGTAGCAGTGACCGGTTACAATTTAAAACATCCAAAAAGAATCAGGTACTTTCATGGCATTTTACAATTTAAACTTTTTCATTACATTCTTGTCATCAAAGTATGCAAGCAAGTGATTACAACAGAAGCAGACCAGGTGGTGAGCTATTTGCAGGTATCCCTCCCAGATTAGAACTTCCTGTGAGTTGTGGTCCGCCCAGTTCTTGGAACTCTGTGTGTTCACTCCTTTTTCAGGTATGTCACTAGTAGGGCAAGGTCAAGAACAGGCAGACTTTAAGTCTGAACAAACAGCAAAATGAAGGCTTCCATCCTACTTCCTTATATTATCCTATTTCCTTAGAGCATTACATCCCCAGTCTTCTTGTGACTTGAATCAATTCTTTGACTTTTTCTATTTGATGTTCTGTTTCCCCTTCTATGGGAACTAACTGGTCATATTGACTTCTTAAAACCATAAGTTTAACAAACTGGAGTCTTTGGTTGACAAAACTAATGAGAGTGTTCAGGAGACATGGTCCATAGATCAGGACTAAGACTATGAGGAACAATGGTTCAGCTGTTGCATTCAGAGGGCTGTTAGCCAGCGGGACCATGAGAACATAGATTCATGCTAGTTACTGTTTTGTTCTTATTCCTTACCCCATTTTTGGAGTCTCTTACAAACCAAGGCAAAACTTTCTCTAATTCTGCCAGAATTGTTGGCATAATAGCAGCATTGTTCCCCAAGGGCTACATATAATCCTCCCTGTTGCATTAGTAACAGATCTAAACCTCTTCTGTTTTGGAGAACCACCTCGGCCAAGGAATTTAGGGAGGTTTCTAAATGTTTAAGGGAGTTTTCCAATTTTTCCAGTTTTCCATCAATGCTGGTACTAAGGGCTTTAAAGTTCATATCTTGTATCACTAAGGCTGCGGTTTCTACCCACCCTCCCACCCCACCCCTCCCCACCCCACTGCACCGCATCCCCACTGCTCCAGCTATGCCAATCTCTACTAGAGTATGAATAAGAACAAAAACGAATACAGTGATAATTTCTCTAGGTTTCCTGATCAAAGGAGAATCATATGAGAGATTCTCTCATATGATTCTCCCAACCTTCTAAAGAGTAGTAATAAATCTGGGGAAGCAGGTGGACTAATATACAAAAGTTCTTTTTATTTTTTAACACCTGGGTACTAGCACATGGTGTCAGACCTGTGATGTAGGCAAAGTAGGTTCCTTCAAGTGGGATTAAATAGAAGTTAATATCACCTTCCATCTGAATGGAGGTATCACATAAATCTTTGTAGGGAGATGAAGAGAATGACCTGACCCAAAGTAGCAGGTTCCTTTACCTACTATTCCACTAAGGGTGAGACTGGGAGTACGTCCCTATGAGCACTGGGAATTGTTCAAGCTGGAAGTGTTAGCTACATTCCCAATAGTAGCTAACCCTGTATAATAAGGGGTCGGGGGTCAGGACATAACCAGCAGCTCTTGGTCAGGTTTAGATGAGTAGAACTGAAGCACTTGTAAGTATAATATAAGGTACTCAACACTTCCCTCGAACTGAAGTTCCCAGCCTTATGGTTTTTAAGTTCTAGAGTAATTAGTTTGAGTAATTAGCTGGGCTCTGTAGGATCTCCTGTAGGTGTTTGTGATTGGGGTTAGGTGGGAGTAACTGAGGATTAGGCCCTATGTCTTTGGAGGAGTGGCCCAGCTAATGAACTTTTGGATAGAGAAGAAGACTCCCACATCATACCCGGACTTAGACAGCCTCATTCCCTATGTCTTTCCAGCTCTCTAGTCCTGTTTCTTACCAAGCTCCATAAAGGAGATGATAAAAGGGGTTACATCCTGACTTTCTGTTTTTTTTTTTTTTATCTTGGCTATGATAAAGTCTTTTATTGTCCTTCAGACCTATGGTGCATTGGTCCTACAGCCCCAGTTTTTGCAAAATTAGTCCTGAGTCCCTCTCCCCCACCTCCACAAGTGTCATCAAATTTTCCCCCAGGACAAACATAAACTGGAGAAGTGGAGTGTGTTTTTCTGGCATTAGCTCTTACATCCATACAGAGAACAGCTAAGTTGTGGACCTGTGTTACACAGGGAAGTCAAACCAACTGCACTAGAAACAGAGGTCTAAGGTAAAGTTTGGGAAGAAGGTTTCCTTGGGGCCTATTTGGGTGTAATTGGAGATCACCTTTCCATCAGAGGTTCTGCTGAATGCCCAGGAAGTGATTATGGATTGGTGAGGATTGGGCCTTGTGTCCTTGAGGAAAATAACTCACAGAGGGTGATCAGATTCCAGAAGAGTCCTTCAGGAGTCTGATCTTGAGGAGGTCTTTGGTGGGTTGAAGTCTCCATTTCACAGAGATGTGATCACAGTGAGCTGGCTTAACTTGGGAGTGATGGATTCAATGGGCTCATCCAGCTACCTTGACAATGGTGGGGGTAAGTAGAATCACAGACTAGGGCCCTGTCCACTGAGGTTCATGATCTGGTGCCTGATGGCAGTGCACTTAGACCCAGTCTCCTGGCTCGATCTCGGACTGGTCTTATTTTATGGGAGGTCTATCAGAGGTTCTAGTCTCATAAACTAGTCTGTGGGTCAGGTCCAAGACCCTCTGGAGAAACTGTAAGGACTTTAAGAGATTTTGGTTAGATATCTTAGGTAGGTGCTCTTCCCCCAGGCAAGGGATGAGTGGTGGTGGTCGACTGAGCATGATTTCAAATGGAGTATCCCCTTTTACATAGGAGTACATCTAGCTCTAAACAAAGCAAAGGGGAGGGGACTTTTACAGTTACTGCCAATCTCAGCCATAAGTTTAGTTAAAGTTTCCTTTAGGGTTTTATTCATTCTCTCTACCTGACCAGAACTCTAGGGATGATAAACACAATGTAACTTACAATCCATCAGTAATGCTGAAACTAAAGATTTGGAGATAAAGGCTATAACAGCTGGGCCATTGTCAGACCCCAGCCTGATAGGGATGCCAAATCGAACAATAATGTCATTTAGCTTTTTAATTACTATCTGGGTGGCCTCAGACCTCATGGGATACACCTCAACCCATCCAGAAAAAGTGTCCACTAGGACCAACCGGCACTTATGTCCATAAAGTCCATCAATCATCTAGTGAAGTCTAGTTCCCATATTTCTCCTGGTGATTGGCCTCAGAGTAGTTCTCCTGGGAAGAAAAACTTGGAAGAGGGGTTAGAATGAGCATAAGCCTGGCACCTTCTGGTTATATCCTGACACATTTAATTCAAGTTGGGAATATACAGGTCATGCCTAGCCAGTTCAGCCATCTTGGTGGCTCCCAAGTGAGTGTAGAATGTGACTGTAATAGCCGGTCTCTCCTAAGGGCCTGAAGAAGGATGGATCTTCCGTCATCCATCAAATACCATCCCTTGGTGTCCTGGTGTCCCTTTAATTCTTTGATGATATTTAAGTCTGAGTCCAAATATGAAGGGGTCTGGGTCAGCTCTCAGACGGGCATGAAGGACAGGATCTTTAAGGGCTCAATCGGCAGCAAGGCAACTTTCTTGGTGATTTGATCCACTAATTTGTTTCCACGGATCTCCTCAGAGGTCCTTTTCTGATGTCCTTTAAAGTGGATGATGCCAATCTTCTTGGGGAAGCAAAGGACTTCCAGTAGAGCCAGAATTTCTTCTTTGTTCTTGATTTTTTTTTCCAGTTGGAGTGAGTAGCCCCCTCTCTCTCTATAGAGCCCCATGCACATGGGCCGTGGCAAAGGCATATCAACTGTCAGTATAAATGTTATCAGTCTTTTCTTTTGCCCATCACAGTGTCTGAGTCAGAGCTATAAGTTCAGCTCTTTGGACTGAAGTGCCATGTCCCAGGGCTTGAACCCATATGACTGTGGATGTAGTCACAACCACCACCCCCACATACTTGACACCTTCCCTGACATAGCTACTGCCATCCATAAACAGTTCTTCATCCATTCATCCACCAGGTGCAAGGGCTGGTCTTTGAAGTCTTCCTTTACCCCAGTCAGAGTACTCACTGTTTCCAAGCAGTCATGAATGGGTGGTTTTCTTGTTCATACGGAAGGAAGGTAATCTCAGACATGAGCAAAGGTATGTGGGGGGTGGGGGTGGTCCCGTAACAACACCTGATACTGAGTGATTCATGCATTTGAGATCCATCAGTCAGGGGGAGATCTTAGCAGGGCTTCCACTACATGGGGCCTGATGATTTGAAGGTCTTGCCCTAGTGTGAGGTTTGAGGCCCCCTAATCAGGAGAGCAGTGGCTACTATGGCCCTTAGACAATTTGGCCATCCTGACACCACTGGGTCTAGTCTCTTGGAGCGGTAAGCTACTGGCCCTCTCCAGGGTCCCAGAGCTTGAGTCAGGACTCCCTTAGCTATTCCCTTGTTCTCATGCATGCACATCAAGAAGGATTTAGTGACATCACACAGGGCCAGGGTGGGAGCCTGGGTTAGGGCCTTTTTGAGCTCTTGAAAGGTTTTTTCCTCTGCTGGTCCCCAGGTGAACCCAGTTCCTTCCTTGTGGGGAAAGCAGGCCTCCTGATACAACCCTCATCCTTGTAAATAACATACTTTGCTAGAGCTGGGTACGTGACTCCACTCTGGGCTTTTGGAATTTGTTTATACAAGCTGTTCCACTGTGACCTTGTGAGCGGAGACTGGTGGTCGGTTGTACCCTGACGTATATCTGTGTGATGTCTGGTGAGGGTCAGAATGTTTTTACCTGATAAAGCTTCCTCTTTGGAATTTATCTTGGGTCTCACGGTGGAGCAACTGAACAGTATATAGCTTGGATTTTAAGTGAATAAAGCAAGCAGTTTTTCTTCATCCTAACCAAGAGTGTGCTATGTGTTTCTTAATCCCGACGTCCCTCGCAGTAAGCTCGGACCCAAGGTCATGCTGGCACGGCACTTCCTGACCCATGCATGGCTGCATAAATTGGCTTAGTGATCTCCGAACAACCAGGAATCCAAAATCTGCAATATCCTGTGGCTCTCAGGAATTCCTGTATCTGTTTTCTGTTCTTGGGGGAGGGTATTTGTAGTGTAGCCTGAACTCGCTCTGGCCCAAGTGAATGCTTCCCTTCGTGAAGGCAACATCCCAGGTAAGTGACAGAGGAAAGACATACCTGAGCCTTCTTGGCAGATATTTTGTACCCTAGGAAGTTCAATTCCCTCAGCAGGGCTTCAGAGAGAGTGGTACATTTCTCCAGAGACTCATATACTGGGAGGAGGTCATCCACATACTGCAAGAGGGTCACCTCCGGGTGAGCTTCCTCATAGGTAACTAAGTCACGCCTCAGTGCCTCATCAAACAGGGTAGAGGAATTCCTGAACCCAACCTCCTAAGATTTGGTCCCTTGTCAGGTGATTAACCTTGCCTGACTGAAATGTTTGGTCTTCACTGAAGCCAGAGATTCTGTTCTCTTGATCAGATAACCTTGCCTGACTGAAATGTTTGGTCTTCACTGAAGCCAGAGATTCTGTTCTCTTGATCAGATAACCTTGCCTGACTGAAATGTTTGGTCTTCACTGAAGCCAGAGATTCTGTTCTCTTGATCAGAAGGAGTTTTCCCTTAATGGGCCTTTATTACTACACACTAACAGACTAAGTGACCTGGCACAAACTGTCTCCAACCCATCTCTGCCTACAAAGGACAGTAGCCCTGGCCATGTCGACATTAGTCTTATTACAGAAAGTCAGGAGGCCAGCAGTCAAGGTCAGGTGAAGGACAGTGAGTTTAATTCACTCCAGCATGTTGATACCTAGATCACTCTAATGGTGCCAGTCTATAGTTCAAGCTTGGGGAGAATTTAGTCAATTCATATGTAAGTAATGCAATCAAAAGATGATAGCACATATGAGATAAGTAAGTGGTTGCACATGATGTCTGGTGCATAACATCTGGTTGCAAAGGTTACAAGAATGGGGCAGTTTGGCCATCAAAGACTTCAACCAATCATGAGTAACCACATAGTGCAGGGGAAGCTTCCTGTCTTATTTCTTGCCTTATCTTGGGGCCTTTCAAGATCCAAAGTTCTTAGCAACCATCCTAAGGGTTTCAGTATCATCACATATTACAAAAGCTTTTAGCAGCTCTTTGATGTTTTCAATTTCCACCACATCTCCTCCTCTTCATTAACATAATTCCTAATGTTCATTCTAGAGGAACCCTTTGATAGTCGGCAAATCATCTGAAGTCTTACGACTTCTATTTGGTTTCTGATAAATCTGGTGAGCATTTTTATTATACAAGGCCCTAACAGAGAGTTAATAGAACCATGACTATTTGTCTGTTAGTGGGGCTAGACACGGCCCACCAGGTACTTTTCCAGTAAGGCACATTTTCTTTTCTCTGGCCTTTATTCTCTTTAGCCTTGCATCTTCTCTAACTATGCCAGATCGATTTGCTTAAAAACAGCATTCTTCTCTCAGATAGGCCCAGATCCCTCCCTCTCTGCTGTCATTAGATGAAAGCCTCTGTGGTTTTGCACCAGTATTGCCGCCAGAGACTCTATTTGATTTTGTAAGGTTACAATACTTTGCTGAACTAGATTTGGTTCCTCTCTTATTAGGCTGGCCAACTGGCTGTGCTGGAGTTGATGGAGTCCAATCACCATGGTCCCCCTGGCTGCCAGGAGAATAGGTGGTATAATGAAGTCTCTTTTCTGTCTATGACGATAGGTTTGTACTTCTTCACTCAGGAGAACATCTAAGTCAGGGATGAGTAAAACCAGAAGACGGTCCTCTCATATATAGCAAGTTTGGGTGCCACTTGGGCAGGCAAAATATGTTCCCTCTGGGGCTGGGGACTTGGGAGGAAGATAAGTATAATTTTCTTGTTTCCCAGTATACAAAGCTTCCCATAGGGATTGGACCCATGGTTCAACAAAGCATGGAAGTGTTGCTATTCTACTGACTATGGTTAAATTTGTGACTCCTACCTCAGTAGGTCATTTACTCATATTCAAGCATATTCAGCAATCATTTCCAAAGTCTGGATTAACTTGGGCTAGCAATTCGTGGCTGGTATTTATGAGCTTGAGCATCTTTATCAGAGAAGCATTGGGGTCAATTTTAGATGGGCCTCTACTAAGAAGGAGGTCTTTCCATTTCAGGGCCTAAAGGTCTGCTGACTGGTACAAGTTTGTTGCTGTAATTACAAGCCACACAGTTTTAGTGGGACCCTCATTCCCATGTCATTCCAGCCCATCCCCAAATTTCTGCTTCCCCATGGTGAAGGTGGGGAAGAGTTTTGATACAGTTAATTACCATATTATACCCTCTCAGTTTCCTCCCTTATTACCTGTCACAGCTTTATTCTCCTGAAACACCATCTAATGGAGACAAGACATACCTCATGGTGGGGGCATTTGTTGTATTAATAGGTACCCAGGACTCAGGGTCACCTTGGGACAGGGTAACCTTCCAACCAGCTTAGTGGTCAGGGCCATGGAGTCCAGGTAGAAGCTGGTCCAACTGGGCTTCCACAGGACCAGCAAGAACATCAGGATGTAGGTAGGCACCTAGTCATTGCTCCCATCTCAAGGATGCTTGGTATTGTCAACTTCAGAGGCTGATCTGGGGCAGCTCTCCCGAGTCCACGCCTCTCTCACATTGATGGCTGCCTTGGCATGGCTATGATGTGCCCAGGGTATGATGCCTGCAACTTTGAGAGCTGGAAGGTGTTCAGTATGATCTGATATGGCCCTGTCCATCTTGGTCTAAGTTTCCCAGTTCTGGGACCTTGACCTTCAAACCCAGACTCACAGGATCCAGAAATGCAGGGGCCCTATACTGTAGAAAGAGGGGCGAGTTCAGGTGTTCAGAGATCTTCTTTATAGTGCTAAATTTTTCAAAAACTGCTAGAGGCTGACATGCCCAGACTCCCTGAGATCTCTAGCGTTTCCTGGGAGGAAAGTGGAGGGTGTCTGATCAGAACCTCTGAAGGAGAGAAAATACATGCCTGCACTGCATACTGAATGTCACGGAAATCCATTTCCAAATGGTCAAACAGCTAAGATTCCCATTTCCATGACAATAATGGGTCCCAGGGACCCTACCTTGGGTTGTTTTGTGTACGCTACAGGCAAGTTTTCCTGGCTTGTTGGCTAGTGTCATCAGCCTTGGGGCTGTCACATATCTCTATAACAAGTCTCCTAAAACTGTTTTTCGTAGCTGAGTCATCTTATGAGCTTGCCAGATCAAACTGGGTACAGGTTCCTTCAGGAACTATATAACTTTACCATCAGAGGCGATCAGCCAGTCCTCTCGCTTTCAGTCACCCCTTGGCCTATGGCCAACTTTCTCACCTTTGGAAGGTATCTGGGTCGCTACAGGAGTATTGGAAGTGCAAAACACACTAGGAGTTGATGAGAGGGAACTCAAGTCTCTACTTTCATGGAGAACTGCTTGTTTAACCTCCCTGGTCTGTTAGAGGATTTTCCCCAGCTTATCCGGTCCTAAATTGCTGTGTGAGCTTGACAATACACCATAACTATGGCCCAGGGGCCCCAGACTTCTAGGAGCTGGGGGATTTGGTTACAATTTTTGATCTCTCCCCTAAGCCCCAGATAAGAAATTCACTTTCAGTATATAGCTCCATAGATGTGCAGGGTGGCAAAGGCATACTGGCCCATTTTCCTTCAGAAACACACACACAGAGAGAGAGAGAGAGAGAGAGAGAGGAAAGCTCTCCTCAGGGCACTTAGCTCAGTCTTCTGAGCAGACCCAGTGGCTTGGGGCGCAGGAGTTGACCTTCCACCATGACTTTGTCTGTGATAGTTACTGCACATCAAGAGAGATATTTTTCTGCTACAGACTTCTAGTCCCATCAGTAAAGAGTTCCAGTGTGGAGTTAGGGAGTAATTCATCCTTTAAATCTGTTGGGAGGAGAATGCTTCCTCCATGATCTCCTCTGCTTAACCGGAGTGGCTCCTACTTTTAGTGCCACCATCACCTAAAGGTGCCTTTCTTTGAGGTCAAGTCCTCCTTGAATGTCCTAGACTTGAAGAAAATGCCCCAAGTACCAGTTCATGTCTGAGAGACTTTGTGTTTTTCTCTTGATGCCTCTTCTGGGTGGACTTTTAAAGTCAACACAGGCAAGAGGCTGGCAGTGGTTATAAGACCTAAGTCCATGGTCATCGTGGTACAAGCTTGGATAGCAAATCTCTCCTTAACAGGAGTCCTGGGGGCCTCAAGCACATACAGGTATCAATGCCAGACCCAGTAGCCTCCCACTCTGCAGTCTCCTGGCTCACAAAATCATGATTTCTTTGCGGCCCCTGTATAATGACCACCTATAATATTGATGGTCTTTATTGAGCCTTCCAGTGGGAGTGGTCACTGTGGATATAGTCATATCAGTGTCTAGTATAAAGTCCCTGATTTCGCTCCCTAAACTGCCTCTGACCACAAGATTATGGAGGCTGATTTTAATCCAACCAAGTCATTTTCAATCAGATTCAGAGTCACAGATAAGGTTCTCAGTGTCAGAAGTTAGCTGCGTTTGTTTGGATAGAGAAACCACCCCTGGTCTTTGGTGTCCTTTTTCAAGCACCTGTGCTTCACCTCCTTGCTCAGGTATTCATTCTTCCAGTGTCCTTTCTTCTTGCAATATGCACAGTGACCTTCCTCTAGGGGTTTATGTGTTTCCTTCCTTCAAGATTGGCCCAGGTCCTCCCTGGGTTTCCTGCTTCCTGAAGGGCCATTGCCATGATTCTGACTTTTTTTCTCTTGACATTTTTCTTTTTCCCTCTTGGGGGTTTCTTCCAGATTGGCTACCACCTTAGAGACAATGTCAAGAAATCGACTTATGTTTATCCTGGAAAACCCTACCAGTTGCTGCAACCTCCAGCAGACATTATAAGCTCATTGCTGGATGAAGGCTGTGTTGAACATCGAACTGTTCTCTGGTGCCTCTAAGTTGAATGGAGTAAAGAAATGATAGGCTTTGCAGAGTCTCTTGTAAAACTGACTGGGCATTTTCTTTTCCGCTCGGATGACTTCTCTCACTCGAGTTAAGATGGAAGCCCTAAAGGCTCCTGCTCGAGCCACTACACTTACGATGGGCTGCATATGATCGAGAATCGAGAACCAGAGCCCTCTTCTGGATTTTGGGGTTCCAATTGGGTCGTTTATTTGGGAAAGTAGTGTTGGCAAAACGTTCTGGATTTAATGAGCCTTCAGGCTTCTAGAGAATGTGCCACCACTCTGTCGCTTGTCTGATTCAAACAGGGTGCTAAGAAGCCGGCAGCAATCATCCCAGGTAAGCTGATGAGTTTGCATGATAGAGTTCCGTAGATCTGTCATGGCTTGGGGCTTTTCTGAGTAAGGTGGGGTATGCGGTGCCAGTTTAGGAGGTCAGTTGTGGTGAATGGTTGAGCTGTCAAGATTGGGTGGGAGTGGGGCAGAGAGGATGGTCCCATCTTCTTGAAAGATGGATGACTCTGGAGCCTGGCAGAGCAGGCAGAGACTCTAGGCCATGCTGGGTACTGAGGCAACCTGAATTAGGAGAATGCCCCTATTTCTCAGGCAATGGGGACAGGACCCATGCTGGGGGTGGTGCATGTTTCTCAGGAAGCATGGGGTCTTAGGTAAAGGCAGTAGAGCTTAGTGGGCAGGACCGACTCAGCTTTGGTGAGCCAGCCTGATGCTTTGGTGCTTGTTCATCTGGAAGTGCTGGTGATGTGGGGAAGGATGATAGAGACTGGAGTGTGGGTCACCTCGGCTCCAGGGATTTCTGGCAGCATGAATTCTGGGGTTGGAGCAGGGTCTTCTGATCTGGTTGATGGGCAGCAGGTATGGGAGTAAGATTCAGAGTCCTGTTCATTTCCTTGGTGGATGGGAGGACCTGGGGGCCCTCTAGGTTAATGTGGACTTGTGAGTGGCCAGGTACTAGGGACTGCTGGAAGATGTGGTATCTGAGTGGAGCGCAAGCCCATACCAGGAGTCTATGTGGGGGAACTGATCAGGATGTCCTAGGCTGTTGATGCAGACCTCTCTTGTTCTTTTAATGATAGACAGGGCTAATGTGCCACCTGGCGGCCAGTCCACATCAAAAGAAGGTCACTCAACTTCGTAGAAAGTTTTCAATTTGCCATGATCTCCTAAACAATCTAAAGTTGTTCACAGTCATCTGAGGACAGTCTGGGACTGACACTTGGAGAGAGAGGAACCCATTTGAAATTTTGTTATGTGCCTAGGATATATGTGGTGTGTGCATAAGAAGGGGTGGAGAGTGCTGGTCTCTCTCTCATTCAGGTGCCTGCTTATCTGGTCACCTCTCACTTAAGAAATCTTACTTTAGGACTACATGTATAAAATATAAACCCATGCTTGGTCATCACCTATTACAGGAGCTGAGTGACCATTGAGGTGAAATGGCTTAAGTAGAGCCTCAGGTTAGGGCCGTGAAAATATTACTTTCACTTTCATATTCATTCCCAGTCGTTCAGGGTTTAAGACAACTGTCCGTAGTTAATCTATTAAAGTCCCGTTCTACCTAAAAGGAGCCCATATCTCAGGATCACATTGAGGTTCAATTGTGGCCCCATTTCCTGCCTGGTTGAAGGTCAGTGCCACCCTGCTATCACATCAGAGCTTCGAATGGAACCTCCTATGGTGATCAGTCCATGCTGGAAGGATATACCAGAAACTCTGGGGGGTGCACACTTCTCTCTTCCAGGGACCATAGGTGAACTTCAGGGTCTAAGAGGAGCAGCTCCTATCACCAATAGGGGTGAGGTGACTTGATCTCGCTTGGGCCTTCAGAAATGTTACAGAAAGTCAGGAGACCAGCAGTGAAGTTAGGTGAAGGAGAATGAGTTTAATTCACAGCAGGAGACTGACACCTCGATCACTCTATAATGATGCCAGACCCTAGCTCAAGTTTTGGGGGAAATTTACAGTCAATTCATATGTGAGGAATGCAAGGAAAAGGCAAATAGCACATGCTTGATAACAAGTAATTGTAACCTGTAACAACTTGTTCATGGCATAAGATTGCAAAGGTTTCAAGAATGCAACAGTTCGGCCATCAAGGGCTTCAATCATGGGTAACCGCAGGGGACAGGGAAGATTCCTATTTACCTCCCCCATTCTTATGTCTTATCTTGGGGCCTTTCTTGGTCCAAATTTTTAGTAACTATTCAAAGTTCTTAGCAATTATTCTGAGGGTTTCATTGCTGTCACTGTAAGAACTTTTAGCAACTCTTGATATTTTTTTTCTTTCCACTATAGCCTCATGAGACATTAGCTACAGCCACCGAACAGAACTGTACCCACATCTATTGCCTAAATAAATGGGCAAGATAACAAATATTTGTTGTTTTTAACAGTTAAGTCTACCACCAAAGAATGGTCAAATTTGTAAATTAATAGACAGTATAATTTACAGCAACATCAACAACTGAAATATGTACAGTTAAATGTAGCAAAAGATGTAGGCTCTTTATTATGAAAAGTACAAAACTTATTAAGATGTCAAAAGAGATGTAAATAAATTAAAGAAACAGTTTCACAGTCTAAATATAGTAGGAATCTGAGACTTGGAAGTTGCTAAGCTCAAACAGGTTCAAGAGAGTGGGTGGAAGATCACAGGTTTATTCCACAGCAGGCTCAGTGGAGTCACCTCTGAAAGCCTGAACCCCAATACACAGACTTCCACAGTCTTTACAGGCTTTTTAGCATCATTTTCTAATTGTGACAGCATTGGTGGGTTGATATTGTAGCCTAGGTAACCAGCAGCCCCAGATGGTCTTTGTGACTGAAGGCCATCATGGGAAAACACGATTTTTTTTTTCCTGCAGTCAACTAACCGGTCAATTTGTTTACTGAAGCATAAGCAAGAGTTAAGCAAGCAGACGTTTCCTCTGTCAGGCAAAGGGCCTTTCTGAAGGTTCGGTTTTATAGCTTTGTATCTTACCTGGTTAATCCTGAATATAGGGACAGAATATTCTCATTCTCATCTTTTCTACAACCCAGATAATTGTAGGCTACAATTTCTTAAGGGGTCCCTGTATACTTGCTTTCTCCTTTGGTTTCTACTTTAGTTTTATTTCTCTTTCATGAAGACATGATGTCCTCATATCTTGGGTGCCCATTCCTACTGTGCTCCCCATGATCAGAGAGGAAATGTTCTTCTTTGCCATTTTCCTCTCTCCTTTTTAAAGATAATAAGCCCATAGTGTTGATTTTTCTATTATGATACTAAATCATGTGAAAACTCAACCCATTTGGGTCATCTTGAGTTACCAGTCAACACCCATTAACTCCTGGAAAACTGTTAGTTGGAATCTTCAACACAGCCATCAATTCCTGGAAAACTGTTAGTTGGAATCTTCAACACAGCCATATATGTATATGTATATACTATATGGGTCTCTGTCTCCAGCAGCCATCCCGGAGAATGGAGAGTGGCCAAACAGGTCCTCGGGTAGCCCAGAGTACGACGGGAAAGAACTAAAGAACTCCCGGGAGACTGTGTCAGTGGACAGCTCATTTATTGAAATCAAGGCAGGGGTTTATATAGGGAGTCCTGTCTTGCTGTTACAGAAGGTGGGAAAGTTCAAGGCAGGGTCTTTATGTAAAAGCAGGAAGGTTCTAGAGCTGATGTGGAAATTAGGGAATGAGGAAATAAAACCCAAAAACCTGGCTTTGGTCTGGGGTGATCTTTGTGGGGGGAAAATAAGATTAAGCAACAAGGAATGAGGATGTTGAACCTGCAGCAGTTTCCTAGTACCTAGATCATAGCTTCAGGCAGAGCAGGTTGGACTCCTACCATCCCTTCAGGGTATTTGGGGTGACTCTGCTTGCTCAATGCCTTTTGCAATAGACCAGGACCCATACATATATATATATGACGGGTATCTGTTTTGAGACAGGTTCTCCCTGTAGGCCCAGCTGGTCTGGAAATCACTATGTACAACAGGCTGACCTCATCTCACACAGATCTGCATGTCTTTACCTCCCAAGTGCTGGGATTAGAGGCATACACACCTGGAAGAGTCATGTTTTTTAAAGATTTTATTTTTTATTATATGTGTATGTATGTGTATGGGAAGGGCTGTATGTGAGTGCAGATGCTTTCGGAGGAAAGAAAATGGTATCAGGTCCACTGGAGTTATAGACAATTGTGAACCCTTGGACATGGGTACTAGAAATTGAACTCAAGTCCTCTACAAGAGCGCTATGCACTCAACTTCTACTCCATCTCTCCAGCCTCCACATCACGTAATTTTTAGAAATTTGAAATGAATGATCACTTTGATAACTTACCTTACATTTACTATTGTGGCTTGAGAATCATTTTTGTCTTCTTAGCTCAACAACCCCTTCCTCTAGCAATAGCTTACATCTTATCCTTATAAAAGGATATCATTTTGTCAACAAAAATGATAGTCCAACATTTCAGTTGCAAGATTTCTTTTATGAATCATTCCATTTCCTTATCTGTCTCTGTCTTTTGTACCCTAGTTCTCACAATCATTTGATCATATAACAAAGCTTCAATTCTATCATCAGTCATATCAAACAAACATATTCTCTTGACATACTTTCTTTTGTCTTGTTTATATTCTGTAAAGTCCATGGGGATTCTAGGTTGCTTGTGGATTTCGGTTCGCTCTGTCTAGCCCTACTGTAACTTCAAGTAGTCATATCTTGGTAGGTTCTTTCCATCCAAACAGTAAGTTTTCTCCAGAGATGCTAGTCATCTCAAATAGTATGTAGGTAATATTTGGAGGAGGGGGTGCTTATTTTCTTATATGGTGGGTATTATTTGAGAACTCTGAGCTATTATTCTTTGGCCTCTCAGGAATGTAAGGGAACATTATAACATTTCCACATGTATCCACCTAAGATTCTCTCGGGCATTCTTAATCTGTTTTTGGCTATGTCTTGCTTTTTTGCATATACTCTCAAAGTCCAGAATCCACTTCTTCATTTTCTAGTATTTATGCCTCAAACTTAAAAGAGTATTTGTACCTCATTCCTGAGCTTGGATTAAACTAGAATTATATCCATGCTCCTCTTCTAAGACTAACAATAGCATGCAAGTCCTGACCAAACATCCTCAAAGCCCTTTTCAGTGTCAAAAATATTTGCTTTCCTTTTCTTTCAGTTGTTATGGTAAAAGACTCTGAACAAGAGGAACTTCTGGGAGGAGAGGGTTTATTTTAGCTTCCACTTTGAGGTCACAGTCCATCCTTGAGGGAAGTTGGTGCAGTAGCTCAAGCAAGAACTAAAACAAAAACCATGGAGGAAGGACACATTAGCTCACTCTCTGGCTTCCTTGCTGGCTCATGTTCAGCTGCTTTCTTATATAGTCCAGGGCCCTCTGGTTAGGCATGGTACTGCTCACAGTGGTTGGGCCCTCTCACATTATTTACCATTCAAGACAATGCCCCCACAGACACGCCCACAGATGAGTCTGCTGGGGGAAATTCTTCATTTGAAGTTCCCTCTTCCAAGGTGACTCTAGGTTGTGTCAAGTTGACAAACTCTAACCAGGTCATTCCTATCAATCTTTGCTAAAACGCTTCCCCAGGTCGTGGTTTATATTGCAACTTTATAATCTTTATATTGTAATTCTTTTTAACTTTGGAGTTAGCTTCTTTTGCATATTTTTGTGTGTTTATCAATGTCTGCTCCTAAGGAGTTTTGGTTTCACATTTGGAAGTCATAGCTTTCTAGGCTAGTCTTCCAAAGACATTTTTATTTACATAAAAATTATTAAACACAGAAGATAGGTTTGATTGTGGCAGATTCCAACAAGATTTGCTTTTGCTGATAAACCTCCTCCATTTTCTTCTCTGTCCCTCTCACTAAGCCTCCTTTCTATTTTCATGTTACATATGATAAAGTCCTTTTTTTTTTGAGAAACTGTCTTATTTGTGTCATTTTTTCTATTAGATTTATTCAAATAGTGGAAGACTGACTGGCCAGAAGGATTAGATCTTCCTTGTAAAAGGAATATCCTACTAAACTGGAAATTGACAAAAACTTATCTGCAGGTAGGGAGGGACTCTTTGAACAAATGTAATGAGTTGTGTCCCGATTGGAGGGAATAGCAGATCCTCTTTTCATACTCGAATTACACTCAGAGTTTCTACACACAAACAGGAAAAGGAGCCAGAAGAATTTTTTTTTAATGTATTTTATTTTCCTTTCATTTTGCAGTGGGTGGATACAAGTACTTCTTTGCTGGAAACGGCTCTTGAGCTGGAGTTATCTCAGTTTTAAACTTCGCAGAACCATGCTGGTAACTTTTTCCTTCTGGGAACTCTGAAAATGTCTTCTCTCAGTGACTTATTTCCTGAACTGTGGTCTACTAAGCCAGCATGGTGGTATTCTGTTCTCCGTTTCTTTGAGACATGTTTGTGCCCTTGGCCAGCTTCCTGTGTGTTCAAATAGAACTGTAGCAAAGTATGAGATCATAATTCAATTTCTTTTGACAGAAAGATTAAATTTCATATCGGGTCCCTCCTGAAAAGAATCCTTTCATGTATAGAATCATGAACTCCATGTAACTTGCTGTGTAACAACATTACACATTTCTTCTGACTGTAGCAACCCACAGTGTGACCTTTTAATCATGGTCTTATTCCTTCTTTTCTCTAATATGTGCTAAGAATTTCTTTTTAAACTTTGTAAGTCACTGAAGACATCAAGGCCACAAAAGAATATCCACCTGAGTCTTCTGTCTTCCTCTGAACTACACTGGCTTTAGCTTACTGCAAATACAAGTGAACTGTCTTCCCTTTACAATAGTATTACAACAGTTTAAGTGGCAATAGAATCATCTGGAAGCTTGTTAAAACACAAATATTTAGGTTACACTCCTCAGTATTTTGATTTAGTAAGCCTGTGGGGAGCCTGTGAATCTGAATGTGTGATGTGTGTGTGTGTGTGTGTGTGTGTGTGTGTGTGAGTGTGTGTGTGCCATGCACGTATGTTGGGACACTTGAGTGTGTGCACATGCATGTGTAGACCAGAAGTCCACATCTGCTGGTGTTGTTCTCAGATTCTTCCACATTGTCTTTGGAGACATGCCTTCTTGCTGCTCTGGAACTCATTGGACAGGCTGCCATGGCTGGCCAGCAAACCCTGGGGATCCATCTGTCTCCAAATTCTCTGTGCTGGGATCACAAGCGTCTGCCATCATGCTTGGCTTTCTCTCTTTTCTTTCTGTCAATCAAATTCAGGTCCTCATGTTTGTGAGCAAGAACTTTATCAATCATCTCTTTCAGCTCTAAATTTAAGCTTTTAAGAAGGTATGTGATGCTTCTAGTTGAGTACCGTACTTAAGGAATCGCCACTTTAAACTAATGCTTTACTTCAGCTGGAGTCACAGTAGCATGGGCCATTTGCCTGGTAACAGTGAACTTCAAACAAACAAGCTCATACTACCCTAAATGAAAATAAAGCCAAGCATGCTAATATCAGTCTTAGATCATCCTGCCATAAGCATATTGACACATATATTTATATTGTTTTAATTCATGTATTGTGCAGTAAGGTTAAGCACCCTTTTATTTTAACTATGAGTGGGATAGGATAAGAAGCAATGATTAATAATTTAAAATCTAAGCCTCACAGGTTATAACAGTGGCTCTTAAACTTGACTAGATACTAAAATAAACTGAGAAAGACAGAAAATGTAAATTTTGATGCATTTAGCACCTCAGGTCAATCAAGTCAGAACCTCCAGAGTTGGGACCAAGACACCCATTTGGCCTTCTGTTTCTTTGTTTAATTTACTTTGAGTATTTAGAATAAACAAAAAGTTGAGATATTTACATAGCAATTAATTTTTAGGGAGGAGAGTTAAGACTGATAATGAGTTCTAGGACTTCTAGTCAAAAGTCCTTTTTTATTTGCCATACATCTGTTAGCCCTTCTTTGTGCTTCCACTTTACACAGCTCAACTCTAGTTACCCTTGATCAGCTACCACTCAATAAATGCAAAATTGAAGAAATAAGTTTTGATTAAATTGTGAAGCAGTTTGAGTAACGTGAAGGAATCTTGTACTACCCCACTTGGGAAATGAATTGTTTCTTTCTCAAGCAATCCATTGTGGATATGCCACTGCTCTTTAGTCCTTCAGCAGCTGTCTCAGCTATCAAATTAGCTGTGGAAGTAGCACAAGGTTCATGTTAAAATGAGGCCAATAGTAACCTAACAGAAGAGCACAAAGCCTCCTGTCATTTACTATATGACCCATTGTATTACCTCCCATTAGCCAAGGAGAAAGGTTACTGTGATAAAATAGGATATTGGGTGGTGGAGAGTGAGAGACCACATTCATATAATTCTGTATGTGTGCACCTTCATGTGTATGTATGTGTGTATGTGTGCAGGTGCACATGTGTGTGTATGCACAGGCCCACATGTGCACTTGCATATGAAGACCAGAAGGCAGGTGTAGTTTCTTAGGTGCTGCCCACCTTGTATTTATTGAGAAAAGGGCTGTCAGTAGCCTGAGGCTTGCTAAGCAGTTGACAGTGGTGGGCCAGAGAACCCTAGGAATTCACCGCCTTTCTCTTAACATGGAATTATGGATGTGTACCAACATGCCTGGCTTTTTATGGGGGCCATTGAGATTGAACTCAGTTCCTCATGCTTATACAGTAAGCACTTGATGACTGAGCTATCTCCATAACCCCTCACAACTTTTATTATACGTTGTTATAATTCTTTTACTAGTGTTACTAATCTTGAATTGTGTCTAATTCAGAAATTAAGCTTTATTGTACGCACGCAGCTACAGGAAGAAGATAAGTTAGGTTTAGAATTACCTGTGGACTTAGGTGTCCATGAAGAGTTCTGGGTATACCCTCTTTGGATAAGGGTAAACTAGGACATTTGCTCAAGTTAAGTTTGAGCCCTCCACTAAACAGATCTATTTCTCTCACCTGAGATTTTCTACTTTTATTTTGGATGCAATCAGCTTTTCAAGAGTTTGAAAGCTCATGCATTTCAAAACACTTAACTGGCCAATCAGTTCCAAATATCAGGTACCTATATAACTCTTTTAAAGGCAATTTCTCGAATCACATTTTCCCTTAATGTGTTTTCACAATGGAAAATTATTGTTTGAGAACTGGAAATGTATTTTTCAGTAAATTACATGTGCACAATCAATTTTTTCAGCCATTTGTAAAAGTTACTTTATTTTACTGGTAATGACTGAAAGTTACAAGCAGGTTGATAAGCACTTTTAAAGATAACTAAAGTTGAACTTCTAATCTGAAAGTGTTTTTCTGCTCCTATAAATCACTGAATGTGTCATTTATTTTACATATTATGGAGCAAGTGTTTATTAAATATTTATTTAGTACTATATCATATATTACAGAATGTTAAAAATTGAACTAGACACAGTATATTCAACTACAAAAATACATATAGGGAAATAAGTTTGCCTATTAAATTCTATAGAACTGAAAGACTTATTTTCCATCTGAGTGTGGAGCACAGCCATTTTTCAGTGGCTCTGTTAGTTTTTGTGCCTATTAAGGAACCCAGTTAACATTCACAATACATACTTAAAAAATATTGTAGTTTGAATATTTTCTTTTGAATATTTTATTTATTGTTTTTTACTTTATGCATATGAGTATATGGGCTATACATATGTTAGTAAATCCATGTGTGTTGTACAATATAAGAGATCAGAAGGGAGGGTTCAATCCCCAGGAAATGGAGTTAGGGAGGTTGTTATCCACTAGATGGGGGCTGGGAACAAAACCTGGGTCCTCTGTAAGGGCAGCCAGTGCTCTTAACCACTGAGCCATGTCTCCAGTCCCTTGAATATACAAAAGATTGATGTTTATGTGCCTTGGACAAAATCATCAAATAACCAGTAACATCCTCCACAGCTCAAAAATTCTGAGTAATATCCCACTGTTATGCTTTAATTTAAGGGTAAAACCAAGATGTCTATAAAATAGAACCAATACATTAATCAGACATGAATTCCTAAGAGATATGAGGATTCTGGAAAACTAAAGCCTCAATACTATTAAGAAAGACTGTAAGTGTTATGCTTCTAGATATACTTGTTTTAAATATGTGGTAATCTGGAAATCTACTTATTTTTAAATAATTTATAGCCCAAACCAAAAATAGTTCACTGAAGGTTCACATTTGGTGAGTCTTCAGTTTCTAGACTTTGGCTTAAAACAAGCTTGAGTTAGTTAAGAACCAAAACAATATCTCACGTGGGGAATGACAGCAACTTGGAACTGGGCTACCACTGTTATAGGGTGCCGATCAGAAGTCACCCCATGCAAAAGAAAAGCAAGGTAGATTTTATTTTGGCCGGGCTGACTTCCAAACTCTAGGTGGACGAGTCCCGAAAAGCAGTATTAATTCAGTGTAATATCCAGCCTCTATAGGTAAGTACAAGGTGTATAAAAGTCAGCTTCAAAAATATCCAATCCCAAAACTCCCACGGGAGCCCACAGAAGCAGGTGTTTACACTTTAGCCACTGCATTTGTGGCTGATTAAGACATCCTGGTATTATAGCCAACCTTGAAGACCACAAGAAAGTGTCAAGCACAGAATTTCCTTTTAAGTTTAGCTTGATCAAAAACAGGATGTCATTTCTGGAAGATGGAGTCTTTACACTTTGGTTAGAAACCATTATCACTTCACAGACATAGATGTAGTATTTAATAATGGTTATTTGCTTAAGTTGTTTGCATAAGATTAGATACTCTTCTTTCACACAAAATGTTGCATAAGATTAGATACCCATCTTTCACACAAGATGTTTGCACAAGATTAGATACCAAACAGGGGTCTTAACTTCTCACAGGGTCTGGTAGGGGGCAGGGAAAATGAGGTCATCCCTTTACAATCACTGTACTTATAAAGAAGGCATGTGTAGATTATGGGACATGTAGGGAGATGAAATTCACTCTGGGAATTTAAAAATGTGTGATGCATTATTATTACCCTGTTGGGCTACTGTAAAGATGATGTGAGTTAATAACACATCATGCATTTTCATCACATTGGCATGAAGGCACACGGGCAACTCTGGCAGTCTAATGAAGCTCCTCCAAGAATAAAAAGGTTTAAATGCATAAAATAAGTTAAATGAATTGAAAAGGTACCAATTACATTGAACTACAAATCACATTTAATAACTAAGCATATAGTTATGCTCTTTACCAATGTGTTGAACAAGATGTATTGAATGTCTAATAATTGTAACTCCAAAAGTGTAATCACAGAATTTTTGAGGCATCCATAGCAACTCTGATGTAGTATAAAACTTATGATTTTTGAATTAGTAATTTGGCCCAATGTGCTATTTTTACTACCTGAGCATACAATGAAAACAATATATTTAACTATTATTGAAAACAAAGTTAATTGTTTTCTTTAAAATCATTTAAAGATCTCTTACAGGTAAGGAAAATCAGCACAAACTGCTTCTTAGCCCCCAAGTGCTCAAGTAGTCTGAGGTAATAAAATCAAGATGATAATATGGAAATATCATAGATATGCTGACATACCACAGCACTAAGACTGTAACAATGTGTCTTCCTCTAAGAAGTATGCATATAATTTACTCAATGAGAAAGATTTTGCTTGGTGGGATAAACTTTTAGCCACATAACTTCAGATAATAAAGTTACAAAATTCCATTTTCTATGTAAATTTTATTCTATATGATCTGTTTATTGTCTCAACATTGTTGTATTTTGATGTTTTTCTAATAACCAGTACCTAAAACGGGGCTATAGCTGAGCACTGAGTCATCAATTATCTTATTATGTTTTAAAAAACACATAGTTACTGCTCATGAAGCATATCATTGTCCAGATTAATGTAATAGGTCTCTATAAGAAAATGTCCATTAATTCTATCATTCAAAAATTTTTCCTATACCCATTTTAATGGTTTCATTCACCATTTTGCCATGAGTTATTAATTTCTGTCTTTAAAAGGTAATGTGGGTTAGGAGTTTAATTGGATAATTTATAGCAAACTAACACACATGTGTGTAACATATAGGATAACAGAAGTAACACATGCAAATAATGATCAATAATAAAGTGAAAGTACAAAAAGAAGTTCATCAGTATCAGAAAAGTGATATAAATATAAAATATACTTCAACTTTGTGTCTTGAATCAACATGAAAATGTAACAAATAACTTGAAAAAGGATAATCTGATACATCAGCAATAACTTTGCTAGCTAAGAAACGTAACCCAAAACTACTTCCCTAAGGTAGAGAGACAGCTCAGTGGGTAAGAGAGCTTCTGCAACCATCAAGACCACAGTTGGCTCTCAGGACCCACATAATACGTTGGGGATGGTCCTGTGCCTGCCTATTTCCCCTTCACTGAACAAGTCTGAGACAGGAGGATCAGAGGATCCCTGGAGCTTGCTGCTTGTCAGCCTGGCATGGTAGGGTGTTGGCAACAGGAAGGAGATTTAAAAAATAATTAATCCAAGTTCCAGGTTCAGAGAAAGACCCTACCTCAAAGTAAAAAGGTGGAGAATGATAGAAGACACTTAACACAGCCCTTTGACCTCTGCCTGTTTACATTGGTGCAGGCCCCTGCAAACACATACATGTGCATATAATATATGTATACACACACATACAAAACTCTACTTCACTTATCAAATCATATGGACAAAGTAATTTTATTTTCTTGAATGCATGAGATCAATACTGAAAGTCAATTTTTTTTCTCAAGTGAATCCATGTGCTTGACATTATACCGATCACAGTTGGCTAAATTTGTTAGGAGTGCTTAACAAAATAATATTGAAATGTGAGTGGAAAATAAACTAAATTCCTTATGAAATCTGAGTAGAGGACAGGCTCTTTCCTTCTACAATACTAACATTCAGTAAGCATGCTTATGACTAGTGTATGTTATATAAAGAATGTGTTTCATGAACTGTAAGAGTGGTCTCTGTAGGCACAATCCCTATCCCCAGGGAATTTTATGAAAGCATGTGGAAGGACATATATAAAGGAAAATTGCCTTGCATTGGTTGCAGGAGCAGACCAGAGTCTTTGAGTGTAAACAAATTCAACTTTAGATGAACCGGCTTTTTAAATAAATGAGGGAAAAGAGACATGACCTAATAAATGGCATAAGTAAAATAAAATGAAAATATTTTGCAACAATTATAAAAAGACTAACTTAATCCATATACCAAAATAAATACTTCATAATCAATAACTGATACAATGAAAGAGATAATCATTTTCTTTTCTTATGAAGTATGAATGAAAATAATATTGTTTCAAGAATAAGCAACATGGCAAAACATTTTAAAAAGACTTAAAAGCCACTGTTTTTCAGATAGTAGATTTCTATATATAAAAATATATGCTTTTACAAAAATTATGCAGGCTAAAATGTATTTGATAGTAAACATTCATTACAGGGTTAATTGGAATAAAGAGACTAATTGATCAACTGAGGAGCCAGCTTGAACAGTATTTTGATAGGTGATATGGGGATGTAATAAACTACTTTGTAGTTATCAGAGAATATTATTGACTTATATGTAACTTAATCTTTACCAGGAAATGAAATTATGAAGTTATAAAATGATAAGTTATGACTCCATATTTCAAAATTATGCATATAATAAAACATGCATGTGCACGTATGGAAATTAATGGATATATATATATATATGCAAATGGTGGTTGTTAGTAATGTGACAGAAGGTAGCACTGGAGAAATCATGTAACTTCTTCACACTTATTAAAATCCTATAATGACAAGACAGCACTGATGGAGGAAGAGAAATATTTTAAGAAAGAACAGCTTAAAATGATAAAAGTTGATACAATATCTATATACACATATTATATATGTATGTATATATATATATATGTTATAGTGTTTCTCTAAATGATGATTTTGTAGTTATTTCTATTTTAGGTTTTTTGTCTCAGCACATCTTTATGAAGGAATAAATCATAAAACAGATGAGTATATTAAATCATGGGATGAAAGTCATCAATTACGAAGCATGATTTAGGAGATGGGAATGGATAGGTGACAATGCCTATAACCATAAATAAACTGTAATTTGTAGTTTCTAAATTATTGGTATTTGCTTTTGAGACATTTTGGCATAGAGAGTGAATGTACTATTATGCAAATCTTCTAGTGATATGACAGCCTTTCTAGAATGGCTTATGATTGATTTCAAAATAATGTAAACCAGTTGCAGCTTTATACCACAGAGACCATTGAAACTTTCTAATAACTTTCTAATAAATATATTTTATATTTATATCTAATTTAACTAGATCACTTTATAAATGCCTTATTTATATTTCTATGTTTTGTTAACATGAAAAAGCTTTAAAAATCATATAATTTTTGGATATTAGGGGTGGAAATTTATTACTCTTCCTGTCTTATTCTTACGTTTTTTATAAATATGTATGCATCATATGTTTATAATGAGAAATATTTCATTAACAGAGGTAGTTATATCTATGACTTTCAAATGTAGGGATGTGATTACATAAAAACTACCAGAAATATTATTAGGTTTTAAATTCAAAGTATGGTACATATTTATAAAATGTAGAACAAGAAGGCATTTTTATCTCATCCTATAATATCACAAGTATATGTTTGTTTATGTACATATAAGCTAGAAAAACAGAAGTAGGCCCAAAGAGACAGTTCAGCAGGTAAGGCACCTGCTGCCAACCTTGAAGACAGGAGTTCCATCCCCAAGACTAACATGATGGAGAAAAGCTGATTCCTGTAAGTTGTCCTCTGATCTTCACATGGGTACCACGGTGTGTATGTGCACACACACACACACACGCACACACACACACACACATACACACACACAGTCTCTCAACCCCCACTCAGATAAAAACATGTTAAAAAACTTAATCAAAAAATAAATACAAAATAAAATTCATTAAAAAAAGAAAATAATCCTAAAAAACTTTTAAGAAATTATTCCAGGATTTAGAACAAGATCATCACTTACAACTTTTCTTAAAGCCCCAGTTTAAAGAATTTACCATATTTAATGACTTTTGTTTGAGAAATACAAATAAAAATGTAGGCACATATTGAAGCATAAAATTCTTTTGCCTAGATTTTTATAGAGTTGTTTTGTTTAAATTGCTTTTTAGTTTTAGTAATTGTTTCACAATTAATTTCTAAAACTATCAATTACAAGTAAAAGGTTAAGTTTGACACCTTCAATTTTAATTTCAGGTTTAGCTGTTGCTGTTATGAATTGTTGCTTTGATGCTATTCACTGTACAGGCAAATAAACCTTGTTTTAGAAAGACTAGTCTATTCACTATCACCGTCCTTGTGTTAGTAGATTTTATTTCATTGCAGAACTTTAAACTTCCATTCGTCCCTAAGTTTTTATTTAAGATACATGCCATACCTTGTGACAAAATAGTGCTAGGATATATGCTTAAGCAAGCTCAATATTCTTTCCATTTCAGTGGACTATTAGTTTAACAAATGTGTGTTTTTTAGTACAGATACACTTTAAATAAGTCATGTTTTGCTTTTTGGAAACACTGAACTTCCACCTACTATTTAGAAAAAAGTCTGATCATGTAGTATTTAGTCTTTAAGGTGATTATCATTTTATGGCTACTTTTCCTAACTGATCTCATAAGGATTTATATTTGACTAAGTAATAATGTACTTTAAGCCAGGAGGAGTGGGCTTTATCTGTATTCCTAGGGCCTAGGGGGTTGAGGCAGAAACATAATGAGTTCCTTGTCAGCCTGACATAGGTAATGATAAGTGTGGTTTTTAATTTGTTCGGTATGAGGTACTGCAGATCTTCCTGTAGAGAAACTCCGTAAGTGACCGAGCATATGGTTTGACCCTAAAAAGAGAAATTTCTTCTGGAAATAATGATGTGGTTGTCATCTGATACAGGGGGATATGCTGGGTTCCCACTCCATTTTACATCCACAGATGTACACCATGATCATCTCCAGTGCTTCTCACAGATCAAGACTCGACATGAACATTGTCTTCTACTGCTCTCTCACTTGACACCTCATTTGCAAAGATGAGTTGTGAAACCAAGTAGAACCGGCCTCTGCCAGAGAGACATATCTAATATGAAAACACATTTTGCAAATAGAAGAGCATGTTCAGAAACATGTATGATTTTAACATGTCCTTATATTTTTGCACAAGAAGAAAAATTGCATGGGACTTTTTAATGTTTGAAATTATTATTATTAACCTTACCTTATTCATTATTAGTATGTGTGTGGGGGGGTGTCCACATGCTTGCAGCTGTATACGATATGTGTCAATGTCAAAGTCTGTATGTGGAGGTCAGAGGGCAACTCTGTCGAGTTAGTTCGCCCTTTCCACCTTCACATGTGTTCCAGATATCAAACTAAAGTCATCATGCTTAAGTGGCAAGCACCTTTGCCTGATGGGCCATCTCACAAGCCCCATCTTTGCATTTTCTGGATATCTTCTGAGTACTGAGGTTTTTCTGGTGTGTTTACCTATGATGCCATGAATTTTATTTTAGTCTTAGATGCTTATAAATCAGTTTTATCTTTTTCTGATAGTAATGCTGCATAAAATCCTAAAATAAGTAACTTCATTATAAAAACAGAGGATGGATTTAAATAGCACTCTGGGAGTCTGGGAGGAAATTCCTGAAATAAATGAACAATAATTTCTGTCTGAAACACTCTGATGAATAACTCCTCTTTCCTCCTTCTTGAATTCTGAAAATAGGCCAGAATGAGACTCAAAATGTATTTTATTGCTATTGAAGTTGATATTGAGGAAACCATTTTGACTCTGTAGTGAGAAGAGATTCTTTAAACTCCCCAAATTAGGAAATGTTTCCCAGCCTACCCCTGCAGTACCACTAGACTCTGAGCATCCTGTATTGCAACTATAGAACCTATTTGATATAGGGAAACAAAAGTGAATACCTAACTTCTGAGGTTCTGAGGGATAAAAGTGACAAAACAGGACAGATGTTTCTTTATCAAACATCAATAAAAAATTATTCTTCTTCCTCAGAAGGTAAGTAGACAGAGGGAAGAAAAGTCAAAACGTGTTACATCAGTTTGTGCTTCTTACAGAAAGAAAGGCACACATACATAAGAACATGTTGGCTAATAGTGAACTTACGTATATTTTTATGCCAGAGACTTCATTCTCAGTAATATGTGTAGAGTGATCTGATGTTCCCACAGCAAGGAAATGACAAAGATGAATTCCTTAGAGTGTGCCCCAAACATTAAGATTTATCTCCAAAAGTCAACTCTGGAGGAAAACAGGAACCAGTTGGATGATCATTAGATAAATCTAAGAAGGTAGATGAAGGAATATATCGTACCTATTAACTGTCTTAGTTAGCTCAAAGAAATCATACTGCCTAACTCTTTTACAGGAGGATTTTTTTGTTGTTGTTTGTTTGTTTCTCAAGTTAACAAACAGCATTCACATAGCCGACTTAGCTCAGTAGTCTTCACTCTCCGACCTAATGAACACAGCACTGCATGCACCTTCTGCTCCAACAGTTTGACTTGAGAATGATGAACGCATCCACCCTCCTGGAGCCTCCATGTGGCTCATTCATTTCATTAAATTTGGTGTATCATCTCCTAAGGTTAAATGTGTCTGAATACCATTTATCCTACCGTATGAACCTCTTCTAAGATGTCCGAGAAACACATAATTAAGGATCTTAGAAAATTAAGATTTAGGGTCCTTGAGTTCTAACACACTTAGACGCTTAAGGTTCTCTGTAATTTCTCAGTTCAGCAATCACCTGGTTTCATTTCAAAATGCTTTCTTCCTCCTGAAGCTACCTATTCTTTTGGAAAGTTTGTTTTTCAGGAATGTGCTTTTTACTTTTAGCCAAAACATGATCCCGTATAATTCACATGTGTTTGTCCTGATTACTTGCAGACATATTAATTTACTTATACTCTCCAATGATATTTTTTCAGGTGTTTACAAAGAATTATCATACGGGGAGAGGATCTGAATATATTCAGTACATTGTATGAAATTCTCAAAGAATCAATAAAATTTATTTTAAAAAGAAAAAAAATTCCATAGTCACTGTTCTTTATTTCCAAATTTATTGAGATACAAATGACATATAGATTTTATATAAATATATATAATATACATTCAATGTTTTTACATATTTAAACATTGTGAATTGATCAAAATTATCAACTTGTTAACATTTCCATCACTTTACATAGTTACTTTGTTTAGCAAGGACATTTAAAAATCTGTCTTCTTGGCAAATGTCAAGACCTGCCAGTATAGGACACTTCAGAGATCTTTCAGGCTTGGATCCAGATGATCACAATGAAGTTAATGTCTAGTATGTGGGAGTGACTCGGAAATGAGACAGATTCTTTGTGTCAAGTTATTACAAACTGAAAATTTACATACCCTTGTAAACCAAATTAATCATATGTTTTGAGAATATTCAGAACTATGTACTCCTAAGAAAAACAAGATAATCAGTCCTATAATGATCTGGAATCCCCATGCAATTAACTCTCAGGAGCTGAGCTAAATACATAGCTTTAATCTTATACCACGTTCCCATTTGTGGATCAGTTATGCCCCTAACCCAGAACAACGTATGTACGTGTGCATGAAATGATACAATGACAACACTGAAAACAGCAATGACATGGCAAACAATGCCTCCCCAATAGATGTATAAACAACATGGGGCACAGGTTGACAATGTCCCCCTGTAGCTTTGTGTGCTGTTCCGAGTCAGTAGGACCAGAAAAGCTATCTCTTCCTTTGTAATACTGCTACCAAAGATTGCCCATGCTTTCTAATGTGTGAAATAAATATGAGAGGAAGTCACTTATTAGAGGGTTCAGTCCTCAGAGTTCAATTTTTAGAAGAATCAGAACAAGATTAGGCCCACTGTTGGTTAAACTACTCCACGAGTGAAGTTTCTCAGTGTGGGACCACCACTCTAGTAGACTACCACAGTGTTTTCTTTTAATTCCCATTTCACACAGTTATGCCTATACTAAAATCTGTTAAGTATTGTGACAGTTTTCATTGTCAACTTGACACAACTTAGAGTCACCTGGAAAGAGAATTTCAATGAGACATTTCCTACATCAAGCTGGCCTGTCAGCCTGCCTAAAGGGGTTTTTCATAAATGGACTAATTCAGGTTGGGAAGACTCACTCTGAATGTAAGTGGCAGCATTATACAGACTGGGCCCTGAGTTGTTTAAAAGTAGAAAAAGTGAGTTGAGCAGTAGGCATGCATGGATTCATTTTTTTTCTGAATTGGGATCGTGAGTGTAATGTGGCCAACTGTTTCAAGTTCCTATCACCTTGACCTGCCCAGTGATACACTGTGACCTGAACTTATGAGACAAAATAAGCCCTTTTTTTTCCTTTCTTCCTTATGTTGTTGTATTTTACCACAGCAACCAAAACTAAGACAAGTCAGAAGTGGAATTTTTAAAATATGCACACATTAATTGAAGTTAATGTATTATTATAAAAGGCTAGCACTAATCTAGGGGTTCAATGAGCCGCATCTTTCTCTTCTGGAGGACTTAGCCTCAATGCTGATGACTGATGACTATGGTCAGTGTACTGGTTGCTGGGGTTTGGGTTGGCTGTGACAGTTTCTTAAAAGAAGACACTAGTGAAGCATGCCTAACTCACTAACTCTCTTTTATCATTAAAGACTTCTCTATCACATGTATTGGTGTTCAAAAGTATTTTATGCACAGAAAAATCTATTTCAAAATAATCAGTTTTCTCAAACCCTGCTGCTCTAAGTGTCTAGGATAATGTGATGCTCTTGTCTTCTGTTATTCTTTAGCGATGTTCAAGGTATCTCCACCAGAAGTACATTCTGTCTCAAGAAACCACTTCCATTGCTCATCCGTGAGATGCAGCTCCTCATCTATTAAAGCTCTGTCATGGGATTGTAGTAATTCAGTCAACTTTTCATGTTCTTCTGATAATTTGAATTCATTTGCTATCTTACTCACACCTGCAGTAACTTACTAACATTTAAAACCCCTCAAAACATTCCAGGAGGGATGCAATCAGCTTCTTCCAAGCTGGTGTTAGTGTTGATATTTTCACATCCTTTCCTGAATTGTGAATATTTCTCATGCCATCTCTGTGTGAGAGTAGGGAGTCTTTACCAGATAGTTTTGAACTTACTGTTCTCAGATCAGGAGAAAAGCCATAGTGCTATGGCAAAGATAGCATTATAAAATGTATTTCTAGAATAACAAGTCTTAAAAAGCTAATTTCCAGGTTAAGATAGTAGACTCCAGGCTGCCTCTCCTTGAGCACTGAAGGAAAGAGTCAGGAGAAGAAAAAATGGACTTTATTCTAAAGAGAGAAATAGAAGAAGAACTTTGGACACACATGAAGGGGGAATATGGGACATTGGAAAAGAGCAGAAACAAAGACACCTGGACAGAAACAAGCAAGATAAACACAGCCTTAGAGAAGCAGTTCCTCAGTAAGTGAAGGGAAAATATATGCGACTTCCTAAAGATAAGCCAGATAAAAGTCAGGCAGTCCTCCCCTTCAAACAAGCCCATAGCCCTCACAAACCTCAGATCCAGCTGTGGATCTGAGGTATGAGAGTGGCTATTCCTGCAGATGGGTCACAGAGAGAAATCTTTATCTTTACATGCTAACATGTAAACATGTAAACATTCAGGTGTCATTTGGGAGGGAATCTACCTTTAAAAACTGAGCAACCTCAGGAGCCTGAATATAGGGAACATGGATTGTCAGGGAGCTTCAATATGTCTTGTCACATCCCCTGGGTGAGGTAAGACCCTGAGAAACATCTATGGGGGTCAGGAGAGCTGGATACCAAAAAAAAAAAAAAAAACAGAAGAATGCAGGTTGCAGCATCCTGGCTTAGGCTGGAAATGGATAAAGAGAGGCAGTCTGCACTGTTGTAGAATCTGAGAATTCACAGAGATGTGCATGATATTCACAGGGTTCTCCCTCCAGCAAAGTCATTAATACTAAGGAAGACTTGAAAACACAAAGGTAGATCTTGGCCTACATTATTTGCAGTGCTGTGGTTGCCTCCGACTCTTCCAACCACTTAGAAGACATCCCCATCTAAAACATTAACAACCCGGGGGTACAGTCAGAGGACTCTCAGGAGGATGAGAGAATCTGCCCTGCCTGTAGAATACAAAGTTAAGTGTGGCCAGCAGCTATTCTAATAAAGCAGACTTCAGATCAAAACAAGAAGAGATAAGACAGCCACTATATTTTAATCAAAGGGATAATTCATTAAAGGTTGGGGCTTCTAATTTCAGAAACAAACACTAAAGAACATAAAAGAGCAGATAAGACCTTATGCAATACTAGTGGGTGATTTCAATACCCTACCTATTTCTAGTTAGGTCTTTGAAACTAAAAATCACCAAGAAACCTCAGAGTTGAAAAATACCATAGAGCTAATGGATTTATGAAATATCCACAGAATATTCTGTACAACAGAGACAATGTACAGTCCTCTCAGCTGCCCAAGAAACTGTCTCTAAAATACCAAGCCACAAATCAAGTTTCATCAAATATAAAGGAATTGAAATCTCTTGTATCTTATCACCTCATAGTATAATAGAACTAGACATAAATAGCAAGAAAATCTACAGAAACTGCACAATTAACTAGACACTGAACAACACACTCGTGTGGGTAACTGGAGAAATTAGAGAGATAAAATTTCCTAGACGCAAATGAAAAAGAAAGTTCAGCTTTACCAGAACCTTTGTAATAGAGTTAAGGAAGTTTTAGGAGGAACAGCTTTGACTGCATAGTCGTGCTGGTCAGCCTTCATTTAAAGAAGTTTTTTTTGTTGTTGTTGTTTTTCCAGTAGGTGATCATTATCTCAGAGATTCATAATTGGCCAAACTGCTGAGGATAAGTGACCATTCAGTGTTTGGTCCTAAATGGGATATCTACATTCCTCCCTCCATCTAAGGCTTAAGGAACATTGTAGAAGAGAGGGCAGAAAGAATGTAAGAGCCAGAAGTTGGAGAGGAACACAGTGAAACAGTGTATTCTGGACAGGATATGTCCATTGCACTCACAACCTCACCACAGTTTTGTATATCTGCACAAAGTTTACACACGATTGCTCCCACCAGTAATGCGTCACGGATGGTGGAGGGACTCCTAAGGCCCATCCTTCCTTAAGGGAGTACTGACAGGTAATGGTTGCTGGGGATGGGAGTACCGTTTTCTTTAGAGGTCTAGCCACTGATAATTTGCTCATTATCCATTTAATAAATCACATCCATGCATATGCAATCAACTCTAATTAATTCAATGGACCACAAAAAAGAACATCAAGGTAAGAGGGACACTTATGAAGGAAAAGTTTCCATGTGAGGGTGATGAGAGAGTAACTAAAATTCATGATATACATGCATGAAACTGTCAAAGAATAAAAGATAAAAATAAAAAAATGAGAAAGATCTCAAATATATCACCTAATCATGCACCCCAGAGTTCTAGAATGAAAACAATCCAGATCCAAAAACAGTAGACAACAAAAAATTGTGAAGATATGGGTAAAAATCACTGAAATGGAGCCTAAAAGAACAATACACAGTATCACTTAAGCAGAGTTGGCTCTCTGAGGAAAGTAGAAAAGATTGACACACTCCTAGGCAATGAGCCAAAAGAGAAAGCAAATTTTAGCAAACCTTTTAGCAAACATCAAAGCTCCTCAAACTGCTCTGTAAAATGAAAGGGAATGAATATTAACAAAGTCATTTTACAAAACCAGCACTTCCCAATACCAAACCGGGTAAAGTTCCAACAAAGAAAACTATAATCCAATTTTCCCAATGAGCATAGACACAGAAAGCTAAAACTGCTGGAGATTCCATCTCACCCTAATCATAGACACAGAAAGCTAAAACTGCTGGAGATTCCATCTCACCCTAATCATAGACACAGAAAGTTAAAACTTCTGGAGATTCCATCTCACCCTAATCAGAATGGCTGTCACCAAGAAAACAAATGCCCACAAATTCTGCCAAGGATGATGGGAAAGAGGAATCCTTACACACTGTTGGTGGAAATGTAGACTTTTGCAGTCACTGTGGAAATCAATATGCTGGTTCCTCAAAAAAGAAAAAAATCTAGCTATCCCACTAGGGTAAATACCAAAGGATTCTGCCACTACACCACAGAAATATGTGTGTGTCCATGTCTATTGCTCAATTATTCACAAGATCCAGAAAATGGAATAGCCTAGATGCCATCAATAGATGGAAAAAATACATATATATATATATGTATATATATATATATACAAAATGAAATTTGATTCAGCCATAATAGAAAACATAATCATGACATTTTCAGAATAATGGACATCACTGAAAATCCTTATGGTAAGTAAAATAAGCAAATTCAGAAAATCAAATATGTTTTTCTTGTATGGATCCAAGATTGCACATATGCATGCATGCATATGCGTGCATTTGTATATGTGTGTATAGATCATGGAACTAGAGAGGTGGTTGTGAGACGGGGAGTAGAGAAGTAAGGGAGCACATGTGGTAAGAAAGGAAGAAAGGGATGTAGCAGGGCTAGAGAGGGGCCTGGGAGGCAAACACTGAAGGAGGGACAAGTGCGAACAAAGCATGACACACGACGACGCCAAGATGAAACCCATGATGTTATAACTAAAAGATGAATACAAAATAAAAGACATATTTTCTCCTTGATCTGCCACCTACAGAATGGCCAGGATTTTATCAATGAGAAACAATATTTTGAAGAATTCCTTTTCTCTAACAATGCATTTCCAATACTCAAATATCCAGTAAAGAGTGTTGTAAACAGATGTACTTTCACAGGGGTGTTTAATTTTCAGAGAACAGGTATAGTAGATTTAGTAGCCTTCTTAAGGGTTCTAGGATTCTTGGAATGATAAATGAGCACTGACTTAAACATAAGCTACCTGCTGCATTAGCTCCAAACACTAAACCAGCTGTTGTTCTGTTCTTTGAAGCGGTAAGGCCAGGCATTCACTTCTTACTGGTTCTGGATGTTCTAGATGGCATCTTCTTGTAGAAAGCTGTTTTAACTACACTGAAAGCTTTCATTTAGTCTAACCTGTGTTCTCAAGTATCTTAGCCAGATCCTCTGGACAGCTTATAGCGAATTCTACGCAGAGCACTGGATGCCTCAGCTTGAATTATATGACATATAGGAATAACTTCTCTCTTTAAGCCTCACGAACAACTCAACTTCAAATGTTTGTACTTTAGATTCTCATTCCCTCTCTCTCTCTCTCTTTCTCTCTCTTTCTCTCCTTCTTCTTCTCCCCTCTCTCTTCCCACCTCCCCTCCAAGAATTGAGAGAATTATGGTTTTGATTTGAATCAGGCTCTGACTTGAGAAAATGTTGTGACTGATTTCATTTTATTACTATACTACAAACACTTTCTTGATAAGCCTGTGTTGCCTTCTTATTCATTGATTCATTGTGTTTACTGAAGGAGCACTTTCCATTTCCTTCAAAACCTTACATATATTAGTTATTGATAGTTTTGATTGAAAATAAGTATTTTAATTTGAATATGTAGAGACCATTACAGGGTTAGTAACTGGCCTAATTTATCAACATTGTTTCTAGGAATACAAAGGTCTCAGGAGAGATAGATGGAGTAGAAAATGGAGGAGAGGAAGAGAGAGAGAGAGAGAGAAAGAGAGAGACAGAGGAAGAGGGAGAGGGAGAGGAAGAGGGAGAGAGGGAGGGAGAGGGAGAGTTAGAGAGAGAGAGAAACAGAAAGACAAAGAGTCTGAAAGGACCTCAATAAAAACCCACACATTATCAGTTGTGCCATGTTATATGGATGGATAGGGTGGCCACAGTCACCTGCAAACATTTACAAAAGCAACAATAAGGTGATCACAAATGAGTATAATCTATGATTATAATGAAAAAGTTTGAATGCTGTGAAATGTATCAGAATGATACTAAGACATGAGTTGAGTCCATCTGGAAAGCTGGTACTGATAAGATTGTTTGACAGAGCGTTACTGCTGAGTGTTAGTTAGTGAGGACTTCAACCTCTACAAAGCTCAGGAAAATGAGGCAGAAAAAAAAAATCATACTGCCTACTGTAGATACCATGTGAGACATCAGTCTTGCAGAATTTACTCAGCTTGTACATTGAAACGTTATGCCCTTTTACCAGCATCTCTAATTTCTTTCACCCTGACCTCTAGAAACTATAGTACTTCTCTGCTTCACTCTTTTGAACACTCCAGATGCTACACTGAAGGGAGACTGTGAATCACAGAACTTGTGTTTGGGTATCCGTCTGTTTTACTAAATTAGTGTGATGCCCTCCAGGTTCTTCTGTGCTGGTCATAGAGCAAGAATTTTCTTTATTTAGTCCTTTGACAATTTTATACATGAACATAATGCATTGTGCTTGCTTTCTCCCTCAACCCACCCTTATGAACGACATCTCTTCTGTATCCACAGGAAGAATTTTCTTTTCTTCAAAAGTCTAAGTAATTATAAATGTGTGTATGTAAATATCCCCAGTTATTCTGATTTTACTGTTTGACTTTTTCCTATTTCTATAACTATTCTCTTTGACTTGAAATGTTACTGTTTATATATTAATGTAATTCTCATGCATAAAGTATAAATGCTGTGGTTCTGAGTCGACAAGCACAGACAATATTTTTAAAATCCTGTAACATTTTTCCTATACTCACAGAAACACTTTTTAATATTTAGAGTGTTTTTTCTTCCTCTTCTACAAACTTAATACAGAATCCAGACCCTTTTCATCACCTCAGGCATCAGTGCACTTAAGAACATTGCATCACAAGTCAAAGATGTGCCAGGCTGTGTAATCGTCTCCCACAGTCCATATCATTATCCAGAACCCATGAATATGTTAGCTAACGTTGCTAAAGATACATACCAATATGATTAAATCAGGCCACTTGCTGTGGAGAGATTTCTTTGGATGAACTGAAGGGGTCATATATAATCATCAAAGAAAAAAGAGGGGCTGAGGTGCTGGTTTCAAATCCCAGCCGCACATGAACCAGACATGGTGCAAATGGCAGTAATCTCAGCTTTTGAGATGTGAAGCAGATCAGAAGTTCAAGTTCATCCTCTGCTCCAGTGGGAGATGGAGGCCAGCCTCGGCTACTTGAGACCCCCATCTCAAGACAAACAAGTGAAATAAAACTGAAAAACAGATGACACTGTCAGAATGGAAGTGGAAGCTGGAGTTCTGCAGGCCACTAACCAAGTAATGGGGAGCTCTAAGACTGGACAGGCACGGAAAGACGGTTTGATTTCCATACGGGACACAGGTCCGTAATCATTTGAACTTTTGACCTCCAAAAGTATAAAATCACAAGTCTTAGTTATTTTCAGCTACTAAATTTGTGGTAATTTGTTAAAATAGAAGTTCAATGATAATCAACATTGTTTATCTGGTTGCATTTCATTCTAAAATGATGCCTGGAGAAATACCAATTTCTTTTTTAGATTACTAAAATAACGCAGTAATCAAGATGGCCTATTTTCTACACATAATATGTGCTTCTTTGTATTTGTTTATATAACACATATTTAATCGAATAAAAGCCCAGAGACTTAAGTGTCCTTTTTGATATTGCTTTCTTTATTTTTAAAGGAGCTCATTTTATTGAAAATATTTTCATTTGGAGTTAGGAATATAATGAGGGTTGGTGAACTCTAGAGTTCAACATTATCTGGTAATTAAAAAGAATTTCAGGAAAACTGAAATTAAAGCCACAATGGTTTTACATTAAAAATAACCACACTAACAGGTCATTATAATTCCAACCGTCTTTCCACTAATTAGTTTCCCTGGCTATATGAACAGAAAATGGTGTGTGGCTTTTCCCTTTGCTAATCAAATTGCTCCTGAGTAATAACTTCTCATCTGTAGTCAGAATGCTTTATTCACTGCCACAGTCATCAAATCTGACAGAAGGTTTGGAATCCAACAGTTTGAAATGAGGAACTGAAAGTCTAGAGAAAACTCTGCTCACCAGTGGTGTGCTGTGGAGACAAAGCCTATTCAATTGCTTTAACTTGCTCATATTCACTCTAGAAGTATGATGGAAAATAAAGATTTTATTTTCTAGTTTATAATATATATTTTTGCTACATATTATTCAATCAAATTCTTAATTCATATAAAAATGACGTGTAGAATCAATTTCAATGTATATAACCTATGCACAATGCAAACCAAGAATCTACTAGCTGTTATGTGTTTACAATTATTCCTGCTTAGGCTTCAAATCAGCAACTGGTCCCAAATTTTGACCATATGTTAACAAGAAAATAATCATTCAGTTCTAACTTCTACCAGCAAATAGAGTAGAACATAATTTTCTCACCTAGACTTAATTTCTCTCTGAAATAGTTTATTACTGTTATTTCAGCATATTCTTGATTGCTGCCAATCGACAACAGCAAAGAGGCTTAGAAACAGCCTTCACTTCTGTGCTCGTTGCCTAATCTTTGTTAAACTGATCCTAGGAATTCTTTAAAAAACAATAGGTGATATTTGCAAATTTCTGGCAGGTAAGAATACCTTAACATCAATGAAACTGACATTTCCCTATGTCAGATATCAAGTGTACTTTTCAATAAGTCAATTTATTCTGCAATGTCAAAATGTGGTTATATATTTCCAATTTACCTTGAAAGCTCTTTAATATAATTTCCGCTGAAAACCAGACAGTCTTAGAGATTTGCTTTTATAATCAATGTGCCCTTTGTTAAAGTCTAAATCTTAGAAAACTGTTCATTCCCAACACTTAAGATTCAACTACTACAGTACATATGAATAGTTGTCTCTGCCATAAAGTTTTGTGTCTTTTTATTCAAGCAACCATGGATAGAAAATATTCAGAAAAAAACTGTCCTGAATTTGTACGTTTTCTTTTTTCGTGACATTATTTCCTAAATAACATAGCTTAGCTATTGTATATCATGTACATTAAATTCAGTATTATAAATAATCTAGAGATGATTAGTGTATACTGGAGGTTTACATTTACAAATGCCATCTTCTCTTACATAAAATACTTGAACAGAAAGTAATTTCCCAGGTATATAGGAAAACAGATTTATTTAAGCATTTGAAAGGATAATATTATTTTAAATGAAGAAAATGAAGATTTTGAACATCTTAGCATTCAGAACAAGTTGAACAACAGGTTTATGACCAAGACCCTTTCTCAAAAAACAGTGAGAGCAAGAGAATTTGAGAATGGAGAGAGTAAAAGAGTAAGAAAGAGAGAGGACAGGAGAAAGGGAAGATGTTAGAAAGGATTTACTATCTTTGCTGGTATTGATGATGTTTTGTGACATAGTTCAAATACTAATCAAAGGAAAATTGCAAATCTTCAATGTGAGCCTAACAGTAGACAATGTGAATTTCATATAATTAATGTTAGATTTAATATCCTCCTTCAGTTATTAAGAGGTAATTGGCATTTGACTTTTCCTCTTAGAGTAAACAATTATGAAATTGAACAAATAAAAAAAGTGTTTCAAGCTGGCTATGATGGCAAACACCTTTAATCCCAGCACTCAGGAGGCAGAGGCAGGTGGTTCTCTGTGAGGTCAAGTCCAGCCTGGTCCACATAGCAACTTCCATGTCATCTGAAGTTACAGGGAGATCCTGTCTCAAAAAGATCCAAAAATAATTATTAAAAATAAAATATGTTTCAGACATTGGACCTTAACCAGTCCCCCCAGGAGACAAGGGAAGCTGCAGGGAATCCTATACATTACAATTTTCTTCTTGGAAGCAATTTCTTGTTCTGGCAGAGAAGGAGAACCCAGGAGGTCAGGAACTCTAGTTGAGTAGAGAAGACAGAGAGTAGAGTATAAGCAAACCGGGGAGATTGGAATGTACAGAGCAGAGTACCAAAGACACGTGAGCTGCAGTGAGAAAAAATTTCAAACATTCACATGATACCCTCTTGACCTTCTCCTAATTATTGTCCTAATCTTTACATGGCATGAAACTCCATCAGACTATGAAAATCAGAATTGCCAGAGAATGACAAACTAAATTATTTTCTGGGATTGAACACACATACTCACAGATCCCTGCTAAGCCCAGACACTCACTTAGGAGTCCACTACATACACAGTTCATCTCTAAAGCAGTATGATGTTTAGCATAGCTTTCTGTGAATAAAGCAGTTGAACTTTCAATAGTGTTTGTTGCAGAAACTTCTGGTAGTCAAGAGAATAGTAGCCAAGTCAGGTAAATGAGAAGTTTATTTATATCAGTGGACTGACACATAGATTATTCCATAATGTTCCTGAGCTTAAGTTTATAGGGAAATTTATAGTAAGCAAGCAAGTAGTACATTCCAGATGGTTGTTGAACAAGTTGTTATAGGTAAGCACATGGTTACAAAAGATCATAAGAATGTAGCAGTTTGGCAAACAAAGATTTCAGTGGTAAGTAGACTAGTAATAAGCTGTAAGGAGTCCTGTAGATGTCTGTCTACCTTCCTCATTCTTTTCTTATTTCCTCCTAGGACATCTTGGGGGCTTTCCAAGGTTCAAGGTTCTTAGCAATCCTCTCATTATTAGTAAATTTTATTGCCATCACATGTTTACAAGAGTAAATGTATCCAGGCATTGGAGCAGAGGTAGCAATGGAGGGTGTTCACAAGGCTCTGGGAAGAGTTTCATCTTGCAAAATCATAACTTTAAAAGCTGAGAAAAGTACAGATTGACAGTAATTTTTCTTGAGAAAAATTATTAACATTTATAAGAAAAATATTATCATGACAACCATTACACAATATTCTTCCGGTTACCCATGAAAATTTTGCCAAAATGTAGAAAGTAGCACTTGGACAGGACAAATGAGTGCTAGAGCTCATGGTGAATACTGTGTACATGGGTGAAACCTGTTAAGACAGTAGACCTTAAACATCCTCTCAGTCACCTTGCCAATGCAAAAGCATAGCTCTCACTTCAAAAGGGTAAGTGGAGCCAAAATTTCAGGGACCATGATCCAGGACCCCAGACTGAGGTTAGCCCAAATTTCATGTTTCCATAATGCAATGTGATAATAATTTCATAAAGTTTTTATCCTAACAGAACAAAGAAAATTCATAAATCGTGACACTTTAAAGGCATTACTGGGTACATTCAATACAGGGATCAAGGCAAAAGGAAGGGGAGAATTCTACCATGGATCTCAGATGCTATCTGATGATGGCCTTAGACTTTTGATTGGTGGAAATGAACTGTTTCTTTTTTAATACTTCTCTTAGGGGGCTAAAAGTGGCCCAAGGTTATTTGTAAATAAGCTCTGAATCTACAGCATTTCCAAAGCTCCACAGTCATCGAAGTGCTAATCAGCTGGTCAGCTTTGCAGGAAGTTCAGTTCAAGACACAGGATTTTTCTGGGAACTTTCATTCACAACCTACACACACATTTAAACCTAAGTACAGCAGGCAATGAATATGTTAATGAGCTTCCTTTACTCTTTTCACAATATACACAAATATCAGATTGTTATACTGTATACTGGAAGTATACATAATTTATATTTTCTGCCAATTATACTCTAATAAAGTAAATAAACTCAGTAAGTTGAGTGAATAAGTATTAATTAGCTAATATTCCAAGTAAATCCAAATGCCTGCAATAAAGAGCTTTATGTTAGTGACCTTATTGAAGGGATCAGTTTATAAACAGTTATCTAGCTCTGCTAAGAAGGGCTTTTTTTTGGAGATAGATTATGGTTTGTTCATACAATCTTATATTAGTATAATTATTAACAAATGATATTGTAACATTTGGTCCAAGTATGAATGCTACTCAGCTGCTATCTTTTCTGTAAATATTAATTTACATAATGATTGCTCCCAAATAATCATTGTTCACAATAAATGCACAACCAAACAACTGATGCATTTATCAGAGTTAATGACTATATTCAAGGTCACTTCTCAATTCTTAATTAATTAAGGATATGATGCTGAAAAGAAACAGGATCATTTGAGGAATTTTATGAATTTTATTTTTTAGAATTTTATGAAAAGTATTCACTTATGAAGAGACCAGAGACTCCTGTCACACTGATGTAATTTGCACACAGATAGTACAATTCATATACACATACACTCCCTTAGATACTAGGAAGGAGCTCAAATTAACACTTAAAATTTGACTTTACATTAATTCAAGTATCACTTATCACTTTCCAGAAAAATGCCAGGTAATTTTAAGCAGTCTGTAATGGCAATGTATGAATTGATATGTAATTTTCTTGAAGGGACTATTTTCAAGTACTATGTTATCAAAAATTTTTCCTTAAAGTCATTTTCAAGTATTTTAGTTCAAAAGCTATTCCAAAAAAGTAACACTATAACAAAAATTTCTAGGTAAAAGGGTACTTAAAGCATCAATAAGAGTCTACTTTTCAAGGAACGTAGAAATTAGGAGGAAAAAAAAAACTTTAAATGTTGTTGAAGTAGGATTTAATTCACAGTGCCTATTACTGATAATACTCATGAATGTTCAGTTACCCAAAGTTTTTCTGTTTTTAGGAATGAAGAAAAGAATTCACAGATGCAACACGACCAGCATTTTTTTTGGGTGTAATTTCTTCTTTTTGTTTATTGACAAGGCATGAAAATAGATATATGTTTGTATTGTAAAAAGTTACTTTGTAAAGCATAACCAAACTTGTAAAAACTCTCCACACTAAATTATCATTGATTTATAATAGAGATCCAGTCGGATGTCCAAGGGAAATAAACGATAAGGATTAGGATTTAGGAAGTGATACGAGGAAGATACTTTAAACAAGTTTTAGTGTTATAAATAAAAAAAAAGTTTTAGAAGCCAAGTCTAGGATAAATTTAGTAAAACTGTAAGGGAAGAGATGGATCCATGTAGCATACTAATGCTTACATTAGTGAGGATCCAGAATGCAAATGGGATGGGTGGTTACTAATAAAACCAGTTTATTTTACAACTGCGTGACCATAGGAATGAGTTTGACAATATGGATATACTCTGGACAAAATGATTTACAATATAATGTAAACAAGCTTACTGAGTCATATGCCCTTCTTGTGACTTGGACATATGACTTTAATGTCTCATGACCCTTCTTTGCCCTGTACCACAAATAACATATGAATATGTTTTACACATGCTTTATATGCCAAAGATAGTTGTGTGTGTGTGGTATTCTAGGTCTATGAATCAAAAAGCAAAATTTTTCTCTGATAGGACACGTCTCCATTTCACATTGGAAATACTATTTCAGTAAAGAATGAGTGAAGCCTTGTTTGAGAGCACAGTTCCCAGAGCAATCAGAAAGAACAGGTTCTGTAAGACTCTTGATCTTAAAATGGATACTGAAAACCAGTCAGGCTGGTTTTTATTAAGGAATAACTGTAACATGGCATAAGCACCACAGTTGACGTTATAGAGTTCACTTCAGCAAACACCTTACATATTCACAGGACAGAAAAATGCACTGAAATACCTATAAAGTGAAATGTTGTATGAGTATTTCCCATGAATCTTAGGAATCTTAGTAAAAACTTAAGGTTCTATTTACCTGAAAATATTATACCTGGAAATCATGTCTTAAACTATAACTCAGATATTACAGAGTGTTACAGAAAGAATGGATTTTGTTCCTCATTCAGCCATCAGTTTAGAAGCTTTGCACTCTGGTAGAGTCTGGGCATGTTTTTTAATGACAGATGAATTTTATGAATTTAAGCCCATGAATTACATGAAAGTCCAAAATTCAACGCATGTATAGTCAAATAGTCCAAATAAAAACTTTTTTAAATACCCACTTTGTACATTCTTCAAGTGGATATACATTTTGTGAAGGCAACTGACTTTTAATAACCAATGGTTTCCCAAATATTAATGCTGACAAATATTTCTAAAATCATGAATTTTAGTTATACTTTGATTAAACTTATAAAACCAGTATTTGTGATACAATCTTTACAAATAAGTAAATATTGTATAAGTGTACTTTTAACAACTAGTTTAATGCATAAGCAGGAAAATTGATTTGTGGAGGCTAATAAAATCAGAATAACCCTTTGTCTGCTCAGTGTTGAAAAGGAGTGGTCAGTAGAGTACCATCTTAGTCTGCTTGAAGTTTTAGAGTAAAATATCATAATTTGGATGGCTTATAAGTAAAAAATTAATTCATACCATTCTAGACTCTGGAAGTTATAAGCAAAAAGTCTGAGCAGATGCAGTGGCTGGAAAGGGACTGCTTCCTACTTTGTAGATGGCTGGCTGTCTTTTTGCTATATTCCCACATTGTTGGTTGGTAAGACAAATCTCAGGGAACTCTTCTGTACAGGCACTAATCACATTCATTAGACTTCTGCCCTTGTAACCTAATCAGCTCTCTAAGAATCCTGGCTTTTAATGCGATTGCCTTGAGGATGATGATTTTAGCATAAGGGCAGGAGATACACTCAGTCCAAAAAGGAAGAAAACCAAAGAGTCTTAGAGCTAATAATGTTGCTACTTTGAAAGCATCAACCTGGCATACATTCTTCCAATATGCAAAGTTCAGACATGGCTGTTCCCTGAAGGATTAACATACAACTGTTATTCAAATCCTAACAAAATAATCAAAGACTGCTCCAAATTAAAAGAAGGGAGATCTAAATCCTGGAAAGCATTTCATTTTTCAAGTAGAGTTAGGTTCAGTTTCATGTTGTATACTACTGGAGAGGGTAATTTCTGAGTAAGAATATTTTGATAAGATAGGTAATGAATACCTGTTGGTAAGGGAAAACTGGTAAATCAGAAGGGCTAGAAAAAATCTGAACAAAACTGTGAGGGTGGTCATTTTAATCAGAAGAAAAATGCCATTTCCTAAAGGTCTAATTTCTAAAACATTTCCAGAAGAAATCTAAAAAGGGAAGAAAACGAAGCAATATATCACCATGTTGACAAATGCATGCTCTTTTTATGTTTTACACACTTTCCAAAACAGTATGAAAAACATTATTAAGTACCTTCCACTTGCAAAATGGAAGTCACAGCCTATTAACAGTGTGTGAAGGGCAGGGTAGGGAACTGGATAGCCTGATTTAAAACAGCAACAAAACAAACAAACAAACACAGTTGTCTATCTACTACCTCCGTATGGATCTGAGGAATTAATTAGTAATCAGTAAATGTGCTGCTATCTATAAAACAAGAAAAATGCCGAAGGTGGGAGATTAGATCAGATGCTACACAAAGCCTTGCTCTGCATATGCTATTGATAACAATAGTATTGATATAAGGACCCATGGAATAAAAATCAGTGGAAACAGGGAAGGCAACAGAAAATCAGACTGAAAGTAGTGGTTTGGTGTAGTCAGTAATATCTTTCTTCCCTCTACTCAGATATAATTGTTCCACTAGAAAATTCTGTGTCAAACTCAGAAATGACTGACAAAATTTGTCACTTTTACATGCATGAGTGCCTGGAATCCCTCTTGAATTTGTACATGATTGAAGAGATATTGTGATGGTGAAAGGAAGTCACCTTTAAGCAGTACACCATGCTGTGTGACCTTGCTATTTTTCAAATCACTTTTCACAAAGTAGTTTCAGAGGCATTCAGTTTGTGGAAAAACTAGTCTGTGCTACAACTGGGTGTTCTGCAAACTGGCTGAAAGGTTCATAATTGTAGTGCCTCTGAAGGGTTAATGCTAAAAAGGAAAGGTCTGGCCATGAGGGTCAATTTATGTGTGTGTGTGTCATCCTGACTGGTTAAGGCATACCAAGATAGCTGGTAAAACAGGATTTCTGAGTGTATCTGGAAGAGTGTTTCTGTAAGAGAGAGAAACATTTGAATCAGAAAATAATGAAGATCTAGTTGGGCATGGTGATTATATCCAGTTATCCTAGCTATGTGGTAGGCTGAAACAAGAGGATCACAGGTTCAAAGTCTGCTTGGGCTAGATAAAGTATTCAAGGTGAGCTTGGGAAATTCAGTAAAATCTTGCTTATGAAAAATAAATAAAGCATTGGTGTGGTGGACTGAATGAGAATGTCCCCCATAGGCTCTAAGTATTTGGACATTTGTCCCCAGTTAGTAGCACTGTTTTGGGAGGTCTTAGACAGTTTTGGTCATGCTGAAAGAAGCACAATGCTGGGAGTGGGTTTAGGGAGTTCTTAAGCCTTGCCTTGCCAAGTCTCCAGTACTGTCTGCTTCCTGTGCCTGCTTGAAGGTGTGAACGCTTAGCGTCTGCTCCTGCTCCAGCCACCTTGGCCCTCATGCTGCCCTGCCATGATGGACCCTTGCTCCTTTGGAACCGTGAGCTAAATAAACTCTCCTTTTTATAAATTCCCTTGATCAGTGTTTCTATCACAGCATCAAAGAAGCAACTAATACAGTTGGGGATATAGCTCAGTAGTATAGTGCACTAATACAAACAGTTGCTGGAGGAGACAATTCATTCATATTTCTAGAAAGAGGATGTTCTGTTCATCAGATGCAAGAGTCTTGGGCCTTTAGAGTTTGGGTCTTCCTCCAGCAGTTGCTCTGCCTCCAGATACTTAGCTCTTCAGCTTCAGGCAGAAAACTATACAATCGCTTTCCTTGGTTCTTGGGCTTTCAGATTCAGGTTTAATCACTCCACTTGCATTCCTGGTCCCCCAACTTACATACTGCACATCATGAGACTTTGTATCCTCAATAATTACATCAGGCAATTCTCATAATAAACCAATTCTTGTATATCTATAGATGCCTTTCTTTCTGTTTGCCTGCAGAACCCTGACTAATGCATTAGTTATATTTCAAACTTTAAGGTTCTGGGATGCAACCGGTATACAGCAGGTTTTAAATCTGAGAAGCAAGCTATGTGAAAAGGAATAAATATGAAGAGAAAAGAGGGCGCTTAAAGGCATATACAGTTTCCAAGATTTACCTGCACAATACTTGAATTAAACTCTATGTGATTTAGATTTCTAAAATTTCTATGAAGTTTGTCTCCACCAATATTTATATTAAAATTGAATTGTTAGTGTAGTTGTGTTAGGAAGGGTAGGATGGATGTCTTTCTCAAGAAACCTGAGTGAATCTAGTAGTTTATGGGAGGATAGGTTGTTATAAAATGGGTGAATTAATATGTCCCTAACTCTGTTCTACACATACACCTTTTTTTCTTTGCTTTTGACCAAACCAGAAGCAGCATATGATCCTTATCAGAAGCTGAGCAGAAGGGGTTATCTTTGAACTTCTATGCTCTAGAACGTTGAGCTAAGCAAACTTTTCTTTCAGGTATTCCATCACAGCAATGTAAAATAGACTGAGAGAAGTTTCATAGTCCATGTTCAAATTTTGCATTCTCTACTTGTATTCCAGAAAGCTGAAAGAATTTTATTCCATAATCATAAATATGTGCTATAACCTGTCTACCGGAAGTAGTCCTCCACTATCCATGTGTTTAAATTCTACTCAAGAGCTGAGTCTTAGATGAACTTTCTTCTCTCCTGGGACTCTTTTCTCTTACTTTCCTCTTATTCTTGTGGTGATTCAAAAGTGACGCAGCAAACACAATCTATGCTTTGTACTTCAGTTCCAGAACATTTAAGCACCATTTTTAAGGTGCTTAATGTGTTTTATTCAATAAATTCTTTGATGTCTATTTTTCATACAAGTGAATTGGTAAGCTGAAATTGGATGGGTAAAATAAAGACATGACTTGGGTTGGAAAGTAAATCCAAAGTAACACAGAAGAGTTGACTTTTGACCTATGACTTTAAGAGTGAGAAAAACCTGGACTAACAGGGATGAGAAGGATGGCTTATGTTACAAGAACAGAATGAGTAAAACCAGAAGGAAAGGCCAACTTAGGAGTTAAAATGTTTCCAGTGGCATGGAGCACAGGATGGAGACCCATGAGATTTAGCACTCAAGTAAGAATTTATAGTTAGAGTATAACTGTACTACAGAGCTATGTATGTGGCTCATCCTTACTAGCCCAGTGCTTTGCACTAGTGTTAGCTAGTGACCAGCCTGCTTTTCCAGCACTTATTTTCACATACTTCTTCCTTTCCTTGCGTACAACCATGATCTATCTACAAATGACTGATTCTCAAAACACAACTCAGATTGTATCATTCTTCTTTATAAAACCGTTTTTATTAAATGTTTCATTATATCAACTCAAATACAAGCTCCTAAGTAGGTAAAATTTAAATTATTAGTCTACGTGTGATTTTCTAGCTTTCTTAGATCTATTTTTCCAGACTATTCACTTTAGATACTTTGCCTATGAATAATCTTTTCCCTAACCTGGAAAATCACATTGCTTGTTCAAAATCAATTCTTCCCTTTTTTTCCTTGATGATTCTTCTGATACCTTTAATTCATTAACACACAAAGCATGAGGTATCCTGGCTGTCTTGGATACTTTTTCTGCTGCTGTGATAAAATACCCTGACAAAAGCAACTTAAGGGAGAAAGAGTTTATTTTAGCTCCCACTTAAAGGGTGCTGTTCATCATGGAGAGGAAGTCCTGACAGCAGGAGAGGGACACCCTTATGAGACTGCACCCTCAGTCGGGAAGTAGAGCACGATGAATGCTCATACTCAGGTGGCCTTCTCTGTTTATGCTATCCAGGACATAAGCCCAGGGACTGGTGTCTCCCACTGCTATGGTGAGTCTTCCCACCTCCACTAACCCAATCATGATCATCCCCCACAAGCATTCTCAGAAGCTAACTTGATCTATATGATCCCTCACAAGGGTGCCTAGAGTCATGTCTCCTGTGATTCCAGATCCTGGGAAGCTGACAACCAACACTAACCTCTCACTGGCCTTTAGCCTCTTTGCCCTAAATTTTATACACCTATGTATTACCAGACTACAAATACATTTCAGTACTTATTTACTTATTTTTTTATTTTTAATATAATACATTTATTTATATGATTTTTTTATTTTATCATAAAACAATGATGTTTACTGAATAAAAATAGTTCATAGAGTGGACATAGTAAAAATGTTCTTTAGTGAAACTTTCCTGAAAAGAGGAATTTTGCAGTTACAGCTGGAAGTCTGGGTAAATCAAGACAGTTAACTGTTTCTTGCATTCATTTATAAAACTGGTCAGCATTGAAAAATATAAATCTGGGAAACTAAAAATGATGGAAAATTTGAAAGGTTATGTGACTTGTCATGTGTGTCATGAAGTAAAATCAATCTACTTATTTCTTGAAGTTAATTCTTCTCAAGAGCAACAAAAAAAAATTCAAAAATGATCTGAAAGAAATCATTTGCTTTCCCTTTGATGTAAATTGGTTAAAAAATGTAACATTTCAGAAGGTGGAGACAGGCCAAGGCTTCTGAGTAATGTGCAGGTTAGGTCAAGTATGCTTCTGAAATAACAGATATGAGTGCATCTAGGGTATAAGCATTTGGGTTTATCCCCTCTGTGACGATAGGACAGGGATGATATATATCATGACCCAGTACTGGTTACTCAGAGGAAAACTACCCACTGGTCTAGAATGAACAGTGAAATGATTTAAAGGGAGAGACAAAGACAGAGAGACAGAGAGAGACAGAGACAGAGACAGAGAGACAGAGAGAGACAGAGACAGAGACAGAGAAACAGAGAGACAGAGATAGAGATAGATTGCTTATCTAGGACACCTTTCTTTCTCCGGTATATGAATATATGGTGTTTAAGTAAAGTATAAGCTTGATGTCTTCTGAGTTGAGTATAACCAAGGCAACAATTGATAACACTGTCATAGTCTATTCACTCAGTCAATAAAGAATATCTGTGAACACACCACTACTATTTTCCCAGACATTTATGAAGATTTCCTAAGTGTGAACCAGAAGGATATTAGACTCTGTGCTGTCTTCTCTCACTAAAATGAGACTGAAATGGCCAAACATATTGTCATTGGGATTTCAGAATGGTTGTTAGCAGAAAACAGCAGTCTTTATAAGTATCTTTAATTAAAAAATATTAATATCTACTAATATATATTTGAAATAAAGAAAAAAATTCTATTCTCTTGGAGATTACATTTGAGAGACCATAATTTTAATATAATATATTGAATAGAAATACAGCTACTTTAATGGTTTAATCAACTAAAACAGAAAAAATGGATTTTTCATTGAAATTATTAAAGCTTAGAACAATGACTGCTGAAAAGAGAAACAGAGAATATATTTTTAGAAACAGGAGAAAAATAAAAGTGAAGTAGGCATTTTGAATATTCCTTTCCAAAGCTCATGGAATCATATAAGTCATTATAGAACTACATGTAGCACTGATATAATAATCATGATTAAAATAAGGGGGAAAGAAACCCTCACAGTCTTTGGCTCATTTGGAAAGTCTCCTGGCTGAGTTCCTTAGTGTAAGCCCTTTTTATGAGCAGACAGATCATAATACTTTTTTTCTATAAGTTGCAGGACTATTATGAGTATCAGATGAAATATAATATTCACATTCTGACAATTATTCCTTAACACTTGCACTCTCAAAGGCCCTTTCAATTTGAAGCAGATAACTCTTCATCCTCTCTCCATGCTCCTGATCTTATTGTGTACTTGGCATGCTGGGCTTGAAATACATGTTTCTATAATAACTTCTCAAATTCAGTTTTTCTCTCTTCATCTACTTTGTAGTGAGATCCCAGAATTCCCAGATAAGCAGTTGGATGTTTTCTAAAGTACCACCAAGCAAAGCTTCAGACACATGACAGTGTTTCCAAAGAAGAAATTTCTTATACTTTGAGGATATCTTTTTTTTTTTTTTTTTTTTTTCAAATTGTAGCAGATACTTCTTTAACATCTTCTAGAGCTGGGGCACAGTTCAGTGGTTGTGTGCTTTCAGTCTGCAGGGCTACAAAACAAAACGATAAACAAATAGAACTTGTATTCCTACATATCCCCTGTCTTGCTGATCATGGGCTTAGAGAGGAGATTCCTCCTTAGCCAAACCTTAACTGCTCACAGTTAGTCCCACATTGTTTAGACATCATACGCCATATAATTTTGGCCAATGCAATCTGAAGGTGGGTCTGTGGGAGGGTTTCTCATAGGTTTTACTCTCTTTTTGTGGAAAAAGAATGCAATAAAGTCAATTTGATCTTACCTCTGGACATTGTGATGAAGGAATATTTGAAACTTTGAAAGTCATCTTGGAACTATGAATAGACAAGTTAAACAGGAAAATCAATTCATTTGATAGTAGATTATGGATCCCTCTGGCATGCAATAAAACAGAGAAGAGAAAAATCCATATATTATGAACAAAACATGCAAGCCTTCTTTAATGAGACTTCATCTGACAAGCAGGAGAGGGGACAGTACTTATTAAAGAGGTGGTCAGGTCACATGCTTAACAAAAGAAGGAGGCTGGTATTGATTTCTGTGGTAGGCTAAAGTTTGGTAATTTCCCACTGGTCACCAGCATAGTTTTAAAAGAGGTTTTTCTTCTTATATATAAGCAGTCTGACCTTCAGGCTTTTCAAGTTAACTACCAGTTAATTTAGTTAATTTAGAACAGTTGATTTAACCCCAAAATGACTAAGTTTGATGTCATCATCTTTGGTAAATGTCCTGGCTTCATGAGTTGGTCTGCATCTGATAAGTCTGAGCTAGCCAGGAAGCATACAGATAGCACAGAAGAAACACAAACTAGCTCCAATAGCCAATGGGCTCAATTAGCCCCGTTGAATTATCTGGGGCCAAACAAATTTAAATGATGAGCCTGTCTATATTCAGAAAGATTAAGACAGCAAAGAGGTAAATGCAACATGGAGACAGAGATGCAAAGTCTTTTATCTCAGTCACTCATCAGATTCCTGCAGGAATAAGTGAAGACTCAGAAGGGCTTTGGTTTTTTATTGCTTGTTTTAGTGAAAGTTGCCTTCATCTTCTTCTAAAATAAACTAGTTGAGTGATTATATAACCTACATGTCAGTAATGAGAAGAAACAAGATTGGAAAGTTAATAATGTATTTCTCAGCTACATCACCTCTAAAATTAGTGGTTTCAAAGTCAACTATGAAATAGTGAAGCTAGATTTGGGGTTTTCTTGATAATTCTGTGCTCTCATGTGCACAAGTTACTGGCTCAGTATTTATTTGCGCTCCCTTTGTAGGGGTGCCCAGATGTTTCACAATGAAGAAAGCCAAATGAAAACAGGATTCTCCCAGCTCCTGACAAAATATTTGTCACTGATTATGTAACCTTCTTCCAGATTCCTTACTACACAAAATAATAAAATCCTGTGTTGGAGCTATTTTGAGTCAATGTTTTTTGTTTATGGCTGAACGTACCCTAAAATATTTTTCCTACTAGCCCCTTTTACCACTCTGCCAAAATACCCGAGTAAGGCAAATTAAAGAATTTCTTATTGGGCTCTGAGTTTTAGTACATAGTTGGCTGATTCCTGCGCTTTTAGAACCAAGGTAAAGCAAAACTTAATGGTGGGAAGAGAGGAAAGGGGTGAATCTCATTACAACCAGGAAGAAGAGAAACAGGAAGGATGAGGTCAGGAACAGGATATCCCCTGCAAGGTCACACCTCCAATGATCCACTTCCTCCAATCGCCCCCCACCCTTCACTGTTTCAGCAGCCTCCCCAAAGTCCCCTCAGTTATAAAACTTCAAGTGTGTCAATACATTCATTAAGCTGAGCTTTGGTCATATATTGTTCAACAGTGACTCCATGTTCTTGCTTACACTTTCCCCGAACAGATTCCTAAGCAGTAGGAATAGATCCAGAAGCAGAATTCCACTAGACTACTACTAATTCTCCATGTCAGCTACGAACCCTGCATGGTCAAGCAGGTTATACCATTTTGATCTCCCAGGCAAATGACTTTTAGCACAAAATACAAAACATTAACTGATTGAAATAGTACAATTCCAGAACCAGCTAAAAGTTAAAAGAGCCAGTTAATGTGTTGGAAGAACACCTCAGACATTCTTGCGTATCCTTATGATATAGTTAAAACAGAAGTAACACAGAATTTGGTTGTTAATAGAAACAATTTATCCAGTTCAAAAGAGAATATGAATTCAAGTGATATGTAAATACTTCAACTTCATTATACTATAAATACAATATATATTTTACTTTTTATAATTTGTTTTTTTCATACTTTCATTTATATTATGTACTTTGATTATCCTCCTTTTATCCTCTTTTATTTCCTTCCGCAGCCAACTAAACCCCTTCTTCCCAACGCGTTTCCCTCTACTTTTATGTCCTCTGTGTGTGTCCCACTGCATTAAACTAGAGTGGACTGCATGAGCATGGAGGGAAAATTGCTTACTTGAACAAGGAAAACTTACCAATGACTGCCCATGGAGTATGATTCCTCCCTGAGTGACCATTGACTGCTATAGCTCCTCAGGGAGAGTCAGGGCTTCATAAAGCCCTCATCTACCATTACAGAACATTGATGGGTCCAGTCTTGTGCCAGTAACAACTACTACTATCAGTTCATAGGTGTAATAGGCATGAAATGACCTGATCCAGTGAATATATTTACATGCCAATTCTATGCCATTATGCTCACTTCAATTATGGGATCTCTTTTCTTTATCTAGACACATCTGAATCTTGAAGATCATTTTCAAGTTAAAAATTTTGATTTACCTGATTTATCTCTAAAAAACAGAACTTGGGACTGATTGTTTAATTACACAAAAGTTTCATGACACTTCTTTTCAGTTACGTAAATGTATTAGGAAACAAGCTTGGAGGTTTAGTGAGTTTATTTGAATTCCATGTTTCTCTGTGATAGATGTTCATTCATTCAATAGACAATAGTTGATCTCCCTGCATCAGGAGTTAAAAGGGTATTATTTTAGGGAAGAATAAAAATGTCCTCTACCCAGAATTACCTCCAAGGCCAAAAGGCACATTGGGTAGCAGAAAAGTTATAGACAATAAAGTCAGTTTTTAAAACAGTAAACAATAAAACTCAGAAGTTCAACAGCTATACATCTCTGCCAAGAGGAATTGTATATTACTTTATGAAAGCTAGCATTTCTTCTGGAGGCAGAATAGAAAGATAGGAGACTTATGACAACATGGGAAGAAAAGAAGTCCCTCAGTCTCGAGTCTGCTGAAGCCTCTTGCCTGCTGAGAATCAAGAATTTCAGCCTCAATTACAGTGACTGTCACCTACATAGACACACTACCTAAGAATTAAAATAGCAAACAAAGAAACCAGAGACAGGCATAAAACCTAAGTGTATATGATCTCAAGTATGGCAGAAACTCAGAGTGCTGACACTAACTAGATTAATGAATAATATTAGACTCAAAGAAAGAATAAAAAATAGCATCACAGGCGGATTTAAAAATGAACCTAGAAGAGAAAAACAAATCTTTCCAAAGCAAAGATGAAAGATTCAGTAACCAATTACCCTAACAAAGAAACTAGCAGCCTAAGTGTCCTGCCCAGTGGTGATTTTATTTGCTTTGCTGTTAGAAAGAACTTTTGTGCCCTCAATGTGCAAAGGACAGCGGTTAAAGCAGTTTGATAACAGCAAAGTGGGAACTGTTATGATCAAAATTGTATGAAATTCACAAAAATTCAATAAAAAATTCCAAAAGAAAAGTAGGAACTGATAAGCAAAAGTATGAACTTGCCTGGAATTGGAAAAATCAGTTAGCTGAAGTACTATCTTCATGGCTGGATATTTTATACCATAAATGCTTGACAATCAACTCAGTCATTCATTCTGGTCTGGTAATGAAGTTTATCACATTAAAAATGTTTTACATAGTGAAATACATTAGTTGAAATCACATATATTAAGCAAAAACTTAGTATATTAAAATAGGGCTCTTTATATTACACCTTCACTTAGGGGTCAGAAAACTGGCTGAGATTTTTCTGCCTTAGAGTTTCTTTTATAACTGAAGCTGATGAGGATTGCAGGGATCATTTCTAAAGTAGCTTCTATATATGGGTTTGGCAAGATGCCTTAGTTTTTAATCACATAGTCTTTGTTATGTACTAACAGTTTTCATAACAAGGCAATTGATTCTGTCAAAGTGAGCTATGCAAGAGAAACGGGACAAGGCAATTAATTTACCCTTAAGTGAGCTATATGCACGAGAGGAGAAAGAGAGAGAGAATATGAATCATGTGTCTGTTTCTGCAGGACCAAGGGAAAGTATAATCTTCTTTACTGTGGTCCCAAACAGTTAGAAGACATATTTTAGAAAACAAAAAGGTAATAATAGTTTAAGATAAATGTAAATGTTAAAAATATTCACAAAATGCTACCATATTGAATATGAGAGTAGAATAGATCTATAGATCATAGACAATAAATCAGTAAGTGAGGAAAATTCAGAAAAGAGAGAGGATGAGGAAACAACATTAAATGATAAAACAAGAATAAAAAGTTGAGATTAATTACACCTTGATTTCACCATGCATGATTTTTGCTAGATTGGAGTCACATTAACATATCTGAGATTTGAAACCACTAATTCCCTCTATATTTTATTATACAAAATTGAATTATTTTCAGACAGGGTATAAGCCATCTCTCTAGATCCTCATCTCCTTCTTAACCGCCTTGCCTCAGCCTCTCAAACCCTATGAGTACAGCTGAGTGGTCCTTAGAAAAAGAATACCTCAGAATTCAGTGACTATTTTCCTAACTAAAATGTTAGCAGTAATTACCTCAAAAAGAGACTTATATTCAGATCAATTCAAAGGTATCATTTAAAACTGCTTCAGAGTAATATTTTTGTAATGTTTGACACCACCCATTAATGCACAGAGTGTTAAGATGTGGTGAATTGATGATGACAGCTCTGGCAAGACGAGAACACAGTCAATGCTCCCAAGTGCTTTCTGGGGATCATTCAAATACCACCATATGTAAAATGGCCTTGTATTTACACATGACCTATACACATCCCTGTGTATTTTGCATCATCTCCGGATGCTACAATGTTGTAGAAATTAATCCAGTGTGTATTCCATGTAAACATATGCTGTGCTATATTGTTTAGGAAATAAGGACAAGAAAAATTATGTTCATGTCGAGAAGATAAAATACTTTTCCTGAATTCTTTTTGTTTCTGTTTGGGTGGCTGAGTATGTAAATGTACTGACAGCTGATAACGAGGCAGACACATAATTCTCCCATGTGACGACGGGATCCATCAGGTAGCTGAACTTGGTGCAACACTGAAATTAGCTTAAGAGCATGGTGATTTAGTAACCTGTGTTGAGAGGAAACAAGCAAATTGCTTTGGTACAAGGCTGACCTAACCCTGTTAGGTTTACAAGCCAACGTTAACAGGAAAACAGGGAGATCAGGGAGAAGAAGAGTAGGGGAGGGGTGAAGAAGAGTGCGAACTGCGTCTGGTCAAAACCTGCAGCACACACACACACAAAGAACTAAAGCAAGCTCTGCATGAGATGAAAGAAGTTATGGGGTGAAGCACTTAACAAGCTGACGTCGCTTCTATGAAAAGGTAAACACTCAGAAAACACTCAGAGCAGTATTTCCGACTATTTATTCTTGGCATTTTTAAATTTATGTGTATGCATGTATTACCTGCATGCATGCAAGTGCACCTGTATAGTGCTGTGCCCAAGGAATTCAGAAGAGGGCTTCGGATTCCCCTGGAACTGGAGTTACAGATGGTTGCTAACCACAATGCAGGTGCTGGGAACCAAACCCTGGTTTTCTGCAAGAGCAGCCAGTGCTCTTAACCACTGAGCCATCCCTCACTGGGTCTTCATTGATAACTCCCCCTTCCACTCCGGTCTGTTGGCCTCCCTATCCCTTTCCCTTAAAACCTCCTCTTGTCCAGTGTCATGGTTACCTTTCTAGTTGCCTAGTCTCCACTCACACTCTCACTTAGATGTACACATTGAGCAGTTAAGAGGATAGACTCCACAAATGAGAGGAATTAAGGGTTAGCTGCTCAGGAACAACTTATACTTTAAAATTTTAATGTTGCTCCTCTCAGTTTCCCAACTACCATATGCCTTAAAAGCATCCTTAAACAAACCAACTGTTTTGGATCTATTAAGCTTAGTTAAGGGCCAGCTAATGTTTCTCTTGTTCCTTGAGCCAGGCTCCTTCACATCTGTCTGTACTCTCTTCTGAAGGCCTCCCTGGATCTCAGTGTGATGATTAAAGCCATACTAGAAACACCCTGGCAAGAGATTGTTTTTTCTGACTTTCAGCCCAAAGCACCAAAAGACAGAGCATCTTTCTTGAAAACAATGAAGATGAAGAAGAATTGCTTGATGCTGCGTGCAGGACATGTTTCAGGTCTAGGTATGGAGGGAGAAGACTCTCTAATACGAGTGGATCTAAGTTTGTAGTTCCCCAAAATAGAAGCTGAAGAATGAGCTTTGAATAGCAGTATGGGTGAGACCTGACAGTTACAGGCATAGTTCCAAAAGACATGGGGGGACAGGTATCGTCTATGTTTGGGTCATTCTTAAAATCTAAAGTTAAGAGTCAGACTGTTTTATTAGGGTATTAACTGTAATGTAGCATAGTAATGCCATGACCTGCATTCTTGTTGGTTAGATAACTTTTGACATTTTATTGTGTATTATATGTGGATACATTTTCAAGACCAATTATACAAAAACATTACACATATCAGAAAAATTTCTTTAAGTTTAACTGAACACTATATGAACTGAAATATAGGTCTTTTCTCATTACATAGCAGGAAGTTGGAGAATAACTCATGGGGTGTGAGTCAGCTTTGGCTCAGTAACAGCCCCGCTCTGTACCCTTCTGCTCTGTTGTTCCTTCCATGCTTGTGTATGTTACCATGCTAGTATGTGCTGATTCCAACTGCAGGTGCTATCTACAAATGCATATGTGCACTGGAGTAACGGGCAACTTTCAGGTATGTCTCTTATATTTAGTGAAGAACCTTTCTTTGAAGAATAATCTGTCTTATCTCATTGTGATAAACCTTTCTTTGAAGAGTAATCTGTCTTATCTCATTGTGATAAATGCCTATGCAGAAACCAACCAATGACAGGCCTAATCCATAAACCGTTCACATCAGGGGCCAGGGATATGTAGGGACCATAACCATGACTGAGAGATTGATTTGTGGGGAAAGGCTGCTCAAACACAAATAATGTGTTTCTGTGGAGAAGGATAATGGCAGAGGATGCATCTATTATGGGTAACCAGCCAGAGTGGCTGCCACACTGAGTGGACATTGTAAGGGTCCTAGAGTGATAGACTGAAGACTTCATGCATGTTTTATTCTATTCTATTTCTTCCATAGGAAAAAGAAGTCACTTGTATTTGTTGATGGGCAATAGAGGAAGATAACCAAGGCAAATGACTTAATGATTATTCTAAGATTATAGCCAAACATTAGGAAAACAAAACAAAACCCATCTCTTTGATGACTTCTGCTGTTGCTCCTGTCTGAACTAAGAGATCTGTCTCTGTAGTTAGAGTCTTCTGTCGTGGGTCAGAATATATGCTCTGTTTTCAGGAATCATTTGGGAGTTGTCAGAACCCCAAAATGAACCTCATAAGATCAGGTGAAAGGCTAAGGAAAGTGGCTATCAATAAGTCTGATTTAAGAGTCTTTTTGTTATATTCCTCTGGGACGTCAAAATTTTAGAGAAATGACGCTAGTCTAGCATGCTTAATAGAAATTCACCCACAATATGGTATAATTCACTGAAACTCTATCAAGCCATCTATACTCTTTTCTATACATTTTACAAAGACTTCATTTTTAAATATTTTATCTATTAATTTTATTTTATGTGCATGAGTATATTCCCTGCATGCGTGTAAGGACACACAGCTGTGTAATGTTTATATAGATCAGAAGAGGGCATCAGATGCCCTATAACTGGAGTTACAGACGATTGTTAGCTGCTATGAGGGTGCTTGGAATCGAACCTGGGTCCTCTGCAAGACTATCCAGTGCTCTTAACCACAGAGCAATCTCTCCAGCCCTTCTTAAATGATAGAAATGACTTGGTAACATTTGATACTTTGAAGTTATTCTATTTTTGTTTTTCTTGAATATATCTTGTGTCTGAAGAGAAGTCTGAAAAATGATGGCTTCAGATCATGGAGACACTTCTGAACATAAAGGAGAAGCTAAAGCAAGTCAGATGAACAACCGACGATGACCAAATATGTTTATCCACTACTTGGTACGAAAAATACTGCTAGACTTGTTTATTGGTGTTTGGATTATACAAATATATAATAGTGTAATAGATAATTCTTTTAGCATACCAAAATGAGGAAGACACTGAAAGGTTTAGTAACCAAAGACAGGATATTTACTATCAGCCAAAATTCTAACCTAGTCCACATTAAACTTCATTCTCTAAATCAAAATATTGCTGACCTCAAAAAAATACAGAATATAGGCTCATTAAAAACAGAAATACATTGAAATTCTTTAAAATCCATAATCCTGGCTACACAATGAAGTTGTTCAACTGTTTTATGTTTTTTTTGATTTTGTAGCAACATTACCAAGCTTAGGGTAGAAATGGTTCACATAGATCTTGAAAGAGATTTCTTTTCTAATTTAAAGATTTATTTTGTTTTATTTCATGTATGGGAGTGTCTGGCCTGCATGTGTGGATGTGTACCTGCATGTATGCAATGCCTACGAAGGCCAGAAAAGGGCATCAGATCCCCTGGAACTGCAGTTATAGATGGCTGTTAGCCACCATATGGAAATCAAAGCAGGTCCTCTGCAAGAGCAACCAGTGATCTTAACCACTGAATCATCTCCCCAGCTTTGAAAGAGTTGTTTTCAGAGTGAATACAGTATGATAAAGAAGAAAGGACTTGGAGAGAGTTGGCAAGCACAGTCACGTAAGTGGTCTGCAATAGTCTTAGGTCTAAAATTGGAGGTTTTCTTAAAAAAGAGCTAAATGTAAAAATACGGAGGGATCACAGGACTTGGGTCTTATCGACTAAGTCTGTAAGGATGAGAAAATTGGACTGATGGGAGACTGTGGTTAGTTGTTGGAACAAGAGAAATGATGGAACAGCAGCAATTGTTAGGAAATTGCAGTTTGAAGAACAGTTGTGTGAATGGAGTGCTGAAGGCAAAGGCAGCAGGGAACACTTATTGGATGGCTGACAGAACTAAGACTGCTTCACCTTGGGATCCCATGTGAATAGGACTCAGAATGCACAGTTTTCTAGGAGGAGAGAGCATAGTTAACATGATGCCTTTAAAACACTTGGCTAAGCTCCAAAATGTTAAGACCAAACTGGACAATTAGAAAAATCCATATTCATGAAGACATTATTACCAAATTATTTTTATTTTTCTATATGTGGCTGTTGTAATCTCATTTCTTGTCTGTGACATTCTATCTGCTCTAGCTCATGTGCCCTTAACAGTTTCAGGTAGTAATGTGGATCAGGACTTATTTGCTTTGATCTTTTCTTTTCAATAGTTAATTTCATTTTTCTAAGAATATGGTTCTAGACATGATATAAAAAATTACTCTTTGGAGGCTAGAGAGATTTCTCAGCAGATAAGAACACTGACTGTCTTGCAGAGAGCCCAGGTTTGGTTCCCACCCCAACTTGGTGGTTAACAACTATCTATAACTCCAGTTCCAGAGGATTTGGTGCCTTCTTCTGGTCTCCATGGGCACTGCATACAAATGGTGCACTTACTATGCAGGCAAAACAAGGAAGCAAACAAACAAACAAACACATTTAAAAAAGTATATTCCTTTGAAACATCAAAACTTACAACATAAAGAATTTGTTTATGTGAATATATTTGATTAGAACTACCCCAACTACCTTATTGAAAGAGAAATTAAATAAAAATTCTCATGTTTTATTTTAATTATAAAAATTTAACTGCTCAGAAAATTTATTCACAGAGAGTTAAATAATTATGAGAAACTATATAGGAAGAAATAGATTAATCAGAAATTTCTCAGACAGATGCCTTTTTAATATGGTTATAAGAGCTTTAAAAGCTTTTTCTTTAAGGCTTGAAACTTGATTTTTTGCTTTACTAACCCATGGGAATAATACTGATAGAGCTTTTCAAAACTGCCTAAAAGATATTTCTCTTTGCTTACTTTGTGGAAGAATAAATTTAGAACAAATTTGGATTTTATAAGTTGTTTTATAATGAGAAGGAAATCATCCCCATAAAAAGGGAAGAAGTGATCATTTCCAAGCTTCAAATGAGACATTTAGAAAGCTTTACCTTTTGTAACAAAAATGTAATCCTAAAATTGACAGCTGATAGATTTTACAAATACCTTAGTGCATGGAAATCCGTCAGGGAAATGACAAAATGATAAAGGAGAATGTTGCATTGGAATATTAGTGAAGATTGAAACTTGTACTAAAAAAGCCATCTCACTGCTGAGAACATCATTAGAGCTATTAACCAACCAGCATGCAATGCCAAACCCACACTCTTGGAATGATTGATTAGAAAGGAATGGAATTCATACTTGGTGCACTAGCTTAAAAGAACAGAAATCATTGAGTCCTACTATAAGTACCAAACTTTTTTTTAATCAAAAAAGCTTGTATACTTAATGCAGTGAAAAATGAAAAAATATATTTCCCAATAAAATATTACCAAGATTCATATGGTAGAAGTAAGGAAGACTACAGACAGGTATAGGGGCAGCTGGGAGGAGAAAGGACACGTGCACCTCACATCTCTACCATACCTTCCATTATAATATCTGCCATTAACTACAGACTTCATTTTTATTATACTTATTTAGTGAGGGGGGCGTAGAGCCACTGGAGATCAGAGGACAATCTGCAGGACCTGTGTCACTCCTTCCCCGTGTGGATCCCAGGGATGGAACTCGTATCCTCAGTCTTGGCAGCAAGCCCCTTTACCTAGTGAGCCATCTCAGTGGTCTTAATTGCATACTTACTATGTTGTCATGCTAAGCACTGTATATTCATTAATCATCACCACAGAGACACCATATGCTACTGGTCTGAACATTCTACAAATAAAGAGTCAAATTCGAAGAGCAGAAAATTAACTCTCCCCATGCTATACACTTGGCAATGGTAGTTGTGATTCCAGTCTAGCTGCAGGACAGAGTTTTCTGCGTTGCTGTTTTTTTTTTTTTAAGCCATTCTATAATGATGAGCCAGATTACTGCAAAAGAATTTCCATAAAAGAACCTTCTCCCAAAATACTCTAATAAACTTGAAAAGCTAACATAGGTACAAGCTACAGTCTTGGCATCCTAAATTTACTTGGAGTTCTTTAATGTTTAGTATCAATTTTCCAAAAGGTACAGAAAAAATTATGTGTTACAAATGAAAAAAAGTAGAAGTTATTAAATTCTTAAGGGTAGTGGGCACAAGAATAAAGTAAGCAGTATGAGTTTGGTAAGGAAGCAATAGAGTTTCTCAGCTATGCTAAGTGCCAGGGCCCAGGTCCACGTGAGCCTCCTCATACCCAGCTTTAGCCTGAGAAGCCAAGTGGACATGGATGAGCCGCCGAAGTCTCAGTGGCCTGTTCAATAGAAAGAGTAAACTTGACTTTAACAACTAACTCATAAAAAGCAAAACTTTACTTTTGGGTTGTACTAAAAATGGATATGAAAAACAGCAGAGGTTATTTACGAGGCAAATAGTATATATTTAAGAATTAAGCCAGGTGTGGTGGCACACAATTTAATCCCAGCACTTGGGAGGCACAGGCAGAGGCATTTCTGTGAGGACAGCCTGCTTCACATAGTGAGTTCCTGGCCAGTTGGGGCTACAGGGAGACCCTGTCTCAAAAAGCCAATAATAATAATAACAACAACAATAATAAATTCATTATTTCCATCATTTACTTCTAACATTAAAAATACTGTAGTTACCAAAAAAAAAAAAAGATTAAGAGGGAAAGACTTTTAGACTACAGAAATACTGCCATGTAAGAATTATAAACATCAGTTTATTCACGTAGAGTTGAGAGTAAGTTCCTTTAGTACCAGAAAGAAATTTTAATTTATTTTTTAACTTTGTAGCAAGTGCATGCCTTTAATGTTTTTAATTTTGATTTTATGTGTATGAGTATTTTCTCCAATGTATGCAACATGCAGACCCACAGAAGCCAAAAGCGGGCATCAAATCCCCTGAATGTGGATGTTGGGAACTGAACCTGAGTCCTCTGCAAAAGCAGCCAGTGTTCTTAACCACTGGGCCATCTCTCCTGCTCCTCAAATGCTTCTTATTTTAAAACATAGGTAGGGTACTACCAAATTATCTATCAACAGAGCTCTTCAATATAAAGTTTTTACTAGCAGTTAATACTTCAAGTTACTTGTAGAAGCAACATGTATAGTGTTATAAGTTAGAAAGCACAGTTGCTTGTGCTTTATAGGTTTATTTTAAAGATATCTTCTGAGACAGGGTCTCTACCCAACCTGGAGCTTGCCAATTTGGTAAGACTGGCTGGCCAGTAAGCATACTGATCTGTCTCTGCCTCTCCCCAGCAGTAGGATTCTAGGCACATGCCACCATGCTAGGCTTCTTACATGTCCTGGAGATCCAAACTCAGGTCCTCATGCTTGTGCTGCATGCACTTTACTGACTCAGCTATCTCTTTTTTCCCTCAAGAATTTTCTTGTAGGAATTTTAATTGTAAATATGTTCTTCATAGAAAATGTCCTCTAGCTTACGTGTTAAACATATTTGCTTCAGACATTCTGCCTTTTAGTTCCATTAGTGGAACATCTTAGTAACAAGCCAATCACAGGTTGCATTCTATGTTTGTACCTCCATAAAAGAGGTGCTTCAGGTGAGTTTGTGCCTCGTATTAGCTTGTCTGCTATTAAGGTTTAGACTGTCTTTTTGAATATGATTTGAAGTGACAGTAAATGGGATTCTACATGTAATGGAAAAACTGAAGTATTTTTTAATGACTCATTGTTCGTAAACACAATTTAGCCCTTATAGAATTATTCAGTAGTCATGGAGACAGCTTTCAGCTTTCTGAAGGGAAAAAAAAATCAAATTGGGCAAGCATTAGGATGACAAAGGCAATAAAATTCCTTCTTTAGTCCCCACTGTTTTTCCATTATAATCAATACAGAAAAATATTTATTGTATGTCTTACAAAGGTGTTACATTAGCTGGCATGGATAAATGGCATAGAGATTTAATGCACTGAGAAGTATGTCTCACACTGAGGAGACAGCTTGGTCAGTAAACAGTCTGCTACACAAGCATACGGATTTAAGTCCTGATCCCCAGTTCCTATACAAATGCCAGTCATGGTGGTATGCATCTATCACCCTAATGTGGGGGACTGAGGGTGGGGCAGAGACGGGTGGATCCCTGAAGCTCACTTGCCAGCCAGTGTAATTATCAGGGCGGGCCAGGCTCAGTGAAAAACTCTCAAATTTTAAGATGGAGAGCAATAAAGGAAGACACCCAACATTGATCTCTGGTCTCCGCACCATGTACACACATGTGCACACGTACCAACGTGCACTCACACATATACTCTTCGCACACACACACACACAAAAATAAATAAAAATCAATAAAAGGTATGGTTCACCACTAAGCTGAATTTTCTTGTTAGTTCTTAGCTTTAGAATAAAAAAACCATCACTACGTAACTTCAGTTCTTTTTTTTTTTAAAAATGTCAGATTTTTACTAAATTTAAATAGAGCAGACAGGACATTACTAGAGAGGAGGTGGGAAATGTGAGAGTATTTGGCAGGGTGGAGAGGAGGAAGAAGCATGCAGGGGATCATGGTGGAGGGTGTCAGGAGAGGGGGGAAGGAGGGAAGCAGGTGTTAATGGGGGAGGTTGCTGATAATGAGGGTGCTGGGACTGGGGAGGGATGAGGTAAGTGGGATAAGAGGAAAAGGAACAGAGAAGAATGAAGCTTGGAAGACTGGGGAACCCAGAGGGACATGTGATGCCGCCGAAACCCCCTGAGAAATGCACAAATGGTGTGTAAACATCAGTGCATCTGTACACCTGGGGAGTGTTTGGAGCACAGTGCCAGACAGAGGAGACTTCTCTTTTTGTGGTTGATGAGAGTGGTCCAAGAGACTCCCCAAATAATACAGGCTATTGCCAAAGGTCTTGATTATCTCCCAGAACTAGAGTACAATACCCTACTGCTGCAGTTAGGACATACTTTGGATACAGGACTCTGGAGCAATGGAGCAGAAACTGACCTGAAAGCCTCTTACCTGAAGTTTAGCTCTCATAATAATAGATGACAGCACGCAGACTGCTTAGGGGAAAAATCAATCAATGGTCCAACCCAACCCTAAATTCTGAAATCCCTAACAACAGGCACAGTACACTATGTCTGCTTGCGCAGTAGTAGCATTGTCATCTGGAGAGTAACCAACAGCTATCTTTTAACTCTTCTCAATGGGACTTAAAACTCTCTCAGTGGGAGTGAACTCATGGGTTGCACTGTAGATTCTCCCAAATACATGGGGTTGGAGGAGACACAGATCCTAGACAGAAGTCTATCTATGTCATATCTCTAGAGAAAGGGATTTTTTTTACCATATGCTAAATATGGATCCTTTTAGTTACAGACAAACATACAATATACCACTCATCAAAGGAGCTTCTTTTTGCAACAGATAGAGGCTACAGCAAATTCTACAACTGGTCAGATACAGAGAATATGAGAGAGGCCCAGTCCTAGGTGACACATCTACAGGCTCATGGAACATATGGAACAAGAGGTAGAGAGAAAACTAAAGCATCCCTCCACTCGCACCAGGGAAGCTTAAACAACAAAGGGCTACGCACACAGAAGGCTGCAGACTGCAGAGCATATATCCCTGGAAAGGACTCCTATACTGAACCTCACCTATGACTCAGGCATGGAAAGATTGTAAGGGCCAGGGCTAGTTCGTGAACTTAGGGAAGCAGAGTCTTTCATACTACTGGAAACCTGCAAATGAGTAATTGTGGCAATGATGGCACTGAGCACAGGACCCACACCAACTCAAATTAGACAACTGGTGGTGAGCGAGACCTAGACTGAGAACTATTGGAGACTGATTACTGCTGAGAAAGGGAGAGTATCCCTTACTTAAGATCTCTAGATAGGCTGACTAGTCCCAGTGGATGAATGTGCCCTGAAGGACATTTGGGCGCTAATGCTTGGCTGGACAGCACTTACCATGTATGACTTACATGAGGTCAGGTGGGAGTTTGAGGGTATGGGTGGGAGAAGGGGTCTAAATTTGATTAAGAACTGTTTTATGAAATGTATAAAACTAATAAAAACCCAAACCAAACAAACCAGACCAAAATCAACAAACAACAACAGTTAATGAAGACTGTCGAAATGATGTGTTGTCTGTCCCTTGAAACACGGACACAGTCAGTGTTGGCCTTCTTTAATGTGACTTTTGCTACTCTAATGAACATGCTCTTTATCGTGGCAGTAAGACCCGAATATGCATGCATTCTTTTTTTTTTAAAAACAGAATTCAGTTGTTTTTAAATCAGAAAGTCCTAATTAAAACAATTCAAAAACAGCAGTCCAAATGACAATTCCACCTAGGGCAGAAACATACTACATAGCTCTTATTGCACACTAAATTGATATGCTGCATCAAATAATTAGTACTGTGTACTAAATTGATATGCTTTAGGATAAGTCAGGCTTGGGTTTCTTTTGCATTTAGGTGTGTGAAGCACTTCTCCTGCACTTTCGACTGACCCAGTTCCTCAATGCTGGCCCAGGAGTACACTCTAACTCTAACCGGTATGCTATTGAGTCCCAGAAGAGAAAGAATAATCCCACTGCAGGAAGGTAGGATTTGAACATAGAGCATCATCCTCTTGAAACTGTAGTGTGTCTATCTCAGTCTGGAACTCAGTGTAGTTAGAAGGCCTGGTACACAGCCTTTTTCTACCCATTCTTACTTATGTTTAACACTATTAAATACAGCTCAAACTAAAACATAATACCTAATTCTATTGCAATTGGAGAACATCATTAACATTTTAGTTCATGTCCTTGTTATCTTTATACCACTCACTCACATGCATGCATACGTGAGGGATATGCATGCATATACCACTTACACAGACATACATGCTTAAGTCATAAAATACACACAAAAATACTGCTTTAGCTTAGATTTTCCCATAAGCAGACCCTGAGTAGAGGCTGAAAAGCAAATAATTTTACTAGGAAGGTGAACACAGATGCTTGTTTGCCTGAGGATGATTGTGCATGGAAAGTTTGCACTACAGGAGATGCAGGCTTTTGTGTGAAGAACCAGCAGGAAGTGGAGAGCACATGGGCCACAGCTGTCCTGTGCACTGAATTATGGGCCATTACTAAGAGTTGCTATGAAGAATATTGAAAACAAACAAACAAAAGAATACTGACCATTACTTTAGGCCTGTAATGTATGCCCTTGGGACCATAGACAACCTCTAAGCCTTAGGAGAAATCAAAAGACTACTGTCATGGCAACTGGGTAGAAGGCATCTGTAGTACCTAGAATACATATAGAATATTTTTGTTCCTTACTCTGCTTTTAACTTTTACTCTAATTCACCATCTTTCATGTTACTTTAGCCTTATCATTTAACCCATTAACATAGTTATCCATATATCAGCATTAAAATAGTCCATTGCTTTACAATTTCTATTCTCTACTGAAGAACATTTTTATTTCCATAAATGCCTTCTTTTAATAAAAACACTAGATTACTTAACTCTTTATGATAAAAACTTGGAAGTAAAATGATGAGTTCAGAGTTTATGTTTTATAAATTTTGATTAATATTTTTTGTTGTTATTATTTTGAGATGGGATCATCCTGTAGTCCCCAATAGCTTGGAACTCACAAAGTAACCCCAGCTAGACTTTTTGGTCTCTATTTCAGAGAGCTGCTTCATGTCCCATGTGCTGGGATAAAAGGCATGAGGATTGTCTATTCCCCAAAATATGCTTTTAAACTTCAACCAATAGAACAGTTAAATGTTTGATTTTTCACACCTTTTCCATTATGCTTTAATCAACTTTAGGTAGCTTAATCTAGTTTTATTTCTTTTAGATTTATATTATTCAGCTACTCTTACGACAAAGGACCAACTGCCCATTTGTTCTTTTATCACATTGTCTCTAAGTTGTTAGGTCTAATTCTATGCAAACAATAACATAGATTCCTAACACTTAGCACAGATACCATGGTCCCTTGACACTTAATTTCTTATTTGAAAAGGTGTTTACCAATGCTTTCTCCATTTGAACTTTCTAAAACAAACACAGGGTATTGATCCTGTCAGTTGGTCTTTCTTACTGAATCTGGGTTGCTTTCAAAACTTCCAATTCAAAATACTGACCCTCCTCCAGCAGACAATCACCAAGACACACGGGCTGTTTTCATTCAGGTGTGTTTTAAACAACTGGCTTTAATTATATACTTTTATTTAGTTAGATTTTAACTTTTAATTTAATTTTATTTCGTGGGTATGAGTGTTTTGCTAGGATGAATGTAAATGCACTGTGTATGTGTAATGCCCACAGATGCCAGAAGAGGGCCTTGGATCCCTTGAAACTGGTATTACAGATGGTTGTTAGTTGCCATGTGGGTGCTGGGAACCAAACCTGGGTCCTCTGCAAGAGCAGTCAGTCCCCTTAACTCTTGAGCCATCTCTTTAGCCCCTAATTATACACATTTAAAATTAATAGATGCCAAACATTTCCAAATGTTGCCCAAAATTCTTCTTTAACGTTATCTGCATGAATGTATGAAGAAACAGTTTTAGCTCACTACTGTAAAGTACCACTGCCCCAGTGGGATGTTTATAAACAGCACTGACAATAAGTCATCCACTGTATAATTTTTAGAATCTGAAACTCTCTTAAGCTTTAAAAGTATATAAATGAAATATATTTTCTCAGAATTTGTAGTTGAGGAAGCCTCTAAATTAAAAAGAAAAAAAAAACCCTATACCACTGAGGTTAGCTGGAGATATGTTTTAATAATCATCCTGTATTCCCAAGGAACAATTTTATGACTCTGAGTTGTATAATCTCATATATCCTATGATAGTGAGGAAGTTTTCTGTCAAACTGTTTGACTAACATTTATTTAAGAAGTCACGTAGTCTATTAAATGGGTGTAACATTTGATATCACTAGCAGTAAGTAGATTTGGTTAGGGGTCCTTAGAGATTTGTTAGGTGTTCTTTGTGGTTCTTATCTACCTTTTGTAGCTGAATTAGGAAGGCTTAATAAGCACTGATTTCAGGTATCTAGTACACAGCTAAATAAACCATTTTATAATCTGGCCAGGTAATATACTGTTCCTTATGTATTTGCAACTCAGCCAGCTGACACATTCTGTCTATATCTTATAAATTCCAAGATCAGGTTGCATACTTTCCAATTACATAACAGCTCTAATAGGAATTTTCCCCATCTTTCCTTTTTATTTTTTTCCCTTTTCTAGTTCTCTGTGTTTGATATTGGAAGCCTTTCCAGTATAAATTGAAATTTTAAATTGACTTCCCTCTCTCCTGAATAAGAACCTTTTGAAGCCATTCACATTCTAAAACTGCCAAATGACAGAATAAATACTGTCCACACCAGGGTGGAAGTACTTGACTTTATCAGAAACAGTTAACTCTCACTCTCCCTACTAGCAAGATCCAGGAGGCAGCAGTCCTTTTCTGACCCCTCTTAGTCCTCACCAGGAAGCAAACTCTCAAACATCACTCCACTTCCTTTTAAGAGTGATGACCATTTGTGTTCTGCTTCAGACTGCAGTACCATATTTCTGCTCCTTCACTAGCACACCCAGTGGAGAGAAATGCTTTGTGATTATCTAAACTTGGTTTAAATAAAAGACATAAATTTGACATGAGTATCAACCTATTTGTGTATATTAGGTATTTTATTCATCAGTGTTAACCAGTGTCTGTCAAGAATTTTTATAGCAGGTACAGTCCACCAAGGCAGGGAAGACAAGAGTGTGAGGTGGCTGGTTGCACTATGCTCACAATCAGGGCAGAGAATGACGATTGTTGACTCTCATCAGGTTTCCCCACTTTTTATTCAGGATGGATCTTCACTTCTCAGATAAACCTCACTGGCAACACCTTTGAAGAAATGTTCAGGAGCCTGCCTATCTAATGCCACAGGATTTCTTAATCCCATCAAGTTGACAATGAATATCAATCAGTAAAGCAATGTAGAGGTAAAGCACTTTTACCTTCTGGTCCATCTGGAGTTGAAAATGTATAGTGCTGGCCAGAGAGCAGTCTATTTGAAGATCTCCTATCCTAGCACTAGGACTCAGCATTGTACTGCATTTACCCACCCCTTTCCAGCCCACAATGACAAAGCTTTCTCCATATTAGCATTCTAACAGATGCTGAGACTGCTAACAATGGGTGAGGCAGAGTGGTGGTCTCAGGGGACTAAGAGTTCTATTAGTGAGTCATCTCATCCAGGGCTTAAGAATCTACAAGTATGCCACACAGGTGACTTCCCTTTCAAATCAACTTATTCAGAACTATAAAATATTACTTCTTATTTAAATATAGAATATAATATATTAAATATCATAAATGTCATACCAAAAGTACAGTTAATAAAACTGAATCTCTTCCTAACTGGACACATCACTTGTAAACACACCAATGAAGTCAACAGATGTTGACTCATTTCTAGTCACTGAAAGTACCTTTTTTGTCCTCCAGTCACAACCAGCCTCTGATAAGGGTAACTATCATCCTAGCTCATAAGCAGACAGGTTAGTGTAATACCAAGTGAAATGCACAGAGGAACACCACACAGTGATGGTTGAATTACTAGGAGTCCTTTATTAACAGCTAGTGGTCAGAGGGGAGACTAATGCCCAAAAGAACTTTATAAACCCCCAACGGAGGGTTTATAAAGCTTAAAATCACAATTACATCGTGCCAGGGACAGAACCCATAACCATAGTTACATTAGATCACCACGATAGACCACGTGCAGGTCAGTTACTAAAGAGGTTTTCAGGAAACAAAAAGTTTCAGTTAGGCTGGACACACTACCTGGCTACCTGTAAGGTTCCTAGTATTATAGAAGCAAAGTATTCCCTGAAACTGCCTACATGAGACATTCTGCCTGGCTGGCTGCAGTGGGAACAGCTAGGCAAAAACACATGTTAGTACAAAAGCCAGCTACAACAAAATGGAGTTAGTTTTGCCATTGCAATAGATTAGCTTGCTTATTTGTGCACTTAAATGGATGATACACTCATTCATTACGAACAATTTCTAAGAACAGTATTAAAAGAGCAAATTTCTTATTTTGATGCTATTTGATATCACAGACTTTGCAACAAGCTCCTCAGCACATATTATTTTTCTTGTTTATACACAGACCTTCATTTGTGTGCATTAAAGTCTCCTTTACTACTGGGTCTCCTTTCACCTACTTTCTCCTCAAGTACTTCGGAAACTCCCACTGACTTAGCACCTTGAATCTGGGACATGTGTTTTTTTTTTACTTACTTGCTCTTGATTATCCAGTTCCAAAATGCCCAGTCTAATCTCTTCAGCCATTAAAATGTCTACCATTAACAAGGGCAAAAGTGTATTTTCTCCTGATTGATTTTAAACTGCCTGATATATTTCATACTTTCCCAGTACAAAATAAAGGCAAGCCTATCCCCTTTCACCTAATCTGAGTGACATGAGACTGATGATATATAAAGTATTATTAATCTCTTCCAAACTAAATCTGGTATGATACCAATATAATTAAACATATCAAGTCATTATCCAGAGATAAGAGCCACTAGAGTTCTAGTCACTCCACATGAGGTTCTAACTGGTCAAAAGAAGAACCGCAAATTAGAAGACAATAGATTTTTTTAAATACTGCAAATATAAATAAAAGAGTTCATAGTACAAATAACCAGAAATACAGGGGTAACGTATAGTCAATCTGGTTTTTAATGTGTGTTTCCTTGGTCTGTTAAATTTACTCTGTTAAGTCAAATAATGTTCTTGATTAAGTATAATAATACTATTATATGTCACATATAAATGTTATGTCAAATACAGAGGACATAAGAAAAGAAAAAGTCAGATCTAGTTCACAATGACTAACAGTGTTGACATGATCCAGGGCTTCCTTCCTTATTGACTGTTCCTCTCTTCTGAAGACTGCTCTTTCTGCCTGTTACTCAGTCTCATCTGCATCAGATCCTAGGAAGCTTTTCCTAGCAACATAGAAGAAATATGTGTCCCAGGTATGCACAAAATGTGATGCTTAGACAACAGGGAGAACTGTGAAAATCTGCATCTTGAAACTGATTCTTCTGCAAAGACTGACCAAACTGATTAGAACTTCAGTGATTGTGCGATTGGAATGCTGTAGGTAAAAAGCCTAATTACAATGTACCTTGGGCCATCTTTAGCACACCCACCCGGAAATAGTCACTGAATAGCTTACCTTTGTTTCTATCTTAACATCTTGTAACTAACAGATTTAAGAAAAAAAAAAAAAAACTTTTGGAATGTATTAACTAACAAAGCCCCAGCTCCCACCAACCAGAAGGCTAAGTGTCATCAGAAAGTATCCTGAGGCCTATAGATGAGCTTTCTATCTGGTTGTATCCTCCTGATTAATGTTTCCACCAATGTATCTTAAGTGTCTTGATTTGTGACCTTCCTTTGTTCTGTTACTATAGAAACTTTGTAAAAACTTTCTTCCACATTGGAACATGAATTTGGGGTAACCTGAATCCATATTCCTGGGCCATGGTCACTCATATTTTGCTCCAGAATAAACTATCTCTTATTCCCTTAAAAAAGAAGCAAATTATTAATCTGAAACTAAACATCAGTTGCCCTCATAGAGTAGTGGTGAGTATCCTTGCCTGTCAAATCAAACACCAATCTTTCAGTTCACATATGGTTAGGGTATATATGATGTACTTAATAGGTGCTAATAATACCTAAAATCACTATGTGTCATCACCAATACAGTTATTATAATAAACTATGGCAACATGAAAAATAAAAGTCCTAATATTATGATAGATTCAATTACTGTTAATAGTTGGACAATGGAAAATAAAATTAGAAGAATAAGCTGTTTATGAATGTGAAAATTCATACATGAAAATTATATTCTTTCCATGTGAAAATAGTTTAGGATGAGCATTTTTCTAGCTCATTCCTCTGTAAAAGGATTCAAGTTTGAAGCCAAATCTCTTGAAGGAACAGGAGATGTCACAAAGGGCTGAGAGTGACAGGTAGAAATTGTTTACAAGTTTCTCTCAAGAGCTGATGTTCTGAAATGGAAAAAGATTAGCATGAGGTAAAGACAAAATTGATGATATTTAAATATGTAGCTACAATAGTTACAGAAATCATGCATCTTCCTAAGTAGATTTCCACACATCTGTGGGGCTGGGAATGGAAAAGGACAAGAGAGCCTGCAGTATTGGTGAATCTTCATTGATTAACTGAGTAGATCCTTCGAGTTTAGTATAAAACTTACTTACATTTTAATTCAATTCCAATAGTCAACTGCATAAACGGTGTCTGTGAGCAGCGGAGCTACGGAAATAGTGCTGTGAGGACGTGCGGCAGGGTGAATTCCACAGTCCACGCTGTTTTCAAAAGATGTGAAAGCTATTCTGACTGATGGATAATTAATTTAGGTAAAAAGCACATGGCCACCAAGTAAGTTTGCCTCAATTTAAATCTTAAAACTGAAAGTTTTGTTTAGTCGTAGTCAGAGAAAGCTCATAATACTGTACTGTAACAAACATGGGGTTCACAATTGTGGGCAACGAACTGCGGAGATGGACTGGTGCACTTTGCCACTGACTGTGCAATGGACAGAAACTTGCGATTAGTAACACATGTGTTAATCTCCCTGTGCCAGATGGCAAAACCCTTTACATACCCATTTCTCAGGAGGATGAAAGTATATCCATCATTTGGTAAGGAGGAGTTGGGACTACTGCACCAGATTAACAAGGAGAATTACATATCAACATGCCATATCATCCACATCTTTATGGATTTTAACAGTTTATCCTGTTCATCTGAAGGAACCAAATTAACTTTTTTATAACTGTATATTTCAGCTTATTCCCCCAGTTATATAAATGATCTGTGATATATAAATTCTGATGAGACTAGAGAGATGGCTTAGTGGTTAAGAGCACTTTCAGTCATTCCTCTAGGGGGCCAGAGTTCAGTTCCCAACATCCATGTCACTTACCTTACAACTGCTTGTAACTCCAGCTCCAGGAGATCTGATGCTCTCTTCTGGCCACCGTGGGCACCCACAGGTGTGTGTGCATACACATACACACACCACAAAAAATTTCTGCAACATCTATTAGATGAATAATTGAATTCTCTGATAATGATGTTTTATTATAAATGGCTTAAAATGTTTGGTTGACGATTTTCTTTTTCAAAATTAATGAGAATCAGCGTAAAGAACTTGTAAGAGTTGATTAATAGTATTTCATACCAACATAATTAGCAATTAATAATTAATGTGCTTAATATTTCACACTGAAAGGTTATTCTAGATTTAATGTTGTTTTTTTAATTATTTAGAACATACTCAAAGCAGAACTGTTTATATTCAATCCAGGGAGGAAAACTAAACCTGAACAAAACTGGTGTCACAAAATTCTACAAAGCATTTTATCTTTTCCTAAAGATATGTGTGCTATTCGTATGAGATACATCAGAGGAGCGTTGATGATGGACGTATCCATTCTGCTGATGCTGTGATATGCAACAAATAAAGACTCTTTTGCTTCCTAGCTTGTTACAACTATTCAAACATACATTTCTGAAACATTTCCACTATATAATACCTTTTGGCTTAGGTCTTTATAAAAGTTAAGGGCAATGTACAATTACAGCTACATACCAAATTATAATACATCGACTAATGTACATAGAGTTGTATATAAATATTTTCTCCCATTCCATATGATCTCATCCTAATCATAATGCCATGTGAACATAGATGGTTTTCAAGGTCGATAAGGACCATCGTATTGACTTTTTGTCATTTGTGTTTTAGGCACTGTGTTAAAAATAATACAGTTTATAATCATATTTTCTTATAATAACCATACTTTTAGTTTTTACATTGAGATTTATACCTCACTTTGACTTTTTTATGTGGTTTAAAGTTGAGGTCTATTTTTATTGCCAAAATTTTCCCACACTTTGGTGGGCAGGATTTGGTCCCGCCCTCTAGTTTCAACTTGGCTGAACAGAATGGAGAAAATGCCCTCTAATTAGAGAATTTAGTTTATTTGGGGTCAACTTACAAAGGTCTCCTTGCGTGGAGGGGTGGGGAAGATGCCTTGGTATTTTGAAAAGAAGCCAGCTGCTCCCCATTTGGCACTCCCTGGCAAGATGGTGTCTGCCTTTGGTAAGTCCACACTAAGTTCCATTCCCATATTTGTCCACTCACTCCGTATGCTGCTTCCTGCTACCCTAAGAGGGCAGCTGTTCGAGTCGCCTCTCCACTAGCCTGTGGCCATGGCACTTTCCTTCCTCTGTGACTTTTGTTTCCAGGATGGGTCTCATTAGGGTCCTTTGCCATGGGACCTTCTTCCTGATGCCTGTTCCTTTTCTACTTTTTTTTCCTCTTTCTCCTCTGTCTGCCTCATCCAGCCCCTTATTGGTCAGAAGGTGGGTTTTTGCCCCTGAATGAACCAATTGCAAAATACAGAGAGAAATTCCAGCTAAATTAATTCTACAGTTTTCAGTGCTCAGTATCTGCATGACCTATGTCCCAGGATCATTTGCTGGAATTATTCCTTTATCCCTGATAGCTTGTCAAGGTATCTATAGTTTACAAACACAAAGGATAAATATGAGACTCTCAGAAATATATTTTTTCTTAATACACACACACACATAGATACCCATATATATCCACACTTTTTTAATTGCTGTAACTTTAATTAGTTACAAAATTAAGAAGGATATCACAACTTTGTCTTTTTCAAAAATATAATAGCTATTCTGTATCTCTTACATTTTAATGTAAAATTTAGACTCAGTAATTTTTGCAAAGAGGAACAGAAATGACCATGCTTGAGACGATATTCAAACTGTGGGAATATGGTCATTTACCACCATTAACTCCTATGATCCATGACTGTAGCTGTCTTTCTTTTATTTAGATATATGGTATGTTTTTATTTTGTTCAGTACATTTATCCTATTTTATCTTAACGCTATAAAAGTTTTAATGTAATGTTACTTATTTATGGACTATTCATTATCAGTATAAAGAGACACAATGATCTTTAAATACTGCTCCTCCTTAACACAGTACTGAGTTTACATGTGGGTTACTCAGTCATTTAACATTTTGCAATTCCCTAGGATTTTCTATATAGAAAATAAAGTCTGAAAACAAAGATAATTTTACTTCTTCCTTCCAATCTGTAAACTATTTTCTGATCTTTCTACTTAGGGATGGAACCCAGAACTTCACCCCAAACCTGGAAGCTTTTACATATTTGTATGTGAATTCTATTGTATTGCATTGCACTGCATTGCATTGTATTGTTTTGTGTTGTGTTGCATTGTGTTGCATTGCATTGCATTGAATTATTTTTGCCTATTATTTTGGCTACTGCCCCACTACAATTCTGAGTATCATTCCTGATCCTAAGAAGAAAATCAACTTTTCCTTATAAAACACTGTTAGCTGACTGTTCTCAAAGATAGCCTTTGTCTGGATTTCTTGGTTTGTAATTCTTTTTATTATGGAAGTGTTTTGCATTTTGTCAAATACGTTTGTCATATGTCTGGTGGAATAATCGAGGATGTTCTGTCATTTTCTCAATCCCGTGTTTTATCATTTTAGGACAATTCTTATTTAACTGTACTGTATAATCATTCCTTATAGCCTAGGACTTGGTTTACTAAGAGTTTATTGAAGATCTTGAATATATTAATAAATATATTTGTCATTTTAATTTTTATGATTTGTAAATATGGTTTTACTATCAAGCTAATAATAGTTAGTAACTTGTTTTCAACAACAAAAGTTTATGTAAGACTGATGTGAATACCTGATGGAGTTTACTACCCAGATCTTGGTTTTCTTTATGAGAAATTGACAGATTTCTAATTCACAAATTAAATTTCATAACTAATTACATCTTTACTTGTGATAGGTCCACTTAGATTTTCTCTTTCTTGTCTAAGACAGTTTTGGTTTTGTTTCTTTGTTGTTTTTTATCTTTTTAAAACGACATTTTGTCTTTAAAAATATTTCATTATTTTCATTCAATGTCTATGAGTGTGCAGCCTGCATGTGTTAAGCGCACCCACTTATTAACTCATCATTACCTTACCCCCCTATGTCATTCTCTTACCCCCTGATTCCTGCTGACTCCCTTCTCTCCAACCAGTGCCTCTCTTAGTTTCTTATTTTTTTATAATTTCTCTCTTTATGTCTGGCCTCTATTTGGCAAGTATGATTCTCATTTTTCCCCTCTTGTTCTTTTTTCTTAAGGTGATTTTATTTTTAATTATGTGTGCATGTGTGTGCCTGTCTGAGTCTGAGCATGCAAGTGCAGGTACCTCTGGAGGCCATAGGTGTTAGATCCAGTGAAGTTGGAGTTGCAGGTGGCTGTGAACTGCATGATGTGGGTGCTGGGAAGAAAACTTGAGTTCTCTGCAAGAACAGTATATGCTTTTAACTGCTGAGCATCTCTCAAGCCCTTCCTTTGTTTCTTTGAACATAGTTTCCTTCAGTCTTTGAACATAGCTATACCTGTGGAGTTAAATTCTTCATCTAAAATTAACATCTGGACTTTTTAAGAGTTTCCCTATATTTTGTTGAAAATTGGGACATTTCAAGAAATGCTATATGGTAATTTTGAAAACCAACTATGTCTTTCCATTTGGCCTCACTAGATGTATGTGCATATGTTTAGGGTTTGGTGCATGTGACACATAATGAAGGCCAGAGCATTACATTCACTATATTTCTCTATTGCCTTGAGTCAAGGTCTCTCACTGAAAAGGAAGCTGGACTTTTCAGCCAGGCTAGCTGGCCAGTAAGCTCTCAGAATCTGTCTGTCTTCATTCCTCAATGCTGGGACTATAGGCATGCAGAGCCATGCCTAAGGTTTTTTTTATTTTTTAAGTGTGAATGCTTGGGATTCACTCAGGTCTTCATACTTAGAGACAAAAATGCTTTTACTCACTGAACCTTCTCCCTAGCCACATTCTGAGGTAACTGTTTCAGAAATTTATGCTCTCTTGCATATGTTCATTGAAGACTGCTCATTTAACTAAGAGGTGAGCTGTTGGATAGAATGATAAACGAATTTTTCTTAATTGTTCTAAAATAATGTTTTCTAATCTTTACTTTATGGTTCCATTTGTGATTCTGTATACTATGTCAATGACCTCACGGTTTATAACATTGTAGTAGGTTGTTATTGTTTCTCTAGTGCCTCAACTCCAGACACACCAAGAGATGAGAGCTCCCTTGAGAATTTTCTGAGCATTCGCATAGCCCTCTACATGTGTATGACTGTCTAGATTCTTGGGTTAATGTTAGATTTTCAAATCTCCCTCTGACATTTCATCAGTAAGACTTGTCTTTACATTTTTGAGTCACTTTTCTGCATGGATATTTCTCACCAGATCCATGTGAAGTTAAACAATTGTCACTGATTGATTTCAACCAACAACTGATTACTTTGCCCTCTGTGCCCCACTCTGAGGCAGACCAAAATGCAATCCTGTGAATGAGAACTTTAGCAGAGGCACCAAACATGGCAAAGAGGGAGAGCTCTATGGAGGTGGGGCTTTGGGAAGCACCTTACTTACCGATCTGCCCTTTTTAAAGGGACTGTGTCTCTGCTTTTATAGCCACTTTATATCTGAGGAGAAAAAAAAAAACAAACAGGAACAGGGCCAATTAAAGTACCATAAAACTCCCTGACTCAATGAGAAGAGAGTTCTCTAGAATAAATGTTCTTGTGCTACTGTAAGCGATAATTTCCACAGTTAAAAACAAAATGACTGAAAAATTTTTTCACTGTATGTATTGCCATAATGGAAAATCTCCCCCCGCCCCATAGGTCCTTTCTCCACCATTCTAGAAGTCTCCCTGGTGACTAAAATAACAAACCAAATATGGTAGTAATGGAACTATACGCCTACCTAGATGTCACACAAGACCTACCTAACTCCTCTTGGGAATCCAAGTATTCAAGAATTCAAAGTATTCAAGATCATATAGGGAAATTATGTAGAGATATTTTTAAAATAAAATACATTTTTGTGGTTAGTATTTGGGGTCAAATCCAGAGCCTTATGTACTAGGCAAGCACTCTACCACTGAGCAATATTCCTACAATCAAGAAATTAAGTGTAGAAAATCTGACCACTAGTTCCTCCCAGTGAGACCTCAGACCACAGGCAGAAGCAACTATAAACATGTGTACTCGAAGCCTTCACGTTGTTTGCAGCTACCATCTTGCAAACTACAAGAAAAATCACTAGGCAAATACCACCTAGCTGAGCCTAATCATCTATCAGAAAAGTTAGTGAGAAATAGCAATGAATTGTTTTATTCCAGAGCTCACAGTAACAGATTTGGCACAGATCTGGATACTAGAGATGGAATTCCATGTTATCAAACTCTAAATATGTGACATTGGCTTTAAGACCTATTAGTGCAAAAATGTTGCAAGGACCTTAAGACTTGATGAAATTCTGAAGGGAGCTCACAAAGCTTCTGGTGGATGCTTAAAAAGAAAGAAAAGATGATGGGAATTTTGAGGAAAGGAAGATGCCAGTATATTCTGCTACAAGGTTGAACTCTATTTTCCTGCAGTAGACGAACAATGGAAAATATAATGAACTACACATACAGTTAAAGGAATTTCAGGCAAAGTGTTGGAAATGCCACCTGGATTCCTTTATTTGATTGTAATAAAATGAAGAGATTAGTTAATGAACAGATGGTTAAATATAAAAGAACCAAAATTTGCATATTTCAAAAATAAAACTGCATCTCCTTCCTAGATTTTTCAAATAGAAAACAATTTTCTAATTTGGAAATAACTCGCAGGCAAAGATCAAATCTCAAGCACTGTCCAGAAAAGAATGGGCAATAATAGAACCAAGGAAGTGAAACTTGGGCCCCATGTTTGATTCCATAAAACATAAAATAGTGCTAGGAATTTTTTGCAAAAAGTAAAATACACTCCAAGAATTTTAAGGCTGTCCCTTACTGATATTCTCAATTAAATACTATTGTTTCCAAGAAATTCAGCGTTGTTTCTTTCCATATATTCACACAGACTCTAAGGCAGAGAAGAGATTATCTCACAGATTTGAGAATCAAATTTTGGTTGATGTAAGAATACTAATATAACTCACAGATCACTAAAAAGTACATACATTTTCTCCCATATCACCAGAAATACTGTTGTGTTGAACTACAGGAGACAAAGAGAATAAAAACAGAATAGAGGTCTGTATACACTTGGACATCAATGAAGCACACTTAAAATCTACTTGGGTATATCTAAGCACAAGCCCTATTTGGTAGAAATGGAAGACTATTCAGAGGGCAGACATAAGAGCTCAGAGGTTACATTAGTTACTCTTCTGTTGCTATGAAAGAAATACTAACCAAGGGAACTTATAAAAGGAAGAGTTTATTTACCTTACTGTTCCAAAGGGGCAAGAGCCCATCATGGTGGGGAGCCCATCATGGTGGAAAGGCATGGTGGCAGAGGTGGCAGGAGGTGAGGAGCAGAAGGCAAGCATTCACATCTTCAAGCAAATACAGGAAGCAGAGAGCAACTGGGGATCTGGCAAGGCTTAAGAACTCTCTAAGCCTGACCCCAGTGACGTGCTTCCTCCAGCATGGCCACACCTTCTAAGACCTCCCAAAACAGTGCCAACAACTGGGGACAAAATGTTCAAATGTTTGGAGCCTATGAGAGACATTCTCATTAAAGCCACCACAGAGGTCATAGTCAAAATGTATAGATTACTCCTCAGTGTGATTGAGCTACTATCACAGTCAAGAAGCTGGCAACATGTGTCTGGATAATTGTCAGATTTTCTGTGGATGACTGTGTTGCCTGTGTTCCTAGGGCTACACTTGCTCTAATACTATATTTTGATGTTTGGGGGTCAGCCAACTTAGCTGTTTGTGCACACGTCTTCAGACCTAGGGAAAGAAAATTTGTATTTGGACTTGATTTAGACTACAAAGACCAGTGCTTAAACCTGCACCTAAAGTCACTACAGATGTATATTGGAGGTTCTTAATAAGTGTATTTTACATGCATGAGAAAGTAAATTGTTTTTTTAGAGGCAGATTAAGGTAGTGATTAAATGGAGTTTATTTCAATACGAACTGCCATTGTGAATAGCATGCAATATAGATGATGCTGTATTATATCTGACTACCTGGCTGCCTTTGGGGGGATGCATATCGTAAGGAACTCAGTCAACCATATTTTATTCTAGTGGGCAGCTTCAGTGTTAATAAGTGAACATGAAGTAAAGTAGGGTTTGAGATGAAACTCAGAAATCACCTCACCACACATCAGGAACATCCTTTGAGGGCAAATAACAATGGAATGTTAGAATTTTTGTTCAGTCTAAAGAGAAATTACTGAAGAATGCATTTAATTTGACTTTAATAAGGTATGCGTATGTGGTTAGCTGTGCTAACAATGTATGGCTGAGTCACGTATACTGTGGTCTGATGTAATTTCTTCCAAGACTATTCTAACTACTGCCTCTGCTGACTCATCCAGTACTCATCAGCACTGTTATATACAAAGATAAGTGGAAAAGATGAGCATAACTAGATTTTCTGGAATTTAGAAAGGCATTTTGGAACCTAAGTATAGACCTCATCTGCTCATGATTTGAAACTTATTTATTAAATAATGGAAAGCAAACTAAAATACAAATTAATGGTTTATAAAAGAAATGCAAAAATGAAAGGAAGTATTTTACAAGCAAGAACCAAACTGTCTAAACAAATTTCAAATCATATCAATGGCTTTAATTAAACAAACATTTAACTGAAGTCACTAATAGGCTCTTGGATTATTTTATAATCCAATTAATGTAAAATTTATTTAGTGGAGAATTAATTCATAAAGTTTTCTGACTCAATTAGAAACAATTTTTAACTTTCTAGCTAACATGACATGATTCCTGAAGGAAGCCCAGAGCTGGAGAGAGGATAATAACAGTGACATACTGTTTTCTGTTAACAAAAAATATTGTAGTTTTATCCAATTCTAATTCTGTAGCCATCATTACCCTGGACAATTCACTCTGCCATACTGAACTCAAAAGCCGAGAGGAGACACACAGAATCACCTCCTAGGACTACAGGTGGTCCGAGTGGTTTCCAGCTCGACTACCACAGGAGTTGTTACAAGATCAACTGTAACCAAGTCCATGAGGACTGGCTATTGATGGCTGAGGACACTAACTGTCCAAAGAAATCTGAAAACCTTTGAAATGTTACAAGGCATATATGAAAGAGAAGAAATTCTCTCAATATAATAATCATAATGATATTGAGCTTTGAGGCAGGAAAAAAGCCTCCTATGTGTTAGCAATTCAAGTTTTAAACATTGTTTCTTGAGAAAATAGTGAACTGAGGTTTTACACTGCCCACAAAATACTTCAAAGTAACGGTCAAATAAATAGGAGATTAACAAATATGAGTTCTAAATTATAATAATATGAAGATTTATCAAGCAATTACTACATTATTTTAAATGCTTGCATACAAGTGCTGTTTACTGTTAATTATTTACAGTTTATTTTTTTCATTTCAAATGAATATTTGTGTGTAAATATTATATTCAGTGTTTGCTTTCCTTTTCATTTTTAAGACAATGTCTCATTATGTAGCCTTGGCTAGCCTAGAACTAGCTATATAGTGGCTTCAAACTCACAGAAATCTGCCTGACTCTGCCATCCATGTGTTGAGAGGCTATTTTCCTTTTCTTAAAGAGACACAGAATACCAGTTTTATACCTCATTCAGTTTATAACATTGGAGTTATAGTTCATCTTAAAATAGGCTAAAGCTAAGTGATATCTCTTACAATTATATATTCCTGTAAGGGTAAATTTTGTTTTTACTTGTTTTTGTGTTAATTTTTGTGACAGGGAGTCCCTGTAGCCCCAGTTGGTCTGGAACTTGCTAGGTAGACCAGGCTGGCCTTGAACTCACAAAGATCTGCCTGCCTCTGCCTCTCAAGTGCTGGGATCAGAGGCAAGCACCACCACGCCTGGCTAAGGGTAAATTTTGAAGGAGAATAATTTTAGAAAGAGTACTCACCAATGATCTGCAATCTGTGTTTGTTTGCTTATTTGATGTTTTCCCACAATCTAGCACTTAATATTTTACTTTTGAATGAATCATTTGATGTTATTATTATTATTAATATAATTAATTTTTACTAAAAAAATCAGGTTAGTTTTCATCTTTTATGATGTCTTCCAAAGTTAATTATATTGGACAGAGAAGCAACGTATGGTTAATAATTTTATAGTTCAAAGAGATACATAGTCTTGAACCTAGCTTCATATATATATATATATATATATGTGTGTGTGTGTGTGTGTATATATATATATACATATATATATATACACACACACACATATATATATATATATATATATGCTGTGACCTTATAATAAAATTCAACAGAGTAACTTTAAAAAATATAACGGGCCTTAGAATATAAAAGAGATTAGGTAGTTTTCACATAACATGGTGAGGTAAGACTTTGGGGTATGCTCTGTGCTGAATGCCTTATAATTTTATTTAGAATTTATTTTTAGAAAATAGTATTTTATGCATCTTCAAAAGAAAAGATTCTGTTAGAAATTTTATGAAGGCTTTTACTGTCTAGAAAACTATTAAGAATTCTTGTTTGTTTGTTTTTAAAATCAAGATCATTTCCAGAGATGTCTGATCTTGTGTTAAGTTTTTTTGGACTCATTCCTGTTCCTGCCTATATCAGTTTTATTTTCTCTATGATGCTGTTCTTCAGCATTGTTTGTGGTTAATCCACAGCTGTTGCTTTGATGACTGATAAGAAGCTTCGTTCTAAAATTATTACGTTGTCAGATAAAGTCCTTATTTATGACCACCTGACTCCTGGATGTTGAGCTAAAGTCAAGTCAGTATATAAGTTGAAATTTCTTTCATTACAACTCTGGTAGTGGATCTTGAATATATGAATCAAATAATGAAATACACTACTAGAAAGTAAATCAATTTGCATACAGATTTATAATTTAACATATGAAGAGTATATTTTGCCCCATTAAAATTATATACTTGCAGAAAAAGACCCAAGTACACAAAAGCTCATGATAAAAAATATGATGCATATAAAATTATTCTAAGAAAGTATGTTCCAATGTTGTCAGTCAAAAGTTCTACAATTTTAACTTGTTTAAATGCTAAAATTCAATAAATACCTTTTTTGTTTTTTAATATTTTATTATTTTTATTTTATTTTCTGAGCAAGACTGCATTGCCTGCATGTATCTAATTCCCCTGGTGTTGTGTCATGTAGTGCCCACAGAGGTCAGAAAAGGGCATGGATCCCCTAGAACTCGAGTAACAGATGATTATTAGCTGCTGGTATTCAAATTCAGGTCTTCTCTATGAACAGCTGGTTCTTAACCACCGAACCATTTTTCCAGTCTCTCATATTAAGTTCTTAAACAGTGAGAACGATAGGTTTTTAATGAAATCTTTGCCTAGCATTGTAAGTTTAATATATATTAACATGGTATATATTATAAGCTATATTTCAAATCTATTCCCCTTCCTTCTCCATTTCAGTCTCATCACTTATACAGGGTTTACTACAAGGGTAGGAAATGGAAATGGCAGAATCTGAGTAAACAACGAAGTTAGAATTCACAGTCCTCAAGACTGATACCAACTAAAAATTTGGGGGTTGTGAAATTGTTTGCTTTTTTAAAAAAAGATTTTAATCTTTAATTATGTTTACATTTGAGGGGGCACAAGTCATGCCCATGATTGTAACAACCAAAGATTCCTGAAGTGTGCACTGGATCCTCTGGAACTGGTGTTTACAGGCCTTTCTGATTGGCCTGCCATGAGTACTGGGAATTGAAATTGGGTGTTTTGCAAGAGCAATACTTGATCTTAACCACTACGTCATCTCTTCAGCCCATGAAATAATTGGCATAGTTGATAATTCTTATGTGAACTCCAAGAACACAAGGAAAGCTAATGCTTATGGTTATGGTTTACTGCAGGAGAAGAACAGAGTCTGAACTTAGCCAGAAGAATTACAAATAGGTGATGATGCCAGAATTGCTAAACATGGAATTACATTGCTCTCCTCATGGAATCAAAATGCATTTCCCCTCCAGCAATAATCTCTCTTGGAGTATTGCCAATCAGAAAAAAAAAATCCATACCTGAGTGTTTAGGGATTTTTATAGGGTCAGTTACAGAAACATGGATTCATGATTATCAGAAACGGCTTAGTGTAAGACATCTTTTACACTGTTGTTCCTGTAGCAAGGTCAGTATTATCCTGAATTACTGTTACACTGTTTGGTACTATGAAAACCCACAAAGTGACTAGAGATTATTTTCCAAAAACCTAAAGAAGATACCATACCTATTTCTGGGCAAGGCCAGATACTTCATGACACAAAGACAAAGAAGACCAGTAATGTAACAGCAGCTTGTATGTGTTTCAGGGGGTATATTATTTTACAGTTCATGTAGCTAACTGTACCTGATTCTTTCTTCTCTGAACTAGTCCTTAGTATTTGTTACTACAAACAAACCAAGAACATAAATGGATGATTGTGTTGACAAGTTTAGTTAGTTTAGACTACTGTTACTAAATATCAAGTACTGGATGGCTTAAAACTACTTAACTTTGTCTCTTACTTCTTTGAGGGTTAGCAGACTAAGATGAGGAAACCAGCATGGTCAGGCTTTAGTGAGGGCCCATTTACATTTGCAGACTGTCAATTTCTAACTCTGGAATATCTTTAATAAATCTAATAGTCCATGTATAAGGGGTCTACTCTCAAAAAACCAATTAATATTCAATGGCCCACATCCTAATATCATTACTTTAGGGATTAGATTTGCAACTTAAGAATTTTGGGAGCACAGATACTATGGTCATGATAAAAATAGCAAATGAAGCACATTTTTGTTTTGTTTTGTTTTGTTTTCCTTCAATCTTTCAAAGTCAGCCCTTTATCTTTTGGAATTAGTGGTATCATCACTAAAAAAACCTCTTGTTAGTTGATCTCTTAATTTCATAAGGAATGTTCAATGAATAAAAACATCTTCCATTATACATACAAGATGCACTATTTGTTTCATGTATTTCTGTGAACCTTCAAACTAAAATTGGCAAGCAACTTGGGTGTTAGAATGATGGCATAACTCCTGCCACTGTCTTTGAAATAAATGAATAGGGTTTTTAACCTATATGGGCAAGGAAGGCAAGCATTCAACACTTGAGAGGCACCAAAGATCCTAACCTAAGATAATTGGCTCTCATATTTGCAAACTGAACCAAGCCCTTTTTTGAGAAAAGAGCTTCCATGCATCATCATAACTAGATTTGAATCCTCTTTATTATATATCATTCTTATTTGTCAAAGAAGTTAATGGTTTACTTTTATGAAAATATAAAGTATAAATAACAAAACTAAAAATCCACGAGGGAAGGGAGATGGGGATGTAGCACAGTGATAGACCAGTTGTCTAGCATGTGCAAGATACATAAGACATTATGAAAAAGAAAAGAATTTATGGGAGAGAATCAATAATGTTCTAATGATCACTTTGTACACTACCTCCCCCTCATTTAATCCTTACCTATTTGTTCTCTCAATGTTTGGGGAAAATGTCAAGAATTACTCATTTTGTAGTAATTTATCCTATCTACCAAAATAGCACAAAGGTAAACAGCAATATTCAGTTCTCATATTTCAGAAAGAAAAGAAGAAAAGAAATTATTGAAGGGAGGCTTGCTGTAATGTAGAAAATATCAGTTAAAATGATGTAATAGGCTCCTGGAACTAAAGTTAAACTTGATTGACTATATTTCTCTTCAGAAAACCTACATCTGTCAAAAACTTAGGGAATCATTTATGCCTAAGGGGTAGGAGACACAGGTCCACTCATTAGCCTTGACAGCGGGCACACTGGCTAACTTTGAAGGCATGTGGATTATAACCATTGTTCTTTCACATTTACTGCCCAACTCTAAGATTATGTAGTAAAATTGCTCACCACATCTCTCAAAATTGTTGACATTACAATTCTCAGCAAGAAGTTGCTAAGAAATGTAGATGAAAATAACTGTTAGTCATCAGTAAAGCCTTCACACTTCATTGAGAGCCCAAGTGGGAATATGGTCTCTGAATCATGGTATATTATCAAACAACAAATGAGGGAACACTCTATAATGACTAAGCAGTCAACAATGCGGAGGCTTCCTGTAGCAAATAGGGCATCCTGGATATGTGCCACTCACTGCAGACTCCAGAGCATATTCTTCTTTGAGAAAGTAGGTTTAGACCTTTCTGAAACATCTCAAATCTATCATCCAAACAAAACAAAAGAAAAACAACAAGCAGAAAGCACTACATGAAATGGATACAAACACTCCTACTCATTTTGATTGTATTTATAATAGTGTCTAGTGCAAATTCCAAGTCAACAACTCCCTTGATGTGGTATGTGAAGAACAGTGCATACTTCTTACATGATATTGTGAAGCAGGACAGAGACATTCAGAGCATGTAGTACTGGGTCTAAATGCCTGCCTGCCTGCTTTCCTAGGACTCCTAGGAAATGATTTGACGCTGTCCATCCCCAAAGAGATCATGACAGGGCACACACTATTAGCTTCACTAAAGATAGTCTCTTGTGTATGAACAGCCAACTGGCAGTGTTCTGGAGGCAACTAAAACGGGCTCACATAAGCAGATTGCATGGTTTTCCATGTTTTTGTTCAGTAACATTACACTGCTATTTTATTTTAAGCTGATGGTTGAATCTTCCTGTCTTGTAAACTAGCAAACACTTATATATCAGGGCTTCTCTTCCCTATCCTCAAACTTCCATAATGAGTACATTATTGAATATTCCTTGGCACACTATTGAACCTTGTGGGGTATATTCACTGCGCTCTAGGTTGCACAGCCACAATGATCAAAATAGAACCTTTGTTTCCAGAGATCTTAATTATCTTACATAGTCATACCGCTTGTTCCCTATCTCCATTTTTACATGTTCTGTCATTTTTTAAGCCATCTCTATTTTCTGTGTGAGGGTACATATGTGTATGAGGGTGCATTCATCCATTCATTCACATGTGCAGGTCAGGAATCACTGTCAAGAGTCTTCCTTGATCAGTGTCCACATTATTTTTAAAATTACATTTAAAACTAATTAGTTATTTTAGTGTATGTGCATGGACGAGCATGTGCCAAGCACACTGATTAGAGAGGTCGGAGAACAACGTGAGGGAGTTGATTCTCTGTTTCCACTGTGTGGGTCCCAGGCTTGGTGGCAGGAGCCTTTAACTCACTGAGCTATCATGTTGGCCTATCTCCACCTCATTTTGTGAGACCTGGAGTTTCCTAATTCTGCTATATGAGGTGGCCAGTGAGCCCTCAAGAGCTGTCTCTGCTCCCCACCTCCCAGTGCTGGGGTTATAGATCCATTCCTCCATACTCAGACTTTATGTGTATCCTGGGAATCCACATTCAGGTTTTCATGCTCACACAAGCACTTTACCAATTGAGTCGTCTCCCTAGCTTCATCCCTATTTTCATGGTATCATTTCTGTGTTTCTTAAAATTTTTAGCTAAATAAAACATTTCAAGTCAGAAAAATCAAATAAAATTGCTCTGTATGTATCTCAGACTACTTCAAAAGGGCAATTTTTTTTTCAGTGTTTGCACAGCATGATACAATTGGAGGTGACAGCAGTGGGAGAGGTAGGAAAACTCTCAAAATTCTGGAACTTAGAGAAATACTTAAAACAGTTAAATGGAAGAACTTGGTTTATGCATTTCTCATAGACTGTCTTCTACTATTTCTAGGGTTAGGCAAAGGAGCTCAAATGAAGGGTATCAACCTGGTCTTCCCCTTTCTCTCTCCCTCCTCTGGCTCTGTCCTATGTATGATAAAGAAACCAACTCTGCTAATTTTTTTTTTAATAAGGCAGGATTTCAAAAGCCCAAATCAGAAGAGGCCAAGTAAGCTAGGATTGGTTACTTTGGGGATTTTAGAGGATGTTCATAAAAGTAGGCCAGCATCTGCTGGTAAGAAGATTTTAGAATTTTGGAAATGCAAAGTACATAATAGTTCATAAACTCTGTCGTTCTTTTTGCATGGCTAATTCCCTTCTCCCCTAGGCTTATGATGGAATTTAGGCACAAAGTACACATTCATAAAATAAAATATATTTAATCATACTCAGGTAATCATCTTTATTGTAGTATTACAAATTATATCCTTCTGGTGTCCTTGCATATATTTTTGGTCTAGTCTAGACTATTCACCACACTATAATCAGTGATAACATCTGTGTAAAGCTCTTCACAATTCTTGCACTAACCAGGATCCTTAATTTGTTAAAATGTCTAGGTGTGATAAGCAAGTTTCCTTAACAGATACATAACATTACTTTATTTAATAGTTCCATGCTCCTGCCTACTCAGAGCCTTTCCATATACCAGGCTCTATTTGCCTATTGCTGCATGGAATTTCTTAAAAGTCTTCCCTGGCCATTTCTCTGTCTAGATCAGGACTCCATCCTAAGATCTTAGAGGCTACTTTCTTTCCTCATTTACACATTTTATACTTTATAAAACGATGATCTATTAAGTACCATTTAACTCTTTTTTCCTCATCTTGTAAGCCCAGTGTGGGAACGACAGACTACTTTATGCATTGTTCCTACATCCAGGCACATAGTAGAGTCAACAGCTATTAAAGAGGAAAGAAGGCTCAAGCAACCTCTGATGTGGAAAATTTCTGTACACCTGATGTTTTCATTATTCTATCTCAATATGGGTTTTCTGTAAAACTTTTGATGGCAAAAGTTTTTTTGTAAGAATTATTTTTCTTCTCTGTTAAAGAGGAAAGATTATCTGAATAAATTCACATTGGGATGATTTAGCTGCAAAAGATCATGAACTTGTGAAATAACACAGTGGAATAAATGAGTGAAAATGAAAGCACTGTAAACTATAACTTCTCTTTCTCTAGTACCTTTGGATCCAAGTTTCAGTAATTTTACAAAAACCGAAGATCAAAAAAATAAGATTACACTAATTCTCAGCTATGTGTAAAAGACTGCTTAGAAGACACTTGATAGGGTTATAATATTTGAAAGCCAGGCAAGTTATTCAGTTGGTATTTCCATCATTTTTATGGATACCACTTTAATAATAAATGTTATTCCAAGTAAATAGCTTTTTTTTTTTTTTTTTTTTGTCTTTCTGAGACAGGGTCTCCCATACTCATTTCATATTCTTAAAGAAATTTTCAGCTAATATGTATAATTGGTATCTTCCTTTTACCACTTTCCACTGCTCTCTATCAAAGAGCTGGAAGAAAGCCATCTATAAATAAACAGGAAAATTGTTCACCTACTTTTCCAAAACAGACCACTGATCCTTAGTCCACAGTGAAATACAAGTTCTGGAAAGTGGATTGTTTAGCCAAACTGGAGACCAGGTATATCATGTCACTGGAGAGAGGGTTTTAAAGCTGCGGGAAACTCCTTCACCTATTTCAAAGCTTAAGGGTAACGTTTCCAGCAACAGATGGCAAACAGGAAGGAAGCAGCTTCCAGATAGCCATGATAGCAGTTCAAAGTATTCTCTAACCAGAAAGCTGCACGCCAGTGTGCACACCTTACTGCGCAGGCGCAAAGTGACCAGGACGTGGGCCGGAAGGTCTATCTAGTCCTCCTCCGAACTCTATGATTCTCGCGGGGGCCACTGGGTAACGGATACAGCTGTGGGCTCCATCTTGCTGCTGCCGCCGTCCACGAAGTGCAAGGCTCCTCCGGTCGCCATGGGTCGCCGCCCTGCCCGCTGCTACCGGTACTGTAAGAACAAGCCGTACCCCAAGTCTCGCTTCTGCCGAGGGGTCCCCGATGCGAAGATCCGCATCTTTGACCTAGGTCGGAAGAAGGCGAAGGTGGACGAGTTCCCGCTCTGTGGCCACATGGTGTCCGATGAGTACGAGCAGCTTTCCTCTGAAGCTCTGGAAGCCGCCCGCATCTGCGCCAACAAGTACATGGTGAAGAGCTGCGGCAAGGATGGCTTCCACATCCGAGTGCGGCTGCACCCCTTCCACGTCATCCGTATCAACAAGATGCTGTCCTGCGCTGGCGCGGACAGGCTCCAGACCGGGATGCGGGGCGCCTTCGGAAAACCTCAAGGCACTGTGGCCAGAGTCCACATCGGCCAGGTCATCATGTCCATCCGCACCAAGCTGCAGAACAAGGAGCACGTGATCGAAGCCCTCCGCAGAGCCAAGTTCAAGTTCCCTGGCCGCCAGAAGATCCACATCTCCAAGAAATGGGGCTTTACCAAGTTCAACGCAGATGAATTTGAAGACAAGGTGGCAGCAAAGCGCCTCATCCCTGATGGTTGTGGAGTCAAGTACGTCCCTGAACGTGGCCCTTTGGACAACTGGAGAGCTCTGCATTCCTGAGGGCTTTGCTGGCAGAAGAGACATAACGTTTATATTTTGAAAATGTTAATTCAGTTTTTATACTATAGGATGTTAGTTTACATATTATAGGATGCTTTGGTGGAAAATGATACTTTTCCTGCTTAAAGAAGAAAATTGCTTTTCATAGAGAGCTATTGCTATTTTGATTCATCTACTTTAAATTTATGGAGTAGTCTGAAACATGGCAAATGTTTTTGTTTAGCTAAGTTGTCTTGGATTAAGAGTGGCTAGAAAAAAAATCCAAGATGTGAATGAAAAATCCTTGAAAAACTAAACAGATGGAAATTATATTGCAACTACAGCCTCAATGAAACTAGCCTGTTTCTAAATTTGGCTGTTTGATATATATATATTTGTGGATGTTATTTTTAGAATTCCCTATAGCTACTGATTATCAGTCTTAGAGCAATTGGGAATACTGAAAAATTTCTGGACAAGCCTTACATTATCTCACACTCGGGAGACAACATCCAATCTTTTCTTCATCACAGAAAGGTCATAGGTGAAAATAGAGTTCATATTGCTTGTATTCGGATCCCAGTAGAATCAACAGAAAAAAGAAAGTGATACTAAAACAGCTATCTGCTCTGAAAGGACCTTGGAGAGCATTTGTAATCTGTTGCTGTTTGCCCTACTTTAGAGTTACATTGATCACTCGGGTGATTTTTATTTTGGAAACGACATAACCTAAAATTACTGGGTTTATACTGTATTGTTACTGTTTCTATCCTTTGATTTAGATTTCTGAATCTCAGTCTTGGGAATAGTGCTCACGTTTTTCCTATGATAATTACTTGTTTTAAAGTCAACACATTAAAAGGAGTACTAAACAGCAAAGATACATTGCTTGCTAATGGCTTGCATTTATGTAAATTTTGTAAATCCTGATGTACTACATCTGACTTGGTAATTGGGCTTGTCCCTATAAGTTACTTACATTGTTTTTGTACTTGGTTGCTATTTTAAGCTATAACTATTCATGTTATAAATGAGGTTGAAGAAGATAATTCTTAACAAATAATGACATGAGTGTATTCAAAGGGCTCTCCACCATAAAAAGTACTTTTTTGATGTTTTACATGATGCTTTGAAAATCCTTGAAATTGTTTAGGAAATTAGGTCATAAGCAATGAATAAATAAAGGTAGACTTTAGCCAGAATTTTTGACTCCTGACTCATTGTTCTTGATTTTGCTGTACTGTCTTTAAAAAAACAACATTGCCTTAAGAAATGCAAAAGAAGACATCAGGAAATAAGCTTTTCCTTAGTTATGTATTAGTTATAAAATTAGTTATAAAATTGCTTTCCATCTTTGTTATTCATTCTTTGTTTCAAACCTCTCAAACTCATACCATTTTGTGGAGGTCAGAGGACATCTTGCGAGAGGCAGTTCTCTCCTTTTACCATTTTACTTCTGGAGATCCAACTCAAGGCTTTTGGCTTGGTGGCTAGCACTTGCTGAGCCAACTTAGTCCCTCTCAGGCCTAATCTTGAGACTTGAAATTCTACCTTTAGTAAATGTACAAGAAGACAGTTGAGGGATCATGTTTTGTTTTGGCTTAAACAGGTTGGTAGCAATGTTTATACAAATGTGTGAAAATAAGACAGGGATATAACTTGATAATAGTATATCTAGTATATGCATCCTTTGGATTGGATTTCAGCATAGCACTTTCAACAATATCTAAAAGAAAATAGTTTTAAAAATATGTTAAAAACTGAGTAGCCAGCCAGCCATGGTACCACATGCCTTTAATCCCTGCACTTAGGAGACAGAGGCAGGCACATTTCTTTGAGACTGAGGTCAACCTGGTGATTGATTTAGTGATTTCCAGGCCAGCCATGACTATCACAACAAAAATCAAAACTGGGTAGGTGTAATAGGTGTCAGGAGAGGGCTTGTGTGCACACGTGTGGGTGTGTGTATGTGTGTATAGCACATGTGCGTATGCATGTGGAGGCCAGAGATCAACCTTAGATATTCCTCAGGAGCTATTTTTCTTTCTACTTGTATATGCATGTTTGCTTCTCTGGATGCACATGTGTATGTATGCCCCATACAGGTGGAAGCCTGTTTGATTGGTGTTTTTCATTTTGTTGAGGTGGAGTCTAGCTGAACCCAGAGCCACCAATTCCTGTTGGTTCAGCGGGCTGACTTGCCCCACGGATCCCGTCTTTCCTCCATCTCCTGTGAAGTCCTAAATACTGGGATTAGGAGCAGCTGCCACACCCACTAGGCTTTTACATGGGTTCTGGGATCCAGGATCCCATCTCTGGTCCTCATGCTTGTACTGCAGATGCTTTCAAGCTATCTTAAGCCTAAACCTTGCCTTATAATTTTGAGACAGGGTCTCTCACTGGAATCTGGAGCTTCTTGATTATGTTAGGCGGGTCTGCCAGTGAGCTTCAAGAAACTGTCTGTCTCTGGGTCCCCAGTGCTTGGATTCCAAGCTGGCCTCCTTCCTTATTGTTTTTAAGTGCGTATTAGGGATGGAACTCTGGTTTTTAATGTTTACAAAGCAGTCATGTTACCAATTGAGCAGTCTCACTAACCTCGATCAGAAGGTTTGTTACTTGTCCTTGCCCTACAATTTTACATTATAAATATTTTTTTTCTAACTACATTTTTATTTATTTGGGGTGACACATGTGAAGGTCAGACAGCAACTTACAGGAGTTGATTCTCCACTCCAGGACTGAACTGGACCTACTGGGCTGTCTCATCAAAAATATGATTATTTATAAATCCGTTACTTTAATGTTGCTATAAATGTACTTTGTCTCCTTTATTTTCCTTAAAAATCTAATGGGTCTGGAGAGATGGCTCAATGGCTAAGACCTCTGACTGCTCTTACAGAGGATCCAAGTTCTATTCCCAGGACCCACGTGGTGGCTAATAATTTCATAATTCCAGTTTCAGGGTCTCTGACATCATTTTCTGACATATGTGGGCATTACACAACATGGGTGCACTTACATGCATGCAGGCAATATATTTATACAATTAAAATAATAAAATAAATCATGTTTCCAAGCTGATTTTTTAAAAAAATATTTTCTAATGTTAGGATCATTCTAATTATTTAAAAAGTTTCATAAGGAGAGTTGAGTTGAAGGAAACTTACATTTTTACAGTGTTTTTTAATTTTAAAATTTCTACTCAAAGTGGAAAATTTAATTTTGAACATACATATTCAGGTGTTTGTATTCATGTACAACTGCAACCAAATAGCTATTTGTCATCTGAAAAAAAAAAAAAAAACAACTAAGTAAACTAAATTCAAGTAGATTTAGCCCAATAAAACTTTTCATTTTTATTGTTCTAGTCTCCAGTTTTTAAAGAAAATACCAAGTAAAGAAGATGAGGAAAAACTAGCAGGACTATACATTATATTGATTTGGTTTGGAAAAGTCCATTTCATAAATGATCAATGTTATCCATTTTCACCTCATCAAAATATGAACTTATTTTAATAACATTTAGCTTGAAATGTTCATTTAAAAAATTAAGATATATGTTATCTCTAGTATGAATTGATGGTAAGGCACCCTGGCAGGTGCCTTATACTTTTTTAATACCTACATAATTCAAGTAGGGCTTTCTAATTCTTAGAATGCCACTAATCATAATAAGGATTGGACCTAAAGATGACATTTATTTCCAATCATGACTGCTTTAAATGATATACGATGCTGTCTTCATATTGTAAACACATAGTTTTCATTAAAATACTCTTTTGGGGATGGGGAATGCTGGGAAGTGGCTCAATGGTTAGTAACACTTACTGTTCTTACAGAAGACCTGGGCTCAGTTCCTAGCACCCACATTGAGCAGCTCACCAATTCCTGTAACTCCAGCTCCAGGCGATCTGATGCTTTCCTCTGCCCCATGGCACCCACACTCACTTGCACACACCCATTCACTTGCACACACACACACATACATTTAATTTTTTAGAAAGTATTTTAAAAAGTTTAAAAATCAAGTAGTATGGAAAATAATATGTTCAAAAGGTTAAGCTACAGTTTCAATTATAAATCAAACTGTAATTATTGGATTTAATAGTAGGAAGAAAAGCTCCAGTGTCAAGACAGCTGCATTTGAATCTTAGCTTCTTCACTTACTTGGACAGTTTAATACCATTATTCCCAATTTTCTCACCTATGAAATGGGATTAAGAGATTTAGGATTGAGTGAGACAACACATTAAGCATTATGCTTTGTGTATATTAATGACATGATGTTCATGCCAATTTTTAAGTTAAGATTACACTTGTTCCTGCCTCAAGATTACTCAGCTCTTAATTTGGGGGCTTTTGTATTATTTTTTTAAAATGATTTCATGACTTTAATATTCTGGGATCCAGCCATAATCTCTTGATTTAAACAGATTTTCACTTTATATTTAAGTGCATTCAATATTTTATTTCAAGATTTTTATTATTTTGCTATTTTTAGTTTGTAAGTTCTACGTCTGCTTAGTTTTAATTTTCTGTCTATATTTAGAATTTCTTTTGAGAAAAATTATTCTGAACATAGGGCATATGAACCAGATATGGGGATTTGCTTTATCCTCTCCACACACAGAGTGTCATACACTATTTATTCCTGCAGTTTTCTTTTCTCAGTTTATTTTCAAAAGTGTAATTATCTGAGTATAATATCACCACTTTCATGATTCTTACTAGGATGCAGGCTGCTGTTCCTTGACCTTCTGTTTCATTTGAAAGGTTGAAAATGAGTCTAGTTATTCTTTCAGAAGGTTTTTTGTCATTTTTCATTTAGTCTTCTCTCTGGGGTCTAGAGTTTAAGGACTGGTTATTACAATCTGTCTACTTTACAATGGCCTGGGAATGAGAAGTTTGGAAAAGGACAGAAGAATCTGATAGATGCCAGGTTTTAGCTCTTCTTGAGGTGCCATTGGACATCCTGTGCTAAAACCCAGTCAGCTCAGTCAGATGTGTAGTGCACTCCTAAATATATGGTAAGAATTTTATTCTTGATTGTGGTTTATTATCCTTGGTCATGGAAGAGGGCATCTTTTGCACAGATACTTGGTTCTTAGAGGAGGAACTACCCTTTCCATCTCTGATGACATGGAGACAGGACTTTGATTGTCAAGAAATGATCATTTTATTTTGCCTGAATATTGGAGTCTCTGAACCAAAACAAAAACAACACACAAGACTTGAGGCTAGTGGAGGTCAGGAGAGATGGCAGGACTGAAAGTTCTTTCATCCTCATTGTCTGGCATTTGAAGAATAAAATTTAAATGTTCTGTGGGTATAGCTTTGGCTATTATGGTGTTTTAGACTGAAGCAGCATAGTTGGTTTTGCCCGATTTTCCAAGAGCTTTCACTAAGAGATCAAAGGGCCAAAGCAGCAAGCCACTATCTGGGGTATTTCTTCCATGATGCCAGCCAGCTGAAGGTAGCGAATGAAAGAGCCACTTAACCGTGTTTTCCTTAATGGATTTGGAGAGAGAGAGAAGGTACTCCAGAACCCTCTAAAGAGATGACAAATAGACCTTTAAAAATTCAGCATTTGTCCACAAGTAGATGGAAGCCAAGTGGTTGTCAGTGCCATAAACAGAACCTATTTCAAGCAAAAAGGAACTTGCCTCCTGTAACAAGAAGTCATTTCACAAAGAATATTGTCTGCACTTCTTACTGTTGTTAATAATCTAAATCAAGGAATGAAGGAGAAAAAAAATTATTTTTAAAAAGGGGAAAGGTAATTTCTCCTTCTTTGCTCTAAGTAGCTGAAACCTTAAGTTCGGGCTATATTAATGTAAAAGACGAAAGATTTGAATGGGCTGAGTAACAATTATGATAATTGACAATGATTTGAAAGCTATGGGATAAGACTGAGGTACCATTAAGAAAAAGCCCTGATAAAAGCAATAGAATTTCAATGGAACACAGTTGGTAGTTATTCCAGGAAAATAAAATTTTCACATCAAATTTTGCTGTCAAATATGTTACATAACCATTTTGATGAAAAAGTTTCACAAATCATCCCAACAAATGTCCAAATTACTAAAAAGCTTATTGAAATTTCAGAAAAATAGTCTTACTCAACCCAAAGAAAGTTCTAGAGCACTTTCTGAAAAAAACTCAACCGTGGTTCCTTTATGCTTCTGCTTGTATGACTGAGTTAAGTCAGCACATTCTAAGTCCTATTGCTAAAATCTACAGTTATGTGGTTCTGGTCAAATTCTGTATCTATATGTGTGCGTAAGTACAGATTGCCAGTGTCTCAATGGAATATTATTATGAGACAGTTATAAGTTAACACATTTCATCACCTGTTTTGTTCAAAACAAATATGGAAAAGAAGGATAGAGCAGAGCGATTCACATCATGCTGAGGCAGGAGGCAGAGAAGGGGAATGTGATGCTAAGTTCACTTTCTCCGTTAGCTAACTCTTCACACCACCACGGTCCCAGTTCACGGGACTAGTTTCCTTCATTCAGGGTGACTCTTCCTTCTTCCGCCAGTCCTCCCTGGAAGTCCCTTTACAGATACGTCTCTCAGATGATTCTAAATCTCAAGTTGATAAGATTAACCAGGACCAAATATCAAATCGTCTTCCATCTCATTGATAGATACATATAATGTTTATATTTATGCTACTATCCTTGAATTTTCAAAATATTTTTGAGATGAAATTGACAAACTGATTACTAATAAAATGTGATTTTCACAATTTTGTGCTTTAAACAAATTTAAATGATATTTATCAAAATATCATAATCTATGCAATTATAATAGTCTTATCTAAAAATAAGTTGAAGTTATGAAACTTGATATATAAATGCACTTAACATACTTACAGAATATAGCATCTCTAATTACTGATTGAATTAATGAATTTGAGTGATGGATGTGCTTATCAAATTCGGAAAAATCATTTGATATTACATATTAAATTTGAAGAAAATTTTGCCCTAAGATTTAACAATACTGCTTAGATATTTATTCTAAAAATATTATAAGATACCTGTAGAGGAGCAAAATCATATATGCAAATACTTTAATTTTTTATGTATATGAGCATTTTGCCTACATGTACGTAAGTGTAGCCATGTGTGAAGTGCCCTCTGAGGCCTGAAGAGGGTGTCAGCTTCCTTGAGCTGGAGTTATGTATGGTGTTAGTTGCCATGTGGGTGCTGGGAACTGAATCCAGATCTTCTGCAAGAGCAGCAAGGGCTCATATCCACAAAGTTATCTCTCCAGCTCCCATGTGTGTCAATTCTTAATTTATATAGTGCCAGTGTTGAGAACTAATTGTGTAATGTTCACAATGGACGATTCTATAATCTGAGTATAAACGAATCACATCTACAGCCAAAAGCATGGATAAACAAATTCTTTTCAGAAAGAAAATTCTGAATGGAAAAAAGAAAAACGCTTAAATAGTATAATACCTTTTTTAAAGAAGAAAAAAGGAGGAGGAGGAGAAGGAGAAGGAGGAGGAATGTGTATTATGAATATACATAATATACAAATTTAAAGTTAATTATAAAAATTTAATATGCTGGTTGCATGGGTAAAATGTATTATTGCAGACAGAGGAGGAAGAACATGGATGGTCTGTGGAAGGCATTTTATAGCATTTTATTATTTAAAGAATGTCCTTTCCACTCAATTCTCTTCGTTATGTATGGGATGTTTGTTTAAATTTTCTCTTCCAGAGTTTCCAAATTAGAGAATGAGATTGTGTTGTTTGACACATTTTCTTCCAGGCATAACAAGATGCCCCCTTGGGCTTTGCCTCTGGTAAGCAAGGCAACTAGCACAGAACAATAGGTAGGTAGGCAGGCTTATGGTAGTGGAATAGAGCTGCCAGAAACTCCCAAAGACAGTCAGGAGACCCCATGGGATTCGAGCTATTATTTCCCCCACAAAGTGATCTTGGGAGACTAGAGTTTATAGAATAAAAGGCTGATTAAAAGGAAAACTCCTTTATTCAGCTTCCATGAGGTTGCTCTCCATTATTGGGTTGTGTTCATGCTGACACAACTTCTTTGGGGGTCACCCATGCTCCTATAAGAAACCACTCACCAGAGCTCTGGAGAAAGATCAATAAACTGGGTATAGTGGTACATCCCAGCACTCAGGACAAAGGTAGGCAAATCCCTGTACATCAAGAATTCCAGGCCTGCTGGATCTACAGGGAGACCCTGTCTCCAAAAAAAGAAAATCTCAGGCAAAGGGAACAAGAGATGCAAATGCATGGAATTATGACACTGCGTACACAGTATGTCTGACAAAGGACAGAGATTTAGTGTGGTCAGGTGTGGTAGCACACACCTGCAGGCCCAGTGATTGGGAGGTTGAGGGAACTAAAATCTTTAGTTCCAGGCCAGCCTAGACTCCACAGGGAGACCCTGTCCCTGTCTCAAAAATAAAACAAAACAAAAACAAAACAAAAAACCTCGAAACAACAAAAAATAGATGAATAAACTCACAGAGATCATCAAGTTAGACTGTTGAAATGGTCCCTTGTCTTCTCATTGGTGCTGTCAGCAGTGATCCGTCATCTGTTCACATCTCCAGGAAAGGTTAAGGCTGCCAAATGACAGTATTCAGGTGCTTTTTAAAATCCTGATATTTTTACTTTTTATTTATAAATTTCATTTATTATTTTTTTATGCTCGTGAGTGTTTGGCCTGTATGTATTAAGTGCACCTGTATTATGCCATGCCCACAGAGGACATATGAAGACATTGGGTGCTCTGGAATGGTTGTTAACTGCCATGTGGGCACCAAGAACCAAGTTCTTGTCCTCTGGAAGAGCATACAGTGTTCTTAACTGCTGAACTACCTCTATAGACCCTAATATGATTTTTGTTTGTCTTACATTTGAGGAGCATTGGCAGTTCTGATAGTATTTCTGCAGAGTATAAACATCTGCATTCAGCAGGTCTCATGCAGAAAGAACGTAGAACACTGCATTTTTTCCATTATTGTTTTGTTCTTTTTTCCAAAGGTTTATTCTTAGATGTGTCAAAATTTTTGTTGTTGTTAGCAATGAAGAGATGATGTAAAATTCATTTTCAGTAACAGGCATCATGGCACAAGCCTGTGATCTCAGCAATTGGGAGGATGAGGAAGGAGTATCATGAGTCTGAGCCAGACATAAGTAGACTTATCAACATAGGAAGACCAACCTCAAAAACCAATCCATTTTAACAGGGTCCTTGATCAGCTTTGATAGTCTTTCTGTTAAGTGTCTAACCCTTTTTCACATCTACAATAATTTTATCTCTGTTAATCATTTTATCTCTTCCTTTTGAATACTCATATTTTAACACATTTTCCTGTTCTTGCAGTAAAATCCTCAATACAATTTGAATGTTAACAGTAGTAGTGAAACTTCTCATCTCTAAAAGTTATATTTCTAGTGATTTTTAAATGGAGACTCATTTTAGAGATAATAGAAATCTACACTATTTTTGATTTTTCCAAAGGTTAAGTTTATTTGTTCTTTTTTAAAAATCTATTATCAGAATTGAACTTATCAAATATTTTTGCAATAAATTGAGCTAGCTTTAGTTTTTGCTATAGTAGTATATAAATGATACGTAGCATATGAGCACATTTTGGTCTTAATATACCATCTTTGGATTCCCAGAATATATATGAATCTAATTTAATTTTTGTATAATTTTAAAAATATTTACTGAGAAAAGTTTATAATTGTAATGTTATTATTCGTTTCAAGGATGTTCTTGCCTCATATATTGGTTTGGAAATTTTTCTCACTTTTTTATACTATACAGGTGACTTTTAGTTAGACTCAGAATTATATTCCTCATCAGTATTGTTATATTCCCCTTTAACATATGTGACTCTGTTGTGTTCTGTGTGTGTGTATTTGTGTGAATTATGTGTGTGTGCTTGTGTGAAGATTTTAACTATTAATATGCTTTGTGATTAAGGAGATATACTGCTTTTCTGTCCTTTTATGGTGGGATACATACACACACACACATATACATATATATATATATATACATATAAAATGTGTGTATAAACTACATGTATTGCATTAATTATATAAAGTCTATGGTGGTGATCATGTGTATTTCTATTTGATGTGTTTTTTATATTGTTGACATAAAATGTTCTGAACAATTTTCTTAATTGTGCTTTTGAAATAGATATTTCATATATATGTTTGTATTTTATTCTTGTTCTAATCTGCTTTCTAATGCTATGAACAAGATTTTGAGCAAAAGCAACTTGGGGAGGAAAGGATTCATTACATCTTACACTTCTAAGCAACAGTCCATCACTGAGGGAAGCCAAGGCAGGAACTCAAGCATGGGAGGAAACTGGAAGTAATAACTGAAGCAGAGACCATGGAGGAATGCTGCTTCTGGACTGGTCCCCCTGTCTTGCTCAGCTGCTTTTCTTATACAGCTCTGGGTCACCTGTCCGGGGATGATATTGCCCACAGGGGGATGAGCCCTCCTATATCAATTAGCATTAAGAAAATGCCTATGAGACATGGCCGTAGGCTAATCCAATGTAGGAAATTCCTCAGCTGATGTTCCCTCTTTCCAAATGTGTTAAGTTGACACCTGAAGTTACTCAGCACATTTTTAATCTATTGCACATCTATTTTCATATTTGACTCCATAAATAGATATGTGCTTTTATTTCCTTTCTGTTACTCTGACTGTTGTAGCTTCATTCTATATCTGTGTTTGGAGGGACTGATTTATCTATCATTTTTACAAATTTTCCTGGTCTTCTAGTTTCTCTGTTCTCTCTGGAATTCAGATGATAAGCTTCACACTGCTCATCACACATCTTAACCTCTCTCCCACATTTTCCATCTCTGTTTCTTAGTGAGATATTTGAATAAGGTCTGAACCTCTGTTTTCTAATGAATGATCTTTTTATCTTGTTTTGATTTTTCACTTTTATAAGGCATACCAAACATTTTGTTAATAACCACCTTATTATTCTATTATTGCATATTTTTCATACTTTCATAATTTTTGTACATATTATTTGCAGCTTAATATTTCAGTATCTGAAGACTTAGTAGATATAAAAGTTATGTTTTTACTGCTCTTACTGTCCTATTTAATGATGACATTCTTTTTAAAAACATTTAAACTTTTTAAAATTCTGAATTTATATTTGCTTAAATTACCATTCGATATACCAACGATTATATGAGTCACTATTGCAGTTGTTGAGTGTTGTGGTTGACCTCCTGGTTCACCTTCTCAAAGGCTCACATAGCCTAAGGTCCATTATTCCAGCTCCTTGTAAATGGCACCCTTTACTTTTACAAAGACCCAGGTAAGGCTGTGTGTAATTCTATGTTGAACATGCAAAGTCTTCAGTTAATTGACATTGATGAAGATGCCCAGAGAGATCTAGGTTCTGGATTACCCTTGTTTGTTCCATTTGCCCTGTGAGATCCAGTTTATGTGTACTTGCCTTCACTTTGCCACCAGGAACCTGTTGAGGTGACTGAGTTTGAGATGGGGGTCAGAGGAAGCAGAGATGGAATGTTGGCAGGAGGTCAGAGATGAAAGATGTGTGGAGCTGCTGGCAAATATGACTTACCATATTCTGGGTGAGAGCACACATCTTTGATTCCAAGGATATTTATAGAGAATCAAGCAAAGTGTCATCTTGCCAGATCTGGTTATATAACTAGTTACATAGCAGTCCTGTTTGTTGCTTACTTGTGGCTCCCTGGACTTTTGGAAATTTGTCATCGTAACTAAGTCATTTTGTCTGTCCACACTGGCTCCATGTTGTCGAAACATTTATCTAGACCTAATGACCTTTATTCCCTCTATCTGGTATGCCTCCCCAAGACCACATTATTCACTGACACAGAAGACAGCCCACCTTGTTTAGTAGACTTGTTCATTGCCTTAGCTTGGTCACTTCAGTGACTTTTTACCTGGCTCTCCATAATCTCCTGTAAGATTTTTCCTCCCAGTCTTTCTTATTATTCTGAATAATAATGTCTATTATTCAGTATTAATCCTAGTAATTCTGACTGATGATCTGAACAGACTGTATTTCATACAGGAATGATCATTAAAATAAGGAAAAAATATCAAAAGTTTGGTGTATGTTCTAATTTCATTTCTGTTGCTCTGATAAAACACTGACCAAAAGCAACTTAGAGGAAGAAAGGGTTGATTTGGCTCACAATTACAGGTCACAGGCCATTATTGAAGGTAGTCAAGGAAGGAATTGAATGCAGCAACTTGAAGGCAGGCCCGCTTGTTAGTTCACATACCATGACTTCTGAACAAGGAAGCCATTTCATAGCCAGAATAGTGGGGTAGGAACAATGGAGGCTGTTGCTTGCTGCCTGGCCGGCAGGATTATGCTCAGCTAGCTTTCTGATGTAGTTCAGAACTACCTACCTAGGGAGTATAGCTGGAGACCCTCTTACGTCAATTAACAGTACCCCTTGCAAGCAGGCCATCTAGGAAGTTCTTCAGTTGAGCTTCCATTCCCAGATGAGTCTAGCTGACATTTAAAAACCAACCAGTACAGTACAGTTATTTGTTGTAAACCCTGGAATACAGGCACTTTTGTTGGGATGCTGTTGGCTGCTACGTTCCCTTTCATGTAGAGAAACTTATTGAATCTTTCAGTTGCCTAAACTTCCAAACAATCCTAGTAGTAGAATGAAGATTATAATTGTAATTCTGAGAACATGATTTTAGTAGAACTTTTTGTACACTGTCTATGCTGGCTTTCTGAATGTGGTTTATCTTTAATGTTATTTATTTTTCAGTGGTTAATAAAAATATATTAGCTGTGTTTATTATTGTCATCACATTGGCCATGAACTAAAATCCACTTCACTTCTACTTCAAGTTACAAAATCCCCAAAGCTCATGTATTACCTTTAAAGTTCACCTGTGAGCTGTATATTAAGGTTATTTTCTTTGTGAAGTCAAAAGTGAGGAAACATTTGGACAAAATGGTGGAAATATTTATTAGTTGGGGTGCTCACTGTTACCTGGCAGATTAATTTTGATTTTCTAGGGAAAGCACATTTTTCTGTGAAAGAATGTATGCTATATTTTAATGCTTAGCTACATTTGATGTACATTTAAAGCATTTAAATATATTTTAAATATATATTTGGCATGAAAGGAAATATTTTCCTTCTGGTACAGAGGATTGAACGCAAAGCTTCACACATGCTGGGCAAGCATTATACAAACCATTGAGCTATATCCCAAGCTCCAAAAAGGAGTATTTTAAAGTAATTATTTTTATAGACACTCAGAAAGTACCAAATAAATTATTATTTGCAACTAATAAGTTACAGAAGCATATTTGTATGTAACATTTTTGACATAGTAAACCATGAAAAGCTATGATTAAGTTAAAGAAGGCATTTTAAATTCATCATAATGATATATTTTAAGATATATTAAAGAATTAACTCAGTAAAATAACCCCTTAAGACATAGTATGTATTTGTAAGATCATAAAAAATTGTCCTAGATATTGTCTTTTGTTTTGGACTTTATATAACAATGTACCAAATTCACACGTAATTATAGTATATTCTCAAGTGAGACTCTGATAAGTAAACATTTTGTCTGTTTTTCTCTGTCTCTGATTTTTTAGCACACATTTGCATACTCATGAATGTACACACATATGTATACATTTATAGACCTATATTTGAGATTGAAGTTCTATTTCCTTTATATTTTAAATTTTGTTAACATACTTGTGCTTCTGTATTTAATGGAGAATCAGCTGGTCTGGCTGAAGGACTAAGGGGCAGTTTAGAATTGTATTGAGTTCTTTCTCATTTGCCTCCTAAGGCTTTTAATAAGTTGCACACAAGTAAAAAGAGGATGCATCTTAGCCTAGGTCCTTGAGAAACCAGGGTGTCAGATGCTAAATCTTTAGTGAAGTCAAATTCATGAAGGCAAAACTGGTAAATAAAAATAAGCAAAGAAAGCCTAAGTGAGTCGATAAAGCATGCTGTGGTGCAATACTCTGCAATGATGCCCAGCAGATTTCTCATTAGGTGTGTGAGTTTAGCAAGTGGTACTGTTCCAGGAAGGGAAGGACACGTTATAATCTTTTCCAGGGAGAGATGTGGGCATTTATTTATCTGCCTCCTGTTTCCCTCCTTTCAATGGCCAATATCCATTATAATCAGCTTTCAAGACATCATTCATTGGAATGACCTATTCTGATAACTCCTGGTGCACAGAATTACATCGAAGTCTGAAATGGAGGGGTGCTAACCAACAGGGAGGAAAGCCAAAGGAATGTATTATACTCTGCACTCCTTCCATTCTAATAGATGAAGCATCTTTCCTTAAGTCCTAGGACTATTTACCTTTATATTCACTATAAGATTTAATACGTATATATTTTTGAATAAAAGAAGTTCCTTTGCATTCCAAGGTAAAATTTGATCAAGAATATCTGTTGTGTGAAGACTGTCAACAAAATAACACTGTAAATTTTTCTGGGTCTGCTTTTATTCCACAAATACAAGATAATAAACATCAACATAAGAAATATACATAAATGTAATTAAATTGTATTCCTATGAATTGAATATGATTATGTTATTGTTTGTGCTTATTGCTTGCTGAGGCATGGCTTTGTATTCAAATAAAATAACAAGTGCAGATAGAGAAAGAGGAAAGTATAATCTAAGACATGAATGGATATACAGTTGCATGAAGCTCACCAGGCTCAAAGCTGATGAAATTCTGGTAGATTTTCTTAAGAACATTTCAGAAGAGGAACTTGTTTTGTATTTGCCTAAGAGTATTCCTTTAGTTTAACAGCATGTAAGAGTTTTCTTTACCTTTTATGCAATGTACCAAAAACACATAGACTCTACTTTTATTATATTGGGATTCATGTGACTTTAACCTTTTCTAGATTACCTTAAAATGCATTCTCACTTTTGAAAAACTGTGTTTGTTTATGATTATGTCACTGTTTATATTTGCTTTTAAAATCCTTATGTTAACTTTGCTCACGCAGGTAATGAAGTATTTTCTGATACCCACAATCACATCTTTATAAAGTATTCAAATCTCTCAATAACTTTCAGTAGATGTCTTCCTACCACCAAACTCTAAATTATCTTTTATATCTGAAACTGTCTTTCAGAATTTCCTGGAGAGGAACTAGCACATTTGTGCTTCCATATTGTAAAAATGGAGGAGCTGTATATAATTGGGATTTTGATAAGTTTATTTCTGATGAGTTGCATGGAAAATATCCCCTAATTAGAAGGTATTATTAGCCTTGCAGAAGTTAAATTTGTAAGTGTGAAATTTACTTACAATAATAGTTAAGAAATTATGCATTCTGTGAGAAGTTCTTATTGAGTTGCTTATGTCTTCACTGTCCAAAGGATGCTTCCATTTGTCAGAGCCATACTGATGATTTGCTGAAATCAGTCAACAATACTATGTATTTTCTAAAAGATTGACTTTATTCTAACTTGAAATATGTACTTTGTATCTGGAATACTCTAGGCTAATCCCGTGAAATTAGAACTTGTATCAATTACCATATGGGATGAATTTATTGTCCCCTCCAAAATTGTTAGGTCGAAGGTTTAACCTCCAAGATCTCATAATGTGATTGGATTGTATTTAGAGAAAAAGGTCTTTAAAGAGATAATTTGTTTATAGTGAGGTTTAAGTGAACCCTTGTCTGTAGGACTGATGTTATTAATAATAAGAAATTTTAACAGAGACAGTTGTGGAGGGAAACTGATGTAAGTACATAAAGATAATATTGCTAGCACTAAACCAAGCAGAGGCACCTGGAACACACACTTTCTTCACATTCCTTGGAGAAAATGAATGTTCCAGTCCTTAATCTAAGACTTCTAGCCTCTAGAATTGTGAAAAAAAAAGATTTCTACTGTTCAAGTCACCCAGCCTGTGGTACTTTGTTACACAGCTTTAGCAAACTAATATACTTCCACTTGGGGATCTACTAGTAAATAGAAAACGAGGACTAACTCCAGACTTCTAAATCCATTTACCAGAGAGTATTGGTACATTTCTGGTATACTATAAATATATGATTGATGTAGTCATGATGTAGCTTATTCTTATTATTTAGTATCTGAATATTTTTCTTTGTGAAAACTGTTCATTTATTTCAAATATATAATATCAATGTTAATTATGTTTATAGATATCTAATAGATAATATATGCAAATGATTATCATTATCTGTTCATATGGACTCGAGCAACCACATTCCATTTGTTAGTTACATTTTTCTTGTCATGAACTTTTTTCTAATCATTTAAGTTTCACACTTATCATTAGTAAGTTTCATAGTCATTCTGAGTCTTCTGTTTTAGAAGAACTTTTAGCTATTCTGGTTTAGGCTGATGTCTCTGAGAGCTCTTGTAATCAACTATGTGCTCAAGTGCTCAATCTGCAACAAAGGACAACTTGAATCTGTGCAAAGACTGAGCAAGCTACACTTGATGGCTTTGCTCAAAAAACTACCAGACCACATCAGTGGACTAAGTCAAGATTTCCAGAGCATTAAAGCAGACAAAATTGTTAACCAATACCTGAATAACAGCAATGATTACATAGGACTTAAGAGATAAATAAAGGACAATTATGCTTTTGTTTTGAATGTTTTTGGTATTTTAACTTTCTGGTTTCTGGACTATGGGCACTCATAGAAGTTTAGTAGACAATGCTTTTTCAAGGAAAATTATGTATTTGTAAATGATTTTCTCCCTAACATATCTCTACAAAATTGGAAACACATACTGTTCTTAATGAACATTTAAAATTTCATGGCAATATAGCTATCTGCATCGATTAAAAAAATCTGCGCTCTTTGTTGCCAGGACATGATTGGCTATATTGGAATCTATCTTGGAATGCTATATTTGGTAGTGATATGGAATCAAGGCTTACAGAAGTTTCTTGGAAAAACTAGTGTAGATTCTAGATCACGCACTTGCCATCTTCTCAACAAAGTAAAGGGGCTTATTTCCTGACATGCCTGAGAATATGGCTTCCCAGTCTTAAAAAGACTTGCCTAATCTGAAACCTTTGTGAAAATTTCTCAGCAAAGCAATTAAGACTTAATCGGTAAATTATTCTTCTGTTGCATGGATATAATCAGGTCAAATGTAGTGAAACTGGTCATATTTATAATCAAAAATAATCTTTTATGAGATGCTAGGAACTGTTCTTTCTTTGAGATTATCAATTTCTATTCCTGTTCATTGTCTTCAAAAATTGCATGACTTCTGAGTAGAGACATTCTGGCTCATTTGATAGATATTTAAATGAACACTTTCTGCCACCTCCATCTTAGAAAAACAAGTTTGGACCCACACTTTCCATTTTGTCCTATTTTTCTATTTAAAAAATTATTTTATCTGTTATTTTCATTTTATGTGTATGAGTGTATTGCCTGCATGTTAGTGTACCTGTGTCATGCAATGCCCACGGAGGTTAGAAGAGAGTATTGGATCCCCCAGAGTTATGAATGGCTGTTAGCCTTAGTGTGAGTTCTGGGAACTAAACTTAGGTCCTCTCCAAGAGTAGCCAGTGCTCTTAACTGCTGAGCCATTTCTTCAGCCTCCCATTTTCCAGTCTTTGCTGTATTTCCAGTTCTCCTACCATCCTTCACTGTTAGTCTTTCTCCTCCACATGTTTTCTGGTATTTGTACTGTGCTGTTTCTCCAGGACACTGGGGGTGAGGGTGGATTTACCTTCCTTGCCATGTTTCTGCCAGTACGATTTTGGGGACTTGGTGAGTGTCTCATTCATTGCCATGTACAACATTGAATCTGATCAAAGAACCATATTCTCTCTCTCTCTCTCTCTCTCTCTCTCTCTCTCTCTCTCTCTCTCCCTCTCTCCTTTCTCTTTCACTGAGAAGAGAACCATCACCATCCTCCAGCAATATCAACTTTGTCAGTATCTTCATCTTTACTTGAACTTTGGGCTTCAAGAAATTGTGAGACAATAAATTTCTCTTTGGCACCACCGTCAACAGGTGACTAAACAAAAGGGAAAAAAATAACCATGTCTAAAGTGGGTGTGCTGTGTGCTCATAGAGGATCATTAGACTTGAGAGGCACTCTTCTCTTCATGCTCTGTGAGGTGACCACACAGGACCATGATTCTCAACCATATTCATCAATAAGAGCTACCTTTATTTTTCTAGTACCTCCTTTATTTATTAGGTTATATAAAGTTCCAGAAGCCCATCTTCTTTGAGTTCTTTTTTACTAAAAAATGTTTTTCATATTGCACTAAAATTGAATACAATCATCTCAATGTATTTTTACCTTTCACAACATAGTCACACATACATAGACATATGGATGGGAGAAATCTGTTGACCACAAAAGAAAATAGATCAAAGCAAACCAATAATAGCTTCCTATGATTACTTATAAACTCAGAAATAGATAATTCTGAAAAATAATATATGACTCATACATACATAAATATCGATGTACTTGCCATCATAATGAAGAAATAAGAAATAAGAAATGTTATAAACAACATTCAAGCAAGAATCTAAAGAAGAACCACATTAGTACATCAGGAACATTAAAATGAATGCACGAAATGCATGAACAGAGGGTAAATTAATGTCATTCGTAGTGGAGAAGGGAGGACAGTTGAGTGGCTACTTGGCAAGGTAATGTGTGTATCTAAAGTCAAGAACTTTCTTGTTTTATTATTAGTTATATGCAATTTATGGGTTGGTACAATGGCTCCTAGAAAAACAAGGTGCATAAAATGGAATCTTCTCTATACACAGTGTATAATTTTTCCTTGTAACATTTTTTCTGGTAATGACATCAGTCTTTTGTCATATTCATCTATGACTATAGTGGCTATTTAGTATGACTGTGTGGGTAAGACGAGCATAGCAATGCTATTTGTCCCTTTGTGCTGTCTCCTTTCAAGCTATTGGAATGCTCACATTAGCCTTTTCTATTACATGTGTATGTTTCAATCACTGTGCATGACCAGCCTCGTTTTATTTCCTTTCCCATGCACCTCTTCGGACTTGGGGCTTCTTCACCCATGTGCTTCAGAAGCATGGGACTGGAGAGGCTTCCTTTGATGAATGAGTGATGCATTTCATGCATTTTGTGGTTTCTCTGTGCAATGTAACTCTGGGCATTTTGAGCTTGTGTTTTTAAATTTCGGCACATGTTCCAGCTTCTGGTTCAGGGTTGCTCTTGCTTATCATTATTTCAAAACTCCTTTTTATAGATGGAGACATTTTAATTTAGTTTCTGGAAAAGGCTTTTGTTTAGGCAATTATAGCCTATTTCTGAATTTTAATTTAAGTCAGTATTAACTAAAAACACAAGTCTTACTAATTTGTTTTTCAAATTTATGGCAGCCTCCAGGTAAAGAACTAACTGGTGTGCACAAGAGAGTTGTGCCTCCTAATCTGGGTACATGTATTTCTCTGCTGCCATGTATTGCTTTGCTTTTAACATTTTTTTCTTTATTTGTTATTTTACCTATTCAACATCTATTCCACTACTGTTTTGCTTTTCTCTTTTGACATTTGTATGCTTGTAGATATTTCTTCAAGTCGACTAGGTAGGTATAGCATGCTTAAATACTTGACAATGTAGTTTTTTCTTATATAAAACTTAAATAATCTTTGTAGAGTGCTTAATATATGGATCGTAAAACACCTGTTAAAACTCCGCTTCAGTCTTGGGTGTTTTTTTTTTTTTTTAGATCTTTGAATATAAAATTAGAGAACTAATCCAAGTCGGGAAGGTAATGATGATGATTATTCCAGCCAGTATTTACTAGGGCTTCACTACAGTATTGCCCGTTTAACCATTCTGCATATAGTTTAGGAACTTTCGCTGATGCCTGAAACAGGAGATGGTAATAAATCCTATTTTTTTTTTCTGTACATGCACGCTATAGTAATCTTTACTCTATAAAGTAATCACAAAATTGATTCTAAAGGAGAACAATTAGAATTACATAATAAAATTCATATGAATGCTCTTTCTCAAAATATCCTACTGAGTGTATCACAACACACTTTTTTTTTTCTTTCTTAAGAGTTTTTATCTTTTAATTAAAGGAAGCAGTTTATGGTTTCTGTTTGCAATGCTGCCGGTTCAGTTCTTTCTGGGAGGTGCAAACGACATCTGTTCCCCTCCTCCCCCGCTCCCTAAGGCAAACCAAGATATAATTTTGCCAAACTACAGTCTGGGAAACTAGTGATTTTATTGGGTGAGAGTTTACTTTCAGGAGTGTGAGTGCTCTTCCCAAATGCCCCACTGGAACTTCTCCATCCAGGCATAGATGTGATCACCCCACAGAAGCACAAATGGAAAGAGAGGTTTCCAATGGTTTCCTCTGTTTATATACTCTTAGTCTCTCCTCCATGTGCAACTAGGACCAACTGATCGGGAGGTTTGACTGGCTCTCTTTCTTGCAGAGTGTTAACAGTCATGAACTTTGTGAGGATCTTATGCAAGCAGGTACAACCAAGCTGTGGAAGAAGGCATCTGCCCATACCTTGCTGATCGGAAGACAGCCCTATACAACACAAGCCCAAATGTTTAGCATCACTACTCTGGCAGGTTGGGAATTATTAAGTAGAATAAAGGTTACTTGGAAACAAGCTTTGTGATACTGAAACAGCGGCTCTGATAAGATGAAGTGAGATATGAGATGATGTACTCAAAGCTCAGACACTGATTGATTCATGCTCTAGGCAGAACAGGACACAAAATTAGGACACGATTTAAAACATATGATTTGTTTATTTCTGGAATTTGTGGTTTAATATTTTTGGACTATGGAATACTGTAGGTACCTGAAACTGTGGACAAAGGAAACTGGCATACACAAAATCTTTCATAGCATAGGCCATAATCTATATGACAGAACACATGAAATCCAGTGGGGAGCTACTGAGGGAGTACAGTTTTGGAGATGTATGAAATGCACACAAATTCAATAAAAAAAATTGAAAAACATATAAAAAGAACTATCCACAATCAACAATAAGAAAAATAGCTTAATAATGAGCAAAATATCTGAATACAAAATTTTCTCAACAGTACAGTCAAGCACTATATAATGTCAATCCAGTTAACTGCTTAAATGATAGCGGTTCTGTGAGATTTTGTCAGTTAATCACATCATGGCAGTCAATGTTTGTGTAAGTGCACTTCCAAAAGCTGACAAAAATCATCTAGTGACACATTTCTCAAGATGTATCTCCACATGAAGGGATGCCTATGTATGATTTCTAAATAAACTCATGGGAAAAGGCTCAAAACATCTATCATATCAGTTATTGAGTTTGTTTTTAAAATGAGGTCTCCAGTGGCCGAGAGCATTACCATAATGGCTGTCAGCATTTCTCTGTTTTCAAGTTTTGCTCATCTAATGTTAGCGAATATTTGGTCCTCATTTTATGCAACATGCAGCAATGACTCTCTCAACTAGATGAAGTTTCAGCTCCCCATTGAACTCGTATATAAAAGACAGACAATAAGTAATAAATTAATAACCATGGAAGCAAATGAACAATTGCTTTATAAACATTGTAGCTGACAGTGAATCATCTCTTAGAGTGATCTTTGAGGTTGGTCAACAGGGAAGAAATAGCTTTCCAACTCATTGAAATGAAAGGGAGATTAACCATGTGGAGATTTGCGAAAGAATGAGTTTATTGGTATGAGAGTAGTAATCAGCCAGGCAGGGTAATGGTACTGACCTTAGATATTTCTTCTGGGAATATAGTGATCCAGGGCAACCAAGAATGGATGATGATACTGGAGAATCCAGACCCAAACTACACACAGCCTTGAAGGGCTCAGTACACAGTGTTGGGCATTTATCTGCGTAAACTGAGAAATTGCTGACAGGTTTTGATTAGGAAGCACACAGAGTGTTTTATGAAGCACATAGCAGCATCAGTGAATCAGATGAGTTATGAGAGAATACAGACAGAAGAGGGGCCTTATGGCAGAGCCTGAGCTTCCCTCCTGATAGATTATTAAACTCTTAAACCCAATGGAAGAATAACATTCTTCCACCATGACAGATATTCACACCCTGATCCCTGAACCTATAAATATTGGTGGGTAGACAGAGTAAGCTTTAAAAAAAATGAATAAATCAAAATCACCTTAGACAGTTGGAAAAGGCTGGGATAGAGGTAGGGACATCAGTTTTAGAGGTGGAGAGAACCGAGGGTTCTGTTGCTAGAATATCATACTTGAACTCCTTGACTCCCTTAAGACAAAAAGAATCTGCCAATAGTAAAACTATGAGGAAACTGAAACTGGAAAAATTACTGGGCTTAAAAAATGCTATAGACAAGGTTTGGTTGGCAAATTTCTCGGTAGAGTAAATATTCTCAGCAGTATGGGCTCTCTTGTCTGTGGCACAGCTACTCCCCACTGTTTCTGAAATGGGAAAGCAGCTGTAGATGATATGAAAACAAATAGGCAAGTTATGTTCCAATAAAATTCTACTTAAGAAATCGGGCTACAAGCTTTCTTTGGCCAATGAGGTGCAACAGACCATCAGAGAATTTGTTTGAAATTTCTATCTTTATAAATTTTTGAAACGGGGGTCTTCCTATGTAGCTTTAACTGGCCTTAGACTCATTTTATAGACCAAGCTGGCCTTGAACTCACAGAGATCTGCCTGCTTCTGTCTTCTGAGCCCTGGGACAAAAGGTGTGTCCTTTAGTGTGTGTGACCATGCACTGCTGAAAATTTCATTTTTTAATTAAAAATGTACACTGCTTATAAATGGCATTAATTTAAATAGGAGAGGATACAAAACTTGATGATGATATAGATAGGAAGGTAAGCTGGTTAGAGATGTATCAGTAGTAGCGATAATATTTATTACACATTTAAAGTGCTACGACTTTTCCATGTGCACTGTTAAGGTTGTTTAGTGCTAAGGAGTTGATGTCTTACTATCATCCTTAATTTAAGAAATTAAGTCACTAAAATTTGAAGGAGTATCCAGGATTAAGAAGGATGTTTATCTCTTGTTAAACAATCCTTTATTAATTATTAAAATCTGTTCCTCAGTGCTAGTTAGTGTTAAAACGGTGACTCAATTCAAACTTCTTAAATCTAAACCAAATCACTCCATGGTTGCACTTTAGTATGTAGTAACATTGTTTATGAGCTTGGCAAGTTATCTCGAAGGATTAGACATCTGTGCGAAGGCAAACCAAAACAGACATGTTGGATTTCAAATAGGTGGTTTTAATAAAGAGCTTGTCATATCTCTTTTTAAAAATTGCTAATCTTGAGTTTGAAATACTCTACATCTAAATGAGGTACATTTTATTATTAAAAATTACTTATTTATGTATATGAGTGTTTTGTGTGTACATATGTAAGTGTGCTAATGTTGGGCAGTGTTGATGGAAGTCAGAAGAGAGTGTCAGATCCCCTGGAACTGGAATTAAGGACAGATGTTAGCCATCATGTGGGTACTAGGAACTGAACCTGGGTCCTTTGCAGGCATAGCCATCTCTCCAGCCCTGTGATATATTTTTTAAATAAACCTAATTATAACATCAGTATTTCTAGCCCATATACAAAACAAAAAGAATTTGCTCCTATTCCATGTAAAAGCCATGTATATCCAAGCCAAGCAAGATGGTACATCCCAGTCATTCCAGCACTTGAGGCAAGATTGTGAGTTTGAAACCAGCCAGGGTAATATAGTAAGAATCTTTTTTAACACACCACACACACACACACACACACACACACACACAGCAGAAAAAAAAAAAAAAACAACTGCAGGTGCAAGAAGTAAATATATTAACATCCCAGAAAGCTATTGCCTGTTAGTATATAAACAAGAACATGTCTCAGTCAGTATTACCATTTATCACCTTCAAATTTCAAGTTCAGTCCTTTATGTCAAGATCACTCTGCTGTGAAACATTTCCCTGCTTGCCCCTTTTGTTAGAAGGAAGGAAGGCATTTATATATTACTTAACTCTTTCAAATAGTTCTCTCAGAAGCCAGTGAGTAAGTCAAGCACACTTTGACCATGGTTCTTTTTATTGGAAATAAAGAAATGATTTTAGATTCAAGGACAATATTAATTCAGTTCTGCTCAGATACACTCTCTTGAAGGTGAATCGGTGGAGTTGATGCTACTGTACTCACCTCTTAGAAAACAACTGCATGAATAATTCAGGGAAGCAGACCATGTTTTAGACTAGCAAGATTGTGATTCCTGATACTGAGGAGAGTAACAGCAATGAGAAGGTGCTGTCTGGAGAGTGGGCAGTGACGGCGAAAGCCCACTTTATGGATTTTATCTATGCCCTTTGTCACTTTCCAATGAGGATTCAGAAACAAATACTTGAAAAAAATCTAAACGACAGTATCTTGTTATTAGTACGGTTTAAACATAGCTTCATGTATTGTTTTTTTACTAATTGAAAATTTTCTTTTACAATTTTCTTTTATTTTTAATTATGTGTGTGTCTGCACACAAGTGAATGACGGTGCTTATGGAGGCCAATGGCGTTGGAGCCCCCTGGAATTGGAGTTATAGGCAGTTGTAAGCCAGCCAACATTTGTGCTGAAAACTGAGTTCCGGTTCTATTCAAGAGCAGTATAGGCTCTTACCCCCTAAGCCACCTCTTCAGTCCTCCATTTGAAAATCCTTAAACACAAAGGTATAAAAGGTGTCGTGGTTAGCTGGCTCTTAGAATCTTTCCTGTCCCCTTCTGTGATGGGCCTTAGGTGTAGGGGTTGCATTTTAGAAGTATCAGTTTGGGCTGGGCACCCTGGGATGACTTATTTTCTGCATTTTGATGAGTTGTGGGTCTATTTATTTACTTAGTTTAAAGATTTATTTTTATTGTTAACTATGTGTGTTCGCATATGAGCACAGTGCCCATGGAGGTCAGAAGAAGGCATCAAATCCCTTTAAGCCAGAGTCATAGCTTGAATGTGATGTGACACAGTGATTGTGCCCTGATATGGGTCCTGGGAATGAAACTTGGGCTCTCTGCAAGAGCAATATGGATTCTCCCAACTGAGTCATCTTTCCAGCCACAAAACATTACTGTTTATTTGGTTTTTAATTTGCTTTGACGACAACTGTGACTTCTGTTTCTGGGATATTGTAGCTAAAATCTTTAGATTGCTATTTTCTCTTTACAATGTAAAATTTGTTGTCCAGGTGTTATGTAAAAACAAGGAACTACAAATGGAAAAAGAGAGGAGATAGGTGAAGGTAAGAATCTTCCATTTAAAATTTTTGTGTTAATGGGGGCTGGAGAACTAGCGCAGTGGTTAAGAGCACAGGCTGCTCTTGCAGAGGGCTCAGGTTCGATTCCCAGCACAAACATGGCACCAGTTCCAGGGAATACAACACCTTCTGACCTCCCCAGGCACTGTGCGACACAGGTACACTTATACGTATGCAGGCAATATACATACACACAAAGTAAAAATAATAAAATGCTTTTACATTTTTGTTTTAAGGATAAAAGCAGGATAAATGAAACAACCCCACCACCACCACCCTGGGAAAGTCAACCTAAGCTCCTAGAACCCTGAGATTGGAGGGCCTGAAAGGATGAATTATGATGATAAAAATGTTATACAGCAGAAAATGAACATGTGGGTAATTCAGGTTCTAGTTGTACCAAAAATCTAGGTCAGGGTTGTTGCAGAAGTGACTAAGCGGGAAATATAAATCAGACGGAGTATTTGCCTGGAAATAGCTAATGTGGAAAGAGCAAAAGTGCTGGCTAAGCGGAGAAGCCTGAACCATTGTTCTTGCTCACAGTTATGGCTCAGCGGCTTCCCTGCGCACTAAAACTAGCTGTAATCACACATTTTCCTTTGCTGCTCTCTCTCACCCTGATGGCCAATTTATCCACAGCGGCATATTTACAGGCCTGTTTACGGAATTGAAATTCTTCACCAGAGCTGTTGCTACACTGCCTCGGAGCACTATAGGATTAATTGAAGCAGCATGCACGCGTTGATGAATGGCTTGGCTCTCAATGAGGAAAGTGGTGCAGGGCAGAATTTCAATGGAAGGTTTTAGTCAGTGCTTAGTGACTGGGATACAGAATCGCGGATTGTTGAAGTGTTATCTTCTTTTTCTGACCAAGCTTACATCTGCCTGATTACTATTTTCTCGGCCACATTCCCTTGTTTTCTTTTCCACTTTGTTTCCTGTGCGATCCACCCTTAGCCCGAGACTGTGCAGCAGGCAGGGCCAAATCAGATAGGATTGCAAACCTCCGGCATTTTACTTTCACTACGCTTCATTAGAATATTCCAAAGGAATAGGGCTTTCGGAACGCTGCCACTCGTGGAGTTACTGAGAAGGCACATTGCAAATCAACTGTCAGCAAATTAGGTGCGTGTTTTTACAGCTTGTTCTCAAATTCACCAGTGTGCTCAATGCATTTTTGTCTTGTTAACATTCTTTTCTGTCTGTTTCCTTCAGTCATTTGTTTGTAGTAAATGCCTCATAATAACTTCCTATTCTTTTCCGCAGGTAGTTGTCCAGATCAAATATCTACTGCTTGCTTGGGTGTTTCTCTCTTTGGTCAACCTAATGGTCACAACCCCATTTGGAATCCCTTTATTTGGTTACTCTGATTGTATTCACTCCATTTCATAAAGCAAATATTTGTACAAGATATTTCCTTAAATTCCCTAAATTAACACTTTTCCAAGTATTTATTTCTACTATTAGGGTTTCAAAGTTTGACCATCAGCTTGTTTTGCCATTATATTTCTTTTTCCTCTTTTTGAAGAACTTTTTTTCTTATATTACTACACAATAAAAACTAACCAGGAATTATATTTACTCCCTCTTCTTATGCATTCTAAATATGACAGAGAAGGTGCACCAATGAAATATCCATAGTATGGTAGTCCTACAAGATCTGCATAATGACAAAACCAGTTACCATTCCAAAATGGTTGCAGCATATTTCATAGGGTCCCACCTCAAGATGGAGAGCTACCGACAATCAATGGATGTTGAAGGAGGGAGACAAATTAACTCCTTGATTGGTTATCTAATCCCAAGTGGGTGGCCCTAAACAGAGGTTCACAAACAGCCCAGTAAATGCACTCAGTGCATTATATATATATGTGTGTGTGTGTGTGTGCATATATGCATATATATGCATAAGAATCATTTGAGGAGTTGGAGGGAGGTGGGGAGGGGCAGAAATGATACAAAAATACTCATGCATAAAATTAAGAAAATTTTAAAATGTATTATAATGTTTTTAGCCTTGATTTTTCAAGTCTTATTGATCATCAAACAAGTTACTAGCATAAATGCTATTCCTTACTTAATTTTGTTAGCTAATCCACATACATTTATTTCTACCATCTCATTCCAGTGTGCTTTTTGTATTTTCTCTTCTGCACTGGATAGCACTCTCCTCTGCTTTTTTCCTTTGATCTTCCTTTCTCTTTTCTAGTTCCCACTATAAAAATTCAACTACAAAATTTTGATTTTACCTGCTGTTTTGGACATGCCTTCAAATTTGTCCTAAGCAAACACTAACCTCTCTCTCTCTCTCTCTCTCTCTCTCTCTCTCTCTCTCTCCATTACACATATAGTCAGTACATAAGGTAATGAATGTTTATAAGCTCTCTATTTGCTGGCTATTTATGGTTGCTTGTCACAGTGGCCATTATGTCTTCTTGTTTCTCTGAAATTTCATTCATTTATCTATATCAGAAGATTAGAGTTGGATATAGTATATCATGAGCTACATGATCACAGTACTCATTCTTTTGAGAGTTCCGTCTCATTGGATAACATTTGTCCTTGAAATCATTTATTTGTTTTAGTGTATGTTTTATATTTGTTGTCTTATAAAGATATGCTATGTAAATATGTTATAATTGGCAAAAGTTTATCCAGTTTAAGACATGAAATATAAATGGCTACTGTGACCATCAGGAGTTTCTGAATTTTATGTTGCATAGAATATATTGCCTTTCTTGGATTTTATTATGTACATTGATAATACTATCAGAAAAATGTTTCTTTAAAATTCTTTCTAAAATAGTTGAGTGGTATATATAGCAATCTCTGTATCTCCTTTTAAATATGAATGAACATGAAACAAAAATATGTGGGAGAAAACTTCCAAATGTTATTTTATTGTATTATAGCTTTCATGAGGAAGAAGGTATTTATCAAGTGTACTGCCAAAGGTAGAGGCCAGAAAGAAAACCTAAAATTGATGTATGGTTTACAAACTACTCATGGTTAAAATATAAATTATAAGGGAAGTATAGAAATATATGAAACCTCTTAATGTTGTCCTAAAATCAGCCAGGCGTGGTGCCACAACACACCTTTAATCACAGGACTCTGGAGGCAGAGGCTGGCAGATCTCTGTGAGTTCAAGGTCAGCCTGGTCTACATAGTGAGTTCCAGGACAGCTGGGGCTATAGGGAGAACCTATCTCAAAAAAGACCCCACCCTCCTCCAAATCCTTATTACTTGATATACTTTTATAAGTCAATAAGATAAAATTAATAGCCCATTATGAAACTGGAAGATAAAAATAAACCTGTAAGTAAAGGAACATCTCCATGTAAACATGAGGACATTTTGTTATCGTCCTTTTATGCAGTTGTTAATGTTTATTAAAAGGCAGATGCAATAAAGTTATTTCATTTTGAAAAAGAAATAGCTTCAACCAAAAAACCAGGTGAAAAATAAACATATCCTAGCTAATTATTAATTCATAGTTATCAAGTGTTCCAAAGAGAAAGAATCTATATTTTCTTTGTATGAGACTGACAGTATTACAGAAAAGCAAAGTAAAATAAATACTAAAATGATTTTTCTTTACACCTGAATAATTTAATTACTTTTAAATTCTTTTAATGAATGTTTCATTAAAATGAATGTTTCAGTATAATATTTTACTTACATGTGTATAAATACGGGCTGCCTCATTCCCAGTAACAATGTGTTTTCCAATTCCTGTGGGACAATACTCTGAATAGCATTGATTAGAATTTACTTCTATTTTACATGTACTTTGTGTAAGAAGAGTGAAACAGGTTTTCTTTTTTCTTCGGATTTTTATTTAGAATCTTTATGTAGACCTCCATATGAAGCCAAATGCTTTCTGTTAGTAAAGTAATAAACTATTGTTTGGAAAATATGTTTCTCATCATGATCTAGTATAGAAAGGAAATAAAGGGAGTTGTGCGATGGCTTGAATAGAACATGTATTGATTACTAGAGCACCGTTGAACAATAAGCTGTTCTTACAGCTGTGCCATATGCATGGCTGAAACACAAAAGCCAAAACAGAAGCCTCTTCAAACAGTGCACCCCAGATACACTTAGGAGACACTGGAGAGTTGTCTTCAATCTCCATAAACTCCAGATGCTGAAGCATAGGCAAGTGAAGCTAGGCAAGTTCTAGCACGAGAAGCAAACTGTGGGAAGGACTAAGAGAAGTCTGTCTCCTAACTCCTGCAGAAGAGAGAAGTCGTGTGAACAGAACCTTTGCTCTGGTACTGGGAATTTGCTTCACCTTGACTGGTGTTTCCAAGTCCTGGTATTTAGGATCCCTTCAGGGCTAGATATGCTTGAGGTAGAGCAGACACAAGGGCAAATTCCTCTTTCAGTGAGAGCAACTCCAATGTTTAATCATTTTCAATATCCAGTTTCTTTGAAGATTTTGTTTGAAGACCTTAAACAGCACAACACAGTGAAACTAAATCATGTGTGTTGAAGTGGAAGGTGGAATTACATCTTTGTCGTTCACATAACAGACTGGACTGTGCCGGCTTTTGGTATTGTTGTTGTTGTTTGTTTTAAGACACAAATTTACAAGACCTTGTGGAGAAGGAGAGAACCAGCCCTGATGTCCTTACACTGTATTGTATTTTGTAAGTGTTTATAATTAAGAAAGAAGAGAAATGTTATTAACCCTCTGAAATTAAAGTGAGCAATATAATTTGAAATACAAGCAAAAGGCTTTGATATTTACTTCTTTACTATAAAATAAGGAATGGAATCTCTTCAGGCTTTATTTCATGCATGATTTCCAATTCCTCTTTGTGAGTCACTTTTCATTTGCGTTGCATAGGACTGTCCTTCATCAGACAGACCATGGACAGACGCTGTCTTCCCAAGCTTGGTTGCACCTGCTTGCCTACTATGGCAGAGTTCCTTTTTTCTACACATCCTCATAAGCACCTTTTCATAAGCATCTTTTGTCTTTTAAATATACTCCTCTGAACATGAGTGAAGCGATATGTCAATGTGGCTTTATTTGAATTTCCATGATCCTTATTACTGTTGAATGTGGTTTTATATACCCATCAGCTATTTTTATGTATTCTTTGAAAAAATGTCCATTCCTGTCTTTTATTCACCTTAAAATGTTTATACACCTCATCCATTCACTGAGGTGTATAATTTACTGATATGTATTTTGAATATTGATCTCTTGTGAAATTATCTCATATTGCAACTTCTGTGGTATTCAGTAATCAGCTCAAAATGAACAAAGGAAAAACGTAAGATCTAAAATCATAAAACTCCTAGAAGAAGGCATAGGATACAAATCCCTTGACATTGACCTTGATATTTGGACAGGACACTAAGAATACAAATAAGAGAACAAACTCAAACAACGGCAAGTACCCAAGCTTAACAGTCTTTGTAGCTAAAGGAACAATTACCAAACTGAAAAGTAGTCTAGTGATTATGAGAAAAAAAATTGACAACTACACTTGAACTTAAATGTAGAAAGAAAAGAGGAACAGACATGGAAGTCCCATTTAGATGATGCATGCCACGGGAATGATAAGAGGCATAGAAAGAACACATGCAAAATTCTAGCAAGAAATTCTAGGTGGATAAGGCCCCAGGCATAATCACCGTGATCCCACCAATACAGTACCTACATAGATCTAATTTTCAGTTAAAATATTGTTTTATTGCTTTTCTGTATTTGTTTTGTTTGAATAGGATCTCTGTAGCTCCAGCTCATCTGAAACTTGCTAAAGTAGACCAGGCTGGCCTTGATCTCAGAGATACACCTGTCTCTGCTTCCAGTGTGCTGGGATTAAAAGCCTGTGTCACCACACCCAGCCCTAAGGTTATTCTTTATCAGATAAAACTATGAGATGTGGACAGAGGTGCTTCAGTGGAGATTTGGTTTGACTAATACCCCATGAATGCAAGTGGGTTAATATAGCATAAATCACACATCAATAACACAAATATATAATAATTGTAAGTAAAACTAGAAGATAAAGCAATGAAGTACCCACATCAAAAGACTGAAGAATTACTATTGTTTTCCCTCAAAAGTATATAGTGAAAGCATACCCAAACAAAGGTGAGATAAAGAAAGATAAATCTTTGTTTTGTGTTTAAGTGATGCCAAATATTTTTTAATCCATTTATGTAATCCTCACTGTTGTCCTAAAGCTGTTATTGTCTCCATTTTACAAGTCAAGACTTTTGAATTTTATAGAAGGATTTTTCTCACTAGCATGCAGTTCTAACAAGGAGAAATTGGAGTTGAGTAAAGAACTTCTCCAATAGAAGTTTCATGGATTGCACAGACGGTTTTTGTAAACTTCTAGTACCAGCCCCACATAAAGTCCAACTGAATATAAAGATAATGTCTGAAGTCAGAGATTTAACTGCTAGTGGTGGCTAGTGGTCTACTGGTTTTAGTCGTATCTTTGTAATAATTTTCATCTCCCTTGTCTACTTGGCCTATAGCTCTGAGGGAGACAAGTGTCACAGTAGACCAGAAAATAGTGCAGACTTGAAGAAACTGCTCAACAAAATTATGTAAAGTCTGTGACTGAAAAAAAAAAAGATATATTGAACATAGTGGGTTTTTTTTCTTAAATTAAACTTATAAATGTCTGGTAAGTAAAAAATTGAAGTATAGAAAGGGTTTGGGCTTCTTAACATGATTGTCTAAAGCTTTGTGGTGCTCGGTCTGGTGCAAAATTGAGCTGACATAGTTTCATTAAATACAATAATTTCCTTAAATTAAAAAAATAATCAAAAAAATCTTAGGCTGTTCCAAATTGCTTTGCTGAGTGTTTTCATCTTGAGAACAGCAGGTGAATATGAACAAGTTCAAACCTATTTTTATTTTGCAGTAAATCCCAAATGCCTTAGCTTTGCAAGCTAATAACATCCAAAAACATGCTGATCTTGGCAGTAACAAGAGCTCTGAGAGAGGCCAGGCTGAGTGAGGTAACTCAGGACTGGGTTTTCATCAGGAAAATTTAAAGCAATCAATGTAAACAGGAAAACTTTAAAGTTATCTCATCCTAGTTCCAAAATATGAAAGAATATATACTAAGGATTTAACCCAATTTTTTACTCCAACATAAAAATGCATTCCAACTTAAAAAAAAGGTGAAAGCGATGTAACAGCAAGTGCCAGCTACTGATGATGAAATGAAGAATAAAGAAAATTTGGCCATTCAATTATATGTGATATATATATATATATATATATATATATATATATATTTACATTGAATCTTAAACCAGACACAAATAATGTTAAAGCAGTAAAAACAGTCCCAGAGCATTTCTTATCTGAAGTTTATGAGCTTCTAGATTCCTATCCTTTTGTACTTTTTTCAGAATATACAGCCTGAATTTTATAATTCTAAAATTTGGAAGAAAAATAGCAATATGAAGATTTTATTTGCTTTCTATTCCTTGCATATGGGACATACTGTCATTATGATCGAGCATTTTTCCTTATTTTGATGTTTGCTTGTTCAATTTTTTGGGTACAAAAACTTTTCTTATAGTTACAGTGTAAATAGCAGATTGTAGAATGAACTGATTTCTCATTGGACTGTTGAAGGACAGGTTAATGTAGCACCGGACATGAGCATTTGACATTCTGCACTCTTGCTATGTTAGGAGTAATCTGATAGTAAAGATAGCATACTACCCTTAGTGACAGGAACAGTACGCATTTTACATTTTTGAAAAACATAGCCAGAGTCTACTCAAAAGAAATTGCTTTCCCTTTAACAAATGGCAACAATGATAACAAAAATGAAATTTCTCTGTGGAAGATCTCTATGAGGTTTAGAAATGGGTAAGTCTTCAAAAACATGTAAGTAGCTATAATAAGTAAAATTATAATACCCATAAGGGTCATAAGGAAGTTAATTTTATACCAAAGGGAAGACACAACAGGACGGAGACATTTCAAGTAGGGCTACGGGTCTCTTCAGCCTTCTTCTGGGGCCTATTTGAGCAATGTGATAGAAAGTGAGGACCCAGCTCAGCCAGCAGCTGGTGCTTCAGAGATGAAGTTCCAGGATTATTGGCAAGTGGTTGAGGGCCACTCCTCGTCTTTCACACAGGAGACAGGAGAGTGAGCCATGACTACCCAGAGTGAGCTCAGAAACCAGGCCAATCTAGGTGCTCTCAGTGCTGTTCTCAGAAGTTTCATTTTAATTGTCACCATATAGTTGTCAAAAAGAAATAGAGTTCCCCTTTGTATTGTTCTCTGTTAGACATCAAAATATTACTGTTTTGTTTTTAGGTAATTCAGTTATTTATACATAACTGAAAATGATGTTACAGCACACAAACCTATTTACAACTAGCTGATCAAGACTTGTGCAGTGGTTTGAGTGAAAACGTTCCCCCTAGGTTCCACCTAGTTGAACAGTCTGTTCCCAGGTGGTAGCGTGGTTTTGAGAGGATTAGGAAGTGTGATCTTGAGGATGAACTCACATGTCTGGAGGCTTGGCTTAAGCCTTGCCCCATTTCCAGCTCCACTCTTCTTCCTGTACCTATTTAAAGTGAGCTCTGTGCTTTCTGCTCAGGATGCTTCCTGCCATGTCTCTCTGTCATGATGGACTCTTATCCATCTGGAACCATAAGCCCAATAAACTCTTCCTTCTATAAGTTGCCTTTGTTGTGGTGTTTATCACAATAGGAAAATAACTAATATAACTTGGAAACACAAAAATACTGCCTTTTTCCAGTTGGCAGACTTCCAATATCCTGTGAGAGCCTTCCTCTGACAGAACTCGACATGCGTGGATGTGTTCCTTTGGTGAGAAAGTTTGAGAAATTTAGTTTGAAGAGACCCTTTGAGTGTTTAGAAAAAAGAACAGAGAAATTTTCATTTCAATTCATGTCATATCAGAGGCCAGAGAAATTATGTAAAACTTTAATCTTTTATATTTGTGCAATAAAAAACTGTCTCTGTCCAACACTATTTTCAAATGTCTTGTCCTACTAAAGCCACCTATAAAAATAAATCAGTAATATATAGTTTTTAATATGCTTATTAATGTTCTAAGACTATAGAACTTGTTATAAAAAAGAAAGGCTTAAAACTAATATAAGCTTACAATTTGAAAAGATATAGTGTCAGAATTACTGAATAATTTATTAGCTTCAAGCATATTATTGTCAACTAAATAATAACTGAACAGTTTGGCCTAATAGCATAATTACTATAATATTCAATAAATTTAGTGAAAGTATTTCACGTAATACACTTTTTTAGAAATTTAGGATTGCATATATTAAAATAATCAGGGACACATAAAACCCAGAATTACCTTGAATTTCATTGATAAACCTTAAGATTATTTCAAACCTACTGAATTTTAATTTATTCAGTGTTTGTTCTAGTTATCTTTATTATTGTTGTAATCAAAGACTCTGACCAAAAGCAACTTGAGGCAAGAAAGTGTTTATTGCATATTTCACTTCCAAGTGACGATCACTGAGGCAAGTCAAGGTAGAAACTCAAAGCAGGAATCTGGAGCAGGAACTGCAGCAGAAATCACAGAGGTACACTGCCTATTGCCTTACTTCCCTGGCTTGCTTAGCTACTTTTCTTATATAGCACAGATCCACCTTCCTAAGGATGGCACAATACATAATGGGCTGGGCCCTCCTACATCAATTAACAATTAAGAAAATGCTTCACAGACAAACCTACATGCCACCTACATGCCAGACTGATGGTTCAACTGAGGTTCCTTCTTTTTAGGTGACTCAGTTTGTCAAGCTGACAGAACTATCACAGTACTATTATAAAACATCCCTAAGGAGATTATTTTCTAAATATAACTGGGATTTTATGCTTTCAATCATAGTGGTAGATTATATTACTCATAAAATTCATTTTATTTATTTTAGAGTAATCCAAGGCAACTTTGAATCTGGTATGGTCAAAGCCTATAAATACATGTATGATAAATGTTATAATGACCTTTCTATATACTACTCATAGAACTTTAAGAATTTTTCATATATAACCTCTTAATTTTCCTAAGTAAAATTTTGAAATACATGTTTCTATTACTTATTTGGACAGTGAGTTCTCAATTATTAATAACACAGTGGATCTTTTAACCTGATATGTTTGAACCAAACTTCTGAACTTCCTTCTCCCACCGGGTAATCTTAGTTGTGAACTCAGTGATTCAAGGAGGAATAACTAAAACAAAATATCAAAACAAACAAAAATAAGAAATTTTCTGTTCTTCAGTTCATTCTTGTTTTTATTGAATCATTGTGTATTTCATACAGAACATCTCCATCTATCCTAATCATCTTTATAACCTCTTTCCTGCTGATACCCCCACACCCCATAGCTCCCCAAATGGAATCTATACATTCTTTCATGTGTGTTAAGGTCCATTGCTTCAAGTTAGTGTCCCCAAATGACCTCAATGCAAGTTTAACCACTGTGGTCTAGTCAACCTACCCAGAGTCCCTCCCTTTAGAAAGCCTAGATCATCCTCACTCAACAGTAATCAGTCAATATTTCTTAAGCAAAACTTGGGGTTTGCTACCCATTTCCACAGTTCCGTGCTGGATTTTTGTCTGCCTGAGCTTACATGGGTCTTGAACATGCTGAAAACATTGTTATAGGCTCATTTGAGTGGGGTCCCAGGAGCTTGTAGGATTCTATTTCCATAGAGGTCATGCACCTCCTCACTGGCTCTTACAGTCTTTCCATCCCCTCTTCTAGAATGGGCTCTGGGCCCTGAGTGAGAGCAACTTAACAGAGGAGTCCTGTAGAAGGACCCACACTCTGCAGATTCCTAATCTCCATAATTAAGCCATTTGTAACCTTTTGTGTTAGTGATCTTTAGTTGCAAGAGGGAACTTCATTAATGAGTGTTGAGAGATTTTTTAGTGTCTTCTTTACCTCTTGCTCCATATTCCTTGAGTCTTGTTCGTAGAAGCTGTATTGTAGATGTGCCACTTAGGCATGGGAAATTCACACATAATAGCTGTATGTGACCAGTTGTGTATGGTACTCTAGTCTGCATCTGGTACAAAAGAAGCTTCTTTGATGAATGGTGACTGGGGTACTTGACTATAAATATAAGGATACATATTTTGCACTTAGTAGGAAGTTATATTAGACTAGGGATGTGACATCCTTAGGAATTTCTCCAAGATCTGTGACCTTTTCAGTCACGTGTATTTGACTATGATTAAAGTACCACACATGAATTTCCTCTCTTTGAGTGGGCTCTAAAACAAATTAGCTGTTGATTGGCCCCAAGATAGAAGTGTCACTACTGCAGCAGGGTCAAATGCTGTGCCAGTCAATGATGTGGTTATTTGGACATGAAACTGGTGTTGGGCCATTGATTGATGTTCTACCTTGGTTATTTGCATAGTGCTCCCCAGAGCTATGAGTTAGCCTTCAGGGAAAGTGCCTTCCAAGTCAGTTCCATTTCCATTGCTCTATATTGGTTCTCTGAAGTATGTCATGTATTCAGCAACAGGGTCTTACCTTCAAGCTCTGGGAGGTAATCAAGGGCTGTGGCAGTAACCGCTCTGGGAGGTAATCAAGGGCTGTGGCAGTAACCTGTGTCATTTTGGGAGTCTAGTGGATCATCTAGGTTGTTATATTAATATGATTCCCTCTAGTATATTACAGAGGCTAGGCGTTATCTCTCTCTCTCTCTCTCTCTCTCTCTCTCTCTCTCTCTCTCTCTCTCTCTCCTTTCTCTCTCTCTTTCCCCTCCTGTCTAAAATTCCTTCCCTGCCATCTCCATCTAAAATGTCCACATTTTCTGCCAGTCTCCCAAGACCCCACCTCTCTTGAGCTCCTTCTTTCCACTTAATCCCATAGATCCCTTTATAACACTCCTTCCTCCTTCTTACTTAAATACCTGTCTTTATTTATTTCTCCCTGTCTCCTATTACTCTCTCTTAGGTTCCTTCTCTCCCTTTACCTCCCTGGTTCCTTTACATTATGTTTCCTGCAGTTACATCAGGACACATACTCACTTATAAGGATTTGTTGCTAGGATCCACAAATGAAAGAGAACATCTGTTGCTTGTTTTTTCTGAGTCTGTGTTACTTCACTCAGCATAACAGTTTTTAGTTTCATCCATTTACCTGCAAATGTCATGATTTCATCTTCCTCTACCACTGAGTAGAACTCCATTGTGTAAATATAAACACATTTTCGTTATTCACTCGTCAGTTGAGGCATACTTAAGTTGTCTCTATCCTTGCACTATTGTGAAAAGAGCAGCAACAAACATGGATGTACAAGTATCTCTGTAATATGATGAGTCATTTGGGTATATGCCAAGGGTATATGCCATTGGAATCTCTTTGGTATAATATCATGCTATCTGCAAGAAGGGATAATTTGACCTCTTCCTTTCCAATGAGTACCTTTTAACTTCCTTTAGCTTTTTAAGAGTTCGCCTCACTGCTTTCCATAGTGTTTGCACAAGTTTAGAGTCCCACCAGCAAAGAATAGTTCCTCTTTCCCCACATCCTCTCCAGCATTTGGTGTCACTTTTCTCATGGTCTTAGCCAGTCTGACTGGGGTAAGATGAACTCTTCAAGTAGTTTTCATTTGCATTTCCTTAATTCTTAATGGTTGTGAACACATTTTAAGATGTTTCTCAGCCATCTTCATTTCTTCTTCTGAGAACTCTCCGCTCAGATCCTTAGCCCAACTTTTAATTGGGTGGTTTGGTTTTTTTTTTTTTTTTTTTAGTTCTTCATACATTCTGGATGTTAAACCTCTGTCAGATGTATCATTGGTAAAGATTATCTCACATTCTGTGGGTTTTCTCTTTACTTTCTTGCTTGTTTCTTTTGTTGTACAAAAGTTTTAGTTTAATGAGGTTCCACTTGTTGATTAATGACCTTAATTCCTGAGAAATTGGTGTCTGATTTAGAAAGTCATTCCCTACTCCTATATCTTGTAAGTTACTGTTAATATTTTTTTTCTAAAAGTTCCAGAGTTTCATGTTTCACATTGAGGTCTTTGATCCATTTGAAGTTGACTTTTGCACAAGGTGAAACATAAGAATCTAGTTTCATTTTTCTACAAGTGGAGATATAGTTTTGCCAAGACCATTTGCTGAAGATGCTGTCTTTCCACCACTAAGTGTTCTTGGCTCCTTTGTCAAATATAAGGTAGCTGAAATTGCATGTATTCATGTTTGAGTACTAAATTATAGTCCTTTGGTCTACAGGTCTATTTTTGTGCTGTGAGTACCATGCAGTTTTTATGATTATAGCTCTGTAACATAGTTTGAAATCTGGTATAGTAATCCCCACAGCATTGCTCTTTTATGTTCAGGATTGCTCTGACTATCTGTGGTCTTTTGTGCATCCATATGAATTTTAGGATGTTTTTTCTCATTGTGTAAAGAATGTCATGAAGATTTTGATTGGGATTGTACTGAATCTATATATTGTTTTGGGCAATATGGTCATTTTTACAATATTAATTCTTCCAATCTGTGAGCATGGGAGCTCCTTCTATCTGCTCTGTCCTCATCAATCTTTCTTTAAAGATCTAAAATTTTCATTGTAGAGATCTTTAATGTCTTTTGTAAGGTTTATTCGGAGAGTTTTCATTGCTTTAGGCTCCTGTGAATGGGAGGATTTCTTTATATTCTTTTTCCAATTGCTGTTACTGGTATATAGAAAGGTTACTGATTTTTATAGATTAATTTTGTAGTTTGCCACTTTACTGAAAATTTTAATCATTTCTAAGAGTTTTCTGGTAAAATTTTTGGCATCTCTACTATATAATATCATGTCATCTGCAAGAAGGGAAAATTTGACCTCTTCCTTTCTAATGAGTACTTCTTTAACTTCCTTCTCTTGTCTTATTGCTCTAGGAAGATTTTCAAGTACTATATTAAAAAGTAGAGATAGTGGACAACCTTGTCCAGTTCATGATTTTAATGGGAATGCTTCCAGTTTTCCCTCCATTTATGATGTTGTTGACTGTGGGTTTTTTGTACATAGCTTTAATCATGTTGATGTATGTTCCCTACAATTCAATTATCTCTAGGATTTTTAACATAAATGTATGTTGACTTTTGTCAAAGGCCTTTTCTGCATCTATTGTGATGACCATATGATTTTTGTCTTTGAATCCATTTATATGCTTTATGACATTTATTGACTTACCTATATTAATTTACCTTTGCATCTCTGGAATGAAGCTGACTTGACCATGGTGGATGATCTTTTTGATGTGTGTTTGTATGCAATTCACAAATATTTTGTTTAGAATTTTTGCGTCTATGCTCATTCAGTATATGGGTCTGCTGTTTTCTTTTTTGGTTGTATATTTACCTGGTTTTGGTATTAGAATGAAGCTAGTTTCATAGAAGGAATTTGAGGGTTGTCCATCTACTTCTCTCTTTCTGAATAACTTAGCAGTACTGAATATAAATCTTGTTTCAATGTCTGATAAGTTTCTGCTGTGAATCCATCTGAGCCTGGGCTTTTGGTCAGGAGTTTTTGTTTTACTCTTTCAATTTCCTTGTATATTATGGGTCTTTTTAATCTGTTGATCTCTTCTTGGTTTAACTGTGGTCATTCCCATGATTTTAGATATGCATCCATTTCTTTAAGTTCTTCAAATTTAATAGCATATATATTTTAAAAGTATTCCCTTATGAAGTTCTGGATCTTTTTGTTGTCTCTTGTGGTATTTTCCCTTTCATCTCTGATTTTGTTGATTTGGAGTTGCTCTTTCTTTCTTTTGGTTAACTGAACCACGTTTCCCTATCTTGTTTACATTTTCAAAGAATCAGCTCTTGGACTTATGGATTCTTTGTATTGCTTTCTTTGTTTCTATTTCTTTAATTTCTGCTCTGATTTTTGTTATTTCTCCTTATCTGTTGGATTTGGATTTCATTTGGTGTAGTCTTTCAAGACTCTTGATTTGCAATGGTAAATCATTTATTTGTGCCTTTCTGATTTTTTTAATGTAGGCACTTAGAGCTATATACTTACCTCTTAAGACTGATTTCAAAGTGTTCCAGATTTTATTGGGTTATATTGTCCGTTTTTTTTAATTTCCAGCAACATTTTTTTCTTAGTTTCTTCTTTGATGCATTCATCATTCAGGAGTGTGCTGTTTAGTCTCCATGATTTAATGAGGTTACCAGAGCTTCTTCCTGTGTTGATTTTAAGCTTTATTGCATTGTGGTCTGATAGAATCCATAGAATTATTTCATTTTTTTTATTTGTTGAGGTTTTGTGCCCCAGTATGAGGTTGATTTTGGAGAAAGTTCCATGGGATACTGAATAGAATGTGTATTCTTTGATGCTTGCGTGGAATATTTGGTAGATGTCTGTTAGGTCCATTTGTTTAATTCAGATGTCTCTCTGTCCAGTTGACCAATCTAATGGGGACATGGGGTATTGAAGTCCCCTACTGTTAGTGAGTTGGTATTAATCTGTGTCTTAAAGTCCTGTAGTACTGATTTTATGAAGTTGGGTACAACAGAGTTTGGTACACATATGTTCATAATTGTAATGTCTTCTGGGTTAATTGTTTCTTTGATCAGAATGAAGTGACCCTCTTTATCTCTTCTGAGTAGTTTTACTTTGAAGTCTATTTTGTCAGATATTAGGATGGCAACTCCAGCTTGTTTCTTAGTGCCATTTTCTTGGAATATTTTTTCCCATTCTTTCACCTGAAGGTAGTGCATGTCCTTGAAGGAGAGATGAGATAACTTTCTTGCAGACAACAAAAGGATGGATTTTGTTTCTTGATCCATTTAACTAGTCTGAGTCTTTTCACTAGGGAGTTCAGTTCATTGATGTTTAAAATTATTATTAAAATTATTATTATTGAAAGATGTGTCTTGATTTCTGTCATTTTAAATTTTGTTTGCATCCTTGGTCTAACTTTGTGGTTCCCCAGTTATACCTTCATTCACTTTCTGTTGCCCCTTAGGTATAGTCATTCCTTCCTTCAGTTTCAATATTCTTTGAAGGGCTAGTTTTCTGGACATGAATTCTTTCAGCCTATTCATGTCATGGAAGAATTTTCTTTCCCCTCAACTATAGTAGACATTTTTGATGGGTAAAGTATTATAGGTTGACATCTGTGGTCATTTAGAACTGGGAATACTTTAGTCCTGGCTATTCTGGCTTTCATAGTTTGCATTTAAAGGTCAGATGTAATTCTGATGTTTTTTCTTTTATATGTGCCTTGTTTTTCTTTTTCAGCTTTCAGAATTCTCTTTTTGTTCTGTTCAATTAGGGTTTTTACTATGATATGCTGGGGGAGTTTCTTTTCTTGTCCTGCATATTTGATGTTCTACCTGCTTCTTGTATTTGTATAGGAATGTATTTCCTTATTTTGGGGAAATTTTCTTCCCACAGTCTGGTTGAAGGTCTGGTCAATACCATTATCTTGAGATTCTTCTCCTTCTTCTATGCTTATAATATGTAAATTTGGTGTTTTCATGGTTTCCCACATTTTCTGCATATTCCATTCCTGTGGTTTTTGAACTTTTTCATAATCTTTGCTGGAGTACTCCAGTTCTTCCGCTTTATAGTCCAGTCTTAATGCTCTGTTTTCCATTTCATTCATTCTATTGTTGAGGCTTTCTCTCATCATTTCAAATTGGTTTACTGATTTTTCCTTCTTCTTTTCAGCCTGAGTTTTCTTTAATGTTTCTCTTTTGTGAATTCAGTCAGAAGTTTATCCCTTTCTTCTTTTAGTTCTTTGATTTGTTTGTTTTTGTGTTCTTTCAATTCATTGAATTCTTTGATCTTGTTTAAAGTCTGTGTCCTCAGTTATCTCTATGGGATTCTCATTGTAGGACTCTTCTATAGGACTGATTATATTTGGTGGGAACATGTTATTTGGGTATTTCATATCATTATTTTTTTGTTGTTGTGATCTTGGAATGTGGATATCTTTTGTTGTTTGTGATTCTTATGTGAGACTTAAGTCTTCCTTTGTTCAGTTGAAGTCTGTTTCTGTTTGTATACTGGAGGTGACTTGATTATTTTCTTATTGTTTATAAAAAGCCGTTTGGTCAAGGCTTCAGATTCTCTCTTTTAATTTTATATTGGAAGTACCAGATGACTCTAGCCTCTTGCTCCAGAGTGCCCTCAGAAGCACAGTTTAGACAAGATCAGATGCTCTTAGGCTCTCTTTTAAGTTCTGGTTCCCCCTAGAGATTATGTACAGCACAATTTTGGAAAATTGCTAAGTGGGGGTTGAATTTAGGCTTTCTCTGTCAGTCTGCAAGGAGTGGGTCCCTACAAAGTGGCACAGAATCTTAGCCCTGCAGCAGTGAGAGGAACTGCAGATGTTACCAGTGTAGGGGGATGGCAACATTGTGATTTGGAAAGTTCAGAGCCCATCAGAGGTAGAGGGCAGCCCATGGCAAGTTGGGCATGAAGACTGTCAGGGTAGGAGGCAGGTCTCAGGAATGCAGTGGCAAGTTGAGGGTGGGCATCCCCTGCAAAATCTGTACACACTAGACTGAAAAATTGAGGTGGCCAGAGTGTAGGGGATCAGGGTGAAGTGGGTGGTTTTGGAGTAAAAGGGTACCCAATGGATCTGAAGTACTAAAAGAAAAAGCAGCCCTGTGTCCAAGGCTTAAACCTAGAAGAAAAATAGGATGTAGGCAAGGGAGAATAGAGTTGCTCAGGTAGGAAGCAGTAGAAAGGCAATGGGCAAGCTCAAATGTCAGGGAAAAAGGCTGCTCACAGAAATCTAATGCAGGTTAGGGGAGGGAACAGCCAGAGTAGATCGGGGGGGGGGGGTCTAGGGTGGCCAGAAGGAACTTGAGGTTGAAGACAGCCTATGAAGGCTTTAACTAACTAGACTGAAATATTGAACTGGTCTGAGCATGGGATTCAGGACACAGTGGATGAGTCTTGATTAAGGGGGTAGTCTACAGAGATCTGGGGTGCTAAGAGCAGGAGCTTGCGTGTACCCAAGGCTAACAGAACAGGACATGGGGCCCTTTGCTTCATCCTTAACATAACTTGTTCTACTAAGAATGTTATTGTGTCTACTTTGGACACAACTCAGAATCTAAGCACTTTCACCATCTCCACTCTACTTCAGTTGCAGTCGTTCTTTGACTCTGACTGTCTTAGCTTACTGCAGTTAATGCCTAGCTTTCTTTGCATTCACTCTTGTCTGTGAATATATTTACAATGAAGCTCTGACTCTCAAAGTAACTCAGGGCATGACCTGATCCTGCTTAAAGTCCTGGAGTGAAAGCTTTTTCTTTGGAGTAAAATTTACAATAGTCTGTGAGGCTGGGGAGCCCGGTCTCTATGATTTTCAGTGTATACCTACAGGTCATCTCATTGTGACTACCACACTGGCCATCAGTCATGTTGTTATCCACATCTTGATTAAATCACTTCTTCTGGAAAGAAGTATTCTTCACCTTTGATTGTTTCTCAAGTGTTTGTTTTTCTTGTCTTGAAAATTAAAAAAAATGTTTTATTTATTATTTTTATTTATTTATTTTCTATGTGTATGAGTTCATTGCCTGCATATATGTAAAGGCACCTGTGTCATGCACTGCCCACAGAGGTCAGAAGAGGACACTGAATTTCTGTGGAACTGGAGTTATGAACAGTTGTTAGCTGCCATGTGCATGTTGGAAATTGAGCCAGGGTCCTCAGCCTTGAGTCATTTTTCCAACACCGTTGTCTTGAATTTTTATGGATCACTTCAATATTGTAACAACACACTCCTCACAGCTGAGTGCCTGACCCTGCTTTATTTTATTGAACAGAATATTTAGGTTTGCCAGAACAAACACTAAAAATATGTAAAGTAAAAAAATACTTTATTCAAAGTTCTTACAACAGAAAAGAACAAAACCCTAAAATTGCCTGAACTCTTACTGAATCAAAAGACTAGAGCATTTTAAATATGAGAGTAGGAAAGATACTAGGCCAGCTGTGTGTGCAAAGTGACTTTACCCTAAAGAAAAGTGAAGCTTCTTAAATCTTTATGATAGGATGAAGTTTTCAGCTTGGGGCTGTCAGTCTCTTACCTTTCCATAGGAATTGAGAGACAGGGCACTACCATTCCTCAAAATCATATTTCAAAATATGAAAAAAATTAAAGCAAGATAATGTGCTGCAAAATAGTCAAAGGCTGTGAGAAAATTCATATCTCCAAGAAGAGACAGAACTTGCAATTTTGTGCTTTTTAAAATAAATGCTGCAAGAAAAGGAAAGACAAGACTTCTGTAGTTAGACCATCAGGATTCTTTAAGGACTTGTGAATAAAGTAACGATAGGCCTAGAAGCAAGAAGGCCAGCTTGGCCATTTTAAATTGTTATTTGCCTTCCTTTAGAATATACTTTTCATATAAATAGGACTATTGATTCTGTTTTATTCACTACTATTTTAAAATAAAAATATTATTTATTAATATTAATTATTAAATTGCTGGGAACACTTCCTTTGTCTGTATACTAGTTGCACTTCTGTTGTTATGATAGAATGCCATGACAGAAAGCAACTTATAAGGAAGTATTCTTTGACTCATGGTTCCAGAGGGATGAAAGCCCATCATGGAAGAAACTGGCAAGAGTGGGAAGCTAAGAGTTCACATCTCAACCATACACAGGAAGTAGAGAGCACAAGCAGGAAGCAGGGCAAGGATATAAAGTCTCATCTTACTACTTTCTCCAGCTGTGGTCCTAAAAGTCAGATAATGGTCCCCAAACAGTTCCACCACCCGGGGACCTAGAATTGATGTGAGCCTATAAGGGAACAGTACTCATTCAAATCCCCACAGGCTGGACATATGGAAATAAGGTACTGGTTCTATATACATATTTTAATATGATACAACATTTAAAGAAAAGGAATATTTAGTTGTGGAAAGATATTATCTGAAAAGACTAATGTGGCAAAGGATTTCTTCATCCTTCAATTAGTATAAGAAATAGCCTTGGATCCTTCCTCTGCAAGTCCTTAAAAACTTTCCAATAATTTGTTTCAGGAAAAATTAAATTAAGGAAAATATTTTGCTAGATTAAAAATTGCTAGATTGGGCATGCATAAACTAATGAAGAGAGGTTAGTGTTTACTTTGAAATTCTTTTTGATCCATTGGCCTACTGGTTTAACTTGCATTCATTTCTCATCATACTAGAAACTCAAATACTGTTTGAAAGATGTAGATGTATGAGTTTCCTTCAGTTATAATATCATTTGCTTGTCCTTATGCTTTTTACAGTCATTGATATGAGTACATTGATATAGCGATGAAAATCCTTATATATGAGCTGAAGGACTTTATTGGGACAACTAATATAAGCAGATCTTAATGCTGGTCTATACTATACAAATGTGCTATTGGAGGCTACTGAAGATTATATAAAATAATAATTATGAAGTGAGTTTATAGACTCTTAGGCCTGTCTTTAGAGAAAGATGGACACAAATATTAGATGAAATCATATAATCCTTCAAAATATTTATTATTGGTGAAGGATACATCTCAGTCAAAAGGCTGTTCTGAAATAGTTCAAAAGAAAACCAGTTATTAGAAAATTAAGTACAATGTACCCTAGCTGTTTTAGATTAGCTTTTGTTTTCTTCAAAGTTAATAAAATGATATTTAAAAGTGGGAAAGAAAGCTAGATACGGTATGACATGTCTTTAATTATGCATTCTGGAGGCCAAAGCAAGCAGATCTCTGAGGCTAGCCTGATCTACATAGCAAGTTTCAGGCCAACTGGGGCTATAGAAACTCTGTCTCTATATCTGTCACTGTCTCCTTTCTCTCTTTCTCTCTCTCTCTCTCTCTCTCTCTCTCTCTCTCTCTCTCTCACACACACACACACACACACACACACACACACACACAAAGAAACAGAAACCAAATAAATGAAGTATATGATAGAACTTAGTGTATGCGGAAAGTGGGCTGAGGAGCTAGTTCAGTTGGTTAAGTGATTGTTGTGCAACTATGAGGCCCCGATTTTGAGCCCCAGTACTCACATAAAAAGTTAGGTTTATAGAGCATTAAACAAAAATTGCAGTCCAAGTGGTAGGCTGCCTACCTATAGCTGTTTTGGTCACGGAGACTCCTTAGTTACCCCAACAATGCAGGCAATTGTCACTGTACCGCAGAAATAGATGGTGAAACACTGTTTCCAAAGGCATCACACAGTGTGGTTGCAGGACATAGAAAACTAAAATGAACTAGACTGGTAAATTCCTCCCTGCTGGCTAACACCCATAGGGCTGCAAGTGCTGTGCAAGTTGCTGGGAAGAATTGTCATCAATAGTTTTACTCAACTGTGGTCTCCATGTGCAGCAATATCAACTGACCTGGAAAGACCAACCCACTGGTGCCACAGTGGCAGATCTGTTATGTGGGTAACCAATCACTTTATGATTGAATCTGATGGTCCCTCCAAAAAATGAGAATTCGCATCTGGTTCTTTAAACTTTTTCAAAGGTCTGTGATTGGGGAGAATTTCATATTAAGATTTTTTGATATTTTACAGAAAACAAAATTAGACTGTGGAAGATTAAATGGTTTGTTGAATGTCATATAACTACATAAATGAGTATAATAGTTATCTTGTTTGGAGCTGGGGTTTACACCACTTTTGATCAGCACTGGCTCAGGAAAGCATGTGCCAGTGCCAGTTCATTACTTATTCTGTGTTCCATATCACTGTTAAGATGTCTCTTATGGTCCTCAAAGGAAGGACATACTTTGTGGAGAGAAACTATATTCCTACTATCATCTAGTGCTATCTTCAGGAAACAAAGTCATTCTATTATTAAAATCCTTCGATACTTATAATAGGCATGATTCGATCATCAACAAGGGGTTAATCTTATGGATTCCTTCTTCATTTATCTTAATTCCTAATTGATGAGCTATAATGAGCTTTTCAGCCAGACCTACACTTATTTCTCTTTGAGAAAAGAAGCATTACAACACAATTTGACATGCCATGCACTATTCATTAGGAAAGTAGCCACTTTACTGTGAAAAATAGCAAGTTAAAGCTTGACTGCTGGTGTTTAACTTCAGAAAAGAATTTCAGACACATTCTGAAATATGTAATCTAAACTCTTCTTTATCCCTGGAACTCTCTTCAGAAAAGATGTGAATTATGAAGAAAATAGTATTAAAATCACATAATTTGATCTGAAGTTCCGTAGTTGAAACCTTCTCCTAATGATCTGAGATTATGTAGGCTACTTTCAAATCTACCATGTTTTAAGAATACAGACAAGGAATAGTTGAGAATCTATATCCTTTTTTTTAAAATAAGGATTATTTTAGAAGTAATTTCTCCTCTTTGTATGTTAAGAAATGAAATTATATCTAATGGGTGATAAGAAGACATATGGAAACAAATTAAATAAAACCATCATAAATGAATGAATTTTTTATTAGATTTATAAATCTTCTGTTCTTTTATTAAGTCCTTCAAAGATTTATTAAATTTTCTGTGATTTGAGAAACACTGCGGAACTGTAATAAAAAAGATGGATGGATTTTAATTCGGTTTTTGTAATGATCCAATGGGTTGATTGTAACATTTTGATTCAGAGGGTATAGAGATAGTGTAAAAAATGATTTATTTTTAAATTATATTTTTGAAAGTTATAGTAGGTTCTGCAGCACATTTAATTGTCATTAGGCACTAGGTTTTCACTGTAATATCTTACTACCAGTGATCAATTTTTAATTCAGATGAATTATAAGGAGTCCTATTGAAAAAAAATCTTCAAAATATGTCAGAAATAAATTACTTGAGAACATCTCATTCCTACTTTGTGTACACCTATAGGCACACTAAACAAAAACAAAATGAAATATTGCTCCTTTACTGTAATTGTATTGTTCAGAATGTTCTCAGACAGCTGTTAAGGTGGCTTAATTACTAAAGGTACTTGTCAGTAACCTTGACAGCTTGAGGTTGATCCCTGGGTCCCACGTGGTATAAGAAATGAACTGACTCCCAGAACTTTTCCTCCAACCTCCACTTGTGTACCTTTGTATATGTGTGTATGCACACATGCACACATGCACACACAATAAATAAATAAATATATAAATAAATAAAGTCAGGGTGTAAATTAATTAAATACTGATGAAAAGAACACTAAAAGAATTAATAAAACAAAGAGTTCTTTCTTTGAAAGGGTATATGGAATTGGTAATCTTTAACCAACTTACAAAAAGAGAGTTGAAATCTAAATCAGTAAAATTAGAAGTGAAATATGGATGTTATAATAGATGCTAACATAGTTTGGAGGATCAATAAGTAATATTTTACAAAACTATATTTAAAAACTTGGAAAATCTAGAAGAAATCGGTACAAATCTATGCATATATAGTTTGTCAAAATTTTAACTTAGAGGACATAAGCAAGGCAAGTGGATCAACAAAAATCAATGAGATTAGACAAAGATTAAGGAGTGCCATAGCTAATAGGAGCTCAGGACTAACAGAAATGCTTCTTAGTACTTTTCATAAATAAAATGGAAGAGGCATTACCACACATGTTAGTGTTACCCTAATACTAAAACTGGATAAGAACACATATACACATATACACAGATATACACACACAACGTAGGCACAAGCACAAAAAATTATACCAATATCTCCATTAAATGTGGTTGCAAAAGTTCTCCACAAAATATTTTCAAACCTACATCCAGGACCTATGTAAAACATCATGTACCACGATAAAGGTAGCTTCATTCAAAGGATAAAAGCATAATTCAACATATACAAATCAATAAAGATAATTTGGCACATAAATACCATCAAGGACAAAAACATTATTGTCTCAATAGATGCAAAGAAACCCATTTGTAAAATCTGAAAATTTCTTCATGAAAAAAGTTTTGAATAAACTAGTAATACGAGCAACATACTTCAACACAAAAAGGCTGTAAATGGCAAAACATTAGCTAACATTATACTAAATGAGGACGATTTGAAAGCATTACCTCTATAGTTAGGAACAAGACAAGGGCATCTGTTCTCTGCATTCTTAGTCAGTAAAATGTTTAAGTCCTAGACAGAACAACATGACAAAAGAAAGAAAGAAAAAATGTACAGATAGGAATGGAAGAAGTCAAATTATCCTTATTTCCAGATCATGTGCTCTACACTCAAAGACCCTTAAGACTTCACTAGAACTCCCTTAGATATTATAAACCAAGTCAGTAAAGTATCAGGATATAAAATCAAAATATAAATGTACTAGTTTTTTTAATATAGCAATAACAAACATACTGAAAAAAAAAAACATAGGAAAACAACCCACTGACAGTAGCCTGAAAATCAAAACTAAAAATAAACCTACCCAAGGTGGTGAAAGACATTTTCAGTGACAACTTTGAAATAATGAAAAAAATAAATTAAAGAAGACACTAGGGGATGGAAAGCCACTCCACACACAAGGATTGGCAGAACTAATATTGCTAATATGATTATTAACAAAGTTATCCATACATTATGCACATCAAAATGCCCATCATTGTTCTTACAAGAGGAAACGACCTTAAACTTCAGGGGAAAGCAAAAAGGACCCCAAATTTCTAAAATGGTCTTGAGCCCAATGAATAATGCAAAAGGCATCATGGCATCTAATTTCAGATTGTATTTCAGAATTATAGCAAGTAAAGAATCATAGTTCTTGTGCAAGAACAGACATCTAGAGTTGTAAAATAGAACTGAAGACCCTGAAATAAACCCACAGTGTTCTAGCCACCTGGAGTTTGGCAAAGTTTCCAGAATTATATATTAGAGAAAACACAGCTTCTTTAACAAATGTTCCTGGGGAATCTAAACAACCACATAGTTAGGAACGAAACTAGATACCTAGCTCTCTCTTTAATCCTATACAAAAATTAATTCAAAGTATATCAAAGACTTTAATGTAAGATCTAAAACTTTCAAATGCTAGAGGAAAATACCTCAAGATTATAGGTACAGGCAAACTTTCTGAAAAGGACTCCAACAGCTCAGGTAATAAAAGCAAGGGTTGGCAATTATGTTTGAATGAAATGGAAGAAGTTTCAGTACAGCAAACGAAACAATGAAGAAGTGAAAATGCAACATATAGACTAAGAGAGAATTTTTGTCAGTTATACAAATGACAGGGAATTAATACTGACAACCTATAATGTACTCAAAAACTAAACACCAAAATAAAAGAAACCACCTAAACAACAAGTGGGCAAATAAAAGTCATAAGACCTTCTGAAAATATGAAGTGCAAGTTACTAATAAATATAAGAAAAATATTCGACATCATTCACCATGAAGAAAATGCAAATAACAATAACACTGGATTCTATTTCAACTCGGTCTCAATGGCTATCATTACAAAGTGACACAACTAATGCTGGTGAGGGTAGGGTGTGTGTACTTGTGTGTGAGTGCATGCATGTGTGTGTGTATATCACTTACAGTCTGTTGACGGGAGTATCAGTTGATACAGACACTATGGAAATCCGTATTTAAGATCCTAAAAAAAAACTACAAATGCATCAGGCATGGTGACATGCACCTTTAACCTCAGCCCTTAGGAAGCAGAGGCAATTGGAAATCCGTGACATCAAGCCAGACTGATGCACATAGTGAGTTTCAGGCAGGCTGGAACTAGGGAGACCCTGTTTAGAAAAAGAAGTAAAAATAGAAATAGCATGTGATCTAGTATATATATATATATATATATATATATATATATATATATATATATATATATTAAACTAAAGTAGTCCAAGTCAGAATACTACAGAGAGATACCCCTTATGTTCTTTGTAGTATTATTCATAATGTTCAGTTATGGCATCAGACTTGGTGCCCGTCAATAGATAAGATAAAAAATCATGGTTATATATACACAGTAGAATTGTTGTCATCTGGAAAGAAGAATGGTAGTTGAAGTAAAATTATGGAATTGGAGATTACTATGTTAAGTGAAACAAGCCAGACTCTCTGTTTCTGTCTCATCTCTATTTTCACATCACAATTTCTTTGTCTCTGTCTCTGAATATGTCTCTCTCTTGCACATACACATATATGACATGAAAAGAGAAAGGGACCTATTAGGGAGGAGGAAAGTCTACTAGGAAGTGGTGGGAAAAAGGACAGGGAGAAAGTAATGAGGGTGACCATGATTGATACACATGCTACATTAGAATAACAATAACATTATGAACTCTATGACTTTGTACAATGAATATATCCTAGCAAAAATAAAAGTTAACAACGCATGAATCACTAAATATTTTGCTAAAACAGTTATATTAGTCTGATTAATTTAAATGAGTGAAGGATTGTTTTGTCATTAGATGAACTGGTTCATATATTCAAGAGAAAAGCTACTGAGAGGACTCAGAGAAAAACGAAGCACTGGAAGGATGGGGATGCGCATGCACCCCTCCCCCAGAAGCATGGACTTGGCAGAGAACATGTCTATCAAGACAAATCAATTGAAGTCATTTTTAATTTTAAAGACCTATTTTTTAAATGCATGTGCAGGCGCACATGCGTACATAATGTGCTGTGTGTGTGTGTGTGTGTGTGTGTGTGTGTGTGTGTGTGTGTGTGTGCAGGTTCCTAATGAGACAAGAAGTGGGTGTCAATTTTTTTTCCCCGAGCTCGAGCTCCAGGTGGTTCTGAGCATCTGGACACAGGCAGCTCGGAACCTAGCTTGGTTCCCTGCAAGAGCAGCAAGTGCTCTTCAACACTGAGCTGTCTCTCCAGCCACCATCTTTTAGAATGCATTTCAGTTTTATTTTAACTGTCTGAATCGACTGTCAGAATGTATGGAAGCACACCCATGACATGCAGTGTCCACAGAGGTCAGATGAGAGCTTCGGATCCCCCTGGAACTGAAAGTATGGGTGGTTGCTAGCTGCCATGTTGTTGCTGGGAATTGAACCCAGGTCCTCTGCAAGAGCAGCCAGCCCTTCCAGCCAGTATTTTCACTTTCGTATCAATGTTAATATTTAAGGAGGTGCTACTGTCAGGGTTTTCTATCTAAAGTGTGTGGATTTACAGTAGCAGAAATAACATATTTTCCCCCAAATAGCTGTTAACTAATTTGTTTGACATCACAAGATATTAAAAGTCAAGTACAAATATCATTAATTCCCCTTAAAAATAAGTTAAAATTTACAAAACTAGTGTTGAGCTTAAACTGATGTGGCTATGTTCAGATATTTGTAGTAGCTACATACATTTCCTCATTGTTTTAGAGAAGGAAGCTACTTACATGAGATACGAGGTGTCCAGACATTCACAAATTTCACTCGAATAGTATTACTAAGGAAATGACCTCTAAGGAACTCATTCCAGACTGTTTCTGCGTTTTATTTTACTAAAACATTCTTAGAAATGAGAGTTAGTTTTGTGAACATTTGTTTAAAAAGTCTCAAATGACCTAAGAAATTTGTATTTTCAGCAGAATAAAAAATGATTACCAACTAAGTGTACAATGAAAATCTGTTTTCCTCTTAGAGATAATTGTAGCTTTTTTTCCTGCCAATTATATGAGTAATTCAAGGTCACCTAGTTCCAATATAGGCTATTAAGCTTCTCGCAGATCATGACTTTAAAATTCCAAATTATATAGTTACAAATTATCCAAAGTAAGTACCTGAAGACACTAGAGTAAAAACAAAAGTAGAAACATTCAGGGAAGAATTGCTTTCTACTTCTGTCCTAATAAAGTTCCATATGCCTAGTGGTGGACAACCATACACTTTTAATGTCGTTTTATGGAGTCCATTATTCTGAAAGGAGTCTTTCTGGGTTGAAATTAAGAGACAAGGCTACCTAAATTCCTTGACATTTTTATTTTCCCTTTTTATTTGTATGGTGTGGATGTGGGTGCATGAGTGTGTGTACACACATGTGTGTGTATGTGTGTGTGTGTTCTCTTGTGAGTTTCTATGCGTGTGAGTGCAGGTGCACATATGGTGTGGCCTGTGTAGGAAGGTCAGAGGACAAGCTTGGGTACCACCCCGCCCCTTTCCACCTTGTTTGAGGCAGAATCCCTTGTTGTTCACTGATGTGTATGCTTCTCTAGCTGGCCTGTGAACTTCTGGGGACTCTTAGTCCTCCATCTCACCACAGCTAAAGTGTACTGACAGATATGTGCTACCCCATTCAACTTCTTATAAGCTGTGGGGGATCCTAACTCTGATCCTCACACTTTCACAGCAAGTGTTTTAATCACAGGATATCCTCTACTCTTCCTTGTCATTCTGGACTTGCAGTTTCTATCTCCAAAGTCAACAAAATTGTATCTCTCTGATTTTCTTTCTACGGTAGTAACTCCCTTGACTTTTTCAGAAATGGTCTCTGTTATTTTAATGCTGCATATGATAAGCTAGGATAATATTCCCTTCCCAAGCATTAATTTAATCACACCAGTCAAATTCCTTTGTGATTTTTTTTAAAATGTAAGATATCGTGCCACTAGTTCCAAGGTCAAAGACATGAATATTATTGAGATACCAGTATTATAACAATACATCAGATATGCAAGGTGCAACTATAAGTTCCTAACTGGTTTAGGGGAAATAGAGTGGACTTGAGCTTCTGCCTCTCTGAAGGGAGATTGGGTTTTACAAACGAGTTAACTTAGTGCTTAAAATTAAAACAGCAATAAAAACGGTGCACAAGATTCAGGATGATATGTAATATTACTCGAATTTCTGAATTCTAAATTCAAATTTCTAAAATTCTAATTGCAAATTAAAATTTCCAAAAAAGTATTTCAAGAAAAGATCTAAATTATTAGATCAAACCCCAGGTGACTTAAATGTGGGAATGAGCAAATAAGAATTTTATAATTTTTAAATTATATTCATCACATAAGGCTCAGTGTCCTCACAATAAATAAACAAGAAATAGCAAAGACATAGAAAATGGGTCCAAATACAAATTCTAGAGCTGAAATAAATTTATAAACAGCATATTTTTTTATTACCCATAGTGCCAAATTTTCTTCTCTTAGTTTCATGAAATGAGTGAAAAATGATTATTTTTTTTATTCTGCTAAGATCATGCAAATATGGAATAGATACAAGATTTTGCAAATGTCTGTGAGAGATGAACTACGAGATGAACTACAGGAATCAAGCTGAAGAGAAAGGCTGATGTATCTATAAAGTCATAACAACAACAACAACAACAGAAATGTCCCTTAGAGAAATATGTACAGAACTTCCAGATAGTGTGCCTAAGGTGAGTAAACCAGGGTCAAGACAAGGGCACTGGGGAAGGAACTGTTTGAAAACTGGGAGGAGGCAAACTGAAGCACTTTTAGTGACCTTGGACTGCTCTTTAAGTAGCTGCTCAGGCTCTGACTTTACTGAATCATTTAAAAACAATGTGGCATTTGGAATCATAAGCTGCTGGTGTTGCTACTGTAAAACAGAAAGAAGGCAGAATCTTTAATTCCAGCAAGACTGAAAACTACTAAGGTGGAAACTTTTAGAATAACGTATTTTCCACTGATAACTATGGCTTTAGCTGAAAGAACTTGTTCCTGTAAAATCACAGGGCTGCAGGAGAACCTGGACATCTGATGTTCCAGTGCTAGATACTTCCCCAACTTTGTTAAAGTAAGGAATCGAGTGAAGCAAGTGCCAATACAGAACAAGCTTTGCTGTCAATATCTGGAGAGTGATCAAATAATCATGGAGCCCTCAATAGGAAATCTATGAAATAATGATCTATACAATTGATGAATGGGTACAAAAAAGCTATCAATATGCCAATAATGACCCATTTTCCCTTAATCAAAAATCATCCCTTTAGAAGACCATTAAAAATACACTGGACTTCAGGCCTCCATATACCAGGATATACCTAATTGTGTCCAGGCAAGTATATCATCAAAGAAAAAGGTCTTAGTTTGTGATTATGGAGCCCAGTGTATTTCAAATGCTGTAGATATTATATGATCATTTGCAAAGAGAAGGAGAAAAAACACTCAGCAGATTCATAACAAAAGTCAAGATTCCACAGACAGTGAGGTGCTTCCTCAGGGAAAGACACTGGCTTTCAAGCCTGACCACTAGGTTTGAGGATGGGAAGGGGAGAATCAACTCCTGAAAGCTGCCTCTGACCTTCACATGCCAGTATTGGCAACAACGTGTCCACACACATGCATAAAATCCCCCATACAGATGAAATAAATAATAAAAAATAATTGTTAAAAAAATATATAATTGACATTTCTACAGGGAAACTGAAATTAACCCAGAATAGAGATGGAGTCCCTAAAGGAAAGGTTGATGCTTAATGCAGAAAAATTTATAGTTCCACTTAGCTCAGGCCAACAAAACACTACTAAAGACTGGGTCTATTATGCAAAAGTCATTAATTTTCTCATAAGTCTGTTGTCTGGAAAGTCTAACCCAAGGTTCAGGTCTTGGTCCCAACTTTCTGTCTGGCTTGTGTAACTTCCTACTTTGTGTACATCAGGGAAAATGAGAAATATTTCTTCACTTGAGGGCGTCTCATTGCTAATTAAACTCTAATGGCCAAATCATCACATTGGAGATTATGGCTTCAACATATGAATTTTAGCAGCAGAGAGACATAATTCAGTCTACCTCATAGTTTAGTCTGAATCCTCAGTATGATTCAAGTAAATATAAATTCATAAAGTTAAATAATCTAGAATATGCTATACTGGAAAGTAAACTCTGTAAGTGCTTTCCAGAATGAAATAGTGCAGGAAAATCTAGAACCATAGTTGAAAGAAGGGTGTACTATTTAGGGTTCCTAGAGTAACAGAAAAGATGGGCTTATCAGATTGACTTATAGAATAGGATTCGGGTAGTCCAACAATGGCTATGCCACACTAGAGAAACTCAGAATACAGTAGTTGCTCAGTCAAAGTGGCTGGGTGTCTCAGCAGTCCCAATAAGGTCCTGAAGGCCCCATTCCTAGACATTTGCTGGTCTTCTGTCTGTGCTGGATCCAGAAGTTGATTCTGATATCCACAAAGGAATGCCAAGCAACAGGCCAGATAAACTGGCCAGTGAAAGTGAAGGCAAGCACACAAAACTGCAAGTTTCCTCCCTCCATTCCTTCTACCTCTGCTGCCTCCAGAAAGTGCTGTCTACATTCAAGGTGCATCTTTGGCTTCAAATAATCTGATCTAGAAAATTCTTTACCAGAGTGCCCAGCAGTTTGCATTTTAGTTGATTCCAGATCCAGCAAATTGACAATCTAAATTAGCCATCACACAGAGCAATAGAGAAAATATAGGAAGAAATAGGAAAATGTGAATTTATAAAACAACAGCAAAAAAACAACATAAAGGAAGAAGGGAAAACAAATGGAGAATATCAAAGAAATGAAGTCTGGAGAGACAGCTCAGCAGTTAAAAGCACTTGCTCTTGAACAGGACCTGAGATCAGCTCAACACCTACTTAGTGGCTCACAGTCACCTGTAGTTCTAGTTCCAGGGCATCAGAAACACTACCCTGACCTCCACATTCTGTTATGCAACCAACATGTGACCATTATTTTACTGACAATCTGAATATTAAAGTATATTTTGTTTTACTCTAATAAATACCAGGATACTCTAAAGTTCATTTATCCCCAAACTGTAAAACCATAACCAAGTGATAACATCACAGTCACAATCGTACATGCCATTCATTCAGCTCTCTTCCTGGGAAAACATCCTTTTGGGGGGCTCATCCAGTCACCTTCACACTTTTGCAGCAGGTCTCCTGACTTCTGCTTTCCCTAAATCCATCATTTTTCCATTTAGCCAGTTTACAAATACCTACATAAATCAGTTCTCTCTCATCTTTTGGCCTTCTCAGCTTTATGACACCATGATACAAGTGTTTTTCTTGTTATTATTGAAAACTCTTAGACATCAAATAGTTTAATGGCCAGTGTTGTCATGATGCTATTAAGGATTAACCATATTCCTTAAGGATGGCAAACTTGGGTGCTCCAACTCTAACACTTCAAAATAGGATTTATTTTTCTTTTGTAACAAAAAAGTCAATTGTCAAGACAAAGTACAAGACTAAAATATCTTTAGTACACAGGCTTAGCATATGTTGAAGTAAGACTATCAACATCTCTCATGACACAGTTTGTCTGATGTTTACAGAAATATGCCATGTTTTGGGAAGAATGTTAAAATAGCTGATCTCCAGTGTTTTGAATCACTCTTCTTCTTTCAGATCTGCAAACCAAAACATACATTCTGAATCACTGTAGACTCCAATATGCTCCTATTCTATTCTTAGTCATGCCAGAGCTCTAGCTTATAAGATGAATCTTCATTTACTTAAATAATATGAGAGATGGGAATTTTGTATAGTTTCTGCAGCAAATTGACACATAGTCTTTCTTAAATGTAGATTTAAAACTTGAGAACGCACCTTTGCTTGCAAAATGCTAGCACATTTGTCACTTCTTGATTCAGAAAATAATATCGGTGCCAATAAAGTCAGATTATCATGAAAAAAAGCTTTCCAATTTGTTAACATATAAGTATTTTAAGGATTTATTTATTTTTAATTTATATGTATGAGTGTTTTGCCTGCCAGAAGAGGGCATCAGATTCCCTGGAGCTGGAATTAGAGGTGATTGTAAGCCACCATGTCAATTCTAGGAACTGAACTCAGGTCCTCTGTAAGAGCAGCAAGTGCTCTTTACCACTGAGCCATCTCTCCAGCCTCAATACGTGAATGCTTATAATGATAGCATATTGTTATTAAGCTTCATCTAACATTTACAGTTTTCTCCATTACATAAGTTTTAACTGTTAATGGACAAGAATGCATTATCTGATTATAAACAAATATAATATGTATAATAATTATAAGAGCTTATAATTTACTTTAGCTTTGAGACATAGGAGTTGAACATTAACTGTTCCGACACTTACTTTTTACCTGTCTTTAGTGTACTAAGTGTACTGGTTGCTTATATTATTAATACTATTTATCTTGTGGATTTCTTTTTTGAAAAGACTATCTATGGCTATATTAAATTCACCCCCTCTGATAGCATAGTCATCAATAACTGCAGCCTGTTGTCTTCATCACTTTCTCACATCAAAAGCCAGGTTAAACCCCATTAGCAATTACTATAATGCCTTTCTTTCTTGACCCTCAGCTCCCTGGTATTTTTCTCACATTCCTATACTTCTTTCACAAAACTCAACCCCTGACTTGTTCATAAAATCTCTAAGCTGAACAACAACAACGAAAGTCATAAACACATGCATGCAGTCATGGAGGCTGTTTTTACTTGAAAACATTCCTCTGACTAAGAAGACCTCATATTTCATCTTGGTGGTTCAATAGCCTTCATTTCTCATAGTTACACCTTATGATATTTTTATAAGTGATAAACATTTCCTCAGCTTCATTCTCATTTGAATAATAATGCAATATATCTGAGAACATAAGGGTAATCAGAAGATAATATCTGAAAATATCAAAGAAACAGCCTGCTTCTTTTTCATCCTTTACCATGGATGAACTACTGTTGTCAGTATCTACAACCAACAGGCCAACTTGTGTTCTCCCACATAGCCAAGAACATTGTTCAACAACTGCCTCCACTTCTGCGTTTTCGTTTGCTTTCCTTCTGTATGGGATCATTCTCACAACATAAAAATATCCTGAAATTTCTTCCTTCTTAGAAAAAAATGAAAAAATCAACGCTATTCCATTCTGTCTTCCATTTAAAATCCCATATGCCTGCTCTTTTTATACAATAATACTCTTGGAAGGCATGGTCTACTTTTACTGTCTTAAAATTTTCTGTTTTGCCTTGAATGTGTACCAATTAAGTTTCTATTCTTACAACTCCACAGAACATACTCTAAACGCCACTGGTGTCTACGACAGTGGTAAATGTGGTGGTAATTTCACAGGCTACCTCTGCCTTGGCCACAGCAGTGTCTGACAGAGATGATCAGTCTGCTCCCCAAAACACTGTTCTTCACTTCTCGCACAGAACACACATTTTCCAAGCTCTTTGCTTGCTTTGACACTTCTCACATATCCTCTTCAGACTCACCCTAATCTAAGTATCTGTACATATTATTGTGTTCTTCAGAGCTCAAACTTTCAATCTCCTTTCTATGAATCTCTAATGAATATAAAGCAACCGATTGTCTCCATTCCCATGACATTAAATGCTGCCTGAACAGGGAACACCAAATATATACATCTGTTTCCTCATTGAAGGTAACAACAAGGATGCCCAAAATCCTTCTTCAGCTTACTACACCAAGTCCCCCAAAAGTGTTTTCTCTGGCTCCCACCTCCCTTTTCCAAATACTTCACCATCTCACTAAATATCTTCTAAATATCTGCTTTAAATTACCCAGGCTTACAACTCTATTTCTCTAATTCCCTACATCTAACCCAATCCAATATTTTGAGAACAAAGAAGAGGCTTATTGCTTTGTGTTGAACATAAGAGAGTTCTCCTCTCACCCACTGCTTGACATGTTTATTTCAGAAGACTAAATTTGTAATCCTATGTACTTTCTCCTCTTGGTTTCTCCTGCCTTTGAAAGTCTCATACATGTTAAAGCTTGGTTGTATTCTTTGATCTTGTTTGTCATAGTACAAACCAACCCAGTGTTCAGGCTGGGCTAGTCTTTCACCCTTGATCAGTACTCCTAGTACTTTCCAATTTTCCATTTCATTTATTTTAAAGAATTAGTGGTTTTTGTCAGTTTCATGACCCAGAAATATTTTCCCCCAAGTCCCAGTAGAGATCTATTGGAAATGTGAACCACAAGGTAGAAAGCACTTCTCTCTCCAGTTTCTATGGGAATATGGCAGCTTAACTTTGGCAGCCAACTTGCTCCAATTTGCAAAAGCCACTTCCTGTCATAAAAGCAAAAGTTAGGTTTTCCTCTGAATAAATCCAAATTAGCTACCATAGCTGATGCCCCTAATTAATGGATTTAATTTAAGTAGAAGTATTTATGATAAGTAATGTTGTTAAATCTTACTATTGGATCAAATATTGCTATTCCTGAAAATATTTGAGGGATCGTTTGACCTTCCTGACTGTGTAAGAAATGGCTTCTGCCTTTGCAACTTCGTGGTATACTGTCTACACTGTATAGCACGTTCTGATTTCATTTTATTCAAGAATAATCCTATTTTTCTTAACTTTTTAAAGAAGATTTCTAAGTTCAGAGTAGCTTTTATTTTCACTAGTATTTCTCAACAATTTATCTTCTAAATGCAGCCAGAATCTACTTGTCAACTTCATCCATCCTAGTCGAAGCCTTGTTCATCTCACTGGAATTATCATCAATAGCCACTAATCATCTGCCATGCTTCATCCCTTGTCCTTTTAATTTTTTACTGTGATGTGACTGCTGTATGACTTTTAAATCATTACCAGGATTAAATCAAATAAGATTGTATATTTCCACTTTCTTCTTTCCAACGTTTTATATAGATTTTACAGTTCACAGAAAGATTAGAAGAAGCACACAGTAAAGTGTGTTAAGTTCAGTCTAGGTTCATGAAATGTGAACTTTTTGAACACTGGTTTATCGCTCAGCATTCCCCTCACCAATATAATTTTCATATGCTAATAAATGTATCATATGCATGTTATATATATATATATTTCTAAAATATTTCAAGGTAAAACATCTCAATTCCTTCTATATATAAATATTACATATATAATATATAGTGTATATATGTAAATAATATATATTATATAATAAAATATTATTAAAGTTTATCCTTAACTCTTTTAGCAAGAATCAATTAACATTCTATTACCTAACTACACCATTATCATGCTAAAGAACTTTAACAATGATACAATTGTTACCTAGCAGTCTATTTTCAAATAACTCAAATATCTCAAAAAAGTCCATTATATTATTTATATAATTTAAAAGTTAGTAATACATTGCATGTGGTGTTTTGAATGAGAATGTCCTCAGTAGGCCCTACATACTTGAACATTTGATCCCCAATTATGGGAGGGTTCTGGAACCTTTTAGAGGTATAGCCATGGGGAGAAAGTGTGTCACTGGAGTAGGCCTTGAGAGAGTTCAAAGTCAGGTTCCACTTCCAGATTCTTTCTCTGTGTTCTGTACCTGTTTGATGATGTGAGCACTCACTTTTATGTTTCCAGCCACCGCTATCCCCATGCCTCCCCTTGATGATGGACTCTTACCCTTCTGGAACCATAAGCCAAATAAAGTTTTCCTTTAAAAGTTGCCTTGGTCAGGGTGTTATTTAAAAAATATTTTATTCATTAGTTTATTATTTTATGTGTATAAGTGTATTACCTGCATGTGTACACATATTATGCAATGGCCATGGAGATCATAAGAGGGTGTCAGATCCTCTGAACTGGAATTACAGAAGGTTGTTAGCTGCCATGTACGTGTTGGGATTTGAACCTGGGTCCTCTGCAAGAGCAGCCAGTGATCTTAACCACTGAACCATCGCTCCAGCCCTGGTCATGGTGTTTTATCACAGCAACAGAAAAATAACTAATACTTTGCATTTAAAGGTCTTGGTAAGAATCAATTTATATAGTTAATTGGGGAAAAAGTATTCTTCCATTTTGCTTAGCGATTTTATTATTTTAAATAAAATAAAATTTCTCTTAATTGAAAATCATATGAAATCTCTCATTAGCTAAGTTTAGGGCACACATTTTGGAAAGAATAGTATATGAAAAGCTTCATGAACATTTCATTAAATTAATCAGCCTTAAGGTTTTATTAATCATAATTTTGTCACTAGAATTAAATTCCTAATAGGGGTATTTAAAAAGTAACAATATTTATTTAGCTTATAGCATTGGAGGTTGAAAGTCTAAAAAGCACAAGATAGTATCTAGCAAGGGACCCAAGATACATAGCAAAACATGTGGGGAAGAAAATAGAACACATCAAAGAAGGATGCAGAGTAGGGCCAGCCTTCTTTATTCTGTAATTCCTATCTCAAGAGAATGACTTCGCCCCTTCTGAAAGCAGATCCCCATTGGCCTAAATTTTTCTGCTTAAATTTTCCTCCATGTCTAAATACTGCTACACTGGTAATCCAACCTTCTACACACAGAACATACTCAAACTACATCCAGACCATAACAGACATCAAGTGGGAAGTGGTTTTTTGTTTTTTTTTTAATGTCCCTGAATATTGTCTTCCAGATACTGTCTACCTGGTTGCTGTGTAGCTTTCTCCTTTGAATGAAATATTTCCTTTTGGAGGGTGGGGAAGGCTCCTGAGAACTTGGGAAGTAAGGAAACTTACAGGGTTCAGAAAGTAAAACACACCCAAGTCTTAGAAGGCCACTCCCCAAGGTTATATGTGTGGTATAGGTAGCCAGGAAGAAATGTGTGGTATAGGTAGCCAGGAAGAAATGTGGCCACCGGGCCAAGCAAGCCCTGCAAGGAGACCTAGGGACACAGCTTCCCTGTTATCACCCATGCTGGGTTGGGCCTTTCAGTGATGTAACTTCCTTTGGGTCACCCATGTTCCTGTAGGTAACTCCCAATCCTACCACGGTATATAAGTAGCTCCCATAAACTCACTGGTTCAATGAGCTAGACTTGGGGAGAATTATTTCTTTGTTCTGTTCTTAATGTTATATTTGGGGCAAACAGATGTTTGTTCATATCACTCTAAGAAAAGTCATACAACACTGGTAAATATCCATGTGCAATATGCATTAATGCAATGTATGTTTTTTGGTCACAGGGCAAGCTATTAAATAGCATGTAGATCAAGTTGGAATAGTTAACTCTTTTTTTATCTATCTATTCTGCCAATCATTGAGAAATAAATATTGAAATTGCGACCCAAAATTGTGGGTCTAACAATTTCTATTTGGGGAATCTATTAAGCTTTGTTTTGTAAATTGTGAGGTGTAGCTTTGTTCAGAATTGTTCTGTCCTCTTGAAATGAGCTTTTTACCGTTATGAAATGAGCTTTTTTTTTTTTTTTTTTTTTGCTGGAGGGTTCTTTAGTCTTAAGACTACTTTAGTTTGAATTAATATAATTACCCCAACTTAATTTGGTTTAGAGTATGCATATTATAACTTTTGGCATATTTTTATTTTTGAGCTTTTGTATTTGAAGTTTATTTCCCAAATGACTGAGACACTTTTGTCTTGCTTTTCATTTAATCAGAGGGAAGGGTTTTCTTTGACACTTTTCCTTGTGTGCCTGATGGCTCATATTTACTCTTCCTGTTACACTTTCCTATACCCTCTCCTAGTTGTCCCCTTTTCCCTTAAATAGTCCTCCATATGGTTTTATTTCATATATTTAAATATCCATATGTATAAAATATAGATACATATAACAAGTAATGTACTAACAACAATATAAAGATGTATTAACAACACAACTTCTCATATGTTAGAACATTTAAACCACTATTTCGTAACAGAGGTTAAAGTCATAACCTTATTGCAACTCAAGAAGTTGTAGCTTCCTTGATTTTCATTTTCAATGACCCTCTAAATCCCCCAATTCTCTAATAATATTATAACTAATTACTGTGTTACTTTTGAAATTTTGTTAATTATAAGAAAAATAAAATCAGTGATCATAACCAGGGACTTTGTTCATGTATTTAATGAGGGGACATTTCATTTTTTCTCTGACAAATTATCAGAATTCACAATATTTTTTAAATAAGTCTGGTGTTTCAAAAGGGTCAAAGAGTGGATAATTTTCTATTTCATAATTTATGTTCATGAACTTTAGTTCATGAACTACAAAATTTAATACTTCATTCACATGAATTAAAAAATAAGTAGAAATTTAAATGTTCACTAGAAATATCTCCAAATTTACCCTCACTAATTATATAATATATATATATATATATATATATATATATATATATATATATATGTATTTGAAATACAGCTACAAAAATTCTTGAGGTTTAGTGGTCACCGAAAAAAATTTATGGTAAAAACGTACTTAAGTTTTCATAGAAGATAAACTAAAGGTCATTATTTAAACAGATTACCTGCTGCTAAACCAAAAGAAAAGGACCACTGAGTAATGACAAGGGCACCCCACAAATTCAAGGGCATTAAGTACTGCTGAACAGTGGAATGATTCAAAGTGCGCACAAGAGACATTAATGTTACAAACTAATCATAGATAAAGTCAATTATCTGACAATAAACTGTGGATTGAGACCCTTTTGAAATAAAGGAGAAATATGAAACATCAAGAATTCTGAAGGATTTAACCTTGGAATAATAAAACAATTAAGATGAAAAGTATCTTATAACCTTGCTTTAATAAGAGAAATCATTACATTTTGGCAAAAAAAGTTTATACTAACTCTTTATGAGGAGTACTGGATAATCACAAAATAATAAAATAAGAGATAGACAGAAATATTTCTATGATGAAAATCAGAAATTATACTGAGAATGAACTTTAAACTTAAAAGTTGAAATTAAACCATGACAATAATTAAACAAATACTTGACAAATCAATATGGAAGAACACTCTGAAAATGTGACTATATCAATATAAGCTAGTTTCATTTTTTTCTTTGGATGTGGGAAACATTTGATATCATACAATTAGATTTTGGTAACGTATTTTGCAAATACTTTTAGGAACAAGTTGAGAATCATGACCCAAATTGTAATACAATTACATAAATGAATCTTTATCCAATCAAGATTCTAACTAAAAAAAACTCAGTATAATCACTTTGCTTGTATCATTTAAATATTTTTCCAGTTTGAAAAGTTATATACACAAACACACACACACACACACACACACACACACACGCACACACACATCTGTATAATTTGTTGTGGTTTGAATGAGAAGTGGCCTCAATAGGCTCACTTGGTCCCTGGCTAGTGGCCCTGTTTGGGAAGGCTCTCGAAGTCTTAAGAGGCAGTACCATACTGGAGCTCATGGGCCACCAAGGGTAGGCCTGGAGGCTTTACACCCGGATTTCACAACCTGTTCGTTCTTTGCCTCCTAAGTGCCACTGTAATTTGACCAGTCAGCTTCCGGCCCCTGCCACTGTGCTGAGCTTGCCTGTTGCCATTTCTTTCCCAGCATGGTAGACTGTATCCCTCTGAACTGTGAGCTAAAGAAAGCCTTGCCTCCGTGGTTTCTTTCATCAGGGTATTTTGTCACATCAACAAGGAAAGAAAATGAGACTGTAGGTAATGCAAAATTGAATTATTTCAAAGAAAAAAGTATTATCTGGAGCTTTGATATTCCCCAGCTGTGTATCCTTCCTTTGGTTAGACTATGTTCCAGGAGCTGATACTAAGGTTTGACATAGTCTTATGACTAGCTCTTGGAACCAGAATGTGTTCCACCTGTAAACCAAACATTCAGAATTGAGGAATAATTTGTATACTGTAAGATTATGGATGTATGTGAGATAGATAAATTGTCTGTAGTGCCTACGTCATTACAGCATGTCAATCCACATCACTGTGCAATGAGACCTTGAGATCATGGAATTCAAGCTGAACGTAGTAGATGGAGATGGCTTTGCATTCTTTTATGGGTGTGTGTTGGATGTGATAGGTAAAGATTATAACTGGTAAGCAGGATGTCATGTGGATAACTGTCATCTAGAAGACAGACGACAGTGGTAGAGAAGGAAGAGAGAAGTTGTATAGACAGCCTATATTCTATTTCCTCCCTATATAACCTGTCAATCTACTCTAAAATCCTGGCCCAGCCTTCACTATAAAATTTCAATTTGAAAAAATAAAATGATTTAACCCTGGGCAATGTGCTGGTTATTTTTTGTTCACTTGACATAAACTGAGTTGCCTGGGAAGAGGAGACTACATTGAGAACTTTCCTCCACAGAAATCGCCTAGGGCCAATTCTACGAAATATCTTCTTAGCTGCTAATTCATAGAACAGGGCCCAAGGCCATCCATGGGCAGGTGAGTTTGGGATGACCAGGAGGAGTGACTGAGCAGGCTAGAGGGAGAAGGCCAGTAAGCAGTGCTCCTCTGTGGTCCCTGCCTCAGTCGCTGCCTCCATGTTCCTGCCTGGTGTTTCTGTCTTGACTTTGCTAGATAACGGACTATGATCTGTAAGACAAGTAAACTCTTTTCCCCCTATTGCTTTCGGTCATTATTTTACCACAGCAACAGAGAAGCAAACTAGAACAGGAGACAAAAAGTCTTCACCAACAGACAATCATCAGATTAACCATGAGACCTTGAACATTTAACAGAGGAGTTATATGAGGTCATCACGATTACTGCAGGTATATCTTGGAAATCGCAATGCCTGGCAACCAGAATATTTCTTTAGGTTAAACATCCTCAAGGCTTCAGATGGTCTGTTCCTGACATCAAAATTCAAGGTGCCAGGGTATTTTCTCACATGGGCACTAATGAATGGTCTATATTCTCAAAGACCCAGAAGTCATTATATTGGCATTTACAATGCTGTCCTGATCCCTGATCTAGGGCTTTCCTAGAGAATCATGAAAAGGAATATTCTAAAAGAGAGATAAGATGCCCCATGATAGAGAAGGAAAAAAGAGTCATCTTATCTGATGAGTATGTCAACTGTCTCTTACATATTCACAAAATTTCTTTAAATTTCACAATACAGGGGCTGGAGAGATGATAGCGTTTAGGAGCACTGCCTGCTCTTGAAGAGGACCTGGATTCAGTTCTCAGCACCCACATGTGACTAACAGTCATCCATAACTCCAATTCCAGGGTATCTGATGTCCTCTTCTGACCTTAGAGAGCATTGCAAGACAGATGTGCATTTATATGCTTGCATGCATTGCACTCATACACATAAAATAAAAGTAATAAAAAATAGAATGTTAAAAAATAAAAATAAAATTCACAATACAAACCTACTTTACTATTACTTCCCTCAACCCAATATGGAGCAACCTACTCTTATCTCTCTTTGGAATGCATGCTTTGCTAAATAAACTTTTGCTTACAAACTCTATGCCTTCTACTGAATTCTTTCCTTTGAGGACACAAGAACTCAGACTCTTCTAACATAACTAGTTACTAAAACATGCGTATTACTTCTAAGCGTAGAGGTATGATCATCTTCCAGCATTCATTCCAGTTAGATGTGTTCATGTACTTTATTTTTATCAATGGAGAGTATATTGAAGTGGTCTATATTTTTTTCAGAACCTAGCTTTCAAGGAAATTCTTCTTTGGTACTCTTTTACCTTTTCAATGGATTAGTTGGACAATAAAAGATAAAATTAGATGTCCTTATGAATGCTGACTAAGCTAGTGCGTGAAAAACTGTGAGAGAGATGGCATACCAATCTATCTTCTGCGCAGGCATATTCTGAGGGTTATTGATTTCACTTGTGTTCACTATGTGTTTAGGGGATTTTGACTTAGTAGTTAGTGTTAACCCAGTGTTCTCTGCTGGGGTTAATTTAACTGTCAGTGAGTATTTACATCTAGAGATGTTATTTATTTTCACAGTTGGTAGAGGTGTACTTGAAAACTACTGGCCTTTACTGGACAGAACTCAGAAACTTCAAATATCCTACAGGATTCAGGAATTCCCCACCAACACAAATAATAAATTACCTCACTAAAACTGTCAATAAAGCTGAGATCTTACTTAACTAGACATTATTGAGGTATAAATTCATGTCAATCAGTTTAAATGTGCTATCTTCCTTTAGAAAAATCGCTCTCCTCAATTTACAGCAAAATGCTTCATTATGGATGTTTATGTACTTCCGAATTTGATTCTAACTGTGGTCAATCAATATTAAAGTACACAAAAAAACTGTTATTAACCCTATATTGTATGTTAGAGAGGATACAACATGGGCACTATTTCTAAAGGGAAAGTAAACAGTAATTTGCTGTTAGGACAGGAATTCTCTGATAATACTTCATTTTATTTTGTACTGAAATGCACATCTCAATCAAAACTCAAATCATGTCTCTTAGTCTGGACAGAGACTGCACTGAACTCCTGAGGTTTCATTTGGAATGTGGAAGCATTTCTGTCCCTGGAAGATAAAATAGGTGACCTATGAAGAAAAGGATCTAGCAGAATAGTAAAACTTCCTGGGTTTGTTTGCATTAGGTGTGTGAGGTGTTTTAACCCTTTGGCAGTGGTAAGAAACAAACTTAGAGCCTCTTGAATGCTAGGAAAAAGCTATCCACTGAGCAACACTCCAATCCTGTTTGAGGATATTTTAAAATTGTATTCTGCATGCATTATACATAAAGTTTCCTAAAGAGAGGGGAGAAACAGTAATATTATAGGGAAATTTCATGAGCTACAAAAAGAAATTATAATTATTATTTTGAATCATTTATTTTTATGTTTATGTTTTGTCTGCACTTAGGTAAGTGCACCATGTGCATGTAGTGCCTACTGAATCCAGAAGGTAAGAAGGTGTCAGATTCCTGAAATGGGAGTTACAGATGATAATGACCCACTGGATGCCCATGCTAGGAACCAAGCTGGTCATCTGCTTGAGCAGAGCACACTCATAGGCGTTGAGCCATCTCTCCAGGCCTAGGAAATTGATCTTATGGAATACACTGATAGAAATACAAGCCTTTGATGAGTGTATATAATGTTAAAACTATTGAATAATGAAACAGTTAAGTTCTTTTCATAAATATTAAATGAAATGGAAGAAAGGTTGCAGTATTTGGCTATGTAACTAAATTTACAATTTATTTTAGTCTATAAGACTTCATATGAATAACTGATAGAGGAAGTAGTGTTTAGAGGAGTGAAAATGTTTGGAAGTGGTAGACTCTTCATATAGGTTGATAATTATAGAGTAATAAATGCTTAATCAAACAGCCATTATATATGTCCTATATATTCTTCCAGTGAAGACTTGACTATTATTTTTACTACTGTGTGTGTGTGTGTGTGTGGTGTATATGTAGGTGGCACACTTTTTTAGGCAGGCACATGTGCAGGCCAGAAGTTGTCAGGTGTCTTTCTCAGTTGCTGCTGTAACTTCTTCTCTGAGAAAGGGCATCTCAATCAACCCAGAGCTGACTGATTCAGCTACAGTGACTGACCAGCCCCTGAGATCTGCCTGTCTCCACCACCCAGGGCGTGGATAACAGAAACATGCCATCATGCTCAGATTACATGAATGCTGGGCATCCGTGCTCAGGTGCTCATGCTTGTACAGCAAGCACTTTACTGACTGGAACATCCTCTAAGCCTGTTGTTTGAAATATAATTCTATCATTCAATATTAAATAGCTTCTCTGAGAATGTTTAATAAGTACTTTTAATTTTTTTTCTATACTATACATTCTATTATTTTCAGCCAGTAAATGTTGGTAGACTCTTATAATGCACAGTTAAAGAAATCTTTAAAATTCTGCAGCAGAAATTCTTATTATAACTCTAAGTAGAATATGTACTTAAATATATATAACTATCTGTTATTTATCATCCTATCAAGCTACTAAAGAGTTTTTCCCACTTCTCTTTGTGCCCGATCCATAACTGCATACATGGCACGTGATATTAGACTTATTGTGGCTCAGCTTTTAGTACAAGTAATGGACAGTAATCTTAAGTAAGTTTGTTCATGAACAAGACATAGATCTGTATTCCTCATGTCTCTATGTTAAAACGATGGTCAATGGTAAATGAAAATACTTAATAAAAACTTATCTGCTGTTATCTATTATTGGGAAATATTCATTTATCATAAGCAATATCAATAAATATAAATCCTAAAACTGAAAATTAAGAAAAGATTATAAAGTATAAAGATCAGCACATTTGTGTATCGCTGAAATTAAAAACTGAATGAATAATACCTTCTAATATTGGAAAAAGTTTAACATAATTCCAATTTGGATATTAAGTTAAAATTGAATTCATCTTTCACAGACCTAGGGTTATCCAACAGAATTATGCCAGTCTGTGATAATTCTCTCCCAAAGTTCTGTATAGTTTCTAGCTTTCTTTTAAAAAAAGAATCTTAGTGCTGTTAAAGGAAGTCTTGACTTTGAGGCCTTCAAATGCAAATTCAGCAGTTCAGTAATACAGCCTGTTTCTCTTGCTGATTCTGTTAAGAGTGTTCCCTTGGCATCATTTCAGATAGGCAAGTTCAATGAACCAGTATGTCTTTTACAACTTTTTGTGGTAAAATGGAACTGATTAACTCAGTGGGCTTTAACGACATCTAGTAGATTTGTCTGATTAGTCTTTTCTATTTTCTGTCAGTGTTTGCTACATAGCTTTGTTTCTCTAATTATCTTGCTACATTTTCATTGACATCATCAGGCTGATCCTTTAGATTGTTCTCATGAAACAAGCTCTCACTGTTTCACTGTGTAGCCCAGGCTGGCTTCCAACTTGCTAAGTAACCAGAGCTGTCTTTGAACTGATAACAATTCTTCTGCCTCTGCCACCTGAGTACTAAGATTAAAGGTATGCTCTCCTGGACCCAGCCTTGCATACTTGTTTTAAAAACTCCTAATTTAAGACCATAATTTCAATATGATCTTCATGTTACATGTACTATTAATGTCCTAATATTTTATATTAGAAAGCATCATTAGTCGATATTTAGTCAAACTCCAATCTGGCCTCAAGGAAACACTTTCTATGTAACTGTTGCTGTTTTAGATTTGTGCGGTTTATATGTGTGCTTTATGTACACATGTGCGAGGGTATGCATGACTCTGTGTGCATGTGGGACCAGAGGAGGACACAAAGTGTCCTGCTCTAACACTCTCTACCTTATCCCCTGAAAATGGGTTTTTCACTGAATCTTGGATTAGGTTTCTAGCCAACAAACCCAACAATCCTCCTGTCTTTGCACACTACAGTGCTGAGCTTTTAGTTAAACCTGAAGCCATGCTTGACTTTTTAAGTGGGTGCTATGATTTTGAACTCAGGTCCTCATGTGCATGCAGCATGTGCTGAGCGGTCTTCCCAGTCAGCCCTCATTGCTGTGTTTTTGAGTAGGTTAAAATCCTTACTATTTTCCATTTAATGAAAAGAGTCAAAAGAGGAAAGCAACCCACAGCACTAGAACCCAAATTAGAACTACAAGATTGCATTGCATGTTGACTGTTTCTGAAAGAATTAGAAATCATTAGCTTGAGAGTAAAGAACAGAAATCTGCAGCATACCCTGCCATCCACACAGGATCTATGGGATTCTTTAACAGTCTCTGTTTCCTTGAGCTGCTGAAAAAATGTTTTATCCAAAAGACAAAATAAAGCCAGGCATGGTGGCAGAGGTCTGTAATTTCAGTACTTGGTAGGTAGAGGAAGAAGAATCAGGAGTTCAAGGCCAGCTTTGGCTATAAAGCAAGTTGGAGACCAGCCTGGGCTGTATGAGACTGTTTCACACAACAAAATGAGCAAAAAGGGACAACAGATCACAAAGTCCTCTAGACAGTAACACATGATAAAGTACTGGATAGATTTAAAAATTCCCGGCTTTTTCTTCACTTTTCTTCGGCATTTATTGAACACAAAAAAGAGTTTCATTATGACAGGGTCATACATATGACTCATGTTCCTTGTGCACACTCACCCTCTATTTCTGTATCATGATCCCTTCTCACTAGACCCCTTCCTCTTCTTAAACCATCCTTCCAAAGAGAACTTTATAACAGGAGGTGGTGTTCAATAATATTATAAAACCCTGACAATTAAAGATTGCAAAACAATGTTCACATTAAAGAGTATCCAGAACATTAATTTTTGCCTTTTCCATAATTCTGTTTTCAAAACCAATTTTCAAACAATGATCTCCAATATTTAGCAAAGTCATGTAATATGGTGTAATGCTTTAGATTCCAAGCATTATTATTATTGAATTTTTTGAGACAGGATCTCCATGTAACCCCTGATAGCCCAGAACTTACTATGTAAACCGGGATATTCTCCATCTCACAGAGATAGGATTCCCTCTGCTTCTCTAGTGCTGGGATTAAGGGCTTGAGCGACCAGGCCTGACTCCAAGTAAGTATTTTTTAAGAATCTGACCTTGACCGTATCTTGTTATACTAGACACACAAATTTAGATAAAATGCTTCTGCTGACCATATTACTTTTAGCTCCAGTATAAGTGAAATAAAATACATTTGTTTGATTATTATCTATCACAGACATCAACATTTGTTTGGGCCAGAGCAAACTCATATATAATTCATCTGAAGAATATGAAGATAATCTTAAAGGTAGGTACAGATAGAGCACTCCTAGTATAAAACCAGAGGGCTGGCAAGATGGATCACCAAGGAAAAGCATTTTTTCCAGCAAGTCTAAGGCCTGAGTTTGATTGTCTGAACTCATGGTAGAAGGAAAGAACAAACTCCCACAGGTTAGCCTCTGACCTCCACATGAATGTTATGGCACATACATGCCACATATGCAGATGCTCACCCGAACACAGACACACATGCACACACACACACGCTATAAATAAATATGCTACAAATTAAGTGGGAAGTGAAGCCTCTGAACCAAATGAGGATATTTTAGTGTAAATAAGCAAAAACATCTAATTTTAATATACCTTCTAAATAATTAATTGGAATAAGACACGTAAGGATAAACTTGAAATTCTGAAAGGCCATCTATAAATGAGCACACACAGAGAAACTAGTATTTTGAGGCTCAAAACAGAAGCAGTAAGACATTAGTCCCCGGGGGCTGGAGAGGGGCCTCAGTAATTAAGAGTTCATACTACTCATTAAGAGACATGAGTTCAGTTCCCAGACCCACACCTGGGTGCTCACAGCTGCTATAACTCCAGGTCCAGTAGATCTGATGGATTACCCAGTCACCAGTACGCAAGTAGCCCTACACACAAACACACACACACACACACACGTGTGCACACGCAGGCACACACATACAATTTTTAAAAAATTCATTGGGCATGGTTGTGTACATTTTTTAATACCAGCAATCTAGAGGCAGAGGCAGGTAGATCACTGAGTTTGATACCATACTGGTCTACATAAAGAGTTCCCAGATAGTTGAGGATAAATAGTAAGATACTGTCTTAAAAGAAAACAAAAGAGGCATCAGGGGTTGGAAAGATAGTTCACTAGTTAAGAGCTACAGCAGCTCTTGAGGAGGACTCAGGTTCAATTCCCAGAACCCAGATGGCAGCTAACAACCATCTTCTGACCTCCATAGGCATTGCAGAACATGAGTGCACTTACACACATGCATGCAATACACTCATACACATAAATAAAAATAACAAATAATAATTTTTAAAAAGACAGCAGCTCCCATTGAGATGATGGAGGTAAGTGAACATTAAATAAGACAATAATCTACAATAACCTAAAGAAGTTCTTGCAAAAGCCTCTGACAAGGATGAATGTTTTAATCAGTGGTCAGCATTGAAGACTGATGTCTTTGAAATGGTTTGAGAAGTCATGTATAGAACACCAGAATTCACCGAACAATATACAGATACTGGTGTTCTGTCACTGTCACATTGCAATGTTCCTTGCATATGCTGAACAAATCTGTTAATGCTTCAATGCCCATTGCAAGTCAGAATGATTTACTTCTCTAAACTCTTCCATGCAAGCAGTATTAAAACTTATAAGCAAACAAATTTATCAAACTTTTTGTTTAATATATGGTAGTGACTTAACTAAAATTGAATCTCAATGAGCTTTTGCATCATTTTGAATTGAAAAAAAAACTATAGGCTGAAACTATATCTGCTGAACAGCCATTCTGAGAGACTTTTTTAAATATAAAAATAGGTGAATGTATTTTGTAAAATACAAATATTTTTACTGCTGTTGTTATTGTTTTGATTAAATCCAGGACCATGTTAAACAATTATTCTTCCAAATGTTTTAGTTATTATTTTTACTATTTTATGTGGATGAGTTATGAGCCTGTATGTATGTTAGTGTGCTCATGTCATGCACTGTTGGTGGAGGTCAGAAGAAGGTGTTGGATTCCCTGGAACTGGAGTTACAGACTGTTGTTAGCTGCCATGTGGGTGCTGAGAATCAAACCCAGGTCCTCTGCAAGAGTTAAGAGCTAGTTCTCCAAAGTGCTGAGCCATTTTCTTCAGCCCCATTACTTAATTATATTTTTAAATAGCATCAAGTGAATTGCCCAAGAAGGCTCTGAAGTCCCCATGCAGCTGAAGTGGACTTCAAATGGGTGATTGTTCTTCATCCAGCCAAGTAGCTTGGATTACAGTCCTTCATCACCACAATGGGGAAAGAGAGTTCGATTCAAACATTAGTGATTTGATTAACAGGATTCTGATGATCATGACAGCGAATTCTAGACAGTATGATTGGCACATGAAACACTGTATGTCAAGTGTTTTGCTAGAAGTATGAGTAGGATGCTCTGGGGACTTAGAGAAGTGTGTATTTGGATCTTCCACAGAAGCAGTCTGCTTCGTAATGAGTAAATAAATGGTGGTCAACTTTAATGAGCAAATGCTTATTTGAGATCAGGAGTTGCTTTGAAAGTTACAGGGATGAGTCAGTCATAGGTAATTGGTAGAAGCAAATGAGTCAAGAAAAATGTTACTGATGCTGTATTTTTCATGTCATAACTGTATTTGCCTAACCACCATATTTTCCATTTAATACTTCTGAAACTAAATAGAGTCACAGCCTCATTAAGATGCTATGCAAGGGGCTAGAGAGATGCTCAGAGGTTAAGAACACTGGCTGCTCTTCCAGGGGGTCTGAGTTTGGTTACCAGAACCTACACCAGGCTGATTACACCCACCTGTAATTCCCGTTCTAGGAGATCTAACATCTTCTTTTGTTCTCCTCAGGCACCTGCATGCATGAGGTGTACATATATACACATAGTCACACAAGCATACACATGAGATAAATAAAATGTTGTACAATGTCAGTTGGATGGAACTTGCAGTTGGATAATGTCTGAATCAAGATAATGTGCAACTGTAAGAAGCACACCTGTGCTATCTCTCCCCTTTGTGTTCAGTTGCATTTAGAGTTTTGATGGCAACTGTACCTGGTAAAACCAGTAATAGTACTGCCTGTACCATTTAATAACCAAATTATCCCAAAGAAAATATGTTCCTAAAATGACTCTATCTAGTTTGCCTACAAAAGTCTTAACTAACTCTTAATGTCCCAGAAAAACTGTCAAAAGCATTCTGCTTTATCTTGAAGAATGCTCCAATTTGGACAAAAGCAATATTCAAATTGTGTTTCTGCCCATTATTTAATCTCTTTAATCAGGAGAGGTGGTTTGAATGAGAAAGTCCCCAATGGGCTCCAAGTATTCAGTCCCAGTTGATGGTGCTGTTTTGGGAGGTCTTAGAGGGTGTGGCCATGCTGGAGGACACTAGGGGGCGGCCTTAGAGACTTCTTAAGCCTTACTGGATCTCTAGTAACATTCTGCTTCCTGTGCCTGCTTGAAGATGTGAACACTTAGCTTCTACTCCAGCCACCTCTGCTGCCATGCCTCCCTGCCATGATGGACTCTTGCCCCTTTGGAACCATAAGCTAAAGAAACTCTTCCTTTTATAAGTTCCCTTGGTCAGTGTTTCTATCACAGCAACAGAAAAGTAACTAACGAATACAGTAACTAATATAGGGATCATAACTGCACATTCTTGTTTCGCCCCATTGTGGCTTACCGTTTCAAGGACTAATTCATTCTTCACAGTCTTGACACTGAAATTTTATTTTCTCCTAATTTCATGGCAGAAACCCAGTTTCCACAATACTCATAAATAATACTTAACATGGTGATAGCACTTAGTTTCTCCTTAGGAAAGCAAGCCAGTCAATTGTTTACAGGTAGTAAAAATGGATTTTGCAATGATGATACGGCTTAATTCTCCAGTAATATGAATTTAAAATGACATAATGTTATCCTTTAGACTGTTGCATAAAATTTAGTGTTATTCTTGAAAAAGGAAATAAAGGACACTTTTGCTATGTCTGTTCCTCAAAGCTTTGCCATAAACTACATTTTAGTACTGGGTTTTTATGTACATAACTGCAAGAGAGAAATAAGGTAATAAAAGATATGCTTTTGAGTTATTAGAAAGAACAAAAAGGAGGAACTGCCATGGAGAACTGACATGAATGATATATATATATATATATATATATATGTGTGTGTGTGTGTGTGTATGCTCATCTGAAAGATGAATATACATATATGATCAGTATGATTATATAGGAACAATATGTAAATTTATTTGTACACACTAGACTTCATGTTTTATTTTACATATCTTTCATATCTTTTTCTTCCTATAATACTGTGTGCAAGGGGTATTATTACCCCTAACTTCCTATAGGGAACTAGAAGAAAGACATTTTTGCATCTCAGAGATAAGATGAACAAATCATTTGACTCCAAGAAACTTTATTTCTTAATCATCACACAGATGATGCGGGGAAACCAGGGCCTTCACAGCAGCAGAGGCTTCTCACATAAGATGCGCACAGTTTGGAGAGCTAAGGAATGAAACAGTACAACAGCTATGAGAACCACTCCAAGCCATGGTCCCTTGAACTTGAAGAATGAAATTCATGGACTAGAGAAAGTTGAGTTTTAGAATGGACTTTATTATAGATTCATAGGTAAGAGCTTAAGAGATTGTAAACAGTGATCCTGCATAGAAGGAACATGTTCCAGGGAAAGACTTTCCCATTTAGCTGGTAAGTTAGGGACTCTCTAGAAACTGGGGGAGGTAACTTGGTTCAGTCTTCTAATTTACATGGTGTCCATGTCGTCTCGGTTTTGGTTAAGTTCACCTGTGTATCTGCAGTGGTGTTCAACTTGGTGTTATAAAAGAAGGAGAAAGCCTGAGCAGGAACCAGATCCCCTTTCTGGTATCTCTTGACTTCTAGCAAGGATAGAACCAAGTTCATTTCTCATTCTGGCCGAGACCAAGATTCAAGACTGTAGCTTTCAAGGGCCTTCCCTCAACTGCCTGATAAGTTCTACCTCGTGTTTTCATTATAAAGATAATGATTTTGAAAATAAATATATGGAACACGAGACATAAAGAACAAATGGGCACCTCAATGAATTCTGCAAACAGATAAAACCAGTGTATATACTACTGTCTAATGAACATCTAGTGTAAGAATGAACATTAACAAATCCTGTTGATACATTGATACCAGTCCCTGATTATACGTCCTCCTCCTTAAATGTAATTACTTGATTATGTTTGCCTGTTTTTTAATTTTACAGAAATTGAAACATATCAAGTGTACCTTGTTTCTTTTCCATAACATCATTTGTGAAACTCATCCAGTTTCTGCATAAAAGAGTTATTTGACTATATTTTTATAAAACACTGTATTAAATGATTATTTCATGATGTACATTGCTTTGACACTCTTGATGGTAGGTGTTTGGTTTAGTTTGAGGTTGCTGAACAGTGGTATTGTTCTGAACATTTTGTGCATGTTTTTATACCCATATGCATTGCTAGTGTATGCAGGACTAGGAGTCGTAAGGATCACAGGACCCGCCAACCGTCCCCTGTAGTAGATTCTGTCATTTTCTTTAAGAATTTAAATTACATCTATTTATTTTTGCTGTTATTGTTTATTTCTGTGTGTGTGCTCATGTGTGTAGCACATGCATGCTTGTACCATGACATATGTGTGGAATTCAAAGAACAAATTGCAGTGGTCTCGTTCCACTATGTGGGTACCAGAGATCAAATTCATGTTGGAAAGCTTGGTGGTGGGCACCTCTACCTGCTGAACAATCTCACTACCCTGGATTCTCTCATTTTCTCAAGTGCTTGTATCATGAGCGGTAACACAATTCTCATTGCCACCAGGGTAATTTCTGCAGCAGATCCTCCCCTATACAGTTAATTTTTTTTTTCATTTTAACCATTGTTGACTCTGTGAATAATGCTTTGGTTTTAATTTTCATTTCTTTGATGACAAGTAGAGTTCTGCATGTTTATCGACTACTTGTGTATTGATTTCTATGCAATGCCTGTGTTAGATTTTCTTAATTATTTGAAGGGATGCCCTGCTTATTATGGATACAAGTTCTCTGTGTACTGAAACTTCACATCATGTCCATGAATTATATCCTGTACTTGGTAATGAGATCTTTGGTTTTCCCAATGAGATTTTGTATGTCCCAGCACTCTCAACCTGATTTAAGTGAATTTCTTGCAACAAATCTCATTATCTATCTATGCTCTATCTATCTACCCATATACCTATTTATCATCTATCTATCATCTATTTTTCTATTATTTATCATCTATCTATCATCTTCATCTATCACTCTATCATATATCATCTATCTACAATGTCATCTTCATATTATCAGATTTCCCATCTCTTTTTAGTTTGATGAAAAGTTTCATTAAGAATGGATCCTGATTTTATAAATGCTTTTCTAAATCTATTAAGATAATAATGTAGCTTTATTGTACCACCCTATTAATATAATGACCAATGGTTTCTTAACAGTAGCCGAAAGTTTGTAATAATCCCTATAATAAACCCCATTTGATGAGGATAAGCTACTTTCAATATATCCCCGAATTAACAGTCTAGATAGCTTGTTTAGAAACTTAGTGTGTGTATTCTTTTTTAATGTATCTTTTTTATCATTATTATCATTGTGTTTGCATATGAAGTGTGTTTAAGTACAAGTTCACCACAGCTCACATGTGGAGGTGAGAGAACAACTTTCCAGTGTAACTTCTCTTCTTTCACATTTATGTGGGTTCCCAGGATTGAACTCAGCCATTGAGCCCTCCCCTTAAACTCCTTATTTTCAAGTTCCTTTCGTCCATAATATTTAAAGTATATTAGGGGCTGGAGAAGTGGTCCATAGGTGAAGAACACTGACCGCTGTTGCACAGAACCTGGGTCTTTACATTCCCAACACACTCATGGCAGCTAACAACATATGTCAATAACTCCAGTTCCTCAGGATCTGATGCCCACTTCTGGCTTCCATGGACACTTCATACAAATGGTGCATTTACATCCATGCAGTCAAAACACTCATACACATAAAAAGAAATGAAAATTTGAAGTTTGTTTTATATAAATAAGATAACAGTACATGTTGATTAATTTTCCTTGTAGTATTTTTGTGTGTATGTTTCTGTGTGTATATACACCTGCAGTCATGTATCAGTGTAATACCTTGGTCATTTTTTTGTCTATTATTTGTTCTTTCTTATAATCCTTTATTGTATTAGTCTATCTCCCCCATTAATGTTTTAATAGTGTACTGTATCATTTATCTTACAAACAACAAATACATATTCTTTAAATTATTTATTTATTTATTTTAAAAATTGTATTATTTTTATTTTGTGCATGAGTGTGTTGTCTGCATGTATGTAAGTGCACCCATGTCACGCAATGCACATGGGGTTCAGAAGAGGACATTGAATCCCTTGGAACTGGAGCTATGGATGGTTATTAACTGCCATATGGCGCTGGGAATTGAACCCAGGTCTTTTTCAAGAACAGCCAGTTCTAACCACTGAGCCAACACTCCAAAACCCAAATATACATTCTTAATTTTCAACAATGCTTCCACTATTCCTTGAAGGAACTAAAATGAATCATACAACAATTTAATTCCATTTACCCACTACTGATCTCTTTTTATGTTGTTATACATTTTATTTCATTTTGCTATCATATGATTTGCATATCATATTGAAGTTGTTACTTATTAAAAGTTAGTATGAATTAGAGAATTCTTTGTCATATTATACTGGATTTTTTTTGTTCAAATCACTCACTTTACTAATAATGAAATTGGGTACAGGAAGAAAAAGTGAGTTTCCCAAAGTTGCTAATCTTCCTTAACAGAACCAAGACTTAAAACGTCTGAGTTTCAGGTTACTACTCATCTCTTTATAAAAACCACCTTCAAATATTTTGAAATTGAATCAGCACTCTTGTAGCTAGAGATGTATGTATATGCATATATGTATATGAACATAAATACACACCAATATTTTGTACACAGAAGTCTATTTAACAAACACTATGGGACCAAGAATCATCCTATGCACATGAATGATAAATGAGTCTTTCTGAATAGGGCATTTTTCTAATATATTTTATAATGGATTTAAAGAATATGGTATCTAAAATATGCCAGTTTGACCTGCTGATTAGGACTTTGATAAACAGCAGTTATATAAGATTTCTCTGAGCTTCATAATGTTCCTTAACAGAAAAAAATGAGAATCCCAAGTGAATGATACCTTCCCTATCCTGGAAGAGGGGGGTCGGGTTTTTTTTTTCTAAGCAGAGAGAAGAAAGTCTATAAAGAGCAACCTTGCTAGAGTAAAATTCATTCTATCTTCACAAGACGCTAGTCCATGCGCATACAGCTCTTCACATGCTCAGTGTTTACTACCCTTTCAAAGAAGCATAGAATGCTTTAATTTTTGGTCTTCGTTCCATTACTCAGATTCCAGTGTCAAAAAAAATCTCATGTGAATGAAATTTGTATGCTAGTATGTCTTAAATTTATTTAATTCTCAGAAGCCATTGAAAGTCTAAGAGGATAGGGGTTGACTTTTTTCTCTCCTAAGAAGATTTTTTTCAATGTTCATTAAAACTTACTATATAGTTTCTGGGAATATCCAACTCCAACAACTACATATTTAATACAAGATACACAGCCCTGGGAGATGGAGAGATGGCTCACTGGGTAAAAGTGCTTGCTCTGTAAGCATGAGGACCTGAGTTCAAATTTTCAGCCCCTCTGTAAAAAAAATCCTCATTTTGAGGGGGACCTGGACAGTTGGCTCAGCATTTAAGAAGGCTGCTTTGTGAACCTGAGTTTGTTTCCCAGTATCCATATTGAGTGGCTCACAACCACCTACACCTGTAACTCCAGCTCCAGGGATGTGATAACCTCTTCTGGCCTCCATTGTCACCTGTACTCCCCACAGAGAAATACACATTCACATAATTAAAAGTAAATCTGTAACTAAAGCTGGGCAGGACTGTGCATGGCTGTAACCAAACATTAGGGGAGGATACAGGTAGATCCTTAGAGCTCATGGGACGGGCAGCCTCCTCCAAATAATGAGAGGTAGTTCAGTAAGAGACCATTTTTCAAGACAATAGCATAGAAGGCTAAGAAGCTAAGGAAGTCACCAGAAGTCCTGATTTAGCCCCCGTGGGTGTGCACATCCACATACTCATGTGTATGCACTTCATATACATACAACACATACACACACAAACACACAGAGACACACACATGCAGACTTACGCTATGTATAGAATTATTTGTTCTTATACTGGATACATTGCAGAAAATAGTACCAGGGTTTTTATATACATCCTAGATTGTTATAATTTTTAAGTTTAGATGCCATATAACAGCAAATCACTTCTTAGAAGAGCAAGTTCATGAAACCCGGACCTTCTGACAGCACTCTGTAATTTAGTATTTGTTTTTCTATTTCCATAAAGAATTCAACCAGTGAGTGAGTTTTATGAAATAATTAACCACATACAATCTAGGAAGACACTGTCCACTTCACTTGTCAAGTACTCTGTTCTTAGAGGTGGTCTGGGGTCTTCATATTCACATATAGGTCATAGATTCCAATGCTGCCTGAGGCTTAGAGGGTATCATAGTGCTATACAAGGAAATGCTATCTGTGACAATTTTGTGTTTTCTTTCTATCACATGTGTCAAGTATAGATTTATTTATAAAGCAGGTCTTTCAACTTTAACAAATAATAAAAAATATGAAATTGTGAAGAAATAACTCCAACCCTCTACATATGTTTAAATGCTTATAAACCTCAACATGGTTTATAACAGGCACTAATCTAATGTGAATACAAAACAAGACAGCAATGTATCAAAAGGAGAATGAATTTTGCTTTTGGAAGAGCTGTTCAGTATCTGAATACAGAAGTGAAAGACAAAGAAAATAAGAGTAGATGATCAATTATAAGGAAAGAAGACACTGTAGGAAAGCCCAGTTTATGTGAAGCAGAGTTGGAATTCATAGACACTGATCAAAATCCAGGTAAGCAAGTGCTGAACCTGTGCTTCAAGGCAGAAAAGATGATTAAGCATCACAAATTCATGTCAAGGACTGCACTAAAAATGATGAGTTGCAATATCACTGAAATAACATTATCTTTTGAAAAGTTATTGTTTTTTTTCAAGAGTACAATAAATGAGTTTATTAGTTTCTGTTCTGTTGCTGTAATAAAATACCACAACCAAAAGCAATTTCTACATGATAAGAGTTTATTACAGCTTTTGCCTGCAGAATAATAGTCTATCATGGTGCGAAAGGCATGGTTGCCAAAGTGTGAGGTCAGATATAGAGAAATGGCTCAGCAAGAGCATGAACAAGGGACCCTGTTTTGGTTCCCAGCACACATAAGGGGGCTAACAATTTCTGTAACTCCAGTTCCAGGGGGTGGGGGGTGACACCTTTTTCTGGCCTCCTCAGGCATTGCACAGCATGGGTACACTTATACCATGTAGGCAAAACATACATACACTTAAAATAAAAATTTAAATAAATAAATAAATAAAAGGTGTGAGTCTGGCTTGGAAGTCAGGAAGCAGAGAGACCACATTTCATTCACACAGAGGAATCAGACAGCGAGAACAGGAATTGAAGGAAGTAAGGATATTCCCCTTCAAACCTGCTCTCAGTGATATACTTCTTCCAACTTAATACCACTTCCTAAAGGACAACTAGGAAATAAGTGTCAAATTTTTATTCAAATTACTACATTGCGCCTCTGGTCCCCATTGGCTCATGGCCATCTTGTGATGCCAAATGCATTTAGTCAACTTCAAAAGTCCCCATAGTCTTTAACAATTTCAACACTGTTCAAAATTTCAAAGTCCAAGCTCTCTTTTGAGATTCAGGGTAATCTCCTAACTATTGAATCCTGTAAAATCATAAGAAAAACGATATACTTCCATCTTATGGATGTATCATCCATAAGATGGCACAAAAATATATTTTCATTTCCATAGAGAAGAATGAATGTGCTCTAGGGAAAGACTGGACCAAAGGAAGACAGGAAACCCAGCAGGGCAATCATCAAATCCTGTAGTACCATGTCTCATATTTGGGCCTTCAGTTTCAAAGGACTTAGAAGGCTTTGCACCTCCATCTTTGTGGCCTGTAATACACATTTCTGTCTTGGGATGAATCTGTTTCCTGTAACAGCACACTTTGGGAGCTGCCCCATGTCTCATGTCTCTGGCATCTCCAGCATCTTGAGATCTTCACTGTAACCTGGGCTTCACTGTCACAGTTTCAGGTTAACAGCCATTCTTGGCCTTCTTACAGGAACTCTGACCCTGCTCTATGTTGCTTGGCCTCAAAAGCTCCCTGAAACCATAAGGGAAGTATCCATGATGAATTCAATCTTGCATTTTTATCTCCAAGCTCAGTATGATGGAGATAGTACTACCAAGTTTGTCTGCCAGCTTGGGGTAGAGCCTGCCTCTCTTGGACCACAGTTTCAGCAGCCTCCGTATGCTGAAGCTGGTGAAGAATATCTGTAGACACTTGCTTTCTGGGAGGAATCAGTTTCTTAGGCATTTTTCACAACTTGGAGGCTTAACTGGGTAAGGTCTTACCCTTAGTGACCTCTCTTGTTGCTCTAGTGAAGAGCTGGAGGCTTCTCTTTAATGATGTTAACATCCTTAACAATTTAACACCTCTTTTCAGTACATACCTTGACTGTAATTTTAAGCTTATCAGTGTTATTTTCCTCTCCAAATTAATGCCAGAGTTTCAGTGGTATACTACCTTGAAAATATCCTCCACCAAACAAATTAGTCTATTATTTTTCAGTTTAGACTTATCCAAATTTTCAGAACTTGGAAAGAACACCAGATTCTTTGCCAAAGTATTGTATGAGGGGGCCCTAGTCTTCTTTTTGATAGAGTGTTTGTTCCCTTCTGAAACCTTACATGTCAGGTCTCTACTGTCTGCATTTCTATGAGGAGTATTTCTAAGGTTCCAGTAGAATGGTCCATTAAGCTCAACTTCTAGCCTTTAATAACTTTTTCAAGTCCAAAGTTCCAAATTCCCCCACAAAATAGTGCAAAGACATAAAAGCCACATGGTGAGGTTCATCACAGCAACATCTAATTCTTGGTACCAATTTCTGTTTTAGTTACTTTTCTATTAAAGTACCATGACCCAGCTTAGACATGATAAGGGTTTATTTCAGCTTTCAGTTGCAAATGGATAAAGTCCATCATGGTGAGAAAGAGATGGCTACAAATGCCTGAGACCAGCCTGGCAATCAGGAAGCCTAGAGATTCCATTTTATCTACACATAGGATATGGATAAGAGAAGAGGAATTGTAATAAGGCCATAATCCCTCAATGTCTGCCCCTGGTGACGTGCTTCTTCCATTGAGGATATGCCTCTTCAAAGGTTCCATAACCTCCCCAAACAAGGCCACAAACTAAGGAGCAACAGTTCTAACAAAAATGTTAGACCTAGAATTTACCACCTGGAAAATTATAATCATCCTGTAACGGATGTCTAGTTCCTTCCTGTTTAATAGCGCTAGAACCAGAGTGATAGTTTTGCTTCATGTTATTTCCTAGGAACTGGATTGTTGGTTGTTAAGTCATTCTGTTGGACTTAAAAAATAGTCCTTTAGCTTAAAATTTATTTGCATCATTATCTTGTAAATAGCCCATCTGTGTTAACAGGCTAGACTGGGGCAATTTTGTTAGATTTTGTACAGTCTCTATCACTTATCTTGATATGCTTGTTATTTTCTTGCTATACCGGATTCCTTAGGGAGCTGGAGAGATGATTCAGTGGTTAAGAGCACTGAATGCTCTTAAAGAGAACCCAAGTCTATTCCCAGCATATACATGGTGATTAACAACTGTCCTAACTCAAGTTCTAGAGAATCTGATTCCCCATCTTCTTTTGACCTTTATGGGCATTGCACAACATGGATGCACTTACACACATGGAGGCAATATACCCATACAAATAAAATAAAAATAATAAATATTATAATTTTAATAAAAGATTCCCTAGAACCTCAGTTTCAATCCCTACCTTTGAACTAAAGAACCTGTCCTAAGTCAGTTCTCTGCAGATACTCTGAAGCTTCAAGTGGTAGAAACCTTAGCTTCCTAGTACCATTTATTTCTATTTGAATAAGGAAAGGTGCATGTCCTTGCAAGATGGCTATGGGAATCAGAGATAATGATGATGTTTTACCACTGTTTTACAGAGTCTCTGGCACCTCCAAGTTCTTAATTGAACTCTTCGAGTGTGGCCTCATCTATCCTCAAGGATTGGAGTTTCAATGATATGTTAGGAAATGACAAAATCTCTTCAATTAACAACCCACATATATCACAATAGTAGCTCAAACTTAAAATTATTATATCTAATGTATCCTATCACTTCTATTCTTTCCCTATTTTTTGTAAATATCATCTTTGTTTTCTCTCCTTTATTGTCAAGACATATTCACTCACAAAATTCTGCCAGTCCTATCTCATGAAGAGGTTCCAAATCTATTTCCTTAGCACCATCCTCAGAGCCTCTGTCACATCTCTTTCATGACACATCAACCTCCAAAACTGTGACACCCTCCAATATTAAGAGTTAAATTGATTTTCTGGGTCACGTGTATGTATCACCTTTCTGAGAACACTTTAAATCAGGAAACATAACTTAAAAATTAACTTATAAAAAGCATAATGTGAGTGGAGTGATGTCTCAGCAGTTAAGAGCACGGACTGCTCTTATAGAGGACTTAGGTTCGAATCTCAGCACCTCCATGGTGGCTAACAACTGTCCATCACTCCAATTCCAGGGGATCTAATGACTTTTCTGACCTCTGTGAGCATTGCAGGATGCACTTACAGGCATGTTACAGAGTATTTGAAGTGTGTCTGGTCAAAAGCAGGATTCTCTGCAGAGTCCAAATATACCTGGATTCCAAAGTCTTAATGTGATACTAACTATATAATGAAAAATCATATTTATATTGATTGAAATGGAAATGTTTCAGGTATTGAATTAAATCAAACACATTATTAAATTATTTTTAGATATTTATTCTCCCTAATTGAAACACAGTTGCTGGATAATTTTAGATCAGCTTGCAATAGCAAATGTTTCCATAGTGGTTGACATATGCCATGCATGGCTGCAAGGGCTCCGCAAATCAGGATCTCAGCTCTGTGACACTTGTATTAAGTAGGTTATTCCTCCTCCTCCTCCTGTCTTCTGTCTTGTTTTCTTCTCATTTAGCATAGACATGAAGCACTCGGTAAAAGGAAACAGAGCAGAAGCCGGCAAGGTCCAGGTCAATAGATTTGCACACATACTTAGATGTGGTGACTTATGGCAACAATTTATATGAAATTATGTGTTAAACTCTATAGAATATTCTTATATATCTACTCTATTTTCTACCACTTCAACTGTTCTATCCTCATATGAATTATGCCCAAATTGGATTTTGTTCTTTTGATATCTATATTGCTCTCTTATTAATTCAAAGTCCTTTACTTTCAAGACATCTTAATAGGAGCTACTTTTGCAAAGAAGATTGTATGATTTCAGATCATTATTTAAAATAATTATCATTATAACAATTCTGATAAAATGAACAGTTTCTCCTAATTCCAGGTGGGAATGTTGAAGGGGAGGAAAAGCTAATTTTTCAAGCATGTCAGAGCTAGACAGGTTAAATAAAGATGAAAATCTATGATTTCATACTTTGTACTTGTTTTTGCTATTCTTTCTTGGCAAAACTTTTCTTTTTCTTTCATATACTTAATAACACCATTATCCTTAAAAATTTAAAATAATATTTTATTATTTTAATTTACATGTATGAGTGTATTCCCTGCATGCTTGTAAGTGCATCATGCAATGCTCATGGAGGTCAGAAAAGTCATCAGATCGCCTGGAACCTGAGTGATGGACAGATGTTAGCCACTATAGGTGCTGGGATTCGAACCTAGGTCCTCTGTAAGAGCAGCCAGTGCTCTTAACTGCTGAGACATCTATCCACTCCCATTATGCTTTTTGTAAGTTGATATTTTTAGTTATGTTTCCTGATAAAAATTTAACATTTAGTCTTTGCATTACATTACTAATTACTTCATTGCTATTATGCTTTATAGCTTTTAAACTTTGTGTTTTACAAAGAATAAAGTATTTGTAGTTATTGGCAACAAAGACCAATATCATAAAAGAGAAATCAAAAGATTAAGAAAGTGAAATTCTCCAATAGCCAACAACAACAAAGAAAACTAATGGAAAGATACTCTTTCCAATAGCATATCCAATGTGGGCTGAGTATTTGAAGGTGTCAAAAGTAGGATTCTCTGCAGAGTCCAAATATACCTGGATTCCAAAGTCTTAATGTGATACTAACCATATAATGAAAAATCATATTTATATTGATTGAAATTGAAATGTTTTAGATATTGAATTAAATCGAATACATTATTAAATTATTTTTAGATATTTATTCTCCCTGATTGAAACACAGTTGCTGGATAACTTTAGATCACAAAGTTGAGTTACATTTCTTTTTTTTTTTTTGCATTCTCTTTACTAATCATGCTAAAAGGTAAATAGTACTAAAAAAAACAAAGCAAGCTAATAGCTCAATATATATGAGAAATCATTTTTAGATGCGAAAGAGAAACTTGAAATCATAGCTTCTTCATTAAGAAGTGCCAAGGCCTCATCCAAAGACATTAGTTTTTAGTCAGGATGACACTGAAAATAACATAAGAACCATTTTCATGAACTCCATTTTTTTTAGTTCTGTTCTTCAAAGTCATTTCTATACTATTCATATATTTCTGAAGTTGGAGGCCTAGAACTACAGATTCCATTAATAGATAATTTGTTACCACTTAATGCCAGTGGAAAGACTTTTGGGTGAAGAGAATTTGAAGAAAAGGACGTTATCTTCTAATTCTGTTCTCTGCTTTGGTGCTGCAATAAAGCAGAAGAGACAGAATATAACCCTGAGTGACCACCGCCCTTCAGAAGTTCCAACCTTGAGATTTGTACAATCTACATTGGGCTGTATATGCCCTGGCATAGTTACAGATACGGTGTTATACATTTATATTGTCATGTCATGTTAACATGTCACAAGATCATGTCACAATGTCAAAAGGTTCGACACTCTTGTGTCACTTTATGCCAATGGCTCTAGCAGCTAGGTTTGCTAAACCCTGAGCCGGATGCAGATTTCTGATATGTGGATATAACAAATGAAAGGTTTTGGGAAGCCAAGTGTCTAGAGAACAAGACCATCTATAAGTACCAACAGCTTTAACACTATGGTTTCAGCTGGACATTTTTGTCTTAAAGTGAAAGATATAAAGACATATCAACTCCAAGTATTTAAACATTTGTCTCAGGATAGGAGAGAGATGGCTCAGCAGTAAAGAGCATAGGTTGCTCTTGCAGAGAACCTAATTTAGGTTACTAGTACCCACATGGCAACCAACAACTGTCTTTGATTCCATTCCACAAGACCTGACACCCTCTTCTGGCCTCTGCAGACATTGCACCACATGGGTGCACTTACATACATGTAGACTAAACACTTGTGCACATTAAAAAAAATCAAAACTAAAAAACCCTGTAAACATTTATCTGAAGACACAGAGAATCTAATAGTTTCTAATCTCTTATCTTCTTTATATATGGGCATAATACATCCAGAGAATCAGATATTAATTTTATCTAGATTTAGAGATTGAAATTTTTATGTCATATGTACTTTTCTGTCTTTGGTGGCAATTAGCTCAGTACCTGGGAAACCCAGAGTAGGAACACCAGCAGATTTAGGTGAACTGATCATCTTGAGTAAAAGCAATTTTTTTACTATTTTGGAGAATATAATTTTCTTCACCTGGTATCCTATGTTTCAGTCATTTTTTTTTACTTCATAAAAAAAATTTCAAAATTTTTAATTTAAAACTGCTCTATATTTTACCACTTTTGTTGGTCGTAACCATGATCACTCATGCAAGTATAACTCTGGGATGATACACTTGAGGATCAAGGTTCAGAGAAGGCTTCCCTCAATGTCTTTCTAATCCTTATGGCTGGAGCAATGAACTGGTAATGTTATCACTCTTTCTTACTTGGTAGACTAGCATGATGGTCTCAGTATCTTCAGACAATAAAAACGAAAGTCATAAGGCTTATTCATTTCTACACTAACAATAAGATCATTTCTACTATGTAATATTAATGAAAACAAAACAAAATGTCCACTTAATTATTTGATCTTTTGATTTTATTTTTGGAATTTCTGAGACAGGCTCTTAACACTGTAGCTCAGACTAGTCTATAACCCATTATTTAGCAAAGCTGGCCTCAAACTAATGGAAATCTTCTTCTGCCTCTCAAAGTGCCAGGAATTGCAAGTATGAGCCACCATGTTTGGAAATGTCTAGTTTTAAGGAGGCATTCTTTGGAATTCTTTGGCACTAAAATTTATAATTGAGTAGGATAAAATAAAGGATGTAGAGAATTTAGCAGACACTTTGATTTTGAGAAATTTATCTTTTTTAACATTTTCCAGAAGGATAGATTACTGAAATCCAATAATCTGGAAGCTGTGGTGGAGGGAGCACAGAGGATGTCTCCTGACAAGGACAGAATGATTTTAACAGCTTTGCAAAATTGCTGTTTTTACTTACTTGTTTTCGTTTGTGACATAATCTTTTCCCCTTTATTTTGCATAAAATCTCAAATCTGGTGAGTTTGATTACCTCATCCATTATTTATGTTAATAAGGATCTTGGTGATCTGATGAAAAGATGACATTAACATCTAGTTTCTTTTTAAAAAGCCTGAGAAAAATAATTACTTCTTAGCAAAGGAGTGTTTGAAAGCTGCCTGATGGAAGAATGATCTTTTTACTGCTATTGGATTATGCACAAAGTTTAAATTTGGAAATGGAGAGATAATGTGGTGTAAGGTACATGAAGGACAGAAGGTACATGAAGTATTTCGAGTAGCCAAATAGGGGAGAATTGTGTTATTTACAGTTCTCTAACCATCGTAATTCTATGAGTTATAAGTAGGAGTCTATCAGATATATTTTTTTTGGATTTCCCTTGCAAGCTTGTTTTGTGATCTCTTCAGCTAATGTGGAGCTACATCAGGAAATCTGAAGGCTGGAAGAACAGAGAAGCTTTTAGCTCCTGCAGTAATGGTACTTGCTACTCGCTCGCTGTTGGTAATTGCTGGTGTTGCTACAGCACAGATGAAACAATGTAATCAGGAGTTGCATGGATCCTATCAGCGACTGAATTTTGATGCTTGGTCTCAGCACTGATGTCCATGACAATTCTTTAGTAGTCTTAGAAAGAAGTCTAGTGGAAAAAGCTGGTTCATGAATATTAATTCAGTAGCTAGGCTTTTGGGTAACAGTCTTTAGTCTTTTGTGCCTTTGCTAACCCAGGCCTTCTAACCCAGTACTATAATTGATTGTTTCATAACCCCTGTGTTTGAAACATGTATCATATTTCTATTTTCTTCCCTGACCCTGACCGCCACAATTTTTTAAACTATTTATTTATTTATTTATTTATTTATTTAATGTGTATGAATTTGATGCCTGCATGTATGTAAATGTATCCATCATGCGATGCCTGCAGAGGCCAGGAGTAGGGCATCAGATTCCCTGGAACTGGAGTTATGGTCAGTTGTTAGTTGCCATGTGGGTGCTGGAATTAGAACCAGGGTCTTCTGCAAGAACAGGCAGTGCTCTCAACCTCCAACTCCTGACTGACACAATTTCTAAACTTAAAGTCATGTTTACTTCTATAAAAAAAAAAAAACTCTCAATCTTAGAATCTATATTTTTAGCTGAGAAAATCAATATCGTTTATAAGGTCAGAAAATGCCAAACTTTGGGCCCTTAACTTCCCCAAGGTAAACATTTTTCAGTCTTAGGTGAAAATAAGTAAACTTATTCTTTATTAGGGATATCTACCCAAAGCATGATGTGGACTTGAAAGGAATTACACTTAAAATTCTCTATGGTGAGGCTAATCAATATGACCTTTGTGGACCAGTGCCTGTCTATAGACCTGGCAATCTGTGAAGACGGAGGGAGAGAAAGAGGGAGGGAGGGATGGAGGAAGGGAAGGAAGGAAGGAGGGAGGAAGAGAGGGAAGAAGGGAGGGAGAGAGGAAGGGAGAGAACAAGAAGACAAAGACGAAGACAAAGATGAAGAGGAAAAGAAGAGATACACAAAAATTGTTCTAGATGGAAATAAGTTCACTCTACAGTCCTTCATAGAAAATGTCCCTCTCCAAAACACATTGGTGAAATAATTTCCTACATGTGTTGTAAACTCCTTATCTACCAGATCAATAACACCATATTATAATGTGGTAAGTACTATAGAAAAGGGATGACAGACATAAAATTCAGAGTAATTCTAATGAAGTGTTTTTGCATTCAATACACATTTTCTTTTTGGAATAAACAAGTCTCAATTATGTATAAAATAAATACCAGATGAAAATAAACAAATACTTAGAAATCACCGTGACTCCAGGGAAGGATCATTGGTTTCCAAGAACATTTCCTATTCCATAACAAAAAGAAACGTTAAAGCAATGACAATTTCTTAGAAGAATAACCAAAACTGATTCTACAGGATAGGAAACATAGAATATAGAAAATAAACTCAGAGAACAAAGTTGTAGGAGTTATCTGCACTCTGACATATCTGTGCTCAACAAAGAACTGTTGTAACTTGAAGAATAGAGAAGGAAGAAAGAATGGAAGATCTAATTCATGGAAAAGAAAAGTGGAAAATAAGTAAAGAATTTCAAATATTAGAGACAGAATATATATAGTGGGCTGTGAAACAATAAAAATAAATTGTAGTCATTTAGGTATATTAGTTTTAGATTCTAGTAGAGTGGAGGGATTCTTCACCAAATTTTATTATGCTACTTTACAGATTTCATAGGTGTAAATAATAATTAAAATATTATGATGCTCACAATTTGAACCAGATGCAGATCTCTTGATCTTGTATCTAGTAATGTTTTTAGAAACAAAACAATAGCATTATACTATATAGTAGCAAACTGTTGGAAATCAAATATCAAAGTTGAATAGAAGCCAAATTTATTATAATATTTGATGTTGCATTATTCCTTTGTACTCTCAGATTCTTTTACTGAAAATTTGTTCCAGATGCTGAGTACAGAAGACGCCTGTGATGCTTAAATAATTGTAGCCTATTCTATAAGCTCTAACAAATAATGCTTTTGATTTAAGATTGTTTAATCTCAAAAAGATCAGTATAGAAAACAGATTAGAAACATGGATGAAGTGCTTTTAAAAAGAGGCTCTATTCAGCTCCAAAGCTAAGCAATGGCAGTTCTCAAAAGATGGCTTCATGATGTGAACTGGAATCAAAGAAATGACTGCATTCCTTTGAATTTAAGTGAGCCTTTAAATCAGAGGGTGAGTTGTATCAAAACTGGCTCTTTGTGAAGGATTGACTATGAGCCAATGCTAATTTTATATCTTTGCTCTCCCAGGAAACTTATAATGGTTCAGCTGAAAAGAAAATGAAACTCTGCTTATATTTTAAAATCAAAATTCATTCTGTCAGAAATGTTTTATTGCTAAACCTTCATTTCACTGCCAAGATACCTGAGTTCACACGAACTACAACAACAAAAATCACAGCAACAACAGCAATCACGGCAACCACCAACAATATTTACTGAGTGAATATTATCAGCCAGGTCTTCATTTTGCATGTCCTAATTTAATCTTACAAACACTGAATAATTATCTCCTTTTAACAGGGAAAGAAATGGAACAATGAGCATTTATGTTAGAAGGTCTTAAGCTCTTTTCTTTCGGCATTTTGTGCCATAAAATGTAGCTACTGTTCTTCATAATCAGAATGACATGATATGCATTTTTACATGTTGAAATTTTTAATTGCATTTTGCGTGTGTGTGTGTGTGTGTGTGTGCATGTGCATGCATTATGTGGAGTTCAGAGGACAACTTGTGGTAGCTGGTTCTATCCTTCCACGATCTGGGTCCTTGAGATTGAATTCAGGTGGTCATACTTGGTAGTAAGCACCTGTACCCACTTGAACCTACTCATCGGCTCATATTTTTATATATTTTAAAAAATCCTTTCACACAATAGGGCAGTTAAACTAGAATAAAAGAAAATCCAGATCATGGAAATGTGAACACTTATAATTTATCACAGAATTTATCATTATTCATATACATTGGCCTTCCACAGGTAGCTGGATTTCAGATTTGTTTTGTGTCTTTATAAAGGTTTTTAAGAACACAGCTAGACTAGACATGGAAAACAAATACACATCAAAAGAAGATAATTTAACTCAATGAAATACAATATAGGAACAAGGATTATTTTTATATTTTGGCATGAAAATATAAATGTCTCCTAGCATCCTCCTAGTATGTCTCCTAGCATCCTTGGCAAAAATATAAACTGTAGATAGTGCTTTAACTATTGGAAGCAGGCCATATCATTCATATAATATAGTATTTTTTAACCTTATAAACAAATATTACTAAAGGGATAAATTTCAGAATTGATATCATGAGTTGATCTGTGGATCTGCTTCTAAGCAAAAAAAAAAAAAAAAAGTGACCTGGAGAAAACTACTTAAAATTCAAACAAAATTATTCAGTCTCTGAAAATTCTTCAAAGAAAATGGAGCAAATGATTGAAAACCTGCCTAATCATGCAAGTGTGCTAATCTGGGTAAGAGCAGCTGGTTCATCACACTTGAGTCTAGCTGCTTCTTTTCTCCCTGGGCTGAGCCACAGTCTACCACAGGTGGGCAGGGACAAAAGGGCAACACTATTCTTTCTCCCAGGTCCTTGCCAACAGCCATTGCAACTCGAGTGGGAAGCACAGTGCAAGTATTTTTTACTTCCTTAAGCTGTGCATTAGCAGAGGTAAACTCTGGGTGAGTTTGCCACACATATATATATATATTATATATATATATATATATATATATATATATATACAGGCTCATTCTCCCACCTAGTGCCTGTTAGTGTGGGGGTTTCTTAGGTAATTTTTTCAATTAAATTTTGGTGTATTTCATACAGAATATCTCAATAAATAAAATCTTATTCATCTTTATACCCCCTTCCCCTTTAGCTCCCTTTGTACCCCTAGAATTCACACAATCTGTTATTGTGTTAAGGGTTATTCACTCTTTCTAGAATCCCTCCCTTTAAGATTAGCTCTTCCTCACTCAAAGGTAATCAGCTGCCAATAATTATCCGGCTAATTCTGGGGTCTTCTGCTCATTTCCATATTTCTGAGCTTTCATGGGTCTTGTGCATGCTGACACCATTACTGTGTGTTCAGATGAACAAGGTCCTAGGAGACTATAAGACCTTGTTTCTGTAAGATCATGCCCACCTCCCTGGCTCTTACAGTCTTTCTGCCCCATCTTCCAAAATGGCTCCTGAGCCCCGGGTAGGTGGAGTTCAATATGGGAGTCCTGTCTAAAGACCCACACTCTACAGACTCTTACTCTTTATGCCTTGTCCATTTGTGATTTATTTGTATTCCTGGCTCTATGTTGCATGAGGAAACTTCATTGATTAAAACTGAGAGGTGCATTAGTGTTCTTTTTACCCCTTGTTCTATGTTCTGTGAGTTTTAGGTATAGAAGTTGCATTGTTGATGTACCACTTAGGCTCGGGAAAATTCACAATGTCTGTGTGCAATCAGTTGTGGAACTCTGTAATCATCTCCATCTGTTGTTGCAAAAAAAGCTTCTTTGATGAGTGGTTACTGGGTTATTTGATTGTACATATAAGGATCTGTATTTTGCACATAGTAAGAAATTACACTTATCTAAGAATGTGATAACCTTGGGATTTTCTCTAAGATCTTTGACATCTCCAGCTACATGTATTTGGCTATGATTACAGGACCACGCATGAATTTCCTCCCGTTGAGTGGGCTTTAAATCCATTTAAATAGTTGTTGAGTATCCCCAAGTGATTACCCCAACAGTGCCACTACAGTGTCATGTGCTGCGCCAGTCACTGATGTGGTTCTTAAGTCCTGAAGCTGGAGTTGGACCACAGGTGTTCTCCCTTAGCAGCCTGAATAACGCTCTCAAGGCTATGGGAGCTAGCCTTTAGGGGAAGTGGCTTCCATGTCAATTCCAGCTCCACTGCCCCGAATCCTGTGTCTGAAAAGTCTTACCCTCAAATTCTGGGAGGCAATCAAGGCCTGTGGTGATAGCCTGTGTAGTTTTGGGAGTCTCTTGAGCTACCCTGGTCAACAACTCAAAAGAAGGATTCTCCTGTCTGGCACTCATTTTTGGTTTGTAGCCTTCAGCTATACACATGGACTCATATCGTACAGGTAATTTTTCAGTAGGTTTTGGACAAATAAGATTCTCTCAGGTATTTTACACTATCTAGCCCTTATTTATCTCTCCTCTCTCTCCTTGTCTAAGCCTCCTTCCACTCCCTCCCCATTTAAAGTATCCCCATTCTCTGCATATTTCCCTTCATTATACTGTTTTCCTATGGTCTCAGCGCTCTTGAGCTCCTTCTTCCCCTTCATCTCCCAGTTTCTTGTATGACCCTTCTCCCTACTTCGCATTTAAACACCCCCATTTTACCCATTTGCCTTTAGTAACACCTCTCCCCTACTGTTCTCTCAGTTTCCTTATTTCCTTTGACCTTCTTGGTTCCTTTCTATTTTTCTGGTTCCTTCAATTACATCAAAATATATAGTCACATCTAGTGCCTATTTGTAAGGTGGAAGGTCTAATCCAGGTACCACAGACCATGAATGCTAGGGACACAATAGTCCTCTCCTCAACTTCTCTTAATGTGGATGCTCCAAAGAAAAGTAAGCTGGGGAGGCAAGAGGACACACTCCTGCTGAGCATTCTGCATGTATAGAAGGAATGCCACTCAGAAAGAAGCTCATCACTATCATGCTGTAGCTCTGAAGCAATGTGTTGGGCATTTTTCAGAAAGATGTCATGGGAAGAAAATGCCTTGAGTTGGCTCTAGTAAGAGAAGAATATAGGGAAGTTCTAGACTTGGGGCTTTTTAGTTGAAGAACTGAGAGGAAGTTGACGATTCTGGCATCATGGAGCTAAATGTTGGGGCAACCACTTTCCCAGACAGAACCTTTGCCAGGGGAGAAGATTACTAAGTTTTACCCTTGGGATCACCATGAATTCCAATGAATGGGCTAAAAAATAACCACAGCAATGTACACAGTTTTAATTGGCTCTGAGCATGGAGAAAGTTATGCTCTTCAGCAATGTTAAAAAAGATTTTAAAAGAGAATTCAGGCGGAAATTTCAGAAATTCGTGTGTGTATATCTTAAGCAGCATATGATGAAATAATTCAAGTTAAAAGAGAAAAACACATATTAAATATATATACTTAGAATTAGAATCACTTCAGGATAAAGGAAAATAAACAAAAATGTAACATCAACAATAAAATACAGGATATTTATGCAGTAAAATAGTTTTATTAATAATGATGAAATGTGGACTTGTGGTGTGCTGTAGACAAACGTTGAAAATGTGATCCAACATGGAATAGCACAGTCACAATAACAGTGCATTTTTATGAGTCTGTCTAAAAACCATAATAGGCTGACCTAGTGAGTTAAAGTAGATTAGTGATTGTCTAGTGCTGAGGAGATAGGGTGAAGTGGAGAGTGTAGATTGATGGGTACAAGATTCCCAGAGAGAGATGGAAAGTTCCAAAATTTATTGCAATAATGCATGCATAATTCTGAATATACTAAGGCCCATGGAACTATATACGTTAAATATTTGAATTACATGATTCTACAATAATTCCATAAGGACAATACTGAATGAAAATTGGAAGTTTTATGAATATATTAGTATAGCTGTTATTGATTCCACTAAAAATCTCAAAAATCTAACTTTAGAAAATGTGTCTTATGACTTTCCAGTGATTATTTGTAAACTTATATGCTGAAGTAATTAAGATTGCACAGCTAAAATATAAGGATATAAGAAGCATAATGAAAATGAAACAGTGAATTGTAGCTTTCCAGTGTTTTACATTATTACAATAAAAATCCAGAGTAAAATTTTAAGCTTTTCCACAGTGTTCTAAACGTGCTCTCCTTTCCTGGAGTGCATTGTGCCTTGTGGCTTTCAGTAAATTTTCATTAATTAGAAATGTTATTAATGACAGGAGGATGAAACACAATAGTAAAATAAAACAGCAAGTAAAAACATGGGCAATTGCACATGTATTGGATCATCAAGAACACCTAACACGATATTTCTCATGCTTGCATCCTCATGACTCTAAAGCCAGCATCATGTGAATATCCCTGGCAAATTAGGCTTCCAGCTTAAGCTGTGGCTGCCATTATCCCTGTCACCAGCATTTGCAGCTGCTTTTATATATTGTGGTTTTATAGGAGCAGAAAACAGTCTTAGGTCTTTTCTTTTCACAAGCTGGAGGCTTAGCTTGGTGGGGTCTTGCCCTGATGGTACTCTTATTAATCCAATTCAGAGCAGGAGGCTTTTCCTTAATGGTACTTATCTCCTGAACAGTAAGAGCCTTTGTTCCAGGGCAGGTCTTTCTTGCCTGGGCTATAAGATTAAGTTTTGAGGTGCTCTTTTTTCTCTCTAATTTATACATTTTTGTTTTGTATTTCTTACTGTTCTACTTGCTTGCTTTCATTGTAGAGGTGCATAAATTTTATCAGTAATATCCAAGCCATAGATTCAATTTTAAACTGTCTTGAAATTTCTTCCACCAAAGAAATGAGTTCCTTACTTTTAAATTTAGCCTCATATAAGTCCTGAGGCTTCTCTGCCAAAATATACCAGTTGTTTAGGTCCTTGCTTTGCTCTGGAACTATATTGCTCTTAATACTGTTTTCTTCTAGGCTCCTACTGTAATGGCCCATTAGGCTCTGCTTACAGCATTCAGCCATTTTTATAGTTTTAAACTTCCAAAGTCTTCTATATTCATTCAAGAAGCAGCATGGTCAGGTTCTTCACAGCAAGAGCCTACTGTCTTAAACCAACTTCTATATTAGTTACTTTTTTGTTGTTGTGATAAAATACCATGACCAAGGCCACCTAGACAAGGAATAGTATATCTGGCAGAGGGAAAAAGAATCATGATAGGTAGTCATGGCAGCAGAGGTGGCTGGAGCATGAAGCTGAAGGCTCACATCTTCAAGCAGGAGCAGGAAACAGAGAGGAGGAAATAGAGGAGAGAAGAGAGGAGAGAGAGAGAGACACACACACACACACACTCTGGAAGTGGGACAAGGTTACAACCTCACAAAGCATGACCCCAGTGATATACTTTCTCCAGCAAGACCCCACCATCTATGGATAAGTCTAAGACCTTCCCAAAACAGCACCCACTGTCATCTGGTGGGTGGTTCAAATTGTTCAAATACTTGAACTTATGAGAGACATTTCTCATTCAAATCACCATATATGACAATGGTGGACTAAGAAATCAAGGTAAAGAGAGTAGAGAATGTTTGAATCTCCAAAGAGGAGAAGTGATGAGTTTAGCAGGTCACACCACAGTGAAGGTATGACCCACAAAGTAGCTGCATCTTCAGGGGATGCAGTAATGTGAAACTTTGAGGCCTACTCCAAATGTACTAAACTGGAATCTTTGGGGAGACCCCACTATATTTTAACAAGTCCTTCAAAAGATTCTGATACACATTACAGCTTTAGAATCTTTTCCCTAAACACCTAATAAAACAAAGTAGTACTGAAAACAGAAAGGTTAACCAAAAAAGGTTTATTGAAGTGTCATGCTTGCCATACTGATTGGTGCCACAATGTAACAACTCTTGGGAAAGACTGGTAGGCTCAGATGGAGGTTTGATATCTTGAACACTAAGAAAGAAGAGGCAGGAAGAAAATTCCCCATTTCACACAGAGACGTGAGAGCAATGCTCAGTATTTGGCCTTCATGGTTCCATGAGTCCTGAACACTGCCACTCAGGATAGGACCAGCAGGAACAAAGGCACTGCACTAGCCACCAATACTCTTGAACATGCATTTCCTTTAAAATTCACATGCTGAACCCAAATCAGCAATGTGATGGTACCTTAAGAATTTCTTTCTGTGCAGCAGGACCACCTCTCTAGGTCCAGAACAACAGAGTGAATGAAGTATGATTTCGCCAAATTACAGTTTGGGAAACCAGAGTTTATTTGGCCTTTCTTACAGAGCAATTAGAGGGGAGGGAGGGAAAGAATTCCTCTGCTGAGGTCATCCAGTGAGTTTATATTTCCACCAGGACTGCTGCCAACTGCCCAAGATGGCAAAGGAGGTGGGGCCACCTCCTTTACAGATACCTCCACTCACACCTTAGTCCCTCCCCGCACACACAACTCAAGTCACTCGTTGGTTGGGAGGTGTAGCTGACTTGGTTGGCTTCTTCCTTTGTCAGTCGGGCTTGTTTATGTTGTGCACCTGGTCCATTCTACCAGTCAGAGGACAAATTTCAAACAACAGATGGCATTAGAAGATGGGACTAGGGGCCTTATGAAAGAAAGTTAAGTGATGTTCATTTGTCACTTTCTAATGACTTGATGGCAAAACTAAAATCATTCTCTGTGAATCAGAAAATGAGCTGCCACCAAACACTGAATTACCAGTGTTTTGATCTTGGTCTTCCTTGCTTCCAGACCTGTGAGGAATTCATTGTAACTTATCAACCACTTAGCTAAAAGTATTTTGTTAGAACAGCCTGAACATACTGAGATAGCCCTTCCCTAAAAGACCTGAGATCAGGTACTGATGTTAGAGATCTCCTCTCACAGATGGCTGATTCCCCACCAGTTGATCTACAGTGTAGAAAAAATATTTAAATAGTGATGATTTAATTAAAAATTGCACATCATACACTTTAAGAGTGAGAATGAAAATTTACTTGTATTAAAAAGGAGTTCGTTCAAGGAAACTTAAATGTTCCTTTTTCCAGAATATGATTTAAATTGAGACAGTCTAAACTACAAATGAGGATTTGGTACTGAGCTAGAAGGGGTGGAAAGGTTGCACAAGCCAGAGGGTCAAGACACCTGCTGCTAGTTAATGCACTCTAGACATAATAGGAAGCTTCACCAATGAAATCTCTACAGTATCATAATCAACAAGATCTGCATAATGACAAAACCAGTTGACATGCCAAGGTGGTTGAGGGGACTTGCACAGGGTCTTACCTCAAGATGAAAAGCCAGAGGCAATCAATGTATGCTCAGGAATAGAGAATTTGTTTTCTCCAGGCACTAGCTCCCTGAGAGCTTATCTAATTCCAAGTGGGCAGTCTTTAACACGGGTACACAGGCACACCATTAAACGGGCTCAGTGCATTATATGTGTGTGTATTTATAAATGTTTGATGTATATGTAACAATAAGCAAAGAGCAGGCTAAGAAAATGAGGAGTTGGGAGGACGTGAACATGAAAGAGTTGGAGGGGGATTGGAAGGGATGGAAATAATGCAAATACAACATTCACATATGAAATCTCCCAAAATGAAAAAGAAAATTATTTTTAAATGTATGTGTATACCCAGGAAATGTCTTGGAGAAAATATTGAAGTAGAGTCCGTTGTTGTAAGGATGTCAATAAAAGAACAAAGCTAACTATGATTAGAAATGAGTAGTCACTTAAAATAGAATTACTTAATTTCAAAAGATTTTGAACTGATGAGATGGCTCAGCTTGTAAGGAAATCACTACCAAGCCGAACTGCTCGAGTTTGATCCTGGAAACCCACGTGGTGGAAGCAGAGAATTGACTCCTGCAAGGCGTCCTCCTACCTCCACGTATGCTGTGGCAACACATGCAAACACTCCCGCCTCCACTCATATAAGTAAAATGAAAAGAAAACATTCAGATTTTGTGTCCTTCATTCTGATGGTTATTTACTTCTCATCGCATTCTTGTTTTTTCTTTTATTGATAACCTCATCCTATAAAATGCAACAACTTAGTATGACTGAAGTTGAAGGGAAAATTGACCCACATGTACATTTTCTGTCAGATTATACATAACTGATTTGGCTGATTTGTTAGTATTTGTTTATTAACAAATAATGAGCAGAGGTCATCAGTGCACCACGTGGGTCAGTGGACATGAAGCCACCTGAATGCTGTATCAACATCGAAACAGAATTTCTTTGCTCACTGCTACATCCATTCAAGCCCCTGCAGACCTTCCCAAGCCAACTCTATCTCTCTCATCACCCCAGGATACAGATAGACCCTTTCTCTCAACTCCAAATGTTTGCTTGTATGTGTAGAAGGGAGTCACTGTGTGATGCCTTGTTTGTTTTGGAGGGACAGGTTCTTACTCCACAGCTAAGACTTGCCTTAAACTCATGATGATTCTCCTGCCTTAGCCTTCCACATATTAGTACTACAAATCACTATGCCTGATTTCAATTTTGGTTTAAAATTGATCCAAAATGTTTTGAAATTATTTATTGTTATTAATGTGTTGCGTGTGAGTGCTACAGATGGGTATGAAGGTCAAAGGACAACTCTGTGAAGTTGTATTCCTTCCATCTATGTTTATGTGACATCCAGGGATTGAACTGAGGTTGCCAGACTTATGCAACAAGCACCTTTACCCATCTCCGTATTTTTGGCCCTCAAATTTTAGTGATTTTAAGAATAATTTTATGAGTTTTTGGGAACTATACACTGTACATTTAAAGTGTACAATTTAAACCAGATATGTAGGCTCATACCTGTAATCCAGACACTGGGACGGTTGACACAGGAGCATTATTACAAGTCCCAGAAAAGCCAGGGCTATGTAGTGATTGATAGAGTAGCCTGGTATAAAGAGACCCTATCTGAACTGTCTACATAAACTGTACAATTTTGATAAATTGTAGAATGTGTAATTTACTTGTGAAATTACCTTGCTCAAGACCCTTCCTTCACTCTTGGACTTTATTTTCTCACCTGCCCTCATTTCGTTTTTGTTCTGGTGATTAAATGATCTGACAAAAAGAAATTTAGAGGAAAAGGAGGTTTGTTTATGCTTACAATTCCAGACTTACAGTCAGTCAGTCAGTCATTGTCAGTCATTGTCCATACAGAAACTCCAAACAATCAATCATATTATCTGTAGACAAGAGCAGAGAGAAGTGAATGCACATGCACTTGCTTGTGCTTGGCTCAGTTTGTCCACTCTTAACATTCAAGACTCCCTACCTAGAGAATGGTGCTGCCCACAGTGGGCTGGCCTTCCCACATCAGTTGATTCAGCTGAGACAGTTCCCCATAGACATGCCCGCTGGCCAGTCCAATGTAGACAACCCTTCATAGAGACTCTTCCCAGGGTCTCTATGTTTTGTCAGATTGACTGTTAAAATTATCCATCACACCACCCAATCTTCCACCACCGCCATCCCCAGACATTACTGAACTACTTTGCCACTTCTGAAATCACACATTATCTGCTCTTTGGTATATCTAAATTACTTAATTTAGGATAATTATTTTGTGATTCATCCACATTGTTCCGTGAGTTGATAATCCTTTTTCATTCTGTCATTATGCAATTATAAGAGAGCATTCTGAAAATACATGAATTTGTAGGCAGATGTTTGGCTTACTTCTGGTTTCAAACTTTTAAAAATCATGTGACAGCAGGCTTTTGTTTATGGATATTTTTTAGACACATGATTTCATGCCTTTTTGAGTAAGCTATTAATTATTGCATGGTAGGATATATGATAAGCATATGCTTTGATTTTTCTAAAATTATGAAACTGTCTCTGAGAGGCTGTGTAATTGTTGACTCCCACCTATTGTATATGGAGTTCACATTACTCTACATCCTTATCAAAAGTTGGTACAGTCAAGTGTTTCAAGTATTCGGCCTACTCAAACTATTTTTTGAAATTCATTTGTCTACAGATGTTTAGGGGATCTCTGGTTTTCTTGTGACAAATGAATTACTATTAGCACGTCCATTATAATCTTTGTCATCACATGTTTCCAGTTCTTTTTTCATTTAGAGTAAGTCACCATTCACTGATTTTTAAAGTTGATTTGGATTATGGAGTTGTGGATACTTGTTTGCTCTGCTAGGTATATTTATCCCTCTTTGTGTATAGTTTGATTTGGTGGTGGCTTCTATCTGCACAGTCAGGTCTGCTGGGGGGGGGCATGCAAATCCCCATCCTTTGATTGAAGCTTTTGACACAGGTCTTTGAGTTTCCTCTTTGCTTATGTGGTGATTTAGAGGCTTCTGCTTTAATTTTATGTCTAGTTTTTAGGTCCATTGACCATCTACTCTCTCCTCCACTGCTCTACTTGATGGCCGTTACTCAGCCATCAAACTTTCCATTTCTGATCCCTCCTTCTTTGAGTCTGCATTAATTTACCTCCTATTAAGTCTCTATATCAACTTTCCCTGATTAGAGATCATTTATTCCATTCAGTCTTTCAGTAGGTGATGCAGAATCTCCTTATTCAGTTGAAAGGAACACTGGACTGCCAATACCAAGAAGCTCTGGCAAAGTCACAATTTCGATTCTAGGCTATTTCATTTGACTCTTTATTTTTCATTGTGGAACTGTGTGTAAATCTGAGATTTTGTGCCTGCCATAATTATGTGGTTTCATTCTCTATTCATCCTTGACTACAAGAATCCTTCCATTTTCTGGCAGCTGGTGATGGTTCCTCCAGACCTTTTTCCCTCTTGCAGTTGCCAGAGTTTAAGTGATAATTTTAGCAGAAGCTAGGCTTTGTGCTGGGCTGTTTTGCATCTGTGGGCACACCTACATGGAAAATTTGTAAGAAAATGGAGCAGAATCAATTCTTGTCCTTATTGAATAGCTGATTTATAATATTCTCTTTTGGGTAATTTCTTTTGTCTGGTTATAATCATGAATAAGGAGGAAGGTCTGAATGAAGGGTTATACCATCATACTAAGTGACAGTCTCTCCAGTCTACAATGAGACCCTCTCTTTTAGGCCTGCTATACATTTCTCTGTTCTGGGAGTGGAGTGGAGTACTGAGAGAGATGAAAAAATACTAACCACCTCAGGCATGTACTCACTCATCAGTCTTATCTGGTTACTTTCTTACCCTGGATCACCGCTGCCATCTTTTAAATTCAGCCTGGTGACCGAGGTACTCATCTTACTGTCACAGTTACTAAGTGGGCAGACATCGTGCTTGAAGACCAGAACATTAGCTGATGTGCAGCCAGAAATGAGGTGCTTAGACCTCCTTCATCAGATAAATTCACATTCAGTTTTTTTTTTTCAGATTCTTCTCTCTCAACTTTGAAATGTGAGGGAAGGAGGGGTTTCAATAGCATTTTCCATGCTAACAGCGCCTCACACAGCGTTTCTTCCCTGCCTTCTTATTCAGCATTCTCAAAGAAGGTGGGGCCACCTCTGCTCTGCTGTAAGAGGACCACTGGCTCTGGGCTAGTGTAGTTTTCTATAGAACGTGACTTACATCTGCACTCTTGTAGATTTGCATGTAGTCCTTGAAAAAAGCCCCACTCGATGTCTCTTCATTTCTAAAAGTCAAAAGTCACAACTTCTCAGTACTCCATCAGGAGAGAAATGGTTAAAGCTCTGTGCCATGATGGTGTGGAAGGCCAGTTATCAGGAGCAAAATTTAGGGAAATCCATATAGCTTCATGGAATAATACAATATTCACAATGTCACGGCTGATTAAAAAATAGCAGTTTATGTAACAGTCTGTATGTTGTATGTAACAGTATGTTATGATGTCTGCAAAAATCACCTGTACCTACAGTAATGCATGCATTCCTTGTCTCCACCCACTTGCGATATTCACATTTTTACAATCTGTAGCAAAGTCCTATTAGCTATTCTGGACCATTTAATTTGTGTGTGTGCACGCGCGTGTGTGTGTGTTTAAAGAATCAGATCCATGAGTTGGGCATGGTGTATCATGCTTCTAATCCCAGCACTTGGGAGGCAGATCTCTATGAGATCAAAACAAACCTGGACTATATAATGATTTTCAGATCAGCTGGGGCTCAGCGAGACCCTGACTCAAAAAAACCAAGAAAAAATAGTATTAGACCGAGGGCTGTACTTATGGAATGCGTGTGCTCTACCACTGAGCAGTCTACCCCATGACCTAGATAGACCTCTAAATTGTCTATTTTTGTTATACCAGCAGGAAATGTATTGATTCAAAGACCTACTGAAAAATTACACATATAATATCTCTACAGGAGTACATGTGTATAGCTGGAGGCCAGCATAGTCAAGAAACTCCCAAAATTACATAAGGTATTTCCATAGCCCTTGATTTTCTCCCAGAAATTGAAGGTAAGACCCTATTGCTGAAGATAGGACATACTTCAGACACAAGACTTGGAGCAATGGAGCTGGGACTTATTGGAAGCCATCTCCCTGAAGTCTAGCTCTCATAGTGTTGGAGAACACTATGTAAGCTACTTAGGGAGATCATCAATCGATGGTCTAACCCCAGCTTTAAGACCTAATAACCACAGCAATGACTGGCACAACAAAGTACACTGGGGCAGTATTGGCATTTTTATCGTGGGGGAAGTCAACAGTTACCTAATTAAAGCGTACTCAAAGGGAGCAAATTCACGTGTGGCACTGTAAACATAGCAAATACACATGGGTGGAGAGGTCACAGATATTAATGCTGAATCTTGTGAACATGGGGATTGCCATCCTACACTACTGAGTTCAAGAGGCAATATTATATGGATGATATGTTTCTGTTTAGTGTCTGTCAAGAACAGTGAAGAGCAGCCCTAAGTGAGTTTGGCATTTCCAGTGCTAGGCAGACAGCAACCCATGCTTCCCAGTCCAAATGTGAGTCTCGCTGAAGGGGTCTGAAGTCACTTGTAAGAAAGACCAGTAACAAGGACTCTTGGATACTAAAGGGAGAATAAAGGATGAAGTCCTGGCAGAAGACAGAGGAGAGGACTGCACAGCCACCCTGGGCACCACAGTAGTCTGCTCCCCATGGAGCAAAGAGCTAGGAACTATCCATATGACAAAGGAACCAGATCCCAAATGGCAACTGAGAGCTTGACATTTTTATCTCTTATTCTAAACCAACTCTTTTGATGTTAGAAAGAGTGGCAACCTAGCAGAGAGAAATCAGAGTGAGACAGTAGCCAGGAGTGCAGGACCCAGGACTCCCCAGTGGCTCACTCCTACAGAGTGCTCTCTAGCCTTGTGTGAATGGGGTGGGGCCTGCAAGAAAGGCACAGATTTGGAATTTTCATTAGCTGGATGGGAATTTAATGACTGAAAAAAAAAAAAAAAAACACTGATCCTGCAATGACCTGAAGAGTTTGTAATTTCTAAAAATGGTTTTCAAAGCATGGAATCTGTTTGATATTTCATTTTATGTGTCTCAAGTGAAATTAACAGAAGGTTTAAAAATATCCTGTTGGTCTGAAGTATAAGAACATTCCTTGAATCAATTCAATTATAGTCATAATTACTTGAATCTTTATAATTCTCTATCGTGGATAAAAGTTACATAGCAGGCTGGCGTGGTGACGCATGCCTTTGATTCTAGCACTTCAGAGGCAGAGATAGGTAAATCTCCAAAGCTGCCATTGCTTAAGCGTGTATAAGTTTGGGGGTGTATGCATGTGTGCGTGTGTGAGCGCGCGCGCACGCGCGCGTGTGTGTGTGTGTGTGTGTGTGTGCTTGTTGGGAGTTCATCAGTGTATCTATCTGATGTTAAGACAAAGGGTCAATTCTGACAATTCAGTCCAAATGTCAAAGTGGATGTCTGGCAGGAGACAAGGATAAACAACTTCAGCATTGACTGAATTTTTAACATTTCAACCAGTTATCTGAACGTCAGGGAGATCAAAATATGGAAGTTGGTGACCTAAAATCTTTAGCCAAAAGGTTGAGCTTTTCAGATGGTTTGTATTTTATGCATTATAGATTAATTTGCTAACTAAACAATTTCCCCTGGCATAGCCTTTTAATAATTCATAGGCAGCTCATTGGTGCAGATAAGTTCACAGTTAGTTTCAAACAAATATTTTAAGACACTCCAGCATAATGATTATTTTGGAACAATCAGTTACAAAGATTAGAATGCATCATTCATCTAGTCAAAGCCATAAGTTAATTATATTCTTTTCCTTCCCACAAGCTACAAATTATCATTCTTTTTTTTTTCTTTTCCATGAAGTAGTTTTTCTTGGAAGTCTGATCCTAGTTAGGAAGCCTGCACATATACAGATGGTCAGGGAGGAAACACAAGCATTTTCCATGTACCATGAACTGTTTCTAACTTTTGTCTCATACCTCTCAGTAAATATGTGAAAACCTTATCATTTCTTCACTCCTTGGTCTTTCCTCTCTTGTGTTTTCCATTCTTTCTTTCCTTTTCATCTTTCTCTCTTCAATGGACTGTTTTCTTCCTAGTACCTGTTGAAAGTAGGTGTGATATAGAAGGATGCATAGAAGAACATAGGCTGCTTTTCCCCAGAAAATACTCATAGCATTATGACAGAAATGGCATGTGAGCAATTATAATTCAAGCCTAGCATAGATTAAAAATGATACAAATGTTTCCAGCAAAATAATGGCAAAGTTTAGAAGTTTTCATGGAAAGCTGAGGTTGGTATCATACAAGGGATTCTACACATCACCTGTGACATTGCTCCTCTTTCTAGAAAAACTGAACTTTCATTCATTTAAAATGTGGGGTGTGGGGAAGTGTCGGAGGTCAATGGTGAGTATCTTTCCCTATTGCTCTCCAGTTTATTTTTCAGGACAAGATCTCTCATTGAACCGGGAGCTCACAGTTTTGGCTAGACTCACTGGCCAATGAGCTCCAAGAATGCACCTGATTCTGCCTTGAAATTACAGGTGTGCACTGTCACACTTAGTTTGTCGTGTGGGTCTTGGGCAACTGCATTGTGCCCTACAGGCAAACAAATTCCAGTCCTCATGGTTGGAGTTTGTGAAATGTGAGTGCCCACACAAATGAGTGAGACCTGAGAGCATTTGAAAACCTTATCACTTGTTCACTCCTTGATCTTTCCTTGCTTATAATTTCTATCCTCTCAGGTCTCACTCATTTGTGTGGGCACTCACATGTGTGAGTGTACACATGTAGGTATGTGTTTTTATGGGGTACATGTGTTTTCATGTGAATGTGGAGTCCAGAGTTAATCTCAGATATCAATATTCAGGAGCTGCCCAATCCACCTTGTTTTCCAAGATGGTCGCTCACTGGCCTGAGGCCTGCTGATGAGACTTGGCTGGTTGGAAAGGGAACTCCACCTCTCCATCCCTGGCATTACAGAATACATGCCATGGAGCTGAGAGGTTTTATGATTATTGTTTTACATGGGCTCTGGAGATTGAACTTTACTCTTCAGGTTGTGTGGCAAGCACTTTACTGACTGAATTATATCCTCAATTCCTTATTCATTATTTTGTTTTCTCAAAAACTTATTTACATAGACAAACATTTATTTTTATGCTTGTTTCTCAAACATTTTCCCAGTTGTTGACCTCACAAATATTTATTTAGTTGTTTATTCTCAACTCTAGGATACGAGGAAGACAATATTTTCAAGTTTTACAGTTCAAATAACAATGGATTCTTAAATATATGATTTTGTTTTTAGACAACTTAAAATTATTGCAAATTTCCTCAGTAAACTTAATTTTTAGACAAATTCTTTAGCAAATTATGTGTCCCATGATAAATTTTGTTTCTTTCACAAATTAATGCTTATATTTAATTCAAAGCACCTTGTAACTTTGGCTAAAGATTTTGATAGGCTTAGTGTTTCTATTTTTAATTTGAATTCAGTTTATGAGATATACTCCCTGTGAACAGTTCTGCTCAGTTTATTAAGGGGGACAATATGCCGAGTGCTTGAAATTGAGCTTTGTACTGGCAGTCAATGCTGCTGTGTATAGGGAGATCAGTTTGGCTCTTTTAATGGATGCCATTATTATGTAGACATGAGATTCTTTTCATTACTTAAGAGAAGCTTACAAATCTTTTAAGTATGTTAGTTATAGTAAAGCATAATAAGCTCAATATAGAATAAATATATCCAGCTAAATGAATATAATTATATTTATTAAGGATGATTTTACTATATAATAAATAATGAGGTTACCAGAAACATCAAATTCACCAAACATATTTACTTTAATCACCCAATGAATATTATTATATGATATAAAATATGTATGACTTTTAATGTAATAAACAAAAAAATAAAAATTAAGCCACAAAATTGTGTTAGTTGCAATTTATTAAACAGGTATTTATGGAGTACATAGTACATGAAAACTTCCCTGTCCTCATCTTTGAAGAAATGCCAAAGTAGAGAGGAAAACTGTGAAGTCAGGACTAGATACTGTTGCCCATAGGTAAGTATCTTACTGAGGCTGGAATTAAGACAGGCAGAGGTTTCAGAGAGATACATTATTATAATAAGTCCTTTTGTTTGCATGTGTGAGAAAGAGAGAGAGAGAGAGAGAGAGAGAGAGAGAGAGAGAGACTGTGAGAGCTCACTGTGCAGTTCTAACTACCTCTAACTTGAGATCCTCGAGCCTTGGCCTCCTGAGAACAAAGATTACAAGCATATGCTACCATGTCTGAAGGAATCATGGTCTCTTTATGGATGAACAAGTTTGAGTGGTTTTAATTTTCACAGAAAGTACATCTCCAATAGACATTGAGTACAATCAAAATTTCAAAAGTTCTTATGATACTGGCTTGTCAAATCACCAAATTTCTTCTACATTTAGTTGATATTTAGAAATCACAAAGGAATTTAATTCTGCAGCTAGTTATGATATATGCTGCAGAGTGTGAGGAACTTAAAGAGCAATCATCAAAAAATAAAAACCTCTTTCATTAAAATTTGGTCCAGTTTACAAATGCCTTGTTGCGATCCTTTCTTATGCTATTACATAGCTAAAGGTCCACTGAGCTTTTTTACATTCTTAGCTTCTGCTAGACTCAGGCACTCAGGGAGCTGCTGCTGGTGTTGACTGTGGTGACAGGTGATTGTGAACAGCAACACCTTCAGAAACAAGTATGACAATGTAAGTGTGCACAAACCTGTGCTGGATTCCTTCTGAAGTAACACTTCTTTTCACTGCTTATCACAGGAGCATATTTTTAAAAGTTCTTGATACCATTGGAATTGCATTAGCACTTCTGACTCTGACTTCCTTCCATGGTTTTTACTTCTTTAATGCTTTCCCTTCTGGTTATTGTATTTTTTTGTCTTGTGTTATGATCATTTCAAGACTTATCTTCACTTAATTCCTCCTAAGGAGAGCAGTCACTGCCAACACACATGCCTCTGTGGATCTGCTCTCTCGATTGTCACTACCAAGCCAAGGTTAAATCTTTCATATGCTGACCTTTTGTAGCCCCTTTGATTCTTCCCAAAAATATCTTTCTTGGGAAGATAATTCTAATATGAAATACTTTTCCTTCTAAACCTTTGTTCTGTAAACAATTCTAAAGGAAGATAAATTGTCTGAAAAATATTTTCAATTACATAAAATCTAATGTTTTTCTCTTCAGAAGAGCTTTCAATCATTCTATTTCTGAGATGGGAGGTATGTCACATGATTGATTTTTCTATCAAGACCATTCAGTATCATAAAGTTTAGCACAAAAATAAAATCAGCTAACTCTCTACTCTTTGTTAATCAGAGCCCAATTCAGTCATTGAGGAAGATGTAAGTTGTTTTTATCTAGGCTGGCTAAATATCTGATTGCTTGAAAAACATTTTGAATGAAATCTTTAACTTTAATAGGAAATGAAATCCATGTGAAGTTGACTACCATAGTTAACAGTTGATTACCTTTGTTTTATAATGCTACAAACCTGGAATCTCCCTCCCTGTCCCCTTCTTTATTCCTCTCTTCACTAACATTTTTTTGTCATTTGTTTCTAGTCAAAGATAAAGGAGTTTCATTGAGAAGTAAAATCTTTTTATTCAAATCAAGAGAAAAAAAGTTAAATATGTGAAGAGTCTCCCAGTTAGAAGTTTTAGAACTCATGATCCATATTTTATTGAATTCAATATTCTAAAACAGTCTAGAAGTTGTAAATTAAGTTTCAGACTATGTGAGTCAGAGGTTCAAAGAGAGATTATCAACAGCAACTTAGGTACACTGTTTTTTCTAACTGGAAATAATTTTTGTGGAATCACCGTAGTAATTATATCATTTTACAGATGAGACTCTACAGGGCCAAGAGTGACAGGTAATTCCTATTACTCTGTTCACTATTTTAAGATCTACTGGGTTTTTGTGCTTCAATGGTTTACCAAGGTTTGTATCCCAGTGCTCTTCTGGGGGTCCCGGCTTCTTCATGCAGAAGCAGATCTAAGAAAGGACTTCCAAAACAGTATCCTGACCAGCTAGGTGCCCATAGAAGAGGACACTACCTGATAACTCTGTCTTGTAAAATATTTTCAGAATAATTCAATTAAGAGAACACAGATCATTTTGTGATCCTATAGTTGATTTTACATTGTTGATTCTTACAATAAATTAGATAATGATTCAAATTTTGCTAAATATTTTGGTGAAAAATAAATACAACATTAACGGTAGTTCAATAGATGATGCCCAGAACTTCATGCTAATATTTTAAGGAAAGTTTCCCAGATGGAATCTCAGACCTCCCCAGCAAAATCTGGAGAGTTTGGGCAAGCAAACTTTAACCCAATTTTCAAGACATAAAGTGAAGAGAATATATTTCCTATTATATTTTTGTGGTTTTGAATATGAAAAGGATTTTATATGTATATACAATGAGCTCTTGAAATAGTTCAAAGGCCTGTTACCAAGGCCTCTGAGATCAGTCATTAATAGATACCACATTGAGGATGTTTCTTATTGCACCCAAACTTCCAGTGATTCTTCTTTCTATTCTGTCTATTTCTCTATTGCTTGTGTCCCTGTGTTAGGAGTAGTAGTGGTCTAAGTCCAATCCTGCTCACCATGGTGGACCTTTGCTTTCTGTGTACCTTTGCAGCTGACTTCATTCTGCAGCTAGTTTCTCATCCTTAGAATTATGTGGCTTGAACTTTGTTAGCCAGCCCCATGTAGTGTATTTATCCTGCCTGAATATGTGTGTGTGTGTATTTATATTTCACTGAAAATGTTGCATTTCATACAAAACATCTTAATCATCTTTATGTCCCTCCCTGTCCTCAGTACCACTCATGACAGCTCCTGGAAGGAGGAAATGTTGAGCTGGTTGAAAGAGCTGTTTGAGTTTTGGGATTAGATTGCTGATGTTTTAAAATGTACATAATTATGACTTCTTTATGGTGATTTTTATGCGAAATTTTTGCTGATTTCCTAATTCAGGTCTGTGAAAGCAAGCTCTGATGCTTAAGAATATGGCTCATTCTAATACCAGGATACTGATAATTTCCATTTGTTCTTGTTTGTTTTTTCTATATTTGCTTATTTTTCTGCCAGTTCTATTCTCTTTTGAACAATGATCATGAAGAAATGCATTTAACAAATGGTAGGACAATTTAATTTTCCATTTCTATTATAGATTATATATCATAATTTTTCCACTTTCCTATTTAAGAATGATTTTAAGAGTTTCTGAGCTTTTGAATAGGAAAATGACATTTGGAGATTATTACTAAATCAAGTAAGTAAATATTGGAAGAACTGAGATCTTCAGCCTTTCTGTCTTCTCATTCACAGACAGAATTTGTCTCTTCATTGACTCAAGGCTTTTACATTAATAAAATCTTATCATCTCCTTTCAAGGCCTATCTAATGTTTTAGTATTTCATATCTTATGTAGGGATTATAGGAGGATCTTCTTTTATTATAACTTATAATAACTGGCATCTAGAAAAGTTATCATTGAAATATCTTTTCAAAGCATTCTTTTATCTAGGTAGTTTGTTGAAGTACCTCTTTATTCCATGCCTACACCACAATACCCAGTTTTATCATCATATTTTTACTCATTGAGGAAGGATTTATAATCTTACATGAAGGCATTGTGTGAAATCTGGAGATTTGGAAATCAAGAACTTAGAGACTGTAGCACAGACACAACTTCTTTGAGAACATGGAAAAGAACAGAAGAAAAAAAAAGTGGGCAAGAAAGGCAATGTTGAAAGACAAGAATGACATCGATTGATGGGGGAGGCCTTAACATAGTGGGGAAGACAGGAGAACACGTTGAAATGAAAGGGAGGAAATACTGGGCGTATAAATGTTTAAGCAGGGTTGGGGGTAGAGGAACATACAAAAGGAAGGGGTTGAGGAGGATTATTCAAAACTAAGGAGGCATGACCAAATATGGAAAACTAGCACTTTGTAAGCTACTATTAAAAAATATCAGAAGGATATTTTTATAATAAATAAAAGAAGGAAAAGCAAAAGGACTATGAGTAGAGGTAACCTGTATGAATACTTCATACTTTTCCCAGAAAGTATAGGCTGATAAAGAAAAATCCCAGGGCCAGGTGTGGAACACCTCTGGTTGTTGGGCATGGAAGCCCCAAAGGTTCCAAACTCAATACAGGCTGTTGTCGTTGCTCCTCATCACACACCAGAATTGAGTGGTAGAACCGTATTTCTGAAGATGCCACAGACTTTGATTACAGGACATTAACTGAAGCTGAGATGAAAGTTTCCTCCCTGCTGCCTAGCTTCAGTAATGACAGAAAGTGCTGTGCAGACTACTGGGGAAGAAAGGACAAAAATGACATTACCCAGCTGCGGACCCTGCATGCTGCAGTGCTGACTACCTGGCGAGATATGCCCATTGGTACAATAGTAACATGACTATTATGGGGTAACCAACCTCTTTCTGAAACCTGTTGAAGGGGGAATTAATTCTTGGTAGTGAAAATTTGGCCAAAATCCTATGGCTTAGAAGTTTCCAGGCCCTTGGGGCAACTTACTGCTGTTGTTTTGGTAAACAGATTGCTGTGCTGTCAAACACCCTTCTAAATTTATGAATGTTTTGTCTGTTCATTTGTTTTTTGTTCTTTGTATTTTTTGTCTGTTTAAGATAAGATCTCCCTGGAGCCCCAGTTAGCCTGGAACTCACTATGTAGATCAGGCTGGCCGTGAACTTACAGAGATCTGCCTGCTTTCAGCCTTAATCAAAAAACATTTTCTTTTTGGTGAATGACTGTTAACACAGTCACTCACAGTTGCTTGAGTACAAGTGCCAAGGATTAGTGACTTGAGTGGGACATCTGTATCACCATCTTCCTAAGGAAACATTTGGAAAGAAGGGTCAGAAAGAGTGTTAAGAATGGAAGATAAATGAGAAGTGTCATAAAAGAATGTCTTCTGGACATGAGATTGCTCTTGTACTCTTGAACTCATGGCAGTTGTGATGACATATAGGAGACTTGCACAAAACTGGGCCCATCAATATTTCATCATAGATAGGGGAGGGACTTGGGAGACTCCAGCCCTCCCTGAGGAACAATTGGCAGTTAATGGCTGTTAAGGAGCTGAAGTGATTTTCTTCAGGACCCCTGATGCCTGTCCATGCTACAGAAATAACTCCACACCCATGTTTTTGCAGCAACTCTAATTAAACTCAATGGGACACACATATACACACACACACACACACACACACACACACAGACACACACACACACACACACACACATGGTAGGATGGGAACTTGGAAAGATGAAGGGGATCAGTGGGAGTAAGATGGTGCTAAAACTACATTAAGCATGTATGATATTGTCAATGACTAAATTTAAAATATTTAAAAATAAATGAAATAGCAAAAATAATACCCAGCCTGGAGATTCATCACATTCCTGTGGAATGCGTCAAACCTTCCGTCACTGTCGCTCTGCTCTCCTTCACTGAAGACCTGGGATTGACTATACTCTTCATTGTTAAAACCTGTGACTGTTCTCTTGCATTTAATTCATGCAGCATCATACTTGTTGCTTCTCAATAGCTTCTATATTCTATTTTATTTTAAAGAATTTTCATTCCAAAAAGACGTGTCTACAGACATCATTCTTGTGGAATTTTAAAATTTGAAGGCAAAGAATCTAACTGTGATAAGCCAAAAACATATAAGAATAACAGATATCCATTTGGAATATAATAAAACTAATTAAATTCCTTCAAAAAGTTAATTACATCTATTTATTTTGGCAGATTCCCCTGGAACTGGAGTTGATGGTTGCTAGCCACCATGTGGGTGCAAGAGTTCAAACCTGGGTCCTCTATTAGTGCAGCCAGTGCTCTTAACTGCTGAGCCATCTTTCTAGCCCCTTTGCTTTGATTTTAGCTTCCTTTAAATTTCAAGCAATGATTGATTGCTGTGGGATGAGGATGTTAAAACTGAACAGTATAAGAAGACCTGTGAAAGAATGAGCTATGAACCCAACATATTGAGTGGGGTTGGGTATTCAAAGTTTTATCTTCATATGCAGTTCCTGAAAAATGTTGGTATTGCCCAGTGTTGTGGCACACATCTCTAATTCCAGCGCTTGAGAGGCCAAGGCAGAAAGATCCCTGTGAGATCAAGGCCAGCCTGGTCCATATAGAGAGTTCCAGGCCAGCTGTGAGAACAGGCCCAAACCAAGCTAAACTGAAACAACCTCCCCACAAACCCATTGGTATTTATCTAAATACTTTTAACACTATTTCCCTATAAAATCTTATTGTGTTAAAGAGATATTGATCTTTTCCAAACAAATTCATGCCAAAATTTAACTGTTTAGCTGATATTAACTTTTATAGACAAATCAATACCTAGGAAAAACTTTCAGATTTCATTGCATGCTATTTTTAAACCTCTGAATCCGTATGTTCATAAGAAATGTATTCTTAATTTATAAATTCTTTTAGCTCATTTATATTATGCATTCTATTTGCATTTTACTTTCTAGTCTTAGGTCAATAGAGTGTAAATACATATATTATTGGGAAATAGTATACTGTCCCTTACTGTCTTAGTGCTCAGAAATGTTAACCATAAAACCAAATGTAAAAATATTCTAAGCAGGAGGTGGGGAAGTATTTTTTGGTGCATCAAAATCAGCATGGAAAAAAATAGATTTGCTGGCTTCCTTGGTATGTTACTAGTTTTGCTGTTTCTATAAAGATAAACTAAAATTGTTACTTGGGGAGTTTTTAGAAATATGTTTAATATGTATTTTTAATTTTTCTATCACAAAAGGAGATATATATATATTCATTTGCAATTTTGTTTTAAAATTTCAAGGAATATAAATGTTTATATATGAGCGATTCAACTAAATTGTGTGTAACGTACACAAGGCATGTCTTCGTAGTTCATTAATTATTTTGAAATAATTCTAACTCCATAGTAAAATCAGAGACAAAAATTAGGCCTTCCAGAAGGTGTTAAGTTTTCAAACAATGCTAGCCTTCTTTATGAGTATCTTCTGTGATCTGTTATCTGGTAAATACTTAAATATCCTAAATACAAAGAATTTACTCTATTTCCTTTTTCTTTTCATGAATTATTTCTTTAAGGTTTGGGGCTCTGACTCAGTGGTAGAGTGCTGGGTTTAATCACCAGTGTTAAAAAATTTTATTACCTCTTTGAGTTTGTACTGTTCCTAGAAAAATCTGCATGCTAAATTTGCAAGCAACTTGGGAGCTAAATGGAGTGCCAAGTCATGTGCTGTAGGGGAATGGACCTTCATGCAGGACTTGGGAGCCATCAGGTCCCTTTACATCTTCACTGATGGACTATTTGTGTGGCCATAGCCAAGTATTTGTAGAAAAGAAAGCAGGATTAAATGATCAATGCAGAAATATTTGTACATTGTCACACATCCCTGGTCGATAGCTCGTCAGTGTTGTGAAGCAAGAATGACAGAAATGCAGTGGAGACTGGTTCCTTTTCCCTGGTGAATATGCGGTGGTGGTTGGTTCCTTTCTACAGTGAATAATCAATGCTTGGGTTTGTATAATGATCTGAGTTTAAACAGAGCAGACTTGGAGATCATTGAGAAAATCATTTTAGCTCTCCTGCTTGCATTTTATTTGTAGCTGTGATATTGTAGTCACAGGAATTATAATCAGTTTACCAATAATAGACAATATATTCTGCTGTGTGGATACTACAGAGGTTTTTCTCTAATGGTGAGGTAAATATAACCAAAGGCTGACATTTGATTTCATACTGTTTTCTTGCTTATAGAAATTGCTTTCTGAGAAAATAGCTTGGGCCCTTCTAAGTCAAATTTCAGAATTTGTACAAAGATCGATGGCAGAGTTTTATTATCACACAGTCCAGATTGTGCTGAGTGGAACTCAGCAACATCACCTCCTGATTCTGAAAAAGCAAGCCACTCAACTGAGCTCTGCTGAATAATCATCTTCATTAGCCTGCCTTCCAGCTGACCACAACATGACCCTGGAGCTCTAATTATTTTACATTTAAATATAATTGTGACCATACACTAAATGAAGAACATGAACCTGCGTGAATTTTAAAACTCAGCTTTGAAAATATAGATTCTTCGTACTCAAACTCTCCTAATACGTAAGCCCATAATGCTTTTCACCTCCAGAATCAGAGGTTATTTTACCCTCAAAATAATTACTATCGTTCTCGCTTCATAAGTGTGCATTGTTAATGTGTTTTAAGACAAGCTGATTTCAAGTTTTATATTTCCTCTATTTTGTACTCCTTATCAGAGTATTTTGTGTTAATCTAGTCTCATCCAAAAAAAAAAAAGTTCATATTTTCTAAGTGCAGATACAATTGACCTTGTTTAGAACAGTCCTGTTTTATCATGAAATTTCAAGCTGGTGAAAGCGTGTATAAAAGAGAAAAGGGTTGCAGATAAGAAATGCTGTTAAGCCTGCGGTTTATGCTTCAAATGTCCAAATTCCCCTCTTTAGCCTGTACGTGTTTACCTTATGCTTACTCTTCCCAAAATGTATTTCATCTCTCTAATTCCAAGCTGCTGACTACTCTTGTACAGGGCACATTCAAATAAATACCATTAATAAATAAAGGATTTACACAGACTTTTATTATATTATTATGTGATAACATCCAAAATTACTTGAAAAGCTAAGAATTGGGCACAAACATGGTAGTTGAAATGAGATCTGTTCCCAAAGTTTATCATCACTATGATGGTTTTGATGTGGAATGTATATGCAGAATTATTTTTCTCTCCACTACTGTTTAATACTAATAAAAGTTGGCCATGATTTATGTATATTATTTGATTGGCATCTTAATTGTGAATAAGTCAACAAGCTTATCTTGTGATTCAAAGAAACAATCATTTTTCCTAGTAGTCTTTGTATTATCTGATGTATACTTAAGGAACTTATCTCACTAGCTAACCACTAATTATAATCATTGTTTTGATGTAAACATAAAGATCATATAAAGAATTATTACAGAAAAGAAATTTTAAGACATCTGAGGTTACTTTTGATAGAATTATTAATTGAAAGTAAAGAAAGCACCTGATTTAAATCAGGCAAGCAGAATTCTCCTGGCCCAAAGCTTCAATCTCATTTTCTTTGATGTTAAAACACTAAGGCAACTAATTAAAAGTTCTGAACACATAATGCCAACAATCTAATCATGTTTATATTTCAGAAATTATGGTCTCCATTTTCTCCCAGATGTGAAGTCCAAACACTTTACTCCCTTCCACCACTTTCTAGCAAAGCACCTGGCAACAAATTAAGATAAGGTATACTAAAATTGTACAACAGATGCAATTTTGAGATAAATAAATTGAATGTTAAAATTGATAGGTATGCTGCAATGGGCTTAGAACAGAGTGGGGGCAGGTTGTCCACTGAACTGTCAAATAAGATTGTTGCAATTGCAATGTATGAATAATTTATTTCATTTCCCTCTAAAGGTGGTTCTATATTTAAAGCAAACACATTAACTACAATGCTCCTTAGAAGCCCCACAGCAAGGCAAAAACAACAATTAGAAAAGCATCTAAATATCACATAGATTACAATGGTATAAATTTATTTCACTGTTAAATTATACTTCACTCTTTGAAGAATAAGGTATTTTCTTCATGCCTGGGCTCATTTTGCCTAAAAGTGTAGCCTGAGGTATCTGTTATATATGTTAAATAACTATAGTATTATTCACTAACTAACAGCAAACATTCTAGGAAAAAAATCACATATTCAGATGTATGCAGCATAGGAATGCAAAGATATAAATTCATTATGCAACCAAGTAAATCGCCAGTTAGAGCTATCCTTAGCTTGTAATACCCCAAATGAAAGAACTCCATGAACTTTAAGACACACAATATTTATACTTTAGACAGACTTACAAAGGGAATTATATAGAATCGCTAGAATTTTTGCAATATCAAAATTATTCTGAATAGAATTCAAGTAATTATTTCCCACACTAAATTACAACTTCCATGTTCTTTTTATTCTTCTGGATTCTCCTGTAACATATTCTAATTCCTGAAAATGTTCAAAAGTAAGACATTTTATTCAAAGTATTAAATATTTCCTCCTGCAGAATAAATTCTTCTTTGCAGTTTCTGAATGTGGATTGTGTGGTCCTTATTATTTATAATACCTATGAAAGTTCTTTTGCTTAGTGAATGTTATTATCTGCAATATTAGTTTTATACTTATGTTGTCTCTAAATAAATATGTGACAATGAATGAGATTCTTATTTAAACCAATGTTTTATTTCTTTAGAATTTGATAATTTTTATGTATAGTGCTCTTTAATCATATTTACTTGCCAATTTATTTTACAATTTAGATTATTTCACAACAGTTTGCTTTCTGGCTGAATAATTTGCAAAACAATTAGGATAATGGTAAGATGATGGCCTAATACCTTCTTATTTATTTATTTTAAAAATATTTTTATTTATATTTTATTTTATGTGTATGAGTGCGTTGGATCCCCTGGAACTGGAGTTATAGACAGTTGTTAGTCACCATGTGGGTGCTGGGAATAGAACCCTGGTCCACTGCAGGAGCAGCCAGTGCTCTTAACTGCTGAGCCATCTCTCCAGCTCATCTAATAACTTCTTATAAATCCATGTCTCATAAACTTTGTGTTCTTTTTAGTTATTAAAATCTATTTTCAACTTGTTATATTTTTAAATATTTTATCATATCTACTTTTAACATATGTTAAAGTATTTCAGATTGCTTTATTAAGATATAGGAAGGTTAATTATAATATGAATCCACTGAAATAATTCATATTCACTATACCTAGAGATTACTTACCAATTGAATAAAAAGTTACAAATAACTTCCCAAAAAAAGCTGAGAAAAATGGTCTAGTAAAATCCAGTTTTAAAAAGGCACCTCTTCTTAAATACCTGAACATATATATAAATATCTACATTTATATTCATATGCACAAGTCACAGATAAACGTTTAGTGTTAAAATTTTGTCTGTACAAAGAAAGCAAATTAGAATGAGCTGTTTCCACATTAAAAGCTTTCAAAGATATATGTGTTTCCCTGTGTTTTGCATACAAATGACAGAGAGAGAGAGAGAGAGAGAGAGAGAGAGAGAGAGAGTGCCTAAGAACAGTTTACTCTAGGTCTACACTGGGATGGGTAATGAGGAATGATTTTCCTATTTTATAGTGTGTAATATTTAGGGTTTGATATTTTAAAGGTACAAATATATCATTTTAATATTAAAATAAAGTATTGCTAAAATACTTGTACCCTATAATTTAAAATCAACCGTATTCATATTCTCTTTCATGTCTAATTAATTTCATAGGTTTTTAATTTCTTCATAGATACAGTATTGTAAATTTAGACTTCTCACAGTTAAATTATTAAAGTTTTGGTAAGGTAGTTGTTTACATATTTGAGGAGCGGGTCATCCACTTTTGGCTCCTCTGCAGTCTAGTGATCAGTTATTATTGTGTGAATGTGTGTTTTTGCTTCCTGCACCACAGTTAGAATGTAGAGTATAAAATTCATGTTTTAAATAGCTATGGAGAAAAGTTTGTGTAGTGATTCAGTTTTTCAAACTCTGACAATCAGGAAATGGTAGGAGAATGTTGAAATAAAATAATTATGCTAAAACTTGCCTGGATATCTGGTTTTTGGATGAATAGTTTACTTTCAATGAAATATGAAATTACAAATAAGTCATAAATAAGTTGAGTGTTGCTATGTGATTGAGTAACCATATACAAAAATATCAAAGTCCAACAAAAATGTAGAATTGGAAAAGTTTTATGTAGCTAATTATTAAACTAATTTTTAGATTGCTGTCACAGCAGGTATGTAGGAAGTTCTTACTAATTATTAATTAAATAAAAATGTTAGTATTTACTCACCCTTCTCTGTGCTTGGAATTATGTTATGATCCATATGACTTATTGTCTTGTCCCAATAAACCTAGCAATTAGGTTTTGTGAATCAATGATCCCTGACAAGGCTACCATCTAGTGGTGATTTATTTAAATCTTAGACAGTTACCTCAGGATTGTTAAAATTCCCCAGAGAAGTAAGCTGAGGAATTCTGGTATGGAACGAAGTTCATATGGCTGAATACTTGATTGCAAAAACATGAGAGCTTAATTAATGATGTCATCTCCCACTTCTTGTTATGGGAGGTTGTGTTAATGAATCTGAGCACAAAGAAAAAAATTGCCACTTAGTTCTGTGGATAATGAGGAAAGTAATTGACAAATGTTGCCTAACACTTGTGAAACAATATATTGTTTTCATTAAATATTTATGTGATTACCATATAGATTTTAAACTCTGTTCAGTTAATTGGTCATTATTTTTACAAAAGATTGAATAATTTTATTTTATATATAGGTAGCCATAAGAGAGTGGGAAAAATCATAATTGCCTATAGAGGTATACAGAGAAAGATGGTCTAGCTACCTGTTTACACAGACAGCTATCAAGTGTTTCCAACCATGTGTCTGCAGTATAAACTTGGGGGTGTCTGCAGTTTGGGATAATGCACCATATAACAGGCTTATAAATAGTTTCCATGGCACAGCCCATGTCCCAGTGCAGACCTTCCTGAACTTGAAATTGAGAAGAAGACCTCATGAGACTTCACACTCAATTACAAAGCTCTCTGAAGGGTGCCTTTATGCTGGTTTTCTCAATTAATTACAGCAAATGTCACCATGGACAACTTGAGACGGTTAATTGAATTTGACAGGTTAACTTGAGAGCCCTTTATATTAAATGCATTAGGGAGTCAGGCCTAGCAAAAGGCTGCCCCAGACAGAAAACTGAAGACTGGAGTGAAAACCAGAGTGGAGTCACCACTATATAGTTTGGAAATATTAATCTGTATGCCAAACATGACCCGAGGTTACATCAGTGAGATGTTACTTCATTAATCTGTTGTATTTGACAACTGTTTGTTTTATTATGGATAGCTCATTTTATTTATCTGTTTTAAAAGATTAGAATACAAAATGACTTGCTTCGTTGTAGCGTTTTCTTGCACACTTCGTTTTATTTGGCTCCATTCCCCAACCCCACTTCCCTTCCTGTGGCCCATGCCACTGGCTCCCTCTCTCCATCCCCACTCCCAGCCTCAGTTTCTCCTTTCTGGTCACATGCATTCTCTTGCCTTCCTTCTTTCTCTCAAGACCTCTGCTGTTCCACTCATCATCTTCCCAGAATCGTGACGGTTTCAGGTATTTCTACACCAAGATTTTTAGAAGTTTGGTAACTTTTTGGTAATATGTTAATAACTGCACAGAATTAAAACAAATTGCTCTTCCATGCTTCCTATTGGGTATTCAAAAGCCGTAGTCAGACTGACAGAAATTCGTAATTATTCTCATTCTCTTTCTCCCAAATTTAAAATTATCTCATCTTCCAGTATTTTTTAGACTTGTCAGCACAGTGATACCAGAACACCCAGTCTGATCAACCTTTGACTGTTTCATTTTCTTTCATAAGTCCTTACTAACTCCATTTAGTAGTTACTAATGTTTCTGTTCCTCAAATGTCTCACGGAGATTTGATCTAAACTCAATTTTTTATGGTTCTGATTCTCCTTATATTATCTTGTTTAGTAATAATTTAAAAACTGCATCTGATATTTTTCCTTTTCTAGTCTTCTGTGTGATACTGCCTTTGGGACCATCCTCTGCACAAGTATAGTATGATTTTTTCTAATAAAAATTTGATTTCATTATTTACATCTATAAGACTAAGTATAGATTTTTATATGAAGTTAAATTATTCATTGAAAATTTAATAGGCAAATGTAGACTAGTGATTATCTACTGTACTGCACAATGCAACTTTGGAAGTGTTTTGTTTTTAATTAATTTCTTTTTATTTTATGTGTATAAGTGCTATGCATGCATGCATGTAAGTGCACCCATGTTATGCAGTGCCTGTGGAGGACAGAGGTGGTATGGGATCCTCTGGAACTGGAGGTACAGACAGTTGTTTGCCAACATATGGGTACTGGGATTTGAACCCAGGACTTCTGCAAGAACAACCAGTGCTCTTAATCACTGAGTCATCTATCTAGTCTCCTGGAATAATCTTCAAAATTAAAATTAAAATTTAAAAAAATTCTCAAGAGACACTTTACTTACTAAACTAAAGTGAAATAAAAAGAAAAATTACTACAGTATTAGAGGAAGCTAGAAATGAAGCAAGAGAGACGGCTCAGCGGCCAAGCACGTACTGCTTCTAGAAGACGCCCAGTCCCAGTACCCACATCACATCCTTACAACCAACCGTAGCTACATACAACTCCACTCTATTCTGGCTTCCGTAGTTACCTGTACTCAAACACACACACACACACACACACACACACACACACACACACACACACACATACACACACACACACACACGCACACACACACACACCTCAAGCACATAATTAAAAGAAAAATGTAGAAAACTGATTCCTCGTGGCTCTTATTATCACTCTGCCCCTTCTTCCACAATGATCCCTGAGCTTTGGGAGGCAGAAATTTGAAACAACAGTCCTATTCAGGGGTGAGAACTCTGCAGCCTCTTGTTCTCTGCACATTGACCAGTTGCAGGTTTCTGTGTTAATCACCATCTGCTGCATAAGGAACCCTGTTTGGTAAGAATTGACATTTGCATCACATAGCGATGGTGACAGCATACACAAGTCCTGAGCGAGCTCAAATCAGACAAAATCCCAGCATTGACATGCGTTAGTGGATAAGAAATCCCAACCCAACTGAAAGAACTTTTGGCAACTGATTACTGCTGGGAGGAGGAGAGACAGTCTCTTCCGGGAATGAGACTCTCGGTAGGTTGACCAGTGAATGGACCCATGCTCTAGGACATGTGGGGACACAAATCAGACTCTATAGACTGTATTTTATATATGGTGGATTACATTAAATTGGGAGTGATACAGTGGGAGCAGTGTGGATGGGGAGGAGTGTAAACACCATAAAATTATAGTGTATAGAAATCACAATTTAATAAAATATTAAAAAATAAACATTTAAACAAATGATATAGGAGTTGGAGTTAACTGAGTGTAGACTGCTGTCGTAGGAAGTGCAAGGCCCTGGTTTTGGTCCTGAGCTCTGAAAAAAAAATGAGGCAAAAGAGGAAGTGAGTAGAAACAACTCAGCCCTATCAACAACTATATGGAAGGAACAAGGTTAGGATTTGGTCTCCAACACTGCGTGGTCCAAGTGATGTTCACTTGCAATACCAGCATTTGGGAGGCAGAGACAGAAGGATCATGAGGTACCCAGTTACATCTTCCAACTATAAACAGCAGAGATTTTGAGATGGCATTAAGAGAAAACAGCTAGACAAATTAAAGTCTTAGGGTGCAATAATAGGATTACAAGATACACAGTTGTCTTAAGAAAGTTGCAAGCAGGTCTTGTGCAGGCAGACACAGCTACTGTGTGTTCTTTGGAGCAGCAGTCCTGTCATCCAGAAGACACTGTTTTACGTCAGTGCTCCCTAGCTTCTGGCTTGTAAAATCTTTCTCCCGCCTCTTCTGTGACAGTCTCTGAGCCTTGGAGTGGTGTGTGTGTGTGTGTGTGTGTGTGTGTGTGTGTGTGTAGGTGTCCCATTTGTGGCTCAGCACTCCACAGTCACATACTCTCTGCACTTTGGCCAGTTTTGAGTTTTTGCATTAACCACCATCCACTACACAAAGAAACTTTCCTGTTGAGGACTGAGATCTGCACTAACCTAAGAGAGAGATGAATTTAGAGGGTAGTGAGTTAGATGGCCTTACAGAAGGTGTTGTATGACTATAGTAGTCTATGGTGTCCACTAGTAGTACCAAGATAGAAGGAGGCGTTTCCAAATGTAAAATCTTAGTACCTTAATATTGGCTGATTATTAATAATTACACAAACTGAGAAATGTTGGAATAAATTATCCATATGAACATATAACTAAAAAATGTTGAGATAAATTATAAATATGAAATTACTAAAACATCAATATGAACATGGATGACTAGTATTACAACTAATTTAAAATTGGAAAAAGCTGTCAAATAATTGATTATTTAATCTAAGCTAAAAATATTATGCCTAAATGCTTTTATGTCTAACTTTTCATTGCCAGTTAGAACTATTAATATTCTAGTGGAATATATTATAAATTATTTTAGCATATCACTGAGCTAATAAATGAATAAATGGACATCCAAGAGACCGGAACACAATGTTGAGTATGAGGCCACCGTAAGTCCCCAAACTATCCCTAGCACTTATGTCTTTACAGCCTCACATATGACAGAAGACAAATGCTGGAGCTTGCACAAGTTTGAGAAGTTAGCAAAGACATCATGTACAAACCAGGTCAACTTTAAAGCGAATCTAAAATTCACAGCTTAAGGCACAGATTTTTTAAATTACATTTATTTATTTATTTATGTATTTATTCCATGTGTGTGTATGTGTGTGGGTGTGGGTATTTCTCTATGTCTGTGTGTTTCTCTGTGGGTACACTTATGCCACCATGCAGAAATGTGTGAAAGTCAGAGAACAACTTTGTGGAGTGGGTTCTCTCCTTCCACCCTATATGTTTCAGGGACTGAACTCGGATTGTCAGGGGTGGCAGGTTGTTTTCCTCACTGACCTATCTCATGGGCCTGAGAGAAAGATAACTAAGCAATTGTTTTGTGGGAATGAAGATGCTCCAACTAAAGCAGGAATTTTAGAAACGATTTTTTTTTGGTCAAATCTTGGTGCAGCACAGATGAAACAAAATGGAAAAATACCTATAGATACAATTTCCCAGAATATACTATAGTAGCTATAGGAAGGATAAACATTGTAATTAAACTATGCATTTACTTATTAACAAATATTATACATAATGTGCATTGCTGTAGATAATAGATATTAATAAACAACCATTGTAATGAGATTAATTTCCTGGAAGATAAAAACTTATTAATAAACCATCTCAGAAACACACATACATAGTTAGTTCACCAGGGCCTGATATTTTCAAAACTAAATTCAGACAATTATTCAAATGTTTTATAATTGTTCCATAATATAGGAAATGAATAAAACTATCAAATTTTGATATTGAAACAAAAATGACATTGAAACTCTGCCTGAAAGTTTCCCCCGAAATCCTGCATCTTTAAATGAACTTACTGCAAGTCTGGCCAACTGATTAGCATTTCTATGACTGTGGAGAACTTAGAAGGCTGCAGATTCAGAGACTATTTATAATTTATCTTGAGTCATCTTTAGCCCTAAATAGCCACTCCTTGACCATCTCTATTTTTGACTTAACATCTTGTGACTAAGAGATTAAAATACAAACAAACAAACAAAACCTTAAGAATGTATTAACTTAACAAAGCCCCAGTTTCAAGTAACCAAAAAGCTGATTGCCATCAGATGGCATCTGATGCCTACAACTGGGCTGTATCTGCCTCCGTAATTTTCCACCAATGTATTAGAAAAGTGTTTTGAACTATGACTTTTCTTTGTTCTGTTATTACAAAAGCTTCATAAAACTGCTTCCATGTTGGAATATGGAATTTGGGCTAACCGGAATGCAGAGCCATGATGACTCATATTTTACTCCAGAATAAACTATCTCTTATCCTTTTTGAGAGTTGTGATTTTGTGTTGACAAATACCTACATTTGCTAAATTTATGAAAACATAAAACCAGAGAAAAGAAGGTAAACTTTTTCATTTGTAAACACCAACATAAATACCACATCAGAAGAACGAGAAATTCATGTAACAAGAGAAGAATTATTTTTAGGGATGCAGCCCTAAAAATAATCCAACCTTAGAGTTATCTATGTAATTATTTATTTACGTAATTCATTATCGTGATGAATAGAAAGAAAACATACACAATACAACTCCCAGTCTAGATTTTATGCAATCACACCAGTTTATTAGAACATCAATGACTATAGAGGGTTTGAAATGTTGCAGATCCAGAACTTATTTACAATTTATCTTAGGCCATCTTCAGTCCTAAATAGTCACTCCTTGTCCACCTCTGTTCCTGACTTAATATCCTATGATTAACAGGTAAAAAACTTTAAGAATGTATTAATTTAACAAAGGTCTAGCTCCCACCAAACAAAAAGCTGAGTACTATCAAATACATAGTGAGGCCTTAGCTGAGATTTCTCTTTTGCTGTAACTGCCTACTTAATGTTTCCACCAATGTATTTGACAGGTGTCTTGATTTATGACTTTTTTGTTGTTCTCTTACTACAAAAACTTTACAAAATTGCTTCCACGTTGTAACATGGAATGTGGGGTAACCTGACTCCGTGTTCCCAGGCCATGTTCACTTCTATTTGGCTCCAACATAAACAGACTATCCCTTTTCCCCTTTGTGGCAGGAATTGTGCTTTTGTATTGACAAGGCATTATTGTATTGAAATATTGGAACAGAGCCCCCAGAGACACCACTGTAGAGTTGAGCAAACAAGCACTCTGTATCTAAGTTATATGTCAATCTAATTTTAAATTATTAATATTATAAATACTTTTGTCTTCAATGAAGTTAAATTTTTTATGCAGTAAAATCAGAATTTGTCTCACTACTACTAGACTGGTTTGTATAAATCTAATGGTCTTCGTTATTTTTCTTGTCACTATCAGAAACTGTATCTAATTTTCATTCTTTATTTTACATGACTAATTTTTGTCAGCCTAGTTACATTAAAGCTGTTCCTCCCAGAATACCATATCCCCAACTTTTCATCTGGAGTTGGCCCAAATTAACAGCTGACATCTGGATTGCAGATGTGTAGGATCTGCCATTACTCTTTGAAGTTCACTGAATGAGATGACCTTAACATTCACTCTCCACACTCGGCAGTTATCTTTTTAAAAAATTTTATTTATTATTTTTATTTTATGCGTATGAGTGTATTGCCTGCATGTATGTAAATGCACCCATGTCATTCAGTGTCTGCCAAGGCCAGAATAAGGCATCGAATCCCCTGGAACTGAAGTTATTGACCGTTGTTAGCCTCCAAGTGGGTGCTGGAAATCGAACCCAGGTCCTCTGCAAGAGCAGCCAGTACGTTCAGCCACTACGGCTTCTCGCCAGCCTCTTATCACTGCGACTCCTACTTAACAGCAGCAAGGAAGGTCTCATCTGAAGTTTTGGTTTTAGACCTTAAAAAGCAAGGTTTATACACACTGTGCTCTTTGCCTTAGCCATTTCACCTAACTTCTGCCGCCCATTTTATTTGGCAAATAATACCAGCTTCCTAGAACCTCCCACAGCCCCTATCTTTGAACCATTTCTGTACTTCAGAGGGGCTGGTTAGTGGCATCCTCGGTTTTCCAAATCTCCTTTCGGTCTTCCTCTTCCTCATTCTTTCCTACAATTGTACAAAGTCTTAATCTCACAGTAGATCCCTCATCCAAACACTGCTGGCGTATCTCTCTCTTTAAGCTCTACAGATATTTTACAAGCAAGAATGAACAACTCAGACGCTTATACGGTGTTAACGCTTATGATGTTGAACAATGTAAAGAAGGCAATTTTACTATTTTTAATTTCACCAGACTTCTTTAATATATGATTCTTCACACTTTACATTGCTTACTTAGAGAAATAGTAAACAATTTCCTTTCCGTAAACACCAGATGCAATTTTCAGCATAATTATAGAATTTAATAAACCTTATTTTAAGTATAATATGGATGTGGGTAGTTTTCTTTGTGAAGCAAATAATTAGTTATGAAAATGTTCACTTGATAATTAGTGGAGTTAAAGTTCATTTTTACAAAGCCTTGATAATTCCTTTTACTTTGGATAATTTAAACAAAAGAAAATCTCTTGTTAAGCCTGATTCTTTTTTATCCTTTGCAGAGTACATTCCTTTGTGATTTTTCAAGGTCATGGTTAATATACAAGAACAGTACCTTTATTTCACCAGGGGACGTAATAAATGGTAGATTTACATTTAAAAGCAAAAGCTCTGTTTTGAGTGTGGTGAGTCTGGCTTCCTTCTTTATTCTTCAATTCCCAGTTCTTTGCTGTTTTCTCTCCCACACAAGTACTCATTATCACAGGGAGGAAGACTTGTCACATGTCATGACAGATTGTTTCATTTATTTAAGATAAAGCCTTTGTATTTCACTTCGTATGTTAATGCAAACACATCTTTAGTGATTACGAAAAGATAAATCCTTACCTAGTAGGAACAGAAAATTTCTGTGTTCACAGGTTTATAGGCCAACCCCATACTGAGTTGCCAATCCAACTGCCTAAACAACAGGCTCCTTTTAATCAGTAAATCACAGTGCCAATAACAACATCATCAACAGAAATTGTTCAGTCTTCTGAGGATACTTTCACATATTGCTTTATATATTCAGTTTATCCTAAAGGTAAGTCTTCCACTCAGCCCTCAAAAGAGTGGCTTTTAGGCAGTCAAAACACCTCACCATTTTTCTAAACAAAGGTGCAAGCCACTTTGCTTTTGAATTTGCTTAACCATGATTGTCAAACACTCCTTCACCAGCTAATTCTTGTCCATTATCAGCAACATAACCTGTTAAGGTGACAAAGTTAAGTATATTTCTTGAAACAATAAAGGGGAAATAGTTTGTTTCTCACAGACAGACAAGGCAAGAAGAAAAAAAATTTTATAAGTCAGTTTCAAAAATTGAATGGCTACACAAGATTTAGAACTTTTATCATTTTTTAAATGAAGTGTGCTCTTCAGAGAACTGGAAAACCAGATGGGAATAAAACAATAATACTTTACAGAACAGCACTGCCTGAAATATACCTTGTATATCACCAGTATGCTTAAACAAAGGGAGTGTATTCTAGAATGTAAATTACTTGTATCTATTCTGGTTTGATCAGTTGATATTTTCAACTTAACACAACTTACTTGATGAAGATTTACATCCTGATACAAGCTCCGTATCTTGTTGAGAGCTTAGTTCTTACAGGACCAGAAGACCACAAGGTAAAGGTAGGAACGCTTGGCAAATGTCTTGTGCCTGTTTCAGATATGAGTATGATTCTGAAAGCATTATTTTTTTCCCCTTTTGAAGACTGAACGTTAAATAAAAAAGCTTCATTAAATTTCAGATTACTTGGAGGTGAGTGAAAAAAGAAACAAATCTAAACTATACCACATCTTTCAGGAGAAACCCAAAAATCCCTTCTGGAGTGGTTTAAAGATAGATCCTCCCAAACAATATGGCCTAGCACTGACCCTCTAAAGTGGCCTGAAGATCTTACCTTATTTGAAAAAAATGGTCTTGGGAATGTAATAAATTAAGGATCTAGACATGATAATATCATCTCTTTTGTCATAAATCCAATAAGAATTGTCCTTGTAAAAGACTCATGAAGGGGCTAAGGAGACGGCTTAGTGGGTAAAACCTCTTTTGGAGCAGGCCTGAAGACCAGAATTCAGATATTGTAAAAACTGGATTCAGAAGCTCGAGTGCCTGTAATCTTAGCAAACTCCATGGGAAGTAGAGTCAGGAGATTCTCGAGATGGTCAAGGACCAGCTGGCTTGGTTTATGCATTAGCAAATATCTCATACAATGACAGACACTGAAAGGCTGTCCTCTAAGGTCACCAGAGCAACCACATTCATATATGAACACCCACACACGGCCACACAAAGATGCACAGAAAAGAGTCGGATACAGAGATAAAAGGAGGCTGTGGACTTGACCTCTTGCCTGAAGAAGCAAAGATCATAATTTATCCCCATACCTTCTTAATGATGTAACTTGTAGGATTTCAGATGTCTATACTCAAGAACTGTGAGAAAATAAACTTATATTGTTTCTTATGCCTTTTTAAAATTGAATTTTTGTGATCCTTATACAGTGTAATTTGATGGTGCTTAGATTCCCTCCGCTCTCTGCACCTCCCCCGTGGCCCCTACCCTATTTAATGTTCTCTCATACATATAATATGACCTATAGATTTTGATTTGTGTCCCCAAATATCCTTCTGTATGTCCATTATCTGGGACAACCGAGATTCCCACCCCTGAACTACACTGTTCTTCCCACTCCCAGCAGCTGTCAGTTGCTAAAAGTTCTTTAGGTTTGATTGAGATTTCTAACCCACCTCCTCATGTGTGTGCCAGGACCTTGGCTGACTTGAGCTTGGACAGGACTTGTATAAATGGCATATGTTCTCTCTCATTTGTGGATATTAGCTCCAAATCCCTAGGTGTGAGTATATATGCTGATGTATCTTCAGGAGCCAGGAAAATGAAAATGAATCATTGGGGATAAATGAGAAAAAAGAGCTGGAGAGAGGGAGATGGTGGGAAATAGGTGTTAGCAGGGGAAATGGGGAAAGAGGGAGATATTTTATCTGAGGAGTGAAGAATAAGAGGAATAGATAATGATTAGATGGTATGAAAATCCAGAAGGAAATGTAAAAGTCCTACTGAAAAATACACTTACAGTAAGTATATGAGTACATTTGTATTGCTGAAGGCAATATAGCAAAAAACAGTGCCAGGCAGGAGAAAATTACTTTTTTTGATGTCACATAGTATGTGGTAGTTTGTAGTTGGTTATGATGTCAGGAAATTGGTATAAGGACCTTCCCATTCTTTTGGAATGTAAAAATCTGTAAAATTAAGGGAAGAATGGATTGACTTTATGGTGACTGACTTCATTTGTACTAGTTAAACTGGTTGCCTAACCCTACGGAGACATTAGTCTATGACTTCTTTTCAGAACATTTTTTCTTTTGTAAAAAAAAAAATATTAATTAAAATATAATTGAATAGGGCTGGAGGGGTAGCTCAATTTTTAAGATCACTGGTTGCTCCTGCAGAGGACCTGGGTTTCATTCCCAGTACCCACGTGGCAAGTAACAATTATAACTTCAGTTCTAGCATCTGATACTGTCTTCTGACCTCTGCGAACACTGTACAACATAGGTACACTTACATACATATGAGGAAACACTCATACACATAAAATTAAAAATGATAAAATATTTTAAAATATGATTAGTTGCAAGTATAAAAGGTATAATCTTAAATGATGACCTTGAGAATGTTTGCTGTTTTACATATTGATATTTCTGATATCAGATGTTGCCAGTGTCATCAGACATCACAGTCTTTTCCAACTTTTTTCTATGCTATTGCTATTTGAATATATTTATATATTATTTGAAAAAGATATACATATATTGGTGCTGTGGATGAAATCCAAAGCCTCCACATGCTAAGGAAGTGCACATTCCCTTGTATGACTTTTCTTTATCCATGGGCAATCAAATAATATTTACATTCATGAAGGAAAATGAGTCTGATGGAGCCTCATATGTCCAGAATGTTCCACCATATTTAAATGAAACATTGAGTGCCACCACAATTGACCAGAGTGAAACTTTCTGCTAACTAGATCGAACCATAAAATTTCTATTTTTAAGATAAATGATGGTTGAATCTTTGTGTTTTCATATGGTTCAACTATAATGATTAATAATATTTATTCATATTCAATGTAAAAAACAGAAAATAAAAATCCTTAGTCTGTAAAGATGTGATGTTTTGATTATCATTCTCTCCCTTTTTGGGTTTTGTCATCACTTTCTGGGGTTTCGAGTACTGTCATTCAGGAGTGACAGAGCCTCCTATGAATAAATCAGAGACTTCATAACACATTACCCAGAAATAGAGAAACAGATAAAATGAGCAACACAACCTTAGAGATGCCTGGTCCTATTTATAAGCAGTAGTCATTGGGTGATTTCTTTTCTCCTGACCAAAATGATCTTCATTTGGTACTGTCATGAAATAAAACCATAAACATTGATGCATGTTCAAACAAAAGTAAGGTCTGGTTCATTAAAAAAGTGCTTAGTGGCTGACAGTGTACACTCAGCTGGCTGTTTTCATATATGATTCAGAGGCAAGACACAAACATGAATCACAGAGAGGAAAACAACTTGAGACTGTTATTTTCTGGAACAGGAAGCACACTGCCATTCACAAGTTGCTTTCTCGAATTTTTGAGTATATTATGCATGGCTTAGAGATTTCTTCTAGTTCCAATTTTGTAATTCTATAAATAATACAAAAGCACACTGGTTACATTAAAATGTTCAATATAATAAAGCAAAATTTAAAACATGTGAAGGCACAATATTTGGGGTGTTAAGTTTGACATGATTTTTTTTATTACATTTATTTATTTATTTATTGTGTGTGTGTGTGTGTGTGTGTGTGTGCGCGCGCGTGCATGCATGAATGCAGGTGCAGGTACCTGAGGCTTGAGAAGGCCTGGCATTGAATTCCCTAGAGCTGGAATTACAGACAGTTGTGAACTACCTGCCACCTGATGTGAGTGCTGGGAACCAAACTCAGGTCCTTTACCAAAGTAGGGAACACTCTTAACCCCTTTGTCATCTCTTCTGCCCTTCCAGCTAGAGTTTTGTTTTGTGTTTTCCTGTGTTTTTTATACTTTTTAAAATACAGTATCATACTTATTGTTTTTATGTCACCCACATTGTGCTTCCATGGAAAATCAACATTATCTTTAACTACTTCGTATCTTTAACTACTAAAGTCGTATCTTTACTTCATTCTATAAAGACCATGTGCTGAATTTTTAGACTTATTTTTATTTTTATTTATGGCTATGTGGGTGTCTATGTTTGTGTATGCCATATGTGTCCAGGCACCTGCAGAGGCAGGAAAAGGTGTTGGATAACCTAGAACTGGAGTTACAGGGAGTTGTGAGTTGCCCGCTATGTATTCTGGGAACTGAGCTTGGGTCACAGAATTTCCAGTCCCATTTGTGAATGGTAATAGTTAACCAAGGAATAAAAATTGATTATAAAAAGAAGATATATTTCTCTGTCCCCTGTCAGGATTTTAGATTTTCACAATTGAAACAACAGATTGTATAGAAAATCATTGCTCATTCTTCAGAACATCTCTTACTTTTTAGAAAAAAAAATCTTTTCTCATCCTAAAGGTTAATTATTCCTTCAAAAACTTTTTCTTTGAAAACTTGAAGTGTCTTCAAATATAAAAAATTCTTTCTGATCAGTAATATAAGTGATGAGAATAAGAAACAGCATACAATACTAGAAAATGAATTCCTGGAGAGCAAGCCACAGTTCACTGGGAGAATTATCAAAAACCAAAAGCAGAAACTCATACTCTGCAATCTGTATAAAAAGCCACAGCAAGAAAGGCTTCATGTCAGGCTAACTTCCAACAGGATTAAGGATACTTTCTTTCCACTGGCCTCAGGGGTACCCATGACATCCACAATGCTAGGATTCTGCATAGCTGCCTCCCCAGACATCTTTTTAAAACTTAATGCTCCAAATGTTGTTTCCTTGATTCCAAGCAGTCTGTGAGTTTACCATTAACAAAATTGTTCTTGCATATATATGTCTTACTGAAGTTAGAGTAGCCAAGGGGCAAGCTCTGTTGGCGGAAGATGTAGCTACTCTGAAGGCCCAACTATAATTATATCACACACAACTTTATCTATATCACATGCAGCTATACCTATATCACACCCTAAACTTTCTATACTATTTAAGCAGTATTAAGTATTAAAACAATCTAATCCGATCCTCCTTCCTAAATTTGAGGGAAAATTCTTATCTTTATATCTTGTCCTTTGTCCTTGTTACTAGAGGCAGGATACACACACACACACACACACACACACACACACACACACGGCATAACACATGTTCAAGGACTAATAGGAATGTGGTGCAGGCAACAATATCCTATTCAGCAACATGCCTTTGTTCGTGGTGGAAACCATCGAGAGTGAAGAGAAAGTAATTTAAAAAGAGTGTGTAAATAAGTTAAAGATGAATTAATTAATTTAAAAATACTGTTTCAGAGAGAGGAGCAGAATTGATTTATGCATAAAGAACTCTGCCCTCCCAGGAATCCTGAGCATTCACTCTCTGCTTTGTGTTTTCCTATTTATTCTAGAGTTTTTCATGAACAATTACAATTAGTCTAATTGCCACACAGTAAAAACAGCTGCACCTGGAAGATGTATAGTATTAAATACATTATTCTTCAACTTCTGTATGTGCAACTTGAGACATATTAGTGCCTTAGCAATTTCACAGAGTTTAAATACTAGAATTACAAATAGATTATTTTTAAATGTTCAGAAATAGGCAAAACCTTAGCTGTATCTAAAAACTGGTGCCTCCTCTCTCAGCAACTATCAGTTGCCAAGACCCCCTCAGCTAGATATGGGACATAATACCAGCCTCTACTCTTGCGCATTCTGTCATAGCTACTGTGAGTTCATACATGCACCTGCCTGTAGTGTGTGAATGACTCTCCTTCTTGCTGATCTGCTGCCTGATCCACGACTCTTACAATCTTTCTGCCCTTCTTCCATAATGATGTCTAATATTTTAAAATATCTGCTCCCATAAGAACAATATATTTACATTGTATGATATGAATAAATATTTATTCATTCCAGACAGGGCATTGATGACAGACCAAAGAAAATACTCCATTTAAGTCTAGCTTAGTGAACCAGTGAGTTTATTAAGATTTCTTACAGGACCATGGTTGACTCAAAGGCAGTTGCAACACCAGACCACACACCCCTGAATGAGTGATGACTCCTGAAAGCTGCATCCCTGCATCTTACTACATACCTTGAAGGCAGCTCCATCTGCTGGTGTCCTCTCCCCAGCTTTGTTTACTTACTGTTTTTACAGCCTTGGGCAGGACCTGAGAGGCTTGTAAATTTCTAGGCTTCTAAAGCTTAGTAAATCTTATTAGTTTCCTGAGTCTTGTAACTTTTAAAAAGTTCCTGACTGTTATGAGCCACCTTCCTCACTCCAGGAGGGAATATTTTATTTTAGAGATAATAAACAATAGTCTCACAGTTGTTCTCATCTAAGTAATGTCAACCAACTTCTTATAGAGAAAAATGTAATTATGTAAAACCTCTTATCCTTTTATGTAATAATACCTTTTAAGCCAGTCTCTGTCTGCCATTGTCACAAGTAGTAGCCACATAAAACAAGCAAAGGATGATGTATCATGCATTCTCTCATGGTGAGGCCTGGCATTCAGCCCCACCCCCAGGTTTGAACCAATTGAGCGAACGAAGAATGCTCTTTTAAAGAAATTAATTTATTCCAGGTTACTTACAAAGGATTCGTTACTGGGGAGCAAGAGAAAGAATGAGAGATGGAGATGTTGTATGGCAGAGACTGCATTTTGATCATAAGTCCCCTAGACCTCTGGAACATGTGCCCAAGAATAGAGCCCTGGAGTCACACCTGCCTCTCTCTTTTCCATTCTTCCATGCATTTCCACTAGACTTCCCCCCTTAAGTCATTGGTTAGTTGGCTGCCAATCACATTTGGAAGCCTGTCCCTCGCAGCAGAGAGAGGAAACTGTTTATACAACACATGATATAAATAGATTTCAGTGAAAAATAGCTACAAATTGGGCCCTAATGGACAGATTCCTGCTATGCATTTTATGCTATCATTTTAATACACATTATTTCCCAGAGGGTATAAACTTTAAGATCCTGCTTTAATATTTTCATCAAATTATAATATGTACTTTAAACAAATTAAGAGAATTTATCTCATATTAATCTCTACCTGTATTTTTTTTTCCTGAAGCAAATTATTCCTTCCAGAATTCCTTGGCTTCATTCATTGGTATAATTTTTCTTCAGCCTGTTAATTTTCCTTTTGTTGTAGTCTACTGTGTGAGGTATGTGCTTATCTGTGATGGTGGTTATCAAGCAAACTACAGACAAACCTTCCTTTGATGCTCATCAGCTTTTGCTTCTCGCTGTGTTTAACGAGCAGTTCGTGATAGTTCTTTATACATGTGGCCCAGAGAAGGGAAAACATCGGACAACCCTGGTTTAGAGCTTTAATTTGTTCACTTGTGATTTTTCAGCAATTTTGGAAATTTATGACATTTCTTATTTTTTCTCCTTCTGGCATTGTAGCTCCCTGTACTACAAAATGCTCAATCACTCCTGGGTTTAAGTTTATCCTTATGGTCTTTCAGATCCTTAGATTAGGTAATTTCTATTGCTCCATCTTCACATTCACTGACATTTCCTCTATTTTCTCCATTCCTAGGATTTTTCATTGATATTTCCATTGTACTAACCTAAGAAACTTTTGGTAACTGATTTCTGCTGGGAGGGTGGGAGACAGTGCCTACCAGGCATGGGACTCTTAGTGGGCCCAGTGGATGGACCCATACTCAAGGACATGTGGAAACACAAATCAGACTCTATAATCTATATTGTATATATGAGAATACAGTAAATTGTGTGGCACAGTGGGGGAGGTATACACAGGGGAGGAGATTTAAATACTATCAAACTATATTATATGAAAATTGCAAAACTTCAATAAAAATAAAATTAAAACTACCATGTAAAAAGGATTTATGCTGCTCTTTATGAATGGTTTATGAGTCAATCATGTCTGAGCATAGTGTTTATGCACAGTATGTGGCTTGCTCTCTTTGTCTTCTTTCCAGAAACTTCTGCTCACTAGCTTATCTCTGTCACCTCTAAATAATTTCCAGACCTCTGTCAGAGGCTGCTGCCCTTGCTGTTCTCCCCTCCACCTCTGCTTGCTTCCTCTTCTTCAGCTGCCACCTTCCTCTAGTCGAGACCTGTGTGAATTAGTTTCACTACTTACTATTTCCCCTTTCCAAGTCCTGGTTTTCTTAAATCTGTGTTTTTATTTACTTTCCAGTGCCACAAAGTACTTGTTGTGTATTTGCCTACTTACTGTGGCTGTGGATTTTTGTTTTGCTTTGTTTATGTTGTTTTTCTCTCTAGAGGTTCATGATCATCTCTCTGACAGATTCAGTCCAATGAGAACTTGCTGAAGCAAACCAGAAGCAGATTTCACTCAAGTATGTTTAATAATTTTTAAAACACTATTTTTTTTTCCTGGAGTAACTCTCTTTCCTTCAATATTACCCTTAATCAGGAGAAAATTCATTATCTGAATTTACATATGCCTTGTTATATTGAGCAAGAAATACCATTTGAGATTTCTTACTGAAGTCCTCTTCAATATTCTTACTGCATACCAAAACATTATTGGGCTTAGTTCTTACCAGCAGTCAAACAGTGATTTAAGGCATTTCTTCTGACAGCAGCAATAAAATTAATAGCTAAGTTAAAGATTTATAAGATGAAAGAGTTTGGTAAATTGGGAGTAAGATGGATTTGGAATTAAAATTCCTAGCTCTTGTCTCTCTCAATGTTTAATAATAATGTGACTTTAGTCAAGCTACCGAATGTCTCTAAGTTTCATTTTACTCATTGGTGAAGCAATGATTTTATTTTTCTAATTGTATAATTTACTTAACTATACTAAAACATAGGAAATAGTTCTCCATTGAAAATATCCTATACATGCTATTATTGAAATATTAATGTAATCTATTAGCATGTGCTTTCATGAGAACTTTTCTATGAATTCTTCATTGAGTAATAGAAGTAAAAGTGCAGAACGTTTGTAAACAGGAAAACTTTTTTATATATCTACTGGAATTTTCATTATAGTTTGAACTTCAAGATTTGGAAGTTGCTGAGACATCCGTAATTTTAATTTTACCAATTTATTTACATGTACATTTTAATCTAATTTTATGAAATGATAGTATATGTATTTTTAACTCAAGAAAACTAAAAAGATTTCAAATTGATGCAAGGAGGTCATGTATTAAAATATATTCACAGAGTGGTCTCAGAAACAAGTTAGTGTGATTCTATGACCTGTGACTGTTTTCCATAAGCCTCAAATATGTTGCAAGATGAAGGTTTTTGAAAGTTGCATTTGTAAAAGGCCTGCATGAAAAATATGGTCAAAGGATAATACCCTGTTCAATCAATGAAGCATAAAATAAAGTAGAAAGCTGCATAAAATTTGAAAACACCAAGATGAATAATTTAATACTTAATTACTAAAACTAAGTGATTTCTATGATTATTTTTTTGCTTGGCTATCTATTTTATAACCAATAACTTACAAATGTTACCACATGTGAAATTGTCCTACTGCTAACACTTTTTATCAATACAGATTTAACTCAATCAAATTACTTTTGATCCAAGATTTTGGAGTCCTGGGTAATAATGTGATAGCTGCCAACCACTAAGTATGAATTAGACAAAATTATATAGTAGTACTTTAAGTAAAGAATGTTTAATTGTCACATCACTTGATTATTTTAAGATGAGCAGATTGAGGCTCAGAGCATAGATGATAGACCCAAAGTCAGTCAGTCAGACTGAATCTGGAGGCTGAAGTGAGCACTGGTTGTTCTTGAGGAGGACCCAGGTTCGATTCCCAGCACTCACATGGCAGCTAGCAGCTGTCCATATCTCCAGTTCCAGGGGGATCTGATGCCCTCTTCTGACCTCGGCGGGCATTTCGTGACATGGGGGCACTTAAAATTCAGGCAATATCCAGTACATGTAAAAGAAAATAATAAATACAAATATTTAAAACATTCAGAATCTGTCCTGTCCTGTTCCACAGCTTGCATTTTTCAGACGACCTTTACAACTTCTCTGATTAACTACTTTAACAATGAACAAAGCTTAAGCCTGAAAGGACTTCTAAGTGATTTTGAACTCTTTCAGAAGCATCTACCCAAACAGTAAGTAAATATCATCCAGAAAGTGGTCATATATGACTATTTAGATATAAAATGACTGACATTATTTGAGTTACTATTTTAAAATCCCCGAAGAACTTCATGTATTTCCAGGCACTAGAAACAGAGCCAGCAATTAAGAAGGAAAAACTCAAGAGGAGAGACGTATTTGTAGTCTTTAAAACAGATTGCAGCAATGAATGACAGAAATAAACATTGCTAATTACTTTGTTCACTGGCATAAGCAAGCTTGAAAACTTCTGACATTTGATACTTTATTCCTAAAATTTTTTTTAAAAAAATGTTTTAAAGTATTTTCTAAACTGTAAATGCTGTCATGTAAGATTATAAACAATGTGTAATAGAGAGCAATGTATTAAAATCTTTTTATGATTATTTTCCTGACTTCTGTTGAAAAAAAATGCACTCAGTATTCCTAAGCATTGTAGGTTTTTGCTTTCCGATCCCGCTGTAGTGAAGTAGTTCCTGTTGGTTGGAATTGAAAGATATTTTCTTATAGATAAGGCCTAGAGACTCAAGAGTTACAGTATCCACATGACATATTTTATTAAACCCACTTTCACGTTTTGTTACCATGAATTCAGGAGGGAAGACAAAAAGCCCCAATATTTACCATTTCATCACACAGTTAAGTCAATGTCAAAGTTGAGTGTAGCAATTAAAATCATGTTAGTTCTTATTCTCTAGTGAAAGCCTCAATCCTTCTTTCTTGGTTTTCATTAAATAGCACCACCTGCTTTATTGCACCTGTTTTCTACTCTAGGCATCTTCTCTTCCTGACACTCTGGCCAATGGTGCTACACTATGCCCTTTAGAAGAATGTATAAACACTATGAATAATTTAAAATTGTCAATTCTGAGGATTTGGTACTAAGATCCTCAAATGAAGAGAGAGCACATGTTGTTTATTTCTCTGAGTCTGTGTTAATTCACTTAGCATAACAATTTCTGGTTCCATCCATTTACCTGCAAATTTCATGATTTCGTCTTTCTTTACCACTGAGTAGATCTCCACTGTATAAATGTACCACATTCTCATTATCCACTCATCAGTTGAGGGACATTAGCTTGTTTCCATCTTTAGCTATTGTGAAAATATTAGCAATGAACATGGATGTACAAGTATATCTGCAATAGGATGAGTCCTTTGGGTATGTGTCAAGAAGTAATATAACCAGGACAAATACTAGGTTTATTTTTAGTTTTTTAAGAGTTCTCCACACTGCTTTCCATAATGGTTGCATAAGTTTACAATCCCACCAGCAGCGAATGAGCATTTCTCTTTGCCCACATCCTCTCCAGAATTTAGGTTCATTTGATCTGACTGGGGTAAGATGATATCTTAAAGTGGTTTTAATTTGTATTTCCCTAATTATTAGCGATGTTGCAACCTTCTGTGCACTTTTTAACATGCTTCTTAGCCATCTTTATTTCTTCATGTGATAACTCTCTGTTCACATACTTAGCCCATCTTATAACTGGCTCACTTTTTTTATTGATTCTTTGATTTTTTGAGTTCTTCATATATTCCAGATGTTAAACCTCTGTCAGCTGTGTCACTGGTGAAGATTTTCTACCATTCTGTGGGTTTTCTCTTCACTTCCTTGGTTGTTTCTTTTGCTGTACAGAAGCATTTTAATTTAATGAGGTCCCACTTTTTGATTATTGACCTTAGTTCCTGAGCAGCTGATGTCTGAGTTAGAAAGTCTTTTCCTACACCCATATCTTGTAGGTTATTGCCAATGTTTTCTTCTAACAGTATCAGGGTTCACGTTGCAGTCTTTGATCCATTTGGAGTTGACTTTTGTACAAGGTGAAAGATCATGTTCTAGTTACATTCTTCTATAGATGGAGATCCAATTTTGCCTGCACCATTTGCTGAAGAAGTCCTCCAGTGAGTGTTCTTGGCACCTTTGTGAAATATCAAGTGGCTGAAATTGTATGTACTCATGTTTAAGTCTTCAAGTATATCCCATTGGTCCACAGGTCTATTTTTCTGCCAGTACCATGCTGTTTTTATGAGTATAGCTCTGTAGCATAGTTTGAATTGCTCTTTGTGCTCATGGTTGTTTTGGCTAACTGGGGTCTTTGTGCTTCCATATGAGTTTTAGGATTTTTTTTTAATTCTGTGAAGAATGTCATGGAGATTTTCATTGGGATTGAACTGAATCTATATATTGCTCTTGACAGGATGGTCATTTTCATAATATTAATTCTTCCAATCCATGAGAATGGGAGGAAGGGCCTTCAATCTTGTATTGTCCTCATCAATCTCTTTATTAAAGAGATAAAATTTACATTGTAGAGATATTTAATATCTTCAGTCAGGTTTATAGCAAATGAATGCCCAAATTACAAGTGTCAAACATTCTTTTTGTGGTGATAGTAATTTTTGGCTCTTTATTTTCAAACATTTAGACTATAAATGCTTTTTATTTTATTTTATAGTTTATTTATTATTTATATTTTCTTTAATTGTATGAGTATACTATCTGCATGCGTATAATTGCACCTGTGTCACGCAGTGTCCTTGGAGGACAGAAGAAGGTGTTGGATTCCCCTGGAACTGGAACTACAGATGGTTGTTAGCCACCATGTGGGTGCTGGGAGTCTAACCCAGGTCTTCTGCAAGACCAGCCAGTGCTCTTAACTGCTGAGCCATCTCTCCAACCCCTAGAAATACAGTTTAAATTGAAAATGTTTACAAACTTGGAAAACCAAACTTTGAATTACCCAGAGGAACTCAGAGCAGGGTGATTCATGTGATAATCATACACAGATCATTAGATCATGAAAGATATTTATTTTCACATCAGCAAGTTTTTAACGTGCACTAATACTAAGAACAAGTACTTCCAAGTGTATTTAAATTGCTTATTAGCTATTTTTACTCCTGTTGTTTCAAGATAGATATGTCATTTTTCTTCAATTACTTCACTAATTATGAGATAAATAGAGGTATGATACAGAAATGACCTCTGATTTCATTTTTTCAACATATTCATTAGCAGACAGATGGCTATGCTTAATAGAGAATGAACATTAAGTGTGCTTTTTCTTTATTTATTCAAATGAACACTGTATTTTTAAATTTATGGATAGTGCAAGATAAAGTCATGGCAAAGGAAACTGAAAAAAATGAACAGAAAATTTTATAAATCTGTCTTACTATAAATAAACAAAATGTGGGTATGTACTGGACACAGAAATTTAATTTTCTTTTTAAAGATAAGTATCACTCACCTTTATATCAAGATGATCCTTTATTTTTCTGTTGTTTGTTTTTGCTGTATAATTTATATAAACCTAATAGTCGCGTCTTTGATGGTCAATTCTGTCTTCTATTGAGGAATGTGCTTATTTTTTATGTTTTCTATGCATTAAAATGTTTAGAATCATGTTTTTGTTTCCTCAAATTTTTCTTTTGTTTCTGTATTGGAAGTAGAATATAAGAAGGAATATTTGAACAATAACGTGTGAGTGTGACTCTAAATAAATTGTGTGTATATATTCTCTCTTGCATTATCTGTTGGGAACTTAAAGTTAGAGCCTCACTTCATACAACACTGTGGACTGAATCAGAGTAACAGAGAGAAGAACTTCAGGAGGCTCAAGCTTTAGAAAGGAACAGCTTTAGCATCTCCTCCCAGGACACATTTATCTTTTAGAGAATGTTTAAAGAGTAAAATGGCAGTTAGGGAGACACGTTCAAATTCCTTCGATCTCGACTTTCCTTCAACTCAAGGCAATTTGTAGTTCTCCAAACTAGTGATGTCACTCGATAGTCCTCTCCAACAATCTAGGAAACACCGATCCCATTTTGTTTCTTCTGTCCTCACACTTCATTAATATCACTCAGATATGCCTAAATCAACATTGAAAATACTGTGTACCCAAAGCTTTTGCAGCTTAATGCATTCTGTTAAAGACATACATAGTCACCATTTGCAGTGCCAAAATGTTTTTAGTAATGTTAATAGTATTTTCATAAAGTCCTGCATTAGTTACTTTCTTTTTGAGACAGTTTAATGTAGTCAGTTGGAGCTCATTACTGTACATGAAACTGGTCTTGAACTCCTTATTCCTTGATCCCCACAACCGAAGTGCTGGTATTACAGGCATGCGCCACCTTGCCTGGCTTGTATTAGTTACTCTCGAATCAATGACTAGTATCTTTATGATTGCTATATATGTGTTTTTCCCTTTGTATCCACCAAATCGTTTCTGTCTTCATCTAGATAAGCCAATTTGTTATAATGTGCATTTTCCCTGCCTTTAATTGATGTAAAGTTCTTATTTCTACTCTTTTATTTGATTCTCCTTACATTTTCACAGTTGTAGGTGATTTTTAAAAAAGTAAAAGCCTTTAATTTCTTAAACAAAGCCAGAATATTAGAACCTTAAGCCTCATTAAGATGCATTGTCCCTGATAAAAGTGTTTACAAATTTGGCCTTATCTTTTTTCCTTTATGAAAAGTAATAATGATTATTTGTTTTGCTTATATCAATATTTACGTAATTAAATTTAGATATTTATATATTTCCTCTAATATTCCTCAAATTTTAGTCCTATCTTATAGATTGATCTTAAGGGGAGCAAGTCACTAAGCAGTACTCTTCCACCTTTCCTTCTGTACTTCCTGCCTCCAGGTTCCTGCTCTAAGACGTTGCTGGACTTCCCTCAAAGATGTCACTTGGAATTGTAAGATGCAATAAACTCTTTCATCCCCAATTGTTTGGTTCAGTGTTTTATCACAACAATAGTAAACACCTGGGACAGATATATATTTATTTATCTTACTCTGTTATCTTATTGTGGCAACTGAGAAGTCAAAACATTATACCATTGTAAATAAACTTTCAAACCTTTCCAATGGGCAAGAGTCTCTTGTATCTTCAGTACCGATGAAGCTATTGATCAACTGTCCATTTTACTATTCATATACTGTTTACTTAACTTTTGAAAAATTGGCCATCATATCTTCAAATATTAACTTTTCAGTTTTACTTATTTTTGTCATCTCAAAATGTAACAGGTGCATGGTCTTTCCAGAGCTTGACACATTCTAGGCAAGTGCTGTACTTCTGGATGATACACCAATCCCAAATTCATGTTTTATTTTATTTCATATTCTATGTACTTTCAACTCTCTGGTATATTTTCCATTTCTTTGCCTTTATGCCTTTCATCAGCACATGTTTTTCAGGACTCACTGTCAGTTAATTTACTTATAACACTTTCAAAGCTGAGTAATCTGTACTTTAACTTATCAGCTGAAATTTCATTTTACCAGAATATTTTAATTGTTTTTGTTTCCTTTTAAAATTTATGTTGTCATTATTATATCTTCTATGGTTTAGATCCTTAAAATTTCTACCTCTTTCACTGAATTTCAAGGGTAATAACTGGTAATAATAATTGGGTAATCACACAATAATTCACTCCTTTAATTTCATTCTGTGAAGTATTAGGGCATCTAATTTTAATGCTTGTTTCATCTAAATTCACTCCTTTAATTTCATTCTGTGAAGTATTAGGGCATTTAATTTTAATGCTTGTTTCATCTAAATTCTAGTAGAACTGAAAAATATCACAAAACATTTTGTGTTGAATTGCACTTAGATACTTTTGACTGTAATACAAAAGAATTTGTCCTTAAGATAAAATAAAAAAAAATCACCATGAAGTTAACGAATGTGCTATTATTTTAATGATAAAAAACCTGGAAATGAGGAATCCTCATGAGGATATTGGATTAATAGCCTGCAGTGCATCCACGGGATAGATTACATATGTATATTCATCCCATCTGCTTGTTTTTTGAAAGAGACTCTGAAAGCATGATTAATAATCCAGTATGAACCTATTAACTATAGGGGGAATATTTGGCCAAATTATTTCTCTTCTATGATTCTCATCATCACTAGTATTAATGAGGTGACATATGGGAAGCAAAATTCTTAATGTTTCTCAATAAACAGCAAGTTTAGGAAAATTTCATCCAGAATTGATCAAAATGAAGATCACAAGTTCACCCTTGCTTCATAGTAGTCCGATGGATTAGAACCATCCCAGTCCATAATCTTTTTTAGTTCTTTACATTGACTAATTTCCGTAACAGAGCTAGCTTGACTATATCAATGTAGCTATAAACAATGTCTAAATATCAATAGCACTAATTTATATAAAAGAGAAATACTTCATTTTGATCATTTTGTTGAGCTCATATGTAAGTATATAATGAACATAGTGACCTTTCCAATAAAAATGCATTTCAGCATTTTCTCTAACTAATGCTGAGCACTGCTAGCAGCACGAAGAGTATCCTGAGTTCTTGGTCTTGAAAATTTAGAAAGTTTCTCAATTCAATGAGATTTTAGAAAAGAGTATAGCAGGATATAAATAAAACACAAATAATGATTGAGGTAATTTTTTTGCCATCAGTGATTGAGTAGCAAGACAAAACACAAAGGAGTAATTCCTTAAGCACCTATATAGTATGCTAAAAAGGAAATAGTGGCCAAAGATTAAGCTGAATTATACTAACCTTGTTACATGACTTTCCTGGGCCAATGCTATTTACATTCATCATTAGTCACAGGCAGCCCACATTGGTTATCTACATCTTTCTTGCACTTCCCATCGTAGCGTAAGTTTTTCAACACTATACTGAAAAAGAATGCACACCAAGTCTACAGATGATCCCAACAATTTAATATTATCTGCAACAGAAAAAAAGAGGGTAGATATGTTTACTTTGGTATAATTAGGTAAAAGTAAATATTCACATGGAAAAAATTGAATGTATTTGAAAGGCCAATGCAGGAACTTTAATTTCTTCTAAATTACAGAAGATTACAGCGTTTTCAATCCCTTAGTCAATCAAGAGTAGTAAACAATAATTTAGTCGTATAGCGCAATAAATACAAGAATTTTGCGCTTAGGAGCTGGAGAGATAGTTCAGTGGGTAAGGGTTCTGTCTACTCTTGCAGAGGTCCAGGTTTGATTGCCAGCACCCTCATGGAGGCTAGCAACTGTCTGTAATTCCACGACATGGGTGCACTTGCATACACGGGAAATACAAATATACAATAAAATAAAAAAATTAAAAATATTTAAAAAATAATTCTGTGCTCACGGGCTCAGAAAGCCTGTATGAAAGCACAATCACAAAAACAGCAGGTGCAATATACTACATAGCTTGTCTACTCACACATACCCCATTATCCCATTAGACATTGCCTATAAAATTCAAGTTCAAAGATAGAATTATTAAGAGTATCAAAATGGCAATAGCAGAAAAGTAAACCAGAATAAGTTGTTCTTGCCTGAATTTTCCTCTTTGAAAATCAGTTAATCTCTCCTAGTAGTCCTATATGTAACCAAACAATGCTTTCAGGGAATCAATGAGCTAAGAAGATCGTGCCTCCACTTGCTGCAAGATTAATCTGTTCAACTTTCTTTGACTTTCAGTCATCAAGATGCCAGAAAATTCAGAATCAAATTTGTGATCCAATAGTAAGAAATACTATAAGGTTTCATGGTATGAATTTTACTTACTATTTTCACTCAAACCCACTTTATTCTTCCATTTTCTCCATCTTTAATTATTATTATATTTACTATTTTCCTACTTTATCATATACCCTATATTATTAAATTAGCTTAAATTCTCTTTAGAATGAGGTAGCTTTTTGGTAAGCTTCAAAAATAGTATCTACAGATTTCTGATTCTGGACAAGTACACCAAAAATGAAACATTATGGAAAGCACTTTATCTTCAACAAGTGATGCCGGAAAAAGCCAGTACCACGTGAATATGGAAAACACATCCTTATCTCACTCTGAACAACATTAACTCAGATATATACAAACATTTATGTAAGACATGAAACTTTGAAAATACTAAAGAAAAGCTTAAGGAAAACCTTTCAAGATACCGAAGCTGAGAACCATAAGAGGCTAGATTTACTTAATGAGATTGGGAGTATATCCTGCCCAGGGCTTCCCTGAGCTTTGCCAGCTACACACTGATTTCAGCCTGTGAAACCAACTGCAACAGAGAATGCAGCCAAGCTATGTCAGACTCCTGACCTACAGAGAGCATGAATTAATAAATGTTTTCCTGTAAGATAAGTATGTTATATTGTGTTATAGTTGTGATAGAGAGCTAGTATATACAGAAAATGCATCCTCTTAAGGGTGGTCCTTGACAACTACAAAATGATCTGTGGAGAGATAAAAATGAATCCCAATCAAATCTGTCAACTCAGCAACATAATATTGTCCATAACTTTTAATCTCCTCTACTCTGAAAGAAAACACTTCGGACAGTAAGTGATCTTCCCGATCACTGGCCAGACAGCAGTTTCTTGTACTCGTGAACTTCCTCTAGTGAATACCAGTAGAAGTCTGGGCTCCTGTACTACTGTGGTTTGGTTAACATGGCTATTTCAGTTTTCTCTCTCTTTCTCTTTCTGACTCTGTCTTTCTAAACATACATTGAAAGAATGTGCATATCCATTAGTTTTTTTTTTCTTATTTTATTCTCTCAATATCTGAATCAGTTGTTGTACTGGATAGCATCTGCCATCATATTAAATATTTCTGTGGTATATTGCCACTACAGGAGTATAATTTAATTTAAGGAACTCTACTAACTTTTGTGTTATAACCCATCCTATAAAAGTTAAACAGGGTGGAAAACTGAGCGATTGATGTGATTAAGATCAGTCTCTAGAACGTGTAAAGCAGCAAAATTAACATTTGTAAGAGCGTACAATCTGAATAAGCAGGCGCTTCCCTGAAGAACAATACATATATTTATAAGAAAGACTTTTTCAAAACTTGTCAAATTAACGAGACACATACTTCATGCTAGTTAATACTCATTTGCTTTACAGCAAAATACAAGCGTGATACTCAGAACCTTAGCATGCAGTAGGTACCAGTGTTATATCAAGCCCAGAACATAGGAGCAATAAATTGCCCAAAGCTCTATAGTTACAAAACTTCAAAATGCAAACCAGGCAGTGTGGTGCCAGGTTTAGAACCCCTAACCACTCACTAAACTACATCTGGCAACATTGCCCTGAATCTGCTTTACCTTCATTCAGTGTGTGGAAAGTGCACATGTTCAGAGAAGCACTGACAACTGACCCAAAGTAGTCCATCATTATACTACAAACTTATTACCCCTATACAGTATCACATTCATTGACTGATAATCTAGAAATATAACTGTCATCTAAGAAAGTCTATGCCATGCTGCTTAGAAATCATCACAATTAACTGCAGTTAATTTCTCTACTAACTGTAAAATCCCTTCCTCTTAAAAACTTAGCCTAAAATTTATAAGTACATTTAACTTTATTGCACTCACATTATTTTCATGGCGTTTATAGTTGTAGAGATTCTGAAATATGTTTCCTTAGGAGTACAGATTCTGTAATGTGGTCCTTTATGTACATTTTAATGACCCCCTTCATTTTAACTAAATCTTCAACAAATATCCCAATGTGATTGCTTGATATCATGGAAAGAATAGTTTCTAATCATGCATATATGATACGTTTTCTCACCCAGGTTATAAAGATGTATCATACTATGAAACAGATTTTTCATCTCAGTTACTGACTCATCCAATTAAGATTAATGTTCAGCACACAGTCCCCCCATTGAGCAATTTGCCAGTTAAATATCACTCCTTTGTTTCCCATCTTTCAACTCTATGGTTCATGGATGTTTTATCACAACTTTGATTGAAACGGGTGTTTCAATTTTCCCTTGTTTGCACATCAGGAAGCCAAAATAAATCAAAAGAAACACCAAGTAAGATTATCAAATCTTACTCCTTCTTCCCTCTTAATTATAATGATATTTGAATTATTATAAAATTAGAAAAAATTCCAACTAAAACATGTAAATAAAATATTTTCTTACTTCAGATAACACACCTGGGTTGGCTTCCTTAAAAGTCTCAAATGAAAGACTGGAAACCTGGGTATTTTTCCCCCGTCTGTCCTGTGCTCGTCTCAGAATGTTCACAGGCTGGAAAGGCTAATAAACACGTGATCTCGACAGTTTACTGAATGTGTGCATACTTCCTCAGGGATCTTAGGCTGCTCTTCCTCCCCCTCTCTTTCACTGTGCTTATATAAAATTCATTTCTTTCTGGTTGATTATAAATCATTTATCTTCACTGTAAGTAGTGATTTTTGGGTGCATGACATGAATTGAGGGTTTGCTGAAAACAGAGATTGCTGAACTCTAATATTATAACTTTTTATTTATCTGGGATTGAGGTTGGAAATTTTCATGTCTAATAAGCTCCCAAGTGATGCTGCTATTGTTAGTCTGTCGACTTCACTTTAAGGGCAAGTATCCCAGAGGTTGGCTCCATTTTAAGGATATGAAGATTATTTCAAAATATTCAGATTTTTATGCTTATCATAGCTGATTTTTTTTCTATACATCTACTCACATGTTCTAGATTTAGATTGTTACTATGTTCTAGTGAATTCATGCATGACTAGGGACATCAGGGATTCCTGTAATTCAGTAAAGTCTGGATACCTATCTGACCCTGAAGCTGCTCTGTCATTTAATACAAAGAGGCCTGTTAGCAGAAGAGAAGTCATGAATGATTAGATAGAAATGTCTGAAGACAAACTGAGAATGAGGAAGCACCTCATGTATCCAAGAAGCTTCTTTCGCAACAGACTGAGACTATTACAGAGTTCCACAACTGATCACAACAGAGAATACATGTCTGTGAAATACCAGCCCTAGTTGACATGTCTATAATGCAAACCCTACACCTAAGACTCATGGAACATAGGAACACGGAGGGGAGAGAGAATATTAATACATCTCTCAGCTCTCCGCACTTATTTTTAATTTTAGCTTTCAAATTACAATTCACTTTCTCTGCCAATAGTTTTTAAAAATGAAATATCATAACTGATGCTTAAGATCCTTCATAGGCTTTTATCAATCAAAATTAATGGGGACCACTGCTCTTTAAAGGTTTCGTAGTAAAATCTTCAATGAGTTATATAATGTAAATGAGTTCTCAAAAAATATTGTGAAAATATTTAGATGATGGAATTTAGAATATATTCAATTCAGTTATGGTTCATTCTCACCTGTACTTTAAAATGACTCATCAGTTCAATGATTTTGTCTGATGGTAGTGGACAACCAGTGTATATGTGTTAACCCTAGTAAACAAAAGAAAAATAACTATTTTTTTGAATCTCTTTCAATCTGAGCATGGAAGCAGGATGGCTAGCCAATTATTAGAGTAAATAGAAAACATTTTATTACATGCACAAGGCTCATAAATGTAACTACATTTGCAAAAAAGATGAAAATTTACACTTGATTCAAATAATATTTAATTATTTTATTACTTTAATTAAATACCAATGCAGTTTTTAAATAACATATTTAGTTTTGCTAGATGTGAATATGATGATCTCAATAATCATGAAATAAAATTAATGCAAGCAATGTATATCACATTTCCATTACTGTTAATGTATATTAAATTCAAGGAAAACTTTGGCTATTGAATTTTTAAATTTAAAAACTGGTTTAGTTAATTAGATAATTGCCATGATTGTTAAATAATTTTAAATTATAACTTGGGGACAATGACAAACAAAATCTGAATGTATGCATTTTCTATATATATTAAAGGAAAAAATTCAGTCTGAATATTTTTCCAAAATCAACAGACTTTTTTTTACATTTTTCTTATTTATCAATAGCAATTACCCTAAATTTCTGATGACTATCCCAGACTCAAATGTAGTTTTAGTTTTTCATAACTATGCATTAGAAAATACTTTTTAACACATTTCTTTATATATGTTAAATAAATATCTAAAACAAAAAATTCTCACATATAAATCAACATGTTTTAATATGTAGCAAGTATATTAAAAATCAACCTTTCCAACTTTTGACAAAACTCTTCAAAAAGAATAAATTGCAATGAAGTTAAATTCAGTTACATACATATATCTTGCTTGTTATTTTCAATATTAAACTCTTTTCCTATGTCTGGCATTATTTTTATTCCCTCAGATCAACATTTTCAAAAATTAATGATATAAGGTTACTATTACTATGAAAACATAATAGTTTCTGTATTTTGGGCCACTGTGTCTATGTCATTGGTGGTCAGACAGCTAATGAGACATTAATACAAACAATAGTAAAGTTCCAGCCTGCATTGGTGCTCTAACAACGCTGTCTTATTAACAACATAATTATGGCATTGTACTAATTATTTGGATTATATTTACACAAAAATCTTGGAAAGTAAAAAGAAGAAACAAATTTTTTATTTATATTTAAACAAGTTGTTGGACTTTCTGTTTTGAGTTGCACAGTTCCCGATAACGAAACAGGGACACTTGATGAATGTTTGGATTTATTATACATGCTCTCTTGCAGTCAGAACTAAAGTTTTAAAATTGCCTTTCCAAGCTTTTCAGCATTGTGAAAGCATTACTGCTGACGCTGCAGAACTTCAAGAACTGGGACTTTGGAGTAAAAGCATATATTTCAAAACTATTGGGAAGATAATGGATATTTTTCTGAATGCAAATGTCCATTTCCTCCTATAAAATTCTGCTAAGCCCCTTAGGTATTTGGCTTCTCTATTGTACTTTGAAGTAATTTTTATGTTCTTTGTTAAACAGTGGATTTTTAAAGCTGCAGGGAAGTACTCTCTCTCTCTCTGAATACACTGAGAATTGCTGGTGAGAGTTGTATATCTCACAGGGACTGTGTCTCAGGAAAGTGCATTGTGGGACGACAGTCTCATCCCTAGTCAGAATGGGTGGTGCTGGTGAAGAGAAAGGATGAAGATGCAAGTGAGTCAGGGTGTGGTGCTAAGACCCAATGAGCAGCTGCCTCCAGCTTCTAGCACCTAGGGGAAATTATGATAAGTCCAGAAAAGCATGCTCCAGGGTTAGGGCCCTGGAGACAATGCCTATATATTATCTATGCATTCAATTCTAGTGTTTGTGTCATTCTCTTTTTGTTAGTTTGCATTGTTTTATATTAAGATTACTTGCCCTAAATGTCAGATAGGGTCCATAATTCTGGAAATGAAGAGTCATGTTCCCATTGTTATTTATAAAATTATCTGTAAGAATTTGTAAATTTGCACTAAGATGAATCTATAGGAGGGGGTCTATGCCACTGAGCAGTATTTATTTCTGTATCTTATATCATTTGTGTTGCTTTGAGAAACGTATAATATTTAATTCATAGTGAGATTGCCTCACACAAAAAATCAATAATGGACATTTAATACTAGAGAATGAGGAACAATGAACATTATTATGAATAAGGTAATACTAGAAAAATTAATTTCATAGTCACAATAAAACCTGTATAATATATTTTATGGTGTTGAATACCAATTATTCATTGACATGAATAATTGAAACAACCTGCATTTTATAAACTAAGTATTGGGATAGAATTTCAATAGAGAACAGACTTGGGATTTCAAGACATTTCATAGCAATCAAGACAATAAATGAAGGCATAAAAATGGCAGAGAATTTAAATAGCATTATTGTTCAGACGTTCCTTGCAACAGATTGTTAGCTTTGAGTTAACTAACTCATCAAGGAGAGTTGTGTTTTATGGAAATGTGAAATAGAACTTTGTGTGTTGATGATCTGGTGTGTATTTTGATACTGAATAGCTAAAATCACAAAACATGTCAGCTCCTTCATATGAGCATCCAAAAAAAATTCCCATAAGATATATTTACATACTTAACATACTATCATGATCTTATTTATAGAATTTCTTGGCTGTTATAAAGTCTATTTCTAAATTCCATAGCTAAGCGATCATGAAATAATGAAGATTTTTGTTTACATAAATTTTAACCTTCTCAAATCAAAATTGATAACTTTCTAAGAGTAAGCCTAACAACTGAACAGAAAGTGCCCAGAATATACAGCTCTTACCTCAGAGCTATCCTTACCTTCTCTGAAAGAAAATCATTGATAAGAAACTGTTATTTAGAGCCTCCATAGGGGCTGGAGAGATGGCTCGGTGGTTAAGAGCACTGGCTATTTCAACAGAAGACCTGGGTTCAATTCCCAAATTCCCAGGATCCACATGGCAGTTATCAACAATCTGTCATTCCAGTTCCAGGAGATCTGATGCCCTCTTCTGTCCTCTGAGGGACTGCACAACATGGATGCACTTACATATGTGCAGCCATGACACTCATACATATAAAATAAAAATAAATTTCAAATTTTTTAAAATGAGCAAGAAATAGAAAGAGGAAAAATGCTAAAAGCATGTAGCCCAAATGCTATAGATCTCACTGAAATATTTTCCTTAGATCTTGAGATTGATATCACTCACATATGCAAGAGGGATGAAAAGATTTATCATTCACATAATAAAGTTTCTGTTTTAAGCAAGGTAGAATTTCAGACAGGTCAGAAAATGGACAGAGAGTGCAGTAACAGGACACTGAAATGAGCTTTTATGGTAGTAAGACGCCTTGACGATGAGAGATCCTGTGTGTGCATGTCAGAAGTTCATGGCTTGATCCCAAATGGCCTCAAGAGAAAAAAGTAATAAAAATCAGCCTGTTTTTGATGTTTCAATGAGAACAGATTTAAGGGCTCATCACGTATGACCTATCACCCTTTTAAAAAGCCCTTGAATTCTTTGATTTTAAGATGCAACAGAAATTTGAAAATGCTTTACGCTAACAGTCACACACTGCCTAACAATGTTTCAACCAACATGGAATACACGTATAATATATAACGTATTGCCTAAGTAAGCAATTGACTATGTCTGTGCAAGTTCACTCTGGTATTTGCAAAGAAAAAAAATCACCCCGTGACACACTTCTCAGAACAAATTCTTGTCCTTAAGTAATTTGTGATTATATGTGTGCTTTTTGCTAAAGTAAAGGCACAAGTTTCATTTTTTACTTTACTATTATTTTTAATTTAAATTTTATTTTTATTTTATGTATATTTATGTGTATAAGTATGTATGTAGATGCACTATGCGCATTCAGTGCCCATGGGGACCAGAAGAGGATGCCAGATCCCTGGAACTGGAGTTATAGACAGTTTGTAGTTATAACATGGGAACTGAAGACCAAACCCAGGTCCTCTGCAAGAGCATCATGTGCTTTTAATTTCTGAGCCATCCCTCCAGCCCTGGTGCCTGTTTTGTTATCACTTTTTTATTGTGTAATATATATATATATATATATATATATATTTCAATTTATTCTATGAAGTAATTTTAAAATGCACAATACAATATTGCTAACAATAATCACAATGTGGTATTATAGATTCCAGAAGGTTTTCACCTTGCATGACTAAAACTTGATATTCTCAATGGAAATGAAAAAATTGAATAGTATTGTAAGATCAAATGGGAGTCAAGTTTTCTGCTTTTGTGAAGTCTTCACACTTGTTCTATACCATTTTCCATGAAACTTCATCTTCTTATATTCTTATCAACATTGTACAAGAGTACTGTTTTAATTTATTTTGCTATGACAAAATACCTAATTTAAAACAACTTAAAATAGGAAAGATTTATTTGGGTTCACAGTTTCAGAGGCTTCAGTTCATAGTTTGATATATCTGTTGTCTGGGCCGAACAACATCATAACAGAAGAACATAAATAATCGTAACTGAAGGAGGAGGAGGAGGAGGAGGGGGAGGAGAAGGAGAAGAAGGAGGAGGGAGAAGTGGGGTCCTGGATAAGCCATCGCCACTAAGAACACATAACTAGTGTTAGACACATAACTGAGTCTAAATCTGTCCAATTGCTGGAGATTCCTAACATTTCTCAATAATACCATCAAATCATAACTCTATAAAAGGGTTAATCAGTTGATTAGGTCAGCCCTTGTGATCTAAAAGCACATCAATTGGCAACCAAACTTTTTGTGGGTCAAAGAGTATTCAAATAATGCCAGGTACCAATTTCTCCACATTATTGGAAATATGTATGAGTTTTCTATGTTGTGGGAAATATTCATGCTATAAGGCAGGAGGTAGGTACTTTGTTGTCATTTTAATATGCATTTCCTTGATAATGATTAATAATGAGAATGCCTTTTCATATACTCATCAGCTACTTTATGTCTTTCTTCAGGAAATGTCAATGCAAGTCCTTAAGCCAGTTAAAGGAATAATCACCAAAATTTGCTTTGCTCTTTAATATTGGAGTTCAATTCTTAATATGATTTGCAAATATTTTCCACATACAATAGACAGCCTTCTTCTCTGTTGTTTTGTTTGCATTTCATGTAGCCGTTGGTCTAGTTTCACTTGTGTTGACTGCACCTTTCCTCCTATAATTAAGAAATCGTTATAAGGGTTAGAGACATGTCTCAGTAGTTAAGAGCACTGAACGTTATTACAGAGGACCTGGATTTGGTCTCTGGCACCCACAATGTTGCTAACAAACGTCTATAACTCCAGTTCCAGGGGATCCAATCCCCTTTTCTGACATTGGCAAGCATTGCACGATATAGGTGCACTTACATACATGCATACTCATAAAATAAGGTGAAAATATATACTCATACTAGCCGGCATACTCCCTAGTGATCACTAAATTCTCAAGCACTTATTTTTCCTGATGCTTCAAAGATGTCAGACTCTCTGCTCTGATCTTCCCAGAATGCCTCACCTGTGATTGAAGTCTTTCCTTGTTCCTTGTTTTAGTGCACATCTGAAAATGCAGCACACCAAACCACATTGTGTACAGTAATTCATCTAACTTCTATTGACAAAAATTTTTGTATCGGTCAAACATTTCCATTTTACTTTCTATTATCTATTAATTCACCAAAGGAAAGTTGTTACATACTCTACTTTTTGAAGCGAAATTTAGTTTAACAATTTAAGAGAGTGAGACAAATGAATTGTAAAAATAATTGCTTGCTCAAAAGTAACCCAGAATGCAGATGAGGTAAAAATTTGGATGCTTTCATTCCACACAGTTAGGAATGTGTCTTTTTGGAGTGGGCTACGCATCAATAGCCGTTCAAACTGTTCAGTTGAAGCAATTTGTCGTTGACTATTGAATGGGCATCTCAGACTCAAGCGAATCCACAGAATGAAGAAATGACCACCCTCATTTGAACATTTCACCCATGAAAGTTCTAGAGCTAAGAAACTTTCACTCATGTAGATGATGTAACATATCTTTAAAACAAATGACTATCTATCATCTATATGTGCATATGTGTGAAAGCCTGTGTGGGTTTATTATATGCTTACAAGAACCCACCAAGGACAGAAGAGAGCTTCTGATTCCCTGTAACTGGAGTTACAGGAGTTTGTGACCACTATGTGTAGCTGGGAACTGAACCCTTGTCCTCTACAAGAGTAACGCATGCTCTTAACTGCTGAGCCATCTCTCCAGCCCCAACATATCCCTTCCTAAATGTGACACCCACCCCACATTCCACTTACATAGCAGGCCTATAATAAACACCTTCAGGCTTACTTAATGCTGATGTGCCACTTTGGACAAAATCTTAATTTCACTTCCAATCATCTTTCTTTCTTTGTCTTGTAACACAAAGTGCAAGCTCCTCAATGTTAGGCACTTTGTTGTGTTTATCTATACATATCAGTTAACCTTTATAGCATTCAGTAACGATATTTATTCATTTATGAAATAATTCCATAATAAACTTTTGCAATATTCATTCATTCAAATTAGTTTTTGAAATTTCTACTTTATACTATGTAATTTTGAAATAATGAAGAACTGAGTAAACAATTTCTACCACTGAGAATTCAAATATATGTGGCTAAAGAGATGACTCAGTGGTTAAGGGCACTGGCTGCTCTTGAAGAGGACCTGGGTTTGATTCCCAGCACTGACATGGGAACTAACAGCCATCTGTAACTCCAGTTCCAGGAGATCAAATGCCCTCTTCTGAGCTCAGCTGGCACTGAATGACATGGATGCACTTACACACATGCAGATGATGTACTCATGAACATAAACAATAAATTATTAAAAGACTATTAGATAGATAATATTAAAATTGTATTTTATGTTTTTTCATAATATCCTAGCCAAAATATGAGTCGTGTTAAAATCTACTTTATAGATATTCAGTGTATTTAAGACAGTACAAATTACTGAGGGTCTCTGAATTTTATTTCAACCTACTGATGGGAAAAACTGCTACTTTTCAGGTTTTCTATTAATGTTCTTTAATCTGCCAAGATTAAATTAAAGATTAGCAAAACCTGCTAATATAAAGTCTAAGTAGTTTCCTCCCCTTGTTTTCAGCCTCTGTCTGTTAGGACTGTGATAGTGCCTGGTCGAGGATGGGATGTAGTGCCATTTTTCACTCTGCATTATCCTTAGAGGGGTAAAGGTCTCTATATACCAGCCTTATTGGAGTCATGAGAATTCTTCTCTTGTAATCTTCTAAACTCATTGTAGAAAAGTTAACTTGCTTATTAAAGGGTCTTTCTGTGATGAGACAATTTCAGTTAAAAAATGGTTTATCTAAAATTTTTAGAGTTTTTACCACAAAAATAAATATTTGAATTGTGTATACAGAAGCCTGTTGAGGATGAAAGGGTGGAGCAGGTTGTGTCTAGGCTTGTTGAAGGCCTTATGAGTCTATATTTTTTAAAGATATAAAGTGGAAATACATAAATTTTAATAATGTCTTACCTCTGAATGCAGATTCACAAGTTTTCTGAAGTAGTTCCTAATGTATTACAACTATTTATAAGGGAACCATTACATTAGAAAAACCATGAACCAGAACCAGAAAGTTTTGGTTTTTCCTTCCAAGTCTCTACCCTACCATTAATGATAAGGTGTTTTCCTGGACATAATCTACCTTTTCAATCTAAAGTTTATTCAGTCAGCATGAATTGAGGCTTCAAATAGGTGAAATGTTAACATTCCTGAACTTTAGAATTTATCTATTTTCAAGTAACGTATGAAAAATGTCCGCACATTCCATATTATGTTTTACATAATAATTATATGTGTTTATGGTTCATAGTCTTATGCTTTAACATAAGCGTTGTGTATATGTGTAACAATATGGCATTATGTGTCATTCAGTGTTGCATTTTGATATATAAGTACATACGTAATATCAAATCAAAGCAATTAGCAATCCACTACTGTCAATATTTATCATTCTCTTGTTATAACACTATTCAAAAACATCTGTTCTGGTTGTTTTGAAATACACAATCCATTGTTTTTACTTCAGTCAGTCACTCTACTGTGAAACAGAACATAAGAACTTGTTATTTCTATCAAGCTGTAATGTTATAGTCATTGACCAACTCCTTGGCAATCCCCTTGGCAGTCCAGTGTTAGAATGAGTGCAACACACAATAATCATTTAAAAGACAGATCAATTAAACTGATAAAATCACTTCAGGGACAGTGTGGCAGTAGCAGTTTTTCTACCTGCCACTAATATAGAAATAACTTAAGACCCACATACATCACTCAATCATAATTTTATCCAGAGTGAGCCTAGGACTCAAAACAGCAGTTAAGAGTTATTGAATCTCATTACTCCATAGTCCCTGAACCAACCAGGGCAAATCACTCAACAACTGAAGGAAGGTGATGATGAGTAAGACACACAGTTTCTGGATTTCAGAAGCTTGGTATAAATGTTGATTCTGGTAAGTAAGCAGGTGCATATAAATTAGGATTATACCTCATAGTAACAGACAATTGAGGATTTATCACCTGATGTCAGCAGATAAAAGTTTTCATCTGTATTGGTATATTAGTTGTGACCCACAGAACAAGGACAAATTAGCAAAGTGAAGAGAAGAAATCGGGGCCAAGAGCATTTCAGTGATTCACAATGACATAGACATGACGGGGCACTGAGCTTTCTGGCAAAAAGTTTAATCTCAATACTATTGAAAAATAACCTGACGTGAATAGTAAATTATATGAGACTAGATAGCAAAGGAGAGACATTTATTTTACTTTAAGGGCAATTAACTCTTCAAGTAAATGACAGCATTTGTTGTTCTAAAATTTTTCTCTGTCTGCCAAGATTACCGTTCCCCCTTGAAAATACAGAAACACAATGTTTAAAGTTTTTCTTGATTAAATCTAAATGAATATGCAGCTATAAAAAATGTGAACACATGGAAAAATATAATAGGGATAATAATCAATACCACATCTTCAGGGTGGAATATTTGTACTGTGGTTACACAAGAAATGCTTTATTTATTAAAAATAAAAAATGGACCATTTAGGTGAAAACTTGTACTGTCTGCATCCAAACCCTGAATAATTTAGAAAAAAAACAGATGGATAGATAGCATATGAATTAAATATTAAAACTGAATCTGTGAAGAGAAGGTTTTATCTATTATTATTATTATTATAAATTTCTGTAGGTCTGAAACTTTTCAAATGTCAGAACTTATCCAAAGTTAAAAAGGAAAAGAAAGCATAGACAAATGTGCTGATAATTTACAGGTGGTAAGAGGAGACGATGCTATAGAACAGAATCATTAGTAACTGAGAACATTCTCAGTGACAGCCTCAGTAAATGCAAATGGTCTTATCTAAGCTATTAAAGACTAACCAAATGGAATTAAAAGAAAAACCAAGATTCCTGTCTGGCACTGTTATGTAACCTTCAGCTATACACATAGATTCATGTAGATACTGATTTGTAATTTTTCATTAGGTTGTTGGTTTGATATGATTCCCTCTGCTTTTTTTTTTACAACAGTTAGGCATTATTTGTTTCTCTTCTCTCCCAGTCTAAATCTTCCTCCATGACTTCACCATTTGAAGTATCCCCATTTTCTCCATTTGTCCCGTGATAATTCCAGTCCCCTATTTCCCACCTCTCTTGAGCTCCTTCTTTCCCTTTAACCCCAAAGTTCCTTGTATAGTCCTCCCTTTCCTTTCCATTTAAATACTCCATTTTATTTTATTCATTTGTCCCTTAGTAACACCTGACTCCTACTGCCCTTCTCTTATGTTCTTCTTTCCCTTTACCTCCCTGGTTCCTTTCCATTATCCTGATTCTTGCTGTTATATTAGGATATGTACTCACATTTAATGATTTGGTGTTAGGGCCCACATACGAGGGTCACATAGGTCACTTGTTTTTCAAAGTCTATGTTACTTGGCTAGGGTAGTCCAAGAGACCCCCAAAATTACACAGGCTATTGCCACAGCTCTTGATTGCCTCCAAGGATGTGAAGGCAAGAGCTTACTGCTGAAGACAGACCATACTCCAGATGCAGGATTTGGTGCAAAGAGCTGGAACTGTCCTGGAAGCCACTTCCCCTGAAGACTAGCTCTCATGGCTTTGGGGAACATTATGCAAGCTGCTAAGGGAGAACACCAATCAATGGTCCAACAACAGCTTCAAGACCAAATAACCACATCAGTGACTGGCACAGCACACAGCATTGGTTCAGTAGTTGCACTTTTACCTTGGGGGCAATCAACAGCTACCTATTTAGATTAAAATCCCACTCAATGAGAGGAAACTCATGTATAGTACTGTAAACATAGGTAAATACACATGGCTAGAGAGGTCATAGATCTCAGAGAAAAGCCCAAGACTGTCACATTCCTAGACTAATGTAATTCTTGCTATGTGCATAATATGTATCCTAACATTTACAGACAAATATCCCGATCACCACTCATCAATGATGCTTCTTTTGCAACAGTCAGAGACTATTACATAGTGTCTGTGAATCACCCAAGCCTAAGTGAGATATCTACAGTGCAACTTCTGTACCTAAAGGCTCACAGATCATAGAACAAGTGGTAAAGAGGTCATTAATGAATCTTTCCATTCTCATTAATGAAGCTCTCTTATATAATCAAGAGTCAGGAACACAAAAGGTCAAAAATGGCCAAAGCATAGAGATTAAGATTCTGCAGAATGCTGGTCCTTAGACAGGACTCTTATATTAAACTTCATCTACTCAAGACTCTGGGACCATTGTGGAAGAGGGAGCAGAAATATTGTAAGAACCAGGGAGGAGGTGCATGACCATATAGAAATAGGGTCCTACAAGCTCGTGGGGTCCTGTTCATATGAACCCACAGCAATGGTGATAGCAGGCAGAAGACCCATGAAAACTCAAGAAGGCAAAAAAACAGAATACAATTAGGGAAACAGACAGTAAACCCCAATCTTAGATGAAGAATATTGGCAACTGACTACAATTGGATGAGGAGTTGCTGAGCTGATCTTCTTAAAGCAAGGGACTCTGGATGAATTAACTAAAACATCTGGGAACAATAACTTGGCAAAAATAGAGCTTAACACAGATGACAGAGTATATGAATTCTAGTTGGAGTCTATGAGGGGGTGCCAGTGTGAAAGGGTAAGAAGAGGATTAGAAGAAGAATTGAGATGTTCTGTATGAAATCCACAAAAATTCAATAAAAAATTAAAAAACAAGCATCAGCAATTTTGCTAAACATAAACTAAACCTATATAACTAGGAATATATATATATATATATATATATTCAGAGAGAGAGAAAGATATAGATATAGATACATAAAAAATATAAATTTCCAAATTTGTATGAATTAAAGTTTTAAGTAACAAAGAATAAACAAGGTTTAACTATCAGTTTTTATACCAAGGAACTCAGCTAAACAGAAAAGACATTCTAATCTGAGTCAAGCTGAACATCAGGAGGGCCACTATATAGAAATAATGCGAACCATTCATCAATAGTAGATAAATATTGTAAATATATTTATGAACTGGATATTAGGCCCTCAATTACCCAAACAAGCACTGAATGGCATATAAGACCTGACACAGTAATAGTGGGAGACGTCAATTCAGATACAGGTTCCTAACTAAAAATCATCAAAGAAACATCAGAGCTAATTTGTGCCATAGACTTAAATTTGTTTTAACATCTATCTACTAAACATTCCACCAAACTGATAGAGAACACATATTCTTCTCTGTGATACGTGGAACCTCTTCTAAAATTGTTCACATTGTAGGCCGTAAAGCAAATCTTAAACAAATCAAATTGAAATAATTTCCTACGCCTTCTCTGACCATAGTGTAATAAGGCTAAAATTGCTATCAAAGTTAACGTAAGAAAGTACACAAATAGAATTTCAGAGACACAACTAAGATAGTCCTACAAAGAAAGTAGGTAGCTATAATCGTTTGCATTGAAAGATCAAACAGCTCTCAAATTGATAAGCAAATGAGGCACATGGAGGCCCAAGAAAAGCCAAACCTAAAGGCAGCAGATGGCAAGAAATTTAATAACTATCAAAATTCTAGCTCTTAGCACAAAGGGGATTCAGACACTATCAAATAAGATAACATAATAGAAATGTGTTATCAGCATCTTGAGCCATTTTGTGCATAATGTATTTCTTAATTTCTTCATTATGTCAGAAAATAAAGTCAATTAGGCAAGGTTTTCTTTGAATCCAAACACAACAGCCAGTACTTCAAAAATGTTTGTGGAATGCATAATTATGTAATTGCCACTACTCGTAAAAGGTCTTAAAATGCTATTTTAGTGTAATTTAGCTTCATAATATCTTATCTCTCTTAAGTACAAATTTTGCTAATTTTCTAGAAGATATTATAAAAATAATTTTTATGTTGTGAATTATAATGGAGGTTTTTAAAAATTACTAAAATATCACTGTTCATATAGAACATCAAATCAAACAGAAATAATATCACTGAAGTATGTACCACATGTGCATCAATATATTGCCCTGGTTTGCATGACTGACTCCTTTAGAGCACACGTCAATAACCACGGGCTTCTGAATATTAAATCTGCAAAGACTAATTGCAATTTATTGAGTATGTCAATGAAGCAAAACTTCAGTAAGTCAAGTCCTAGTTCATGGATAAGCTATAGCACTTGTCCCATCCTCTTAACCAACTGATGGCTTCCACATTCAATCAGGAAAAGTTACAGATAGTACCATGACTAGCTGTAGCAGAAGAGAAACGGTTGAAAGACCAGATGATTCTGTTTTATAACCCTTGCCATGAAAATTAAACCCTCTATTTCTAGAAAAACACAATTTCATGCTATTTCTGGGAGTTTGCTCCTGAACTGAACTTTCAGCCTGTTCAGCCTGAATTTATAAGACCTAGTGACAGTCTAAAGCAAGTGATGAGAAAAAATAACAGACAGTAGTTGTTTGCTTTCAAAACCCTGCCATTGATGATGAAAGAGGAAAAACTGCTGCACTTATGGATTCAGAAGAAAATGAACTGATACTTAACACATGCAAAGCAATGTAACCATTAAGCACTCATTTGGAGAAAAACTTTGTCAGTTAAATCAAGAATCAGATTTGGGACAGTTTATTTACAACAAAGAGTTGGATTTGGGATAGTTTTCCTTGAACCTGACCAATTTTCTAGGAGCCAGTTGTCTTTTGCAGTTTAGGACATCTGATGACATGCATGCTATTCACCTTTCTTAAATGATACCATTTGATATACACAGGAATGTTTGAAAACGTAAGAGCATCTGTTTGGAATGAAATGCCATTATTTTCAATTCCTTGTAAAAACATACTGTAAAACATTTATTTTGAGATTGAGAGATGGCTCAGCAGTTAAGAGTATTAGTTGCTCTGGCACAGTACTCAGGTTCAGTTTCCCGGCACTCACATGGTGCCTAACAACTTTCCATATCTCCAGTTCCAGGGGCATCTGATAACCTCTTCTGGACTCCATGAATATTGAAGGACACTGGTGAACTCAACATACATCCAAATAAAGCACTCATACACATAAATGAAATTAAAAACATCAACAAAGCTTTGTTCTCCATATTGACTACTTTGTTTTGGAACTTAAATATCACATGTTAAAAAATTACAAGCACAGTTTTTAGATATGTATGTAGAATCTCACTTTAATCTAATAAATGATGTGTGTCCTCTTTTGAAGTTTTCAATTTTTTTATATATCCAAGACACTGTGACAAATTCCACAAAACTATCACAAAGGAAATATCCCCAAATGACAACTATCACTTAATTTTATAACTTCAAAATTTAAGAAGCGCAGTATTTAAGATTTCAGAAAACAGCAATTTAGACAGAAAAAGCACTGCCTGATCTCGACTGCATATGCCACTTTTGAAAGTTTGAATGGACAGAACCATGCTCTTTGGAACAAATACAAAGATATCCCATGTTCACAGTACTGAAATCCTCAAAGCCTAAGGACCATAACGTCAAATTCACTCATAAAAAAAGGGAGAGTGATCACTTTTACTGTTAACTGAGTCTCTAACAATCTTAATAATGAGCTTTAAAAGTGTTTTGTATAGTGACCGATACGGCTCCAAAGAGCAGCAGTGGGATGTATTATCAAAACTAGGAAGTTTGGGAAATAGTCTTCTTTGTTAATTAATGATGAAATTGTAAAATAAGATTAGCTTCCCTAAGAATCATGATAATTTCCTACAGAATTAAATATATCAATTTGGGGCTGGAGAAGATATTTTAGCAGTTAAGAGCATTGGCTGCTCTTGCAGAGGACCCAGGTTCAATTCTCAGAACACATGTGGTGGCTTACAAGCATTCATATATCCAGTTGCAGGGGGGATTCTGACCCCTTCTGTTGACCTATGTGGGCATTGCATAATACGGGTGTACTTATACACATGTATACATGTAAAATAAAAACAAAATTAAGTATAAATACAGCAGTTTTACTAAAGATTTCCTACCTGACAAGCAATATTTTATCACCGACTAGACCTGGGACAGTGAGATGAAATTCAGCACATGGCTTATCTGCAGCATGTGCTATACCTGGTAATTCCATAGGAATCTCTTCAGTATTAGATCAACATATACAATATTGTAATATTGCCAGTGCTTAACACATACAATTTTACCAGACTCAGTCTAAGAAATGATATTGCATGTACCTATAAAATCAGCTGAATCAGTGTTTAATGCAAGTGTCAAAGGGTGTAAAGTTTGGAAAAATTTTTCTATACATATTGGTCAATAAACTTACATCAGGGCTGAACTTCAGCTGCCTCTTCCAGATCACTTTAGAAGAGTTCATTTCCCTCACATGAAATATTTCCAGCTGAGTGATTTATGAGCGAAGCCAACTCAATTGTGAAGGTGTTTGTTTTGTTTTGTACTGGGAAATGAATCCAAGGCCTCACACACACATGCTAGGCAGGTGCTCCGTCACTGACTTATTCCCCCAGACCTGTGTGAAGCTCTGAATCTAGTGTTGGCAGGGCTATGTTGAAGGCACAGAACAGATGTTTTCAGTAACATTTATGAAATTGAACACTAGGTGTTAGAAGTAATATATTCTATCAGCTCATGTGCTTTTCATAAAATTATGAAGTGCTACTTCAGTTAGAGAATGGGAAAATTTAATCAAGTTACTCCATAGATTTAATAGTTTCATGAAAGCTGAAGTCTTGAAGGAGAACAAAGAATTTGACAACTCATACTAAATGGAATAACTGATTTCATTTATTAACAATACAAAAGACAATAATTTCCTATCATTTTTCTCACTGAAGATTGCATAACACTATTAGATAATACATCTTACGGTTATATAAATCACAGCATATTTGAGTCATCAGAAAAATTAATACATTATATGTAATTCGACCTAAGGGAGATGCATCATGAACAATTAAGGAAAATGCTTGTTTTTACATTTGCAGTGATTGGTCCAAGAGAAAGATCCTTTGATCCAAATAAAGCCAAGCACAATTTTAAAAATAAAGTTAATATGTAAAAGTCAATGGTAACAGTGTCTCTTTTACTACAGAATTATAAAGGGTAAAGAACATACAAAGATCATGACTCTTTTACTCCTGCATCCTCACAACAGGTAAGAAGAGAGAGAGAGAGAGAGAGAATAATAACTTGGTGAAATGGTGCAAAATATTTTGTGTCAGGCTTTACTGGACTGTCCTTACTTTCTGAATCCTCTTATCAAACTTTCCATTTAGAAGGCTGCTTTAAAACCGACCTTTCATTTTCAAGACTGTTTTGTGGTACTGTTTGTACTACTTAAGGCATTCCTATAAGGCAGGAAGCAAGTTTTGAGATGAGATTAATTTGATTCGTAATTGGCCAGATCATTTATGAACTGAAACCTAAAATTTAATCATTTGCAAAAGAGCCAGAATTAGGCATCCGTGTGTTACTGCCCTTTAGCCCATTTAAAGATCATTGCTTTTTAATGCAGGCATATTGAACTTTTAAAAGATTGTTTTTCAAGGCCCCAGGTAATTGACATTTTCCTTCATTTCTGAATATCATAATTTTACTTCCACCTTTCTCTGTCACCCTTCTCTCCTTATCTTCTGAATGTCTCCTCTCTTCCCTCTTTCTTTCTTGGCCCCTCCCTCCCTCTCTCCCTTCCTTCCTCCCTCCCTCACTTCATTCTCCTTTCCTTGATTCCTTCCTGTATCCTGAAGTGTCTCCAACTCCATTCCTAGCAAAATAAAAATTCAATGGAATAATAATTGAAATGTAGAAGCTATGTATTTGTTTCAGTCACTGTCTTATTTAAAAACAAGATAGCATGTTACAACTAGTTATCCCAAGAGATTACTTGATACGAAGTTCAGGTGCAGCTTTCCATAAACCAAGGCTTTGAAAGGTGTTAAGATACAGCCTATTTATGTGGGGAAATATCTACTGCAAATACCAAGTACAGATATAGCTATTGATTCAAGCAAAGCAAGTCATTATCCAATATAAACTTAAAAGTGTGATGAAAGAAAGTTATGTGCATTTCTGCATGATAATTTTAGGATAAAATTAATTTAAATGCTATTGCAGTCCATTTCTACTGGGAATGCTTTATGTGATAATTTACTTTTTTTAGTTATGAGAGACTAAGCTCAAAAGAAAATTTCCCAATTGAATTATTATTTTACTATTGTGGAAGAAAGGTAAATACACATATCTATTAATTGTGATGGAGGAAAGAACATCTAAAGATGAAAAAGCTCAACTAACACGTTTCTTCCAAATGAAAAGGGATGGCAGACTACATCCCTACCTCACAGTAAAACAGTAAAACTCCCATAGAATCAATGCAGAATTTGATAAGAAAGAAGACAGTGAATGGAGAGTAGGAAACCCACAGTGGCTGCGAAGTCCAGGATGCCACACACGCACAGTTAATATCTTCCTGTGGTCATGAATGTATTGTAAAACAGAGCAGGCACGAATACAAAGAGCAATAAAAGTCATGCTGAGCCAGATCAGTTTCCTGAAAATGGAAACCAGAGTGTTAATCTAGAGAGGGCAGCTGACTTGTGCAGGAAAATGTACACATGTAGTTTATCTGCAAGTTCTACTACATGAGCACGTCCACCACAATTCCTGAATTCCCAATTGCACTTGAAATTGGACTGGAATTGCAGAAGGCTGTGAATTTTTTAAATTGTTTAATACAATAAATTATAATAAATTGTTAATCTTTTCAGTCTTTTTTTAAAAAGCTGGCTACATGGTAAACCAAAGGGTTAGCATATGTAGATTCCTACAGTGTGAACTGTGAAGAATAATCAGTCTTCAAATCTGAAAATGGCATATGTAATGAAAATATACAATATGACAAAAATAATCTGTCTTGCTTTGTCCTGGTCAGCATTGTGTCTTATGAATTATCCCTAATAAAGTTCACATAATTTTTCTAAATTTCTATATGACATTGAGATAATCAACTCTGTGATTAAATCTTGTATGAAATGGCAAGTTATAATACAAAACTTTTTGTTGTTTTGTTTGTTGAGACAAATTTATTTTGGTTTTCAGGACAGGGACTTACTGTTGCAGCTCAGGCTTCCCTTGAACTCAAGATCCTCCACATTTTGCCAGTCAAGTGTTGGTATTGAGCTCTCTGCCACCACACATTCAACTGCCAAGTACAAAACATTTCTGTTTTTAAAAATATATTTTATTTATTATTTTTATTTTATGTGTATGAGTGTATTGCCTGCATACACTGTTGTTGTGCATTGCCTGCAGAGGTCCAAAGACTGTGTTGGATTCCCTGTCACTGGAATTACTGACAGTTGTTAGCTGACATGTGAGTGCTGGGAATTGGACACAGGTCTTCTGTAAGAGCAGTCAGTGCTCTTAACTGCCAAGTCATATACAAAACATTTCTTGACAGAGTGTTTTTGCAAAAGGAATCTGTGATTGCTATGCATCATTTGATCTAGTTAGGAATTCAGAAAGCACTAGATACTTCCAAAAGAGATAATACTGGCACATATTTGCTGAAATACTGAAGGAAAACAAACAAACAAACAAACAAAAAAACCCCTCAACAATAAGCAGATAGTAGTCCTAGAATTGGAGGAAGAAACATAACAGTTTGAGAACAGACAGAAGCACTGATGAGAGACTTAGTGTCTCAGAGTGAAATTTGCTTTGCATTTTAGTGCCTCATTACCGTCACTACTCTGACTGCTGAGAAGGGGCTGAGCTATTTGTCCTGCCCTTATCCCCTGAGGCCCTAATGTCCTTCATTTGGGGATTTAGAAACTGGCTGCAAAAGTAACTAGAGCAGTTGCAACTATAACCACCTGCTCCTGCCACAGCCCCCAGCCATTGACAGAAAGATCTAAGACCCAGGAGCAAGTGAATCCTCTCTGTCTTACCATGCGCACAGTGCACATTCATGTATGTGGTTTGCAGAAAGCAGAAGGATTCCACCCAACCTAGGAGAAATGGAATTTGTGAAACTCGGGCTCCAGAGTCACCTGGATAGGACAGATGCTTTGAAGATAAAGAACAAGAACTTAAATACTGATATGTGTTAGTTAGCCAGAATCTTTAAATAATATCAAGGGATAGGAGTCTTAGGAATGCAAAGTATTTAAAACATTTCTGTGGTCATTGTTTTTACTTTTTCTTTGTGTTGTTAGATTTCATTTCATTTTTTGTGACTTTTCTGATACAGAATTTTTTTTGTGATGATAATGATGATGACTGGATAGAACTAGGGTTCAACCAGAGAGCAGTACCTGTATGGTATTATAAATGTGTCAAGAACACTGCATGACTGGTACCTTTGCTTCCATAGTAAGACTTGGGGTTCACATGATGGCAGATGAGAAGGAAAGATGACTGTAAAGTGACCACAGCAAAGACAAACAAATACACAAATGTGATCTAGAATCCGGGAGAGTGATCTACGGATGGGTAGAAAAGAGGTGTCCTGTTAAGACATGCTGGTACTCTTCAGCACGGTGTTTGGCATCAAAGCTTGACCCAACAGGCAAAGCTTCCCCCAGGGCAAGATGGAGGAACTATGGGTCAAGCTCTCCTTCACACAGAGTGGGGACATCATCAAAGCACCAGCTACAACATTTTAAGCATAAACCAGACCACTGTTTAGTTCCTGCTCTATAAATTTCCACATGAAAGTTTATTATTATTTTTTTAATTTAAAATTCATTCAAGAGTCTGAAAGTAGAACTGACATTCAGAAACAGATTTCTTTAGAGGATGTAGAAGACAAATTTTTATTGTCAAAGATATTCTGAATTGAGAGCTGTAAGATCATGCACAGTTTCCAACTTTAGAAATTATTTGTAGTTACTTATTAATAATATCAGTAAACTAGCACAATACTTGAAGCATATTTCTAAAATTTCCTATAATTTTTGACATCTACTACCCTAATTCAGTAAATATGTTCAATAAACTCTATGCAATCACACAAATAAATTTACTTTATAAGTTATGTAATCTCTGAATGATTCAAAGTTAAAACTAAATTGTGTATTTATGCATCTTTTTCTACAAATAAGTATACTTGGGCTAGTCATATTAATGAAAACACAGGTTTTTTAAATGAAGAGTTTCCCTCAGGTGAGCATATTGAAGTGATTTTTCATCACACAGTGTACAAAATATTTAAGTGTTTTTTATTACTTGGTATTTTTAATTTTTGTTTTGTAATGAATTCTATACATTTTTATTGAATTTTTATCCTCTTCCCCATCTGTATACCCTCCACTACCTCTTACAGACTCTATTGTTGAAGACACTACATACATGAGCTGTAGAACAAAAAGGAGAAATCAAGCTGGTGCTGACTTCAAAGCTTCATCTCCACTGGCTAGTGTTCATAGTGTTGGAAGGTTATGGGATTAACAAACCACTTTGTAACTGGATGTAAGGTCTACTTCACAGGATGGAGTCCATATCTGATGTTGATATCAGGCCTAGGAAACCATGGCTAGAGAGATCACAGGCCACAGGAGAGGGCCTAACGCTATTTTCTGCTAGATAGATATAGTATCAAATTGACTTTTAATGATTTATTGCCATACCCAGAGATTAATGAATCTCTCAACTCCCATCAGAGAAACTCCTTTATGTAGCAGTTGGTGATTAACACAGAAACCCACAACTGGAGAAGGTGCAGAGAAGAAGAAGTTGTTGAATAGAACACCTATATTATACTTCTGTCTCCCACAGCTCAGGAATCATTGGGGAAAAGGGGGTGGAAAAATTATATGAAACAGAGGTAATAGATGATCACAAGGAAATAGTTTTATAGATATCTGGGCAGTTACTTAAACGATCTCACAACCATGGTAAAACTATGCATAAGTCTCACCAGAAAAAAATGCCAACATAGATGTTAGGAAATGAGTATAAAAACCCCAACTCTACCTAAGGAACTATTGATAACCAATAGTGGTTGGGAAGGGGACAGTCAGTATCTTTTAACTGTGAGACACTTGGTAGGCTCCATTGGATGGATCCACACTGAAAGGCATTTGAATACACAAATTTGATTCTATATTTATATTGAGACCCAGTGTCCCTTCAACCAAAGTTCCTATAGAAGGCCACAAAAAGACTATTTAAAAAACAGTAAAATAAAATATCCCCCTGACACAACACTATAGTTATCTCTTTTTAACATATTAAACTGGCTGCTACCATCTCCAGGACTAGCTACTATTGAACTGCTAGGGAGCAGTCTGGTAAATGGATGGACCTGGAAAATATTATACTGAGTAAGGTAATCCAGACTCAAAAACCAAGCGATGCATGTTTTTTCTGGTCTGTGTATCTCCAAATCTTTATGTGTGAATATATATCCTGAAGTCACTCCTGGATCCAAGGAAGAAGAAAGGAATCATGGAAAGAAAGGGGAAGAGCTTGAGAGAGGAGGATATCAGGACACAGGGTTCCAAGTAGGAAACGGGGACAGTATTTTAACTGGGGAAGGAGGAGGAAGGGCTACACAGGGGAGAGACAGGAAAGAGAGGGATAAATAATACTGTGGTGGTGTGAAAAAGCATGTATCGTTTCATAAGCCTATTCAAAAATACACATATAATATATATGTGAGTGCATGTACATAATTGAAAGCTGTATTACAAAAATCATAGCACCAAGCAGAGGAAACCTCACTTCAAGTTGTTGGTCAGGGTCCATCAAGAGACTGCTAAAATAATATAGGCTATTTCACAACCCTTGGTTGGCTCCCATAACTTGAAAGTAAGATCTTATATCCGAAGACAGGGCACATTTCAGCCACAGAACTTGGAGCAATTGAGCTTGAAATGATCTGGAAATCTCCTCCCTGAAGACTAGTGTTCATAGTATCAGAAAATACTATGCAAGCTGCCAAGGGAGAAAAACAATCAATGGTTCTACCCAGCTGTAAAACCTACAAACCACGACAATGACCGGTTCAGCAAATTATCTCTATTGGTGCATTAATGGCACTTTCATCTTGGGGGCAATCTACAGATGTCTAATTGGACTTTACACTCTCCCAATAGGAAGAAATTCAGGCACGGCATTGTAAACACGGAGAGGTCAAGGACCTAGAGAACCTACTATTACCACTTTCCTAGACCGACATAATTTCTTACTGTATTCTAAATACATATCCTTATATTCACAGACAAGTGTAGCTCTAACCATGCATCAAAGAACCTTTTTACAACAGGTAGAGATGACTACAATGTTCCACAACTCGTCAAAATGTGAATATGCTATTGTGAGATGTCTAGTGCTAAGTGATACATCTACAAAGCAAGCTTCTCAGGGAACATAGCAGAAGAAGGGATGGAGGGATTTTAAGAGACAGAAACAAGATGCCTGCTGCTAGATAATGAGTTCTAGAGGCAATAGGGAAGATGCACTTATGAAATCACCACAGGATGGTAGCCTCACAAGATCTGGATAATGACGAAACCATTCAACATGCCAATGTAGATGGGTGAAATTTCTCATGGTCTCACCTCTATATGTAAGAATAGCTACAGGCAATCAGTGACTGCTCAGGGAGGGAAAATCACTTCTTTTCCAAAGACTATCTCCTTGATAGTTTATTTAATCCCAAGTGGTCAGTCCTGAACACATGTAAACACAAGCGCCACTAAATGAATGCAGTGCATTGTGGACATATGTATATTTATAAATGTACATACAGGTAACAATAATAATCAAAATGACAAGAAATTGAATGGGAGATGGGGGACTCAGGAGGAGTTTGTGGGGCACTGGAGGGGTGGAAATGATGTAAATAAATTCAATATTCATATATGAGCTTTCCAATATATATATATACACATACACACACACAAAGAGAAATTAAGCTCAGTTACTGCAAAGTCTCTTTACAATATGTAACAGAAATGTATTAAAATGCCACAAATACCTTGCTCTGATTTTTAAAAATCACTGAAACCTATTGTTGTGAAACACATTTACTATGGAGTTTTTTTTCTTTAATGTGTGTCTTTGTATTGCATTCGTATAGTACTTCAGGGTGAACAGTCTGAATATACATAATGCTTCAAATTGAACACATTCTGTGTTGTTTTTACACCTCTGTTCTGAGGAATATGATACAGTTTCCAGGCTTCTCACCATCTCATTAAAAATTAGTAAAGGGAATGTCAGCAGACACATAACCTTACAAATGCAGATCTAACTTTGTAAATTAAACATGCTTGGCACGCATGCATTATTTATTTCTGTTTGCTTTTAGGTGCCAACATGTGCATGCTCAAGAAAGAAAGCAAATGAATGACTTATATATGAATCAGGATATAAATTATATAAATCAAGCCACTGAGTCTGGGAAAAGAAATTAAATGAGTCCAAAAGACTGTTCTCCCAGAATTTCTTAGGAAAGAAGAAAAAAAATGAGATAAAATGAAAAATAAATCTTGTTTCTGGTCTTAAGATTTCTCAGAATTATATGAAGATATAAAATTAAATATATTTTTGTTTTAAAATACTGCTAAGGAAAATTTTATAAAGGTATTTATGCAGGGTAAAGCACTTAAATTTAGAATGAATCCTCTAAAACAGTTCAGATGTGTGTGCATGTGCATGTATGTATGTGTGTTTGTGTGTGTGTGTGTGTGTGTGTGTGTGTGTGTGTACGTACCTCTGTGTGTTTCTGAGGGGGGAGAGAGAAAGGAAATGGAGAGGGAGAGGGAAAGTGAGTGAGAGAGCACAAATGAATTAAACTGTAGAAATGTAATGCTTGGGTAAAAGTTTTACAAGATTTTTGTACTGTACTGTAGTTTTCCTGTTCTGATACTACGTTAAATTTTTAAAAGTTAAACTATTATCCAACATAATTTTACAAGTGTTATGTTTACTTTATAGAAAATAGTATGAGAAGAAATACAAGCCTTAATGCATTATTGGTCACTACAGTAAGTATTTGTGACATGCTGCTTTAGTGCATACTTACATGGCATTTCCTAAGATTCTAAAGTCAGTACTGTACATGTGATTTAGTTACTCTTCAGTTATCATCAACTTTGTTTAACTTTAATTGATTTTTCCCCATTAATGACACTTACATTAGAGGTTAGCAAAGGGCTTGTTAATTTAACAGAAAGAAAATTCATAACTTTCTCATATATTTTACTAATTAAATTCACATTATGGGAGCAATGTTTGTCTTAAATGGACATAATTATTAGTAAGAAAAAAATGCACATATTAATTTTAGACCTTAATGGCTGTGATACTTTTTGATCTCCTAGAAACAATTTAAGCACACATGCATGAATTTCAATTCCTTTTTGCCCACACCTATTAACAATTCCATAGTAAACAGTGTAAAGCAAAGGACATAGGAAGAAAGCGTGTATGTAGTTTGCAATTTCTACAATAAATGACTCTTATTTGAAGTTGCCACACCAAGACTATGCACTACCTGAACAATATAACATCCTTCATGAAGATGGGAACTCATAAATGAATTTCAGTATTATATTATTTGAAATTATTTTATTAATTTTCCATTTCTACTTTCCATCTTTATTTTTCCTTTAGGTCATGAAGTGGCTCCATGGGTCCCATTTTGGTACTTTAATTCTAAGAAGAAAATAAAATAATATATAATAATATAAATAAATCAAATTATTAAGTAGATTCATTTTCTTATTTTATTAGTATCCATTTTCTTCTTAGCATGTCAGCCTCACTTCAGATTCTAATATTCCATTGAAAATTATTCTAATCATGAAATCAAAAGTCCTTTTTTGATGTCTCATTTATCTTAATAGGGGATAGGAAAAATACAAGGATTTCAAAATTCATACACCATTATTTGAATCCTGGAATCACCACATAAAGAACTTTGACTATATTTTCAAAACTTCAGTTTTCATTTAAAATATATAGGTAAAATAGTCCCTGAAGGTTTTGTTTACTTGTTTTTGCATTTACTTATTATTTGTTTGGAAATGTTCAGTGAAATATAGTATGCAAACTAAATAACATCACTAAAATATATTAACAACCCAAAATAATTTAGCATTTTTAAAGGTGCATATACCAGACAAAATCCTAGAATGTTTCATTGGAAATGTAAAACTTGAGGTAGCTATTGAAAGGACTCAGTTGGCTGAGTAAAAAAGAAAAGAAAGAACCTATACATAAAAAAGCACATTATACTTTATAAACTGTGAACAGACCTCTTTAGTTGAAACACAAATTTCAGAGGTGCATGTTGGAGGCTTATTAAGGAGATTTCAATCTTTTAACACTGTTCCAAAGAGTTTTGGTTTGTTGAAATTTCCTTTTTGATATAATATGAAGTCTCATTTCTAAGAGTGGTAAGTAGACTGGTTAGAGTAGTACTGGAAACATGATGTGGAGATAGAGATTAGCTTAAGGGAAATTAGCAAATGGCTTAACCCCATCCTGCCCCTCAAGCTGTAAGAGTTTGTTGTCAATTCATACATTACAATGCAACCCTACAACTAAGGCTCAAGGAACATCATACAGAAAAGGGGTCAGAAATAAGAGCCAGAGGACCAGGATGCCTGGTATTAGGTAGTATATTCTAGACATGAGAGGGAGGCTGAAACCATGAAACCTCAACAATATGGTAGCGTAAACAAGACATGTAATGACAATCCCATTTGATATGTCAATGTGGATGGGAGAAATTTCAAAAGGTCCCACCTCTAGATGCAGAGTTACATGCAATCAATGGATGTTGAGGGAAGGAGAATCAATTCTCCTCAAGTAAGAGCTCCTTGATAATGTTATCCCATTCCAAATGATCATCCCTAAACACCAGAACACATAACACCACTAGAGGGAGGAGTGGAAACAATGTGAATACAGTGTTCACATGTGAGAGTCTCAAAAAAGTAAAATATATGTAGACTTTAAGCATAAAAACATTAGCAAAAAAGAAAAGGAGTTTGCCATTGATAATTACAGGAAGACGCAAAAACGCAGAGAACTTTATTGGTCCCATAGTAAAAAATTCATGCAAATTTAAATTTAGCTATAATATTTGCATTATACAAAAAGATCTAAATCTTTTTGCCACAAGTTACTAAAAGATTAACATTTTTTAAAGACAGAGATGATAGATATCATGGAAGAGAATGATGCTTTGTTTAGACTACAAATGCTTATTAAGAGGATAGAGTGAGGCTACTGCACAGAAATCCACTGATGATAGTTTGCTACATGATCCTGGATCTTGAAACAATGTATGCAGAAAACATGGATATGATATGCCAGGAACCAAGGGCTTACATGTTGGAGCTAATCCATCCGTTTATCAACCAGATATTGACATCTAGAGGAATTAATAAATGCCGAAATTTATAAAGGTGGAATAATCTGGATTGAGCAGTATAAGAAGCCTAAAGTGCAAACGGATTCCTACTTAGAGTGAAGTGACATGATCACATTAATTTTCATTAAATGTCCAGAATATTCTAAGTACTGACTCTAACACATTTAAAACACTGAACAGTTTCATGAGAATATATTTTATATGTGCATCCATACAATGGTGATATTTATTTCTATTTCTCAATAAGTTAGCACTAACTTTAAACTGAGAGCAACAGTGGCCTCTTTTCATTTCAATTCTGGAAAGTTTCCCCCAATCACACAATAAGCCACAATCCAGCAGAGCTGAAGTAACCACTTAAAACTCCTCCACTTGATATGATTGTTATACAGGGACACACACTCTGCAGTCTCTTATTCTCTATATTTTGGCCAGGTGTGGCTTTGTGTGTTAATCAGCATCTGTTGCATGTAGAAGCTTTACTTATTGTCGGGAGCCAATCTGAAACCCTTGCCTTGCCTTCCTGCAAATGTAACATCCTGAGACTTGTTGATGCCAACTGTTTCACCTTGGAGTTTCTTAAGTGCCTTTTAGAGTTTCTTAATGTATTTACAAATATGTTCCCCCACCTCTATCTGCCCTGCACATGACCTTATCTGCTGGAACATCTACCCTAGCCCACTACGCCCCGCCTAGCCCCTTGCAGCAGCAGCATAAAAGAGCTCTGTAAAAAATAAAAATTTGTCAGCTTGATCAGAATACTGTCTTGCTGTCCCTCCTTGTGCCTCTTGAGGACTCGTGCTCCTGCTGCTGCCCTGCTGGCCGGAGCAACTGGCACCGCAATGTGGGGCTCGACCACCCTTTGATTCCTGCGAACACCGTCCAACACCATAAGAAGGTACTTCATTCACTAAGCCACAGCGGCTGAGGAGGTAACACACCAGCTTGTCAGTAGAGATTGTTGCGGACTGCCTGAAAGAACAATCAGTGTCACTTTGTGCGGACAGCAACTGGTGAGTTTTGCCATGGGACAAGAAACAAGTAAGCATGACTTATTTGTTACAGGCCTCAAAGAGGCCCTCAAGTTACGAGGAGTTAAAATAAGAAAAAAAAAGACTTGCTTCATTTTTTTCAATTCTTAACTGATGTCTGTCCATAGTTCCCCTATATGTAAAAATGGCTAGCCTAGAATTTTCGTGTCTGTCTTTGATTCCTGTCTCTTGTGAATTGGCAACAATCTGGATTGTGTTACTTGTCTGTGTCTGTTTTGTCTTACGTGTTGTGATTGCTTCGTCATGGCCAGAATGAGTCCAAAAATGTCAAAATGTCACTACTTTAAATGTAAAATCAAGCAGTTATTCAAGAATCCTTAGGTCCCAAAGAAAAAGAGAGGAGGAAGCTGTTGGATATCTGAAAGGGGAAGATTTCCCACCATTTATTGCCTGGCAAAGCCCGAGGCTGAGCTGAAGGAATAATATTTAGAAAAAATGTGGCATTTACAGGGCGTGATTAAATCTCTGTCTTTAAAGATGCATCCTCCTACAGCAGGCTTTTTTTTTTTTCGTTAATTACTCTTGGTTTTTGTTACTCAATTACCAGGTGAATCATGCAAATTCCGCCAGCTTTGTACCTTGCCCTAGGACGCTCTGCTTTCCACAACAATGACTAAGTAGGATTTCAGCCTTTTTTGCAATTTGTAGTTTACTACACTGAGGAAATAGCTCAACGGTAGTGATAAAAAGAAATAAATCTTTGTGTGTGAATCATTGATATCCTGAGAGGTTGACTCTGGGGCTGGATTGGCCATCTTACTTCAGACTCAATCCTGTTGTCTCAGCATGTTCTACAAAACTTGCACAAGTTCAGGATTGGCCACCTGACCCTGTGACAAGCAAAAAGGAGAACAATACAGCCTCAGTGTAAGGACATTGTGCTGTTGAGGATAACTAAGGGATAAACTAATTTCAACAGATTATTATACATCTTCCTCATATACTCAAGGTGTAGCATAGGCTGCTGCTTTAAATGTTATTACATCTCATGGTTCAAAAAGCTTTTAAAAGTTATTTCTTTCCTTAGTCTTTCTCTAAAACATGGTTCTCTTCAAGGATGAGGAAAAAGAGCTGTTAGAAGGCCTGAGCTTTGGACCTCAGTCACCATGGTCCCAAGACAGCTGCCTTTCTAACTAGAGCTAAGCATTTTAAGTTTTTGTAAACAGAAGAGTCATATACCATGCAGCATAGAACATTTAACTGGGTGCCTTTTAAAAGTAAAAAAAAGAGGTTTCTATTATATACCATGTACTTGTCCATGATCATGTCCAGTGCCCTTACTAGGAAAGAGGAAACCATATAGTCTGGTCTCCATATCTTAAGTGTGTAATTTCATCAATATGGTGACAGTCACATGGCCTGACTGCCACCTTGGACAAAAATTTTCAAAATGGCGTGAATCTGCTTAACCTTGCCACCATCTTAATCCAGCCATGTGGCATAATTCAAAATGGCCACATTTGTGAATTTACTGGTTCTAAAACACAATAATCTGAAAATTCCCTGGACCACAGGCATTTAATCATATGTCCTAATCCTATTCCAATCTATGTTTTTGTTTTGGTTTTCATTTTAAATTCTTGATGGGATCACAGAAAAACAAGAGATTCTCATGCAGGCTTTTATAACAAGGTTAATACATTTCTATGTCAAATTAAAAAGAAAACTATTTTAATTCTAATATTTGTTTATATAACATCTTTATGTTTTTAAAGGCTTGCATTATTTTACATAATGTTTTTGTCAGTTTCTAAAGAAACTTCCATGTCCTTGAGCATCACTGCTTTTCACTTTCTAACAATGTCCTAAACAGACTAAAAGAGAAAAACATTTTTTTATCAACTCTTTGCAGGCTCCTTTGGGCACCATTGTTTTCTATGTTCCTTATTATGGGTATCTAGTTCAAATTTTACAAGGTAAATTATAATATGGTTTTTCTGATCCAGACAAAGAAAGTACCCTGTGAGCTAGTAGTCTTGCCTCCTGTTTAGTTAAGCTGGATTAAGTGACCCAACAGAAGAAAAGACTCGCCTGCCTAGATAAATTTACTTGAGCCACAGGTACTTTCATTTGCACTGGTAATAATTAAACTTAACAGCTCTCCTGTGCAATTCAAACCACTGAGTTAAATCCTAAAAAGAAACAAATGCCTCTTTGAGTAAATAATATTGATAGATCATCATGTGGTGTTTAACAAGGAAAAGAGCAAACCAGCCTCAGAGTAAAGCATCCTGCTAAAATAGATAAAATAAAAAAGATTTTATAAAGTATTAAAATGATGTTACACAGCATTCCTGAGTCGAATAACTGCCATCCTCATGACTTCAGCTGTGTCTGTTTACAAGAGTTCATCAGCTATAATTTTTCCCTAATTACAAATGATCTCCTACATTTAGGGAAAAAATTAACTACAGGTCACCTATATACCTATAAATTTATTATGATCAAACACTGGTTTGATACTAAAGCCTTAAAAAAGAAGTAAACATTGATTAGTACACCCAGAAAGACAGTTTTTAATGTTATTACATCTCATGATACTAAGAAAAAAAATAAAAAGGGAAACAGGTATTAAAAGGATATGAGAATGAAAACATTTTATTAAGCAGGATCTATGTAGAAAGATTATAATGATTGGATAGTTCCAGATTAAAAGAGAAAAAATAAGAAAGTCTATGCAAGTGATTAAAGGTTTGAGTCAATGTGTTGTTATATAAAAAGGTAAGAAAAACTTATGTATGTAAATCTTAAAATTTCTAAGATAATGGTTTAAATGGTCTAAAAAACAAATATATGTTTCGTTTTTATATTAAAAGTATTAATTGATGGCAATCCTACTTTTTCCAATACTTTGCCCCAAAAAGTAAAAACCTCACAACTCACAGGGACAAGCTATCATGGAGCACAATTATAAAAACAAAAAGGGGGAATAGAAAGCCTGTGACCCGACGTTCAGCTCCAACTGACATTGTTTAAAATTTTCAAAAATCCAAAATGGAACCTAAATTTGTCAGACATTAGAGTAAACAAGAACAGGGACCAGAGGTACATGGCTCTATATTCCCTATGGATGAGCCACAGCCTTTTTTGGATGTTGGCCAAAAATTAAAATATTACAAGACAAGACCAAATAGAACTAGGAAAAAGAAAGAGAGAAATTTAACCCCTTAGCCCAGGAGGTAAAACCCCCTGAGGTCTATGTCTTCTTTCACAGGTTGCCATGACTGCCAAAGACCTACTATGGATAATGATATGGAGTTCAACTTGAAACTGGACAGAACAAACCCCCACCAACAGACTGCGGTCCAATGGAGAATCAAGCTCGGCACCACCTCACGGATAGCCAGCCAGACAACCGCCTCCACGGCGCTGGACACTTGGTGGCCTGACCTACTTGGCCGGAGGGAACTGGGACATTGATGGCTGGACAGATGTGTTAGGGGGACAGAATGCCTAAACCCCCGGGAGGCTAAAGCAATGTGCAAAAACAGGCCTAACACCATGTATTAATGCAAACCTTTATCAGGGAGAAAATGATTCCTATACGTTAGAACAGAAATGGCTATCAGTTATGTTTAACAAACTTATGGGGTTTATCAAGGCCCTTTTATTGGATTTTTACTGCTTGTCAGCTTTGGACTCTGGGCACTTAACAGAGTCATGACCTTTACATGACAGCAGCTTCACTCCATGGCATCAAAACCCATTCAGGTACATTATCATAGATTGGATTCAGAGGATCGGGTTACTGGGTAACCCCATGACAGACTAGCACACAAGCTGCCCCGTAAATTGTGATCTTAAAGGCTGCCATTACTCGAGAGTGTCAGACAAAGTACTGCAAAGAGAATATCCTAAAGCAAACTGGATATGTCGGGTTCTCTTAAAGGCATGCCTAACTGCACAGAGGTTGATGTCAAATACAACACTTAATATCAATTCAACTCCTTTCCCCGGAAAAAGACATAGTATCTTTCCACGGGGATTAGGCCACTACCTTTCTCTCTCCTAGCAGCTTTTTACTTGCCAAAATCCCCCCCTTCTCTTATGCTTAGTTTACCAAAAGGGAGGAGATGCTGGGAGCCAATCTGAAATCCTTGCCTTGGCTTCCTGAAAATGTAACATCCTGAGACTTGTTGACACCAATTGTTTCACCTTGGAGTTTCTTAAGTGCCTTTTAGAATTTCTTAATGTCTTTACAAACAAGTTCCCCCACCTGTATCTGCCCTGCACATGACCTTATCTGCTGGAATATCCGGTGGTTTGTCTCTTAGCAACCCTAGCCCACTACGCCCCGCCTAGCCCCTTGCAGCAGCAGCATAAAAGAGCTCTGTAAAAAATAAAAATTTGTCGGCTTAATCAGAATACTGTCTTGCTGTCCCTCCTTGTGCCTCTTGTCCCTTTCATTCCAAGTTTTCTGAGGACTCGTGCTCCTGTTGCTGCACTGCTGGCTGGGGCAACTTATGAGAGTTGAGAGATTTATTTGTATTCTCTCTGCCCTGTGTTCTGCTGTGTTCCCTGAGCCTTAGGTGTAGAGGTTGCACTATAGATGTGTCACTTAGGGCTGGCCATTCTGCACCGCATATCCTCCCACCTCCTGCTGGATTTCATGCATTCTGTCATATATGTTAGGGCTTATCAGGCAAGTTTGTGTCTGTTCCCAGACTATCCCTCAGTGAGATTTCATCCATTGGAGCCTGTTCACTCTACCTAGTGTCATTCCCTTAAAGAAGATCAGTTCTCCCTCACCCAGCTGATCAGTCAGTAGTTCCTCAGTTAAGGTTGGGGTTTCTTACCCATTTTATCCAATTCCACATTGGGATTTTGTGTGGTTTGATCTTGCAACAAGATTTATTGTATGAAATGCACGATAATTCAATAAAAATTAAAAACCCAACTTTCTCATTAGATCTAGACCCTCTTCTAAGGACTGGGATTTAGGGAGTAAGATTGTCTTTTTCTGGGGTTCCTTAGTTATTGCCTAGGGACAATAGGTAAGTAGAAATGCAGGGGATGGGATCTGACTACCACAAAATTATATTGTATGACAATAACAAGAATTCAATAAAAATAAAAATAATGTTGTAAGGGTTTATTTACTTTCTTAAGGTAAGCACAAATTTCAAAAATCACTATAGAAAGGCATTATGTTATGAAAAGTATAGTCTTATATATGTCAGTCTATAATCTAAAAATGTACCCTGTCCACAGGAGAGGGATGCAGTTAAAATGTATTAGATAATTTAATATGTTCAAACTAAGATTTGAAAATAAAAATTGTTTTCAAAAGTTTTTGGAAAATTTAAAAATTTTTAGTGTGAAAACATAGTAGTACTATGGAGTTTTAAACAGTTGTTATTTGCTAATTGCTGATAAGTAAGAACTAGATAATGTTCTCAATGCTTTATGTGAATTATCTCTTTTAACTCCCATGATTAGCCTATGAAATAATTATGAGCCTGCATTACAGATGGAGATTCCGAGAGTCAAAGGTGCTACAAACTCGCAATCAACTCTGTATTGAGGACAGAACATTTGGGGCCTGGAGAAAAGACTCAGCAGTTAAGAGTACTGACTGCTCTTGCAGAGGACCTCGTTCAGTTCCCAGCACCCGTATCAGGTGGCTCACAACCACTTGTAATGCCAGTTTCAGGGGACTCTGCAGGCACCTGCATGCATGTGGTATGCATAGAAACTCATACAGGCACACATACATACATCAAAGTAAATTAATAAATCTTTGTGAATGTATGCTCAGCCATTGTTTGCTCACTTGATGAACAATTATTTTTCTGTCCTACAATTAAATTGTTTATGAAGAAACAGGAGGTAAGCTTAGCCTTTACAGAGTATTCTGCCTATATCTTAGTTATATAGATCCATGCTCACACTTGCCGGTGAGAGTTTTCCCCTCCACTTCTTCTAACCCATTACAAATAATGCCACAGAAAACAGACAAAGTTCAAGTCCAGATTATGAATTTGTTGGATTGTTTTTTATTCTAGAAGCCTGCCTCTCCTCCACATACCTTACCAAGAAAACTTTAAATCTCCTTGATTTAAAGCTTGTTTTTTTTATTCAGAAATTTTTATAGACCCTATGTATTAATTTATCAATAACACAGGTAGGCATTCGTAAACATTCATAACTTTCTACATAGTTGAGAGATCCACAAGCTGCCAACAGCATTGACTTTGCTTGCTGGTATTTTTCCCAAATAGACCTTAAAATTGTTACATATATTAAGCATTATACCCAGAGTGAGATTGCTCAGTTTCTTAAATTATTCTGTGTAGTTATAAATCCCACCCAAAGGTAAAAGAAAAAGGAAAAATAAAGGTCTGTGTGCAATGAAAATAATTTCACACTCTGCTAAAACAAGGCCAATGTCAACAATGCAAAATATATTTCTTTTTCAGGAGAAACATTTCTTTTAATCCTCCTGAATAATTTTTTTGGCAGTTAGATTCACAGTCTTCATGCTAGAAGGAAAAACAAATAAGGTGACTGTACAACTGAGAAAAAAAAAGCAGAGAAGAAATTTCACACACAGATGAGCTCAGAGATCACCTTCGTGTAGTCATATATCAAGCTTGAATTTGTAAAATAGAAAAGAGCAAAACTTATTTTTAAAATCTTTATTCAGAAACAGTGGGTCTTTCAATGACATTTTCTTTAAATAATCTATATATTCTTTTTGTAAGATTGCAAATATTTTAATTGTGTGTGTGTGTGTGTGTGTATGTGTGTGTGTGTGTGTATGTGTATGTCTGCTTGTGAGTGCAGAGGTCAGAACAGGGTAGTAGATGTGGAACTGGAGTTCCAGGCAGTGCTGAGACACCTAACATGAGTGCTGGGATCTGAACTCCAGTCCTCTCTGCAAGAGAAGTAAGCACTGTTGACCGCTAAGCCATCTCTCCACCCCCAATGAGGTACATTTTCCAAGTGAATTGCATCAGTTAACACACAGCATCAGTTCACTCTTCGTCTTCATAAGTTCTTCCTGAGTTATGTCATGTTCAATGTTGGGCAAACTTAGCTTTATTTTGGATGCTGAACCTTTTCCTTACACACCATCAATTTACAACATTAAAAATAACTGTCACACCAGAGGCATCGCCTTGGAAATTTCCCATAGTAGCCGACAAAAAACATGTTTTCACCAGGAATTTAACAAGGCCAACACCTAGCACACAGATGTTGCACTTGAGATAACATAATAAAAGCTATTTTTATTGACAATAGTCTTAGAAAATACTCTAAAAAATCTCATAAGTGCACATGGCTGAAAACTTTTAAAAATATTTATATGAGGATTTATCTAGAATTACATTGTCTAATAGTGGAAGAGAGTATGCCATTCTAGATAAATCAATAATAGAAATATATGAACTGTTCTATTAAGAACAATAAGAAGTCACTGAGTCAAATAAAATTCTTAAAGCACATAATGGGGATTAAATTCCTGCTTACCAGCATATTTCTAAAAAAATCATTGGCAAATTCGTCTATCCACACTTAAGCTTCTTCATTTGTAAAACTGAAATAACAGTGGCTGACTCTCAAGGCATTTTCTCAATGGTATTATGTGGTAATAGCCCTCAAAATGAAAGACTCTTGCCATGAGGGAGGCTCATGAGACACAGAAAGTAATTTTACAAGTCCTTGAGAACTGAAATTTATAGATTCACAAGGCTTCTTGCCCCATTACAGAGACAATAGGCAATTTCTGGGGAGAAGAGAGGAGGCACAGCTGCCTGCAGAACACTCTTACCACTTGACTGCCTGGAGGAATCCTTTCCTGTTAAGTTGACTGAATGTTCTGTAGAGAGCCCAGGAAAGCAACTTTTATTAGTTAGTACACAGGCTAGTGTGGGCTTTGGGGTGGTGCAGCTGCCTTAAGTTATCTTTGCTCATGTAGGTAACTTTCATACATGTAGGAAACTGTTCACATGTACTCCTGTAAATAACCCCCCTAAAATCATTGGTTCACCAAGCTGTACCTCTGAAGAATCATTGTTTAGAGTGGTCCTTGGTTCTGGAGTCAGTAGATGTTTCTGTTGTATCTTCCCTAGGAAGAAGCTCAGCATAGCAAACAGTTATAAAAATGTGCAAACCACTTAACACAATGTCTGACATACAAAAGAAAAGACGTTTAGCCTTAAATATAATAGCCTATTTTCCTACCATCTCCATCCTCTTATATAAAAATGTCTGCGACTGGACTAATTTACATTCTCAACAGGATATAAGCATTCCATTTACCTAATTTCTTATCAACATTTATTGCTTCTTTTCTTAATGATATCCATTTTATTTAAAACCTTACCCACCCACAGCTCAGGGACCATTATGGAGAAGCAGGTGAAAGATTTTAAGAGCCAGAGTTGGTGCATGAACATAAGGAAATAGAGGATTTAAGTCTGCTGGGAACTTACTCATGAACTTGCCACAAAGGTGACAGCATGCACAAGGCCAATGACGACTCAGTCAGACAAAAACCCAGCATAGAACAGGGGAAATGGGCATCAGGTTCCAATTCTAGCCAAGGAACTATCAGGAAGTGATTACTATGGAGTGGGGAGACTAGGTCTTCCTTAAGGGACTCACTCTAGCTAGGCTGACTAGACTTGGGTGGATGAACTTGCACAGTGGGATGTCTGAATATCAATTCTTGACCAAACAGACTTAACATATATGGCAGAATGCCTGGAATTTGATGGATGAGGTTATAAGGGGCTGGGAGCAGGGAGGGAAACTAAACTTGATTAAAATATATTATATGAAATGTACCAAAACTCAATAAAAACTTTTGTTCGTCAAAAAAGCAACAGTAGTAACCATTTTGACTTAGCCAAGAGACTTCCAATGTAGTTTTCTTTGGGTTTTTGGTTATTTGTTTGGGTTTTGTTTGAGGCAGAATGTCCCTATAGCCTCAACTCGCCTGACTCTTGCTCTGTAGACCAGGCTGTCCTATATCTCACAGAGATTCACCTGCCTCTGTCTCCAGAGTGCTGAGATAAATAGTCTGTGGAACTATACCTCATTCAATGTAGCTTTAATTTGCATTTTTCACATTTATTGGTCATTTATACTTCACTTTTCAACATTGTCTATTCAATTATTGATTGAATTAATGGTTTCTTGGTACTTTGCTTTGGGGCCCTTTATGTATTCTATATATTAATCCATTCATTAATTAGATGCACAACTAGTATTTTTTTTTATTCTGTAGAATATTTTGACTATATTGCTTCCTTTGGAATGAGGATGTTAATGTCATGTAATCCTGTTTGTCTACTTGATTATATAAGGTGGTCTATTAGAATCCTTTCTGAAAAGTTATAAAATTAATAGAATTAGTGAGTATACTACTGTTAAGTAGAAATTCATTCGCATTTTAATCATTTATATTTTAATATTCTAACATCAAACAAGTGCTGAGGAAAGTTTTAAACTTCATTTAAAATAATTTAAAGAATTACTAAACTAATTAAAACAAAATATACTTTGGAAACTACATGATATTTATATGCAAATCTATAAAACTTTATTAGTTGAAAATTTCTGATCGTTCATAACAATGTTTTCCAGATTCTGTTTTATCTAATTGCTCCTTCATTATTATGATAATACCACATAGCTTATAATTATATTTGGCAAACTTGGTAATATGCCTTCTTTTCCTGGACTTCTATTCATTCTTGGTTACTTATTAGGTATCATTTTTTAAAATGAGTGCTTATAACAGAAATGGAGTTTTCCCAGGTTAAATTATGAAAATGTGGATTTCATCTTGGAATCTCTCTGTCTAGAATCTAGCACTGTAAGACTGGCTTCATGTTATAAGGATGCTCTGCTAGGCTATTGAGAAGTCCATTAGCAAAGATCTATGCCCTTCTATCAACAACCAAGGAGGTGAGCTACCACAGATAAGGAAGGTCAGCATCTCCCAACTTCCAGATGACTGTATCCTTGGAAACATATTGATCCTGATCACTCATGAGACACTTAGAACTCAAATATTACCTCAGACTCTCCTAAATTACTTAACTAAGGAAACATGAGGTGACTAGTATCAATCATTTAAAGCCACTAACTTTGGAGGTAATTTGTTATAAAGTAACAAAGAATAATTTGGATTTTGGTAAGAAAATTAGAGTTATCATAACAAAAACAAAATGTAAAAATTTCTTTGAAGTAAGGAAGTATACTTTGAAGATATTAAGAATCAGTTTTGAGCCTAATATTCATAGATTTGGATAGTGGAGAGACTATTGGTGAGAATTAAAAGAAAGAAAAAGAATCTAATTAGAAACTAAACAAAGTTGTTAAATGTTGGACACAGAAACTGTTCCTACTCAATCAGATGATCCAGTTCATGGTTGGATTATGAGTACCAGCTCATGGTAATTCAACCAAAGGCTATCTCATCCTTTAATGGCTATCTGTATACATTAAATTCATGGAATCTGTAGTACTCCTTGGATTCTCTGAGATCCTTAATCTTTTAAAATGGCTACTTTACTTAAAAAATTAAGTGATTGTAGTACTAAATAGAAAATCTATCAAAAGTTTCAAAATATCAGTGTCCAAATGTTAAATATGCATGCCCTACAAAAATATACTAATGTTTTGCTTATTAGAAGAAAACCATTCAGTATGTATTCTAGACATGATTTATTAAAAAGAAGAAAATAATAATCAGGGAAAGACTAAAAGGATTCAACTTTATTTTTAGTTTGACACATAAAAATGCTATAAAATGTACTACACAACAAAACTGAGTTGAAACTTTGTAAAAGAAATAAAAAGAAAACAAATCTTTAACCTCAACTAAATTAAACTGAAAAGCTCAGTCAAAAAGTAATTAATATTTCATTTTAAATATTTTTACATTAATTGTAATATATAACCAAGAAACATGTAAACTCTAATATTGTCATGTAAATTTTACTCCCAGAAATATGACTAGTATTACCTTCACTTGGAAAGAAATGGTATGGAATCTTTTTTTAAATAAGGTATCACAGTGATTTGAGGAAATAAAAATGTTTCATTACATTTAAATTATATAGCATAGAATCTGAGTGGAATGATATTCACATCAGCTTTTTCACTTTTACTTCTAATCATGCAGGAATGAGAGGTCACTGAGTTTGACTTGCAGATAACTACAAAACCATATCACGCAGGGAATAATTTGATGAAAGGCCAAGGTCAAGTCTTTAGAAATTAAAATATACTTGGGTTTTATATCATTGAAACTTAACACTGGAATTAAGAGTCAAGACCATGCTCAGGCACTATGGAAGGAAAATAGTCTATTGCTGTGCTTGCATGTGCTTTGCATTTGCTAGAGGAGTCACATTCAGAGCCCTGATATTCCACATCCTGAGATTTAAGATCAAAGTACATTTGGAGATAATTTCAGATATGTAATTTTGCACTACTCTTTTTCTGGTAGTCTAAAAGCAAGAATGGTTTGTTTGTTTCTAACCATTCTTGCATAAATGACTTCCTTTTGTTTGTCTATTCTCTACTAATTAGGACCTGGAAGAGGAGTGCTAACAGAATTCCAAGGTAAACTTTACTGTCAGGTAAACTTCTTGATTTGAGTCCCTTCATGTTCTTATTGGCCACGGAGCTGAATAAGTTCAGTTTTCAGAAGCTGCTCTCTGTACGGCATTGTTCAGCAGCAGCCCTAGCCTGTACCTGCCAGATTTGAACCTTTCCATAAGACGCTCCAACATGTCTTGAGGCCTCGTATAATATGTCCTGAGACAAAATTTTCCTCTCCTTACCTTTGAAAACCGTTGTTTGAGAGTTAAAAAAAAAAAAAGAACAAAAAACAGAACTGTGCATTTGAAAACAGACAAGTCTGCTTTCTCAATGACAAAAAGTATACCACTAAAGGTTTCAACCCTGGACACCAAAGAGTTCATTAGGGCCTAATCTGATGCATTAGTGTCCAGATGGGAGGACACCTCTGAGACTAGGTTCCTGGAATAATTCATTGTGTGAATTTTGCAAAGTTGAATTTGAATTGGACCATGACTTGAACTGAAATCTACAAGGAACTCATAATTAGAGGCAATAAATTGCTTCAGTATTCTCTTCACTAATAGTCTGGTTTACTGTTATATCCTTGTAATCTCCTAGCTATTCTCAAGTGAAGATGAAGATACATGCCAAGCATTTCAATTATCTATACAGACTGAACTTTGTGATAGCAAGAGTGTTCATTCTAGAAATGGTGCATTTCGCCTTAGCATGCAGTTAGGACTTCCAGGACCATTTACTTGCTGCACTTATATTAGTGTCAGTGAATACAAGTAAGTAATAAACACTCTTTCCCATTGATCCAGTCTTAAAATCCTCACCAAATCAGTTTAAGAAGTATGTGTTATCTTTCTACAAAAGGAGAAATCTTTTGTAATTTCAGATACAAAAGACAATATATAACTAACTTGTGAATGTTCTTTTTTTAATTAAAAAATCTAAATCATTTAATAATCTATCAGTAATTTCATTTTTATTATCAAATAACAAAAAGGTAAAAAAAAATAAAAACATTAAATTCTCCTTCAAAGGAGAATCAGGAATTCAAGGTGACTGTCTGCTCCATATTGAATAGGTGACTAACGCGGGCTACAGGTGACCTTTCTGGGAGAAAAGAATAAAATAAAATTGCAGTTGACACCTCTGAGGTCAGCACAGACAGCAGAAATCACTGAGCTGGGCCCCTGGGAGGAGGCCCTTTGGGGTGTAAAGGACCCCTCCCTGTAGATGCAGGAGCCCTGGGAGCTCTGGCATGGCTGGTATCCAGGTATGGAAGAGGAAACAGTCTGTGGAAGGCACCCAGTATTTCTGGGAGTCCACTGCGTCTTGGGCAGGGCAAGGGCTCCGACACCACAGGGCCAGCTCTCTGGGCGAGTACTCTGCTGGGTTGATGGAAATGAGCCTGAAAGGCCAACTTGGTCTATAGCAGTAGTAGGGTCTCCCATGTTAAGCAAAGGGCATCATGCTGAACTTGCCCAAAGGGAGCAGGTCAGGGCTGGGTGGCCTCAGCTCCTGCTCAAGCAAGTGCTGGATGAACCACTTCTCAACTTGCTCCTCCTTCAAGTTCAGTCTGGCTGCTAGGACCTTGGAAGCCTCACAGTTCCATCTTGAAATGTTCCGCCAGCTGCCTCTGCTGCCCCCAGTTGTATTCTCTGTCTTGGGAACCCAGGGCACCGGTGTCCAGAGAACCCTGAGGTTCTGTATCTTGGATGCAGCTCAGTTCTTCTGTTTGAAGTTCTGGTGTGGTGAATTGTGCTTTAAAACTAGAATATTTAGGGTTGACGTGGTAGTTCAGTGAGCAATTGATACTAAGTCTGATGGCCTAAATTTGAACTCAGAACCCAGGTGATGAAAGGACAAAAGAGAGTCACCGAAATTTGTCCATTGACCTCCATCCATGTCTTGCTCTTTCTCTCTCTCTCTCTCTCTCTCTCTCTCTCTCACACACACACACACACACACACATGCACACACAATAAGTATGTTAAGACAAAAAACCTAGTATTTCTAAACCTTTTTTTGAGACAGGGTCTCCTTGTAACCACAGTTGACTGGAACCCACTGAATATACAAGACTGGCCTCAATCTCACAAAAAGATCCGTCCCAGAATGCAGGGACTAAAGGAGTATGCCACCATGTCCTGTTGTCATGGTTACTTTATAAAAGAGTTTCAAGCTGGGTGTGCACACCTTTAAATCTAGCACTTAGGAGGCAGAGGCAAGCAGATCTCTGTGAGATAGAGGCCTGCTCTACATAGTGAATTCCAGGTCAGTTGTGGCTAAAGGGAGACCCTGTCTCAAAAAGAACATCCTTCCCCCCAACAAACTCTATGATATATAAATAGTTAATTATACATTATCTATGAGTTATTTTAAGAGAGATTTTTGAAATTCTTGTGACTTGAAATTGCAAAGGTAAGTCAAGTATCTTCACTGTACCAAAATACTCCTTTTCCCCTGTCTCAATGAAAGAATCCAATTTAAAGAATGAAACTAAGACATATTCTATAGAATTCCCTTACCATAGTAACTGTGCCTTAATTGTGGTATACATTTGTTCATTGATTGAATGTTTATCTCTAAACTTCCCTGAGGGTAGAGACCTGCTGTGAATATATATCTGTATTTTGCCATTTAACAGCATTTAAATGGATTTCAGTGAATCATAACTGCAGAACCTATATGTTTTAAGGAAATGAACCATTTCAAAACAGCAGAAATCTCACTTTGAAATAAAGTAATCCTTATCTCATGATTCATAATTATCTTGTACCTAAGGAATTAAAGATATCAGAGTTTTGGTGTGGGTGGGATTGCTTGAGGGCTAATTGGATGAGGCTTAATGGAATGGAGATAATTAAACAACCTTAGAACACTGACTGAAGGGCAGAGAGTAGACAGGATTCTGGGTATAACATGTGATCTCCCTCACATGACTGTGTCATCTGCCATAACCTTTACTGATGTAAATGTTAATCCTTCAAATAAAATGACTATCAACAAAAACTTAAAGACCTAATAGTTTCAAAACACGTTATTATGACGTGAAACTCAACGAAATAATGAAAAAACACAGTAAGATAGTAAGAAGCCAAGCAGTTGGATCTGGGGACATAGGTGACACATGAACATTCTCATAAGGAATGAGGGCTTTCTCCTGTTCTCCTGGATGTCTATGTGCTTTGGCCCATACAGTGTGCCACAGGACATTGGTAAGGGTATATGGGACATGTACTACTGTGACTTGGCATGGACCAGTATGAGCCTGCAGTGCTCCAGTCAATGATGTGACAGCAGCAATGACAGAAGAAAATAGCTTAGAATTAGACAGAAAGAGACATGAAGATTCTCTAATAAAAACACATCCAGGAGACTGCTGCAGGAGCAAAGAAAAGTGATATGTTTTATGGGAGTAGCGAGAGTTCATTCATGGGTATGTTTTGCATGTCCCAAAGTCTTCACCAACCTATCTGTGGCATATCTGCACTGAAACACTAAAGAAAATATATTGATTGAACAGCTGCTTGTGAAGCTACCTAAGATGTAACTGAGAGAGTAGGGTGTTAGATTGGTCAGAATCGTGTGATGTTAACTGAAGAAAGCTATGTATACCAAGTGTTGCCTGGACCAAAGAGAAGCTATGTGTGCTTCAGAGGGTAAACGTGGAGAGGTGGGTTACCAACCTTTGATTATTTCATTAAGAGTCCTAGAAACCAGACATGGAACTCCAGTATTTGGTGTTTGCCTTGTTGGATTTTTTTATTTCTTTGATCGAGTATCTCTTTGCTTTGCCCCATTCCTCCTTTTTTGAATGTGAATGTGTATTTTGTGCTATTGTGTGTTGGAGGATACAATCTGTTTTCTTGATTTTCTAGCTCCAGGAAAATGTGAACTTTTAAAGTGCTGGAAATATTAAAGGCTTTTAAATTTTCACTTCGTATCATAACATGGTCATGAGTCTATGAGGACAAGTAGTGGAAGATTATGGATTAAAAGTGTTGTGTTTAGGTGTCAGGTTGACCAGTCATGTAGCTGACAGAATCTAGAATGTGGCCGGCCATCTTCCTGCTTCTGCCATTACATATTCCCTGCCTGCTGTTTGTCTTCCCCATAAATGATAGACTGTATCCCTCTGAAACTGTAAGACACATTAAAAACAAACACAAACATGGACTATGTGATAGGGACTGCACTGAGTTTGGGTTAAGGGAATATTTGAATTGAACTTAAATAATGAGACACATTCAGAAAGACAAGTCAGAGGGAGATATATTCTGGAACCTTGGAGTGCCATATTCTAGCCTGAAGCAAGAAGAAGCTGGCATGTTCACGGAAGAAGAGAGATTTTAGTCAAACATAGAAGGGAGAGAGTTTAAAGGATACCATACCAGAGATTATGGTTAGAAGCACAGATTTAACTCTGAGTGTGATGAAAACCTATACAAATAGTTAAAATGTAGGAGTGCTACGACTTTGCTAGCATTCTGTGTGGAAACTAGATTTAGGATATTCTGTGAAGTATTTCTATTTACAAAACTTACAACTATCTGCAAAATCCTACACTGAAGACTGAATAACAGTATTTTTTTCCCTGTGAAGCTTAATACATTTATTCATCATATCAAGAATTTAATGACAATGTTACTGATTTAATAATATCAAGGAAAAGAAAATTAGTTGTAACTGTAAGTTCTAATTTCATTATCAGCCTCATTTATAAAATGATTATAATGCTATAAAGTTAAATCACCAGGGAATATTTATAATAATTGTAATTGCAATTACCATGCCATTCATTTTAAGGTCATTGTTTTAATTACTTTTTCAAATTGAGGGTATGTATCAAATCAACAATTTATTCATTTTGTTATCAATTATTGATAAGAGAAAGACAATCTTGCATTCAATAACTCTATAGATGTGTGATATGTCCAAATGAAGATATTTAAATTTCAGTCGATGTCTATACATAAATTATAAGCTCACCTATGCTTTTGATTACTTGAACAATTTAATGTATTCATTAACAAAAACTTGCATCTATTATTGCAATGTTTCTGGGGTAGAAATTATGGAAATTTTTTCATATGCAAATCCAGCTACTTGGATGAGCATCTTTAATACATAGATTTTTCAGCTCCCTTCTCTGTCTTCACAGACCTAAGTATAGTTCATTGCTCATAGTTGTAGTTCAGTAGTTGATTATTGACATTATTTTAAGTAAAATGAGTGAATTTTTTTTCTGTAGAAAACCAAACCAAGGTTTGAAGAGATAGCTCAACTATTAACAGCATTTACTGCTTTTCCAGAATACCGCTCCAGGAAATGGAACACTCCTCTGGCCTTCCTGGGCAATCCCAAAGGTGACACCAACACAGAGATGTATACATAAATAAAAATAAACAGTAAATCCTAAAAAAATTAAAAAGAAAACCAATTCAAATATAAATTTTGCTTCATTATGTGACCATACAATTCCAGGATAATTGTTTTCATAAAAATATTCTAGAATTAAACTATAACTTGCTCAAAAGACTACTTTTGCTTTTTATTTGCCTTCAAATATGACAAAATAACTGGAGATTTTGTCAGTGTTTAATAGAACTTCCTTCATATTTTAATAAGTACAAGAGAAAATTTGGAGGAAAAAAACACACATTATGAAAATAAAGCAAAATGAAACATATTTTTGAAACTGGGTCTCCCTATAGTCCCAACTGACCTAGAACTTTCTATGTGGACCAGGCTGGTCTTGATCTCACAAAGATCTGCCTGCCTCTGCCTCTCCAGTGTTGGAAGTAACGGCATTCGCCACCATGTCTGGCATAACCCATACATGTTAATGTTTTATAATATATTTTAAATAAAATTATATGATCTAGAAGTAATTTATGTTGACTTACTGTCTTTAAGCATTTAACTCTTTAGTAAATTAAGTAACCATTCTTTAAACCTGAACTTTAGTGTCATATTAAATTATTATTCTTATTTAAATTAAAGAGTTTTCTTGTATTGTTGTGTATTTCATACAGAACATATAAATCTATCTTAATCATCTTTATGCTGCCTTACCCCTTTCCCACCAGCACCACACTACAGTCCCCCAACTGGAATCTGTACATTCTTTCATTTGTTTTATGTTCTATTGTGTCAAGTAGTATCTCCCAATGTTCCTCAGTGCAAGTTCATCCACAGAGGTCTAGTCAGCCTATCCAGAGTCCCATGCTTTAAAAAGAGTAGCTCGTCTTCATTTACCAAACAGTATTTTTCAATGTATTTGTTTTTATTTATGTGTATGAGTGTTTTGCTTGCACACATGTAAATACACCACATGCATACAATTCCCAGGGAGGCCAGAAGAGAGCATCAGATCCCCTTGGAACTAGAGTTATGCACAGTTGTTAGCTAACAAGTGGAAACCAAATTCAGGCCTTTTGAAAAAGCAGCAAGAGCTCTTAACTGTTGAGCAATCTCTCCAGCCCCTCAGAGTACGACTTAATAACATAGAAATCATAAATGGAAAATTAGTTGAGCTGGGAGGAAAAATATATTTTGATTTCTAGTATTCCAAAATAAAACAAGAATCAGATGCTATTACATACATTTTAAAAATATGTAAACTAAAATAAAAAGGCTAAGCAGAAGTTGAAAATCTTAAGTTGATTTAATTCTAGAACTTTAAAAAAATATTGAATTTATATGTGTTTCATTCAGACAGAATATCTTATAAGCTTTATACCTTCTTCCCATTGGCATCCTCCCTGACACCCCCAAAATGAATTTCATGCATTATGTCATTAAGGTTAAGGCCTATTGAGTCAAGTTAGTATCTCTCAAACGTCTCTCAGTGCAAATTCAGCCACTGAGATCTAGTCCACCTACCTAGAGCTCCTCCCTCTATGAAGATCAATTGCTTCTCACCCAACAGTAATCTGCTGTCAATAGTTATTTGGCTGAGACTGGGTCCTGCTTCCCATTTCCACAGTTCTATGTTGAAGTGTTGTCTGCTTCAGTTTGCATGGGTTTTATGCATGTTGATACCATTGCTATAGGTTCATATGAGCAAAGTCCCAGGAACCTGTAAGACTATTTCCATATGATCATTCTCCTCCTCTCCTGGCTTTTCTAATCTTTCCACCCCCTCTTCCACAATGGTTCCTGAGCCCTGGGTGGGCAAAGTTTAATACAGCAAACCTTTCCAATGACCCATATCTGCAGACTTATTCTCTATGCTTTGGCCATTTGTGTCTTTTTGTGTTCATGGGTCTCTGTTGAATGAGGGAGAGTCTTTGATGAGAGTTGAGTGATGCATTAATATTCCCTCTATCCTTTGTTCTACTATGTTCCATGAGCCTTCGGTGTAGTGGTTCCATTGTAGGTGTGTCACCTAGGATTGGGCATTTCACATGTAATCACTGTGTGTGTCAAGTTGTGGAGGTCTGCAATAGTTGCCATCTGTTGCAAGAGAAGCTTCTTTGATGAGAGGTTACTTGTATACAGATCTGTAAACATAATAATCTGTATTTAGGACATGGTAAGAAATTACATTTGTCTAGGGAAGTGACATCTTTGAGGTTTTCTCTAAGATGTATACCTCTCTAGCATATGTGTTTTACAGTACTACACATGAATTCCCTCCCACTGAGTGGGCTTTAAATCCAATTAGATAGCTGTTGATCACTCCCAAGATAAAAGTGTCACTACTGCCCCAATATACTTGCTGTGCCAGTCATTGTTGTGATTTTTTGGATGATCAAATGATGTTCTCCCTTAGCACCTTACATAGTGTTCTTCAAAACTAGGAGACCTAGCCTTCAGGGAGGTGGCTTCAGGTCAGTACCAGCTCCATTGTTCCAAATCTTGTGTCTGAAGTATGTCCTGTTTCAGCAGTAGGGACTTACCTTTAAATTCTGGGAGGCAATCAATGACTGCGGCAATAACCTGTGTAATTTTGGGAGTCTCTTGGACTACCCTTGCCAATAACTCAAAGGGAGGTTTCCCTTGTCTAGTATTTTCTTGTTATAAAGCCTTCACCTATATACATGGACACATGTAGAATTTTTCAATATATTTTTGAACTAATACATTTCTTTCTGTTTTATTAATACCAGCTAAACCTTATTTATCACTCCCTTCTCTCTCTTTGTCAAACCCACACTCCTCCTTTTCCAGTTAAAGTACCCCTATTTTTTAAGATCGTCCCATAAAGTGTTGCTTCCTTTGTGTCAGTGGTGTACTTGCCTATTCAAGTAAAGTTCATCTTTACTTAAATAGCATTAATACCTCGATTTATATGCTGAACATCTCATTTTACAAGTTGTACACTAAATTTGCATATCACCTTTAGCAGTCTAGATACATTAGAAATCCACTTTCAATTAGCTGATATGTTTTGTCAGTAAGCATACATCAATAGAATTAGGTTATGTAAAATATACAGACACGATTCATGTTCATTTAGAAACAGTAAAAGAATAATTTTAGTGCAGCTTGCTAATGGATTCATATTGGGCTTTGAGAAATGAATTTGCTTATTCAGACATACATCATATTAATGGTATAGTTCACTTAATTAATCTTCAGCAGGTCTCTCATAAAGATTTTAATGTATATCTAAACCAATGGAAACAATGAGGATCCAGGGTTCCATTATTCAGTTCATTCACGTACTTTCAAATCAATCTGTTTTGCCAAGCCCTTCACCTCCTGGTATCTTCTTATACCTGCCTTTCTGAATGGAGAGGCCACCTACTAAATCTTCACTATTCTGAGAAAAACTGAAATACAACAGCCAAGAATGAGATGTCCTGTCCTGACCACAGTGCCCTTGCCATGGTTTTCTAATGGTGATGTCTTCGTTATGATGATCTCACCACAATTTCTATACCATGATGCCCTGATAATGATGCCCTCACTAAGATACTCTAATTTAGATGATGCCTTCAGCATGATGCTCTCATCATTTTGCATTGAGCACATTGCCTTCACTATGATGCTCTTACTGTGATGTCCTTACTATGCCGTCCTAACCAAGATGATCTGACCAAGATGTCTTAATCATGATGCTTTCACGATGATGCCCTAACCAATATGCCTTCATAATGATGTCCTCATCAAGTTGCCTAACCAGGACAGAGTAACCACAATGTCCTGACCATAGTACTCTGACATATTGCCCTCTGTTATTTAGCAGTTTCCTCTGAGGTAAAATAACAGTCTGTCACAAGGGAGGTAAACGACAGGATCTTCTAAAGGGAGGTGAATCATTTCATCAAGCTGAAAACTCTTTAAAAGCAGAAAGTAACAGCTCAAGGCTTCAGGAAGTCCCTGAAACTGACCAGATTCACTAGGCCTCTCCCACTGGAAGCATTTAGAAGGGATGAGTGCAAAGAGAAACTCGCAAGACAAGATAAGCTACCCAGAAGAGTTTCAAACTAACTGAGCTGCCAGCAAGAAACAGCCTCTTACAGGTTGAGCAGCCTGGGAAGTTGTGCAGGTAATGTGGGTGGGCCTGTGGTGATGCAGCTGTTTTTGAGTTCTTTCTGCTCCTGTTAGTAATCCCTCATCCATATTCCTATAAGTAACCCCAACAAATCTCATTGCTTCATCAAGTTGGATTTTGAGGGTATTCTCACTTTGGTCTGTTATTGGTATTTTTGTCTGGAGGTGAATGGGCATTTGTTCACATTTTCCCAGGAATAATGTCACACGACATCCTTACTAGAGTGCCTTTACTATGATTTTCTGACCATTATATCCCCTCCATGTTACTCTGACCATGATGCCCAGACTGCAGTACTCACACCAGGAAGCCCTAACTGTAATCTCTGACCATGATGCCCTTTCCATGGCTCTTTTACCATGCCTTTACAGTGATTTATTTTGTCACAAATTCCTTCTTTTATCTAATACAAGAGCATTCAGAACCAGGCCAGTACTTGCATGTATATTAAAATTTTAATTTTACCTTAACAGCAAAATTAAAACATGGATAATTGGAATTTTTGTAGACATCTGAGTACAACCTTTATTTTTCTGTCATTACTGTTAGGGTTGGAGAAGTGGGAACAAACCCCAGAACTCCACTTTGATGGAAAAAGGAAAATTTATTTACATAATTTAACAAACAAAGTGAATTGAGCAGCTGGCTGGGCTGCAGTCCCTAGAGCCAGATCAGGAAACTGCACTCGCTCCACAAGGTGCAGCCCACTTTTAAAGGTACTGTGTGGCTGCGTGGCTGAGCTGGCTAGTTTACCTGGGAATTTGTTGGTCCAGGACCTGTCTGTCCCCCGGGCGTTATTTGTATTGGACAACTCAGATCTGGTCATCTGTGGGGTCTTGACTTGGTGCCAGAATGCATGCTGAAGTGTTAGCACCCAGAATGTTGGGCCAGAGTGATTAAAACTTAAGAGGTCTGAGTTTGCTTTGTCCCTACAATTACATTTCAACTAAACTATGATTACTAAATATTTCTCTAAATAGATAAATTTATGTCTTTCTGTTCTTTATTCATCTTTTGTATTTCTTGATGTTACTATAATTTCACCATTTACAAGAATTCTTGTTTGTTTTACTCATTGTCATATTCCTAGCAACTGCACAGTACAGGCACATGTGCCAGGCTGATAATAGTTGTTGTGTCTATAATAGTTGTTGTATCTTTAGTTAAATGTACTGTTATGTTAAAAAGGCAAAAATAGAATATTGATCAATTCTGCTGGGCGTGGGGGTGCACACCTTTATTCCCAGCACTCAGGAGTCAGAGAACTCTGTGAGTTCAAGGCCAGCCTCGTCTACATAGTGAATTTCAGGCCAGCTAGGGCTACAAGGAAACCCTGTCTCAAAAATACCAAAAAAGAAAAAGTAAAGAAAAAAATTGATCAACTCTAATCAAACCCAATTTTTTAAACAAAGTATCAGTGCTATAGCACAGGATCCAAGCTGTATTTTCAGTCTGTGTCTCCAGGACCATATGTAGGTATTGGACAAGGCCATCTGTGTATTTATAATCCATGCTTATTATTGTCTTGTGATCATTTTCAACTGCCATCTGCCAAAATGTTCAACTTAATATAAGATAATCGACAAATACACCTGGTTACCATCTGCATTAGTTATTTTGCATTGTTGTGACTGAACCCCTAACTGATCAACATAAAGAAGGAATGATTTTACTCAAATTTTAAGAGAGTTTTGCTGACTTAAGTACAAGATCAACTATACCAAGCTACAAATCCTATGAGCTACATTAATAACTGGCCTGGCAAGACAGGCCCACTGCTACAATAGTGACATGAATATTATGGGAGCCACTATCCACTTTCCAATTGGCCTTATGGTCAGTTTCAGGTTGTGAATCATTTCCCCATATATCTCCTACTTCCATCCTGTGGTCCCAGAACTTAAGAGAAGACCAACATGAAGCACCTCCTTTTAGTGCTCTATACTATAACTTTCTGTGGCTTCTCTGTGTCTTGATGCTAACTGGAGCCATGCTTCAAACCTGAAGGAGCAGATGAAGCAGGACAGGGAACATGAGAGTCTGTCAAACCACTGGGCATCCTTGGCCTTATCCAAGACATTCTTTGATGATTCACTATGATCCTGAAGTTATTATGTGCAAATAGAGGCCTGTCACTATTTTTTATTAAAATTATACATAGAACTTGATAATCTCTTTTTTCCAGTGTCTTGGAAGAAAAATCTTGAGACAAAGATTAAAAAGCACAATGAAGAGAATGTTCTATTTATTAGCCTTCAAAATTACCACAGATGACACTGAGGAAATCATACACTTTCCACTTTGGATCCATCCCCTGAAATGCAGTCTTTATTAGGTCTCTTTTCTCCCATCAGACCTAAGATATGGTATCCCTGGATTCAACACAGAAAAGTTTTTAATATTGTGGTGGTTCATCTTCAATGTCAACTTGAATGGATTTAGGTCACCATGGAAACATGCCTCTATATGAATCTATGAGAGTCTTTTCAGAAAGCAGCAATGAATTGGGAAGAAGAATCTGAATGTGGGTGTTACAATCCCATGTGCTGGGGATCTGGACTAAAGTAGGAGAAATCAAGCTGAATACCAAAATTAATCTTTCTCTTCTTCCTGACTGTGGACACAGCATGACCAGCTGCCTCATGCTCCCATGCTGACCTCTTGCTTCAGCCCTAGGACTACTCTGCCATGATGGACTGCACTTTCAAATGGCAAGCCACAGCTAACTGTTTTTAGTTTCTTTTGTCAGGTACTAATTGCAATAGTTTCAGATTCTACATACATCCATGGTATAAACCTTTCTTAGAAAATTGTTCTCCTTTTGTAAAACTAGCACAATTGAAAATGTTGCTATTCTCAGTCTGCTGAACGTGAAGAATTATTTGAAGTGTATTGATGGCACATTTGTTTGATTCTCATCTCACAAAAATGTGCTAAAGGTTTATGTTTTCATTTTACAAATGATAGCCTAAGGCTCTGGGAAATGTGTGGTTGAATATTTTTCCCAAGATCATAGGGCTGTGTAGACTATAAATGATTCAAACTTCCTGACACCTACAACTATATTTCCAACCTCTAACCCAGATAGCCTCCACTAAAAGGTCTGTTGACATTTGAGTTTGCCTTTACTCTATACATTTTTCTGTCCAAATCAGTACCATCATTTTTGTTAGACCATAATTTTAAGGACACATCTATTACAGTTCAACAATATCCCCAACAATTCTCTGTATATTTAATGCTTACACTGTTTCCTGTATGCAAGTTTTAGTTAGATTTAGTTGAACATCCTCAGAAAGGATATCCCTCTTCCAGAGATGTGCTCAGCAGCTCAGAACATTCTGCTAACTTCTGTTTCACAGTGGTTTCCTCCCTATGGTATCTGCACAGTGGCAATTTAGCTTTGCTGAAATATTTTGTCTAAATACCTTCCCTCCTGTGGTTCTGGGGAGGGTTCAAGTGAGATTTTTGCATGAGTTTTGGAAGGAAAAAATAAAGTAGCAGCCATGATTATTCCTTGAAGACTGATGTAGAGGCTGAGCATGTTGACTCTTGCAAACATTGTCCTGGACCACATAACTCACCTTGCTGGCATGAGGCAGCAGCAGATTGGCAATTTTTAAAAATCCAGTCAATTCTATCAGTTTCTGTGATTAGTAGGCCATTGTATACTTAACAGAATTAAGAATGTCAGCTTTTCCTGAAATTGGGCTTTTCACTGAATCAGGTACTGGGTCCTCTGGAGAGGGAAACGCACCTTCACACAAAGGCCCTACTCTCGTTTGGCTCCTCTTTCCTGTCCAACTGTATTCTCTACAGACCTAAGAATAAGCCACAGAAGCAGAATCGAAAGACACATATAAAGTGTTTGAGACAGTCTCCATTCTCTAGAGAAACACAGTCAATATCCATGTGTTCACACCAAGTCTTAGAGCCAGAGAGCAACATGGGACCATCATAAGGCTCACTACCATTCTTGCAAATCCAAGAGACCACTTCTACAATATCTGGATTTCTAAGGCCAGAAACTCTGAAGATTATATGTCCACATGATGTAGGAGACAGCTCTCTGTAAGTAGAAATGGAAAAGAGCCTGTGGTGAAAACATACATTGCAGTAAGAATGGAGGCTGGGAATAAAAGGAAGATTAAGAACTGACACAGGAATAGCTGAGACATCAAGGAAGATGAGTAATTACTTGACTTGGGTACCAGGTAGGGAGGAAGGACCAAGCTCTGAGCTAGTAAAGTAAGGCTGGCTAGCCTCATGAGATCCCTGAGGAACATACGTGAGGTATTGTTGTCTTGTGATATATTCTTGCTTCCAGGGTAGTTCATCATGTCAGGCTAAATGATAAGTAAGGATTACCACCAACAAGATGCTTCCACCTCAAAGACAGCTGCAGACTTCCCTATAGACAAGGAGCTGAATATAAAGTTGTAGGGACAAAGCAGACTCAGACCTCTTAAGTTTTCATTGCTCCAGCCCCCAGCATTCCAGGTGCTAACACTTCAGTGCACATTCTGGCACCAAGTCAAGACCCCATGGATGACAAATAATCCCCGAGTGACAGACAGGTCCTGGACCAACCAATTCCAAGGTTAAACTAGCCAGCACAGCTGTGCAGCCACCATACCTTTAAAAGTGGGCTGCACCTTGGGGGTTGCATGCAGTTCCCTGATCTGGCTTTAGGGACTGCAGCCTGGCTTGCCGCTTGATTCGCTTTGCTTGCCAAATTATGTAAATAAATTTCCCTTTTTGCATCAAATTGGAGTCCTGGGGTTTGTTCCCACTTCTCAGACCCTAACAAAGTAACTAAGACAGACTGCAGCTGCATTTTTGTGCTTGGCATAGATTTGCCATGGCAAAGCTACTGGCTGATCATGTAAATGAATAAACAGAGCTTAGTATCAAACTGGATTCGAGATACCTGCAAGGTCAGAGGGCAGTGACATTGGCCAAGTGATTAACAACTAGCAGATAGACAGGCTCAAAGCTAGAGTCAAAAATGGACAGAAGGGATTGTACTCCCCTTAGCTGTTGGGCAGGGCATTGACAGCCATGGTTATCTCCTTGGCAAGGCTAGGGGGGACATGCATAGTTTGTGGGGGACATTACACCATGATAATCCCATAATTAATCAATCTCAAGAGAAATTACCTTAGCCTTTGTCCACTTTCTGTTATGGACACTGTAAAACTCCTAGAGGACGCTCCATGTTTTTTCTTCTCTCTGAAGTCCCCTACTCTCAGAACTTTCATTTTTCCTTAATTCCTCACTTAATTTTTTACTTTTCTGTAATGATTTTTGATAAAGCTGCATTATGCTTTGTAAAGGTCCACTGGAGTTGATATTAATCTTCTTAGGGATGAGACAATGAGCTCAGAATCTCTTGTCTTGGATTTGATCTGTGATGCCCATGAGGACCTGGCATCTTAAGTTGCTGAGTCACACACAACTAGTATATGAAAATTCCCACTGTATTTAAGCTTCCTGTATTCACAAGGGTAAGAAGACCAGAGTGTTCAGCTCTGGGTCTGAAGAGATGGCTCAACACTTGAGAGCACTGGCTGCTCTTTCAGAGGACCAGGATTCAATTCCCAGCACCCACATAGCAGATAACAACTGCCCATAACTCCAGTTTGAGGAGATCTGATGCTCACTTCTGACCTCCGTGGGTATTGTACAACATGGGTACACTTACAAACATGCAGGCAGTACACTCATACACATAAAATAAAAACAAAACAACACAAAGTGTTCAAGTTTCATGAGAAAGATAAAGGATTTGTTCTTTTTCTCCCCATTTGATCTGTTTAGTCTCCTGGCTGACTGGTTTGTGCTCAAATGGTGAGAGCTGATCTCAGCTCCATCCACTGACATATATAACTATCTCTTTTGGGAACATCCTCACAGAACATGCATATAGCATTCTACCAATTATCTAGGTATTACTTAATTGGTAAAGTTGACACTTAAAATTGGTCATCACAATGTTTAATGATCACCACCAATTATCTAAGTCAAATTTCCATCATGAACAATTCACTCTACTTTAGGGTCTGTATTTAAATACTAGACAGTTACATGCTCTACTTCCCATTTTTGACAATTTCCTCTCACACCTGAAAACATGTCTTTGTATTAATAAAAATGCATCCCTGGTACATAGCATCTATTTAATAGGCACTAACTGGATTAAGTTGACCTGAAAGATGTGAAAGGGTATACATATTAATGTTCAGAAGAATCACAAAAGTTTCAATAGATTTAGTCAACAAAGTTCAGAATGGTGAAAGGGACTTTCTGTAGAATTTTAATTACTTGGTAGAATCTTCTAAGAAAGCAGTGTGAACAGACCCAAGTTTGCTCATGTTTCTCAGATCTTTAAAATCCACTTGGCATTTAGTGGGCCCTTAACAGTTATGGGAATTAAAATTTAAGGCAACAATGTCTCTGTATGGTGTAATGCAGGATGGGCCTTAGCCAGGCCGCCTGCCATGAAGAATAAGAAAATGGCTTCCTGCCATGAGGAATAAGGAAATGGCTTCTGTGGATGTGGCATTCCACTCTAGCCAGGTGTGACACCAGCTTCTGCCCCACGTCTGGAGAGAACCTGCACTGAGATTATCTAGCCAGAGTCAGAACACCATTGGCCTTAATTGGGAACCACCCCATAGGGCGATTGGCCAACCAAACCCATAAAACCCTTTGCACTTCCTTGAATAAACGATTTTGTAGCAACTTGCTCTCCACACACTTCCACCCAGCTCCCAGTGTCTGCATTCTGACTCTGCGCCTCTCACCCCCTCTCAGCAGAGACCCTGCATCCCCCTTGGGCTGGCCCTGAGTGGAGGGATGGCAACATGGCTCTATGTTTCAACTATTATAGGAGAAGTCTGTACTGAATGGTTTAGCATAAATGATAAGATGAAATATAACCCCTCCCCATAATTCCTGTATTTGGCTTAGTGACAACTGAACATAATAGCCATACATGATAGGTTTTTGTTTCTTGCATTTATTCTGAAAAATCAGAAAACTGTAATTCACAATTCAACAATAAACATTTGATGGCTCCATTAGAGTTCTTTCTAGCATCATGAAAGGCATAGTTGCTTTAAAAAGAAGAATATTTTCCTTGATTTCTCACTGGAGGAAATAGGCAACTTTTGTGACCATACTACAGTTTAGGAGAATTTCAGAGTGAAGATGAATTTTGTTTATGTTTGTTTCTATACCATTAAGATACAATTTTTAAGTGAAATTTTTGAAGGGCAAAGACAATAGTTATGCTATCGAGTCAAACTGTAATCACTGATCATTTTCATTCCTTCTCAGCAATTGTATTATGTATATTCACATAGATTATGTTATATATAAATGGAATATAGTCTTACAGTGTGTCAAAAATTAGTTGTTAAAATATTTAACAAGACTAGTCCTTTCATTTTTGTTCTGAGCAAGAAAGTCCAGAATCTCCAAAATTTGAATCCATCACTGAATTTTACTGCTATTCTGGCTGAAATAATAGATATGATCATGATTTCTTAAAATCAATTTTCTGCTCAAAAGTTATATGAAAGTCTTTTACCTTCAATACCAGTAAGCTTTTGTCACAACTCTTCATTTAGATCCTGAGAAGACATATTATCAGTGTCTAGAAAATGCTAACCCTCACCTCCTCACAGCTTTCACCTTTCTGAATAGAGTCACGTACATAGTGCTTGCTGTCTCTCCTTGACAGTAAGGTGTGGTGTAGAGTTGCATTCAAATTGAAGTACATTTTGAGAGCTCATTTATAGCTTACATATAAAGGACTTGAAAAATGCCTGATCCTGCATTCTGATTCTTTTTCAATCCATTCTAATGCTTATGAATTAATTAATAACAAACAAGAGCATTATCTTGTATCCTCTTTTTCTAGTGTTATATAAAGCAATTAAATATTCAAAACTTCTCCATCATAAATGCATATTTCTGCAAACAAAGTCACATTTTTGTCAGTAAATGAATTCAATATTCATTTACAATAATTACATCTGTGAAATCTCCATTCATTTGTGTCATTGTTGAGGGAAACTTCCTCATAATCTCTCAAATTTCTGCTTTCTGATCAAATGCATTAGTTTCAGATATGGATGACTATCTTTGTGCTTTGGGGTCACTATGACTAAAAACCATAGGTTGAGTGATTACAAATATGCTCAAAGTTTTGCAGACTGGAAAGTCAAAGACCAAGGTGCCTGCATATTCAGGGTCCAGTGAGGTGGTGATGTAAGGAGCTAAATACGTGATAAAGTAACAAAGTCACTAAGGAATGATAAAGGGGGCACACATCTTGCTTCTTTTTATCTGGGAGAAGGCCCTGACAGGCTTTTTCTCCCACCAGCAGGGTCCTTCTTTGCAGCTGACTGATCCAGACCAGTTTAGATAAAATAGGGCCTGACTGACCTGGGAGCTTGGAGCTGTAACCTGTGGGCTATTTCTTCTTTGTTTAAGTTGACCAATCCAAACATAGGAGAAGGCAGCAAAACATTTGAAAGGCCCAAGACCTCCCAGTACTTCTGATTTTTGAGTTTCTGAGCCCTTTTCTCCATTTGTGAAGAGTTTCCTCTCTGTGTGCATGGCTATATGCATGTATGATTCTTCATTTTTTTTCTCAATAAAATCTGTGCTGTGTCTGAGATTTCTTCTGCCTTTTAATCCATTAACTGGGGGAGAAAATAAACCAAATCAAGATGCCTAAACATGTAAAAGTGAGGCACCATTCTGATAGGGCTTCCATGATGAAGTGCACATGGTGTGGAGTAGTGAGAAAGCTCCTTCATGTCCCTTTTATAATGGCATCAGTACTGTCAATGAAGGCTCTACCTCATGTTCCAATTACCACTGAAAGGCCCAACAATGTAGTATTGTATTGATGGCCTGGTTTCAATGTATGTTTTGAACTTATAGGATAGCAATTAGCTTTTAATGGATGTTCAAATACTGTTTACCTAATTCTGAATAGAGATCGAAAGCTTTGTGTTTTTTTTCACTTTGCATGAAATTTAGCTTCTGCATTACACATCTGCCTGTTTGGAGCTCACCACATTGTTTTTATGTGGCCTCTCTCATAAATAGTACAAACTTCTTTATCACCTGGACTTCTTGATGGACACTGTGTGGTCTAAGTGTTTCAGGCTTCTTACTTTGTGACTGCTTTTTCCTTCCTGACCATCTCCAAGTATTCCAAAAAGCCAGAGTATACAATAAAGCTTTAATTGCCTAACATTGAAAGTCCTCAGCTGTCAGAAGCCCCAAGCTTCTTATATGTCAAACAAATGTCCAAAGCCACCCCTGGTATACCAATAAAAGAACTGGTCACCTCCTGTTAATGAGAAGAGTTTGTTTCCATATTTGCTCTGCTACCCATACACACATTCCTGAAATTTGAAAACTAATTATCTTGATAGTACTAAAATATTTAGATTTAGTTGACCGGCCAACATTTTCTGAAAAATGTTTGTAACATTTTCTCATTTATTTTTTGTAAAATCTAGACTAGCTTCCTACAGTAAACTCTCAGAGATGTTAATTTAGTTGAAATCTCTGGCACAATTTCCATGCAAATAAATTTACATTATGAGTTGTCTGTGGTACTTTTTAATGTATTTCTAGAGGAAACCTAGAATATAGCAGTTCAGATATTTCTTATGAAAGTTTCCAGTGTAATAGTTCACAATGGTGCCAATAAAAATCAGCCATGGCAGAAACACACTGGGGAACAAAACTGATCCAAGTTAAAAAAATGGAAACGTATCTTTCTGATTTGGAACTTTAGGGGATCATAACAAGGACTAAGGGAAGAAATGTTTAAAATGTTGTCTTTACACGAAAAAGTGTCTAACACATTGATGAGAAAAAAATTAAATTTCATTATAGATGCAATAAAAATAAATGAGTAATATTTAAGAAAAATATCTCTTGGGACTGGAGAGATGGCTCAGCGGTTAAGAGCACAGGCTGCTCTTGCAGAGGAACTGGGTTTGATTCCCAACACCTACATGAAGGCTAACAACCATCTGTAACTCCAGTTCCAGGGGATTCCAATGCCTGTTCTTTCTTTTTTTTTTTAAATCTCCTTGGGCACTACATGTCACAGGTGCACTTACACACATGCAAGCAAAACACTCATGCACATAAAATATAAATAATAAATAAAACAAAAAGAAAAATATCTCATGTAAAAATCTTGTTGGAACAATAAGGCTTACAAAGTAATATAAGAATGAATATGTAAATACCCTATATAAACTATAAATTTATTTGCAGAGAGAAATATGAAAGAGAACTACTGAATTGTGATATATAGGGTGTGTCTCCAGTTCCAGTTCCAATTTACTATCAAGCGAACATGGACAAGTCAAAACCCCTTTGAGCCTCTGTTATTCGTAAAATTAAATGTGATTAATCAATATATATATATATATGTGTATATATATATATATATATATATATATATATGGAAACTTAAACTCATTTTTAGGATTTTATGGTTATATTTTATTCCCAAAACTGTGAATGTGTGTATATGTAATATAATATATATGGGCATGTGTATGAAGTTTTAATCTTTACAATATAAATTTTCATATATACTTGTCCAGTGTGTGGATCTATATTTACACATAAAAACACATTTGCATGCAGACAAATATCCATATATACACATGGTACACTCAATAAGTAGTATATTTTATTTATAATGAAATAACAGATATAAGATATCTTATAGTTAGTTAATTTATAATTTTCAAGTAAAAGATTTATCTAATAAAATTTTGAGAGTTTGAAATTGGACGTAGGCTGAAAAAAATCCTCCTTTCTATCCCAGCCATCTTGTTGTCATTCCAAGTATGGAGGAAGGATACAGTTTTTGTGTCTTCTCCTACGAAGTTCCTATGTGCATATGTTGCGCACACTCAGGCTCACATACATATACATTTAGACATAGTTTTTAAATATATGGAGCCGTGTTTTCCATTTCAGCATAAAGAAAGTTAATGTAGTATTTCACAATTCAATTTCATATGTGACCTATTTTCCTAATAAAAATATTCCTGTGTACATGTTCACAGTAATTGCATATCATTAAGAATAATTCTTCAAACTGATGAATGATAAGGGTTATACTTAGAAGCCTGAAATCTATTTATTAATCATCTTCTAAATGAATTGTTTAAGCCTCTGTTTCTACCAGAGATCTAGAAAATAAAATTTTTCCAAACTTGTTAAGTAATATTTTCATTATTGAACTGTTTAATGTACATTCTTAAATAAAAAATAGCCTTTTTACTCTTTTAATTGTAGATAAGACTTTAAGTATTTTCCCTTCACTAATTTATTGAAACATTTAATTTTTCTTAATTATAACACACAAACTTTATACATTAAGTTTTTAAATTAATTATGTTTATTCAGTTTTAAACTTTTTTATTTTAGAATTTCAAATGTCACATTATTCTTTCACTGTTTGCTTATAAAAACTATTTATGGGGAGCTTGAGAGATGATTCAGCAGTTAAGAGTGCTGGCTACTCTTGCAGGCATCTGACCCAAGTTTTATTCCTAGCACCCACATCAGGAAGGTCACAACCACCTGTAAGTCCAACTCCAGGGCATCTGATGCCCTCTTCTGGTTTCTGAAGTCAGCTGAATAACCGGAATATGCATACACTCATGCACACACATACATTAGAATAAAAATAAAGGTATTTAAACTCCTTATGTTTTAAACATGTTGAAAAACTAAACTAGTCATTTCTAAACTTGGAAAATAAATCTATAAAGTGACTTTGTTTAGTCACATAAGTAATTGCATCACAGAAAAATACAAGAAATTAAAAAGCTGATCCTAAAGCTCTGAGAGGTCTGATGAATATAAGTAAGCACTAGCCTATTGGCTTAGCTCTAACCACGGTCCTCTAGCTCACTTCAGTGGCTCTAACAATGAAAGGAGGTTTGAACTGTACTTCTTACTGTGGTTTAGAAATGGCTTCAGTTTTTCAGTCAGTAAATCAGGTAGTACACCACAGGTTTAACCAACTGTATGTCCAGCAATGTTCTAGATATGCACAGTGTGACAAAGAAAGTAAAGATCTAGCTCTTTTCAATTTTAAAGCATATAAATATTAATTTATGGCAGATATTAAGTAGAGAATAATATTCATGTGACTTCTAAATCTAATTACAAATTTTGAGTAAAGGGAGAGACCTATGAAGATATCAACACATAAGGAAACCACCTTGGAGTTTGAATAGGACATTACAATATTTATATTTTTTTGAAAGAAATAAAAGCTTGGAGGAGAGAGAAATTAACAAATAAAACTGAGGAAGATTGTGCACCTATCTCACTGGATTGAAGGTCTCGTGTAAAAAGTTGTAGGAGTTAAACAGAGGGAAAGAAAGGCCTAATTTCTACACAAAGAATCAAAAATCCATGTTAGTTTTAAGTTAGCACATGATAAGATCAAAGCCATATTTTAGACAAATCAATTTTACCATTCAATGTGCCATTAACCCGTGTGGGAAAGGCAAAGAAGCCTGTGTGGCAGTGAACCCAGTGACTCAGAGGGCAAACATCTCATTGAAATCAATGGCAGAAATGAGGTGTTATGCCCAGAGAATGGCTCCCCAAGAACCACCACAGAGTCTGGAGTGTATGCAAAAAAACAAAGAGCCTTTATTCAAGCTTAAGCTTGGTCCCCCAGACCTCACCAACATAGTGGATCTGTTCTGGGAGCCCTGAGGAGAGTGGGGAAGGGGCTTTTTATAGATTTGAGTACATTTTAAATTGATTGGTTGCTATAAGCTGTATACTAAAATTAGTTAACGGTGACTATGAAACCTCTTACTGGTGGGTGCTGTTTCCAGGGCAAAGGAATATGCTGGCCATTGCCTAAGTCTGTTGAAATGTGATGACCATTGTCTAAGTCTGGTCCTGTTATAATATTTGCAGAGACTTGCTAAATTTGCCTGGGCTTGTTCCCTTTTTCAGGTCCCATGCTGACTGAGGCTTGTTAGAAAGGACAAAATGGAGTCATCTCTGTTCAGTTTGATATTCTAAAGCCAAGCGTTTTACAGAAGCAAAGAGAGCAGTTAATCTACAGATACTGGGTTGAGAAGGGGTTCCAGGGGTCCCATAGAGGCAAGGTAATAAATTCCATAGTTATTTAGAGTTTATACAAACCAAAAGCCTAGCAGCGTACATCAATCTGTGTCTATTGAGTGGAATAGCAACCGAAAAAGATGCAATTTTAGGAAATGCATTTGCTACATTCTAGTCAAGAAAATATTATATTTACTCTTTTTCTTTCATTTGCTTCTAATTTTGATGTGTAGCAATATTGTAAAATCATGTAATTATAACTGAAAATTGATTTCTCTCATGAAAAAAATGAGTATTTGTTGTGATTACTGGATCGTAAACATCCTCTCTAGGTTTGAGACAGTTCTACTGCAAAAACTTTTATAACATACAAATGAAATATATAATATATATAATATATAACATATTTAATATATTTATATATTTATTTTTAGATGTTGGCACGAAGAAATTTTTAGACAAATTTTTCATGAAATTTAAATTACAAGAATATTTTAGCAAAAAATTACCAAGGCTTTTCTGAGGATGACTTTTGACAAAAACATTTCCTCTTCTAGTATATTGTTATTAAGAAGTGAGACAAAAAGCGATTCACTAAGGATTTTCCAGCATGTATCCCAAATACTGCTCACAAAGATACGAAGAAAGATTACTTAGGACTATGGGAATTTCACTGAAAATCTTATTCCCAAATATCACTTAATGCAAAAAATGGGTTTGTTTACCACAAGGTTTAATATCCATCTTAGAAATTCAGATTACTCTTTTAATATTGCTTTTCCACTTGTCGATCCAAAATGTTTTAATGTTTTCTACTGCTAGAAAAGTGACAAAAGTGTCAGAACTAATATTGAGCACACATTCAATATCTTACTACAATAGCCTCTTAGTTTATATAAATTCAAACTTGTCATCATGGCAAGTTCTGATAAATGCTCTCTAGACTGAGAGAAATACTCATCTTTGTAAGTGCATAATATTGACAGAGTGCTTTCTTTTTTTGAAACTTTTAAAATACAAAAATCAAAAATAAAAGTTCATATTTTCTGACACCACATCTAAATTGTGTTTCATTTAACATGTATTGTCCCTTTGTTTACCAACAAATCTAGTATGACTGAACATCTCATTTGGCAAGAGATGAGTTTCTGCACATGAGATTTTCAGCTTTAAAACTCAGTCAAGGAGTTTGGGGGTAAGATGGTGGACTAGAAGTTGCCTCTCTCTGTGAAAGAGTGAAGAGAGACAGAACTAAAATAAAAGACTTCATCTCAGAGAGAATCAAACTCTGGAAATCCAGCAAGTAAGTGAGAGGATCTGGCAACAGAGCAGAGAGAAAGATTGCTACCCAGAGAAGAAAGCAGAATACAGTGTATGGTGGAGGAGGAGAGACAGAAGCACCCTCAAGGATTAGCCAGGTGAAAGCCTGGTGGTGGGACTCTCAGGACAAGCCCACAGCCCTCCTGAGTGTCAAATCCAATTGTAGGTCTTCATGAGACAGTGATTATTCTTTTGAGAAGAATCCCATTTTCATCAGGTGTATGACTAGAGTGACAGCAGCCAGATGCCATCTGTGAACTATCAGTCTGTTGATAAAAACTAAACTATCCTAGGGACCTAAGAACAAGAAACATCCTCATGTTGGGAGCCTTATTTTGGCCTGCCACACACAACTCCTGTGCAAGGGAAGAACCAGAGAGGTAGTTGTAGAAAGGAGAAGGGTCAGACACTCATTGGCCAAAGGATTAAGGTGGCAAGAGGCCGGCTCAGGCTGGGAAGTGATAGAGAAAGAGATTCCCACCTTCAGGGTCCTGAAAAGATCTCAACCTGGAATTACTCTGCAATTTGGTTCCCTTGAGCCTGAGGCTAGGAGATGAGTCAAATCCTCAAGCCACCCTCTGTTGCTCACTGCAGAGGTACTGGAGAATGCTGAAGCTCCAGGGATATGCATAATGCCCACAGCAGCACCTTCAGCAGGGTGAGCATCAAAGAAAGACAGAGTTTGGAAAAATGGGAGTATTAGAGACAGAAGACACAGTGAATTAAGTAAAACACAGGGGACTCTATCCTCAGTGCTCTCCAGCAGCAGTAGAAAATCATAAGGGTAGAAAAAAGGACTGGTGAAAGCAGGCATTTACATATCAATAGGAAAAAAATAGATGATGACCACAATACTCAAGAACACCAAGATATGTTTATGAAACCAAACCTATGAAGCTATAGATAGAAAAGGCAGTTGAGATAAACATGAACAGAAAAATCTAGTCAATGAATTGATAACATAAAACTTCCCAAATCTAGAGAAACAACTAGATGTTCAAACACAAAAAAGCCTTTAACACTCAAACGTGCCTGGAGAAGAATCTCTCCATGTCATGTAACAAAGATGACAAAAATATGAAACAACGAAAGAATATGAAAATCTGTAATAGAAGAATATCAACTTTCTTGAGTAGGCAGAAACATGAGACATACATAAGATCTTTGCCAGCAATCTTCAAAGTCAGAAAATCATGAAAGAGATTATAAAACACATTTTATGACAAAAAGTAACATGAAATGAACAGCAAGAAAAATGACAAAATATATCCAAACACAAGGAGATTGAATAATACTCTTATGGAGGAATAGTCACTGAAGAAAGCAGAGCGGGGAGGCGATTAAGAAGTTCCTGGAATCAAATGAAAATTTAAAAACTACTAATCTGAACCTTTGAGAGAGAAAAAAGGAAGTTTTAAGAGGGAAGGTTATAGCTTCAAGTGCTCATACTAAAATCCAGTGAGAACTCAAATTAATAACCTAATGATTTCTCAAAAAGTTTTAGAAAGCAAATGAAAAATGAAAGGAACAGAAGAAATAATTATGATTAGAACTGAAATCAAGACAGTTATAATCAGAACTGAAAGAACCACAAAAGTGATTCATGAAGTCAAGTAATGGTTCTTTTAAAAGATAATAACGGTATTATAGTACATGCTTATATTCTTGGCCAGCACTCAGGAGGCAGAGGCAGGGGAATTTCTGTGAGACTGAGGCTAGCCTGGTCTACATAACAAGTTCCAGGTCCTCTGGGACTACAGAAAGAACCCATCTCAACAAAACAAAACGAAGTCACCCCCCCAAAAAACCTATGAGAAGTAAGTAAATAAAATAAGATTGACAAATCCATAGTCAAATGCTCCAAATCCAATGAAAATAATGTAAATTTCTGCATGCATATGACCTAGCAAAATTCAGTCAATAAAGAAAAACGCAGTATTACATAGATTCACTGATGAATTGTCCAAGATCTGTAAGGGAATCTAATACCAGCACTTCCCAAAGATTACATAGCATAGAAAGGGGAGTAATGCTTCCAAACTTCTGAAGCCAGTATTATCCTGACACCCAAACTGGACCATTTCACAAGAAAAGACAGCAGTAGGCCAATAACTTGGGTTAACGTAAGTGCAAAAGTTATTGATATAATTCTTGCAAAAGGAGTTCAATGGAAATTAAACAGAGACTAAATGTTTCAGCAAGAATCATAATCAGAGAGCAGAAGTTTTCTTTATTATGCATGGTCCTCAATCTGAGCTCCTGCTCTACAGAAACCGAGACCCTGACCAGAAATACAAATAGGCTTTTATGGGATTTTTCACATCATCCTTTGGCAGTATCATATTGGTAGACTTTCAGCAAAGTTGTATATGTGTCCTTTAGGCTACACAGGACATTTAAATAGCATTTTACAAAATCAGATATACTGCACAAGTATGGGCAAGGGTTGTGACATTCCCAGTAAGATGACATATTGCTGATGCCAGTATAATCTCAGCTATTCTTAACAAACAAGATATATTGCAAGCAAACGTCTCTTTAAGACCACTGCATTACTTCATTTCTTAAGACTCTCACAGAATGTGAGTTTTTGGTTTTGTCTATCACTCAGAATGGAAGATGTTCTTTTTATGACTTTTAAACACAGACCTAAAGTAGAGGATTACAAGGCTACAACTTTAAAAGCACTATTACTAAGTCCTGTTATTCCCAAATATGAACAAGCACACATTATTAGGAACACATAAGGTTTTTATCAAATACATTTATTAGTGCTGATTCACCTACCACACAGAGCAGAGTTATACTGGGGTTATAGCTGACTAGTTTCACACTAGATTAATTTTTCTTTATCACAAAAATACTTTAAAATGATTACAATGCATATGAAAATTAATTTTATACCAAAAATGCAAGGATAGTTCCACTATGTAAACCAATAAACGTAATGCAACACATCAATAAAATTAAGAACAAAACTCTGTGATCGTTTTAGTAGATGCAGAGAAAGCCTTTCACAAAGTTCAATATTCCCTAATAAGAGTTCCAAAGGAACTAAGAATGGAATTATACATCACCATAATAAAGGCTGTATTTATAAACCAATAGCCAATGTTATATTGATTGGGTGATTTTTTTCTTAATTCCTTTAATAATATTCATGAACCCTGAAACATTTTAATAAAACTTGGGAAAATTTTCTAAAATTCATATAGACTTACTAAATCCCTGAATAGGGATCATTTAAAAATTATCTGATCTTAAAATCTTAATGCTGGGAGGAAGTCATTACAACTGATGATCTTGGTATAAAAAAAAATTTAAAGCAAAATAAATTTCTTTTGATACAGATAGATGAGTGAAAAGCCTAATTAAAAAGCTTAAAAGTGGTCTTTAGAGGCTAAAGGGAAATAAATAACTTGGAAAGAGAGGAAATTATTATTTTCATAAAATTCTTTTATTTTGTGGCAATATCTATTTACCAGTATTTATTAACTAACTTGAGACTAAACAATCTTTTTTAGCCAGAAATTGTGACATAAGCCTATGATACTACACACAGAGGCAGAGGCCGGAGGAGTGATACAAGTTCAAATTAAGTATGGTATAAAAAGAAAGTTTCAGGCAAGCCACACCTACATAATAAGACTGTGTTAAGAAATAAGGAAAGAGAGAAAGAAAGAAAAAGAAAAAGAAAGAAGAAAGAAAGAAAAAAAAGAAAGAAACAGGAAGGATAGAAAGGAAGATAAAGTAGATTTTTAAAATTTGATTTCCTCAAAATATCAAAATATCAAAATATCTTTGATAATTAAAATTTCAATGAACAGTTAAAAATAAGCTTCTGGGGCTCATTGGTTAAGAGAACTGACTTCTTTTTCATAGGACCTGGGTTCAAACCCTGTTTCCCACATGGTGGATAGCAACCATCAGTGACTTAAGTTCCCAGGGATCTGACACCTTCTTCTGACCTCTGCGGGCATTGCACAACAACAGTGCATTCGTACACATGTAGGCAATACACTCGTACGCATGATTTTTAAATGCTTCCATATGCTAAAAAGCTATTACTAGTAAATTCTATTGTACATTAAACGCAAAATAGAAAGTAATTTTACACAATCTCCCTCAGAAGACGAACAATCATAGAACACTTGCTCACAAAATTTATAATGTAACACTGCAATATGATAATGACAGAAACTAGAGAGCCATATTTTTGCTTGGTCAAAATCCTCATTAAAAGAGTCTCAGAAATCAATAACAAAATGTAATATAAAATTAATATCACAGCTTAACCAAAGTAGTCTATCCCAAGAATATAATTTATGCAAGCCTATGACATCATAATAATCAAGAAAATTAATTACAAGATCAAATCAAGAGATAAGAGTATTTGGCAAAATTCAATATGTATTGAAGAATGAGTCTTTAAACATAAGGAAGAGAGGGCTGAAGAGATGACTCAGGACTTAAGAATATTGGTTGTTCTTTCAGAAGACCTGAGTTCAAATCCCAGAACCCGCATGATGATTAATAACTATCAGTAAGTCCAGTTCCAGAAGATCTGACACCCTCTTTTGACCTCTACAGGTACTGCATGACACGGGTATACTTACATACAGACAGATATAACATTCTATGCATAAAAGTAAATCAAAATTTAAAAAAATAAGGAAGAAAAGGAAACTTCCTTAACTTAAAAAAAACACATGCATAAAATCACTAAACTCTAGTATATTTATTGATAAAAGAAAATTGTCTTTTTCTCAGGATTAGAAACCAAAAAAACAAGCATCTTATTGGTATTAGAAGTCTTATTCAAAGTAATAGGCAAGAATCAAAAATACTCAAGTCAAAGAGAAAAAGATGATGCCATTGTATACAAAGATGACTATTCCCATGAAAAGTCACCAAGACTAAAATGTTTCAAAAACTAGAAAACTATTTCAGAAAAAGTCTCAAAATAAGAGGTTATGTCACATAAGATCTGTTATATTTTTTGCACTAGAAAATACAGATATTTTGAAGAAAAATATTATGATTTTCAATAATACCATGAAGTATATATTTAATGAAATACATGTAAATGTATTCCTGTTATCTATATCTATATCTATATCTATATATATCTATATATATATATATATATATATATATATGGGACTATATCCAGGAATATAAAAATAAATGAAGGGACCATAGTATTCATGTATAAGAAGACTCAAGAAGAATTCCTATCTAATTTGCTTTAAAGTGTTAGGAATTTAATTGTTGAAAGTTAAGCTATAACTTAAAAACAATATCAACCAAATGCCAATGGGATTTTTTTTTACTTTAAATGTATGTCCATGTACTTGTTTCCATTTTTTATGGAAAGACAAAAAAACTAAAATAATCAAAACAATCTTACCATCTTAAAAATCTGAGGCAAAACATAGGAGAGTCACCCTCTTGGGTGCCAAAATTTACACAGCTACAATAATCAAGTTAAATTTATACAGCTAATATCATCCAATTAGTATTATATTGACTCAAGTCTAGACACAAAGATTGACAGAAAATAGAAGGTACAAATAGGCTCATAACAAATACATTCACACTCTCTTTTTTGGAAACATATATAAGGTCATTCCAGTAGAGAAAACAACTTCTTTTCAACAAATTCAGCTAAAATTTGATTTGCATGTACATAAAAATAAACTTTGATTCATCTTACAAACCTTATTATTGACTCAATATATCAAAATAAATTGACTCAATGTATCACAAACAAAATGAGAGCAGATTTGGGGGAGGGAAGAACATAACTATTTCAACAACGGAATTCTTGTGTTTTGTTGGGCCATGAGTGTTTAGGTAAAAACAACAGAAATGAATCAAAAACATTATTCATAAGGAATTGAATATTTTGTTTTGATAAAGGCAGTATCTTGAGAATGAAGAAAAAATACAGACTCAGACAAACAAGAAGAAACATGTCAGACAAAAACAGTATAGCTGCTAGCTGCATTCATTACAAAACTTGCATTAAAATGTTTGTAAGAAAATATTTATAATAAGCTATTCACCATTGCTAAAACTGGTAACAATGAGAATCTTGCATAAAAAGGTAAATCATGCATATGAGACATCTCACAATGTAATTATTATTCAAATAAAAATAAACTATTGATTTAAGAGCTAATGACTCTATATCATAGATGACTGACTCTGAAATATTTTGTTAAATGTAAAAAGTCACATAAAATCTGCATGAAAATTCTAATTTGGACAGTACTGACAGGTTGGTTCAGGACTTTGTTGTTAAGGTCCTTCCTGTGCATTGTCGCTCATCTAGCAACATCCCTCTATGGGCTTGTAACCCTCCAGTCTTAACAATTATATGAGGTCTCTCAACCTTGCCAAATGTCCCCATCAGTACAAAATTGTCCTTTACTAAAAAATATTTGTTCACACATTGCATGTTTCTATATATGATGTGTTGTAAAATGAAAATCTATACATGCAAAAATGGGTCAGTAAATGTCAGAATCAATAAGCACGGATAACAAAAAATCCTTTAAAATTAAATTTATTCATTGATAATTCAACAGTTGCACATGATGCATTCTGATTACTCTTATCCTGTCTTATCTTCATCCCACTCTTGTCAAGTACCACTCTTCCTTATAATAATCTTGGGGGGCGGGGAGGGACTTACTACTGTTGTTTTTATGATATGGTGTCAAACTGCATATTAAATATTTCTATTTATACCCATGGACAAGTGCAGGCCTCAGTCTTGATCAAAGTCTTTTTGCAGGGACTGAAGTAAATACCAAGACTCCTGATTCTATAAGATTCTGAGAGTAAGGGAAGGTGGAGTGCTCAGTCCTAAAGTAGACATCAGATCACCCCACCCCCAAGGACTCAGGAAACACTGCAGATAAAGAGGTGTAGAGAATGTAAGAGCCGAGAAGGAGGAAGAGGAGGAGGACAAGGAGGATGAGGATGAGAACGAGGAGGAGGAGAGCTGTGAAACGCTTCTGGGTGTGACATTTCTCTGGCAATCATGAATGCACAGTTGCCTATGGTGGGTCTGTACAACACTGTGCCTATCAACAGTCAGTCCCTGGTGGGAGAGGGGCTAACAGGTACCCATCTGCTCTCTGTGGAACCACTGATCATTTGGATGTTTGTGGAGAGTCATGGGCTTCCACTCTGTAGCCAATGGTGAGTTAAAAGGGGAAACTTTTGATGCAATATATGTTCTGCATTTTCTTTACATTGACAGGTACATGACTCCACGCATTTGCCAAAACTCATGACTACAAAGAGTTAATTTTATCACATGTATACTAATAATAAACACACAAATAAAATGCAATTAAACAAGTAAATGTCTAGCATGTGAGGAGAAACCTCAAACCAAATACAAACTATGATATGTGACTTAAAAATACTGCAGGTTAATTGAACAATCATATTCATGGAAGCGGGAAATAAGGACTATTTTGGAAAATGATGCTTTTTTTCTGGCTATTAAAAAAAGATTAAAGAAAAACAGTACTACTGTGGCTTGGATGCTTGTCACTTCTAAAACTATTGTGTTGTGGTCCCAGCATTAGGAGGTGGGACCCTTGGCAAACGATCAATATTTAACAGGGTACATTCAGCCCTGCCCTGCCATACAGTAATATGATATTTCTTCTTTCCAGATGAAGGAACGCCTCTCTGAGACTGTGTATAGCTTGATCTTGGACTTTTCAGCCTCCAGAAGGTTGAGAAAATAAACTTCTGTTCTTTGAAAATTATCTTGTCTCAGCATTTAGTCTGGAAGAATGAAAAGGACTAAGACAAACCAGTCAACAGAGGTCACTATAGTTAGTGTTAGAAATAAAAAAAAAAAAAAAGAGGTAGCACTGGGCTCTGGAAATGAACTCAGACAAAATTGCCCTTCAGGAAGGAGCTTTACTAGAAGAAAGAGCCTTGTGACCCCAGTAGCCACAAGCTTGGAGGAAGGCTGTGGAGGAACAGTATTTTATTTTAGAGCAACATGAATGGGTCCTTAAATGGGAAGAGAGGTTTCCCTTTAGAACCTGGAAAAGATCTTCACTGACTTTTACCTCCCTTCTGAGGCTGGTGGGAAGTTCTACACCCAAGTTAGTCTAGGATAATCTGTGTGATAAGGAACACAGAAGAACTGAGTAGGACCGTAAATTAGGTAATATGAAAATTGGAGTACAGCACAGCTTCTTAATCTTCTGGGGGAGAGGAGAGAGAGAGATAGAGAGAGAGAGAGAGAGAGAGAAAGAGAGAGAGAGAGAGAGGAGGAAGAGAGAATAGATTATATATATGAGACTTTTCTTGTTATCAGTGGAAAATGTTGAAATAATTAAGCAGAAAGGCAAAAAAGAAGATTACATGTGAAAACATCATTATACACTCATGGATTTTTAACATATAAACATATATATATAGAGAAAGATATAAATGGGGCCCTTGCCACAGCCTAGAACACCAGGTCTACCTGGGAACTTCTCTACAAAGTTAAAGAAATTGAGGCCCCAAAAAACTCAGCTAAATTGCTTTGATTATGAATGTGCAGGTTTATTTTCCACTTGCTGTGTGCATATTTAACTGCCAGACATTGGGAGCATTTCTGTAAGCGAGACAGGGTCACTGTGGAGCTTGTGTTGGATTGAGGAAGGGTGGCCTGCAGCAAGTGAAGGAGACATGCAGGTTGTGGAAAGTGCTGTGGGAGAGGAGAACACAGAGGTTAGTGTAGCTCTGGGGGAGACTACTAAGGCCCTGCAGTGGAGCTGATTCTTGAAGATCAAACAACTGTTGGTTCTCACTCTCAGCCCAGGGGACTCGAACCCCTCCCAGGGCTGCCTGAGAGCCCAACCTCGGGGAGCCTCGCCCCACTCCCACTCTCAGCCTAGGGGACTCGAACCCCTTCAGGCTGTCTGAGTGTCAGTCCCAAGAATCCAGACCGTCAGATGCAAACAGCATGAGGGGTTTATTTCACTTGTACAAGTGGGTGACTTAGCCTTGGGAAGCTAAGCCCCCCCCCCCGCTCGGACCAAGCTCTTATAGCAAAAAACCACAAGATTATCATATATTGACATACAGGGTATAGATTGGCACAGACCAGGGTTACAAAAACATAACTTTTACATAGTTCAACCTTATTCCACAAGCATTGTGACATATTACAAAATGTTGACTGGACAAATGTTTTAACCAGAAGTCTAATTTTACAAGAAAGGGCCTTTTTCTGTTATTATCCCAGGCATTATCTCACATACCACGAGTTGTTGACATGGCTCTTGTGACAGGAGATGCTGACATAGCCCTTATGACTTTTGGAACTTTCCAGTTAGGGAGGGGTGAGCTGACAAGGAGGTTTTAATGGCTTTTTATTTGAGTGAGGGTCCTACACAACCACACCAGGGGAATTAGGCAACATTGCTCCATGTGGAGAACATTGCTCCATGTGGAGGCACAAAGTGAACGGAGGTGCCCCAGAGTCAAGAGGAGGCCCCGAATGTGAGGACAATGCAGAGAAATTATTGGCAATTTTGCTGTTGGGTACTTGATAAAAATTAGAAGAACTAGGCAAACACCTTCCTAGAGGGCCAGAACACAGATGGCAAATATGACTAAGGATGATACTACATCCAATGCAATCCAGGAAGAAATTTCAAATGTGTGGTACTATATTCTGCTCGACAGAATAACACAAATATTGCTGTGAAATGGACATGCATGAATAACTGAAAACGTAATAAATGTGGGAGAAGGCCCAGGTCTTCCTTATAGAATAAACTCAATGTGGAAAAAGAAATGTGTAAAACGGAAAATTTCCATTCAACATCTGAGAAATAATTCTTGGTGCAAAAGTACACAACCTCAATCTAATCATGTGAAAGTATCAGAAAAGATGACCCTAAACCAGCAACTGAACTAAAGGGGGAAAACAATATAATGGTGGCAAGTAGACTGAATACATGAGTGTATGTGTTCCCATCCAGAGAACGGGCACAAGCAGTTTGATGGTGCTGTGCAGGTGAATGAATGCCTGAGCTTGGCTGGTAACACTGCATTCAGAGAATATGAAACAAGCCCTTTACTCTTCTCACTTTCCAATGTACTGGAAAAATACATCAAGAATGACTTTTGTAGCTTTAGATGTGAACTTTTTCCCTGTACTGCCTTCTTAAAATTATTCTATTTTTCAAGATTACTTAGATTCATTAAAAAAAAAAAACGTAAGATTGCTGACTATCTATAGCCTTTAGATGTCTCAGAGACAGGCAGAGAAATCACCACACATTAGAGAAAAGCTCATTTTCTTTCTGTTCTGACTTCAGAAGGTGAAATGAAAGTTACCTTCAATTGAATATTCACTTTCAACATCAAGGTTCAGTGACAGAATCTGAAATGGGCTTGGGGTGTATTTAATTAGGACTAAGTTCTTTCAAGGACTTTAGATCCTTCTGGTAAAGAGCTAATAAAGCAGTGTTAGGTTGAAGTGATTGGATATTTTAAGCTTCATAAATAGTTTGTTCAATTATTAAGATTTTCCCAGTTCCTTGAATCAAAATCAATACCTCTTTCACGGTCAGCTCCTCTACTACAGAATGTAGAGTATTTACAGTGCTATGCCCAGTTCCCACCCTTCACTTGTCAAACAAGCTCACTGTCATTTCCTAGGAATTCTTCACATATCTAGGTCAGATTAATCTTAGTTAATGTACAAATCATACTCTTGAACAAAGTCTTTTTCCTTGTTTTTACCTATTTTTTAACTGACACACAAAACATAAAAATGTAACCATTAATGTTTTAATGTTTGAAACATGGATATATCAAATAACTTTAAAATCAGTTTAAATATATTGATCTCCTCAAACAGCCAAAGATTTTGTTTGTTTTGTGTCCATGATTTTCTGAAGCAAGGTCTCAGTTATGCTAGACTGGCCTTAAACTCACTATAAAATTAAGAATAACTTTGAACTTTTGATCTTCCTATCACCACCTTTGTAGTGCTGGGATTACAGTTGTGCTCAACTGTACCTGGTTCATGCAGTGAAAGGAATCCAATGAAGAGGCCCTCGCGATGGGCAAGCCGTCCACAAACTGAGTTGTATCCCCAACCCCTAACATTTCTTAACAGTGAAAACTTCCAAAGTTCTTTCTTATGGACCTTTGAGATGTTTATTACTTTTATCTGTACAATACATCAGCATTTCTCCTCCTTTCTAATAATGATTTAGTGCACACTGATGAACCCTTACTCTGCACCCTCCCACTGTCCTTTCCAGTCTCTGGCAATCATCACACTATTCTCAATTTCTATGTGACTAATGGTTTTAGATTCCACATATGAGTGAAGGCATTCATTCTTTCTGTGCTTTAAAAATTTTTTATTATTTTTATTTGATGTGTATGAGTGTATTGCCTGCCTATGTAAGGCACTCCTGTCATTCAACTCCTGCAGAGGTCAGAAGAGGGCATCTGATCCACTGGAACTGGAGTACAGACAGTTGTTAGCTGCAATGTGTGTACTGGGAATAAACATGGGTCTTCTGCAAGAACAGCCAATACTCAACCATCTCTCCAGCCTATTTGTGCTTTATAAAATTTACCATAATTATATATATAGTTCCACAATAATTCTCATAAGTGATAGAATTTCATTCTTTTCATGGATGGTTAGTATTCTTTTGTGTTTATGCACCAAAATTTCTTTATGATTCATCAGTTGATGGAGAGTTAGGCTGTTTCTATTTCTTGACTTTTGTGATTATCACTGCAATGAATGTTGGAGTCCAGGCATCTCTTTTGCATCCTGATTTAACTTCTGTTGGATATGTACAGAGGACTAAGATTTCTGGGTCATATGGCAGTTCCATTTCTAATAAACTGAAGAAATTTCATGATATTTTCTTTAACAGCAGAAGGATTTTAGATTCCCACCAAGACTATACAAAAATCCTCTTCATATCTTTAATACAATGTGTGTTTTTTTAGTGTCTTTGATAGCCGATGTTATTAATGATAGATGGTATAGTTTCTCTGACTTGCATTGCATTCTGATGACACAGAACACATAATCATGTACTTCCCATCTGTTCATAGTTTTTGAGAAATGTCTGTTCATAAGTACTGTGAATTTTTAGAGAGGTATTTGTTTTGGTATTGAGTCTTTGGAGACTTGCAAACTAGCATATCAACTCAATGGTAAGTGTATGGTTTGTAAGCATTTTATCTGACCAGCAGATCATCTTCATGCACTGCTGATTATTCCAATGATATGTGGACATTTTCTGGCTTTATACAATTTCATGTGCCTATTTTTGCTTGGTTTGTACTTTTGGAATCTTGTTTAAAACAACCCTTGTAGATTCCCTTGTCTTGAATGCTTTCTTCTATTAGCTTTATGGTTATAGGTATCCATATTTAAGACTTAAATGTATTCTGAATTGATTCTTTAACTGGTAAGAGATGAGGTTCTAGTCCTTCATCAGCATATGATGGATATCCAGTTATTCAACATATATGTATATCCAACAATATTTCTTAGAAATACTGTCCTTTATCCAACACATGTTCCTAGGACTTTATCAATAACTACTTGGTTGTACATGTGGTGGGATTACTTCTGAGCTCTATGTTTATTCTCTTGGCCTGTATATTTGTGTCATGCCTGTACCGTACTGTTTTGATTACTACAATTTTGTAGTTATTTTGAAGCCATGTAGTAGAATGCTTCCCACTGTGTCCTTTTTTGTTTAAGATGTCTTTTTCTACTTAGAATTTTTTGTGGTTCCACCTAAATTTTAAAACTATTTCTCTAGTTCTATGAAGTAGGTGATTGTTATTTTAAGAGGCCTAACATTGATCATGTAAACCATTTTAGAGTGGAATTTTAACAACACAATTTTTCTAGTATGTAAACATAAAATTCTCTCTGCTTTTTAGTGTTTTCTTCATTGATGTTTTACAGTTTTCATTGTAAAGATCTTTCACTGTGGTTTAATGTATTTCCATTATGAATTTTTTAGCTACTATAAATGAGACTGTGCTCTTGTCCCTTTTCATAGGACTCACTGTTGGCCTAAAGCCATGTAACTAATTTTTGCATATTGATTTTTGCAGCTTGTAAGTTTACTGAATTCATCCAGTAATTCCACAAGGTTTAAATTGGTTAATTTTTTTTTAAGTATAAAAGATCCCATTTTTAGCAAACGACCAAATGACGACAATTTCTATTTTTTTTTTTTCTGGTTTGTTTGACTTCTCTTTCTTTGTCTGATTGCTCTGGCTAGAACATTGAACACTACAATGACTAAAGTGGTAAAAAAGGGAAACCATCTTGCTTCAAATTTGAGAGAGAAGGCTTTCATCTTTTCCATATGCAATATAATGTTAACTATTGGCCTACCAAAAGTGCCTTTCACTATGTGGAAGTATGTTTCCTATCTGTGAAAAAGCTATACCATTAAAAGAGCTATAACACTAAAAGAGCTGACTCACTGCACACTTCTTTGGTCTGACAGAAACCCTGGCTGCATCTGATTGTCTCCTGGGATGGGCCAGGAGGCTGGGAGCAGGCGAGCCATGCACCCGATTTCCCTTGATCCCCTCAAGAGCTCTCACCAACCACAGGGTGAGAGCTGGGGTAATCCAAGAGAGGAAGGACACAAGCTGCGCACCTGATTTCCCTCGCCACCCTCTCCTGCTGGATGGGAGACTGGGAACTCGGAGAGAGGGAGTACACTGACTGGTGTCTGTCACAACCGCCATGAAAGAGAGCGACACACATTTCAAATGTTTTTGTAATTCACATAATGGCTTGTCGACTCTCAGAGAATACACCTTAACTCCAAGCAGAAGCCTGGACAATTATAGTATTATCCCTGAATTGATGTTCCAAGACAACAAGCAACATTCGCACAGAATACAGTCAATGGAGGGAGGACTAGATAGATCTCCGTTATTCTGTCTTCACCCCAAGCCCTGTCAGTATCAGCCTTTCAATCCGTGTTTTTCAACCAAATAACAAACTTTATCATGCACATACCTGAGCACTCCTTTTTGTGTTTATCCCATTTTTGGGTTCCAGGGGCCAGATGGGATAGCACATACACATTTTGTCCTTCTGAACTACCTGACATCCTCTTCTTTGATCTTGATGCCCTCAGCACCAGAGGACCACATATTTTTACAGTATTCAGTGAAAACCTGAATTAGTATTAATTAAGATATATAATTGTTTTTTTAAGATATGTTAATTTTTTGGTTTTAAAAGGAATTAAGTGAGTCTACCTATTTTTGAGCCAATTTTGGAGGAAAAATTTAGATTACAGAAATTTGAATCACAAATCAATCTGGTCTATATTAAAATTTTACGTTATTACATAAACTGTGTCTGGATGAACATGTTATTATTTTAACTTGATTACCTACTCTGTAAAATGAAAGTACTGATTTCTACTGCATGGGTTCTAGTGTTCCCTGAACAAAGCATTTTAATAAGATAATGAGTATGTAGTAACAAAAAGGATTTCTCATAGAGATGGAGAACACACTAAGTTAAATCAGTTAAATGAATTTATCTGTGTACAGGGTGTATAAATGTGCACATGTATACATGTGTGTGGAGGCCTATGTTGGCTGTATTCCTCAATTGTTCTTCACTTAATTTTTTGACTTAGAGTCTCTTACTGAACTAGGAACTCACTAGTTTGCCTAGACCATTTGGCCAGTGAGTTTCAGGGACCCTCATGTCTCCATTTACTGAGGGATGGGATTATAGGTGCTGGCTGCAATGGTGGACCTTTTACATGAAAGCCAGAGATCTGGCCTTTGGTCTTCATGCTTATGTGACAAACATTTTATGGACTGAGCAACTTCCCCTGCTTCCTGAATGAATTTACATAAAAGTTTGTCACAGAGTTCAGAATATGATAATCTGAGTTGTGAGTTATGCCCTCTAAATACACATGGAATTTCCTGGATATATTTGGCCACAGAATCTGTCTTGTCCCTGGGTTCAGAAGTTACACAGCAAATTATTATTTCTGTAACATATGTTAATTTGTGAGATGGGTGTTATATATGCGGTGGAATTTATAGCTACTTGCATACCGTTTCAGTCGACTGGATTGCTCCTCTGTTGTAAAAGTGGAACAATATCCCTGCTATGGACATGTCTTCTCACTCTTTCTCTCTATACTCTGCTGTGTTTCTCAGGGGAAGAAACAAATTTTAAGGTAATTGGGCTCAATTGTTATTACCAAGCATAGTTCCAGAATGATGCTTTTTGAAGAAATAACAAAGGTGGCAATTATAGCATGGAAGATAAAAAAGAAAATAATTTCAAGAGGAGAGGAACATTCTACGTGATGAGATAAAGATAATCTTCCATATAACTCACAGACAGTTTAAATATCAGTAATTACAATGGTTTTCAGGTTTGCTTTTAAATGATCGTTCATTATAGTAATCAGGGGCATGAGAGTGAAATCTAAAACTTGGCATGACGACAGGTATTTCCATTAAGATTTACGCAGCAGAACTTATCCTCCCTTATAGGTGTGATGTGTAATACCATTCTCATTGAAAAAAAATGTGTAGAGGGCAGAATCTACCAGTCTGAATGACTGATTTCATCATATGCTTGTCAGATCATTCTGCTTTTAATATCATATTTTTATTAATTCTTTGAGAATTTCATCTATGTGTATAATGTATTTCACTCCATTCATCCCTCTAACTCCTTGCATATAGCACCCCTCTCCCAATTTCCTGTCTATTAAACTCATGGGTGTTAGAACCATCCACTGGAATGCAGCTGGCCTATTTGGGGCCACACCCTTAAAGAAAACTGACTCTCCATTCCCCAGAAGCCATCAACTGTCAATACTTCCTCAGGTAGGAGTCAGGATTGGAGAGCCCCTCCATGCTGGAAGGTTGACTGGTTAGATCTTGTGCTAGACGAGTGCACACAGCCCCAAGTCTGTGGGTTCATGAGTGCTGTGTTGACACACCTTAAAATGTACCAGGTCTCTTAGGGGAAGATATTTCTCTAAATAAATTAATGTAATATTTCATGGTTTATCTTAATTCCAGGTTTAAGAATGATTGACTTTGTAAACTTTTGACCACAGTCTTGTTTATTTGTACTGGTTTTTATGACAAAATTGTCCTGATATTCTACGTTATTTCAGAAACAATGCATTATCACCACCATGCTCCCAATTTGCTGGATTTATAACCTTGAGTCACTTTTTCTTGAAGTACTGTAAAGTGAAAATTTCTCACTTAGTTAAATGCAGAAGGATAAACTTTTGCATTCTAAAGGTCATGCTGCTCTTTATAAAAAAGATAACAGTTTATGTCAATTGTCTGTAGATAAAAAGCATTGTCTATAGATAAAAACATTATCATCATTTTTAATGTACAATTGTCTTTAGTGCACACATTTGAACTAGCATTATCATAAACTAGTTATACAGAGCACATTTTGTGTGGGGGTGAGTATGAAAGGTGTTTTAATGTAATAAATCTTTGGAGACATAACTTCTCATCTACTGAGAAGATATATTTTATCCTAATTGCTAGACAATGTTTCTGTACACGGTGTCTCACATATATAACTCTAGTATTGCCTTTATAAAGATGTAGTGTTTCCAAGCTTATTATGATAAAGATTGAGTTAAGGCCTAACAAGGACATTGCTAGTAAACAGAACATGTGGAAGAAAACAAGAAAGAAGAGAGGGAGATCTGGGATTACTTGCTATTCTTAGGAACTGCTCGAAGAGGAAAAGAGAAAATATTACCTCTATCGAAGAGTTAGAAAATTCTGTCCAAAAAACAGATGGAATAATCCACATAGTTACACTAAGAGCTCCCTGGCACTCAAAGTTGACAAAGAAATTTGGGAATTATGGCAGTATCAAGGAGCCAGAAAGTACGGTAATTTGGGGTGTCAGACAGAGAGCATCACAGTGTATGTCAAGATGGTGTTTCAGTCTGGGACATTACAGTCTAAAGGAAATGGAGATGAGACACAAGAGCCATCCATCAGCTTAGAAAATATTATTCCTTAAACCCTGACAGTGATCTTACTGTGGGATTACAATCCTAACATTAATACTGAACCCAACTAGATGGATACAGATTGTGAATAGGTATATGTGGCTATGATCAGAAGTGGTTCAATGTCTGGGGAGGTCTGAATCTGTGGCAAAGAAAAGTGACTGATGGCTGTGAAAAACCAGATAGGATGGACACTGGCCTGCAATGAAGATTAAGTCAAATTATATGGTATACACATACAGGTATATATAATGTGCATGTGCAAATATACTGAATTAGACCATGAATGCCTCACAACTATATGAAATATAGACCGTAGATAACAGTAGTGCCAGTTTTAACGATGTTGGATTGAAGACAGTGAAATTAAGGGAAGAAGCGTTTGAATTACTATCTGTATTAGTGACTAATTACTCTATAGCAAATTCTCATTTAAGAAATAATATTTATTAGTGCTTCATTTTGATGAATCTGGTAGCATTTTAGAGGGGGTTTTCTGGTTAAGGTTCACTCTAGAGCTTACAGCAAGGTACCAGCTAGGACTCCAGTCATTTCAGTATTTGATTGGAGAAGGTATTCTTCCAAACTCACATATGACTTCCACTAGGACTCAGAAGATGTGAGCTCAGTGAAATGAGCTTCTCCTCAGGCCTGGCTCCGAATGCAATAATGAACTATCTTCAACTGGCATGCCACGGAAGAGCAAGAAAGGACACAACAAAAATCTCTATAACCAAACTTCCAACCTTATCCCCCAATATTTACTACATTTCATTGTTTATGACAAGAAAAAAGGTCCAGGCTACACTCAAGGATAGAAGATTCCAGAACAGTCAGAATAAGAAGCAGTGGGGTGACTGAAGAGGAAGTCTTCCACTGCAGAGTCTTGGAAACAACATAGTGAGCAATGCTCTAAAAACTTGCTCTTAAAAGTTGTACTCTCTGTTCCTGTGCTTGGAGTTTTCTAGCCACATAGCCATAGATTTATGCTATCATAAGCCAAGAGGAATACTCATTTTCTTCTTTTTTGCTTAGTTGATAACTGTCCTTTAGAAAAAGATGAACAACTCCGGGAAAGCTAGCAAGTTCAATCTTCCTGAAGCATATTTTTTTTTCAGTATGTAGCAGCTCCTTGCTATTAAGATAAGAAATAAAATGAAACGGAGCTTTCAACCTTGCCTGTGAGGCAAGCTTTTTCCCTCTGATACTTCCTTTGTGAAATATAGATGTACGAATAAAATCAATGCTTCTTCCATAACAAAATCTGAATGAATGCATGGTATCCACTTTTGGGACCTGCATTGCACACATTTTATCTTAATTTTAGTTTGTGTGATAAGCCAACTTCAAGAGCTAAGTTACAATATTGTTTGATTTTTATGTTGGGTATAATTTTATTTTTGCTTAATTAGCTTATCACATGCTTTGATTTATTAACGTGGTGCTCCTTTGGTTTTGGCCTACTATAAAAAGGGAAAAATCAATTCTGCAAAAGTTAGTAAAATTTTAATAATTTCTGTTTCAAAACAGTAAATAAAACCCGATATCATAAATATTTAAAATCTACTTTCCTTTAAAAAATGATTGGCTTCAAGCAGTGATATTCAAGGCAGCTGCTGTAAAGACATTCTCATTGGTTTATCAAATATAAGTTTTTTCAGATAAATTATTTCAAACAACCATCCATTCCTTCATCCTGAAAATATAATACTACAAGTATATATGTTTTGTAATGTTCTAGAATTGTGGTGTAATACAAAGCTGACATGGAGCCAGTCCATGAAAGTGTATTGAAATTCATGCTGGTTTATTCAGTTAACTGTTATGCTCATTAAAATATGCAGAAATTCAACGGGGAGTTATCTCAGCTTACAACAAAATCATTCTTATTATTTCCCCCACCACTTCAGTGTTATTTACCAAAACTAACTCTTAAAACACACTTTATTTGTTCTTCAAGCATTAACCTTGCTGTATTGTAGTTTCTTCAGTTTTTAGTGGCAGACAATAATTCTTGAAATAGAAATGCCTTACTGTGCTTATAAAGCATCCACACCCAGAGCACAGATAAACTGCATGCACACCCCATGCATACCATGTGCAAGTTCCTATGGTTGGAGTTGTTAGCTAAACCAGTTCACAGTAACAATATTGTTCTGTGGAGTGAATTTTCAGTGAAACTAAGCAGGATGCCATGATTAATAGCAATTTTTTTACAACCTTTTAGTTCTTCCAAAGACAATAATTGTGTTATTACCTGTTATTTTGTATCTCATAAAATTCAATGTATTTACAAATTGTAGCTAGCTTGTACAGAGCTACATAGATGTGTGTTATATGTATACATTTTATTATGTGTGTATGTGTTTTTTGTGGCTTGAGACTGGCTTATTCTGTTTAATTCACTCAGGGACTATTTCGTCCATGGTAGTGTTCATCTGGAATTGCCAAAATTTGTCAGGAAAAGATGCAACAATACAACCTAGACTTTATATTCAGATATACTCAACAGTGTTTCCAAAAGTACTGCAAGTGATATGTTCTTAAAACAAAGGAATACAAGGTCTAGGGAGATGGCACAGTAACAATGCTTGCTTTGCAAGCAGGAGGATCTGAGTTCAGATCCCTATCATCCTCACAAAGAAATGCCAGGCTTATTCATTTGCACCTGTAATTCCAGCACTGTATGGGTTGGAGGCAGGGAGATCGCTGGGGCTTGCTAGCTGCCATCCTACCTCCAGCTTCAGTATGAAAACCTGTCTTAAGAGAGCCAGGCAGATGGAATAGGACATCTGATGCCCTTTAACCTCTACATGTGCGTGTACACCACACACACACACACACACACACACACACACACACACCCCACAGAGGAATGCAGATCATTTATATTCTTGCATTTAATTTAAATTTGTAGTCCTGTGTCCTATACTATCCTGTGTTCTTGGTTAGAGAGAATGCCTATCTTTTTCTAGGATTTGCTAACAACATAATGCTCTATCATAATTCACACACATATTGGATGGATTTTTTTTTTCCTGTCAGCTATTCTGATCTCTGAAAATTTCATAGGCTTTGCCGGTTTTCCTAGTCAGGTCCTCTGGTGTCAGCTACAGAATGATACACTTTTCTTTTGATAAACCTCTGGCTATGAGCTCAGATATGACTAATTCAAGGAAATTGGTGTAATATTAGGAGTTTATTGGAACCATCTGTATACAGGGACAACTGGAAAAAAAAAACTTAATTACACATAAAAAAACATGTGAGTCTTGTGAATGGGTCATTCAAAAGAACAAGATGTATGTAAACACAGCTTCTTAGCTGCATACCACATATTTCTAAAGTCAACCACTCCAGAGTACCCCAAAAGGAAATGTGACAGTCTGTGCCAGGCCACGTGTACAAGATGGCCTTGGCTCACTCAACTGTCAATTTGCTTCTAATTCCTTAAATAAAGGTCAATGTGCCAAGTATGCACTATCCTGAGATGGAACAGCACAGACACTGTCCTTGTCCCTTCTAGAGTAAGGTGCCCTACAGTGCTTGTACTTTGTGGTACAATTGATGCTGGAGGCATAAAGCTCCAGGTTCTCTGAGCTACGATAGAATGTGGTACTTACACATACAAGGCTTGATTTGCCCAGGGCAGCTTTCCTGAGGCTTGAGAGACCAGCTGGCTTGCCATGGATATTGTACTATCATGCATTCTCGCTCTCTTAGCTTGCCAGTTACGTGGTTTTGTTTCATCGGACTGCATCTAACAATGCAACAGGTAGTGCAAAGTATTCTATCATAGACGGATCTGCCTGGAACCCTGTTGAAGAACACTTGTGAGCTCTGCAGTTGAGTTTGCCTAAAATCTCTCATCATTTTGGGAATACTTGCAATCCTAACCCTGAGAAATATTTTTCTCTCAAATATTCACAAAACTCTTTGCTCATGTGACAAACAATTACAACTTAAACACCCACTGAAAGGAGTCTATTCAATGGTGCACACTGAAATTGTAAATTCATGAAAATTTTTACTAAACATAAGCCCCAGGGGCTTCCTAAGCAGAGTGCAGGAAGTGACACATGAGTTCATGTCTCAGTATCCACAGTCCACTATTGCACTGCTTTCAGGTGACTATGTATACAATTCTAGACCAAAATCACTTTACAGAATTTTGAAAATATGATGAAAAATCTATTTTTCTAAATTTAGTTTCTCTTTGGGTTCTGTCTTATGTACTTCCTTCTGGGTGTGTTTGGACCTGTTAGGATTTTAAATTATGACCCCTGCCCCCAAATTCATATGCTAACATCCTTCTCCAATATATAATCTTATTTGGAAATAGGGTCATGGAAGATACATTCAGTTCATATGAGGCCAGTATGAGAGGCCCAGATCTAGTGTGACTGGCACACATGCACAGAGGGAAAATTGGGGAATGAAGAGGAGTATCCATCCAGGGAAAACACTGTATGACACATATGAAAAAAGAAAAGACTGGGCTCTTCCTACAGACCTCATGAGGAACAACCCTGCTGGCAACATGATCTTTTATTTCATGTGTCTAGAACTTTGACACAATACTATTTTATATTTTAAGAGCACAGTTTGTGCTATTTTGTTACAGTAGCTCTAGGAAACTAAACTTTATCTTCAGTGTTCTGAACTTTGATCATGCTTTGGTCTGTATTTGTCAGAGGATCTGTTTTGATATGGAAACACATGTCCTACCATTCTGGAATGGTCTTTATATTTTCTTTCATTATGCCTGTAGCAAGCTGCTTCATGAAGAGTTAATAGGTTTTGTGACTTGATGACTTGTGGCATACTTCTAGAGTTAATGTTCAATGAAAGAACAAAAGAACTATGTGTACCCAGAAGGCAAACTTCTGGGGCAGAACATGTGTTCTTAAGTTACTGAAAAACTCAGGGTGGGCTGAAACTATTTCAGGAAGCAGACGTTTCTGACACATTAATTTAGTTTACAGGTCATTTTGTCTGATAATATCTATACATTGTATTCCTTAACTTGTTATTCTATGTAACTTGTTATTGTATGTCTCTCCACAATATTTCCTGTAAATTCAGCTCATCCATTATTTTAGTACTGAGTAAAAGCTCCAGACTGAGAAGGATCTGCATCTGCAGATCATGAGTCTCAGATCCTTCACTTACAGCTTCATCTGTGTCTTCCTGTCCTTTCAAGTCTCTACTCACTCAACTACTACAATGTCTATGGTAAGTTGTTATCCTTCATTTTCTGTTTTCTTCTTGCAAAATGTGCATTCAGATTCCTATGGAGTTTCATCCAATCAATTCAAATATATTTTCTGTGCAATTGCTTTTCCAATGACCGCTTTTTCTCAATTTTATATTCTAGTACTTTTTGTAATATATTTTCATTGAGTAAATTAAATCAAAGAACTCTTTCTTGTCTGGAATTTTTCTTTGCTCCTATTGTATGGAGTTTGTTGCTATTGTCTATTTTATTTTGTTTCTAAAATTTTAGTTCATAGTTCAGTGGCTTGGAATTTGGTTTGGATTCATTTTGGGAGGCTCACCTGATCTTGGCTTGGTGTGCTCTTGTCCCTGGGAGGGCCTCCAGCAAGACAGAGAGGCTGCTCTCTGCTTCCCAGCTTCTATCATTCTCCAGTCTGCTACCCAGGAAAGTTCACAAGAAGTTGGGTGTGATTTTACCTCAAATCCATAGGAGTGTTCTTCGGGCGTATTTTCTCTATCCTTCTACCACAGGTTTCTTTTCACGGTCATTAGTTAGTTCATGTTTCTAAATGAAATAAGCAAATCATGTCCTACTTAAATTTTCCATGAAGAGTTAGCCAATCATGTTTATTCAATGTAGGTTTCACTTTCCATCTTGTTTCCTGGACACCACGCATGACTACGTTTCCTACTGCATTTCTGGCTGATCCTTTTTGATCTCCCGTGCTGGTGCTCTGCAGCCATATCTCTGCATACTGATGACCCACAAATAGCCAAGGCTTAAAACTCTCAACTCACCCTTTATTTATTTCTTCACATTAAGGTACTTTATTATCTCACTCAGGAAATGTTATATGTACATGGCCTCCACATTTATTCTCCAACTTAAATTTCTCACCTGAATTCTATGCACACATCCAACTGGTCAGTGATCTTGTTAGCTTGAACATCTATTGCAGACTCTAGACTTGAGTTTCTAAAGTAGAGAACTCCAGTCTTAGGAGTCCATCTCATTCCTATTGAAGTCTTTTCCATTTTCTGAAATAGTAACCTCAGTTTTTCAGTTCTTAAACCAAACCCTTAGTGTCACCATGACTTTTTTTCCCTCTCAAATCGTATCCAAACCATTATCATAATTGTTATGACTTTCGATACGTGTCCAGAGTCTAATAAATGCAGATTTTAGAAACCTGGCCAAATAACCACAGTTCTTTCCAAGAGTATAACAATAGTTTCTAAAATGCTTATCCTTAATCTGTCTTACTCCAAATCATAAATTCAACAAGAATGAATATATAGAAATTTACTATGAATCCAGAAATACTGAGTTATTAACACAATGGCACAAGATTTATCAATAGAAGGGAGAGACTGGAAATCAATTAGTTCAAATGGAAAATTGATAAATGTCTAAAGTTTTTTTTTTCATCTAGAAAAAAACATGCCAGTCCCCACACAAACATTAATTTTAGATAAATTATAGAACTAAATGTGAAAGGAACAGTTTTGAGGGTAAGAAATCTGAAGCCCTTACTTTCCTCTTTTAATAGAATATTTAGGAGACTATCATTATTTTATAGTTCAAAAAAAGCCACGAATGAAATGATCATGTATTGCATTTTATTAAAATGTTATAAAAATTACCAGGACAGCTGAGATTGTTTATATGTGTAAAACTAAAAATTAGAAAATATAACATATTAGCCTACTAAATTTAGAATTCATAAACGGATCAGAATGAGAAAAACTGTCAAAAGTCATAGAGGGGAAAGATAATTCAATGAGAACAATGTATTTGTCTGTTTTATTAGGGTAACAATAAAATATCTCATTCTGACAAGACTTAAAATATTACAAGTCAAATATAGATGAATATATTTAATCATAGTTACTTATTTCTAAGAAACATGAAATGATGTAATTTCTTTGAGAAAGAACCGACTCATCCATAAAACTGGAATCTCTAGCATGCTAGGGAACTAGGGCTGAAGATGGCACTCTTCAGGAACTATTGGAGTGTTCAATATAATGGTTCTGTGTATGTAGGCTTGGTGTGACTCAGTCCTCTTAAGAATCACAAAACCATTTCTGGCAAGGATAGCTTTGACTCACACACCCCATCAAAAAATGACACTAACGTTTTAAATTTTTTTAAGACAGATCTAGAATATTTGTATAGTGTCACAAAAGTAATGACATTTCATCTGAAGAAACATGTAGATCTAGAATTTTAAGCATGGTTATATGCCTTAGATATTGTGTTAAGGAGCTGGGCATGGTGGTACACACCTTTAATCCCATCACTCAGGAGGAAGAAGCAGAGGCGGGTGGATCTCTGAGTTCAGTTAGAAACCAGCTTCAGCTACATAATGAATCCCAGGCCTTTCATAAATACATAATGAGAAACGTCTGAAAAGAGGGATGGAAGGAGGACAGGAGGGGGACAAGGAGACTGGCCAGGGATTGGAGGGGGAGAAGCAGCTTCTGAAATAGAGTATTAGTGAGGAGAGGAGATAAGCTAAGCTGATTCTCAGTTTTATCATGGCATGGAACCTGCTTTGAGTCCCAAACCAGCCCTCCAAGAAAGGGCCACTGCAAGGTCTGGTGATTGGTTCAGCAGAAGTCAGTTTTAGTTCTTGCCATCATTGCTAAGTGTGGGTTTTTCACCTTGTTGCTAAAATTCTTTCTAGGAAGTGTGATGGGCGAGTTCCCCTCCTCTCTAGGTCAATAATGACAAAGCAAGGTATAATTTCACCTAACTAGGAAATCAGAGTTTATTTGGGCTGGCTTACAGAGCAATGGGTGAGGGGGTTACAGGTGTGCAGAGGAGGAGTCCCCTACTGAGGCCATGTAGCAAATTCTACATCCCAGCAGGGACCTCGGGGCCTCTCGCCAGCTTCCTCTGCTCCTTTGATTGGTTAGAAGGCATGACTGACCCTCTCTGCCCCTCCCTTCCTGCCCAGCACCAACAATCAAGTTTCTGATGATTCTAGCCGGCAGATGCAACCAAACTTGGGAAAAAAAGTCTGTCCAGTACAGTTTGCCAATTCAGCTTGCACCTGAATTGGTCGACACAATGCACCTACTTAAAAATCCATTCTGGGGCTGGAGAGATGGCTCATCAGTTAAGAACATTTGCTGTTCTTCCAGAGGATGTAGGTTCAATTCCCAGCATCCACATGTCTACTAACAGCTGTTGTTAGCTCCAGTTCCAAGGGATATGCTGCAAAGGGTATCTGCAGGTTTTGCACAAGGATGCACGTACACACACCCAGGCAATACACTCCTACACATAAAAAATAAATTTAAAAATGCATTCCAATTTGAACATTGTTTTTCTAAAAGAAAGGCCAATGAAACTTTAATAAACAGGGTACCAATTTAAAAAGTAATAAAATCATGGTTTTGGTGTTCTCTAATGAGCTGTAGCTTGCATTGATTGAAGGTTTCCTAAGGCTTTATTTTCTTCTTTATTTCATGCTCCATTCTATAATTGAAGAAGCATTCATTTCAATGCCTTTTCTACATAAAACCATAAATATTTGCGCAACTGTGATGAACTGCTGAGTTTGGTAAGTTGTGCAATTAAAATTAGACGACAGTTTTGAAGGTAAATGTCTAACTTACTTATAACCTTGATATTAGTCTTGAATTGTCCCTTCAGCATGAATATCAGCAAATGGTCTTTCAGTAATGCTGGACATGTAAATGTGATAGAAGCTACTGGAATTCCAAACGTCTGCTTGCTTACAAAAAAAACTCTATTTTTATTATGTCACTTCCAATAAAATGACCTAGAAAAAACGTGAGCCCCTATGTATATTTATGTCCAAAGACCTGATACATTTATCAAAAATATAAAATAGGTAATACTTTTAAATGGATAGTGAAAAACAAATTCCTTCTGTTTCCATTGATTTCAGTCAAGTAGAATTTCTCCTCATTTGTAATAGATTTCTCATTTTTCAGTAATGCTTGCCACCATATTTGCCAGTAAATAACCATGCCCTTTGAAGCTTCATAGAGTGTATGAAGGAATATAAAATCAGGATGCACTGGTCAGTCTACATTTCAGTTTTTCAAAAATGTTTCTATGTGACTCAGATGCTAATAATGGAAGGTTTATTTACAGAGAATGTCAGTCAGTTTTCATTATGATCATTTAAATAATATTATCTCAGTTACTGCTATATATAAGTAGCATATGATTAAAATAGGGTTTTTATATACAAAAAGGATTTAGAGATTTTTGAACCATATCAATAATTTTGGATTTCTTCCAGGAGGTAACTCTTAATTATAAAAACAATAAGAAATAATTCTGATTTTTAATTTTACTCTAGGAATTATGGGCTTTTCAACATTTGGGGAAGGGTTGAATTCTAGTTTATATTTCAAAATAACTTAACAAATAACAAAGAATTATCTCTGAAGCTCATTGCACCGAAGTGTTAACCTGGGTTGCTGACAATATGTTCTAGTGAAAAGGCTCATTCATTTATGCATCAAAGACTTATCAACTGAGTTAATTAAGCATAAAGCAGAAAATATCTTTGGAGCATTGTTTGTAGGACCTGTCTGGTTTTGTTGTTGTGAGCCACTGCATATAATATTTGTGACAGTCACTGGGTTATTGACAACTGTACAATTCTTCAAATATGAGAATTTGATGAATATCAAGAGGCCACAATTCCAGGTCCTATAGTTCTTAGAGGTCTGTTTGCACCATGGAAGAAGACTTTACAGATGAAGAGACTAAAAGCAGAGGGAGAAGATGTTGACAGTGCTTTGTATTTTAACTGGGAAGGCCATGTAGGGAAGTGTTTCCATTATGCTCAGCTTTCACAGAATATGCTTTGGCAACACTGCCCAATTGGATGGTGGATGGATTTGTGATTCTAAGATTCCAAAGAGATGCCTTAAAAACTATACAAACAATATCTTTTGACAGCTATGTACAAAAGCACATGTTCCCATGACTTTTAATTAATTCTATGCCATTCATGGGAAGCACTCTAGAGAGAAGTACCTGAAGGTTTGACAAGGTTCTTAAAAAGCTGTAATAAGTAATGCACATATCATATTTGATACTGTCAAGCATACAAAAAGTTCCTTCATAAATTCCCTTTTTACTTATTTTCATAAATGAGTATATTTTATAAGGTTAAAAAATGACAATCTTTAATCTACAATGTAACAAATACTTAAGTTCTATTTTTAACAAAGTTATTTTAAGATTCTCCCATATACATATTACTCCTTATTCTGAAAAGTTTTGGTATAATGTGCATGGTGAAATACACTCATTGGTTTATTGGAAGATTTAATGTATCCTTGACATTTCATACCTTCTTCAATCTCTCTCCAGTTTATTTACTTATTATTTTTTGAATCATCTAGTTTTTATTGGTGGTTTTAATGTACTTTGGTTGGTGGTACTGATTAACTTTTTGTCTTGAAAAGGTACAATTATGAAGCTAATAATCAATTATACATATTAAGCTTATAGCCTCCTTAAGAATATGGCAGAGTATCCACTCAATAGCTGTTTGGTGACAGAAAAATTAATGGTTATAAATCCAAATACTTCCTATAGAAACATAGAAAACTGTGAACTAAAGTTACAGATCCTTATTTTAGTGCATGATCCATATTTTAATATTTCTATATTTGCCTACCTAAAGTAAGAATGAAGATGAAAATTATATATTTACTACATTTTGTTTAAAATTCACACAACTTTTTCTAAGGAAATGACATGTAAATACTATTAAAGATTTTAGATAATAACAAGATTTAAACATGCCATTTGTTAAAACAGTCATTATTGATTAGTTGATCAATATTCTATAGTTTTCCTTTATAAATAGGACCAATTCTAAATGAACAAAATTGTTACATGTCTACCATAATGTTGAAGTGTTGAGATTGGCACTAATTACATGATAGTGAATGTATAGCTACGATAAATTATATATATATATATATATATATATATATATGTCTATCTCTGTATCTTTGTATCTATGTATAGAACAAGATGGACAAAGAGACAGAGATAGAAAGATTTTTATTTGCATATTATTATATAAATAGCAGAAATAAACATAATCAATTAAAAAGGAGTTACCATAAAATATTTTCTCCTTTCCTTTCTTCTCAAGACCTATTTCCTTTAAAAACATTTATTGATTTATTCAGAATTTCTTAGGATGTGTTTTGACCATATTCAGACCACTTCCCATATAGCCTTTCAAATCCACATCTACTGCTGCTCCTCCATCATTTAATACACTTTATTTTGACTCTTTGATAGGATATTTGAGACTTTCATACAATATATTTTGAGCATATTTAGATCCTCTCACCTATCCGTAGTCCCTTACTACACCCCACTGAATTTCAGGTATCCAATATATAAGGACTGCAGCATAAAATCTCTGTCCCCTGATTCCCTTTAAGTAGGTACATTCACTGTAGCCTGGTCCACCTAACAATAGTCTTACCCTTAAAGGAGACTGACTCTCATCTTTCAGGAGCAATCGCTTGACAACACTGCCTAAAGAAAGTTTGGAGCTTTTATCCACTTCCCCATACTTATGGTGGGATTTTTGTCTGCTGGATCTTACGGGGTATGTGTACATTCTGTTAAAATTGCTATAAGTTCACATGAGTAACTGACAGCTGTGTGGAAAATTCTGTTTCCTTGTGGTCATTCAGCACTTCTGGCTTTTACAATCTTTCTGCTCTGCTTTCCCAATGATCTCTGAGCCTTGGAGGCAGACGTTTGATATAAGTGTCCTATTTAGAGATAAGCACTCTGCATTCTCTAATTCTCTCCACCTAGGCCAGGTGGTTCTCTGTGTTAATCACAATCTGCTGCATAAGGAAGCTTCTCTGCTGAGAACTGAGGGGTGAATTTTATAACAAGAAGCCATTTAGGGAAAGTTTAATCCTTTATATATTTACCATAATAATGGCGCTATGCTCTCCCCTGTGGCCTCTGACCTGTCTAGCCTCAGGTTCCTAGGCCTGATATCAGTGTCAGGTATGGGTTCCATTCTATGAAAACAGATTTAAGTCTAATTAGAAAGTTATTGGTTACCTCCATAATATTTGTGCTGCTGTTGGAACACTAGACGTATCTTGCTTGACCAGTTAAGCTCTGAAGATTCACAGCTGAGTAGAGTTATTAATCAATTTTCTCTTCAGGTAGCATGTATAGGCCCTTACAGCACTATTAGATCTAGCCAGTAAAGAAGAGATTCTGATGTCAGTACCACTTTGATTTCTCTTCTTTTGTTCTACAGCTTATGCATGTACTGTCTTCAGTAATAGGCTCTTACTGTCAAGCTCTGGTGGGTAATCAAGAGCAGAAGGGGGCCATACCAACTATTATTTGAGGGACTATGGATCCCCTGGACAACAATTTCAAAAGAGGGAGTTCATTTCTGGCCTTACACTTTTACTTCACTAGCCTATGGTGTTTAGTGGGACTGTGTCCCCTGTAGTATTATAACTCCAATCATTATTTTTTTTATCATGTGTATGTATGTACTTTAAGAGCTTTTATAGTAGTAGGTTTCCATATGGCTTTTTCTTATGGTGTTCTTTGTTAGTTATTCCTCCCATGTTTCCTAATGGACCCACTCCATTTAGCCCTACCTTCTCTATAGTTGTCCTCTCCATTTTCAGATCACTGTATTCTAACTCCCCTCCCAGGAAGAGCCCACCCAGGGCTACTTATTAGTTTCCTGATCTCTCTGGATTTTCAAATTGAGGTTTTTCTGTTTGCTTGGTTGGTTGGCATGTGTGTGTATGTGTGTGTGTGTGTGTGTGTGTGTGTGTTCTTTTTGAAACAGGTTCTCCCTGTAACCCTGGTTGTCCTAGAATTCACAGAGATCCACCTGCCTCTGCCTCCCAAGTGCTGGGATTAAAGGTGTCACCTAGATTTTCAAACTGAAATATGCATGTTTAAGATTTCCAAGCTATCATAGAGCTATGTGAGAGATCATGTGATGTTTGTCATTTTGGAACTGGGTTATGTCACTCAGGATGATCGTTTCCAGTTCCATTCATTGCCTCTGAACTTCACAATTTCATGTTTTATATAATAATATTCCACTGTCTATATGGACCATACCTTCATTAACCATTCATCAGTTGATGACATCTAAGTTGTTTCCAGTTTCTGACTATTATTAAAAGGGGAAAAATGAACATGGATGAACAGGTATGTCTATGATAGAGTAAGCAGTTTTCTGCTCTATGCTCTGAGGTGGTGTGGCTGGGTCACACAGTAGATGAACTGTGAACTTTGTAAGGCATCTCCACATTAATTTTCATAGTGGCGCCCTCAGTCTGCACTACCACTCTCAGGTGTATTCATCCTACAGATTCATAGCATGTGAGGCCTTTCGTTTGTCTATCTTCTTCAGTGTCTTAAAGCTTTCTCTTTGTCCACATCTATACCAGCAATTGTAATTGTTTGATTTTGGATCTTAGCCTTCTTTGACTGATAGAACATGAACTCTCAAAATGTTTTGAATTTTCATTTCACTGAAAAAATGTCGAACATTTTCGGAGTATTTATTGGCCATTTGCCTTTCATCATTTGGGAACTTTCTGTTCAGCTCCTTGCACCAATTTTGAGTTGGGTTGTTTGTTTTCATGCTGTCCCATCAGTTCTTTCATTGTTCAAGATTATTTGGACTGTTATTGTTTTTTTGTGGTATATTCACTAGAAATTGGTGATTAATTTTTCAATTTCTGTGAAGAACTGTGTTTGAATGTTAGTGGGTATTGCATTGAATCTGTAGATTTCTTTTGGTAGGATGGCCATTTTCACAATATTAATCCTACTAATCCATGGACCTTTGATATCTTTCTATCACCTGGTACCTTCTTCAAATTTTTTGTCCAGTATCATAAAGTTATTATCGCATAAGTTTTTCACTTACTTAGTAAGATTTATTTAAAGATACTTGATGGATTCTGAGGTTATAGGAATGGGATCAGTTTGCTGATTTCCTATTTGGTATGTTTATTGTTGGTTTATAGGAAGGCTGCTGTTTGGAGGTATTAATTTTATACTTTACTATCTTGTTGAATGTGTTTATCAGGTCTAGGTGTTTTGGTGGAATCTTTAGGATCTTTTACATATAAAGCCATATCATCTGCAAATAAAGATAGTTTGACTTCTTTCCAATTTGTATTCTCTTCACCTCTTTCAATTGTCTTATTATATTAGCTAAAACTTCAAGTATGATATTAAAAAGGAATGGAGAGATTGGACATCCTTCTACTGTTCCTGATTTCAATGGGAATGCTTTCTATTTTTTTCCATTGAGTATGATGTAGGCTGTGGGCTTTTTGTACATTGCCTTTATGATGTTGAGATATGTCTCCTGTATTCCTAGACTCTCCATTACTCATGAATGGATGTTGGATATTGTCAAAGATTTTTTCTCTATCTAATGAGATCATCATGTGATTTTATCATTGAGTCTGTTTATGTGGTAGATTATATTTATTGATTTATGTGTGTTGCATCATCTCTGGTTTCTGGAATGAAGCCAACTTGACCATGATGAATGATCTTTATGATATGCTCTGCATTTGGTTTGTACTTTAAAATGTTGTATTTGTGGCTTTATTTTATATATATGAGTGTATGGTGTGCATGTTTGTAAGTGCACCTGTGTAATTGCACCTGTGTCGCACAGTGTCCATGGAAGCCAGTAGAAGGTGTTGGATTCCTTTTGCACTGCAGTTAAAAACAGTTGTTAGCCACCATGTGAGTGCTGGGAATTAAACCCAAGTCCTCTGTTAAGCCATCTCTCCAGTCACCTTGCAAGTATTTTATAGAGATTTTTTTGTATCTATATTCATCAGAGAGACTGGTTTTTAGGATAATACTTCAGTCCCCCTAAATTTATGAAGATTTATTTTCTGTCCTAATATGTGGTCAATTTTGGAGAAATGTTCCATGGAATGCTGAGAAGAAAATGTATTCTTTGGTGTTTAGGTAGAATGTTCTATGGATGCCTGTTAGGTCCATGTAATTAATGGTGTCATTTAACTCCAGGGTTTCTCAATTATTTTTTGCCTGTTTGACCTGTCTATTAGGGACAGTGTAGTAGTGAAGTCAGCCATATTCACTGTGTTGGAGTCAATGTGTGATTTTAGATCTAGCAAAGTTTCTTTTAGAAAATTAGGTGCCCCTCTGTGTAGGGCATATATATTTAGGATTGTTATATTTTCCTGGTGTATTTTTCCTTTAATGAGTATGAAGTGACCTTCTCTATTTCTTCCTACCAACTTTAGTGCAAAGTCCATTTTTCAGATATTAGAGAAACTATAGCTGCTTCTTTCTTAGTTCTATTTGCTTAAAATATCTTTTTTTCATCTTTCTACCTTAAGATTTAGTTGAACATGGTTTTTGAGGTATGTTTCTTTGAGGCATAAAATAGGTGGATCCAGTTTCCTAATAGGATCAAACAAACTTTATTTTAAATTGTACAGAGGAATTGAGACCATTATTATTGATAATTATTAATGACCAAGATCTATTTAATTCCTATTATTGGGGTAGGGCTGTTTTCTTAGACCTCTTTTGATTTATTTATTCTTTGTGCCTTCTTGAGAGTGTTTTATTTTCTCCTCAAATCAAAGTATTTAATTGAATATTCTCTGTAGAGTTTATTCTGTGGATCTAAATTCCTTAAATTTGTTTTTAATCATGGAATTTTTATTTTTCCTTCAAGTACAGCTGATAGTTTTATTGAGTATAGTAGTCTGGACTTGAATCTGTGTTTTTTTATTACTTGTAAAACATGGGTCCAAGCGTTTTGGCTTTCATAATTTGCATTGAAAAGTCAACTGCTATTCTGATGGGCCTGTTCCTACATATGACTTGTTATTTCTGTCTCACAGCTTTCAGTATGTTCTCTTTGTTCTGGACATTTAGTGTTTGGCCTGTTACAGAATGTGGGAAGTTTCTTTTTCGGTTTAGTGTCCTTGGTTTTCTGTATGCCTCTTGAACCTTGGTAGCTTTCTCTTTCCCTATGTTTCGGAAATTGTTCTCCATGATTTCATTAAAAATACTTTTTGTGCCTTTTCCTGGATGTCTTGTCCTTCTTCTATGCCTGTGATTTATAGATTTTGTCTTTTTTACAGTATCCCTGTGGTCTTGCAAATTCCATTCCTGTTATTTTGGATTTAACGTTTTCTTTGAGCAATGCATTTCCCCAAGCTTGTCTTCAGGAGCACATATTCTCTGCTCCATTTCCTCCCCTTCCTTCCTGTGTACTTCCTCTAAGCTTTTTGTTTGATTTGCTGAGCTTTTCATTTTTGAGAATTTTTTTTCAATTTGATCTTTCTTCAGAGATTCTATGAATTTTAATTCCATATTTGGAATTGCTTTGCTTATTTCGTTCAACAGTTGTGCCTTCACTGTCTCCACTGCATCTTTTATTCATATCTTCTCTGAGTTTCTTGAACATATTTATAATTGCTATTTTGAGATCATTATCTTGTGTATTCATTGCGATGTCATTTTCACAAAACGTTAGGATGAGTTGCTAATCTCTGTAGAAGACATATTATCTTGTTTATTTACACTGTTTGTGTTTTTTTGATGAGGCCTGGGCATCTGGACTTGTATCATTGATGTTGTTTCTTTCTATGGGTAGATGATCTCATCTTTGTTGAATGGTTGTTTGCATTTTTGTTTATTTCCTCAACTTTTCAGGTTGAGTAGTGCTTGGTGTTCAATTTTGGGGTCACTTTATGTTGATGTGCAAATAGAATTCAGGAAGTGTTCTCAGTTGTGCCAGGAATAGGTGTGACTTTTGAGTTGAGGCTTCAGGTTGATTCTTCATTGTCCTGGAACTGGGTGGTTGCTAGGTGATCAAGTTGGCTGTCATGTCAAGCTGTGATTTCACAGGTCTTTGGGCACAAGGATACTAGTAACTCTAGCCAGTCTAAGAGCTCAAATATTAAGAGTTCAGAGCAGTATGGGAAGGGAAACTCTCCAGGGCAGGTCTGGGAAAGATCCTAGATCTAGGAGTACACAAGTGTCCTAACTTGCAACTTATTTTTTGAAAAGAAGTTTCTCACTGAACCTGGAGCTCAGCATGGCTAGACTGGCTGGAATGTAAGTATGAAGAATTGTCCAGTCTCTACTTCCCAGTGCTGGGATTACAGGTGCACACTGCATGCCTGGCTCTTATGTGCGTACTCAGGTCCTCATACTCAGCAGCACTTTACCCACTACACCATCTCCCTGCCCTTTGTTTGATTTTGAGACAAAAACTAATGTAGTCCATGCCAGCCTTCAATTTGCTATACAGCTGAGAATGAATTTGAACTTCAAATCTTCTGCCTCTACCTATAGACTGTTGGGACAGAAGATGTGTGTCACAATACTTTGTTTCTACTATATTGAAGATGAACCCACTATTTTGTGCATGTTAGGCAAGCAATCTGCCAACTGAGCTATGTCTCAAGACCTACATGTTTTATCAAGCATGAAATATTAATGCAGATAAGCTTCACTTTATGCATACTTTTATACTTCCTTAACTAACAACTAGATGTGATTGACTTTTGAATATTAAAGTATTAAGTTCTCTTCTTATATTTTACTTGTTTTAGTCAATAGAAGTTGACTACCATCTGTGTAAAGATCTCATATTCTATGGATACTTAAAATTTCTATGTAATGTGAGTAGCATTATTTATTATGGTCTAAGGTTTTTAGTCGATAAGCATTCTCTATTTTATGTAGAAAGGTGTGATGAGGTTTATTTCTTCCTGTCTTCTGCATGTATTTGCTTGGATAGGAATCAATGCTTTGGGAATTGGCTACCAATGCAGCTATTTATATATTTCCATTCCTTACATTGGTTCTTTTGCTCAAAGCTATGGTGATGAACAAAAAGATTGAATGATTTGTCTTGACCTAAAAAATACATTGAAATCGAAAATCATTTTAGCTAAACAGAAGGGGGCTTTGAAAAGCCTTAAATATCTGTATTGATTTTGTACCTGGAAGCTGAACTCTATGATCACTATTCAGTTTCTCCACAGCACCTGAAGAAGGTGGGATAACCAGTTTTCAATTCCTAAAGGCTAGGATTAGACAATAATTCTATTAATTAGTGAACTGTATTATACGTCCATCATTTCCTGAATTTGAAAGAGGGAAAAGGAGATAAACAAATAAAAAACCTAGTAAGACAGAAAATTAAGACAGTGTCGGGAATGCTGAGGAATTTCGTAGACATTTACACTTGAACAGCGTCATTCATGAGGAAACATCAATGCCTAACTCACACTGCTCATCAGAAAAGGCTCTGGGGACTTCCAGAATCCAAAGATGCTCAAACAGCATAACTCACAGATTGCAAGTAGAATTTATTTGGAATAGGATATGGAAATAACTACATTTACCCCCAATTTTTAGGAGATATAAACCTACAGTGAGAGTTGAGAACCACTGATCAAAACCAGTGGAAAGAATAACACAAGGTCTTTCAAGAATTCACAGTCTGACTCCATAGGTGTGTGGTGGGAACTGACAGCATAAGGAAGAGCCCTGCCTCAGTGGCTCCCTTCTTCCATTCTCTGCTTCTCCAGAAACTTCATTTCCCTTTCTTCCAGGGAAGTGACTATTATCAGCTCTATCACATACATTGAATTGCTAAGGGTGACCATTCGTTTGTGTATCTCTGTCTTCATCCAAAGGGAATTTCTGCTTTACTTTTATAAACAGCTGTGGAAGGGAAGACAGGAAGCAGGAGCAGCAGGGGAGAAGGCATTCGGTAACGCAGACCTATCAGAGGCCAGTAAAAGCTGTGGTCCTTCCCAAGAGCTCTAATTTGTTGCAGAGACTGGGCATTTAGACTTACCATTAAATAATCACTGAATGAGGGATGCCCCAGAATGGGAATGTGGCATTTTATTAGATGACAACTGAGTCCCATCAGGCAGGAGCACAAACAAAAATAAGAGAGTAACTCAGTCCTAAAGCAGGACGTGGGTAGCACAAAATAGGATTCACTGAAGTCTATGCCCCTTGCTGCTTAGGATTCATATCACATAAGGTTATGGGAAACTGAACGAGCAGTAAAGGGGACAAATGACAGGTGTTACCACTGCAGCTGTGATTGGGGTCATAACTGACCCTCATCACCTCTGCCCAGTACCATTGGTCTCAGCCTCTTCTTTCCCTAAATGTGGTATTTATGGAATACCTGGGTTCTCCCTCATTCTTGGGTAGGATGATGTTTTCAGGTTGTTGTTGTGAAGTTTGTCTGTTTACCACTAAAATGGTATTAGTGGTATTTACAACATAGGGAATACATAAGCAGGTGCCAAATACATTCTTTCTTGCCCTTACTGTGTCACAGCAATACTTTCTTCTGGTAACAGCTTGTTCTATCACAGTGAGTCTAAGCATCTAAAAGAGTTCCATAGAAACAGGCCACTGAAGCGCTGTGTCCTTGATGAACCTCCTGTGTACTTTGATAAATGGGATTTTTCTTACCTCAGAGTCCAGAACACACTTGTAAAGAGTATGTATTTTGCTGCTGATGGTGGTGGTTAGTTTCTCTACTTACTCTCTTTCCTATTTACTTTATTCACTTTGATCTGAAACCAAATGAAGAGATTATTAATACAGAAATAAGTACACTGGTTCCCCGTGCCCTGTTTTCCTTCTTCAGGATGATGTGGTAGGAGCTAGACAGATAGGCTGGCAAGTGAACAGAATAGTTTTCTTAAGGAAAATGAGAATATTAAAATTATAATTAGGAGCTTATAATCTTCCCACTTGTCATGTAGTTCCCTATCGAATGGGGCAACTTTATCCTCTTCATGAAAATATATCTTTCCAGAATAATATTCCATAATGTATAGAATGCTATATTTTCTTTATCTGTCTGTAAAACATTAATGTCATAGAAAATGAGAGCAGAACAGCAGTTATTAGAGACTGAAGAGAACGGAGATGGAGTGGGGAGAGGACACTCAATGCATGTAATACTATTTTTTCTTTAAAAAATATTTATTATTTGTATTTCTTATGTGTGAGTATATTGCCTGCATGTGTGTAAGTGCACCCGTGTCCTGCAATGCCCATGGAAGTCAAAAGAGGCCATGTTTCCTTTCATTTTTGTGACTCCTATATTGTTTATAATAATAATAATTGTGTATTTTTGAACTGTTGTGAAAAAAGTAATGAAGATGAAATTCTCAGAGAGAATGCCCACTTCAGTTTTCCAAAGGTCACATGACAGTCACCTGTTCACTCACACAAATCATAGCACACTGCTTCCACCGCTTCCCACTGCCGCCGTTTCCCCGTGATTTCCGTCGAGTCTTGCCTTCCATGCTCAGTTATCCTCGCTCTGTTTCTGTCACCAATTGCCTCCACTTTTTCATCTTGATACCTTTAACTCAGAAATTAATAAACTATGGATCACAGGCCAAACCCAGATGGTTGCCTCTGATAAGTAAATATTTTTGCAGCATTCTGTACTTCCTAAGTCAATGGCTACGTTCCCATTGTAAAGGCTGAGAGAAGTGGTTGTGATGGAAACCTTGGTCTGTAAGACCTAAACTTGCTGCTATCTGATCCGTTTTTATGAATTATCACTGCCTCAATATCTTCCAAACACTCCTCTTTACATGCACAAGCTCGCCATTTGAATTACCTTCACTCGGCTCCACCCATGGTAAATAAACTTCTATTGTTGAAGCCCCACCAGCTCATTTTCTCATCTCCTTAGAGTCAATATTCTCCTCTGTCTTATCCTCTGTCAAATGTCTGTCACAGTTCATATCCATTTACACTAGGCATTCAGGCCTCGTTTCACTTTCATTACCTGTTTCCATTTTGGGAATCATGTAAAAAGAAGGACCTAGATTTCACTGTCATATTTTTAAAGATTTATTTATTTATTTTAGGTACAGGAGTGTTTTGCCCACATGTATAGATGTGTGCCACATATGCATCTGATATTTGATGAGGTTAGGGAGAGATATCATATTCCTTGGAACTGGTATTACAGAAGGTTGTGGACCACCATGTAAATTTGGGTCTCGCAAGAACAGGCAGTGCTCTTAACCACTGTTTCAACCTTACAGCTTTTCTTATCTTAATACATGTTATCAGGCAGAAACAGTTAGTGTGTGGAAAGTTTTGAGAAGATTGGGTTATTCTTGGGTATATATATGTCACTTTCAGTAACAGGCCATTTGCATTTGATAATTGACATCAAATGGTGTTTTATTCCAGCTCTCTTCCAGAGACTTGGAGAGTAGGATCTTTAACTTCCTTCATGGTCGCATTCCAGGATCAGAACCCAGGTCATTGAAAAAAACAAATTCGAGGTTTATAAAAAAAGGCAATGTTTTTAAAGGCATTTACATAAACTGGGAATGTAAAATTACAGTTCTTAATAAAGTAAAAAATGTATAAGAAAAAGAAAGCCCAGACTTAAAAGAATGGTTTCTTAGATAAAATTCAAACAAATATGGGAAAATTTAAGGTCATCCTAGGCAAATGCTTCATATTGACCCGCATCCCCTTACACATCCCCACATGCTTGATATCTCTACTTTTATATCGGGCATTTTTTGTTGATCATGTCTAGTATTAAATCTTATTTTCCAATTTATTCTATCCATAAAAGCCCATTTTTATTTTATTAATCTTCAAAAAAAGGATACCACCAAGCATAGCAAATGCTCAACAAAAATCTAGGCAACAATAATGACTTCCTATCTTGTATCAAACATTCATTTCCCAAGAACTCTTACTTAGTTATACCTCAAAAATATAATCCTTAAGCTGGGCATGGTGACATGTCTTTAGTCCCAGCACTTGGGAATCAGAGCAAGTAGATCCCTGTGAAATGGAGGTCATCCCTCTCTACATAGTGAGTTCCAAGCCAGCTGGGGCTACAGCGAAACCCTGTCTCAAAAAAATCATATATATCCCTTACCCATTCTCATATTTATTTACACACATGGACATTATAATCTCTTAGTAAATAATTTTCCCCACATTGTTTAAAGTTTTCTGAGTTGCGTGCTCATTTCAATATGCTATTCTGAGCTGAGAGATTTGTGTGTAGGCTTATTTATAGTCTGGCATAACAAAACAATCATAAAATACTAGCATTTTCTAGAAATTCGAGTATTTCAATAATTCTGAATTTTTCCTAACATTATGATATTTTCAGTGTTCATTGCTTAAAATAAATTGTTGTTTTAAAAACAAACTAAAATAGATTTGCATTTATTATTTCTGTAAGCAGTAAATGAATATGATATACACATTTAAATATCTATTTGTAGCATTACTCATGTCATATATTTGGCTTACAATTCAATATTTCCATTGTTGCTGTGATAGAGAGTGGGTGACAAGTCTGTGACACATGAGCATAGAAAGAATTCCCTGAGACAAGAAAAGGCAGAAGTAAAGAGTTTATTAGAGACACTGGGCAACAGCAACTATGGCATGACAACCAAGAGAAACTATATATTCTAAGGCATTCTGAGGAGCTACTTTTACGGAGGGATGTTTCTACATGTGCAGTTAATGTTTCCATGTTATAGTGCCTCAGCTTAGATCTTATCAACAGGGCACATGTGCACATGAGGGTGGCACATATTGGGATGTATAGGTGAACAGTTCATTATTTTGTCAAAGAACAAATTTCATAGTATGAGTTATTTCTTCTTGGAACTGGCTATGTGTGTATTGTAGCATAGGTCACAAAAGGTCAAACTCTAGATGATCTGAGGTTGCCTTTGAAGAGTGGAATTCTCAACAGATCATAGCCAGGCAGGGCTTATTAAGGTCAATTCTTTCTTATCCTTCGCAGAAGCAATAGCAGCTTGTGCTTAGCCCAACCTGCTTTAAGGCAAAAGTAGTCTTACTCTGAGGTTAGAGTGGCTCTGGCTCAGCACACCATCGATTACAAATGTTGTTCACAATTGGTCAAGCAGACTGACGTCAAGTTTGTGCATTAACAATGATATGTTATTTTTTTAAAAAAAGAGTCATTTTTTTCCTTTGTCAAAAATCCCATTATACATTGTAATAGTATACGAAGACCATCGAAGTTATTAAATCTAGGCTTTCTTGTTTAAAAATAACAAACAAGGAACACTTTAGTCAAAAGTTTGAGATAAGCTTGAGGAACAGACCCTACATCTTAGAGAAAACAAACATCTCATCTTTTAAAAGAAAGTAAAAGTTTTTTAAAATTAATTTTTAACACAAACATGCTACCACATAACAGGTTTGATAGTGATTTTTGATTTGGTAAAGGATTCCAAAAGTATAATAAAATAACAAATAAAAAAGTAACAAATAGGATTTATTAAAATTTTTCATTAATTTTAGACACATTTTATTATCAGGTATTGGTGGGCTTTTCCCCAAAACAAATATTGGTAAAAACAAATTAAGGTTGTTTCAGAGAGATAATTTGAAAGTGCTTCCCTCACTTTTAGTAGAATCTCTAAATAATTGCCTTAGTCTATTTGAGATGCTATAACCAAGTAACAAGATTGAGTGACTTACGAGCCCATATTCATTTCTCATAGTTCTGGACACTGAGAAGTTCAAGAACAATGTTCAGGCAGATTGCCTGGTGGGTTTGCTTTCTGACTCACAGAATGTTATCTGTATCTTGGTGTCTCTATAATCCACCAATGGAAAGGATTCTAGAGGCTCCTACGTGTTTCTGAAACACTATTCAAGAATCTCTAATGACAAAAACAGTCCATTATTTTTTTCCCAATAATTATCATCAGGGTTTAGACATCAAGGAAACATATCAAGAACATCTGGAGAGAAGATATAATAAAAGATTAAAGTATAACCGAGCAAAAACAAAATCGAGGTTTTTGTTCCAATGCTTTGTATGACAATTTCATTTCAGTTGAAATATTAATCAGACAAAAAATGCCATGTTCTAATTTTGCCCTTAGAAATACATTGTTCATTTATTCACTCTTGAATTTAAGAATATACACACAGGATCATCTTTCAAGGACTCACAGCTGCTACGTAATTATATTACATATTTCACCACTATTGTGAGTTCAGAGAGTTGCAGTCTGGCCCAGCCTCTAGCTCACCTCCCAATTCATCTGTGGAAAAATTCTTCTGACAATGTTTTGCTTTCCTATTAGAAGCAGAAACTTCTCAGTTGTGTTCTGGTAAGCTGAGAGAAAATTACTACTAAAATGATCTCTTAAAACTTCTTTCATACTTTTTGAAAGATGCCACAAAGCTTAGGAAGAGAAAATAAGAAACCTGAGAGATGGATTAACTCTGCAACATTGGGAGGATTTCTTTTCATTTTAAATTCAGTATCATTAGCTGTTTCTTCTACTTTGTATTATTTTTGTGTGTTCAAATATGGTTAGGACTAAATGATGAGAAATAAGGTCACCAACATCTTTTCTTATATGACTTGAATTTTCAAGAGTCCAGTGTAACTATGTGTTATTAAAGGACAAAACAAATTGTACTCATTAAAAGTATCTTCTTTTTCCTCTAAAAGACCTCTAGGAAATAAAAATTTACTAAAGTATCAGTCCTTACATATTGATAAATTTAACAGTAGGTTCCGTGAATGCTGATATTATTGCAAAAACTAATTTGAATCCCAGTCTTCTGCTAGGTGAATTAGTACTGAAGGGAAAGGAAACTCTCTGCTGCTTTGAGAAGGTCCCTATCAGAAAGTATTCAGCATCTAACCAAGCTGGGGTGCACCCTGGGCTTTAAAGATCCTCAGCTGATTCCAATATGAAAAAAAATTTAAGAAAATTTGATGGCCATTTTTTTAAGCAAAGCCAAAAGTATATTTGTCAGGAGATTTTCTTTGCTTTTAAATGGATATTTTCATGGTTTTCTCTTTTAATTCACCAACTATGTAATGTTTACAGAAGCTATGTAAGTCATTCCAAGGAAGCATCTCTCTAATGCTCCTGAGTATCTTTCCTTTCTCAGATAACACATGCTGTGTGTGCCTTTATGCTTGATGCAGACTTACATCAAAAAAAAAAAAAAAAGAAAGACTTTCTTTCTTGTATACTAGAGAAATCATGCAAAAACTTTTATTTATACCCAAATGTGTTTGGAAACAAATATCAGTACAACACTGGTAATTTGCCATCTTTAAATACCTAGAGAATCTAGGACTCTTGCGTCTTTGTATTTTGGTATGCTCATACATAGTCTATCTTTGTGTTAGTGGTATTATTTTTAATGTTTTATGTGTATGAATATGCTACCTGCATGTATGTAAATGAAGCCATGTCATACAAAGCCCATGGAGGACAGAAGAGGGCATCAGATCCTCTGGAACTGTAGGTAAGGACTGTTGTTTCCTGCCATGTAGGTGCTGGGAATCAAATCCATGTCCTCTCGAAGAATAGCAAGTGTTCTTAACTGTTGCACCATTTCCCCAGCCCCTTATTAGTGATATTTTAACTAACAAGAAGCCATATCAAAATAGTAGCTAGGTACCTAGGAAGGAAAAAATCAAAAGTTTATCCTCTGAGGTTCTGCCAAAATATTTCATTATGCCATATTTAAATTTCCATCATGGCATTTGTAATTAATAATAACAGTACACTGATTAAAAATAAAATATTAGCTATAGAGATAAAACAATAATTGAGAAATGGGATTCTGTTCTCATTGGCTTCCCTTTGGCCTCTGTGCCTTCCTGATGAGGCAGCAGAAGAGCAACTAGTAGTGGTGAGTTAGCCAGATCCTGCTGACACACCCAACCCCTGCCTTGGGATCACCCTCCTGCCCACTGCACCAGAGCTCATACCTTCTCTGCTAGCTAGCAAGAACCAGTCCATCACATTCCTATCAGGTGTCTTTGGCCCTTGGTTCCTTCCTGCTGATATTGGAAGAAAGCAACTAGCTAGGTGAGTTAGCCAAATCCCACTGCCTCATCCATCCTTCTGCTTTGGGACCAAGGTCAGGATCACTGCACAGGAGCTTATGCCTTTTCTGTTAGGAAGAATCAGCCACCCTGTTCCCATCTTGCCTTGCCCCTTCCTGCTGAAGCTACCAGAGAACACTGGAGTAGCTGGGAGAGTTAGCCAAATCTAGTCAAGGAGGTCACCTTTCCTCAGATCTGGGACCAGCCCATGTCCATTTGCTCCAGCTCATCCCCACCATGATGACTTGAGAGCTCTTGACTAGTTTGTCTGGATCTATCCAGTCACTCCAATAAAAAATCAAAAGAGAACCTGAAGAACAGACCAACTAACTATCCATACCAAATCAGAAAGTAACAAAAACAATACAAACACAATCAAACTTCAACTCAACAAAGGTAGGTCTGAGTTCCATATCAGACACACAACCAACAAAAGGAGCCCATATGCCAAGACCACAATGAAAAAACACAAATAATATGAAAAACCAAAATAATATGTTCCACCAAACCCTGCAAATCCTGTAGAAATATTCTGCATTAAGAAAGTTCCATGGGGTGCTGAATAGAAAGAATTTTTTTGGTATTTGGGAGGAATGTTGAGAAGATGTCTCTTAGGTCAGTTTGATGTATGGTGTTGTTTAATTCAGATGTCCTCTGCTTAGTCTTTGTCCAACCGACCAGTCTAAAAGAGACAGTGATTCCACTGTCTCTATTTAAGTATTTAAGTTCCCTACTATTAGTGAGTTGGGAATAATCTCTGTCTTAACATCCTATAGTACAGTTTTTATGAAGTTAGGTGCACCAGAGTTTGGTGCATATATGTTCATGATTGTAATACCTTCTTGGTTAATTGTTCCCTTGATCAGAATGAAGGGGGCCACATCTAATCTCTTCTGATTAGCTTTAGTTTGGTCTATTTTGTCAGATATTAGAGTTGTAACCACTGCTTGTTTCTCAGTACCATTTGCTTGAAATATTTTTCCCAGCTTTTCACCTTAAGGTAGTGCCTGTCCTTGAAGGTGAGGTGGGTTTCTTGAAGACAACAAACAAATGGATTTGGTTTCTTAATACATTCAGCTATCCTGTGTCTTTGGTGAGATTTGGAAACTTCACCACCATGCAGAAGCTGGATTCAGGCACTCTTAGGCAGTCTGGAAAGGTCTGGGCCCCTACTAAGGTGGAGAGAAGCCTGTAGCAGTGGGAGGCGCTGCAGATGGCCCAAATATAGGGGGATGGGCACTTCACAAATTGGAGTGGTCATCATCATATGGAGCTGAGAGGGTGGTCTAGATATCTGGGGTGCTAAGACCAAAAGTGGGCCTGCATCCAAGGCTAGAAGGGGAACAGAATGTAGGGTTGGGGAAACTGGAGTTGCTCAGACTATAGAGGAGTCAAGGCTCAGCCAGTGAGAATTATCTAGAGGAACTCCAGGATACAGAATTTAGGGAATTTAAAAAACACAGAAACAAACAATTCAAATAACTCAAACAGGTTAGGGATAAATTCCTGACCCAAGCTAAAGAAAATACAAATGAATCAAATGACAAAGATAATTCATGATTTGAAAAGTGAATCCATGAAATAAGTAGAAATGTGGAAGCAAATTCAGGTTGAAATGAAAATGAATTGAGAAATTCAACAAGCCAGTTTGAAACATCTGGAAAAAGCCACATCAACAGAATGAATGAAGTGGAAAACAGAATATCATGACTGGACAAAAACCTTGAAAACTGGACCACTAAAATGAAATATATGAGAATTAAAAAAATAAAAACAGGAAGAGAATATGTACAAAATGCGGGTCACCACGAAAAGATCAAATTTGTGCACAATATGCACAGAAAAAGGAGAAGATCTCAGGTTAATGGCATTGACCTTATCTTCAAGAGAAGCAGAGAAGAAAATTTCCTTAAATTAAAGAAAGATAGACCCAAACAGATACAAGACACACACTGAACACCAAATATGACCAGATCAGAAACTCCTCACAATATATAGTAAAAACACTAAATGTACAGAACAAAAATAATACTGCAAGCTGTGAGAGAGAGACAAGTTACATATAAAGGAAAACTCATAAGTACTCTAAGATCTAAATGATCACGATGGCAGTTCAGAATACTTCACACTATCATAGTCCATGGGAAAGAAAAATCTTCCATGATATATAGAGGTTAAAGGATTCATGTCAACCAAACCAGCCCTACGGAGAATACATGAAGGCAGTAATGGCACTTTTATCTTGAGGGTAATTGACAGTTGTCTAATTGAGACCAAGGCCTGCTCAGTGATAAGGAACTCCAGATGCACATAGATGGAGAGATCCTAGATCCTAGAGAAAAATCTATTTTTGCCACATTCTTAAGCCAACATAAATTTTTAATGTATTCTGAATATGCACTGTGATATTTGCAGACAAGTGTACCTCTCACCACTCATTAAAGAAGCTTCTTTTTGTAACAGATGGAGACTAATACAGACTTCCATATATGGTTAAACACAGAATTAGTTTACGAGATGTTTATCCCTAAGCAACATATCTTCAATGCAATCTCTACATTTGAGATGAATTGATCTCTTAACTCTCACCAGAGAGGTTTCCTTCTGCGGTAAATGGTGATTAACATAGAAACTCACAAATGGCCAACATGCAAAGAAGTAGAGGTTATAGAATGATCCTCCTTGAGTGGGATACCTGTTTCAAACTTCTGCCACCCAAAGATCAGGAATCATTAGGGAGGAGTGGGGAGCAAGATTGTAAGAACCAGAGGTAGCTTCTAGTTTGAAGGATAAACTCAGTGTGAAATTAGGTTCTAACCAAAGTATTTGGATCATTAATGTAGGAATTGTGCATGAATACATGCCATAGGCTCTATATGTGCATTCAATATATGAATATAAAGTTTTAATTCAGCCACACAACTGAAATTAACATGTGCAAAATTTAATGAAACAGTTATGGTAAAGGCAGCAGAGAAATTCAAAACCTGAAAAGAAAACACCTGAAACATGAGCATTCAACATTCATCACGGTTTCATTTTTACTTTTGCTTGAAAATCTGCGCTTGTAAATTTTTAAACATACTTTTAAATCATGATGACTATTCTGAAGATATTTTAACTATACACATATACACACAGGTGTATATACATGTATATGTAAAATAGAACAGTATGTTAAAATACCTTACAACAACTTCATGAACTATATTGCATAAAATATTGGTTCACCAGGGAAAGCATCTTATTATGTAGTTATAATTTCTACTTTTTTGTTGAATTTCAGGTCTTACTGTATGTTTTCAATAAGTAAGGAATAACAATTTCTGCTTTATACATCTAGCAATACTTAACAGATTAAATAAATGTGCTATGTTTTGGATTGGACTAAAAGTCTCATGAATGGCAGACAAGCTTTCTACTAATCTGTACCATGAGCCCCAGTGGCACTTTAATTTGCAAAGCAGTGATAATCAACAAAACAAAATGCTAATATATAAAGTGTATATATCAAAGGAGTTGTGGCACATTAAGGAATGTGTTGTGTGCAAGAGAAGTGAGATTTCATGTAATTTATTTAGTTCAGGATGTATGAAGAAACAGAACTAATCCTACGATGAAAAATAAATTATCAGTGTGTCTAGGAAATAAATCCGTAAATGGAGCTAAACATGTATGCTGCCTGGGAAGTTAACTTTATACCCTCATACATATTTAGTATGCTTTACTTTAATGAACAGTGAAGTCTGAAAGCTTCCACAACTCCCAAGCTGAAGACTGGTATAAAGACATGAGAGCTGAAGATTTGATGAGATAGATCCGAGTCAAAGCCTAAAGTTTAGAGAACTAGGAGCCTTGAGGCCCACAAGGACGTCCCAGCTCAAGCAATCAAACACAAAAAAGGGAGGATTATTTTTACCTCCACATTTTCTTCTCCTCAGGCCTTCAGCAGATCAATGATGTTCAAGTAGGCAAGAGCAATCATCTTTCTTGAGACTCATAAACTAATTTCATGCAGAAATTTCTTAAAACCCTCTCAGAAATTATCCTTAGCTAAACATTTGAGTAATCTCAGTCTAATCAAGTTAACATATATATTTAACCAACACAAGTTTACAAAGATTGGATTCCATGAAATTCTAACTGTATTTAACCTCTAAGGCTGTAATTATGAATAACATTATAAAAATATCACTCATTCATCCAACTGAAGCATTATTCATCATGACTTCTTAAGTAAGGTCTTTGAGTGATGTTTAGTTTTCTCCTTATGCCCTATAGCTTAAACATTATGATATAAAATGAACACTCTCACTTCTATTTATCTGTTCATTGCTGGACTTATGGTCTTTACTATTGGAGAAACAGAACTATATATTTAATTTTGAAATAAAGTACACACTTTCTTGTGAATTCTGGCTTTGGCAGTACAAGCTCGATTCACAACCTATGTAGTGCTGTAACTGGCTTCAGGAAGTGACCCCATCACTCCATCTGGCCAGCTCTTTTTGGAAAATGGTCAACCCAACGAATAACGTGAGAATGGCTTGTCTCCATATGTCTTTTGCATCAGAAGCAATGAAATATGTAATACCTATTTGGTGAGTAAGGCATCTAATAAAACTTCAGATTTGGTATTGCTGAAGCATTATCCAGTGTAGGCAAGTGTCTATTCCAGTAAAGACAAAGCATTGTTCTTCCATGATGAAAGTAACCTAATGCAGTCTGCCACCAATAGTTTAGCTGACGACCCTGGGTAATGGTACTGCACTGGGCTCAGTATTGTTTTCTACTGCTATCAGGGATTGCTGGTCTCCATACCAGGATTGTCCTTAGTAAATGGACATCCATGTTGTTTAAATTGTGCATAATTTCTATTCCTGCCAATGTGAACATTTTGTTTATAATTCCATTGGTTACTGATAAGGATATATGAGGAATGAGGTTGCTGTTCCACCGAAATATTTAACCTCGCTTACTGATTTGGTGTGTATCCATAACTAATAAAACATGTTCACATTTTTTGGCTCATTCTGAGACATCAAGCTACATCCTTCTTTCCAAAATTTCCTTGGCACTATTTTCTAATCATATATCTTCCAAGTCCTTGACCATTCAGTAAACCATTTGTCACAGCACAGGCTTTGCTGTAGTCACATCTGGCCATTTCTTGTTCCAAACAAACTAAGAAGTAACATGATAAGTTTGAAGATTTGCCCATTAGGAGTATTTTATTTAATTGTCCTGTATAGATGTCCAAGAAAGGGTCTATAGTGCTACATTTTCTCTTTCAGGAAATGTGTCCATATGACACACAGCTATCTGTAAACCAGATCCAAGTCCTCTCATTCTCAAACCACTGATCATAGGAAATTTCCCCAAGCAGCATTAGTTGTAGGTCAATATCAGATAACATCCAGATCATGGTAAACAACTCCTGTCTTGTGATTACTCTGGTGGCCTGTCCTGAATGGTTAGGTTTCTGTTAAAGACCTATAGCCAACAACTCTTTCTCAAATGAATAGTTATCTGTAAACTATCTTGCTCCAAATTCCCTAAAGCTGAAATTGTAATACACAGACCTGTGTCACCCTGAGGGTATTTAGAGACACCAGACAGCTTCCCTATTTGCCACTGGTTCTTCAAGTACCTTTGGATCTCCTGGGCCATAAGGCTTAAGTATCAGAGAATCTTTTGTAGAACTTGGAAACAGTGGTAGAATAGAAATTCCCATTTCTGTTCCAGATCCACAGAAAATTAGCTGCTGTGCATAGCTGATAAGCAGTCCAGAATAATGTGCTCAAATACATTACCTCCAAAATGTAGAGTTCAATTAAGCCATTTCTTTCTATATTTTTGTCCCATGAAAGGCCAGCTACAACTAATCTTTTACTCTATAGGGGCTAGTGCACCATTTTCTACACTACCAATGTCTTTGAAATTCCACTAATGGAAAAATTCCAAGATTTTTTTTGTCAGAATTATTTCCCACTCATTTGGCATGCAAACATCTGGCCAATAAATCTGGAGTGTCTGCTACATTTTTTTCACTAAGTCCAAATAATGCTGTCATTATTGTGATAGAACAGTGGCCATCTTATTGAGATGACAGGTTATCTAGAATCCTAGACTATAGAACTGCATAGATCCTATGACCCTGGATTAGGACAGGAAAAGAATATATAGCTAGCTTTGAGAGATGAAAGCAAACTGCTCATTGAAGTTCTTGCTGACATGGATGAAAATAAAGGGACTTGTGAGATCAATAGCTTCATATTAAGCACCAACGGATTTGTTAATTTGGTCAAGCAATGAACTCCCATCTGGTAGTGAAGCTATAATTGGAACCACCATCTGACAAAGCCCACAAGAATCCACTGTTATTATACAGTATGCATCTGTCTTCTATTTAAGCCAAATAGTCAAATGGAATGGAAATATCACAGGGATCACAATCCTGAATTCCTCAAACCTTGAATGACACATTAATCTTGGTAATCCCTCCAGCAATGCAAAATTGTGTGGGGCTTATTAATGTACTCCTTTCCTAACAAAGATATAGCTCTCACCTCAAAAGAATTAAGAGATAATTTAATATGGAGCTTACTATGAGTGACAATGATGAGGAACACAGGTTCAGATCTTCCTGAATACAAAGTTCCAACATAGTAAGAGTTTCATGAAGTTTTTATAGTGACAGAACAAAAGTAAGGCATAAATCAAGGCAACTTTCAAAGAAATTTATGGGAACATCAGGAAAGTGGGAAATTTATTATAAGCCTGGCATATTATCTAATAACATTCTTAGGCTTTGGGCTGGAGGAAGCAAGTAATCTGTTAGAATATTCCACAAGATGTATGTAACCTGATAGTCATAAGAATGTCAGTTCAGATACAAGGAAGGCAATGCTTGGCTGTTAAGGGAGATCAGGATAGCTCAAATTAATTTGGCTTCAGATCTGCAACATTCCAACTCTCTAGAATCACAGAAGTTTTAATTATCCAGCATTGAGAAACATTTAACAGAACTACAGCTTTTCTTTTCTCCCTGAGAACTTCAGTTCACACTAGGTAAAAATAGTACATGTGGCATTTACTTGACCTTTTTATACCAGAATAGCCTTTGCCACATCAGTCAAGGGAGCAGGCTAAACATTATTCTTCAAGGAGACATGACCTTTCTTCATTCATTAGATTTTGATTCCATTCACTGGAAAAACAGGGTATTAAATCAAGGGCCTAACACATGATAGATAGGCTCTATACCAATGACCCACATCTGCAAACTTCTTTTTACTATGAGATAGGTTCTCACTAAGTTCTTAAGTCTTCTAAGTTGATCATGAACTCTCTCTGTCACCAGAGTAGAACCTGAACTTGTGATCCTCCTGTCTCAGCATCCCAGGTACATTACAGGCCTTTACAACCTGAGCCAGATCATCATTTTATATTTTTATAATTCAGGTTAGAGTTCTGTTCACCTGACTGAGAATGTTTCTGCTTCTACACAAATCAAGCAGGACTTCAGCAGGTGTCATATGAATCTGCTCTGGGAACATATGATCTACTAGCCAGTACCACAAGATTACACGGTTTGTGTATTCTGAGTGTCACTTTGACACTATCTATTATGATAAGCACAAAAGTTGGCTAAACATTGCCACTTATCCCCCTTCATTCTAGGATCAGATTATTCCCATTGCCTTTAGGTTTCCCAATTTGCTGGCAGCAGCTCCAAGTGCAAGGTCTAGCTCACAGAAAAATTTCCCCAAACTCATCTCCTTTCACTACTTTATTTTTTATACTTATCAGTGGAAAATATGTCTTCTAGACCCTCACAGAGTGAGTTCAAAGATAGTAAATGAAAAAAATTCAATTAATGTTCTAATCTCCCTAAGTGCTTGAATCTGTTCTTCTGCATTAAAACCAGTGTGGGGCTTAGTCTCCTTCCTCTAAGATGCATGTTTGCCCAAGTAGCAGCCAAGTAAACACTTTGAGGCTTTTCTCTCCCCGTTAAAATAACAGGTGCAGATTCTCTCTCCAGTGAGCACACATCAATACAGTGGACCTGATTCAGCTTGATGCTCTTTGTACCATTATCCCACAGTCTTAATTTGCATTCCACATATTTCTCAGATTTTGCTACTATCAATTAGAAAATCCAAGTTGTTTTTCAGTGAATGTAGCACAGTCTCTTGTGCATCACATGCTGTACCCCACATTTGGGCAACTGATAAAACTTTAGTACAGCAATAGACCTGGAACCACAGCCTAGTGTTATGGTTGATTCCAGTTTGGCATTGTGCTGCATGGTAACTGCCTGTCTCATGAAATTTATTTTCCATGCCTTAGGAGGCAGGGTCTGGTCAATCTGGCAGAATAAAATGGAAACTGGTCTTCCAATTAGAGAGACTGATTTATTTAGGGCAACTCACAAAGTTATTGTTTAAACACACAGCCCGCCCCCAGCCGCCATTTCTTTGGCAAAGTCCAGCAGCTCGCAGCTCCTGTTCCATTCCCTGCCTGAATTTCATTTCCACTCATACGATTTTTTGGACTCTGCCATCTGAGTCCTGGCCCTCTGTGGGCTTGGTGCTGAGGCACTTTCCTCCCGAGTGGCTTTGAGTATTCTCAGTGCCCCTAGCTGCAACACCCTGCCATGTTTTCCTCTCTTCTCTCCCTGCCTTCCTGCCTCCCTATTGGTCAGAGGGCAGGACTTGCCGCTGAATGAACCAACAGTAAAAAAAAAAAAAAAAAAAAAAAAAAAATAACTCAGAGAGAAACTTGTATCTACAATACTCTGCCTCATCTGTTTGCAGGTCACAGTACTGTGCTTGTGTTTATAGTCTCCTCCACGATCCAGGATCAATGTGTTCAGAGCTAGAAAGACCGTGGCGTTAGATATACTATTGCCAGCAGAGATGAAGATTCTGCTGCTACCGTTGGGGGTATGGAGTGGTCATTTTGGCTGTGGTGGGAAGACTGTATTCATAGGTGAACTGACCTCTTTCACTGTCAGAGAGCATCCCAATTTTGACTTTCAATGACCCCAGCTTTATTGGGGCCTTTCCAACCAACCCCAAAACAGCTTAAAAATCGCATTGTCCTTCAGTGCTCCCTTTTTAACGGAGGGAAAACTGCATGTAGGTCTCCATTGGCTTTCTAGTTGAGCCAGTCGTGATGAAGTTAGGCCGTTTGATTTTTCAACAGTCAGGAGATCAGGACACATGAAGATGACTTTAGTTCATTTATAATGTGTTTAAACTAGGAATTTGAATCCCTGGGCTTTTCTTTCACTATTTTGTCCAAAACACTCTAATCACCCATATAAATTTTATGGGTTTGGGGTCTGATTTCCCCAATTCTATACTGGGATTTTGACGGCTTGAATTTTTCTGGGTCTTGTGCATGATGACACCATTGCAGTTGTGGGGTGGGAGAGCAATAAGAGTGTGCCAGTGGGGAAGGGGGATACGGTGATTAAGATTAATTGAGATATTCTATATGAAATACGCAAAAATTCAATAAAGAAAACTTATGGGGTTGGGGAAAATGTTTAAAACAATCGTATGCACAGTCATTAACTCCTTATAAGCAGTTGATTAGGAGTATCTAATGCAAATACTTTGCACATTTCTCTTGTTGGCTCATGCTTTGGTCTATTCTTTTCTTTACTAATGGGATAGTAATGAGTGTCTTTAGATAGCTCCTTCCTTCAGGGCAATATGATCTCAGCCATCACGAAGCAGAGCTACTCTGTTAAGCAACAGAAGATTTTGGCTGATAGTTATATGGCAATGTAATAAGCAGAACAATAGAACTGAAAGAGAGGTAATGATTAACAATCTGTTGTGGAAGAAAGGTGGAAGGTCTTTAGACCCCCATCAGAGATTATCTAGTAATCACTTCCTGCTGGCTCAGGCCTGTGCTCATTATCCACCCTCAGCTTCATGTGCTCTTAGGGTTACAAGGAAGAGGCAGGTTGACTAAGTGTGGGATATTTTGGTGGTATATCTGCCTAGGAGTTGTTCATGAACCTGTAAAGTAACCCTAATATATTCACTGGTTCACCAAGCTATGCTTGGTGAACATCCTTCCTTTGGTTAGCCAGTGCCTTCTCCACCTGGGGCTAATAGATATCTCTGTCTTCTCGGGAAAAGTTGAACATCTATGTCTGTAAACCTAAAATTAAAGATTTAGTTCTAAAAACTTCAGATCCAGTACCCAAACCTATCCTTGAATTTGTTATTCCTTCATAATAAGTCCTGACATCAAAAGCAGTTAGGCAGAATTCTCCAGATAAATGTGATAAAGAGGTAACATTGTTATAACAGCTTCTGTCTATACCTATAGACCCAAGGTAGCTGGTGGTGTGCTCTGAAGGCCAAAAGCTGCTGAGCTGACCACAGAGAATCCAGGTCAAGTCTGAAAACCTGTGTCTTGAGTGTAATGCAATGTGGTCCAAATATTACAAAAAACTTTGGGGCCTTTAAAATTATCATTAAAATATTATTTTAATCAGTATATCTAAATGCAAATGAAATATTATTTTGAATTTCTGAACTTAAAAAAATTAAGGATAGCTACACTATCAATGCACAAAAAAGGTGGTCCTTCAGACCTGTCCACCTCAAGATTACTCTTTTATTTCATATCATTTTAACATATGTGTGGTTTCATTATCCAAGTTCTCAAGTTCAAATCCCATCTCAATATACATTAAAGACTATCTAATAACTATAAATGAAATTAGTTCCTTACAAATATTTGAAAATTACATTAGGCAGCAGTAGCAAATTTGCCCTTATTCCTTCAGTTCATTAAGCATTCTAGTAAATGCCTGCTGATGTTAAGTTTAAAATGTTAGGATGCATTATCATTTATAATATTTCTCATCACCATGCAATCAGAGAGTTGCTTTGAATGAATCATTAGAATTGATTAGGAAGGTAGGAGCAAAGTGTGTTTGAAGAGACACATGATGTGTGCTCTATTCTGCTGGAAGTCTGAATGCTTTTCTCCTGTCTCACTATTACTATTGGGTGAATGCAATGTTACAGCACTCAGCTATGGCCTGCCAGCGACTGATTCATCATTCAGTACTTCAGGGACAGACAGGACATGGTAGAAGTGTGTGGCTACACAAATGACACACAAGGGTAATTTCACTTTAAGTGGATCCTAAGAATTCATGTCTCTACTTTTTACAATACTAAGAAAGTGGATTTTTAAAATATTTAATATAAATTAAGAGAACTTAGTTTAAAGAAAGAATTTGAACCAAATATCTTTAATTTTAATTTTTTAATCTTTTTGAGACAGGGTCTCCCCATAGCCCCAGATGGTCTGGAACTCACTATGTAGACCAGGCTGGCCACAATCTCATAGCGATCCACCTGCCTCTGTCTCCTAAGTGCTCTGGATGTTTAGAAACATCTAATACTGTGCCGTTGTTATCAATAGCCTAGATAAATGATAGTAATTAATAACATCAGTGCTAAATCCATGTCGTTGCTTCAGTTCTCTCATTTACAAAATTGTAATCTCTGAATGCAAGCATTATTTGCCCCCTTCCTGAACACCGTATCATACCGCCTTATGTTCATTTCTTAACAGGGATAAAATTCTCTGATCTTTATAAAATATTCTTAATATAGAAAAAAATCCAAATAGAATGTTTTAGAAAGTTAAAAGGAGCTAATTACTGGTCTCTTTGAAGTCTTTTGAAAATAGCTTTTAAAGCTTGCCAGATAAGCAGGAGCCCAAGAGGGGAATGCAGAAATTATTCATAAAGTGACATTTTGCATCCAGGAATCCTTCCTGGAAATTAGAAGCTATTTGGAAAAATTAAAAGGCTCTGGGGAAATGGGCAATAAATTATAAGTCTTTTAGATTATGGGGCAAAATGCGTGATAATTTTCCGTTTTAAATGAAAACAAATTATTTTGGAAAAGGATTAAAAGTGTCTGGATCAAGATGTACTGAATAGTCATACCTAAGCTCCTACAGAAAACAGGTACTTATACTTAAATATAATATTATGTTTTCAACAGATTCATAATTAGACATTTATATTTGTATTTGTGCCTGTACTTATGTTTATATTCACATTTAAGGGTGAAATAATTTCCTATTGAAAACAAGTAGGGACAAATCGTGGGTCTAGAAATTGTATTTCCTCTCAGGCATGTAATCAGGCTGACAACAGGAAGACAGGCCGAGAGAAAACTGCAAGTTGGGCAGGATGCGGCAGAAAGGCTGTGTTTTTCAAGACGACAATGCTGAAGCAGCTGCTCTAGTACTCTGGACGGTGTGAGGAAGCAGCACATGTTCGTTCTCCATGGGGAATATGAGGCACGTGTCCACTTGCTCTGCCTGGAATCTGGGGTGTCATAATCAGTCATAATTTACTGTAGAATAAAACAAAAATATTTCATCCTTTTGGGAAAAAAATCATTAATTCATGGGAGACAGAGGAATAAAACCTGTCAAATTTAGGAAATTAAGAAAATCTAACTGCAAAAAAGGGGGGGGGGGCGGGGAGGAGATTGAATAAAATGCTCTCGGAGGAAGGGCAAAAAAGACTCTGAGCCTAAAACTGTAGCTTAAAGAAGCACGATCAATTGGGAAGCTGACAGTGCTAACTTTTAGGGACACTTCGACTGAGTTTGAGGCATTAAATGATCAGAAAGCGCAACACTGTGCTATCGATGCTGAGACTAAGGAAGAAAAAGAAAAAGTGATGGCTGTGCCCTCTTGAGACCACAGCAAGAGGCAGAGTTCAGGAATGTGAGAAGGTAAAGCTACCCCTAACCTCGAAGTCTGGTTGAAATCCCTTGCGAACTGAAAGTCAAGTTTTCCAGCACAGACAACAAAATTGGATTTGAAAGCAGAAACGCTCTTAATTTTCTTGTACAACCCACGTGGCCTATGGTTTTACCTTTTCTGTTGTAATCCTGTTCAATGCACGTCAAGAGTCACCTTGTGATCTCTTTAACCACAAAACGTTCTGTAGTATCCTTTTACATGTTGCTTCAGATACCACTGAAATCCTTTTTATTACTGCTATAAGACACATGCAACAATACCCTCTTAGAAGACCTCGTCCACCCCTGTCTGTGTTCTTTGCTTTCCCTAAGCACCTCGCCGGCTCTTAACGCCTGTACTTACATCAATGCTAAGAACTTATCTTACTATACTTCAGCCCTTCTTATTGACTGCCTTGGAATTCTTTTCCGGGGCAAAAGACAAGAATCCTGGAGTAGAAGTGTCTGAGAGATCTTCAGGATGCTACAGGTTACAGTGTTACTGTGGAGCTATCTGTGCCTGAGGCTCTCTTTCCCAAAGCAGAAGACAAGTGGACATTGTCAAACAAAATGGAATGAATTGCGGTGAAACTGTTGTCAGTTATAGCTTGTTCTAACACTTTTACTCTGTGGGTGGGTCTCCATCTCCAGCACAGCTGTTGTGCTCCAGCCATGCCAGAGAATGGAGGACGATCGAGCGGGACCTCAGGTGGCTCAGAGTGTGGTGGGAGGAGGAGCTCCTGGGATATTACAACGGTGGGTAGTTCCGTTATTAGAGCCAGTGCAGGGGTTTATATAGGGAGGCCTTTCTGACTGTTACAGAAGTTAAAGTTAAAGGTGGGGTTTGGGGGTAAAGGGCAGGAAGGCTGTGGAAGTTCAGGAACGCTGTGGAAGTTCAGGAACGAGGAAACGAACCCGAAAAACCTGGTTCTGGTCTAGGGTGGGGAAAAGGAAGACTCATATCTACAGTAGCTTCCTGGGGCCAGGTTATCACATCAGGCAGAGCAGGCCAGCCACCTGCTGTCCCTTCAGGGTATCTGGAGTTGCTTGCCTTACTCAATAACCAGATCCCCACATTACTCAAAACGAATTTACACTCTACCTTGCTTACACCTATTGAAAATCGTGCTTACATCTGCATAGCGGTAGTTTATTTCCACTTAGTGGTCGATAAAACCATGTGCCGACTATATTCCTACAAAAGAGTCTAAAATCACTTCCACCAAAGGGAAAAAAAAATTATGGAAGGAATTAACGACATCTGCATTTGAATTCACCTTAAAGTTAATTATCCTGAGAAAATGAGTAACTTTTAGTTGAAGTGCTTTGAAAGTCCTGGAGTGTTCTATGGGGTGGATAGTAAGTTGGGATGTAGGCATCTGCTTTTAAACTTTGGTGTGTGTTGATCTTTTGGGATCTTGTTAATAGGCAGATTCCACCAAAGAATTAGAAGGTGAAATTCAGGATATGTTATTTTTACCCAGTTCCAAGATATCCAGATACCACTGGTCTGAGGATTCTGTTTGGAACTGCAATAAGCTATAAAGTCGCAATCTTCCTCAACCCTGAGAAGCCTTTGAATAACCTGTATTTGCAAGCCTCTCCAAAGAAGACACTGCAAAAATAAGTAGGAATAAATGCATGAAATGCGCAGAGCCCGAAATACTTCTGAAGACTCTCATTCTTTATTGTCACATATAATTATCCTTATTTTAGCGTAGAATATTTACTCTCAGTGTGCACTAATTTAAATAAATTTCAGAAAGATTTCTAAAAAACTGTCAGCATCAACATGAAACCCAAAAAAACTATCAATGTTCAGATGAGTGATAGATTTGAAAATCCACTCGAAACTATTAAATAGGAAGATCGTGTTATCAAACTTCCTATTATTTTAGATCAGCAAGTAGCATGCCATTTTTAATCACCTACTTATTTGACAGATATTACATTTTAGATGAATGAGTTACGATAAATGAACTTCTCTCTAAATATTTCTTCTTCCAAGTTGAGAAATGAAGCTTTTCACAGAAAATTTATTCATTGGTTTTATTGAGTATTTTCAGAATATCAAATGGTAACCTATCATAACTAAAATGAGGAAAGTGCCCTTTCTCTAGTACAATGTTCATCCAGGCCATGAAGAATAACAGTGGCCTTGCTGCATGGCTTTTTTCTGACGGTGAAAACATCTTGTAGTTTTCAACACTGTCACTGAGGACTTTAAATTTTTCATCTTATTTTTTTCTATTCTTGTCTCTGAAGTAGTTTCCTTATTTTCTTAAAATATGCATATATTATCATAGTTGATTTTTCTTAGCACTTTAACTTTGCTTTTGTTTTATATAAAAGTACTTTATATACTTTCAAATATATGTAGATTGACACAATTGCAAGTACAGGATACTTTAAAGTAAAATTAATAGTATACGAAAAAGTAGGCAAAAATTTTTCAAAAATATGTTAAAATAGAAAGTAAATATGAGTATGGCTATTCATTTTCCAAATTTCTTTCTTTCTTTGCTCACCAATAACTTATATACTTGTTATGCACAGGCAAGGCCAGTGAACACATTATGTGTGTTTTCTTTTTTAAAAAAATATTTATTATTTTTATTTTATGTATATGAGTGTATTATTCGCATGTATGTAAGTGCACCTGTGTCGTGCAGTGCATGTGAAGGTCAAAAGAGGGCATCAGCTACACTGGAATTGGAGTTGCAAATGATTCTAAGTAACCATGTGAATGTTGAGCATGGAACTCAGGTCCTCTGCAAGAGCAGCTAGTGCTCTTAATGGCTGAACTATCTCTCTAGCACCTTTTGCATTTTCTTAAGATATAACTTATATCTCTTGGTTGTTTAAAAATCTTGTCATCTCAAGCCTTTAATTTAGTCTGTAAATATTTTTAAACCCATACTGAATTATGCATCTGTAGTTAATTGCTTTTCTAAGTAAACATTATAAGATATAAAGGAAAAAATTGGAAGTTGTTACACAAACATTAACACAATACAATTAATTATTCAGTTGAATCTTATTGCTTTGGAATACAACTTTGCACATCTAATTCACATCAGTTAACATGATATCACTGCTACTATGATTTGGATATAATTTAATGGTAGGCCTTTGAAGGTTCTTATACTGGATTCTTGGTACCCACAGTGAAACTATTAGGCAGTGGTACAATATTTTTGAGATACACAGGAAAACTTTAGGTCATTGGGGTATGGCCTGGAATTCCTTGAACTTTTACTATTGTAAAATCAACGAGTCAGGCACCTCCCATTCTCTCTGTTTCTAGTTAGTGACATAATTGTGCCCTGCCAGTACTGTGAGCTAGGAGGTTCTGCAGCCAAGTGTGGCCTCATCATTGAGCATGTTCTGTGCCTCTTAACCTTGAACTTTTCAGAATTGTGAGTTACAAAATCTCTTTTAAAAATTATTGAGATTTTGAGAACTTTATAAAATATATTTTAGTCATATATAGATCCCCGCATCTCCACCCTTCTTATAGATCCCCCACATGATTTCATGTACTCTGTCTTATATGTCAATGCCTATCAAACCACCTTTGTGTCCCCAAATATCCTTCAGTGTATGGTGCATCCATTCATTGGTGTTTGGTTAACTTACGTAGTGTACATCCTAAGATAAAACCAATTCTCTCTCTCCAGTAGTTATTCTTGGGGCTTCTTATCCACTTCCTCACGTCTATGCTGGGATTCTTTCCGGCTTGAGCTTGCATGGGCCCTATGCATGCTATTACCATTGCTGTAAGTTCATATGAGTAACTACCAAGATGTCTTTAAAATTCTGATTCCTTGTGGTTAGTAGTATCTTTCTACACTTGCTTTCCACCAAGGTCTCTGAGACTTGGGTGGCATATGCTTAATAAAATTGACTTAGTCAGGAATAAGTTCTTTACAGAGAACAAAACCTCCTTTCCTTTATGAGGAGTTTCTGTCTAGTATTCTATTATAGTGATGAAAAGCTGACTGATAAAATTACTCTAGGAAATTCAAAAAAAGAAGATAATTTATTCATATTAATATTGGATTAAAATATGTATCATATACATAAAACCACACACACACATACACGCACTAAATGATAAGTACTAACTTCCCTCACCACACCCTTTTGGGCTATGCTAAACAGAATCTAGCATCTGGGGATGTTTGTTTGGATTACACCAAATGCAGTGCAGTTATTATTTTCATCAGTGTGTTCTCTCCATTGCATACTTTATAGCATCCCATATATATAGCCGGGGAACATTTGCATAATTATTACATCAACAAAATTACTTTTAGGTAAATATATGCAAACCACTTTTATCCTTCAAGAATGGTGATATTTTCATAAACTCTGTTTGAAATTATTTTCTAATTTCTGAGCCTCTCTGGATTCTCTATACTTCTAATCAGTGAAATGAAATTGATCCCCACTTCTGTGCTCAATTGTCTACAAATAATAAAATAAAATTTCACGTTTGATGCATATGAATAATTACAATTTGCATGTTATTTATCAGCATGATAACATTCAGCTGATATGATTAACTGTCCCATTCATTTCATCGGCTGTGTTCACAACACGTCATATTATACATAGTAAGCATCCAATAGACTATAAAACATCAATTCATTTCTTTTCAATTTAATGAGTAGCTCCTAGCCTAAAATGCTTGATTAAGTAAAATTCAGCAGTTATTTTACTTTTGGACCACTAAGAGTCTTTAAGATGCAAAAGCACAATATGGCTTCTCCAAGGAGAGTCCAGGGCTTCTCAATTATTTCTTTAAAGGTCTAATGTTATTATTTTAAATTATGTGCCTGTCTGTGTTTGTGAGAAGAAATTTTCATGTAAGAACAGCTGACTGAAGAGGTTAGAGGTATCACATAGTCCTGGAACAGGAGTTACAGGTGGTTGTGGACCACCTGACTTAAGTACTGGGAACTGAACTTGGGCCTCTGTAAGAGCAGTATGTCCTCTTAAATTCTGAACTATTTCAACACACATCCCCTGCATCATTATTATTCCTTGATTATGGAAGTTGTTGCGTTTGTAGAATACCTCTCCATACTATAGTAGTGTGGAACATAACTTTTTTAGAAGGATCAGAGAAGACAAAGAATATGATTAAGAAATAATGTCAATATATTATATTTTAGTGGTTGCTCATCTTAACAAATAGTTGAGTACAAACCCATTAAAGACAATATGCCGGATGTACAAACCTTGTAAAATAAAATAAGACATGAAATTATTTCTACAAAATGTGATATTATAGAACATATGTAGGACTGTAATTTATTGGAAATAATTATGCAAAGCCAATTGTTCAAATCTAAGATAGTATTTGGGATATAGTAGATTTCTTTAGAATTTATGTTACCAAAACAGACATATCTACTCTGTCTTACAATCATAAAAAGAAAGATTCAAATAAAATGTGCTCAAAAAAAGAAGAAATAAGAGCAATTCAGGAGATGAAATATGAAATCATGAACGAGATAGAAATATTGAACTCAACCTAAAGTGAATATGGAACTGAAAAACTCAATAAACCACTTTGAAACAGAGAAAGACTCACAAGCAGAATGAATGAAATGGAAAAAAGAATATCAGGACTTAATGACAAAGTTGAACTGGATTGCTCAAGTAAAAATATGACAAAAAGAAAAACAAAGGAATGGGATATGCAGGAAATGTATGACACCATGAAAAGACCAAATCTACCCATCAAAGGCATATTGGAAGTAGGTCAGATTAATGGCATTGACCAGATCTTCAAAGGACTGTAGAAGAAAACTTCTGTAAATTAAGTAAAGACATAGCTAAACAGATTCAAGGAGCACACAGAACACTAATTGGACAGGACAATAACAGAAACCACTCACAATATATCATAATAACAGCGAAAATGTATAGACCAAAGTAATGGTTCTGAAAGCTGTAAAAGAAAACCAACAAGTTACATATAAAGGAAACTCATAAGTATTACAGATGTTTTTAATCGAAAATATAAAAGCCAGAAAGCTGTGGACTAAATTATTCCAAGTTCTAAATGAACATAGGTACCAGCCCTAAATACATTACCCAGTTAAACTCTCTATCATAGCTGAAGGGGAAAGAAATATCTTCCTGATACAAATAAATGGAAAGAATTCATGTCCATCAGTCAAGTCCCCAAAGCAATACAAAAGACTCTAGAAGGAAATGACCATACTCAAGAAGTTATAGAAAAAAAAATGAAGGTGTAAAATACAAAAACAAAATAAGACTAAGAATACAAACAAAAAATTAAAGTTACAGTAACCAATCTTTCAGTAAGAACTCTATCAATGGTCTCAGCTCCCCAGACAAAAGACACATGCAAGTTGAATCGATTAAGAAAGAAAACCCATGAAAATTGGATCAAAGAAGAAATTGAGACAGAAATAAAAGTACTCCAGGAAATAAATGAAAAACCTTGAACTCTACATGCAACACTTTAAAAGTAATCCTAAGAGGGAATTTTATAGCTCTAAATTCCTACATTAAAAAATCAGAAGGAATACAAATAAATGACTTAACAGTACAACTCAAAATTCAGGAAAGGCAAGAACAAACAAAACCCAAACTCAACAGATGTGAAGCAACGACAGACATCAGAGCAGAAATTAATGAAAAGAAACAAAGAAAACAATAAAATATTAAATGAGTCTAAGAGCTGTTTCTTTGAAAAGTTAAACAGGATAGACAGACTCTTAGCCTAGTTAATCAAAAAAAGGAAAGAGCAAATCAAAATTTGAAAAAAGTCAGGGATTAAAGGGGAAACATCACAACAGACACCAAAAAGATTCAGAACATTATAAGAAAATGCTTTAAAATTTACTCTGTTAAATTTGAGAACCTAAAAGAAAGTGAACAAATATCTAAATTCATGGGACCCAGCAAAGCTAAAGAGATCAACAAGAAGAGGCCAACAATTTAGACACTTAACAAATAAGGAAATTGATACAGCAGTACAAAAAAAATCTCAAATTAAAAAAAAAAAAAGCCCAGGCCCATATGTATTCACAGCAGAATTCTACCAAACATTTAAGAAGATCTAAAATCAATAATACTTAATATATTAAAAAAATAGAAACATAGAGAGAACTCTCAAATTCCTTCTATGAAGCCAGCATCAATCTTATACCAGAACCAGATAAAGACACAACCAAAATAGATAACTATAGATCCATGTACTTAATAAACATAGACACAAAAATCCTCAGCAAATACTAGAAAACTATATAGAGATAAACATAAAAAAGATAACCCACCATGATCAAGTCACCTTCATTCCACAGATCCGAGGAGGGTCCAAGATATATAAGCCAATAAATGTAATAAATCATATAAATGGACTCAATGTATTTATGCTGAAAAGTCCAAGAAGAAATTAAACTGAAGGCAACATATCTCATCATAATCAAGTTTATATACAACAAACCCATGATCAGCATCATTATTAATGATAAAAATTGGAAACATTACTGTCAGAAATTACACAAGGCTGCCTAGTATCTTCACTCCTTTTTAATACAGTGAGTGAAACTCTTTCTATAGCAATGAGATAAAAGAAGGAAATTAAAGAAGTTCTAATTGGAAAAAGAAGAGGTCAAGTTATCCCTGTTTGCAGATGTTATGATGTTATACATAAGAGATCCCAAAATTTTCACCAGAAAATTCATAGAAATTATTAAGAGGTTCAGCAAATTATGGGTTACAAAATCAGTCTACAAAAATCAGTAGCCTTTCTTTATATCAATAACAAGAAATTGGAGAAAGAGTACATGGAAATCCTCCTACGAACAATAGCCTTAAAAACATCAGGGAATAAACTTGAATTTCAGATATCTACAATGAAATTTTTAAACCTTTGTAAAAGAGATCGAGGAAGACACAGGAGATTGAAGGACCTCTCATTCTCATGGATTGGAAGAATTAAATTTGTTAAAATGACTAACCTATGAAATGTAATCTATAGGTTCAATGTAATCCCAGTCAGGATTCTCATGTCATGCTTCACAGAATTAGAAAAAGAATCCTAAAATTTAAATGGAACAACAAAAGACCCCAGATAGTCAAAACGGTCCTGAGCACAAAGAGCAATGCTGAGGTGATTACTGTACTAGTCTTCAATCAATATTACAGAGCCATAGTCGCCATAGTCATTCATGTTACTGGCATGTTACAGGCAAAAAAAAACAGATACATAGATCAATGGAATATAATTGAAGAACCAAAAATAAGTGCACACAATAAAATTATATCAAATGCTGGAGAGGATGTGGGAAAGAAGAATGCTCATTCACTGCTGGTGGGATGGAAAAGTGATGTAACCCCTGTGGAAATCAGTGTGGAGAACATTTAACAAACTAAAAATGAGTGTACCATATGATCTTGTTATACCACTCTTTTATATATGCCCAAAGGACTCATCTTCTGCAGAGAGGATGCAAAATGCAAAATATCCATGTTTGTTACTACTCTGTCCACAATAGCTAAGAAATGGGAACAACCTGAATATCCCTCAGCTGATGAATGAATAATGAAAATGTGGTACATTTACATGGTAGAGTTCTACTCAGTGGTAAAGAAAGACAAAATCATATAATTTTCAGGTAAATGGATGGAAATAGAAAGTGTTATACTAAGTGAAGTAACACAGACTCAGAAAAACAAATGAACATGCTCCCTCATTTGGGGTTCTTACACCAAATCCTTATATGTGAGTATATATCCTGTTGTACATGCAGGAGCCAGAAAAATGGAAATGAATCAGGGACATAAAGGGAAAGAAGGAGCCTGAGAGAGAGGAATAGGAAGAGACAGGTGTTGCCAAGGGGAAAATGGGTAAATAGGCTATTAAATTGTCAGGGGAAGAGGAAGGATTTTATAAGAAACTATGGGAGTAAAGGGAAAAAAGAAATTCAAGTGGTGGGAAACCATAAAAAGAGGAGAGATAAATAATGCTTGGCTGGTCTGAAAAACCACAGAGAAATATATTAGTTCAAAAGCCTACTAATTACACATACATCTTCATGAGTCCCTGTGTATAGCCGAAGGTTATATAAGAAGAAACAGTAGAAACCTCCCTTTGAACTTTTGGCCAGGGTAGTCCAAAAGACTCCCAAAATTACGCAGGCTATTGCCATAGACTGATTGCCTCTCAGAACTTGAAGGTAAGACCCTATTGCTGAAGACTGGACATACTTTGGCCACAGGAGTTGGAGTGATGGAGCTAGAACTGGTCTGGAAGTCATTCCCCTAAAGGCTAGCTCTCATAATTTTGGAGAACACTGCACAATCTGCTAAGAGAGAACATCACTACATGGTCTAACCCCAGCTTTAAGGTTTAATAAGTACAACAATGAATGGCACAGCAAACTATGTTGGGACAGGAGTGACATATATTTTGGGGGTAATCAACAGCTACCTAATTGGACTTAAAGTCCATTCACTGGAAGTGAACTCATGTGTGGTACTGCAAACACAGAAAAATGCACATGGCTGGAGAACTCAGAGACCTTAGAGAAAACACTAAGACTGTCACATCCTTAGCAAAATGAAATTTCTTACTATAAGCTAAATATAGATCCTTGTGTTTACAGACAACCACCTCTTGTCAATGAAGCCTCTTTATGCAAAAGATGGAGAGTATTACAAAGTTCCACAACTGGTAACATGTATACTATAGAGCTTCTACACCTTAGTTTCACAGAACACAGTGGAACAAGGGATAGACAGAATAGTAATGCATGTCTCAACTCTCTTCAATGAAGCTCCCTCATGCAACAGAGGGTCAGGAACACAAATGGTTGCACATGTCTAAAGCATAAAGAATAAGAGGCTGCAGAGTGTGGGTCCCTAGGCAGGATGCCTATATTAAACTTCTCCTACCCAGAGCTCAGGGAGGGAGTGGATTGTAAGAGCCGGAGGAGGAGGTGCATGACCACATAGAAATAGAGTATTACAGGATCCTGGGAACTTGCTCATATGAACCTACAATTATGAAAACATGCACAAGACCCATGCAAACTCAAGTAGGGAAAAACCTGGCATAGGACTGGAACAGCAGGCCCCAACCTTAGCCAAACAACTACTGTCAGCTGATTACTGATGGGCAAGGGAGAGTTGATCTTTATTTAAGGAGTTATTCTAAATAGGCTGACTAGACCTCAGTGGATGAACTTGGTCTGAGGGTAATCTGGGTACACTAACTTAACTGGATAGGCCTTAACATACATGACATAATGCATGAAACCCAGTGGGGGTCAGTATGAGAGGGTGTCAGTTAGGGAAGGGACATAACAATTATGGTGTTATATATGAAATAAACAAAAATTCAATAAAACTATGCAAAAAACGAAACAAAACCCATATATTTGTTGTGAACAAAAACTCATCATACCCCAAGGATACGAATCACCTTAGGGTGAAAGAGTGGAGAAAGTAATAGAGTCCGTGGACACTAAGAAGAAAGCAGGAGTAGTGAATCTATCATCAGACAAAAATAGACTTCAAGTTAAAATTAACCAGAAGAGATAAAGAAAGTCACTACATTCTGATTAAGGGGAAAAAACTATGCTTAGGTGTAGAAAGCAAAGAATAAAAAATAAATTAATAAATGATAAATAAATCATAAAGGGGGTGGTTCTCAAATTATGGGATAGAAATGGAATGAAAGAAAATGTCTACATGCTCCCTCAATATGTAGAAAATTAATTTTTAAAAAATTTTAATTGATTGATTTTTATTGTATGTATATAAGTGTTTGCCTGCATGTATGTAAGTGCACCTCTGACCAGAAGTGCCATGGAGGACAGAAGAGGACATCAGAATCCCTGGAATTGGAATTACAATGGTTCTTAGCTGCCATGTGGGTGCTAGGATTTGAACCAGGATCTTCTACAAGAGCAACTAGTACTTTTAGCAGCTGAACCATCTCTTAAGCCCCAAAGTCTTAACATTACACTTAGATTCAGAATGGGAACTCAGCAAATTAATGAGGTTTAAATGTATGGCATTAAAGTCTAAGACCATGTAACAGTGAAGCAGAAAAAACAAAAATGTACCCTTCTTATGGATATATGTTTTTTTTTCCTTTTCCATTCAAAATTCCAAGATCCCATGGGATAAAATGATAAGGCTATAGAAGCCCAGTGCAAAGCACATAGGAAAAGCTATAATCCAAGCACCTAGGAGACGAGGGGATCAGGAGTTCATCTGCTACCGAAGGAATTTAAGATCAGCATGAGCTACGTGAGACCCCACATCAAAAGGAAACAAGAAGCCTTCTCTGCTAGCTAGTAAGATCCAGCCCATTCTGTCCCCAACATTTCTCCATGGGTCTTGCCCATGTTTGTTGAGGCTGAGAGAGTTTCTGACTAGCTAGAATGGAAAAATTACAGAGTTCCAGAACTGGTTAAATGCAGAAAGTGTGTCTGTAAGACATTTAACCCTAAGTGACACAACTTCAGTGCAGCCTTCACGCATAGATGAATTCATCTCTCAGCTCTCACCAGAAAATGTTCCTTACAGGCAGATGGTGATTAACACAGAAACTGGCAATTGGTCAGTGTGCAGAGTGCTTATCTATGAATAGGACACATATCAAATCTCTGCCTCCCAAGGTGCAGGGATCATTGCCGAAGAGGATGTGGAAAGACTGTAAGAGCTGGGGGGCAGGGGGAGTGGAAGACTACAGGGAAACAGTTTTTCAGACAGCTGGTCAGATGCTCATATAAACTCACAGCAATGGTGACAGCATGCACAAATCCTATTCAGCTCAACCAGACAATCCCAGCATAGCTTGGGGAAGTAAGTAAGAAATCTCAACCCAACCAAGGAGCTTCTGGGAGAGGGAGAGACAGTGTCACACAGGAATGGGACTCTTGGTGAGCACAGTGCATGGATCCACACTGAAGGCCATTTGGAGATACAAATCAGACTGTACGGGCCATATGTACACACACACACACGCACCATATATATATACATATATATATATGTATATATGTATACACACACATATATACACATACATATGAGAGTTCTTCAGATTGGGGGGGGCAGTGGAGAGAGATGTGGATAGCGGAGGGGATCTAAATACCATCAAACTATATTGTTTGAAAATCACAAAACTTCAAACAATAAGATTATAAAAATAAAACAAAATTTAAAAAATGTAGAAACTTATCTGAGTTCATGAATATTTGTTATCATTATAAATCAAAAGGTATTTTAATTGAATTAACTGTTTATAATATAATTTCATGTAAAAATAGAATAATGGGAAACAAAGAAAGCATGCTCAAAATTAATCAAGATCAGGTGCTACAGGAATCAGTGTCTGACATCAAAATCTTTAAAAAGTATAATAATACAAAACATTAATGTTAAGACAAATACAGAACATAATGGAAACAGAATAGAGATTCCCAAAGCATATCTACACATTTGAAATCAACTGATGTTTGGAAAAGGTGTCAACTTTGTGATAGAGAAGGATAGATTTCAATAAATGGTGCTGGGAAAATTAGATCTATCATTACATGCAGAAGAATGAAATCAGACTTTATTTCATACTACATACAAATATTAACAGAATAGATTAAAAACTTAAAGGTAATACATGAAACTATAAAACTACTGTAAGTAAAACAGAGAGGTTTTCATGAGCCTTCTGTGATTAACAGCTTGTTTTAGATGACTCTACAAGCACAGGCAATGGAATTGAAAATATACAAATGTGATTACATCAAACTAAAAAGCTTCAACAAACTATAGGAAATGATCAACAGAGTGGGAATATATTTGCAAACCAAACATCTGACAAGGTATTAATATCTAAAATATATATGGAACACAAAGGGCTTGGTAGTAAGAAAATAAATAAATCTAATTTTGGCAAAGTGAAGGACACATAATCATACAAATATCTGTAGCCTTTCTGTTAGTGAGCTGTCTGAAAAAGACATCAAGGAAAATTCCATTTATAACAGCTCCAATAATAAAGGAACTATCTAGGAATAAATTTAATCACAGAGATGGAAGATTCCTACAACTGAAATTATTTCATATTGATTAATGAAAATATAGAAAACAGTACCAAAACATATAGAGATCAAGGCAATCTGTTCACTACTCCCACAGGCAGAAGATTCAAACTGGAGCTGTACTTCTCACCATGTGCAAAAATGAACTGAAAATTGATAAAGCACTTTAATGCAAGAGCAGAAACTCTGATACACTAGCAGGAAAAATGGGAGAAAGACTTCAAAATGTTAGCACAGGCACCTGTTTCCTGTCTAGAGCTCCCAAAGCACAGAAAACATAGGCAAGAATTGACCCTTGAGATTTCACCAAATTATAAAACTTCAGTACAGCACAGGAAACAATAAAAAAGTGAAGAGACAATCCACAGTGAAGGGGGGAAACTTTGTCAGTTATTCATCTGACAGGGGATTAAGATCCAGGAGATGTAATGGGCCCTCCCAAATAACATCGCAAAAACAAAGTAATTCGATGACAAGTGGACAAATAGTTTGAATGCACTCCTCGCTACAGAAAAATAAAAATGTGCAAGAAATATTAGAAAACCCTCAGTATCTATTGCCACCAGGTAATGCAAATCAAAACTAAATTGACACTCCTTTCAGTCTATTTAGGAGGTCTGTTACCAATAAGGTAATAAATACAAAACACGCTGCAGACAATGTGGAAAAGAAGAAGCTCAAATATTGTTGGTGTGGGTGCAAATTAGTACAACTTTCATAGAAAATAATATAAAGGTTTATCAGTAAAGTAAAATAGAATTAGTATATGATCCATTGATCCTGTTACTCTCCATCTAAATATTTTCTACCTTTTGCTAAATACTGTGAGCTGTCCTTGACTATGTTGGCTATGAGTGGTCTTATATTTTGTCTTTGATTTTTTCAGGCAGGACTCAGGTTCATTAGTGTAGAGGGACAACATCTTTTCCTACTGCTTCCATTGATAGCATCTTTCAAGATTAGAAACGGGGGTGTTTATCAGAGAAACACTGTGACGTGGAGTAGAAAGTTGACAAATTCAAGTTCCATGTGTTTTTCTCTCCAACCTCTGTCTTTTCGCTCATTGAACTTTGTAACCAGGCATTTTAGAGTGTATGCTGTTCGTAAATTTCTTTCTAATACTGGAATTTCCAATTCTAAAGTAAGGATGGAGGAGGTAAAAATAATCTGTTTGACTTTATTTTATGTGTATGAGCATTTTACCTGGATGTATGTAAGTTGTACCCATGCATGCAGTAATCGAAGAGGGCAGAAGAGGGCACTGGATCCATCGGAACTGGAGTTATGAACTGTTCTTAGCCACCATGTGGGTTCTGGAAAACAGACCTGGGTCTTTTGCAAGAGCAGTGTTTTTAACCACTGAGCCATCTGTCCAGTCCCAAGAAAGGAATATTTTTTTTTAAGTTTGAATGCTATACAAGGAAAATAAATAAAATAAATACTGATAAATATTTTAACTCATTAATAATTTTAGTTCTATTGTAGACAATTATAAATTATTAGTTAGTTAATTAGTTCATGAATTCCTAACAACAGACAGCTAAGTGCATACAGATCCATTCAGTTGGTTGTAACAAAACACAGTCTGATTCATATATCAATACACTTATCTATAAAAATATTCTCAATAAAATATCCATTAGTAACAGCACTTAGAGCTCAACCCTTAATCATGTCTTATTATTAATGCCCCTCAAATAAATGAAACTCTCCTCTATGAAAAAGTTCCTGATAAGTTTTTTAATTTATATATATATATATATATATATATATGTATGTATATAATTTTTTGAGGCAAAGTCTCACCCTGTAGCCCTTGCTGACCTGGAGCTTGTTATGCCAACCAAGCTGACCTCAAACTCATAGAGCCTGCCTGCCTCTGCTTCCCAAGTACCGAGATGAAAGGTGTATACCATCACATCTGGCCAGGTATGAAACTTTTAGTAAAACTTAACTAGGTGGTGCTCATTCTACCAGTTTTAAATTGAATTAAAAATCTTAGTTATGAGCTAGTAAGATGACTCAGTGGGTAAAGGCACCTGTCGCTAAGCCTAATGGTTTAAGTTTGATCTCTGGGACCCACATGACAGAAAAAGTGAACCAACGCTGGCAAGTTGTCCTCTGACTTCCACATGCTTCCGTTAGCAGTGCACACACACATACACAATATAATAAAAATTTTGAAAAATCTTAGTTGCCCTAAAATTAGGTCATTTTGAAGAATAGGAACCTAATCGAGACAGGATATCGTAATTTATTTTGGAGGAAATTATGATTGACAAGAAACTATGTTGCTTAATAGGACATGTTTAAAATAACTTCCAAGTTGGCTTGTGTGGTAGGAAATGATTCAAAATTTTAAATAACTCTCCCTTATTTCTTACATATAGGAACGTGTCAACTCTGTGAGGCGCTCCACAAGGAAAGCACTGAATTATTTGTCTTTTTCAGTCTATGAACCAGGGCTGAGAAATGGTAAATCAGTGTGAATCCAGAGGACAAGCTTTTAATTAAATGATACCCGTAAGTCACCTTTCCTGTTTCTTAACATTCTTTGCAAAAATTGGCTTAATGTGGCCTTATGTTTAAGTACATGAATACATTCATTGTAGCTCTAAATTGCTTGACAATTTTCGTCTCACTTTTTCCTCCTCATTATTCCACTTAGAGTTTCTTTTTCCTCGTTTTACTACCACCAGCTACAGTCACTTTTGTCACTTCCAAAATGCTTACAAATAAAGAGTAGTAACTTCTTACAATAAAATAATTTTTAAATTATACTACAGAAAAGTAAATCGAAATATGAAATTTAACCGGAGCTTCATAGGATTTGGGGAGCAATTTGCTATTGTGTTATTGGAGTTTCAGGCCCCAGTTTTAGGGGAGGCTTGGATGCCTTTGGTTAGATGCCTCTTACACATCTAGATAAATCTGAACACAATCCTGAGATCAGCCAGCTCTGAAGTTAATAAAAAGGAATCATCAGTTATATCTCATTGATAGAAACGGCCAATGCTTAAAGGAACGTATAAAAGAAAAAAAAATAGTTTCTGAGCACCTAGTATATGCTAGATAGTACTTAGTATTAAGCTCTTAACTTGTCATAACATTGCACGTTCCTTGGAAATAGCCACAATGAAAAGATGAGTTGTGTTGTATAAGGGTGAACAGTCCGAGTGGAATCTCTACCTGGGTTTTCTGATTTACAGTCAGTTTCCTCCCTATTTCAAAAGCAATATTGTGTGTTACATCATAGGAATGTAGTAATTCTCTTTTTTTATTTTAGAAAAAAAAATATTTCATTTTATTATTAAAGGAGATTGGAGGCTTTTAACAATGAACATTCATACTTCTTCAAAATTAATTTGTAATCATATAAACTACAGGATTTTAAAACATGATACTTTTTTGTAAATTTTGGGAGTACTTCCATATTCCAAAATAAGGTATCTGATTGGATTGTCTAACTAGACAGAAAAGTAGATGCAAGATTATTCAGCATTTCTTAATTTAGTTTCAGTGATATTTAGAATGTTGACTGTTATGGAAGACTGAAAATTAAAATCATTGAAACATCAATATTACCAAGTCTATAAAAATTATCTACCCTTACAAGTTACAGAAAACACAATGAACTAAAAATACAACATGTCCGCATAATTTCTTTTCGATATAAAACTGTAAGGTGTTTTTATAATATCCATTCATTAAAAAAATAGTTTTTATGCTATTTACCAAGCAGAGCACTGGTATGATAATTCTGATCAGAGGAAATACGGGGTTCTTCATTCATGAAAGTCTTCTGTTAACCTTATTGATTTGGACTAGTTAGAAAACAACAGAATGACATATTAACCTTAAATTTCTCCGTCCCTTCTACACTTTCACACTTCAAGTAAACAAGAAAGGAAATACAAGTTTGAGGACTAGAAGGACACACCTCAATAGTGTAAGCGGTCTAAACGATCGCCGATCATCTTATACTGAGGCTTCCTAAAATCACCTAGTATAAAAGTAGGAAAGCTGTATCACTACCTCTTCTAACAAATTTCGATCTGGCTATATAGAGGTACGAAACTGAAATTAAGAAAAGGAGACAACACGTTCAGAAAATATTTCATTACTGATTAAAATGATTGAAAGAAGCGAAAGAAACCAAAGGAATATCGTCACTGACAGCATGTTGAAATTCAGCCAGGCACGGGGCTCATAGTTGTAATCTCATCACTTGGAGGCTGAGGAAGGAGGATTACTATGAGTTTGAAGCCAGCCTAGGATACATAGTAAGCTCCAGACCACCCTGGCTATGGGGTAAGACCCTGTCTTTTTTAAAATTTTATTTTCTAAATATTTTGCTATTATTTTTATTTTATTCGTAAGAGTGAGTGTACTGCCTTCATGTATGTAAGTGTACTAGTGTCATGCAATGCCCCGGACATCAAAAGAGAGTGTCAGATCCCCTGGTACTGTAGTTACGGACAGTTGTTGTGGGTTTTGGGAGCCAAATTCAGGGGCTCTGCAACAACCGCCACTGCTCTAAACTGCTGAGCCATCTCTCCAGCCCTAAGACCTTGTCATTTTAAAAAAGGCTGGAACAAGTAATATTATCAGATTATCCCACAGAAATTGGGGATAGCTTCATAACACAATTAAGAAAAATAAAAATAATTTTTATTTTAAAATATTTGAAGTATATTGTAAAATTATATAAAATCATATTTCCTAAATCTGAAATATTATAAGTGCAAGTTGTTATTAAAAAGGTAGCAAAAACCCCTCCAAACATTGGAGCTTTTATGTGCTTTCATTCACATAGCAAAGTCCTGTGTATAGTAGACCAGGCTTTTTCAAGGTATTATTAACTATCATATATTCTAAATGTGAGACAAGAGGAAATGTTGATTCATCTGATATTCAGTGTGTTATCTATACCTATGGAAAGTACTCCAGTATAAATAAACATACGCTCGTGCCTTTCATATTCATTCATTAATTCATTCATATGTTGGTACTGTATCTTGGTTGAACTTCTATAGAATACAGTAGGAATATCTCTATAATATCAATGCACATTAGAGAAAAGACATAGAGAAATGCAGGATCATGTTTTCCTTCATGACTCTGAGTTCTTTCATCATATTTTAACCAAAATCTGACCTCTACCATTTTAAATCTGCTTCTCCCGTCTTAGTTTCTGCTGTTCATCATTTGACTTGGTGAGTTACACTCTTGGTCTCCTCCTTTATTCTTTTCCCGCTACAGCTCTTCTTAAATGAATCTTTAAAGTGATTATATGATTCTTTGGGTCAAACACTTATAATACTTTGGTTCTTTACCTATTTTAAGGAAAATAAATGAGAGTTATACTGCCCTTCAAGGTCTTTCACTATCTAGTTCATGACTGTATTTCTGACTTCCGTTCTACCACACTGTTCCTGCCACACTAATGATTTTCCTGTCTGTGAGTCATCATAGACTCATGCTCATTCTTGGAGCTTAGTACTGGTCGCTTGGCATATGTGTGTAGATAGTAGTCTCCACTGTCAGCTTTTTACTTTCCTTAATGATTCCTCAGATGTTATCTGTTATTCTCATTTAACAACTTAGAGCTTCTTAAGTTGTTCCATTCACAACACAGATTTCCCATTTCTTTGTTCCTTTCTGTTTTCTACTATGGCATTGTAAGTTTACACGCACACACACACACACACACACACACACATACACATCCATCTCCCTCCCCACTCTATTTATGTATATGCATATACATATATAATTACACACACACATATATATAGAAAACATATATATATATATGTAAAACACATAACTAACTTATACATGCAATTAATAAAGACCAGGTTTTTTGTTTTGTTTTCTCTTTCTATAATTATGTATGCGAAGTGCCTGCAATAGTACCCGGCACAATAAAAGTACTAATATCAAACTGTTGAATTAGTAATTGAATGACTGAATGCCTTAAGAAATGGATCTCTTCTGGAAAAGATACAGAAATGAGACAAAGGGGCTGGAGAAATTTCTCATCTGTTAAGAGCACTGGCCACACTTACATATGACCTGTATTAGATTCCCAGTACCCACATGTTGGCTAACAACTGTTCATAGGTCCAGTTCCAGAGGAATCCAACACTCTCTTCTGAACTTCATGGGCATTCCAGGGCATGGGTGCACTTACATACATGCAGGCAATACACTCATACACATAAAATAAATAATAAATGCAAAATATTTATAAATGAAACAGAAGTTATTATGAACAACTATATACTAACAAATTTTAGATCTGGAAGAAAGTAAAAGATACTAGAAAAAGAATAAAGTTCAATTTCCTAACCAAGACTGAATTATGAAGAAAAAGAAAGCCAGAACAGACCAATAAAAACTAATACAATTCAATCAGCAGTAAAATGCCTCCAATCACATAAAAGCCCAGAACCAGATGACTTCACTGCTGGATTCCGCCAGACATTTAAAGAAATTACTCTAGTCTCCTTAAGTTATTCCAAACATAAAAGTAAAGATCTTCCCAAAACACCAATAAAATAAAAAAATAAAAGCCTTTTGTTCATATGAGTAGACTGGAACAACAACAAAAATCCTTTGAGAAAATAGATTATGCATAAAACAGACACATAATTTAAGTGAACAAAATAAACTACCCAGCAGTAAATTTGTATCTTTAGCCAACTGAATTTTCAGAAAGATGGAAAGAATACATGCCCCAGCAAGGAAACCTTTTCATTAAGTTGTTCTTAGATCACTGGAAAAGAATGAAATTGGTTCTTTATATATCACCAGCTATAAAAGTAAACTCATGATAGATTAAAGATTCAAATGTAATTTCTAAAACTATGAAACTGCTAAGCCTACTAAGGTTGGGATAAGTAGGACATCTTTGGACAGAAGCACAGGGAATAAGGGCAAAATCAGACAAAAGGGATCACATCAAACGACAAAGTCTCTGCATAATAAAAGATATAGTCAACAGAATTAAGAGAAAACCTACTTCCAGCAAAAAAAAAAAAAATTATTTGCAAATTATACATCTGACAAAGGGTTGATATCTTGAGTGTATAAAGAACCCTAAAATTTTAATAGCAAATGTTTTTTTTTAATAAACAATATAAGTAGACACTTTGAGAGGGGAAATGTAAATACATAAAAAAATACTGAGCACCATTAATCATAACAGTAGCACAACTGAAACAACAGATATCTCACCTCAAACAGTGAAACTGTCGTCAAAGACCAAAGATAACACACGCATGTGAGGATGTCGAGAAGAGAGATCTTTGCACATTGTCTGTGACGATGTATATTAGCTGTGTATTAGGTAAACAGTAATATTCTTCAAAATAGTAAAAATAAACTGGAGAGGAGGAAGCGGGGAAGTAGAGGGCACAGAAAGGAAAAGAGATGTGGGTATGACCGAGTCTGTTGTGTGCATGTCTGCAATAGCCAAAGTGAAACTCGTTATTCCACAAAATATATGATAGTACTATAACAATTCATTTAAAAACAGAACCAGCACATGGCTCTGTAATCTCACTCTTGGTTGCATAGTAAATCCAAATGCAATGAAATCATGTGCTGGAGAGCATTTGTACCTCAGTGTTCACTGCAGCACTATTAACAATAACTAAGAAATAGAAATGGTCTAAATGTCTGTCAAATAATGAGTAAAGAAAGTATAGCACATATCCACAACACAGTAGTGTCTAGTCACTCAAAGGAATGATAGCCTGTCATTCACAGCCATGAGGATGGAACTGGAGATAAGTTTTTAAAAAGATAGCTATCACATCATCTTCCACATAGGAGAGAGCTTAAGAAGATGAGTATATAGATTGAGAGAAGCATGGTGGTTACCAGTACTAGGCAGTGCACAGAGGGAAGCATGGGAAAGCATGATCATGATGCTGCTACAGCTAGATAGCAGCAAAACATTCCGCTATCTGATACACTGTATGGTATAGATACAGGATAATGTGCAGCAAAGATAATGATAATGTGTTCTACACATCTTTAAAAGCTTGCAAGAATGTTTAGATATCTTCTGTGCATTTCTTAGGGGCTTTCGGAGGCAACACATTTCCCTATAACTTCCCTAGCTCCCCAATCCATTCATTTCTACTCCCTCTTTCCCATCCAACCTCTCTCCTCTCTCCCTAGCTCACACATCCCCCATTATCCTCACCCTTCCTCCAATAACACCCACCTCTCACCATCCCCTCTCTCCTGAGTTCCATCTTCCCCTAGCTCGGCCTTGCATGTCCCTTCCTCCTTCCTCCCAGCCAAACACTCCCACTTTCCCACCCCACCTCATAGCATCTGTTTCCTATTCCCCCATTTTGGTTTCTTTCTTTTCCTTTAACTCTGTGTTTCCATTCTATTTTCTTGGTTACTGGTCTGAAATCAGGATATACACTCACATATAACTGATTGGTGCGATGATCTGCAAGTGAGGGAGAACATACGTTACTTGCTCTTCTGTGTTTGTGTTACTTCACCAAGAATAACACTCTCTAGTTCCATTCATTTGCCTGCAAATTTAATAATTTCATCTTTTCTTACTGCTAAGTAGAACTCCATTGTAAATCTACCACATTTTCATTATCCATTCATCAGTTGAAGGACATTAAGGTTGTTTCCATTTCTTAGCTATTGTGAAGACAGCAGCAACAAACATGGATGGACAGGTATCTCTACAATAGGACGAGTTCTTTGGGAATAGGCCAAGGAGTGATAAAACTAGATCATATGGTAGATTCATTTTTAGTTTTTTGAGAGTTCTCTGCAGTAGTTTCCATAGTGATTGCAGAATTTTGCATTCCCACCAGCAGTGAATGAGAGTTCCCTTTCTCCACATCCTCTCCATTCTCTTGATCTTAGCCAGACTGCCTTGAAGTGGTTTTATCAGCTTTTCTCTAATTGCTAAGGACACTGAGCACTTTTAAGGTGTTTCTTAGTCATTTTTGTTTCTTTCTTTGAGAACTCTCTGGTCATGTCTATTACCCATCATTTTTGGGGTTGCTTCTCTGTTTTTTGTTTTGTTTTGTTTTGTTTTGTTTTTGAGCTCTTTGTATATTCTTTATATTAATCCTCTGTCAGATGTGCAGCTTGTAAAGATTTTCTCCCACTTAGTGAGTTTCCTCTTCACTTCCTTGGTGGCTTCTTTTGCTGTACCGAAACTTTGTAGCTTAATAAAGTCCTACTTATTGACTGTTGATCTTAATGCCTGAGTAGCTGATGTCCAATATAGAGAGCGCTTTCCTAAGGCTGTATGTTGGAGGGTACCGCCCATATTTTCTTCTAGCAGCTTCAGAGTTTCAGGTTTGTACACTTGGGGACAGTATGGCAAGGAACACAGTGACAGACAGATGAGACCTCCTTTCAAGTAGTTGGTCAAAGTGGTCCAACAGACTTCCAAAATAACACAGGCTATTGCCAGAGAGTTTAGTTATCTCTCAACGCTGGAAGAAAAGACCCTACTACTGAAGGAAGGCCATGCTTCAGACATGAGACTTGGAGCAATAGAGCAGGAACTGACCTGGAAGCTTTCTACCTGAAGTTTAACACTCATGGTTCTGAGGAGGATACCAAGCAAGCTACTAAGGGAGGAAATCAATTAATTGTCCAACCCATCCCTAAGCCAAATAACCATAATGACTGACACAGCGAACTACCTCTATCGGTGTGGTTGTGGCACTGTTACCTGGGGGTGTACTCAGTACTTTCTAATTGGACTTGAAGCCATATCAATGAGAGTGAACTCTCTGGAGGCACTGGAAACACAGCCAAATCCACATGGCTGGAGAGGTCACAGACCCTAGAGAGAACCTTATCTCTGTCATATCACTAGACAAATGAAATTTCTTACTCCATATGCTAAATATGGATCCTTGCATTTTAGTCAAGTGTACCATATATCACTCATAAAAGAAGCTTCTTTTTGCTAGATAGAGGCTACTGCAGAATTTCACACCTTGTCAGACACAGTGAATATATATGTCTAAGAGATGCCCAGTCCTAGGTGAAAATCTGCATTGGAACCTGTACAGATAAGCCTCATAGAACAAAGCAGAACATGGATAGAGAGTAAACTACTGTATCTCTCAACTCTCACCAGTAAAGCATCCTCATACAGCAAAATGAAATGCACGCAGAGGGCCACAAATGGCCAACTTTTAAAGAATAAGAGACTGCAGAATGTGTGTTCCTGGATAGGACATCTACATTAAAATTCTCCCACCCATGATTCAAGGACCATTGTAGAAGAGGAGTTATTATATTATCATAAGAGCCAGGACTGGATCATGAACACAGAGAAGCAGAGACTTTCAGGCCACTGAAGCTTGTACATGTTAATTTCTGACAATGGTGTCATCAAGCACAGGACCCACACCAACCCAATCAGATGAAGATCCAGAGTGGAGCCAGGAAAATGGGTGGTGGGCCCTAGACTGAGCACTATTGGAGACTGATTGCTACTGGACTAGGGTGAGTAGGCCTTATCTATGATCTCTAGATAGGCAGAATAGACTCAATTGGATAACTTTGCACAGAAGGACATCTGGGTACAAATGCTTGACTAGATGGGACTTAACATGTATGACAGAATACATGAGGTCTGGAGGGGATGGGAGCCTGAATTTGATTAACAACTGTTGTATGAAATGTATAAAATCTCAATACATTTTTAATAAGCTTGCAAGGCTTTGAAAGTTTTCCTCAGAAAGGAGGGATAAATGACTTAAAAAGATCAATGTTTAGACTGATTTAACATTACACAGTATACACATGTACATGTACAGTTTTTATTTATCAGGTACAATTAAAGAAAAGAAATGCTAAATCCAAGTGGTAATGCATGCCTGCAATCCCAGCACTCAGGATCTGGAAGCAGGAGGATCATGAAGTAGAGGACAAGTGGGCTACATAGTGAGTTCAAAGTCAGTCTTAGCTGCATAGGAGGAACGTAAGTAAAAATAACTAATAATAATAATAATCCAAAAGTGACATAAGGAAGAAATTGTCTATGCCAAAATTAAATCTGCCCATTTACAATATTTATCAGGTTTATCTCTTGTAAATATATGTAGGTTCACCAAATGAAATAAGCACAAAATTTAAAAGACATTCATTCCAAATAAGGAGTATTTGCTCAACTGTGAAAAATTAGCCCTTTTATAGCATTTCAGTGCAAGCTACAACTAGAGGACTCATAGGGAATTCTGACAAAAAAAGCTTTTAGTTAAGAAGAATTCACACTGTTTCTTTTGATGCCAATAACAGGGTTGAGTGAAAACATTTCAATGAAGGAGATACGGTAATTTGAGAATTCGAGAGATGGGAAGTTATACACATGGTGTACCCAGTGCGAACAGAACTGAACTGAGAGACAGTGACCCCCTGAGCGCAGAAAAACCAAGGAGATGAATTCTTGAGTACTATCAGAAGTAACAAAGGCAACTCCACACCAGAAAGCTGCATGAGATACCTGAAGATGGGGCTGCAGAGGGCTGAGCAGTTAGGAGCACTGGCTGCTCTTGTAGAGGACCCAGGTTCACTGGCTAACAAGCAGCTTTACCTCAAGTTCCAGGGGAACCCACACTCTCTTCTGGCCTAGACAGGAATTGGATGCAGAAGAAACACTCAGACACACAAAATAAAAATAAATAAAACAACAAAGAAACGGAAATTTGAAGAAAACTATTGGGAAAATCCTTTGTATGCATAGTAAATAGAACAACAAGTGAAAACGGAACTGTTAGAGAGGTATCCTAGGTGTTCTAGTGAGAAAAACAGAGGAGAATCAGAACGCCTCTGTGTGACACTAGAACAGAATAAATGAAGCGGGAACAATTAAATATATGCTTTGTTTAAAAGAAACCAAAATGTTTAAAAGTTCTCATAAGAACATTATCCCTCAAAGGAAAATAAAAAGGAAAAGAATATGAGAATCTAGGAGGTTTCCAAGAAACCAGACAAAAGAAATGTAAACTTCATTGAAATCCAAATATTAACCAACCACAACATAGAATCTAGCAGTATTTATAGGACCCCTAGGATACATACAAAAATCTTATATTTAATATATAACAAAAATAGCCCACTTATAAATTATCTAATCCCCTTAAAAATCAAGAGAATCTTGTAGTTCTCTTTTACATGGTGTCACGTGTTATTGTACATGTTTGAAGTAAAACAACAACAAATGGATCTCACAATTCAAACTTAAAAAATATATTAACTCTGTCGGAAGGTATCCAGATATAACAAATTTTTGTTTGTCTGAGACAGGGTCTCAACTGCCTTGGAACTCTCTCTGTAGACCAAGCTGGCCTAAATCTCGCAGAGATCTGCCAGCTCTTCTTCCTAGGTAACAAGATTCAAGGCATGAGCCACCACCAGGTGGAAACATATTTTGATTAAGCAGCTCAAAAATTTTGTCAGTGGAAGCAGTTGCCTTCCAGAAGAGGTCCTGTCAATGAGCACTGTCCAAGGTAGTATGTTGATAAATACATGAAAGCCTCACTCTTTCTGAATGCTGGAATTCATTGGCTGGCTCAATTCTTCTGTCTCTCCCATTTTCTCTCCATTGCTTATGATTTTTACAAAGAGGAGCAGCCTGTGATGGACCACCCTGTTAGGGGAAGCTGACGTATGTGCGCGTGCAAGATCATTTCTCTAAGGAGCTAAAGGATGGCACTTTCACTTTAGCAGACTGATTTTTTAACAGGAATATTGTTCTTTAGAATTAGCTAAATTATGAGGAACTACATTTAAATTGATTTGCATGTAGAAAAAACCTTATTTGTAGAGGTATGAACTAAGTGAACCTAGGAAAACAGAGATTTTATAAAAAACTATTTCTCAAATTATAGGGTGATGGTTATTGTTTACTGTATATGCATCTCTATCTGTGCACTTTCTGAAAATGGTAAACTAATGAGTGCTTTCATGTTCTCAACACAGTAATTATATTTGTACTTAATTCTGAGCTTGTTACATATGATATTTTGCCAAAGATGATCATTTAGAGTCATTTTGACACAGGCTTAGCATCATAAATATTGACTGTGTAAGAGCATTGATCACATTTGCCTAAAATATGAGGATTTGGATCCAAGTAGATGAGAATTTGAAATGGAAAATATGCACAAATCTCCTTCCATCCAGGATTTTGAGAAGCGCTTGATGGATGGTGCTGTCACTGCCAATGTACTCAGCTGCCTTTGGCTCTTGGAAACATCTACCATGGTCCCCAGGTTAGTTACTACAGAGACCACCAACAGATCACCATGTGAACTCAGACAACAACAATAATAATAGTCCTCTGCTTTCCAATTCAATTTCTAACTCTCTGGTGTTGGCTTTTTATGGAGACATAAAACAAAAACTAAACTAAAACACACAAATAAACAAACAAAATCAAGCACATACCTAATCCCCGACAATGTAAAATTCTCTAAACTTTTCTTTATATTCTTGTAACCATGTATTTCTCTTCCAGAGTCCTGACTGTGTAGATGTAGGTAAGCTTAGAGATCACTGAGCAAATTTAAATCCTTCTGCTTCACATATTTTACACTTGATTATGAAATCGTGCGTTTTGACCATTGCCATTATTTTCTGCAATCTACAGTTATTTTTTTCTGTTGAAGATCTGAAACAATAAGAAGCAGAGATTGTAAATAGGAGCATGCACGCACGCAGCTGCAATAAGAAGACAGATATTCTCTCAAAGCACAAATGCATGTGCAATTGCCTTCCCGTGATACTTTTTTTTTTCTTTTTTTCTTCCTTTCTATATTTCCTTGTTACTCTACTCACATATAGAGTCTGAAAACTAACTTTGTCATCTGAGCAACAAAGGAATCTACAGAGGACTGAGGCAGCGGCGTCTGGGAGGATGAACATCAGAATGTCTGCATGTGCATCCAGAGGATGAGGATGCTGCAAGGTGTGAACAGGAGAAAGCGTGGGGTCTCAGTGCCTGAGCCAGGGCCAAGGAGATGGGAAAGATGCAGAAGGCACATTCTGGTTAAGTGGTCAGAGTCCAAGTTGAACAAAGAGACAAGGGCCATGGTGACACTGGAAGCTGGATAAAGATGGCGCCGATCCAGTAGTAGGACAGAGGAAGAGCTATAGTTATTATTATTGAAATAAAATGTACATTAGATGAGGATTGGGATAGGAGTTTGCAATGTTAGTGTGAACAGGAGACATTGTTGTAATTGATGACTTTTAGAACAGTGGGATTTATTTTTCCTATTTTATTTTATTATGGTTTTTATTGTGGAATCATACTATCTAGACCTTTGAAATATAGAAATAAACATGTGCAAAACTGAAGGGTGTGAGTAATGTGAAGTTCTTAGTTTCATTAACTGACTAGAATTGTCCACACCAAGGTAACAGCAAGGATTCTATACAATATTCTCAACTAAAAAGACTAGATCTTATGACAGATATGGTTGTCTATAGACCTGCACCAGAGGAAGGACAGAAGTTACTTGAACAGCTTGTTGTACCAGAAAGTGAAGAGTACTTTAAAAATGAAGACAAACATGGATGTACATGTATCTTTAAATAGAATGAGTCCTTTGGGTAAAAGCCAAGGAATGGTATAACTAGATCAAATGGTAGATTCACTTTTAGTATTTTAAGAGTTTTCTGCACTGCTTTCCGTAGTGGTTGCATGAGTTTGCATTCTCGCCAACAAACAACGAGTGTCCCCCTTTCTCCACATCCTCACCAGCATTTGGTGTTTTTTGATCTCTGGATCTTAGCCAGTCTGACTAGATAAAATGTAGTGGTTTTTATGTGCATTTCTCTAATTACTAAGGTTATTGAATGCTTTTTAAGGTGTTTCTTATTCATTTTTATCACTTCATTTGAGAACTTTCTATTCAGGTCCTTAGCCCATCTTTTTATTAAGTTATTTTTTGTTTGTTTTTTGAGTTTTTGTCTATTCTGGATATTAATCCTTGGTCAGATATGTAGCAGGTGAAGCTTTTCTCCCATTCAATGAGTTTATTCTTCACTTCCTTCATTGTTTCTTTTGCTGTACAGAAGCTAGAAGCTTTGTAGCTTAATAAGAAACTTGTTTGAAAGGACATCTAGGTACAAATGCTGACCAGAGAGGACTTAACATATATGACAGAATGCATGCGGTCCAGTACTAGTGGGGGCTTTGGGAGAATGGATGGGAGGGGCATCTAAATTTAATCAAGAACTCTTGTATGTTATGCACAAAAACTCAATAAAATATTTAATAAAACAAATTAAAAATGAAGACAATAAAGCAAACTGATTCCTGAACTGGGAGTATGTCTTGACCAGAGAGCGAAAGTAACAACAGCAAAAAATGAGGTCAAGCTGAAGGAATTCAAACTGGTCAAATAGGATTTTTGAGTAACAGAATGCATAGTGATGACAATACAATAGAACCTATAGGGAAAAAATAGGAACTCATTAATCCACAGCGATGTAAATGGAAATATGAAAAAAGAAAACTTTTCAAATGGGATAATCTATCAAATATAAAAAGAGCAATAAGCTAAGAAAAATTTATCATTTATCAATTACCATAGCAAAAATGATCCAGTTAAATACAATGCATGCAAAAATGAGTTGATGAGATAGAAAATAGAATATCTACATCTTCTCAAAGTTCATCTTCACAAAGTACGCATTAAAAAGGGGAGGGTGAGCTGACAGAAGGAAATACAATCACTGCTTTAATCAAGCAATGGGAGAAATGGAAATCATATGCCACCCAGAAATGACTATAAAGTACAATATGAAATAAACTCTTTCCTACCCAACTTGATTTTGGTGTTTTATCATAACACTGTAAACCAAGCTAGATCATGTGTCAAGTTAGGAAAAGTAAGGCGAAACATTCAGCTAGCAAGAAGCTAAAGAAACTTCACTGCTAAATGCCATCTATGTGCCTCAGTTACATCCCCCCGGCCCTCTCATTTTCTCTCTCCTTTTCCTATAATGTATGTGTATTGGAGAAAGTAGAAAAGTTATAAGGTCTATGGTATATGCAGTAAAGTATCAATATTCATTTCCTGACTTTGATGGTTGAGTTGTGCTCTGTTGGAAACCCTGTCCTTTTTCTTATAGAAAGTACTAACTCAAGTATTTGAGAGTGCTGAGCAATGAGGAATTATGTGGACAGTTTGATTCCACATAGTCATAGAAGAAAGTAAAAGTACTTGTAATCGGTTCTCTACATGTTTAAAAGGAGTTTGAAATGATTTAGTTTGAAATTACTTTAAATGAAAAAGAAGACATAAACATAGCCAGTGTGATCCATAGAGTTCTCCCTATAACTTTTGTTTCCCTTTTTCAGATCACAGAATAGGCACATTGGTCCTGTGTATCAGAACGAGGAATGATGTGCACTGATATTGTTAGATGAATGGCAATGCAGAAAAAGTCATGCCCTGGTGGAGACTTTCTCAAGATCAGTTTTAAGAGCAACAGCAACTGAATAATACACATGAGTAGCCTTATCCTCACATTATCTGGGCTACGTTCCTTGAAGTTAATTTGTGAAATTTTGGCTAAGCAGACAGAATTCCCACTTTTAAGTCAGTCGTCCTTCAAGGCACATGCAAATGCATGCATTCTTAGCAAGAAATTTGAAGCATCACTGTTTCCCTTATACTAATAAGTGATAATAAAGACAGAACATCACATTAGCTCAGGAAAAATCCCTCTGTTTTCACAGTGCTAAGCATAGTTTATTAAAATGGTTTTTAATGAAATTGATTTTATATAGATATGCATAAGTCAGAAGAGATGGTTACAAACAAATAGCAGAACTAGAGATGAAACATTCTCAAATATGGCCAAACAGAGAATTCATTATTTATCTTATTGTGTTTGGTTACTTCTACTAAGTTTGATGCAGAACAATTCTAACAAAATAATTCAGAAATGGAAAATTTGTGTTCTGAAATTCCTGAAGCAGAAATGCATCACTGGGGAGGCTGTCATACAGGCTTCATACTGATAACCTCCAAGTTTTGGAACATTTTTAAGAGACCTCATTAAATCTTAACTCTCTTGCTTAGTCCTCCTTATGTAAGTTTTAGTGAAACTATACAATAGGAATATTCTAGGCCCTTAAATTTCTCTGTTCAGTGCCTTGTTAGGCCAGTGTTTCCTAAAATCTTGTAAGCCAAATCATGTTCCAATCCCTTTTGTCACTGAAGTAAGCTTTTAATTAACTTTTTAATAAAAGGAATTGGAGGTCAAATATATATTACCTTCTATTAATATTTGTGTTTAGGCAGTTATACATGTGTTGATTTCCTTAGTAGGGTCATGCACCTGGAGCGATGATTCTCCATCCCTATCAATTATTCCAAATATATGCACAGTTAGTATTGAATATAAATATGAAGATTATTTTAACAGAATATAATACACAGAATATTTTTTACTGTACTTACAACAAAATTTAATGCTGTATGCATTTTTATCATAATCTTGATAAATAGATTTTTAAATTATCCTAGTATTAACTAAATATTCATTCCAAAAACTCAGTACTTTTAATCTCAATACCTTATCAGTCAGTTGAAGCAAGAAATTTTTAAATAATATTTTGATACCTTTAAAAATGTCAGGTGAGAACATTAGCAGTCTGCTAAATATCTGTGCATTATCCATCACCTTAGCATGAATTATAATAATGACACTGATTTAAACAGAAAACTGCCAGTATCTTTAAATGTAAGATTAAAGAAACTCCCTCCTCCCTGAGTTGCTTTTGGTTAGTGTTTTATCACAGCACCAGAAAGCAAACTTGAACAGATCCTGTTTTCCATGAGTTGAGGTACCTAAAGATTAAGCGGACTTCTCCGATTCTGCAGAAAACACTGTGGAGCTGAGATTCTGTCCTTGTGGCTGCTGGCACCCATCTCTCTACCTTCCTCTTCTCTTCTGCTTCCCGACACAGAGCTTGGTACCTACAGGAATAGCAGCCATTTTGCACCTACACTAACAACATTCATGAAATAGTGACATGCTGAAGACAAAGAGTCTGTGTCCCTTGGCAACATCTTTTGACAGCGCACATTTCAAACTCCCTTTGTATTGTTCTCATATTGTTAGGAAGTAAATTAATCATTTTTTAACCTAGATCAGCCACAGTTTCTTGGGTTTTGTGTTATTTATACCTGCATGTCATCCTAACTGATGTAAGACATTTTAATAACACAATTAAACAAAATACCAAATCCTTAGGGAAATATCATATTATGATAATCAAAATTTTAACAGAGACCTCCTATTGGATACCTCTGAGATACTGAAGAAACTTCACATAACACATAGCAGTCTGTCATCAATAACCAATTCACAATTTAACAGTCTTTTTGGGACTCAGTTTCTGTAACAAGAACTAAGTCCATTTGCCTAAAACAAATGGCACTTTAGCTTAGAGAATTTCTAAGAAGATGAAGTTCAGCATTGCTACATCATGATGATTTACCAACAGACTGAAATATTTACCATGCTCTGCTGCTAGCCAAGGTAGGAACTCTGGGCTGGAGTTTGAAACACAAAGGAGAGAATACTTAGTATTTTCTTTTTAATTTTTCTGAACATTTCCGCAGTACTGTATTCTCCAGTTCCTTTCAGCTTTGACATTCATGAAAATAGCAAATCAAAAGGAAAAATATGCACATCACAGCCTCCCTCACAGCATTTTGATGGGGACAAGATACCCATGCACTCCTTTACTCATGAGAACACTAAATTATAATTGCAACCAGTTAAATCTAAGATATATTTAAGAAGATTTAAATATAAGAAGATTGAAAATTAATAGAAAAAATTCTTTTTTTTTCTAAACTTGAATAATCATGTCTTCCTATGTGATTCAAAATGTGAAAGTGTACTTGGCCATGGCCTTTGCTAAAATATTTCAATAACACTGAATTGTTATGGGATCCACCTTGAAATTGCATCTACTATTAGTTACAGCAGAAGAAAGCACACGATTGTGAGTCATGTGTAGAAAATAAATGATGTAGCTATGAATTGGGCACACAGACTCTTTGGTATTAGTATTAATGCTATATGTGTAGTATTCCAAGGTTGATTCACAGACAAGTAAACATTTGAAACACATTTTGAAAAAAAAAAGCATAATCATAATGACTTCAGTTTAGGAAGCTAAGATTGAAATCTGTTCTTTAAATTTGAGAATTATTATTTTGTGGACCAACTACTAAACAATCCTTAGCTTCTTCCTCACTTGTAGCAAATGATACAAATGCTGTTATGAACAACTCACTGGGCTTAGCTTAGCATATAAGATCTGACTCCACTCACAAACAAGATCATACAGTGAACCTATATCCATAATCACGATCAGATTAAAATGCTAATAAAGGTACCTTCCCCCAAGAGTTAATGTGGACTTCTCAGGTGTACCAGTAGCTTACATGATGTGGTCAACATTTAATCCCTGATTGCTATTTACTGCAACCTCATGCCGCTATTATTTTTTTTCTAAAGAGAGTATGATATTAACTGGTATTGCCCCAAAACATGTAAGTGCTATTTCAGGTTTTGCTGTCAAATGTTATTTTTAACTGGGTTTTTGTAAGATGTATGAATTGTATATTAAAATGTAAGGAAGAAAAAAGATCAGAACTCAATGAAATGTTCCAACATCATAAAATGCACTTATGAAAATGGAAACAGAGAAAAAGACATACTTTATATTTTAATTGTATTATTTTGTATATTAGTTTATGTGATTTATTGGGAAATATTTTAAGAAGCAAAATTCTTTTGGAGGTGAATATAACAGTGATTTTTAATTTGTTCTGAATATAAAATTGCTGTCTAAGATGTTGATCAAAGAATAAAAGACGATTTAAAATTTGAGAGACTCTAGTTGCTGCAAAAATCTAGAATCTGATTAGGAAAATTGTACATGGTAATATCTGAAGTGATTGCATAGTTTACATGCATCTGGAAGAATAGGTTTCAAATGAGTTATTGTTTTATTTATTGTGCTATATAGTATTGTTCCTCAAATGTGACCCTCCACCTAGTGCCGATCCAAGAACTGTTTGAGATACACCCATAAAAAGGTAAATGCACACCTTAATAGTCATATGTATTATTTTGATGCTCTCACAATAATCTCACATTCCCATGACACAAAATTCTTCTCCTGTTTATCAGGTAACATAGTCTGTACATGGATAACAGTCTATTGACTGTACCTTGGATAGTACATATACATAGTATTCAAATCCTTTCACTGTGTCTGTTATAAAATCATCAATAAAAATCTCTACACACTTCCTCTTCATTAAACAAGATCTTTAGAGGTTATGGCAGAAATGTTGCATCTACATCCATGTTAGCTTTCAGCAAAACTCTATCTGAACAGAAAGATTTAAGTAGCTGAGGATGAAAAGACAAGATATCCTTGACTACATAGTGTAGTGTCAATCAAATGTGCTTTGTAGGAGCATCAGATAAAAACAGATATAAGAAAGGTCCTTGTTGTAGCCTGGAAGATTAGGAATTCCATAAATGTTATCACCATTGATTCAACATGAGAGACAAAGATCAGTATTAATATAACCCAAAAAGTAAAAACAGATTCCTACAAAAGAAGACTTCAAATAGCCATTATATTAAAAGAAGTGTTATCCGTGACTCATATTTGCTTCTAATGAAATCTCTAACATAGTTCGAGTACACAGTTGATATCCAGAAAACAACTGTGAATGTAGTCACTGTTTTCTAAGGAAAACAATATAGGAACCAATTCTCACAACATTTAATATGCAGCTGTGCATTGCATTAACTTACATTTCACATTCTCCTCACCAGCATGATCTACCTGTAGTGATGGCATGATGTGTGCTTCACAGAGTGATGATCAGAAAGACTTTCCTGAGACAGGAGTAAAATCTGGCTCATTGCAATTACTTAATCTGTTCCTAAAAAGATCTGAATTGCTAAATGGTATTGTTTTCTTGGCTTGGCTTTGAAGACCCCTGCCATGCATTCTGGAGTAAAACTGTGTTTCTTGGCTATCTGTGAAAATAATTCTGGGAAATGGAGGAGATGATTAGGCATTTTATTTGCATGATACCAGCACCGCAAGCCCATTAGATTAAACTACAGTGCTTATCAATCTCCATACATGATGTGACCTGCTGATAGGAATGGTTTTTGGCAGGACTTGGCAATTTGGGTGCTTATAAAAGAACATATTTTTCATTTAAGTTATAAATGTACGCCTCCCTGTGGTTACAGAAGTAATCAGGAAACCTTGTATCTCTTCCTCAACCCTCTAAGAATAAAAGAATAATGAAGTTCTTCTCCAAATAGGTTCATGCTGCAATCAGAAAAAAAGCCCCAAATAGATAACTTTATAAAGAAAATCATTGAGGATGCAATTAAATCATGGTTATGGAAACCAAAAGATTCTCTGGATCACTGAGATGAGGTAGCATAATGATACTGATTCTTATAATCAATAGGCAGAAGTGTCAGAGACAGAGAGGTGTGTTCATAGAAGAAATGGTTGGAGAGGTATGCTGTGAATACAGAAGAAGAAACCCAGAACCGAAGAATGCAGGTAGCCTCTGGAAGCCGACAAAAGAAAAGATGTGTGTTCTCCCCTAGAGCCTCCAAAAGAAACACAGATCTGTTGACTTTTTTATTTAAGCCTATAAAAAATATCCATTGGATTATCTGACCAAAAAAACATGCATGAGTGAAACTTTAAGCTACTAAGTATGTGATAACTTACTATAGAAGTAGTGGAAAGCTATTAATGACTAAATAAATCACTACATAAAACAACTACTCCCATCTTTACCAAAAAGTAATTTTTGATTTAAAATTATTGGTAACTTTAGTAAGATTTATTTCTTTGTTGAAAATAATGAAAACTAACTCTTTTAAGTTTGCATTGTAGCTGTGTTTGAAAGATTTAATGATGGCCAGTGAGAACATACAGGAATTCACCTGGGAATCCATCTAGGTGTATGTGAAGCATCTTCTGAAGTTCATGAGGGCTGCGAACAAGACTTTTATTACAGAATTGTGAGTTTACGTTATGGCATGTTATATTTTCTTTAAAGAACATAACAAGAGCTTATGTTTAATTTTAAAAATGATTATATATGTGTGACAAACATATGTGTATACTTCAATCTGTAAAACTATTGAGACACATAACCAATGAGGAAAAACCAGGTATAATTCACATCTCACAACAGGGTGGCAGTTTTATAATCATTTCAAGTAACAGCTTCCTCTGAGGATAATCTAGAGTGTAAGTTCACCAACATCTCCAGGCCCCTGTGGGTGTCACTGGCACACAGTTGGCTCACTAGTATCTGGGGCTGCCTCCTGAACGATGCATGTACTTGCTGCCTGTTTGCAGTAGGCTCTCTATGAAATGAAGTGTCTAATCACATGTGTGTGAGGGAATCAATGCATACACCATCACCCTTGATTCCCAGATGGTGGCTGGTCAGCCCTCCATTGTCCCTCAGTGAGGACGTCTGTAAGCACAGCCCCGGTGGGATTCAGCTGAAATGCAGGGGACACAGGAAGCAAATCTTGGCTCTGGTAAGTCTCTGTGATTTGGGAGGCACTTCTTGTAAGCCTCTGAGATTTGAAGACTCTAAGATAATCCAGCCAGCAGTTTTCAAAATGCAGTCTGAGGAATTGTCAGGGATCCCAGAGTCTCTTTGCAGGCTTCTGTGAAATCCTCTTTTTTCAGACACAGTCTGGTATGAACTTGGACTCTCTTTATTCAAAACACAGTATGGCAAAAAACATTAAGCAAATGCAGAAGTGAGAGTCTGGTTGTCTACTCCTCAAAAGATTTCAAAAAAAAAAGGATAAAACTCAAAAAATAAAACAAATGAAAAATACCCCCCAAAGATTTACATGTCACTTGACCATTTTTAAATTTTATTTGGGAAAATATGATACTTTTTCTTAAAATAACTTGTCAGCATTGAATTAATTGGCCACTGTTAGTTTTAAGTAAAATAGTCTAAATCTTCTCAGTTTCAGTTTCCAATATGGTCAGCACCTTGAGAAAGCATCCTGGGCAAGGTGTGGTGGTGCAGGGCCTCTAATCCCAGCATTCAGGGAGATTGAGGTCATCCTGGTCTAAAAGCAAGATTCAGGCCAGCTGGGGCTGTAGGAAGACTCTGCCTAAAAAACAAAGCATGCTGGATGAGAGTCCCTGACCACGCCCACACTGACTGGCACAAGGTTCTGTTGTGCTGCCATCTTCCCTCATTGCAACTTTCTGGGAGTGTAGTGAAGGAATTCAGAAGCAAGCAAATGCTTTCTCTGCTAAATATGTATCATAAAATCACCCTGCGTGAGCTAAGACATAAAATTTTGCATTTCCACCTTCTTATATCCCTTACCTGTTGATACTTAATTCCCCCAAAATTTTTCTTTTTATTTTCCTGTCTATTACAGCTTAACACTAAGCTTTCCAGATTCAAATAAATAATAAAATAAAATAGAAGTTTGAGACTGAGGGCTGGAGTGATGACTCAGTGGTTAAGAGGCTCAGTGGCTGTTATTACAGAGAACCTGGATTCAATTCCCAGCACCCACATGATGCCTAACAACCGTCCATAATTCCAGTTGCAAGGGATGTGAAGTCTTCTCACTTCACGGGCACTGCACGACACGACATGGGTGTACTTCATACATGCAGGGGATACATTCATACACATTTTAAAAAAAGGATTGAGAATGAAATAAAACTTTCGGAACATTTCAACTCAACACCAATAATAAGAATCTATTTTATTGGAAAATTCTGCACAATAAGTATTACTAGCTTACCTGTATTTTACCCATAATGACTTTGAGTCAGAAAGTAAAAAATATGCAAGTCATATAGAATTAGTATTATGGATGCTGTAATGTGTCAACTAGATTTTTTTTTTTTTGTCAACCACGTTTAAGGCTGAGAAAGGTGTTGAGAGATCACCGCTGCCCGAAAGCATCAGTTCTCAGAACTCTCAGGGAGAGGACATGTATCTGGCCAAAGCCATTCTCTCTTCTCAAGTCACACACCTAACACATGTTTTCTGAAGGTGTAGAATAACACGGCACACTCACCTCAATTACCAACTCTAGTGGTAATTGAACAGTGCTAGTGGCATATTGAACAGTGCTCCTCACAACCCAGTCATCACTCTTCCCTCATTATGTGATCGCTGAATAAACTTTTGGAACAGGATATTATGAAATAATGTAGCAAGTGAAAATCATTGAAGATTCACAGGGGACATTGGCCGCATCTTCTTGCCAAAGGAATATTCCTAGAGGAAATGAGTTCTAAAGCTGAGAGGCAAAGCCTTTGACAGAATATTGAGCTAGAGTGAGGGAGGGGATTCCATGAAGAAACCAGAAATCCAGTTTAGGAAGGAGAGCAGGATTCATTTGTGCCCAGTTTCTTAGGATATTGTAGTAACTCTCTCAGAAATCTGAGTCACAGAAGAAACCATCCTATTATGTTATATTCAAATTTGTTTTGAAAGTTTTTGTCCTTGTTCCATGATATCATGATTTCCTTTCTTGGTGCTTTTCTCTGTGCCTTCTCTGTCCTCTTCCTCTCCAAAATCTGAGCTATATGCTGAGAAGATAAGCACTCACAACTCCAGGGAAATCTTGTGTAGATGCTGTACTTGGATTTGGAATGTTCTAAACATTCCAAAGGTTAAAGGTATTAAATAAAAAAAGAGCTTTCTAGGAGAATACAAACATGGAGTTTGTTGTTGGTGGTGTTGATGTTGTTATTTTTAAAGTACTGTCAGGAATATGGGGCAAAACACAGAACATGTCTGGAAAATGGAAAATCGGTCATTCTGAAATAAAAGGCAGGACTCTCTCCCTCTCTTTCTCTCTGTCATTTCTGTCTCTGTCTCTGTCTCTGTTTCTGTGGGGGGGGGGTGCAGGTGGGCATGTGTGTGCACACATGTAAGAAAATGGAATCCAAAGACCAAACTCAGATATTATTTCTGAAGAACTTTTCCCCTTCTCTTTGAGACTGTTTCTCTCACTGCGACTGTGGCTTCTACTTAGGTTATTCTAGCTGGCTAACAAACCCCAGGGACCCACTGGTCTCCACCTCTCCAACAATGGTATTGCAAGCACACACCACTACACCAGGCTTAACATAGACACTGGGGGTTGAGCTCAGGTCATACTTGTGAGGCAAATACTTTACCCACTATGCTCTCGCCCCAGCCCCAGGAGAGAAGACGTTTTAAGAGCTAGAGTAGAAAAATCGTAGTCATCTGAGTTTACTGACTTTCTTTACACACAAAAATGTGCACTTTCTCCAACCTTCATGACTGGAGGCACTTTTCATGGCAACTTGAACCAAGGTGTTGACCAACATTAGGCTTTGCCTTCTACAAAACCCTTAGTTGTGATTTTTATTTCCTCAATGGTTGCATTTTAATGAACATTAGTCTTGAGCTATAATACTGAAAGAAGACAAACGCAAACACCTGAAATAAACAATTCACATTTATTTAGTTATTTATTTGTGTGTGAACATGTGTGTGTATGTGTGTGAAATACTTCCCTGTGTTTTTGTGAGTGTTTTGATGGGGAGGTTCTCTTCTTCCACGATGCAGGTCTGGGGATAAACTCAGGTTGTCAGACTTGACAGCGAGCTCCTCGACCACCTGTGCCAGCTCATCAGCCTGTAAGGAGCAATTTAAAGGAGGAAAGTTGTCCTCTGATTCAAGATTGCACAGGTTTAAATCCCTCGTGATTGGAAAAACAGTGGAGAGGTTCACCATGGAGGAACAGAAGCAGGGAGAGAATGTCTGTTGTATCAGGCTTCTTCCTTTTCACTGTTTATTCCTTAAAGGTCCCCAGCTAGCAAAGGCACCACCCATACTGAGGGATGGTCTTCACCCCAACCATCCTCTTTGGTTTATTCTCTCTGCTAACTGCCTCAGAGGTTCACTACGATGTCCTTTACCAACCACTTAGATGTTTCTAAAATTGATAATAGAGGTTAGGCAGCAAAAGTTCACCCATCATCAGCTTAACCTAAATGAACCCCATAAATTTACCCAATCCTTAAATAAATACACCAATAAATTCATGATTCCATCCAGCGTGTATAATTATTCTGCTTCTAACCGAACAGAAAACCTTCTTCTTCAGCATCTCAATGGTTCAAGAATTGCTGGAAAGTTTCCTATGAAACTCAAGGCAAGCTCTTAGCCACCTGTAAAATAAAATTTAAAAATCAGGTTACATAGTTCATGATAGAGTGGCATTGCATAAATTCCCATTTCACACTGGAGGAATAGGGATTGTGGAATCATTACGATTTATTTTCTCTACACTTTTCTTCTTAAAATATTTTAATTTTATGTGTATGAGTATTATGCCTGCATGTATGTAAGTATACCAGTGTTATCAAATGCCCACAGAGGTCAAGGTGCCAAATTTCACTGGAACTGAAGTTACACATGGTTGTTAGCCACCAAGTGGGCTCTAGAAACCAAAACTGGGTCTTCTGCTAGAGCAGCTAGTGCTCTCAAACGCTGAGCCAGCTCTCTAGCACGAGGCTTTTCTTTTTCTGTCTGCTCAAACTTGGAGCATTCTCAGATGATTGGCAGCTTAGACTCTCAAAAAGTAGCATTGATCTCACGTTACCTAAGAAAGAAATCAGTAGGACAACATTATTTTTATTCTCTGTAAAAGATAAAAGCCCTGTCAAATCCCAGTAAGTAAGAAGAGCACTCAAACCTCTGACTGATTGGATCTCCCGCCCTGCGTGGTCAATCACAGACCACATGTGGTCATCTTCTCCTAACCCAGCTCTCACTTCTCTCTTCTGTTTGAACAAAACAGAGTTCATGTTTCCGGTCTCATGCCTTTTATTTTTTTGCTAGTCATTCTAAACCACTGAGGTCCTGACACAAACAGCTGAAGATTTATGAATTGAATGCAATTAATCCCTCTTCACTGAAATGGAGTCATGCTAAAACTGTTCATAGCTTTTCAACTGTCCTTATCAAACCTTCAAGGTTTAAAGAGCTTCAGGTTGCTGATAGCATAATAAGAAATTTTTAAAAAGTTAAATTAAAAGCCACCACACCTGTAGGGAATATCAACAACTCATGTAATAACTTCAGTAATCAGTTCTATCACCATTTCAAAACTGGAATCTCGTTTCTTCAAAATATGCAAGGTGTTGTTTGTTAACAAATATCTATAAAGTTTCTTCACTGAAAAAATACGCATACAATTTGAGCAACTTGTGGTCATAAAATGTTTCATCTGCTCCCAGTTTTAGTAATCATCCAGCTACTGATTTAAAAAACAAAACAAAACAAAAAAACATGTCTGGCATAAATCCATAATCAACTGTTCCGGCCAAATCAGTCCATATATTCATAGAGCATCATCAAATTTGGCTCTGAAAATGGTGTGCTTCCACTCTGATTGGCAAGTAAAAATGTCTAGTGAGCATCCCTTCCCAAACAGCTGAGGTTGGCATGTTTAACCACAAGTGACTAAAATATCTGCCAGACAGTTCCTTATTTATAACTGGTAAGTAAACATCCACTTAAGAGTTTGTTTTGGGTTTATCTGATTTGACCAAGCTCTCATCCTGTGAATAAGCAAGCTCTGAGATGAAACTTGAGTATGTTTTGATCTTCAGGCCAGCATGTAGTCTAATATAGGGAACTTTATCCACAAAATTTATAGTATGTGATTTTTTTTTTCAATTAGTGGCTAAGGAAGTAGAAATTTCTCACATTTATGTAGCTGATCTGAAATGAACTACCACTAAGCTAATTGATCCAAACAATGCTTTTCCTGATCAATACTTGCTGCAGAAAGAATGAAAGCACTCAGACCTCCACAGAAAAAGCATGGGCAAGAGTAAGTTTAAGATCTTGGTTCTCTCTCTCTCTCATTCATTTTTAGCAGTGAAAATCATTAACACGAAGCTCTTTGCAGCAAATATCTCTACTAATTCTGTTCTAGTTTGCTTCAAACTACTGTGACACACACACTGACAAAAACCAACTTGATTCGGCTTACGTCTCCCATGTCACAGAGTTCTTCACTACAGGATTCAAAGTAGGAATTCAGGGGAGGAACTTGGAGGCAGGAGCTGGAGCACAGTCCATGGAGGAATGCTCTTTACTGACTTGTTCCTTTAACTCTTGCTCAGCCTGCTTTCTTATATAATACAGAACAGCCTGCCCAGGGTGGCATCCTCCCACATTACTTAACAATCAAGAAAATACCCTATAGACATGGCCATAGGCTAGTCCAATGGAGGAAATTCCACAATTGAGGATGTCTCAAGCCAGGTGTGTCAAGTATCCAGCATGCTCTTCCTTGATTTTTAAAACTTAAACAATAAATAATGCTTTTATTATCAAAACAACATACAATGGCATTAATTACATGGACTCCAGCCCTTCATCTGAGAAATACAGTCCTTCATAAATACAGTCCATTTACTCAGTGACATTCAGATCTGATTTCATGAGAACTGCCTGGGAAGCATGTGTGAAGACATATGTGTGAATGTAGTCACATTAGTGTGTATGTAAAACTGCAGTTGTATTTATAAATATACATACTAGAGGAACATCCTCAGTGACTTTAATCAGATGTTGTTAGAATAGCCGAGGCATTTATCTCTATCTTGTTGCTGTAGTTAGGTCTACTTGCTATGTGGTCTAAGCTGGCTTCAAATTTGAAAAAGCAGAGTCTTTCTCTAATCAATATAATAGAATTCCCCAAATAGAGTGGAATTAGTTCTGTGAAACAGTTTGTAACATCATATACAATATGCATAATATGAAAATGTGGAGGCCTTACCTTTCTTACAGAAAGATCTTCAACACTAAGCCTACAGATGTAGTGGATTAGTGCAGAAAGTGCAGTAGCACGCAGTACATCAGTGTGAAAGGGAATGGAATGGCATCTTTACAGCATATTAAAGAGGACTGCAACTTTGAAATCATAGCTGTGCATGCTTTGGTTTGAAAATTCAGAGAGGCCAAGAAAGTAGTAAGTGCTTTTTGCTAGGGGGTGGAGGGAGGGGCTTCCTGGGAGGGAGAGGTAGAATGTGAAGGGGAAACGGAAACATTGGACTAGGAAGGGTTAAATGGGGTGGGAAAAGGGGGAGTAGAGCAGAGCATGGGGAAGGAGGAGTGACAGTAAAGAAAAACATACGGAAACCTACCTTTGTAGAAGCTTAAGTACATAAATGTACATTACATATTTAAAGGAATTGTCCTGCAGTTCAGGGCCAGTGCCCTTTCTAGATATCATAGTTTAATGAAAATAAGCTTCAATGCCAGGAATGGACTCCCTTTCTAGAAGCTGTTGACTAGGAGTCCCATAGACAAACAATACTGACAATTGTCCCTGCTCTTGGTTACCCACCGAACCAGATTGTATGACACTAAAAAAATCAGGGGCTGGAGAAACGGTTCAGTAGTTAAGAGCACTGGTTGCTCTTACAGAGGACCTGGGTTCAATTCCAAGCACCCACATAACATCTAACAACTGTCCATTACCCAGTTTCAGGGAATCTGATGCCCTCTTCTGACCGCCACAGACATTGTACATGTGATTCAGATACAAGGAAGCAATATGCTTAAACACAAAAAATAAAAATAAAAATAAGAAAAGAAAAGATTTTAAGAAAACACTAAATACGTGGGCTGTAGAGCAAATAAAGAGAAATCAAGCTGGTGCTGACTTCAGAGCCTCATCTCTACTGGTTAGCATTAATAGTAAATGAAGTTGCTATGCATACTGCCAGATGGAAAAATTGATCATCAACCTTACCCAGTAGTGAATCCTGTGAATTACAATAACAACTGGACTAGCCAGATATGCCCACTACTGCAACAGTGGAACAAATATTACAGAAGTAACCAACCACTACTTAAGGTTCACTTCATGGGATGGAGTCAATAACTGGCTTAAGGAACTTGAGTCTGGAGAGATAACAGAACATAAAAGAGCTCCCAATACAAGTTTGCTAATAAATAATTATAGTATTAAACTGACTCCTAATGACTTATTTTTAGACTCATATATTAATCCATCTCTCAACTCTCACCAAAGAAGTTTCCTTATGCAACAGATGGTAATTAGCACAGAAAACCACAACAGGCCAACAAACAGAGAATAAGAGATTGCAGAGCACTTATTCCTGAATAGGACACTTGTACGAAACTCCTGTCCCCCAAGGCTCAGGCATCATTGTAGAAGGAGGGAGTGAAAAACCCAGAGGTGGTGGTTAACTACAAGGAAACACAGCTTCCAGAGAGCTGGTCAGTTATTCATATAAACTCCCAGAAACAATAACAACATGCACAAGTCCTGTGCAAGGTCAAACCAGGAAAAAATGCCAGCATAGATAGGACATGAAGAAGTAGGTAAGATGCTCCAGCCCCAAGGAAATTGTGACAACAAATGGTTGCTGGCAGGAGCAGAGACAGTCTCTTTCAAGCATGGGACTCTTGGTATGTTCAACAGACTTCCGTGGATTGAACCCACACTGAAGGACATTTGAGGACACCAACTGGACGCTATAGGCACATACATGTGTGGATGTGTATGTATGTGTACATTTGTGTACATTAAATAGGGCAGGGGGCAATAAACGGAGTTAGGGAGGAGGGAGGGCACGTAACATCAAATTACATTGTACGACATTCACAAAAAACTCAAATAAATTAATAAAATGTTTCACTCAGAATAAAATCCATCTCATCTTCATTTGAAAATATCTCAATAGGCAGCCTAATGTGAGAAATGTGTATCCCAATAACCTGGAAGGAAACCTGCTGTGTAACTGATTTTGTATAAGAAATTATCAAGAAACATAGAGTCTAAAAGAAAAGTCAGAGATGTGAATGGAGCCGTGTGCTCAAAGAGGGAAAGCCGAGCACAGCACAAGTGCAGGGGAAGGAGGCTAGGAACACCTCCTTCTGGACTCTTGCTTTCACATCCAGATGGAGTTTGTAGTGTTTCACCCTTTAACTTGCTTCTGGAAAAGTCTATGACATTGCATCCTAATGATGAAGTGCTTGGAAAGTAAAGAAATTGCTAAGTTTGGACACAAGACAGAGAAATTCCATGGAAAGAACTAGTACAGAAAGGACAGGACTGGCTAAAAAGGCAGTTAGGAGAAACTGTATTCTATTCTCTTTAACTCCTTCAGTCTCCAGACTCCCAGCTTTTCCTGGAGAGATTGAGAGAGGTTTTAATACCTCTCCATATCCAGTTGACATGAATATAGTTAAGAATGGCCAGAATGTTCTCATTCTGTATAAATATGAAGTTAATCAAGATTTTAAAACATATAATATCACATGGAATCCCCACATTAAGTAAGTTTTAATTCAGATAGTATAAGTATCTATGCAATTCGTGGCACAATTAGAGTCCTCAAGGGCTAAGCAAGAACTAAACAATTGAAAATAAGTCCTCTGAGTTTCTGTCCCATGTCTTGCCTACTCTGATTTTCTTCAACCATTATTAGCAAAAGTATCTACAAGCAATTTCAAAATAAGAGTTTCAAAATTAATTTTGAAACATGGTAACATTCTGCATTCTCTCCTGAGTTGTGAACATCTTTTAGTGTCTTTCTGTTCCATATTATTCCAATAATAAATTTACACAACTAGAACTCAGAATGATTCTCTTTTAAGAGAGGATGTATTGTGGTCTTAGCTGAGGACACTGTGCACTGCCTTTCTGTGACTCAGATACAAAAAACACTCCTCAAAGGCCAAATGGTGTGACTACAGGAAAACAACAACAACAACAACAAAAAAAAAAACAAAGACTAAGTCAATGTTTTAAATTTGTATTTAGTAGAAAATTAGGTAAATATTCCAGCAGATATTTGTCAAGTTCATAAAACAGACTCATCAAGTAAATTAAACCTCAATTTGACTAATCTTCAGATCAATTTGTTAATGTAGTTGCCTAGTTAAGTTGGTTGAGTGGTTTCAAACTTAGTCATAGTTAATGCTATTCAGTCCTACTGTAAACATCATAATACATTGCCCAAGTCCATCAACTGAAATTTATATTGTAAAGTATCCAACCGAATCTATCACCCTGCTGGGAAGAGACAAATAAGAGCTGTGTGACACCTAGTGGCAGTTTGGCCAACAGCTGAGAGTCTTAAACATGATTCAGAAATTTATTTTGTTTCCCATGCTTTCTGCACAGGTAATTTCTGGCTATTTATTTGCAAGCTCTTTTTATCCCTTTAAAATCAATACTTATATAAGAAGTATGCTGTTTTCTTTTCTCAAATGTGGATATATGATGGTTGGGCCTCCCTCATAGCTCAATAGAATAATAGAATATTGTTTTCTTAAACATGATTTTCTTTTTGATAATTTTAATATTTTAATATAAAATTTCATATTTGAATATATTAAATTTTATAACAAAAATACCACAACAAAATTAAAACCTTATGCTTCTTTGTGGCTATTCCATTTAAACAAATAAAAAAGACTGGTCCTATAATTCCAGGAGACAGAGGTCTGAGATAGAAGAGTTTCCACGAGCTGGAGGCCAACTTAAACTACATTTTGAGCTTGAGTACAGTCTGGGTTAGTAGAGAGAGACATTGTTTTAAAGAAAAAGAAGAAAAAAAGAAAGAAAAAAAAAAAGAAAGAAAGAAAGAAAGAAAGAAAGAAAGAAAGAAAGAGAAAGAAAGAAAATTAAATTCAACATTTATAGCACATTTTCAAGCCAACCAACATATTTATGTCAAAATGCATGAAGTTTAGAGTAAGAATTTTAAATGCTGAACATAAAAGAATTAATAGTGAGAATATCATCTGCTTGAGAAGAGTCATGAATGATTTTCCTTGAATTAACTTCTTTAATTCTTGCAAAAATTCTTAAAGCTATTTTATCTGAATTTTTGGATAGCAGCATTGAAGCTTAGATTTCCATACATATGTCATGGTACCTCAACTCACTTACACAGCTGCACACACACACACACACACACACACACACACACACACAGAGTAACTTTTCTAAAGATAACAGCTAGGAAGCACTCTAGAATATTCTGAGTCTCGGCACCAGTTTTCACCCACAGCATTACACCATATATCCAGCTTCATATGTAGTTTCACTTATTTCTTTATTTATTATTTACTAAATTTTTGGCATGTCCCAGTAACCCTTGTGGAAACAGGAATATTCTTTCAAATATCCCTGTGATTTACCTCCCTAAGGATCAATGACAAATGGCATGTTTATTCAAGGAGGTCATGATATTGTTCAGTAAAAAATCTAGTAAGAATTCCAAAAACATCACATCAATTAAAAAAAATCCTCTTCATCACGTGATTCCTCTACACAATAACTTTACCAGTGGTCCTTAAACAACTGCTATGTGGACACTGAATATTTTTCTTTCTGGAATCCTACTCAAAGGAAATGTTCTACAAGAAAACAGTGTTATTAGGATTCAAGAATTCAAGTGTTTGAACTGATAAAGATTAAAAGATAATCAGAAGTCAATAATGGCATCTATCTATTTCTTTGACAGCACACTTCATTGCCTATTTATAAAAAACAATAGGCTACAGGATTAGTGCATGGAAGTAAAACACATACTGTAATGCAATGTCTTTTATGGCACCGATAACTAATTAGATCTAGGACGAAAGTTATTTCTTTCAACTTGCTAAATATGTTTTCTTACTTGGCCTGAGAATTCCGGTTAACAACTCTGTTTATAGCCCATAGGAAGTGTTCAGAGGGCTGCATCAGCTTTCTCTACAGTCTGTATGATTCTGTGGATAAATCACTATGAGTAAAGACGTACAATCTTAAAATGATCTATCACAACTGAAAATCAATACATCAAGCACATAAAATAGTCTAGGATAATTCACTTGCCAAGTCATAAATTACACATGCATATCAAAGCCACATGGAATGCAGTGCCTCATAAAAAATAAGCTTAAAATTCTTAAAATATATGATTAATGAAACTAGTGCAGCTTGAAAAATATATATTATACAGCTTACACTAACCAATATATTATACTCAGAGTTTTATGCTTCTGAGAAATGGCATTTACATATACAGTATCAACAGTGAAAATAAATCAGGATTTCTTGCACCAAAGTCCAATTCTTTAGGTAATGATTCATGTTTCACTTTTTAAAATGGTGATTTACACTAATGCATTTCTCATAAAATATTTAATATGGCCTACAATTATTGCCAAAACTATGTTCTAACCCCTTCTATCAGGATGCCCACAGAAACGCTTCCCAAAGCAGTAATAAATTTTGAACTTTGATATTTTACAATAAAGTGACAATATTTCAAACATGGAAAATTCTTGTGCTACAAAACTTTGGCCTCCTTCTCAGCCTACCCATCTGCTGTAGATATTCACAGCTCATAATGTATGGGGTGTTGAGAATTCACTGGCTTGATGTGGTCTGGGATTGGTTCCACCGACAATCTGTGCTGGCTGCTGTACTTCTGAAAGCAACCCAGAACGCATTTTGGAGGAATTCTTTTTATTAGAAAGCACCAGTCACATGGAACTTCACCTGAGGATGAACTTTAACCTGCTGGGATTAAAACCACAGTCAAGAAGTCCCCCAGCTATTGGAGTTCCAGGAATGAATTCAGTGGAAATAATCCCCATGCCTTTTCATCACTTAAATAAGATACGGAATACCCCCTGGTCTACTAGGAGAAGAGCTAACCATGTTCTCCAAGTTCCCACTGTTTGTCTCATGAGCAGACTTTTTGTCCCTACTGACAACTATGGGCAAAACACTTGACAGTTTCAATGAATTAAACTTTTATCAGGTTTCTCCTGAGTCCCCAGACTTTGACCTGCCTTTGAATTTAAGCAAGCACTCTAATGCTGACTGATCTCATTTGGAAGACCCAAAGGGGATTAATTACTATAAAGAGGGATGCTTTCAGCTCAGCTGTCTAATCATGCAACATATCCAGGCCCAACAGCTGGTTATGTCCAGCTTAGTTGATTCAGTTCTAAGAAGGGAAATCCTTCCCTGATTAAACATCGAGACCTCCAACTAGGAATGGCTTCCCTGTTACTACGTTTCTCCTCTTATTACAGTGGTCTCCACAAAGGTTTCCTCTTACCTAAAGCCAGAGATCTCTTTTTTCATTATTTAACAGCATCAAAAAGATGGAAAATAAGTTAATGCTACTGAACATTTAAAATTTTTCTCCATAAGTCCTAGGGACTACATGAGGCATTGCATTTTAAAAATAATTTTTCTTTGTTCTTGAAAATTTCATACATTTATACAATGAAATTTGATCGTATCCACGACCCTCCATTTCCCCTCTCCAACTGATTCCATAAGCATCGAATTTTAACAATTTTACTCAGAAATGCCTCACATACCATAAAGATCACCCCTTTAAAAATATAATTTGCTAGTTGGAGGAATGACTTTTACGGTATGGACATAATCTGGACTAATGATTTTTACCTAACCTTGCAACAACAAAAAAATGAATGTAAGGAAGAGCCAGGTGCTTTTCTTGTGACCTGGACACCTGACCTTAATGGCACAGGACCCCACTTTGCCTTCTACCCAAAACTGTGAGTAAATGTGAATGTACTTGACCCACATCTCAAAGCACTGTGAGGAGTGTGTTTCTCTCATTGAAAACAGTGAGAAGAACTAAAAAGTTTGTCTGTAATTGTGTGTGTGATATGCTAGGCCTAGAAGTCAAAAGGCACAAGTCTCTGATAAAAGTGGGTTCTAGCTCCTACTTCCCCAATTCACATTGTAGATATTATTTCAATAAAGAAAGAATGAAGCCTGGCTCAAGAGCACAGTTCTGTGAAACATATGAAGGAACAGGTTCTCACAGTTCAGGTCCATTCTTGGTTTTAAAATAAATGTTAAGAGTCAAACTATTTCTTTATGCAGACATAACTTTAATACGGCATAGTTAAGTCAGAAGTAGTTTTTTGCAGAGTCAGGGCTTTGTACAGCTATTACCCCAGAGTATTATATTTTCAGCAAGAAATCAGCAAAGTAGTAAGTTATTATTTTATTCTCATATTCAAATATTGCATAAAAATCTATGAAGTGGGTGGGTGTGGAGAAGATTGCATTCATAAGGCATTCATAAGGCGTATGACCAAGAAAGTTCCTAGAAAATCCTGCATCTTGGATTGAATTTCCTACAAGACTGGCCAACTGATTAGCACTTTAATGAGGGAGAGTTTGGAATACAGCAGATCCAGAGCATATGTACATTTTATCTAAGGCATTGTTTAGCCATAAATAACCACACCTTGCCTACATTTGTTTCTGAATTAGTACTCTTGTGACTTTATGTATAAACTTAGCAGATCACCAGGTACCAGCATAAAAGCTAAGAATGTCATCAAGTTGCTTTGCTATGATCTGTCTACTGAATGCATCCAACCATGTGTTTGAAAAGCTTCTTGACTTATGAATTTTCTTTGCTCTGTTACCACACTGGAACATGGAATTATGGATAACCTTAATCTGTGTTCCTGGGCCATGGTCACTCTTATTTGACTTCAGAATAAACTATCTCTTACTCCTTTTGAAGTGAGAGTTATGCTTTTGGGTCAACAGGCACTTGTCATGTAAGCATAAGGATCAGAGTTCTAATCAACAGAGTGCATCGAAAGTCAGACACTCTAGCACATGTCTATAATCCCAGTGTTCCTATGGTCAGATGAGAGATGAAGACAGAGGAAACCTTGGAAGCTGGAAGGTCAGGGAGCCTCTTGTATGCACTGGTGACCAACAAGAGACTGTGAGTCAGACAAGGTGAAAGTGAGAAGCAGCACCTGAAGTTTTCTTCTGATCTCCACACTTATGGTCTGATATGTACACACACATGTACACACATATGTAAAAATATCTTGAATACTCATTTCTACTTTTACTTGAGACTGAAGTCATACTACAATTTAGATATACAATATCAATTTCTTTTTCTTAATAATTATTTTTCAACTTATGTATTTTTTAAAAAGTAATTGTTTTCTCTTAGGTAAGAAAATTCTTATTTATTGCAGTTAATCAATTCCATATGGCTTAGGTAAACACATGACCAGGCCTGGCCTCCTGAGTCCCATAGCATCATAGGCATGCTGATTAAAAAACAGTATGACATTTAAACCAGGCTGGGGAGAGCTCTCACCAGTACTCCTGGAACTACTGGAAAGAAGGCTTCATGGAGATACCAGAATCCAAGGACAAGGTTGTTGGGCATAATGTAAGGTGGGCCTAGCCTAAGGCCACCTGCTAGGAGGAATAGAGGAATGGCTCCTGTAGGTGTGGCATTCTGCTCTGGCTAGTTGTGAGACCAGCATCTGGAAAGAACCTGCCTACCTGGGACAAACACACTACTGGCTGTATTTGGGACCCCACCCCATAAGGTCATTGGCTATCCAGACCTATAAGAGCTTGTGCACCTATTCAATAAATGAGTTTACAGTGCCACGCCCTTGGGCTGCTTCCCGTCCAATTCCTGGAGTCTGTGGCTTGACTCTGCGTCTACTCACCCCCAACCACTTGGGTTGGCCGGGAATGGTGAGACATGACGGAAACAAACACGACTATACAAGGTAAGCCTGATTTGTACCGTTTAAGAGTAAGTCTAGCTGAGGAGAAACTCAGAGACTAGAAGAAATGGTAAGAAAACTTAGTTCTGATGCCATTTTTCTGGAGGCCTTAGAGTCAGCTGTGCCTAAAGTCTTTCCTATATCTATATTTTAAAGTTTTGTGAGCCAATAAAATCCCTCTATTTTTCTAAGATAATCAGATTTCACTTCCGTCCTAATATAGGTTATTAGAATTTTCTTAAAGATTTGTAGAAATATTATATAAGTTTATAAAAATTAGCATGACCTTCCAAAAAGAAAGTTAATTTGGTAAAGACCAAATTTGGATGAAAGTTCTTGTAAGTTCTGTCCATGAACAGGAGACAGCAAATACCCATGAGTCATAACCTTGTGGTAAGTCTGCATCATACAGAGATATGGCCAATACATACTTCCTGATGAGATAAAGAGAGGTGGAGCATATCAGGAGGACCAGAAGCAGAACAAGTTTTTGGTGTTTTATCAGAAGATCAAAGGCAAGTCATTGGTCATTGGATGGTTTTATGCAGAAAGGTCACATGGAGAGACTTATCACCCAGGCTGAGAACAGAAGGGATTAAAAGAGAAAGAGAAAGGTTACAAGAACAACACTGTATGTCTATATTTCCAAGCCAGTATTCTGGGCCACAAATATGTTTTATCAAATTATTAAAATTATCCAATTTTATCTTACATAATGATCTTACTACTTACAATTTTCCTCTGAGAGAAACAATATCACAATTTGACATCTGCAGACTTTAGGTTTTGGCAACCCAAATTTGAAAGGCACTTTATTTGCCTGTTGGCAGAAAGGACTTCCCTAGAACTCCTGTGCTGGCAGAATTTGGCAGGTTCCGTGGCCATCTGTGCAAAACTCCTCAGTTTCTCTAACGTGTAAGTAAGTTCTGTGATTCTTCTTAGAACAGCTTCAGAGTGCTGCTTCATTATTTCAGATCAGTCTCAAACATAAAATAAAAGAAAAGGTTTACATGGTTCATACTCAGGTAATTTTTATTTTGGGTCTTTTCTTTTGATCAGTTTAATACCTGACATTAGTGATGCTAATTATGAACTGATATCTGCTGAACATATAATTTCTAAAATCCCACTTCTTCTATATTTCTCACTTTAATAATTAAATGAATAATTACATGTTAGACCTTCTCTTATTTCTCTTTTGTCCTTTCTATATACATAGAACATAGAAAATCAGATATATTTCATATTTAATTAGAATATTTACCTCCATCTTTATACTGTCATTATAGAGTCAGACATTCAAAGAAGTTTCCTAAAGTTCATATAGTGATGGTAATAATAATAACATAAACTATAATGTTATTTATAAGATATGTTTCTCAGCCTAAAGAAATTATATTTACAGATTTTTGAAAGAAATCCAAGCTCAGGATTTTCTTTATAAAAGAATCACAATTTGTCCAACTCACGCTTTTCCAAAGCAAAAGTAAAATAATTATTTTGAGTGTTCATTCAAAATTTGAAATTCATCATGTAGACTCAGTTCATACTTACACTTCAGTCTTACCATTCATGATATAACTCCATATGTCTGCTTGTTTTCAGACTGAAATACATTTATTTATAAGAATTCAAAATGCTCTTAAATTAGACATAATTACTATCACACATGAAATTTAAATTTTTTGCCAATATAAAACAAACACTTCATTACTTCCTTTACCCCAACGGAGATTGGATTCTGAATAAAATCAGTGTTTTTGAGCAGGCGTTTTTGAACTGTAAATGGGAGCACACAGGGAATAAAGGGCAGAACCTTCCAGAAATCTTTGATTTATGATGGGAAAACATACGCTGTGGTAGCTATAAATTAAAAGAGGGGCTAGAAGTAAAAGATGTACAGTAATAAGATGGAGAGAAAGAAGAAAAAATACATGCAATATCTTTGGTAAAAAATAATTCTGGCATAAATCTGCCATTTAAAGGGGAATTGTAGAAAACCCTGTAGTGGAAAAAAGGAGTGTAACAACCATTGCTTCGTGAAAACTTCATTCAAATGTACTCTGGAGGGGAGATGGCTCAGTCACTAAAGTGATGGCCATGCATGCATGAGGACCTGAGCATGAGCCAACTGGTGAGATCCAGATTCATTCAGTGAGAGTACATGACTCAAAAACCAAGATGGAGAGTAACTGAGGAAGACATTCATTAACCTGTGACCTACACACACACACACACACACATACACACACGCACACACACGTCAGTGGGCACATACACATGTATATGCAGACCTGCACACACACGTGCTCACAAATATATACATATACATGTACACAAACATACACTGACCACATACCAAAAAGCAAAAGAAAAAAATTCAGTATTAATATTTAATATTTAAAGGGTCAAACTGTCTTCACATTTGAATGCTTTTATGATTATTCCTTGGAATGTGTGTGTTTGTGTGTGAGAGAGAGTAGATGGGGAAGACGTAATACGAAGTCTTTTTTAAAATGTTCACTAGAAAGCCAAGTTATTCCTGGGATTCATTTCTATTAGAGAAAGTTAAATAAGTAAATATGAAAGTTATCAGAGGAGGATTCAGAAACTCAACTCCTGGCCATCAAGATGGTTTGTGAGTGAAAGCACTGGCTACCAGGCTTAGTGACCTGAGCTCAGTGCCTGGGAATCACATGACAGAAGGAGAGAGCCTGGGAATCACCTGACAGAAGGAGAGAGCAGGCTCTTGCAAGATGTCTTCTGATCTCCACATATGTGCCATGGTGCACATGCATACACAAACACATACAAAAATAAATAAATAAATTAATTAATTAAATGAAAAGTAATTAGGAAAAAAACTCCTAATATTTGATTTTCAAAAAAGAAACATATTATGACTAAGATAAATCTAGGGAGTAGGTTAGGAAATAGCCTCCATACTGACTCCATACTCATGATGGAGTGGTATTGACCACATGAATAACAAGTCAGCTGTGTCATCATATATGAGCTGGGAATGAGAAAACTATATGGTCATTTATTAAGGATGAATTATTTATTAAGATGAATCACAGGTATGGAATCATCAGTAAGGTACTTGGAGTGCAGAAATTGCTTAATAAAAGTAACTGTTTTTATATTTCCAAATATTAAAATAAAGCTTTTCTCATGTATATACTGTTTTGTCTTTATCTTCTCTAATATAATATTTTTCCAAAAATTGAGAGTTTAGGACTAGCTATGTACATTAGTTGGCAGAAATAGCATGCATGATGTCCTGCGTTTGATCCCTGCCATCACATAAACCAATCATAGAAGAGCATACCTATAACTCCGCAGATAGATTCAGGTAGGATCCAGGGTTCAGGCTATCCTTGGCTAGCTAGTGATTTTGAGACCAACCAGGGATACATGAAACCTTATTTTTCCACTAAATAGTTATCATCATATTGGACTGATTGCTAATGATTTATCATTTTACCCATAGATTAATGCATCTCTCAGTTCTCATCAGAGAAGTTTCCTTGTGCAACAGATGGTGGTTAACACAGAAACCTACAACTGACCACTGTGTAGAAAACAAGAGACTTCAGAATGTTTATTCCTGAATATGACTCCTGTATCAAACTTATTCCTCCCAAAGCTCAGAGATTATTGCTTATTGTGGAAGAGGGGATGCGAAGATTATAAGAGCCAGAAGTGGCAGATGATGACAAGGAAACAGAGGTTTCCAGCTTGTTAGTTACACATATGAACTCACAACAATGGTAACAGCATGACCATGTCGTATGTAAGCTCAAACCAAAAAAAACCTCCCAATTTAGACATGATAAAGTGGCTATAAAGAAGCTCCAACAACACCTAAAGAAATTGTGGCTACAGATGGCTGATGGGAGGAGCAGATACAGTCTCTTTCAAGCATGGAACTCATGAAGGTTAACCAAGCTCCAGTGAATGGACCTATTTGAAGCAAATTTGAAGACACAAATTAGTCTCTATATGCCTTATTATATATATATATATATATATATATTAGCATATTAGCATATATGTTTACTATATATAATATAGTATATTAAATTAGGGATAGGGAAAGAGGCCTAAATATCAAGTTATTTTGCATGAACATCATAAAAATTCAGTTAACTTCCCCCCCAAAGTACCCGAGGAACTATTGGCAATCCATAACTGCTGGGAGAAATTGAAAACAGTTTTCTTTATGGGTGTGATATATTTACCAGAATCCAGTGTTTGGACACACACCAAAGGACATTTGGGGACACACATTTGACTCAATAGACATTAATATATCTAACAGAGTACATGAAATCCAGTGGCTATAAAACTATATATACATTATACTTTGTAAAATATGTGTCCCTATGGAGGTTGAAGTCTATGCATGTAGTCATAATTGACTCTCAGACATACATAAGAAGTTTAATACATTTAGCATGTCTGCTGTTTAAAACATCCATAGCCTACAAATCTGCTCTTTTTCTCTAAGTCTGACGCTCCTCATCCCACCACTCATTTCTGTTTGAAAGCTATCCTTCTTTAGGGAAATTTGTAGGGCAAATTTGTGAAGAAGTCAATCCTCTATTTGATATCTCTCCATCCCTCCATCCTTCACCTTTCATTCCAAGAAAAATTATTATTTTTTTATTATTACTTGCTTCACATATTTCATGCCATAAGCAGAAAAGGGACAATTTTTGTATCTCCTGCCGCAAGTTTAAATTATAACTATTTTGTAACTCAAAAGCACATGCTTCTTGTTCTAGTTAACTCTCTGTTGCTGTGATAAAATACTCTAACTAAAACATCTTGGATGGCTTTATTCGGCTGGCATGTCCAAATCAAGGTTTATTATTGGGAAAAGCCAGGGCAGAAACTCAGAGCCGAACGAAACACAGACCATGGAAGAACTCTGCTTACTGGTGTGCTGCTCTGACCTGTTCTCAGGCTGATTTCCTGTACAACTCAGGATCATCTGCCCAGAGGTGGCATCACCCATAAAGGGCTGGACCTTCCTATATCGCTCAACAATCAAGAAAATGCCTCACCACCTCACAGAATTGCCCACATGCCAATCTGACACAGACAATTCCCAGGTGTGTCAAGTGAACAAATGGAGTTATCCAGCACATTGTTTTCCCTGGCTAACATGGAAGACTCCTATTTAACAGGTGCTCCTCGTGTAAACTTAACCATGATTCCACCAATGAGGAGTTTGTGCACATTTCTGCTCTCTCCTGATCTGCCGCTTCATCTTATCAGCAGCCTTTGTCCTGAAGTGTTTAGTGTCATCCCCATTTACCTTGGGTCTATCCTGGCTTCTCTGGCTTCATCCACGGTGTTTGTGACCTTAAGTTCCCCTTTATTTGAGACTAGATGCTGCCACAAAGATTATTTTATTCTTCTTGGTATGAATTTCTCTTGGATGTCTTTTTTGCATTCTTCCATTCCACTGACCAGAGCTACTTGGCAAGACCAGCTATAGCTTCTGTCATTGACCGCATAGAAGAAAACTACGGTTATTAACAAACTGTATTTGAGTGTGTGTGTGTGTGTGGGTGTGTGTGTATGTATGAGTGTGTGTGTTTCTAGAATACAAGTGCTTTTGAGACCATTTTTTAGGACAAGTCTTAGTTTCAAATCCTGTTCTCTGTATTTTCTTTCTATCTTCTGAGCAAATATCATCTGTGCCTATGACTTTAATTATTTTCTATATGTAAATGACTCATAAATTTAAAGTTTCAAATCCTGTTCTCTGTATTTTCTTTCTATCTTCTGAGCAAATATCATCTGTGCCTATGACTTTAATTATTTTCTATATGTAAATGACTCATAAATTTAAACTTCCAATCCACACATCCTCAATGAACATTGGGTACAAAAGTCTACCTAAGAAATAAACCTTTCCTTTTTAGATATTTCTTGATATCTCTTGTGAAATGTATCTTGGATCTAATTTCTCCAAAACTGAACTCATGAATAGACTACAAATGCTTTACTTTACCCAATCCTTCGCCAATATTTACATATTTGGCTTTCTGCTTTTGCAACAGGGTCTCATGTAGCCTAGGCTGCTTTTGATCTTGCTATATAGTCAAGTGACTTTACATTCTTCTTATTCCTGTCTGTACCTCCCAAGTGCTTGGATTACAGGTGGTATGCTGTTAATTAATGTCACTGTAGTTCCTCTATCTATGTAAACCTGACCTATTGGGGTTTTCTTTATCCTTCTATGCATTCATCACCAGCTTCTGTTATTATTTTCCCCTTGCAGATCTTTCAGATACGCCTACTCCTTTCTCCATCCTGCTCAAGCATCCCGAAAGAAGTGATTCTCTTTTCCTGAAATGTCTTTTTTAACCTTTATCTCTGTACATATACCCACTTGATGCTACTAAATTTTCTATAATTATTTTGCTTACAGAAATATCACTTTAAAACATGAGTATAATTAATTTACTTCTTTGTTTAAAACACTTGCGTGACTTTCCCTTTCTTGTTCAGTTCTCTGTAGGCAGGCTACACACTTGTCATCTTTCATGACTTACTTTCTTGATTAGAAAAGTCTTTACCTTTTGCATAGAATGTTTTCCAAACCTGAAATGATCTTTCATATTTTTTTCTGGATTCACGTATTTAAGTATGAAGGATAATTTCATATTGGCTCTGTAGCAATATGAAGACTATCCTGGAAGACTATCCTCCCGGCCTTGATGAAGTCAGATCCGTCTTTCTTAACACTGTCCCATGTATTTCTCCTTTTAGTACCTGTCCAAATTGGATCTTTATATTTACTGGAATTACTTTTTCCTATTATTTTATTCCAAAGCATATTACCAGAAAATGATATACATGCAATATATTTCTCAGTAGCTATATGAAAAGGGATATTTATATCCCCAATATTTTCTAGTGTTTAGTATGCTTGATAATTACATTACAAAGGGGTAATGATTAAAAAAAAACATTTCATAATATGATTATCATCTCACAAAAATTCTGGCTCTAAAAGTTTAGTAACTACAAGCTTGACTTGCTTACCTGAAATATTAATTTAAAAACAACTAAGAATATTCCTAAAATAACATGTAAAATTTAGACGTTTTTCTTGTTTTTTTTTTACTTGATGCTGTTTTCTGTTGTTTTGGTGAATGCTTCTTTATATGCTTCTTCACTCATATTTGAAACTACCTGATTTCTTCAGGGAAAGCTGAATGTTATTGTCTTTCTGCGTTTACTTAGTCTACTAAATCATCTCACTTTGGCATGAATCCTGCTTAATAGTTGAAGAAAGATAAGATGGATCAATAAATTTATGGATGAGTACTTTTTAACCAGTAAAACTGATGAATGAATATTAGATGTTACTAGAAACCACAGTTTCAGCTGTAGAATGATAGGTTAATTTATTTAAGTGATGCTCAAAAGACATCCTCACCTGTCGTATAGGCTTTCCAGGAACAACTGAGGTGCCAAGATTTTCAATAACCATTTAACTTTGAAAGTAAAAAAAAAAAAACTGAAAAGTTAAGATTGGAAGAAATAAAAATCTACTAATTTGCTTTTATACTAAGTTTTACTGAACTATTCTATGCATTTTAATATTCTCTATCAGGAGGACACTCAAAATTCTTAGCTGAGTGTGATAAACCCCATCCATCTTGTATAAAACCAAACATGTTTGCATCCTAGTTCCCCTATTGTTAAAGAAATGAGACTAAATTATGCATTATTTATTGAATGCAGACCATGACTTTAAGATCTTTTCTCAAGTTTATTTTAAAGAAATTTAATTAGTTAAAAAGATCATGTATCTCATACTCATTAATTGCATTGATTTTTGCTCTTTAACTTAGTCTATGTATACAAGCACATAAGAAGACACCATTTGTGTTCCCTTCAAACAAGAACATTTGTGTTCCCTTACCTGGAAACTGACTCTAGACACAGCCTGCTGGTTTCAGTGAATCAGAAGTAATTGCTTGCTAACTGAGCTTTGAAGCAATGTACATCTTAATTAACCAGACTCTTGTTCCCTTTTGTAACATTGTTCATTAACCAATATGCCCTTTGATAAGAATTTTGTATTAAACACAGTGAAATTTTACGTACTTAAAAAAATCTGAGCTCATATTCAATAATTCAAGGTTATTAAAATTCAGTTAAAATATGAGAACATTTCTTATGTATTTATAAAAATTCACTTATGTATTTATAAAATTTCAAAATTTTTGTAGGAAAAAATATAATGCTATTAGCATAATCTCTAATACACACAATGTTTTCTAAACAAAATTCAGATTTCATAAATGCTGTGTGAAAGAAATACTCTTCCAGGAAGGTATTGTAGCCATAATTCTATTCAAGTTTGTAGAAAGAATTCATCAGATAGTTTTCATCACTGAAAATTTCCTTCTTTCATGTAAGTAATTAAGATTCTGAGCTATATACCTAGCTATGTATCTAGGACTGCATGAAGAACACTAAAAATACATTTAACTATAAAGACTTCAAAAATTCATGAAACAATCAGAGTGAGATTCACAGCAAAACAATCTACATAAATATTTGACTCACAAGGTTCCTCTCTTTATAAACACTGACATTTCATTTTATTGGGAATATTCAAGGTTTTTCCCTTTAATATAGGATAGTATTTTATTGTGCAGTGAATTACATTGGAATATGAATGAAATCTACTAAAATTCCCGAAAATATGACTTTCAAATGATTGTGCAGCTTGGTTGCTTCTAAATTGAAAATTAAATACGATTAACTATGACTCACTCTTTCCTCTCTCTCTCTTCTCTTTCTGTCTCTCACTGTGTGTGTGTGTGTGTGTGTGTAGTACTTGTACATGTATTTTATGAATTTCTTTCCTTTTTTTTAACAGAGTCTACTTAGTCCCAGACTGGAAGTCACTTGGCCTCTGTCTCACAGAGTTATGCCTGCCTCTGCCTCCTGAGGGATGGCATTAAAGACATGCACCACCATGCCCGACATCTTTCAGGGTTTTGTTTGTTTGGTTAATGTGTTATTACAGCAACAGAAACCATACTAGACCATTCCTTATTTCTGTTTACAGCTAAATGAGAGATCCCTCAGGTTTTTAACCATTCTTTTTTTCAAACTAGAGAAACAGCCATTTATCCTTTTTTCAAAGCCCCAGAAACACTCTTAATACTCTGTATTATATTTCTTGTTTTTCTCAGTTTTTTCAAGGTTTTAAAAAATGTTATTTATATGTATGTGAGTACATCTTTCTGTGCAATATGTGTGTGTCTACTGGTGTGTGTGTGTGTGTGTGTGTGGCCATGGAGGCTCTAAGAGGACATTAGATCTCATAGAACTGCAGTTACAGGCTGTTGTGAGCCACCTGACCTGGGCACTTGGAACAGTACTCAGGTCATCCACAAGAGCAACAAGTAATGTCAATCTCTGATTCATGTCTCCAGTCCAGTTTTTCAAGATTTAAAATGTTGCCTACAGTAACTTACATTGTTTCTAATAGTGCCATTTCACAAAAGTTCACACAAGATATTATATAATCTAAAATAAGGAAAAGACATTAATTTAGTTTAATACTCTTTCCCATACATAGGTTGAGAAAAATTAAATTAAATGCAATATTAAGTGATAAGTACTGGTCTTCTAAAAATAAATGCATCTACATGTAAAATGTGCCTCTATCCAAAGTATATTGAACAATCTATTGATATTACAAACTAAAGAATACTTTGATTCAAATTACTTTAATCTTTTCCATAGTGATCAATAGAGTTATCTGCAAACACTCATTTAGGACTATATATAATGTGCAGTATTTACATGGCAATATTAATGACATTTAAAATTATTTGCCTTGGAAACAATCAATTTCATGGGCAAAAGTGAACCAGATTGTTATTAATTAAAATATCACTGGATTAGAATTATAAAAAAGTAATATTTCTAGAACCTCCTACCTCCCATTTCCATGTGTGTGTGTGAGAGAGAGAGAGAGAGAAAGAAAGAAATAATAGAGAGAGATGAAAGATGCTCATTTCTACCTCTTTTTGAGGATATCTTTTCTTTTTTTAACTTCAAGGCTTTATTGTACAATTGCAGGGCTTTATTGCCTGGCCCTTGGGGTTTAAATAATAGTCTTTAGATAAAAGAAGAGTCGAGGTGAGCAGGGTTTAGCATACAGCAGATATTTTTAAACTAAACAAATAAACAAGCTAATGCTAGATTGAGTGGTATTTACACACTCTACTTGCTTTGTCTTTCACCCCTCCATTAGCCATTATGCGAACACAACTAGATCAGTACCCCTGGGATGATACCAAATCACAGGTTTGCAAAAAGAAATTTTCTAGCTCTATAAATCCAATAAAGATGTGCTTTAATATGACATTTATGTTCCCCACAAAATAAATATATCGTCTTTTCCATATGTACCTTTTTCTACTCCCATCACCTGGCCTTGACACACACAAACTGATTTTCTCACTGCCTCTCAAACTTTGCAGGTTGTTCAGTGTTTCCAAGTTTTACACATAAACTTCCAAACTATAGTCACCCTATAAATGGCTACCGAGTTCCTTGATCCTCAGCAATGATTCTCCTGGCACCCACAGTCAAGGCTGTATTGTGGGAAGTGCTTATAAGCATCACCTGAGCCCTGCACTCAGGCAGTCCTTAGGAATGCCATAGAATATGACTAAACATCCCACCTAACCATCTAAGACCCATTTTAGGGAGTGGAGCTGACCTGTTTACTCTCTTAACCCATGCACCACCTACTGCAGATACCAGTACCCAGTTCAGCAGCAAAATGTGCTCTTTCATCTACATTTCCACATTTATTGCTCCTCCTTGGGCCAAATTCCCACTCAGCCTGGTATGCACACCCATATCAGGTCACCTTGTTTCTACTCTGACGCTCATGTTTCCTCATTCCTCACTCCTGCCATGGCCCAAATTCATTTTCCACATAAGCCAGGTCATATTGTTTTCCTAAATAGAAAGTGTGTAGGTTTAAATCTAAACTTTCCAGCCTCTAGAAGCTTTGGTACTCCAAAGACCTCACAACACATTTAGAATACAATTTAAACTTTCCATGGCCTCTAAGGCTCTACATGTCCTGGTTTCTGATAATTGTTTAATTTCATTTTCTGCTTTTCTCTCCTGGTTACTTATGTTGTTACACAAGCCTTTTACTGTTCATAGAATATGACACCTCAGACTTACTTTGGGAAATTTGTACTGTCAGTTTCATTGACCTGTAATTTTCTGCCCTCAAATCTGCAATGTGGCTGACTTAAATTTGTCTTTCATATCTCTGCTCTGATGTTAGCTTTGCAGAGAATCCCCCTCAAGCAACATCTTTAGTACATATGCCATAGCCATTCTCTTCTATTCTCCATCTTGGGGATCTTGGGGAATGGGTTACTTACCAGATAACACTGTGTTTTTTTATTCTAATCACAGTGACTACAATGCTGAACTCAAAGAGAACCAACACAACATTCACATACACATTTCCAATATCCATAGTCTTTTCATTTTTCCCTCTCTAAAATCTAGAATACTGTTCTACTTTCATTTTTCTTGATGTGATAAAATATCTGTATCTGAGGAAAAGCCACAAAAGAGAAGAAAAGGTTTATTTGGCTTACAATTCTAGGCTGCAGTCTTTCATTGAGAAGAGGTTGAGGCAGAAATTCAAAGTAGCTGGTTGGGTTACATCCAGGGTGAGGAGCAGAGAGACATAAAGTCATCCATTCTACTCACTGCAAGGCTCGGGTAACTCTTTCTGCTCTTACACAGTCCAGAGCTCAAAGCCTAGGAATAGTGCCACCCACAATGGACTGGGTCAATTAACAATGATGACAATAGCCATAAGCATGCTCCCAAGCCAAACATATCTAGATAGTTCCTCATTAAGACTTGTCTCCCAGGCTAGTGTAGGCTAGGTCGAGTCAATAGTTAAGAGTAACCAGCACAAACCATCATAAAACAGTGGAAAGTCCCAAGTATTTCTGGAGAAAATAAATGAGGAAAAACAGTAAGGTAAAAAAAGTCAACAAAATTATTCCTGTATTTGAATATTTTAAAAGATAATATTTATATTATAATAATGTCTAACAGTCACTTAGATACTGGTCTGTCCTAGGCATAACATTTTTGGAGTTAAAATTCCTTCAATTTTTTTTTCATTCAGTTAAAATTAAGAGGATACTGTGTATGGGAGATACAGTAGGTGATTCGCAGCATTACCCCTGAGGACACAATGGTGAAATAGGTTGAAAGTTGCCTTGTTTTGGTGGATGAGGGAGTAAGATGGGCTTTCCAGAACACATAACATTCAAGTGCAGACCAGAAGTACGAACAGGAAGCAGCACATCAGAAATCAGGATGAGGGAGTAGAATGTGTCTTTACCTTCTACATCCCCCTGAGCATTCTTCAGAACTAGAATATTAAACAAGTAGAGAGAATGGCACAGCAATGAAAAGTGACTGTGTCTTTGGTCTTCAACCCCTCAAAGAGCCAGGGTGGGGAAAGATGAGGCACAAGGAAAGAAGACCCAAACAAGATTCATTAATATATATTATACCAAATACTAGGCCACTAATTTTCATAGAAATACTATTTTGTTCATTCAACAGCTTCCATCCAGGGCTTCATTGATGTTGTTCCTAAATCATGCTGTTGGCCAAGATTCTAACCAGGCTTTTTCTGACTATCTTAAATCCCATGATCCTCTCTAACATGCAGTCTGACTAAGTCAATCGTTTTGAGTCCTGGCTGCATGATAGAATCAGGAATTCAAAGACACTCTGTAGCCCAATAAAATTCAGGATGTCTGGCCATGGAACTCAGGCTTCAGCAGCTGTTAAAAATCCTCAATGGGTGGTAGGGGAATTGATATGAAGCCAAGTTTTAGGCTTGTTTAGGCCAAGTGCAGAACATCAGCAGGTTTAATGAATTCATTTTGGTTATCCTATCCATATTTCTGCTTTCAAATTGGATCCCACTTAAACCACAATAGTCAAAAATAGATCATTCTCTTATCTGGCATGAGTTCTTTCATCGATTAGTCTTCAAAAGTCAACTGTAAAGGTTGAATTAGCATAAATAAATAATTAAGCTACTTTTGTCTCTCAACCTACCAGGCACTACGTCTGTTTTAATAATTATTGGCACCACTGGTATATGCTATCAGTGCTATCAGATTCAATTATCTTTGGTCAGGCACAACCTGTTTTAGCACCCTTTGCATGAGAAAGAACAGAAGGAAGTAGAAACATCTATACAGCTACAAGAACATGATTCATTTCATTTTGCAAATGAATATCACAGGGGAATTAGTGAAATTTAAAGCATAATTTTCTTTTTACTTTCTACAATGAAAGATCAATTAGCACTTAAAATGCCATTGTACATATTATTATTATATAATGACTGCCAGCTTAATATAAAAGGAATTCATACTGCTGATAGCCAACGCCCACCAATGAAGCAATATTCTCTGATGCCACACAACATGCTTTTGTTTAAAAAGTACTATATGACCTTTGTGTTTCAGTTGTCAATATGAAATTTAGCACTGTAAACTGTAGCCTTTGTAAATATGCTTAATTTGAATTTTCTTTTAGAGCCTTGAGATAAAGTGGTGACTCATATCTTAGAAATGTATTTTCACCAATCAATAGGTATCTTGATTCTTGCCTCATTACATTAGTTCATATGACTAATAACTGCACAGGACAAAGGCCACTGAAAATTAAAACTGTATGATGTCATTGTGTGACTCTCTAACCCAAAGATTCCTCTTTCCTCTGTATCACACCCATTCTCATTAATCACCAACTTGACTCAATGTTAGAAGCAATGAGACTAGAAATTGGGTTTATGTTTATATTTTAAAAAATGGTTTGCTTAGGAAACACCTTTGCACATTAGATGTTGAAGATAAAAGAAAGATGAGAACAAAAGAAAAATGTTGAGCTATAATTTAAAAATGTTATAAGCTAGCTATTTTATACCTTTAAATAAAATAAGTCAATTATAAATAATTCATTTAACAATCTCATTGGGGAAGTTCTAAAATTAGTTCTAGTACTAATTTAGTACTAAATTAGTACAACTAGTTGGCTTCCAGCTTGGTTTGGACTGTACAAAATGTAACCAGAATGTTTTAGTTTTCAAAAGTATTCTAATATATGATTGTTTCCTAAAATTTAAAAATAACCTTACATAACTCAAGTGATATATATATATATATATGTGTTAAAATATTTATTTATTAGACAACAGTAAAATCTTCATAACTGCAGCCAAATAGTATTTTAAAATATATTTATTTTTACTTTATTGGTAAGAGTGACTTGCCTGCATGTAATAACTTCATCTGTGTCAAGCAATGCCCATAGATACCAGAAGAAAACCTCTGATCCCCTAAATGAATGGAGTTAAAGATGTTTGTCAGCCTTCATGTGGGTTCTGGGAACTGAACCCAGCTTAAGAGCAGCCAGTGTTCTCAACTACTGAGCCATCTCTCCAGCTTCCCCAAATACTATTTTAAATATTTTTATTTATTATTTTTATTTCACACATATGAGCATATTGTATAAGTGTATGTAAGTGCATTTGTGTCATGAAATGCCCCTGGATGTCAGAAGAAAGCATTGGATTTCCCTGGAACTGGAGTTATGAATGGTTGTTAGCTGATGTGTGGGTGTTTGGAATTAAATTCAGGTCCTCTGCAAGAACATTCAGTGCTCTTAATGGTGGCTCCATCTCTCCAGTGCCTGAAATAATATTTTTTAAGATCAACAAAATGATACTAATTTAACACTTTGATTGCATGTTGTCAGATATCAGTATAAATAGTCTCCTAACTTTTAACTTAAGATTTAAGTTGTATGCCATGAGGCAGGATTTGTCAAAAAGTGAAAAGTCACATTTTACTCATGGTACACTCAAAAATGATATTATGGCAACTGATCTCCATACTGTGACACTGGCTCTGCCATGTGACAGGGCAGAACTGAGGCCATCTGTTCAACCTATGGAAGAGGATCTCAGTTTGAGGCCCAGCATTTATCCTATACATATGACAAAACAGTGGACATTCATATTTTGTAGGCAATTTTAAATATAAAAGCATGAACTGTACACACCCTTTTGAGCTGTGTTTTTATCACAGTGTGCTCATTCATATCCTAAACCCACTATTTTGATTATTTTCAACTTTCTTATTTCACCCCTTATTGCATTTAATGAGTATACTTTAATACTTGTATGTGCATGTGTGTGTGTTCATGCACATGCATGTAATCTTGTTCATACTCCCTGCATGGCAACTAATTCATTTGATTATGTAAGTTTCTTTAGTATACAGTTTCATATTTAGGTTATTATCCATTCCCATTGTCTTCAGAACTTATGGCATACTTTTTAAAAGTTGATTTATGTTTGTTTTATATGTATGAGTATTTTGCCTTCATGTATGTATGTGTACCTTGTGTATGCCATGCCCACAGAAGCCAGAAGATGGCATTGACTCCTCTGGAATTGGAATTACATATGGTTATGAACCATCATATGTGTCCTGAGAACTGAACCAGGATCCTCTGCAAGAACAGCCAGTGCCCTTATCTAGTGAACCATATGGTATATTTTTAAATATCATAAAATATAAAATTAAAATAATAGTTTTTCTATCTTAAAATATAGTATCCTTTGCTCCTTTAATTCTATTTTTCTTTATGTTTGTACCTCCAACAGAATATGATGTAAACATTTGGTCTTCCTGGAGTCTTGTCCTTGGCACACAGCTCCTAAAATCTTTGTAAGACTTAATGTGAAAAGTACTTTTTTGTATATTAAGAATTGTAAATGGCTGCCAGGGGAACCACTCCTATGGTTAGAGAGTTGATACTTTGGCTCAACTTACTCCTGAGAGGAGAAAGAGGCTCAGGTTTGAGTTGAGAATCATTAGTCAGTTATTTAATCAATTGTGCCTACATAATGAATATTTCAGAAATCAGAAAGGATAGGATTGGAGAGCTTCCAACTGCTGATCAAGTGGAGGTCCTGGGAGGAAGGTGTACAGAAGAAACGTGCAAGCATCTTATTATCTTTAACGCTACGTAGCTCCCCATCTAACTCTTCATCATTACCCCTCATAATAAATTGGTAAACATAAGTAACTGCTTCTCTGAATTCAGTGAACTGTCTACCAAATACTCAAACTCAAAGAGTGCATTTTATTTACAGGAAGCCAGTCAGAAGCAGGGGTATCAACTTGGACTTGTAATTAGCATTGGAAGTAAAAACCAATCTTGTCATGCTGAGTCCTTCCCCTGTGGAATCCGATGCGATGCTTCGAATAGTATAAGAATGAATTAAATTATAGAACAGGCAGCTGGTGTCTATTAAGAATTGGGTAATTGTTTGCTGTGGGAAAAAATGTCACACATTTAGTGATGAGAAGTGAAGTGACAGTGTGAAAGTATGGAAAAAAAATTTGTTTTGTCTTGGACAGCAGTAAATCTTTATCAATTATGTTCTAAGAACACATGCAATGGCAGACACTGGAGACAAAAATGTAAGTCAGCAGACATGGTTGTTAAAGGGAAATATGTTAATACAAATATGCACATAAACAATGACAAAAGGAAGGTGAGGGCAAATATACCCAGTTTATGGATAGGAATACGGTAAATGAAAACCAAATATTACAAGCAAAATGGGTGTCTTCCTGCTGGTAAGTGAGATGTGTCAGTACAAACATACAGAGCGTCTTGAGGAAAGTCAAGATGGAACATGGCCTCACTGAGTATGGCTAACCACAAGAAGCAGACATTGAAACACACTGGGCTGGAGAAGGTGGTTTGAGGAGAAAGTGGGAAGTGCCACCAGATAAACACAAGTGGTGAGGATGGAGAATGGGACAGATCAGGTTCCTGTCTGCAGTGGCCCAAATGGGGAAATAACACAAGCAGTTATATCTGACGGCAATGTGGAAGGACAAGAAGCATAAGGAAGGGCCAAATGAAATCACCCAGGTTGAATACTTGAACTTGAATAAAGCTGCAAGACTAAGAGAAGGCCTTATGAGACTTGTGAAAGAAATAAAAACTGCACTTAGTATCCAAGGAAGAAGTTTAACACTGCACCCAAATTTCCATCTATTCATGAGTAATGGTTACAGTCCTTCACTTAGGAAATAAGAAAAAGGATCAGGCTATACAGAGTCATGATAACTTCTTCAGCATACTAAACAAAAAGATCTTTTGTGAGGCTCTTGTGAACAAATCCAGTGTGCACTATCAACAGCATGCTCTTTGTTTTCCTCATTCAAAACTTGATGAATACAAGGTTCATCCTTATTAGAGAGCTTAGCAACCTAAACACTTTTTCTTTTTCATCCCTTATTGAATCAAGAATTATTGTTCTTCATGTAAGCAAAGCACTTCACAGCTTTCTCCAAGGTATGTTAGAACTGCCAGCATCACTAATCTTGCTCTTTGGGACCACTGAAATATAGAATGAGGGTTGACTGAGTGCAAGCATTGATAGCACAACGCTGGACCTGATAAGCAAAAAGAATACACAAGTAAAAGGTGTAGTGCATACACACGATGGAAGAATGGGGGAATGATTAACACCCTAGGCAAGATGGAGTGAGACAGTACTAGATTTCATCAAATTAGTCAGAACAACCTAAAACATGAATTATTTATTGTTTACTATTTTCTGACTTCAATTGTCTTCAGGCAACTAAAACTGAAGAAAACAAAACTGGTGGATTTAGGGGGAGCTTCTGTATTGCACTGTCTCCATATTACTGTTTTGCAATGTAATTTTAATGACTGAGTACACAAGACACTCAGAGACGTTGATAATGAAAATCATTGTAGAAGCGATGGATTTATTGTCTCACCTGCTACATGTTGATGTTTCATTATCAAAGACAGTCTGATTAAGTTTCAGTAACAACATAAAAGCTTCTACGGCTTTGTATGAAACAGAGATAATTGATTTGAAAACTATATAAGAATTAAATAAAGACTGCACGGAAGTCATATCTATAGTCATAGTATAATCTTTACATGAAAATGACAGTACTCATTTAGAAAATCCTTTTCTGAAATTAGATTACAAATTGAACATGGTCTCCTAAGAACTACAATGATTTTCTTCACAATCAAGAGAAAATTATTTTGAATAGTGAGCAATGTATATGAGTATACAGATGACTCTGCAATAAGCAGAATTTGATTCCTTTGAGTATAGGTCCAGACATGGTAAGGTTGGGTCACATGGTAGTTCTAATTTTAGTTATTTGAGGAACTTCCACCCTTATTTTCTCTGTGTCTGCACTGATGGACGTTCTCTCCAGAAGTTCACCGGAGCTCCTCTCCCCATATTCTCACCAGAGCTGGTTCTGCGTTCATAAATACTTTTTCACGTACGTTGCCCTTTTCCATTCCTTCATCTGTAAAATGTCTGTGCAGTTCATTTGCCCATTTATTGAGTATATCATTTGAGTTTTTGTGTTCAAGTTTTTGAATTCTTTATACAGTACAGATATTAACCCCCTGTCAAGTAAATACCTGGTTATTTCTTGCTCTGTAAACTATCTCTTCATTCTGATAATTGTTTCTTTTGCTATAAAGAAAATGTTTCAACTTATTTTCATTTTATTCTATTTATTACTAGCATATTTGTGTGTGGTTGTGGATATGTATGAGTGTGTTTGTGTATGTGTGTATATATGTGTGTGAGACCATTCACATACTAATCAGGTGTGTGGAGGGCAGAAGACAACTTTCGGGATTTGGATCTTGCCTTCCCCAACTTTCTGAGGGAGGATTTTTCTTATTTTTGCTATACTGCCTACTTTAGAACAGCTGGCCTGAGAGCTTTCAGTCAATTCCCCTATCTCTGCCTCCTGTCTCACTGTAGAAGACTTGGGGTTACAGATTTGTAATATCACATCCAGCTATTTTCTGTGAGTTCCAGGGATCAGACTCAGAAAGTCAGCTGTGTGCAGTAAGCACCTTTCCTGGCTCAACCATCTGGCTGAGCCAAAAAGATTTGGAACTTAGTGTAATGTTATTTGTCAATTCATGCTATAATTTTCTGAGTTATTTCTAACTCCATTCAGAAAATCATTACTCAGCACCTATATCCTGAGTTGTTCCCACATGCCTTATTCTAATACTTCCAATCTCAGGTCCATACACTTTTATCCATTGTTTTTCGTGCTGCAAGTCACAGAAAAAATCTACCTTGGTACTCCACATGTGAATATCATGTTTTCCTAGTACCATTTGTAAAAGAGGTTGCTTTGATATATTTTTATGGAAAATCAGATGGCAGCTTTGTAGGTTTGTCTCTGGGTCACAGATTGTGTTCCATTTCTGTATGAATATTCTGTATGAATACCATGGTGGCTCTATTGTGCAGGCAGTCAGACATTGTGATACTTCTAACATTGCTCCTGTGCTTTAGAAGGTGGTCCATCTCTCACTATGTCAGTGAACCTCTGTTTACATTTCTATGTATTCCATTGACTGTGCCTACCACAAACCATTTCCTTCATAATTGATGAATATTTACTGTACATTTATGTATATTGAGTTATTATGAATAAAATTGTTACAATCATGCATACTTGTGTATCATATGCTTTTATTACTGTTGAATAAATATTAATAATCAGAAAAATCATGTAATGAGGCAGCAATATTATTTTGATGAGAAAAATCCCAAACTGTGTTCCAAAATGGTTTTATTACCACTAACAAATATATGAGAGTAAAGTCTGTGCCACATTCTCTCTAACATCTTGTGTTATTTTTAGCTTCAATTTTAGTCAACAAATAAGAATAGAGCAATCTTTCATTTGCTTTTTGTAAAGTAGTTTCCAGGTGATTATTTATCATATATTTCTTTTAGACAGTTTATTTAGAGATTGTTTCATTTATAGGAATGTTATTATCTTGCTGATTTGTAGGATACTATGGTCTGAATATTTGTGTTCCCCTAGATTTATATGTTGATATTCTAACTGTGGCCAAAATGATGGCATTAGAAAGTAAGACATTTTAAGTCATGAGAGTCATCACCCTCATGTGTACAACCGGTACCCTATGGAAAAGGCCCAAGAAAGACCCCTGGTCCATTCCGTCAGGTGATGACAAAAGACTATAAACCAGGCTGTGCGTCCTCACTAGACATTACATCTCATAGTTTCTTGACACAAACTTTCCAGAATAATGAGATATATGATAAGATAAACTTGTTAAATGAGATAAGCTTGTTAAAACTTTCAGTATGGTATTTTCATTAGAATAGCCAGAAAACATTAATGGCTTTTGCATATATTATACACAAAATATTTCAGAAGGATAAAAGTCCATACAGTTTTTTTGCTCAGTCTATGATTAACCTATTAATTTTTTAAGGGTGTACTTTACTTAACTGCTAAGGCCTTAGATTATTCCTATGAGAGAATTAGAATCACTTACAAAAGAATGACTATATCTGAACATCAAAATCTTAATTAAGTAGAAAATTTGGTTTAGTTGCAGTAGTACCTAAAAAGGAAAGTAAGTTTTGAAGACCAAATTTAACATATTTAAAGATGGGGCATAGGAAATGAAGACAAAAAAAAAAACAAAAGATATTACAGGAAGCTTGATCTTCAAGAACAGGGAACCAGGAGTGGAGAGCAGAGAACAATTATCTAAGCAAATCCGGTTTTACTGTAATCATGAGAATGGAGGCAAAAGCAGGTGAAGAGTGCATTCCAGAGAGAGAGGAAGCCTCAGTACCAGTCAAAGATAATTCTGCCCATCCCCCTACGTTTTCTATTCCTGTTCACTTGATTCCTTTGGACACAGCAAGTCCTGTAGAGTCTGAAGCAGAAGTTCTGTCGGGCAAGTGAAAAAAGAGGTGGCTTTACATTCATGGCAGTAAATTTCAACCTATGTTAGGCTAAAATTACCAATTCTGCACATGCTTCCTAAGCACCTTTAGGTTGACATCACTCTTCTGAAACCAGAGGGCCAAACTAAAAGCAATGAAAGTGCTAGATAATTTTTGCATCAACTAACAATCTAAGTGGCGGGGAATACTTTAAATACAAGCCTTACAAAAGTAGTAATGTGAGGCTACATGTCACCAAACCCAAAACCACTTTTGGAAAGCATAGAAAAGAAGGAATGCTGGCTGACTTGGGCAAGCTACCATAAAACTTCCAGATGATCAACATACATGTTGGACAGACTTTGGAGAGGAGGAAGTTGGGTCAAAGGAGAAAAGTTTTAGTGTAAATAATTCCTTGTAGTTTACCACCTCAGATTTTTAAGGCAAGTATTACACTAGACATAAATATGAGCTAAGGATTTGCCTAAGGAATGTTCCATAGCAATGTTTTATCCAGGACTAATCTTGGCCTGCATTTCAACAAAGAATGTTCCTTCATAGTCTAAATCCATCATTAAACCTTGACTCTCTTCCCGCTAGCTGCCCAGGTTTATTGCTTTCCATTGTGAAGGGTGTTTTAAGTCATGGGCTGGAGACCACTACAGCATTCAATGAAATAGTATCTTCATGTCAATTATTTCGTTCTCAAAGTGACATTGAAATGTTTACTCTTGGCCAACTGAAATGCACTCCAAAAGGCATAGGGAATGTGGTTTTCATGTGCTACATACAGATTAAAGACATAATTTTATAACTATTTCTTGAACCTAAACTATCTATAATGAAGCTAGAGTCTTCTGAGCACCAACTTGTAGTTGATATTCTTAAGTCACTTCCCCTATAGTTTCTCGTTTAATTTTTACAGCCTTGGATGTTAAAGCTCAGAGAGCTGGAATTCCTAATGATATACTGCTACACACTAAAATTCAAAGATTTAAGTAACAGCTCCTAGGGCTAAACATTCAGTAAAAGTAAACCCTTATTAAATGTCAATTAATTGAAATGTATTAGGCTGAACTATATTCTAAGTCCTAGAACTAAATTTCTGTAAGAAAATTATTAGGATGATGGGTAAAGCTCAATTTTCATGTTATGTTACATTTCCTGAGTTTGTACTGTGGTTTTAGAAAGAGATTATTTTTATCCTTGGGAAATTTACTCCAAACTATTTACAAATAAAGGAATTACATATAAACAACTTACAGGGAAATGGTTCATAAAATGATATTAATAACATGTTTATGCATACATACTTTCAAAATGTTAACAACTGGTAAATGCATGAATTTTCATGAAAATTAAGTGGGAAGTCTTCCTGCAAATCTTACATGTTTTAAAATTACTTCAAAATGTGAAGCAAACAACTTTCAAAAGCAAATATCAGTGGAAAATATTGTCACAAATTTTCCTTTCTGTTGGTTTTTAAGAGTGGGTCTCATGTAACTCATTCTGGCCTTAAACTCACTAGGGAGCCCAAAATAGCCTGAACAGCTCATCCTGCCGCCTCAGCCTCCCAAGGACTGGGACTGCTGTTGCGCAGTGCAACACTGAGTCACATTTCCTTTGTAAAACTACTTAATAGTCATACATGCATATGATGCATTTTGATCAAATCCATCCCTCTTCTCTCCTATTTAGTTTCCATCATCTCATCACCACATTTGTACTCCCAACTTCATGTGCTCTTATCGATTTTTATTATTTTTAATTAAGAGAAAAATGAATACCCACTGAGTCTATTTAGTGAGGCCTGTAACAGAGCATGAGTATGGATGGCCTTATCTACTGGAGCAAAGGAAGTCTCAAGAGGTCAGCATCCCTGAAGAAACCTGACTCCCTTTGCCAGCAGCTAAGCTATCAATTACTAACAGGTTCTCAGCTAGGGGTAGTACTTCTAGAGCCCCTCCCTTACATACGCTGTAATTTTGGCAAGTATTGTGTGAGTTCATATGTGCAATAGTGCTGTCATGTCTGGCAAATATTGTTTAGCTGCCAACATCTACTCTCACAGGTGCTTACAATCTTTCTGCCCCTTTTCTACAATGATTCCTGAACATTAGGGTTTTGTTGTGATATAGATATCCCTTTTACAACTGAGCACTCCCCAGTTCTTTGCTCTCTGGGTGTTGACAGTTGTGGGTCTCTGTATTAATTCCAGTCTATTGCAAAAAGAAGCTTCTCTGAAGAGGGTTGAGAGGTGTATTAATCTATGGTTATAAAGACAAGAACTTAGGAGGCAGTTTATCACTACATCCATTTAGCAGGATAATAGTAATATGTTCTCTGCCAGGGTCTATGACCTAGCAAGGCACAGTCTTTGGCCCAGTTAATGGTGCTAGGCATGGGTTGAATCTTGTGAACTGGGGTTTAAGTCCTATCAACTAGTGGTTGATTACTCCCATAGCATTTGTGGTACCTTTCACCAGCGAGTGTATTTTGTCAGTGCAGTAGTTTTTGTAATTCTCAGGGTCCATAGCTGGTAGGACTGCTGTTGATTTTTCTTACCTAGTAGCATACAAAGAACTTTCTAACACTGTGAAAACTAAGCATCTAAGGCTGTCCTATCTTCACCATGTTCAGAGACTCAGGTATCTTTAGCAATAGTGTCTTACTGTCAAGTTCTGGAGGGTAACCAACAACAACAGCAGAGCTACATGAGATTTTTATCTTTCTGAGATTCATTCATTTTGTGTGCACCCATGCTTAATTTTTTTAAAGAATTTTTTTATGAGTTCTACTTTTTATATTTTTATTACTTATACAAATTATGTTGCTGCAATAGTAGGTATATGAAACAATTGCATGTCATATTTCTCATGACTAAGGCTGTTATGGACTCAGATGACAGCTATTTCCTTGAAATCCTGATTTCAACTCCTTTGGAATAAGAAGTATGGGATTGTATGTAGTTTTTCATTTTACTGACTTTTCAATTAATTCTAATTTTTTAAGTATAGTTCATGAATATTTGGGAGCCTCCACAGTCTTTCTCATGGTTCCTATACCATTTTGCATAACAATTAACACACACAAGGCCTAATTCCTCCATATATTTGCTGACATTATTATCTGGTGTTAGGTATTTGGGGCATTATAACAGGTGGAAAGTCATAAAACACTGTAGTTTTGACTTGTATCTTCCTGATAATATATGATGTTGAGTATTATTTAATTACCACACAGCTATTTGTATAACATTGTAAAATTGTCTGTTCGAGTTCTTTGCTCATCATTAAATTAGATTTTTACTGTTGAGTTTTAGGAACTCCTTAAACATTTTCAGTAAGTGCTATATTAAATATATAGATCTATCAAATTCCCTCCAGCTCTGAAGCTGCCTTTGAGTCTTCTGATTTTTTTTTCTACATTGCTTTTGTTTTGTTAAAATCCCATTTGTACATCTTTGCTTTTGTTGTCTGTGCTTATGAGGTCAGATAATTGCTAAGACAAATTCAAGGATATCATTTTATGCTTAAATATTTAATGCATTTTAATTTGATTGTGTATAGTGTAAGGTGGAGTTCAACTTCATTCATCTGTGTCCATAATCCAGTTTGGACAACATTATTTGGTAGAGACTGTCATTTCCTCATTCCCACAGTCTTCTCAGAGATCATATGACAATACATTTTCAAGATTTCATTGTGGGCTCTATTCTGTTCCATTGGTCTGCGAGTCTCCCTTCACAGCAATACGCTACTGTTTTTTTACTACAGTTGTGTCATATATTTTGATATCAGGAAGTACGATGCTCTCATTACTTCTTTCTTGAGACTTGCCTATTTAGGTTTACTTGGTTTTATTTTAATTTTAGGATGGATTTTTCTATGTCTATAAAATTGCCTTTGGAATTTTGAAGGGAAACCATTGACTCTTTTGACAGCTTTCATTAGTATGAAGATTTCAAGGCATATTACAATTCACAAACATAGATATATTTCCTTCGTCTATGTCTCCATTTCCTTCACTAATAATTTCTCATTTTTGGGTATGCAGCTCTTTCAATTCTTGAATAACTTTTCCCTAACTATTTAGAAAACTGGAGTTTGTATGTAGCTGTACAGTTCTTTTTAGTGTTTCAAAAAGTTGTGTTTATCATAGATTATTATATAATGTATAAATAAGATCTTTAATATTACTTTTATATTCAATGCAATGAGAATACTTTGTATTGTAAATGAAATTTCCACTCAAATATTTTCCGTTTATTTCCAGTGTTAGCATTTTTCTAGGATACTGTTGAAATTTTTTCTACACATGCTATCTCTTTAATAATCATTTTAACAAAGAAAGCCAACATATTTTCCCCTGTGAATGCATTGTACATGCATGAAATGGATGTAATGACTATCTATCTGTTCCTTGTTCTCAAATTATAATAAAAGGTAATAATTACAGATAAGAGAAACATTTTATTTCTGGTAGATACATTTTTTTCTTTTCTCCCTAAACTTATTTTCCTCACTGAAAGTGGAAATATATACTATTGAGAATATTAATATAAAATAATTTTTGTGAGTGTAAGAGTTACTTTCAAGGAAAGCTTTAATACTGAGAATTATAATCACTACCAAGAAAAATATTTACAAGGAGATGGTTTTTCGTTTTAAAAAATTCTCTGGCTTCCTCTTCTAAATGCCCACTGAATGATGATGATCATCGATATTCTTTGATCTTAATGTCCACAGCAATTGGATATATACAGAGTTTATAAATAGTATAGATATTTCTGAATTTTATTATAGAATTTGTCACTTAGAGGTTATTTTTGAATTGTGAATTCAAACCCTAATGTGATTACTGTTCTCTAAGATTTTAAAAATGAAGAAATGGAGAGATACCTCAGTGGTTAAGAGCACTTACTGCTCTTGTAGACGACTGAATTCAATTCCCAGTTCAACTCCTACTCTTACTGGGTGGCTCACAATTGCCAGTAATTCCAGCTTTAGAGGATTCGATACCTTCTTCTGTCCTCCAAAGATATCTGCTGCCCATGCACATTCATATACATAAAAATGAAATAAAATAAATCTTAAGGACTTAAAAAATCAAATTAAGACTTGCAAATAACCACTACGCTAATCCTTATTATTTGTTGTTACTCATACATTTACTGTGCAAGAGTGATAGGGTTCATATGTAAAGAATTTAACTTTTCTAACTCCTACATTAGTGTGCTAAATCTGGTTTTACAGTCTGGAAAATGAGTTTATAATTAATGAGTCCCCAGATCTGAGAATACATAAAGCTACCTGAAATGTCTTTATCACTTATTCATTTCCACAGAGAAAGCTTCCCAAGAAAAAAATCACAGCTTTTCAGCTAGACACACTGATTCTTACTGTATGGAGTGGCAGGCGAGCTACAGGGTTCAAACATAAAATAGAATCATCCTACGTTTCTTATTATTATGATTTACAAGTTATTCAACAGTGATGCAGCATAAGAAGAATCCCCTATTGTTTAGAATCATGTGCTCCATTAGTAGTGCATCTGTTCAGGTTACTTGGCCTCTCCTAACTTTTGTGTGCTACTAGACAAAGTAAGAATTCTATATTACTGAGAATGTTTTTATTATTGCCTAGCATATTTAAAGATTAAAAGAGGTCCAAAATAGGAAGCATTTAACAACTTGTGGCATATACCTCATATTTAAACACTGACTAAAATAGTACCGTTTTTCCTCTGAGTTGTTAGGAATGAACAATTGTACATGTGGTCTGATGTTAGGGATGTCGACCTCAAAACAATTTCTTTGTTTTTAATCATCTGCTTCCCTTCAACTCTTGCTGACTTGCCAAAGAAAATTGTTTAGCCATACAAATTTTTCTTATTTCTGCTTTAACTTTTTAAATGACACTAAATTATTGTAACTAAATACTAATACTATCAATCTACCAATTTCAAAATATATTCATAAATTTTAAATAGTATACCAATAATCTTATGAAACTAAGAAAATAAACTTTCTTCCAAAAACTTGTCAAGTGAAAAATGAAGAAATAGAAATTGTAATAAACATGTCTTTAAAAAAAAGACAGAAAACTTACCCAAGATAAAAAGTAAAATCCATTTTTCAGACAGGCTCTGAGTAAGAGTGAACCACGGCTGAGGGCCGGCAGGGGCCAGTGTTCTCTGCCTATGCTCTCCCCTCTGTCAGGATCCTCACTTTAACCCTTCCTCCAGTCATGACAACAACATGACTGCCAAAGGTAACTAGAGTTATCTCTTTCCTGGTCTAAAAGAGAAAGAATGAGGGTCTCCACCAAACTAATGCTTCTCATGTATTAGGTCTTCAAATTGAAATTTGAAATTCCTAGATTCCAAAATTCTTTGGAAAAGATGAAGACTACTTTACACACCACACTTTGACCCTAAGCTGGGAGTTTGAATGCATTTTTCACCATAGTAGCTGCACTTAGGTAATTATTAGTGATGAAAATTTTCAGGACCCATTCATGACTCCTAAAACTCTGGAGATATGGTCCAACCATCTTTATTTTAACAAATTTGCACACTAAATTTGAGAACCACTGACCTGAATCGTAACACAAGTCATAGATCTCCTCTATGCATGCCCTGTAAGTTATATGACTATCACTTAGTCAATCCGCATGACCAGTCAGTTGCCCCTCACAAGTTTCAGGCTGTTATATTGAGGGATGGCTGGGGCAATGAGAATGCAAGAGATAATATCAATCCTTGCAAATAAGATTGTACTTTATGCCGAAAGTGAGATTTATCCCATCAAAACTCATGTTGGTAACATATCAAAACTCATGTGGATAAAAAGAAAGATGTATGTGGGGGAAATGACAATTTCTTGAACAGGTGAAATGAACAAAAGTGAGTTAAAAGCAGATTAAGTCTCAGATTAATCTAACATTTACGGACTGTCTCTAGACCTGATAAATGAAGCGTCAGAGAAAGCACTGTGAGACACAAAAGCCATCGTGACATCTAAAGAGGAAGTGTGAACCAAGTAAGCCTTGTCACATTCACACCAACCCACGTGTCAAAGTGAGTAATAGAAAAATCATACTGTAGCTTTGGAACAAACTCAGAGTTCTGAGCCTGAAAACCTGGACTGAAACTAATTGAACTGGATAGCAAGCAGGCAAGAGAGAGACTTTCAAAAAGTACACAGCAAGGTTTTAAAGACTGAACTAAGCTCAGACAGCAGATAAAAGGAAAGCTGGCTAGTCTTCCTATCTTGGGAACGTAAAATGGAGTAGAAATAGTGAGGACTAATTACGCCCATTCACAATGCTAGGTTTGGGGGTCCGAATTATGCCCTCACAGATCAGTAGAGCGTACCGCATTCCCAGGAACTGGGGTTACAGAAGATTGTTAGCCGCCATCTGAGTGCTGGGACTTGAAGCCAGGTCCTCTGCAAAAGTAGCCAGCCCTCTTTACGGCTGAGTCTTCCCTCCAGCCCCTGAGGGTTAACATTTAAAAGGTGTTTGCATAAACCTGTTTATTCTGATATTATATTTAGTTGATGCTAAATATACACTAAAATAGACAAGCATTTCTGGATGACTTGCATGATGGTGAATGCCATCATGACAGAGTACAAGCAAAAAAGAGAGATCCCATGGAAAGACAGGAAGCTAGAGACTGGGGAAGAGCCACATTTACTCTTTTGTAACAACCTCCTGTGAGGACTAAGCAGTTTCATGAAAACCTTCCTTCCAAGGACAGCACCCACCTGAACCCAATAACCTCCCACTACATGTTGTCTTTCAGCATACCATCCCACTTCTCAATGGGCCACACTGAGAACCAAACCTCCATACACATCAGAAGGGCTCATTCACACCTTGTCCAAACAGAGCATTTATTAAGAATTAATGAGCACCTTATTCATTCAGAAATACTTGTTTTGCCAGCCATCACTCTAAGGCACTTGGGCTTCACCATTAAACAAAGCAAACAAACAAGAATTCTTGCTCTCTTGAAGCTTATATTCTCATAGGAAGCCTCATAAATACACTCACTCTCTTCTTCCGTCCAATCTGCAAAGTAGGGATTATTATATTAAAGCTGAGTCATTAGGAAATAAATGGTATTTATTGTCAAGGTCACACGGTTACTGAATGACAAGCAGAAGTGTGTTTTTAGAAGTATCTTAGACAAGTTAAGTTAGGGGGTTAAGACTGTAACCCTGACAGATTTTTGTGGAAAGCCTAGTCTTGCATAAGTGTCAGTAAGAATAGCACAGAAATGGAGACCTGCAGGGTCCCTCACGGAAATATATTCTGAAGCTCAAAATAGCAGGAACACAGAGCATGAACAATCAATGCCAAGTAAGGTAGGAAGAAGAAAGATAAGGAACCACAGATCCCAAGTTGAGGCCATCACAACATCAGACATATGCATGCTAGTCACGGGTCATATTTGGAAGAAAATGAACATTTGCTCTTATGCATATGTTTTGAACTGATAGAGTGACATCTAATTAAAATGTAAGAGTAAAATGCCCAAGTCTTAAGTATGAGCTTTCCTATTGACTGTATTTGATCAAAATTTGTACTCAGCCCTAAGTGTCTTCATCCCTGGTCTCTTAGATTTTGTCTTCTTAATAACTTGAAATAATGATAATGCCTAATTAATATTGTTACAGAATTAAATAAAAGAATTTGAAGTATGTGGAGATGCCTTTTCTTATAACACGCACTCAGTAAATACTGATTATTATATTGGTTAATAAGTGTCTAGGTGAAATTTTCAGATTAAATATTGTACTTAATAGCCATGAGTATTAAATGCTAGGCCCTATTCTATAAATTAAGAAATTAAGAGACTGTAAATACAGATTAGACAGAAGATATAAAGGGAATGACTCATATGCCATAAATGACAGTACTGTCATTCTGTAGAATAATGCTTTTCTGATTTTTTTCTGTTTGTTTGCTTTGAGACAGGGTCTCCCTGTAGCCTCAACTGATCTAGGACCCTCTATGTAGACCAGGCTGACCTTATTTCACAGTAACCCATCTGCCTCTGCTGGAATTAAAGTCCCTTAGCTTCCTACACAGGCAAAGCTAAAGCTTTTTATTACCAAAAAGACTGTGACATATATCCATGCTTGATCCTGTGAGAACTTACACTTATTGGGTATTTACTTTTTGCCAAATATGCAAACTTTACATGTATTAACTATTTTTTTTTCCTAATTAAACAACTTGCTCTATTACTACCACATAGAAATGCAGACTATTTTGCAAGTTTCCCCAAATCACACAGCAGAACAAAGTTTGTATATAGAAAAATATTTAAACAAAACTCCATAATCATTTAACAAAAATGTATACCTAAAAACTGGGTATGGTGGCTGGAAGCTATAAAAGTATAGTGTTTGGGAAGCAGAGGCAGGAGAATTCTTGCAAGCTCAAGGTCAATCAGATCTACATAAAAATATTCAGGCTACTCAGTCAGCCAGGGTTACAAAGTAAGACCTGACTCAAAATAGCAAATACAAAAGTAACAGCAAAAAGCCCCCAAAGTGCACACATAGGAATATGGAAAGCACAGAGCTGAGTAACCTTGCACAAGCCCTTTCATTTTCAAGCAAATTTGAAGAGCATGGTGATTTCAGAGAGATCATTTTTAGGCCTTACTTTCTGTATATCTAAAAAAAAAATTCTTTCCTGATTTATTTTTATTTTATGTATGTGTTTACCTGCATGTGTACCACATGTGTGGAATTACCTGGGGAGGCCGGAAGAGAGCATCAGCTCCCCTGGAACAGGAGTTACAAGTGGTTGTTAGTCATCATGTGGATGCTGGGACTGAACCCTAGTCCTCTGTAATAGTGGCTGTGCTCCTAACCTCCAGCCAGTGCTCTCCAGCCCCTCTATGCACTTGATTATAAATGGAAGCTAATTTAAACTTCATACACATTACTTAAAAATTTCTGAAGCATTTCATTTTTTTCTTCAGGGGATCCATGACATAACAAGCATTTAACATGGTAGGAAAAGTTGGGAGTTAGCAGGAAACATCAGACACTCAACATGAACAGCTGAAATATAATTATTTTGAAATCCTTAAATAATAAGAAACAAGTGAAGACTCTAGAGCATTTTATAATAATATTCGTCTAAGTATAATACCTTGTCTTTAAATATCTCCATGGGCTTTATTACCAGTCATAATTACAATCAAATTTCAGAACATCCCACTGAGTTATTTGGTATTTTCTTATCACTAGAGATAATGAGAATATTAAATTTTCAAGGTCATTCAAGGAGTCAGAGGCTGAAGTAGAATAGATTAAAAGGATTTTTAACTCAAGTCATCTGGTAAATAAAACCACAGGCTTAGAGTGGGTTTGGCAAAGAACACTGAAGTGACAGAAGCATGATAATTGGCGAAAGAAGCATACCCCTGGGAAGACAGAGAACAGAACTCTGAAGGTTTGACTCCAGAATGCTTAAGACTCCTGACTCTGTGTTCTCCAAATATATCCCAGTTCCTTCATAATTCAAAAGCTTAAAAACATAAGAAATCACAAATGCCAAAATACCCTTCTTCTAAATATCATATTTGTAAATAAAATGTCAGTGACAGCAAGAAACCACGAAAACAATAGCACACGTAAACTTTATTTCTGGAAGTAAATATAACATTTTTTTTTCAATTTGGAATGATGTAATCATTGAAATTTAAAATAAATAGAACTAAATAAAAAAACAAAGTTGTGGGCTGGAGAGATGGCTTGGGTGTTAGGAGCACTGGCTCCCCTTGTAGAGGACCCGAGTTAAATTCTCAACATCCACATGGCAGCTAACAGATTCAGAGGATCTGATGCCCCCTTCTGACCTCCGTGGGCATTGCACAACATGAGTGCACTTACATACATGCAGGCAATACACTCATACACATAAAACAAAAACAAATAAATAAAATTTAAAAATAAAGAAAAACAAAGTTACTTATTTTAGTAATAGAAAGCAAAACCCACGATGGAAAGTTCACGTCAATATCTAAAACCAATTACTTTGGGTTCTTAATGTAAGTGAAATGAAAACCAAAGCCATATTTATATTATACATAACTTATAAAATTAGAATGCCTTATCTGTGCTGAACTAATTTCTTATCTTTAGCATCCTTATCAATGGTATATACACATACAAATGAAGTGAAATTATATTAAGGAAAAAAACTGATTGAGGGTTCAGGAGATGATTCAGTTGGGAAAGTGCTTACTGTATAAATATGAGCTTCTAAGTTTGATTTTCAACTCCCATGCAAAAGCCATGTGTGATGGTTTGTGCTTACAGTCCTCATGCTGTGAAGGCAGAGGCAGGGGGCGGGGGCCTTAATTTGCTGTACAGCCAGTCTAGCCAAATTGGTGAGCTGCAGGTACAGGAAGAGACCGTCTCTCGAAAAATAAGGTAGAGAAGACATTGTCAGCTTATGGCTTCCACATGAACCCATACACATGTGCATATATAGACAAACATATATACATACAAACACACAAATAATAAATATATCTTTAAAAATTAGATGCCGGGGCCTGGAGAGATGACGCAGCAGTTAAGAGCACTAATTGTTCTTGCGGAAGATCCAGATTCGAATCCCAGCCCTCACATGACAACTACCTACTGTCCATAGCTCCAGCTCCAGGGGAACTGATGTCCTGACTGCATGACACAGGTGCACTTACATACATGCAGGCAATATGATCATACACATAAAATAAAAATAAATAAATAAATTTTAAAAGTATATTTAGGATCATGCCTAAACTCATTTACACAGAAGAGTCACTAAATGAACTCAGTCCATTGTATATACATATATGGACCAGAAAGATGATTCAGTGGGTAAAGCACTTGCCACAGAAGCTTTAGTACCTGACTTTGTATCCCTGAACTCATACAAAGAGAGACACATTGACATGAGTCTGTAATCCTAGCACTCCTGTGGCAAGATGGGAGGTGGAGGCAGGATGGGACAATCAACCAGCCATCTTTTTGCAATAGAGAAGAAGAGATGCTGTCTCAGCTAGGAGGGGAGGACTAACATCTGAGGTTGCCCTCTGACATCCAATGGTTATCATGTGTCTTAGTCACTTGCTATGATAAAAACAATGGCCAATAGAAGGAAGTTTATTTTGCTTACAGTTCCAAAGGGATAAGAGTCCACAATGACAGAAGAGACTTCTGGTGGCAGAAGCTGGCCAGAGCAAAAAGCCAACCAATCACATCTTTAACCAGTTGCAAGAAACAGAGAGTGACTGGGAATCCGGCAAGGTTTGAGAACAGGCAAATCCTGCCCACAGTGGCATGCTGTCTCCAGTAAAGCCACACCTCTAAAACTTCCCACAACAGCGCCACCAACTGGGGACAGAATATTCAAATACTTCGAACCTATGGGGGGCTTTCAAACCGTCGCACCATGATACATGGGGGCCTGTACTCACACACATTCACTCACACACATTTTTTACACACACACACACACACACACACAGACACACACATACACACAAGATGAAAAATAAAAACCTGGATAACTTTCCATTTTTCACTAATACAGACTTGACTTTCCCATTATATTTTTTCAATATACATATGGTGAAAAATTACAGATTTTATACTTGTCTCAAGAAATAATTTCTTTGGTATTTGCAATGGTTAAAAACAGGATAACTGTAAGGTCTGGGTTTGAGAGACGCAGCAGACAGAGGGACCAGAGACTCCTCTGAAAGCTAACAGGACTGGTTTATTAAGAGAAGACCAGTTGGGACTAGCTTCTCCGCACTTGGGAGTGGAGAAATGCCAATCTTCCTCTGTCTCTACCCCTTGAATATATGTTATCTAATTTTTTAAATTTTAGGAAGAAAGGAAGCAGCTCCAGCTTTCATCTAAGGCCTCTTAGTTCTGAACTTTCTGTGAATTTGAATAGCCAACCTCTTCTGAAACCTAATGGCCTCCTGCAGGATCCTTCAATGTTAACCTTGCTTATGGCTTTTGCAGGAACATCTTTGATCATCACAGAACCAAATCCTCTATATTATCACAAGGTTGGACCTCCTGGAGACTCCACTCCAATGGTTTACAAAGTGTCAAATCTCCCCTGTCTTATTAACCCTTTCAGGTCTGAAACAGTGTTATCAGTGGCTAAGCCTCTGAAGATTTATCCTGTCCTCTTCTCCCACCAGGGAGCAGGCAGCGGGAGGACTGTCAAGTCTACCTCCTCACCTGGTCAGCAGTCTCTTATGTGGGAGAAACTGTCTCAGCTCCAGTCTTTCTGCTCACCTACTGGGAGGTCTGCCACCTGCTTTTGCCCTTCTACTGTGCTTTGCTGGGACTCCGACACCACTTTGTAAGGTTCTGGGTTCGAGAGATGCAGCAGACAGAAGGGACCAGAGACTCCACTGGCAGCTAACAGGACCCGGCTTTATTGAGAGAAGACCGGATGGGACTGGCTCCTCCACACCCATGAGTGGAGAAACACTAGCCCCAAATGGGGGCTAGCCTCCTCGAAGAGATGGGGGGAGGCTAGCCCCCTCACCCCCATCTTGGGGCTGGGGCTCCAGGTAATCCCAAGATCAAGACCTGGAGCAGGTACAGATGGTATTTCTCTGCAGCAGTCACAGCTGTCCACTATGCCTCCTGCAGAAGCTGAAGACCAGCCAGCAGGTATCCAAGCTGCTCTGAAGAGCCCAGTTCTGCTTCCGGGAGGTTGTGCACCTGGAGGTTACTCTAGGGAGGTGCCCAGAACCTGAGTGTGTGATATCTGTCCACAGGTAGGGAGAGTGTGTTCTATCCAGAGGGTCTAGGGCTTCCAGCCCTTCTTCCCCCAACCCTCCATCTTCTATCCTCTGCCCTGGCCACCCTCTGATGCCCAGAGTGGAGCAGGGAGGGGGAAGACTGTCAAGTCTACCTCCTCACCTGGTCAGCAGTCTCTTATGTGGGGGAAACTGGCTCAGCTTCAGTCTTTCTGCTCACTTACTGGGAGGACTGCCACCTGCTTTTGCCCTTCTACTGTGCTTTGCTGGAATCCCGACACCACTCAAGCAGCAGCCATACATCATGAGGGCCACCAGCCACTGAGTCATCTCTGCTCAGCTTCCTACCAGGAAATAGGCACGGCTGCCTAACCATGATGAGGACTCGACAGCATAACCCATTCCAGCCTCTTCTGTCTTCCCTCATTCCCCCCATTGTCGCCCATGTAATCATCCTGAAGAAGTTAAGAGGGGAACTCTGCCCCTTTTCCTATGACTCAAAAGGCTGGAATGTAAGATGCAATGCAGGTCCCAACCCCAACCTCCCCCAGCAGTTCTAGAACAGACACCTTGGCGATTCTAGCCAGACTCTCAGAGCCCACTGAGATCTGAGAAAGAAACTAACTTTTACAACTTCTTGATAAGATTCCCAACCCAGGATTCACAAACAGCTATAAAAAAAGGATTGCTTCCTGGCCAGAAGTTTACCTTAAACTTCAATTAGATGTCATGGGAACCCCAATCCCCTCCCTATATATAAAAGGGCCTACTGACCAGCTAGGAGGGAGCTAGGGGCTAGAGGCTTTTGGCTTATCTCACTCTCCCAGGGAGTTAGCCTCTCGCACTCTCCCTGAGGGAGCTTCTCCATCCCAGTCTGGAACCAGGCCCCCAAGATGAGGGGGCTAGCATTTCTCCACCCTCGAGTGTGGAGAAGCTAGTCCCATCTGGACTTCTCTTAATAAACCTGTCCTGTTAGCTCCCAGCAGAATCTCTGGTCCCTTTGTCTGCTGCATCTCTTGAACCTAGACCTTACAATAACCACTTAAAAATCAACAGAAAATATATGTTTTATATTAACACGTTCCAAAAAAGTATTTAAATTTTGAAAATTTTCATTTAGCTCAATGCACACCACACTAATTAGACAGTAAAATAATGAATTTAGATAACTTTTTCTCCTATTTTCTCAAAATATCACATGTACATAGCCTGTCTTAGGCCACTGGGCAGAGCCAGCTGTGATTTTTTTTTCTACCATAAGTAATCAGCTGTTTCTTTTTCTTTTTGCATAGACACTTATGAGAAACACTAGTGCCATCAAATCAACAGAGAGATATTTCTTTCTCAAATGATATTCCCCTTCGAACTCATCTCACCTGATGAAATGAGTGTCATAATGCATGTTCACAGGACTGGAGGTTCCAGGAAAGAAATGTGATGGTTACAACAGTACAATGTCAAAAAAGAAAAAAAAATGTACTGAGGCATGATTCAGAAGCATTCTCTGAATAAACTCATTTTCAGCATAAAGTCTTTTCACCCTTATTTCACTTGTAATCAGTTCAATTTCTCTTAACATTGTTTGAAGGTCAGGAAGTCATTTTACTCACACAAGTTGGCTTAAACTTAATCATTATACAAAGAGAATGCTAGCCATTCAACATTAGAAACCAGAGGTGCCAAATAGAAACTATAATTTAAATTTTTAGTGAACAAATTAATCTCAGATAATAATAAATTATTGTACCTTTACTAAGTAATTTCTACATAAGAAGACTCAACTTGAGAGTGCCTTGCTGTTGGAAAAGCGATGTTTGATGTGCTTAAAAACACTGAGTGGTTTTGCCTGTTAATGAAGTTTTACTTATTATATATTATTTCCCTATCTTTAACCCTATCTCCTCCTACCCTCTGTGTGGTTTCATGTATCTGATATATATGACATTATATATGGCCTACCTAGTGCTGTTTGTGTCCCCAAATGTCCTTCAGTGTGAGTTTATGAACTGAAGCCTGGTTAACTTACTCAGTGTGACACCCTTGAAGAAAACTGATTCTTTTTCTCCCAGAAGCTATTAGTTGTCAATAGTTCCTCAGCTATGATTGGGGCCTCTTACCCACTTCCCCACCTCTATGTTAGAAAGAGGATGATACATATCACTAGGAAGAGGAAGCCCTTTGGGCTTCTTTTTGTGCTGGACAGTTTCAGTTATCCAATTAGTATACCTGAGAAGAAGGGAACTCAACTGGGACATTTCCTGTGTTGGATTTGCATGTGGACATATCTGTGAGGCATTTTCTTGATTGTTGAGTGATGTGGGAGGGCCTAACTTAGGGAGGGTGATGCCACCTTTGGGCAGGTGGTCCTGGATTATATAAAAAGGCTGGATGAGCACAGTCCAGAGGAGCAAGACAGTAAGCAGTGTTCCTCCATGTTTTGTGTTTCAGTTCTATGTCAAGGTACCTGTCCTGGTAAAGTTCCTGTCTTGGCTTCCCTCACTAATGAACTGTGATCCAGATACATAAGCCAAACAAACCCTTTCCTCCACAAGTTGTTTTTGGTAAGAGTTTTTATCAAAACAATAGAGAAAAATCCTAGAACACCTTTGTCAATGCTAGTATGTAAAGAAAACTGGGAAAAAACCCTTGAGCTGTATTTGCCCCAGAGGACCTGGAGATTGTGTTTGCTGGTTCCCTACTGTCCTCTCAGCTCACTCTCATTCTGTTTCTGCAATGTGAATTTGCTCCTGGCTAAGCTACCAACAGTTTCCAGTTTGCAAATTCACACCCAACTGAAAAGGTAACTTTCCACTGGAGTTTTCCATAGTACTAGATATAGGTGGCCAACATATCTTTGAAATATCCTTTAGTATCATAAATACAATACACTCTCTGAGCAACTCCTTAGAATAGAAAATTTGATATCTTTAAGTTATATAAATAAATAACAAATAAGAAAATTTAGAAGGATATTTTAAAAAGGGAGTGGCATTGAACTTCTGGAAAAAATATAGTTTTTATAAAGCTATATTTTGGGAGTTGGACAGTTTTGTTTTGATTATTTACAAATATTTTATTTAGTGCTTCTATTATATATGTATGAGTATACTACCTACATATATGTAAGTGTGCCACCTGCATGCAGTTCCCTCCTTCCCAGAAGAGAGTGTCAGATTCCCTGGAACTCAAATAACAGATAGTTGTTAGATGCCATGTGGGTGTTGGGAACCAAACAAGGGTCCTTTGAAAGAGCAGTCTATGCTCTTAACTGCTGAGCTATTTCTCCAGCCCATAGTTTTGAATTTTTAACTCCAGAGCAAAGAAAAAGACATCATTTAGGATTCAGTATTTAGCATTTTAATTTGTGTTCAAGTTGAATTTTTAAAGGGAACTATCAACAATATTCTACTTTTCTAAGAAAAGAATGAATTGGAATACTTGGAGGTACTATTGATAGAGCTTTATTCATTTTTAATGCCAAAGGAAAATGCAAAATTAAATTATTTTGAGTTAGTTTTATTACATTTTCCCCCAAATGATACTGTAAAGAGCACAGGAATGCTAAATTCTTCCAAATAGTAAACAATAATGATTACATCATTATCTTGTAAAAATAAAAGATAGACAATGTGAGACTTGTGTCTAAGAATAATACAAGGAAAACAAAGGCAAAATGTTACATGCAAATGTTTAAACTGAAAACAGATTACTGGAGGCAGATGGTAGCACTCAGTGCTTGTCTAGCACATGTGAGACTCTGGTCTGATACTTATCACTGCAAAAAAAGTATAAAATAAAAGAGAAACACATTCGACACATGTCTCACTATCAGTTGACTTAGATACTACATTAAATCTACAGTAAATCTAGCAGTTTGTCAATAAATAGATACTGAATCTCTACAGTTGTAGGGGAGATAATTTAAAAAGAAGCTCATGATACCCACATTTCTCAATGAAACATTTCAGCATGGGAAGAAAATCTTCAACATCTTAGACATGTCATTAATATAGAACTGATTATTTATTTATTTGGTGGTGCTGGTGGTAGTGTTGTATATACAGGCATGTATATATCCATTTTGGGGGATGCAGGTGCCACAGCCCATGTGTGGAGGTCAGAGGATGACTTGCTTCCTTCCACCACAGGGTTTCTAAAATCAGATTGTCAGACTTGGTGGCAAGTTCTGTTACCTACTGTGGGACCTCGTTCATCTTCCCAGAACTCATTTTGACTATCAAACCACTGTTCAATAGAACATTTGTCAGTATGGAACATATTAGTGGTTTAGGAGATAAATATTGTCCAGGCCTTTGTATTAAAAGGGGAAAGCAAAAGAGAAAATCATATCTAAATGTCAAGGAATAAACTGCTTAGACTGTTCGAGTTTAAATTTTTGGAAAGATTACTTTTGCATTAAGTAAATGTCTAAGCCTTTAACAAATCGAAACTTGAAATAATTTTCCTCACTGGCTAACATACATGGTGTGGCATGAAACCACAGGAATATCAAGTTTCATTGCATCAGGGTAGAGACCCTGGGGATGGCCTGTGACTACGCAGCTGAGAGTACCTTCTGGGGTGACCGCAGGTGAGGGAAGAAAAGTATTGGATGAGGTGACCAAGACACTTCTCTTTTGAGTCTCATGAATGTCTTGGCAAACCCATCATTTCAAGTATTCTGGAAAAAAAAACATATTTTGGGTTTTTATTTTAATTGAATTTTTGTCAATTTTATGCAGTACATTTTGATCATGTTCAAACCTCCTTTACTCCCCCCACTCAATTTCATGTTAATAGATGATAGATAGATAGATACTTAATGAGGCAAATTTGTGTCCCAAATGCCATTCACTATGGGTCCATCCACTGGAGCCTGATTAACATGCCCAGAGTCACGCCTGTAAAGAAAACTGACTCTCCCTTTCCCAATAGCTATCACTTCCCAATAATTCCTCACTAGGATTGGAGATTCTTTCCTACTTCCTAAATTCGATGCTAAAATTTTGTCTGGCTTGATCTTATGTGAGACTTATATGTGCTGTCACCACAGTTGTAAGTTCATCTGAATAAGGGCCCAGCTATTTGGAAAACTGTCTCTTTGTGTTCATCCAGCACCTCTGGTTCTTACAATTTTTCCACCCTCTTTTCTGAAATGATTCCTGAGCGTTGACAGGCAGAGGTTTGACCAAGGAGTCCTATTCAGGGATGAGCACTCTGAAATCACTTATTCTCTATATATTGACCAATTGTGGGTCTCTGTAATAATCACCATATGCTGCATGAAGAAGCTTTTCAGGTGAGATTGAGACATGCATTAATATAAGAGTACAACAGTAAGTCTTTAGGAATCAGTTTAATAGTATGTTTGTTTAGCAGAATAATAGTATTAGGCTCTCTCCTATGGCCTGTGACCTGTCTAGTCACCAGCTACAGGACCTAATGTCAGTATCAGGCATGGGCTCCATCTTGTGAACTGGTCCTTAAATCCAATCAGAAATGGTTTGTTCCCCCAACACCACATTTACCAATATTGCACGAGTTGGCATATCTTGCTGGGCCGATTATTGTTGTAACTCACAGGATTCACATCTGGTCAAGGGTGATGATGACTCTCCTCTTCCAGTAGCATGAATAGCACCTTCCAGGACCTTGAAGCCTTGCAGATAGAGAAGAAACTTTGAAGTCAGTACCACCTAGATTTCTTCTTGTTTGTTCTACAGCTCATGCATGTGGTATCTTCAGTAATAGCATCTTACTGTCAAATTCTGGTGGGTAGCCAAGGACAGGAGCAATGGCCAGTGTTGTTTCAACTTTTCCCAGTTAGTAGCTTCTAAACAGGAGTCCATTACTGAAACTGGGATTTAATTTGCTAGCCTGTGGTGTCTTATAAAGCAATGTCTCCCTGTTTTAGGGCAATGCCATTTAATCTCGTTTTATATTTTATATGTGCATAAGAAGCTTCCATAGTGGTCAGTCACTATATGACTTTTTCCAAAGGTTATCTTTAGATACCTTTATTCTCCCTGCTTCTCCCTCCTCTGCCTTGCCCACCAGTTTCTCACTTTATTCAAACCCCGCCTACTTCATTCTTTCTTGATAGTTTTGCATTCTGTCTTCCCTACCATAAGGACTCCCTGCCATGGCCATTTACAGTTTCCTGACCTCTATGGATTTTCCAGCTGAATCATGTATATTTAAGGATTCAAAGCTCAGATAAACTTTTGAAAGAGCACATGCAATAGTTGTCTTGTGGGTCTGGGTAATCTCACTCAGGACGATTGTTTCCAATTCCTTTTTTTTTTTTAACCTGAAAATTTCAAAAATTATTTCACTGTGTAAATGTGCCACACTCTCATTGTCCATGTCCTGGGCTATTATGAATAGAGCAGTGATGAACAAGAATGACCAGGTATCTTTGGAAGATTGGTCTCTCCTTTTGGAGGAACCTCCACACCAACTCCCACAGAGGCTGAACCAGCTTCCACTCACTTCCATAGAGAAGAAGAGGTTTTCTTTTCCCCATTTCCCACATTCTTGCCAGCATTTATTATTGTTTGTTTTTTGGACCTTAGCTATATCGACTTGAGTAGATGAAATCTCAAAGTGATTTTAATCTGTTTTTACCTGATAGTAAATGATATTGAGAATTAAAAAAAAAAAACAACTCTCAGAATTTGTGTTTTATTTTTGAGAACTCCCTATTTAGTTCCTTGCCCCTATTTTTAATTAGGTTGGTTGGATTTTCTGATATTCATTTCCTGAATTCTTTGTATATTCTAGATACTCTCTTTTAGATGTATTGCTAGTAAAGATGTTTCCCCATTCTGTATGCTGCCTCTTCACTTGAATGATAGTGTTCTTTGATGTACAGAAGTGTTTTAGTTTCATGAGAACTCATTTTTCAAACACTGGACTTAATGTCTGTGCTGATCAGTCCTATTCAATAAGTCCTTTTCTGTGCCTATAAGTTTCAGTGTATTCCCAACTCTCTCCTTTTTTCAGATTCAGGATATGAGGTCTTATGTTCAGGTCCAAAACAATCCTGAACAATAAAATAACTGGAAGTATAAACATCCCTGATCTCAAATTGTACCAAAGAGATATAGTAATAAAAACAGCATGATACTGCCATAAAAACAGAGACATAGATCAGCAAAATAGAATTAAGGGCCCAGATTTAATTCTATGCATTTACATCCATCTTATTGTTGACAAAGGTATCAAAAATATACTCTGAAGAAAAGAGTGTGTAATAAATGGTCCTGATCAAACCAAACTGTTGCAATCAGAAAAATGAAAATATGGTGATGGAGAGCGGCCTTCGATTAAGAGCACTGGCTGTTCTTGTAGAAGACCTAGCTTCAAATCCTAACATGAACATGACGGCTAATAATCATCCAAAACTCCAGTTCTGGGGGATTTGACGCCCTCTTCTGTCCTTTGTGACTACTGTAGAACATGGATGCACTAACACATGCATGCAATACACTCATACACATAAAATTTAAAAAAACAAAAGAATGAAAATAGATCCTCCTTTCTCTCCTTCAATGTGCATAAAACTCAACTGCAAATGTATCAAGGACCTCAACCTTGGTTGACCTGGTACTCTGTGTTGTAAAAATATCTAGATAAAATATTCAGAGTAAGAGGACAAGTCAAGAACCTGTGCTCAGGCCACCCTCTTCCTAACACGTATCATTCGTACAATGACAGATGAATGAGTAGGAATGATAGTCTACAAACTGGTTAAGAAACATAGAAATATTTTCAGTGATTTGAAAATTTTTGAAAGTGATGATAAAGAAAGAAAAACAAGGAGTAAAAGGGCTTTCCTTTCAAAAATACAGAAATTTGGTTAACTTCTGTGGATTGTGTCAAGGTTTGAAGTAATAATTGGTATGATCTCTTAATTAAAGCCTTTTCCTTAGCTATGGGACATTATGAAACAAATCTAGAATTCCAGTCAGTACAGTCATAATTCAAGCAGTGTAAGGACTGTCATTAACAGTGATAATAAACAAAGCAAATAATACTATGTTCAAATTTAAAATATGCCATAATAGGTATAATTGCAAGGTACTTTTTCTGAGTAATAAAAATATGTGAGCCAATATGTCAAAGTATTAATAGTACAATATAGCTGTGCTATTATATTTAGAATATTTCTTGTTTGTATCAGAACCTGATTAATTTGACAATACCAAGAAATCAAAATTTAAAGATAAATATATTGAACATCATGGAACTTAAAGTATACAGCTCATTGGAAGACTGATTCAGTTACAAAGGCAAGCCTCAAAGGAGATAGTACTTTTAATATATTCATCTGACAAACATTTACATATAAAAGGTATAAAAATTGTCATGGCTTATCTGGGCATACTGGTTTGTACCTGTAATCCTAGCACTTGGTAGGTGGAGGAAGGAAGGTTATGCGTTCAAGGTCAGCTTCAGCAAGATCTAAATCAGGATGGAGTACATGAAAACCTATCTCAAACAACAAAAACAAAAAATATTGTCATAGCTTAATCACAGGATTGAAATTAATTCAAACAATGGGGGAAATTTTAGATACTTTGTAGAAGTCATATAAATGTCTAATAATTGCATTAGTGTAAGTTCAACAAGAGGAAAATGCAAATTAAAACTTAAATTAGATTTTATTTTGCTTTAATAAAAGCCATAAAGTTGAAAAGGTTAGGAATGTCAGGTATTGAAAAGATTCTCATACACTACTGTAGGAGTTTTAAAAAATGAGAGAATCTCATTGGAAATGATTTCTTTCTTCTTGAGAAGTTCAAGGCACTCCACCTCATCACACAATAATGCTACTCAGGAATATTACTCAAAATAAAGTTAAATACCACAAAGTAACTTGTGTAAACTATATCAGCCTTTTTCCCAAATTGCAAAAAGTATAAATAATTTCAACATCCATGGCTCAACATGGCTCTTGATTTTAAAGTAAAATCAAGAATAGAAAGGCAAAAAGAAAAGAAAACCCTAAAATGACTCTGCAGATAAATATCTGAAATCTTGAAATCTTGGGTCAAAAATCAAACACAGTAAACTTTCTAGGCAGTAGTGTAATAGGCATTTTATAATACTTATTCTATCTTATTCACATCAAAGTAAAGAGAGGCACTAGTGTGCAGAAACCAAATCAACGTATGTGTGACATTCCAGTGGAGGTACAATTAAGCCACTGGGTGAATAAATTCATAACAGATATTGACTCAGAGCTGGACTGCAGTCCACACACCAATGAACATGGTAGAGATAGACTAACACTGCCTGTTTTCCCTGGGGTGAAGGTTACATATCAAAGTTTACATTTTTCAAAATGAATTGAATTATTCACTAAAATTCGTCTATTTTTATACCATTCTGTAAGAAGATAAAGCTGAATTGCTTTCTGTATGAACTGTCTCAGAACTCCAGTGTTTTACAGAGTCACTCAACATAATTTTTGCTGCTATGTGAAAAAATACTTAGTTTCCCCTACTATGAACTCACTACACCCTCACAATAAAGAGTACTTCTATGACCAGATGTACTTCCACATGGACCAAGCAATTTTCTGGTGGAGACCAATAGTATATTACATAATTTAACGTGATTCACTACATCCTTGGGATAGTCAGAAACCACAAGTGAAGGGTTTAGCCACGTAGCCTGCCCCAATTCACATGTCTGTTGTGAGCTTCAGATTGCACCTTGTGCCACTGAAGCACCAATTACAAATTGGAGTATGCATGACTTCCACTTTGAGCTCATTTACTTAGACATGATGGCTTGTAGAACTCAGGGAAACACATCTACTGGTCTCTATTTTTAAGGATACTACGAAAGATTGTAAAAGAATAGTTTGTAAAAGAGATGCACAAGGCAAAGCATCTGCTCGCTCCTGTCGCCCCCACTCCTCTGTGTGCTCAGCAACTGGAAGCTCTCCCATCCCTGTCCTTTGACATTTTTATAAAGCTTTTACTATGTAGTTAGTCATGATTGATTAACTCACTGGCTGTTGGTTATCACCTCAACATTTTTAAGCCCTCTCCTCTCCTTGGGGATTTTACGAAGAGCTGAAATCGCCATTACTCAAATCACATGACTTATTTCCTTGGATTGATTTCACCCAGTTGATTTCTTCATTTTTAAGCTATCCAGAAGCTCAAAGTTATTCACATAAAAGATGGGCTTTGCATTGGGGAAACACTAAGAGATTTAGGAGTTCTATGCCAGGAACTGGAGTGGAAGACCAAATACTAAAACTAGTTTCCTGGCACCTTTATCTATAGTGGTTTTAACAACTGTGTGTCAAAAATCAGATAGGGAGAACAAGGGTTTAGTTCTTATGACAACACAATGATGCTGTAACTGACGGCATATGTCCTCAATTTTTTTCCCATTTTTTTAAGATTCACCTTAGCTACCCTTGGAATTAAAATTCCAATTAAATTTTAAAGTCAAATTTCTAATGTAGATATCCATATATGTTCTTTTTATAGTTGTTATCATATGAAATATTCAGATCAATTAGAGTACAAATAAAATTTTGATAATATATAAAACTTTTCAAATTAGAACCATTTATTCAAACCTTCAATTATTTCCAACAATATTTTGTCATTTTCCAGGAGAGAAGTATTAGATACTTTTCTTAGAATCATTCCTGGTTAGTCTATACTTCCTCAGCATATTTAAAATAATGTAGTCTTTAAAATGATAATATTGTTTCTGATGCTTATATAAAAGTATATTGGTCTGCCTGTACATATTGACCATAATCTAAAAAATACTTTCTCTGTTTTATACATTTATTCATACTTTATATGCATTTTTATTTTATATACAGAGCTCTTCTCTATAAATAATAGCTTTTAATTTTTTCTTTCTTAAATTGGATTTCTGCAAATTTATAAAATGTATTTTTACTATATTTAGAATCCCTCCAATCTGTACTCTCCTTGATGTTCCCTGTCCAATTTCATGGATTCTAATAAATACGTGACCTATAGTCATAGATCCACTATATACGACCTATAGTCAAATTTGTGTCCACAAATGTTCTTCAGTATGGATTCATCTACTAGAGACTGGTTAACTCATCAATAATCCCACCCTTAAAAGAGACTGACTTTCCCCCTCTACGCACCAGCCACCAGTTTCCAATAGTTCCTCAGGCAGAGTTTCTTACCAACTTCCTCAAGTCTATGCTGGGATTTTGACTGCATGAGCTTAACATTGTGCAGGCTGACATCATTACTGTGAGTTCATATGAGTAACTTCTCAGCTATGTGGAAAACTTTGTTTCCTTGGGGTCACCCACTTCAACTGGCTCTTATAATCTTTCTGCCCCCTATTTTGCAATGATCTCTGATTCTTTAGGGGCAGAGGTTTGATAAAGGTATGCAATTCAAGGATAAGCACCCTGCTACCTCTTATTCTCTGCACTTAGACCAGTTGAGGTTTCCTGGGTTAATCTGCATCTATTGCATGAGAAAGGTTCATTGGTGAGACTTGAAGGATGCATTAGTATTCTTTCTGCCTCCTGTTCCACTATGTTCCCTGAGCCTTAGGTATAGAGGTTGCAGGGTAGAAGTGTCACCTAGTGCTGGGCATCTCACAGACACTTCTGTGTTTGACCAGTGGCAGATCTATGTAATAGTTTCCATCTGTTGCAAAAGTTTTTTGATGAGTGGTGAGAGGTACCTTGTCTATAAATATAAGGATATATATTTAGATTACAGTAAGAAATTACAATGGTCTAGGGATATGACAAGAGTAGTTTTTTCTCTAAGATCTATGACCTCTCCAGCCATGTGAATTTGGTTATGGTTACAGTGAGTTCTCTCCCACGGAGAGGCGTTATGTCCAATTATTCAGCAGTGGATTACCACCAAAATAAATGTGCCTCTACTGCAACAATAGAGATATGTTTCTGGGCTAGTCATTGTTGTGCTCATTAGGCTTTACAGCTAGTTAAGACCATTGATTGGTTTCCTACCGTAGCAGTTTGCTTTGATACTATGAGAGTTAGTCTTCAGGTAGGAGGCTTCCAAGTCAGTTTCAGTCTACTGCACTGAGTCCTGTGTCCAAAGTGCCCTGTACTCAGCAATAGGATCTTACCTTAAAGTTCTGGTAAGCAATCAAGGGCCATGGCAATATACTGCATTATTTTGGGAGACTCTTGGACTCCCTGAGCAGCAAATTGAAGGAAAGTTTCTCCTTCCTGGCACTATGCTTTTTGATTTTAGAATGATTTTTTTCCTAGTTCTTGAAAAATGTCACTGAAATTCTGATGGGTATTGCTAATTCAAGTGATGTAGTCATTTTGCACTATTCTGCAGATCTATGAGTACGATACATCTTTGTACCTAGTATCCTCAATTTCCTTCTTAGTGTCTTCAAACTTTTATTGTGGAAGTATTTTGCTTATTTAGTTAGGTTTATTTCTAGGTATTTTATTTCATTTAAAGCTTTGGTAAATAAATTAGTTTTAATAATTTCTTTCTTGGAAAGTTATTTATTGACATACAGAAAAATCTTTGATATTTTGCATGTTGATTTGGTGTCCTGTTCCTTTACTGAAAGTATGAACCAGATATAAGAGTTTTCTGCTCAAGTTTTTAAGGTCTTCAAATTTATCTTTTCATTTACTTAGATGGGCATGTGTATTCCGTGACCTGCATGTGGCAGACAGAGTACAACTTGGGGAAGTCGTTCGCTCCATCTGCCGTGTTGGTTCCACAATCAAAGTCAGGTCCTCCGACTTGGAAGTAAGCCTAGTTACCTGAGTTACCTGCTGAGCCATCTTCTCTTATTACTTTAGTTAAGATTTTGAGCATCATATTAAATAAGAGTGGAGGGTGGGTACTCTTATCTCGTTCCAGATCATAGAGGCCATGCTGTCCCCTTTTCTCTATTTAGTATAATGATCTAAAGTCCACCACAGATTTGTCATACATAGCATTATTATTATAAGATATATTCCTTTTATTCCTAGTTTCTCAGGATTTTTTTCATGAATACATGTTGAAATTTGTAGAAGTCTTTTCTTCATTGATTGTGATGATTGTGCAATTTCTGTCCTTGTCTATTAGTGTGAGCATTGCACTAACTCATTTGTGTGTCTTGAACCAAACTTGTATTCCTTAAATAAAACCAAATCGTTCAAGATCTAGATCATCTTAGTGTATTCTTAAATTCCAATTTCAAGGACTTTTATTGAGAATTTTTGCATCTGTGTTCCTAAGGTAATTGATCTATTGATTCCTTTCTTTACTGAATCCTTATCCTCTTATCAGTGTAATTCTGGCTTCATAACATAACTTGGCAGTCGTTTTTCCCTTTGTATTATGGAATAGCTTGAATATTGATTTTAATTTTTCTCTACTGGTCTACTATAATTCAGCAGTGGGCTTTATATTTTGCTGTACATTTTATAATATTTTTCTGTACTAATTATTACTTAATCTCAGTGACTGTTAGAGATCAGTTGATAATATCTTCTCAGTTTCATTTGAGTAGGTAACATGTGTCTAGGAAAATTTAACCATTTTCTTCTAAAATCGCCAGTCTTTTAGAAAATAAGTTTTCAAAGCATCCCAAATTATTATCTATATATATCTTTGGAATTTATAGTACTGTCTCCTTTCATTTTTAATATTATCCTCTCTCATTTTGTTTTCTACATTTTTCTTCCACCTGAGAAGTAGCAGGAATTTTACTAGCATGTGATGCCAAGTATAACAGTCCTAATATAAATAAGTTTTCTGTTCACATAGAAATCTAGAACAAAAATAGTTAACAAAAACCTCTCTAAATATTCAGTTATTTATTACTGGCATTGTAAAAGATGACTTACTTTCTACACATGAAAATATCAAAGATATAGTACATTAAGATGACAAAAATTTATGATCTCATAATTTTGTACATCTGCAGTTGGATTTAACTGTGTTGTTCTGCTGAGTCTAGGTTTTAATCAAGGTAAGATCCAGATGTTTATGAGGCCCTAAGGAAAATATATTTTCATATACATTCACTTTGTAGGAAGTATCCAGTGATGGCAGAACAGAGAATCCTAGTAAGCTAGTGGAGGAAGTGACTTCTAAAAGCAGCTCCAATCCTTGCAAGTGAGTCCCTATGCCTCAGAAACCAATAATGAGACAGAGAAACTTCCAAAGAGGAATCTAGCTGGTTTTCTCTTCTGCTTCATGGTATCTCCTGTTTGTCTCCAGTCTAAGAAAGTTCCTCAAATTTATAGTGTCAGTTGTGCAGATTGGGGCCCCTTGGATAATCTGAGATAATCTCCCTATTCTAATGACTCTACTTGTAATTACACTTTAAAATATTTTGCTTGTTGTTGTTATTAATATTTTATGTGTATGGATGTATTGCCTACATACATGTAAGTGCCCCTGTGTTTTGTAATGTCCACAAAGGTCAGAAGAGGGTATTGGATCCACTGGATCTGGAGTTACAGACAGTTCTTAGTCACCATGTGGGTTCAAGAACAAAATCCAGGTCCTCTACAACAGCAGCCAGTGTTCTTAACTGCTGGGCCATCTCTCAAGGCCTGTAACAACTTAAAATATCTTTTTTGCTATGTAATGTAACTCACTTTAGAAACTAAGGTGTAGATTCTTTTGGAGTTGTAACGTGGTGCATTATTCAGCCTTTTTTGGTGTCATACAGACTCAAACTGACATTTCCCATAGTGGAGCCATGAAATTTTTTAGTGTAATTTTTTCACTTTTATCATCGTGTCAGTTACTGTTGTGCCGCACCACTCGGGGCCAGCCTGAGTGGACTTTGGGAGGCCAGCCCGAGGGGTTGGGGGCAAGTAGATGCAGAGTCCAGTCGCAGACTCCGGGAGTTGGATGGGAAGCAGGCCAAACGCGTGGCACTGCCAACTCTTGTGGCATTGCATACTCTCATGGCCCTGCAAACTCATTTATTGAATAGGCACACAGCTCTTATAGGTCTGGATAGCCAATGACCTTATGGGGTGGAGTCCCAAATACAGCCAATAGTAAGTTTATCCCCAGGTCGGCAGGTTCTTTCCAGGTGCTGGTCTCACAACTAGCCAGAGCAAAACGCCACACCCACAGGAGCCATTCCTCTATTCCTCCTAGCAGGTGGCCTGGCTAGGCCCACCTTGCACTATGCCCAACACCCTTTTAAGAGAATGCTGTATTCTATACATCTTTGCAAAGCTGTCGATTGTTAGGATACTATGACTGTCTCCCTTCTATTGTAAGGCTGTGTTCCCTTAGCACAAACTCTCCATTTTTGTTTTCATGTGGAATGCTCTACATTTTTCTTCTCTTTACTCCTTGGTAGTTAAAATAGAGACAGACAAAATTATGTGTTTATAATTCCAGATGTTATTCTTCTCTGCTTATATGTTTCCACCAAACATGAATGATTATAACACTATCGAGAGAAAATACCACTATTGTCACATATGAAAAAGATGGACCTGTTCTCAGCAAAGTAAGTTGTTCATTCAGTACACTGGGAATTGCATGATTATAATTTTGCTTTCTTTAGTTATGGTTCAGCCTCATAACATCATTTATGTGGAGCTTCTTAATATAATTTGCTTTAAAATGAGATTATGTAAGAATGACAGCAGCTTAGTGGTTTCATGAATGGTTTATACAAAATCATGACTTTTTCTAATGATCAAAAGGAAAGGCAGCCTTTAGCTATGTGCTGATGCTTCTTCTACTCTGTTATCGACTTGCTGACATCCAAAGGGCAATTGGCTCCTTTTTCTATATTGACTTTTTATTGCAGGAGTCCTAATTTGCCAAATTACAACTGGACTGTCTTTCCTGCAGTGTATTTTCTAAAAGCTGTATTCTTGTAATTTAGCATCTTAAACTTTTTAAAAAGTAATGCATAATTTGTTTTATAATTAACCCTCAGAATTCCTGTATTTTACATACGAGGATTGATAAAACATTAACAAAAATGACATTAAATCAAAGGTACAATAGACTGACATATGGTGTCATAGATGCTTATTGGGAAAATATTAGGAAATCTAAAATTAAGTTGAGTATCAAATATGATCCTATTATTTCAGATAAAGTATTATATATATATATGTACATATATATGCATATGATCAAACAAATATCCTACTTGACTTAGTGGTAAGTTCTCTGTGTCTAACTAAAATCTCAAAGAGAACATCACTTCATATTATGTCTCTTCAAATTATAATAGTTTGATCCATTCAAAGGAAATATAATACCAAAAGTTAGAAGGAAGACTCTATAGCTGAACTGAGAAGGCATATCAGCATAACATACACAGACAAGCTTCTTTATCCCCATACATACCCCACTGCCATTTATGGACTCAAATAACTGATACAGTGCAAAGGAATCACATGCATATAATACACACAATAAAACCAATGTCTGCTTCAAAAAAGGGTTGATGTCTTCTAAATGTTTATGTCCACACGCCTGGAATTTTCTCAGTCTCGTTGAAAGAAACTTCTTTTTTATAGTTAATAGTACTTAATGAGAGATTCATACACATCTTGTCAAAGTAGGAACAATAAATGACTGTGAGCATTCAGTCAATAATGGGACATCTCTGTCACCACTTCCCCCAAGGTTCAGGTAACCTCACGAATAGGAAAGCAGAAAGAATACAAGAGCCTCGGGAGAGGGAAGAGTGCTGCGAAACACTGTCTTCAGGATATGACAAGGCTGATGACTGAACTCAAGAACTCACAGAAACTGCTGTTTTTGTGCACAAGATCAATATAATAAAATTTCCAGCAGGGAGTAAGAAGGGGGTCATCAGACCTCACCAATAGCAGAGGATCTATTAGCAATTGATGACTACTCTGTAGGGACAGTCATTTTCCTTTGGAAACCAGCCACTAAGACATAGTCAATGAATCACTGATGACCCCACAGCCATATGCAACACTAATTGAACACAGTGGGTTATTAAAATAAAAGAAAACATGAAGTAGGAGAGGGCAACATGTTTTGGGGAGAGTCTCGGGAGAGTCAGAGTGGAGGAGTGGTCATAGATATGACTGAAATACTTTGTACACCCATAAGTAGTTCTCAACAATAAATAAAGATATTACATTTTAAGTCAAGTTGAAAAAGACAAAAGAAAGGTAGCTAACTCTCTTCAAGAGTTATTCAAATATGGAACTTAAAAGAACAAAGAAAGGCAAAAAGTACAAATAGAAATTTCTCATAGTGACATAAACTTGAGCTGGAGATCTGGCTCAGTAGTTGAGAGCTTGTACTTCTCTTGCAGAGGCCTAGGTTTGGTTCCTAGCATCAATGATGGGAGGTACACAACCACTTGTAACTCCAGCTCTAAAACTTCTGACATCTTCTGGCCTCTGTGCACAAATTATGTGCATAAACTCACACATAGACACACGAATGCACACATACTTAAAAATAAAATAAAAAGTGACATTTTTCAAAACATATTTATTTCTAAAAAAGTGAAAAAGTATACAAAACATGCTACACATTATAGATGTTTCTTAAAATATAACCATACAAAAAGAGTTTAAATAGACCCTACAATAGAGATTGGTAGTCCTACACGAAACCAACAAAGGCCAATGTCAGGAATTTTCTACTATTTCTGGTGTAGTTGGTCAGTGGGGCCCTCCTAGCCACTTGCTAGATTTTTTGACATTTGAATTTTCCAATATTTCTACCTAAATATTAAGAGGTAGCTCATACTTTTGAGAGAGTGCATGCAATGTTTGTCTTTCTGCGTTGGGGTTACCTCACTCAGGATGATTGTTTCTAGTTCCAGTTATTTACTTGCTAATTTTATAATTTTGCTTTTCTTTATAGCTGAATAATATTTCGTTGCTTAAATGTACCATATTTTCATTATCCATTCATCAGTTGATGAACATCTTGGTTGTTTCTATTGTTTTAATGACTAGAATAAAATCACACCAAATTATTTGAGCTTATATGTATAGTAGTCTGTCTCAAAGAGGTTAAAAGAAAGGTTTTTCATATTCATGTGATTCATAGCTTTGGTCTTTAAAAACAGGTGAATATGTGGTCATTATAAAGATTTAATCTTTAAACAAATACTATATGAGGTGGTTTGAATGAGAAATATCCCATACAGACAAGTATTTGAAGACTTGGCACCAGTTGGTGGTGCTGTTTGAGAGGTCATGGAATCTTTAGGAGGCATAGCCTTGTTAAGTGAATGCTTGCCCTGGGGTGGGCTCTGAGAGTCAATCATTGGCTTGCCCCACTTCCAGTGTTTGAGGTTCAAGATATGAGCTCTCTGCTTCCTACCTGCTGTGTGCTGCCATGCCTCCCTCCCATGACGGACTTTTATTCCTCAGGAACCATAAACCAAAACAATACCTTTCTTCTGTAAGTTGCCTTTGGTTATGGAAGATTAGAACAGCAACAGAAGAGTAATTATTACAGTGTTTCTCTGAATTAGCAGCTTATTCTACAAGCTATTATTCTTCTGTTTATAGAACAATAATATTTCAGATCTCATGGTAAACAGATGGTAATGACATATTTATCCATTTACAGACTTTACAATCCTTTGGTTCTCTAAATAAATTAGCAGTAGAAGTATAATACTAGGCAATCATGGATGATACATCTACGTCTGTTCATCATCTATTTTTCTATCTATCTATCTACTCTATCTATGTATGTATGGATCTATCTATCACCTATCTATCATCTATCTACCTATCCATGGATTTTTTTATACACCAACCACACAGATTTATTCAAAACTCTGAAAGTAATACTAAAAAACAGCAATTAACCAACTTTGAAAATTATTTACAAAATATAATCTATTATGAAGAAATCAAGAAATGGAGAATTCTGTTAGAGCAGTCCAAGAGACTCCTAAAATAACATAGGCTATTACCACAGTCTTTGATTACTTACCAGAACTTGAAGATAAAATTCTATTTCTGACGGCTAGATTTACTTCAGACATAGAACTTGGAGAAATTGCACAGAAACTAACCAAGAAGCCTTCTCCCTGAAGTCTGGCTCTTATAGTGTCAGTAGTTACTATATAAGCTGCCAAGGGAGAAAAAACAATCAATGGTCTTACCCAGCTGTACAGACTACAAACCACAACAATGACCAGTTCAACAAATTATCTCTTTTGGTACAACAGTGCCACATTTGTCTTGGTGGTGATCAACAGTTGTCTAACTGGACTTAAGGTTTGTTCCATAGGAGGGAATCCATGCATCATGAATCATACTATAAAGAGCCGAGTACACATGGTTGGAGATGTCATAGACCATAGAACTGTTACTGCCATTTTCCTATTCCAACATGATTTCTTACTCTTCTGTAAATATGTATCCTTATATTCAATGGAAAGTATAGCTTTTACCTCTCATTAAAGAAGCTTCTTTTTTGCAACAGATAGAGACTATTACAAAGTTCCACAAGTGGTCAAATACAGACAATAAGTGACTGTGGAGTGCTCAGTCTTAACTGATAAATCCGCAGTGCAACCCCTATATCCAAGGCTCAGAAACACTTTCAGAAGAAGGGGTGGAAATACTGCAATAGTCAGAGAGACGAGATACTTGCTGTCAGGTAAGACATTCTAGACATAGTAGAAAAGCTTCACCCATGAAATCTCCACAGTGTGGTAGCTTAAGGAGACTTGCATAATGACAAAATTAATTGGCACGATGATGTACATGGTGAAAATTTCATGGGGTCCCACCTGTACAGCAAATAATCAATGGATGCTAAGGGAGAGAATCAGTTTTCCCCAGCCACTAGCTCTATGCTACATTATCTAATCCCAAATGACCAGTCATAAACACATACACAAAGGAGCACCACAAAATATACTCACAGAACTATACTAATGTTATTAATAATGATTTCTGGGTGGTAGAACTTGAAGATCACATATTTACATTTTTTTCTGTTCTTATATTTTCATATAATTATGAAAATCAGTCACTTAAACCATGGTAAATATTCATATGGCAAAAATATCAAAGTTAAACAGTTTTTACTGAAAAGAATCAGTTCATAAACTCTGTTTCATATGTAACCGTGTTTAGTGTAATTAACTCTATTGCCTAACCTAGAATTGTTCTGAAATATCATTTGTTTAAATCCAAAGTAGAATTCCCTAAGTTCCTGTATTTGCTGCATCAAACTTGATATGAACCCTTGACAACTGTTGAGTGTCCTCAGAGTCTTGTATAAATTTGTGGTTACAGCCAACAACATGATCACCTATATACTATAGAAGAATCAACTTGGTTAATCCTATGTTATTAATACATCTGACAAAAGTTCTAAACACCACTAATGTGGTGCTGTATAACAACAATATTGATGTTGTAACTTGCATTATAGAAATCATCCTGATTAACCACCAATACAAACTGACTGGAAGACTGCAATCCAGTCGAGGAGATGTCAAATGTGTACACCTGATGTTTAACACATCCCCAGATGTCTGGCAAGCTGTTAGTCAGGAATTAGAAATTAGACATTAAACTGATGTGGCAGTGACTTTATTTAAGAAAATCGTATATGTTATTCATTACTTTTTCTCTGAGCTTCTCTCAGGTATAGCTTTGAATGTCTTAACCACCTTATAGAGTATTTAAAATGCCATAAAAAAGCATGAAAGAGAAATATAATTGGATTATACTATAGACTTTTGAATTTGAAAAGTTTTAATTATATTTTCATAAGAAAAATATATAATAAGTAACAAAACTGGTTGTAGCATACATGATAAAATTTGACATTACCTGCTGTATATGAGACATCTCATTACCTAAGATTCATACAAAGAATGTATCTTCTCAGTTACACCTGATGGTGACGTTGATACAGCAAGAAATCAAGAAAACACAGCAAAGGCACATGCTGCTTCTAGCACTTCAGTTCTATTGATGATGGAAGTCTTTCACATCTAATTTCTAAAAATTACATATCAAGGAGTCTCCCTTTATCAAATCTATAATTCACCTATATGCTTATGACAAGAGACTCAAATTAGGATAAACATAGTATTTTTCATTTCTTTTAAAATTTAATTTCTTTATTTTTATTTTACATTTACAAGTATTTTGCCTGCAAATATGTAAGTCCACCATGTCATTAAATGTCAGAGGAAGAGGGCATCAGATTCCCTGGAACTAGAGTTATGGATGATTGTTAGTCGCCATGTGGGTGCAGGAAATTGATCCTGGGTCTTTTGCAAAAGTAGCCAGTGCTCTTAATCACTGAGCCATCTCTATAGATTCCAGTTTTCAGTTTAAATCAAGCCAGAAAATTACAATCTTCATGAGAATAGCTACTTTCATTATCAAATGATCACCAGAACTTTTCAGATATAATAAATAAGTGAATCAAAACAAGACACACAACATATATCTATGTCTATAACTATCTATCTATCTATCTATCTATCTATCTATATATATATATATATATATACATATCAACCATATCAGGTACGTGTTTTAGGAATTTATTCAAAAACTAAACACTGCTATAACATTGCTTACAATTGGCAATATATAAACTCCCAAGTTGTATCCAAGAAATGTAAAATAATATATCAAGCACCATGTTGCTTCTTCATAGAATATATTATAAAATAATGAACAGATTTGCACTATGCAAGCATAAAGCACCTCTATTCAACTTCATCAAAACTGAAACAAAGTTTTCAATTTTGCAAAGCATCAAAAGAGATATAGGTACCTATAAACAAGTCAATCCAAGCATTCAAATTGCAGGAGACATTCACTGGTTTTCAAAACCGATCATTACCTGGACATATTCGAAGGCAAAGCAGCAGAAGGAGGCATTTATTCTTTCTCATTTCTAACATAAAAGTCTTCTGCATACAGACTGACACGTAAAATCAGACGAATTAACTAATAACATGTGTATAGTATCTTTTTGGGGTGAATATAGCACCATATATATTTTAGAAGAACATTTTCTTTACAGTTCCAGCCATATGCTTACAGCAAGAACTGTGAAAATTATGACTAAATAGTTCAATATCTTCGCTCAACAACACACATAGTAAAAACAAGTGAGAGTAGTCTTTCCTGGTTTAGTTCAGCAGGACTGAATTGGACATTTAAAATATTTAAAGTAAACTTTCTAATATTCATTTAAATGTATTCTCCATTGGCTAAGGTCTGTTTTAAAAACCAAACAACCTAAATTTCACTATTTTTATTATTAAATTGATTTTCCAAAATGTCCTATTATATAAATTCTTCCACAGAACAAGACATGATAATAACCAGAAAAGACTGGCTTATCTAGAATGCACAACATTAGAAATTGTGTTAAGAAATATCTAATTCATAATTCATGGTATAAATAAAGATAATGTGGACTGTGTAAAGTCAAAGAGGTAAGTTCCACAATTTTATATTTTATCTACCTAGAAAAGCTGCATAAGTATTATTTAAATCATAATTACAAACCTAATGTAAAAATCTATTTGTGTCTTACTTTATGTGACAGAAGAAATTATAGCAGAGAGAAAAGTGAAAATATTTTCAATTTCTAAAAATATATAGATTTACTTGCTGTAATACATTCACAGATAGCACTTTCCTTGTAATTAATTAACATTTGATTGAATTTCCTAATATTACAGTTTTGTTAACATACAAAACCTTCTCGGTTTGTGCAAGCTTTTCCCATCAGGCATGAATGTAATTATCCCTTATCTTTCAACACAGCCAACTCTTGTAAATATAATTACAAAGTTTTATGTTTACTCAGGCAGAAAAATCTCATAAAATTAATATTGTATTTATCCTCTTACCTTTGTCACTTATTAAAATTCATCAGGGACTTTTGGAATTCATACTCTGTAACTAAAATTTCTAGCTAGAATTAATTTTTACCTTGATTTCCAAACTTTAACAAAGGCATTCACGGGTGTTCATTATTTGGACATTATTAGAAGTTTGGGCTTCTGACATAAAAACTGAATTTGAATTATAAATCCTTTTAAAATTTTTATTTTATTTTTAATTACACGTATGTGTGGGGTATGTACATTGAGTGCCAGCACTCGCTGATGCCAAAGGTGTTGGATCTCGCGGGGCTGGAGTAACAGGGGTTTGTGAATTGCAGGACATGAGTACTGGGAAGTGAACTTCGGTCTCTGCGAGAGCAGTACCTGATCTTAACCTGTGAGCCTTCTCTCCAGCCGGGATTATAAATTATAAATCTTAATAACTAAGAAGTTGTTAGTAACTTGGTAGACTAGATTTAAAATTAAGACAAAAGATTACCCAGCGAAGTTTGTAATGAGAATACATTTCAATGTCATGTGGATTTAATTGGGTGTGGGGGAAGTGGATGTCTGTGGTGTGTGTGTGTGTGTGTGTGTGTGGCATATGTACATGTGTGCAGGTGTGTGTCTCTGTACGCATGCTGAAGTCAGAGAAGGCTGTCATGGGTCTGGTATTGCTCTGAGACAGTCTCTGGCTGGGGTTAAGCTGCGGCCGGTAAACCCCAGTAATCCTCTTGTCTCTGTGCCCACAGTACTGAGGTCACGGGAATGCACTTTTTATGTGGGTGCTGGGGATTTAAATTCAGGTCCTCTTCTGCAGCAAGCAGTCATACCTCTGAGTCATCTCCTCAGCCCCAGGTCTTTTTATTTCTCGATAAAAAGCTGTAATATATATTAAGTGATCAAAGAAGTTATGAAAGTCCTTTTCATTCCAAGAATGATAAAAATTACTTTACTATATTAATATTTTTAAAACCTCAAATGTACAGCATGAGAGTATTCTTCCAATGCCAACCAAGCCCTGTGTTAATGAATCCTAAAACCTCTTGAATTTTGATGGAAACTGAAAGTCAGTCTAATATTTTTTCCTGAGGAGGAAAAAAAAAGCCACCCAATATAATGAACAGAAAACTAAGTGTAACCCTGAGGGTCAGCATATTGTTTGTCTTGTTGTTGTAGTTTTACTGGTCGATATTCATTCTGCATTAAATGTAGGAAAACTGCTATCTTTGAAATTTGTGTGCTTCAACCGGCAAGCAAACTGTGAGGCTTAAATAGGACAAGTCCATTGTTCTACTTTCACTTCTGTTGCTGTGGTAAAATTGCCCCACAAAAGCAGTGAGGGGAGAAAGGTTTAAGCATCTCACTGTTCCAGGTTACATTCCATCACGGCTGGAAGTCAAGGCTACAGGAACTTGAAGCAACTAGTCTCAACTCGATTTCCTCCATTTTTGCACAGTTCATTTTGCCTAAGGGATGATGCCACCCACAGTAGGCTGGGTGTTTCCAGATCAATTACCTTAATTAGGACTATCCTCCACAAATCTGCCCACAGGCCAACCCAGTATCGACAATCCCTCCGTCAGATTCTTTTACCTGGAAATTCTAGGTTGTTTCAAGTTGATAACTAAGGTGAATCATTTTTACCCACAAAACAGAAATAACTCAGGAGAGAGTATTTTTATATCTAAGACCTGACAGTTATTTCTGTTGAGAATTGTTGATTTATATTATTATGTGTTGTTTTGTGGGTTTGAAACCACACATTCTTCGAAATACTGAATTCTTCTGAATATTGTAACTGATATATCCACTTTAGAATTACATTTCAAAGAAACTGCTAAGTACCTATAAAGTCTATTTTGTGCCAAGCGCATTTTGAAATTAAAAAGATAATTTATCTGTCTTCAAAGCAATATAGTATCTCCATTTTCCATAAAGGAATGAGGCACAGAGTTTGTTTAAATTGTGGAACATCACACAGCTGTGGAGAGAAAAGCAAGGCTTCTGAGTGAAGAGGCTAGATTTCTGACATCTAAGAAGCACTGTATGAATCAGCTACTTTGTGCCACACTTGAGAACAATTTAGTCACAGATTCCAACAATGCAGTTTCTTTTGCTCACTAGATATTTAAATCTAATATTTATAGCCTAATATCTAATATTTTAATTTTTATTTCCTTTTAAATGGTAAATATAATAAGGAGAATAATCTGCATTGTTCTACATGTCAGTATTGTTAAATAATTATTTGGGGGGGCTGGAGAGATGGTTCAGTGGTTAAAAGCACTGACTGCTCTTGCAGAGGACCTAGGTTAGATTCCTAGCACCCATGTGGCAGCTAATAACCATCTGTAACTCCAGCTCCAAGGGAATCCAACACCTTCTTCTTCTGACCTCTGCAGGCATTGCACTACACAGGTGCACTTACACACATGGAGGCAATATATTCATATACATTAAATAAAAATAATTAAATAGTTTTTAAAGGAATTATTTTAGCAAAACATTCTGGAAGTAACGGCAAGGGAATGGAAAGTATCTCACAGTAAAATTTATCAGGTAGAGGAAACAGATGTCATGACTCTCTCCTGTCTCAGAGGTGTGTTGATGTTGAAATCTGTTTCCTGAACAGAGCTGGGACATTACATCGTTTAAGTTTCTCATTTTTCCAGTTTTGGATGTTGAAAGTTTTAAGAAATTTGTCTATTTCATATGAATTTGTTGACATAAAAATGTTCATAATGTTATTTTACTGTATAATAACTATAAGTAAAAATTTCCTATAATTTACTTATTGGTAACTTACTACATAATTTTTGCCTTTTACCTTGATAATTCTATTTGATTTCCAGTTTTGTTACTCTGTAGAAAATGACTGCAACAAAAAATTTTTTTCCACTTTGTCGAGTGTGCCTCTTGGTTTATAATTTCCTTCATTTGGTTTCATGTTGTCTTTAGTTTCCAAGAATCAAAGAATTCTGTATCATTCTCCCTTTTAATTTAATTGGTTTCTCTTTCCACTTACATATTTCAGTGTGTTTGATACAAACTGTATACATTGCCACTGAGGTTAGAATGTTTGCTTATTTCTTTATTATGTGTTCCGTGGTCCATGAATTGCCTAGAGGTTCTTAAATTTAATGTTTTCCTTGGTTCGTTGTCATTTCCATGTGAGTGCCAATGTGGTCACAGAGCATTTTGTATACAATTCACTCTGTCACTTTTGTTGAGGTTATTTTGAGACTTCACATGTGACATATATCAATGAATGTTTATTTTGATGAAAGGATGTAGTTTTGCTTTATGGGGTAGAGTTTTTTATAATTTAATTTGTATCCCCAAATTGGTGTGGATGCATCCACTAGAGTCTAGCTAACCTATCAAGAGCCAAACCCTTAAAAAAAAACTGACTCCCCTTTCCCCTCAGTCATCTGTTTCCAATAGTTCTTCAGTTAGGGTTGGGGTTTCCTACACACTTTTACAGATCTATGCTGAGATTTTATCTGTCTTGAGCTTACAAGGCACTTATGTATGCTGTCACCATAGTTATGAGTTCAAATGAGTAACTTTTCAGCTGTTTGGAACACTCTATTTCCTTTTTGTCATCCACCTCCTCTGGCTCTTACAATCTTTCACAATGATTCCTGAGTCTTGAGATCTAGGAGTTTGACATAGGTGTCGTCTTCAGGGATAAGCAGTCTGCAGTCTCTTGTTCTGTGCACCGTGGCCAGTTGTGGTTCTCTGTGTTAATCACCATTTGCAGTATAAGGGCTTTCTCTGCTCAGAGTTGAGAGATGCATTGATCTATGGGTATAACAGTAAGTTATTAGAAGTCAGTTTAATGTGTATCTATTTAGCAGAATAATTGTATTCAGAGCTCCTTTATGGGCAATAGTATTTCTGGGTACATGTTTCTAGGCCTTATATCAATGTCTCTCTTTTGAAGTAGAACTTAAGTCCAATTAGAAAATGAGAGGTTCTCCCATAATATTTATGTCACTATTGTACTAGTCGTCATAACTTGCCAGGCCAGTTGTTGAAGCACAAGGATTCACAACTGAGTAAGTTTAATGATTGACTTTTTCTCTTCTGGTAGCAGCCTGGTACCTTCCAGCACTATCAAAGCTAGCCAGCAAGTAGAGAAGAAGCTTTGATGTCAGCACCAGCTTGATTTCTCCTTGTTTTTCCAACTGCTCATATATATAGTGTCTTCAGCAATAGAGTCTTATTGTCAGATTCTGGTGGGTAAGCAAAAGAAGGGCAATGGCCAGTACTGTCTGAGGGTGGTAAATGGAAAGGCAGTGCAGAGATGGAAATATGGGAAGGGATGACCAATACTAAAAGCCTTCAATAAAAGCCATATGGAAGCTTCTTCTTTTTCACCAGATGGAGAATTCTACAGAGTGCCACACTTAGGCACACACAGACATTGTCTGTGACTTATCCATGCCTAAATGGCACATCTACCATGCAACCTCTATACCTAAGGCTCACCAAACATAGAACATGCAACAGAGCACAAAAGTCACAAAATGGCCAAAGTGTAGAGATTAGAAGTCTGCAGAGTATGGGTGCCTGGACAGGACTCACCCAGAGCTCAGGGACCATTGCAGAAGAGGGGGTGGAAAGACTGTAAGAGCCAGGGAGGAGATGTGTGACCGTTTGGAAATAGACTCATAGGAACTTCTGGGACCCTTCTCATATGAACGCACAGCAACGGTGTCAGCATGCTCAAGACACATGCAAACTCAAACAGAAAAAAACCAGCATGGAACTGGGTAAATAAGCAGGAGGCTCCAATCTTTGCTGGAGAAATATTGGCAGCTGCTTGCTGTTAGTGATGAAGAGTTAATCTTATTGAAAATAAGGACTCTGGATAGGCTGACTAGTCCTCAGTGGATGAACTTGCCCTGAGGAATGTCCTGGACAATAATTTGACACAATAAGCCTTAAAAAAGTGTATGAATTCAGGGGGAGGGGTTCTGTGGGAGGTGCCAATGAAGAAGAGAGTATAAAAGTGATTAAGATTGATTGCGATGTTCTATACGAAACACAAAAATTCAATTAAAAAAACCAGTTTAAAAGTTCCATGTGGAAGCTTCTTAAAGAATAAACACATGCATTATAAATTGTTTAAAGCAGTTTCCTTATAACAAGGTTAGATTGCTCCTAGTAGGCATCAGAAACTAGCAAAGTAAAAGCCCAGTGCCAAGGATGGTCTCCCTCTTTTGAAGCTGTTGACATCCTTAAACTTTTACAGTCTAATTAATAGTGTAGTACTTCACCAAAATTATAGAAAGCATTCAACACAGAGGTCCATTTTCATTCACACCATCCTTTATGTTTGAAAAGTTCATAAAACAGTGCTGTTAGCACAGGTTTAAGGCATCTTCTATTATTTCTTTTGTATGAATTCACATATTTAGAGTTCTAATGCTCTTCATTTCCTCTTGGTATTCTAGGTCTCGTGGTATAATTTCTCTCAACCTGAAGAATTCCCTCTAAGATTTTTTCATAGTTCAGGTCTGCTAATGAGAATTTGAGATGATCCTTTTTCTGAAGATATTAGTTCAACTCCATTTCTAATGTATTTTCATTGAAAATCAGGTTCTGGATTGACCTTTTGAATTTGCAAATATAAAGATTTATCCATAGACCTTTGGTTTTATTAGTTTCAGATGACAAATCTACGAACATTCAAATCATTTCTTTGCATGTAGCTTTCTATTTATTGCTTAATTCTTTCAAATTGTTAAAATTTGATGGTTACGTATCAACTTGATTTTATATTAAAATATATCCTCAGTTTCCTTCACTGAGATTTGTATCTCTGTGTATTTATCTCTTCCAAAAGCATGAAATTATTTTGATCATCACACATATTTTAACCGAATACGTTTTGCTAGGTCCTGTATGGTTGAGTGGTGGTGAACACAAAGAAAGATGGTGCAGTTTCTAATAATAAAATATCACACACAGACAATTAATATTTAAGAAAGCTGGGACCCAGAAAACTTTCTGTTCTGTAGAACAAAGAGCTCTGAATCTCTGATTCTGAAGACATCATTGGCAGGAATGAGGTGCTCCAAACAGGGATTCAGAAACAAAGTTAGGCAGATCAAAGGACATTTCTCTGCAGGAGTTCAGGAAACAATTAGCAAGAAAGTATGGCCTGTTTGCAAGGAGCAGAGCAAATGTTTACACAACAGTGTTAACAAGGCACATTTAGGTTTCTTTTTTTTTTAATAATCTAATCTAAACATAAACATAAGTGACGCCTCAGACCTGCACCTCCATACATGCCTATCTGGCTGCCATCATAGACAATCTTGGCTACTGGTTACTTTATACATGTGGTCAAGCATGCTTTCTGCAGAGTTGCAGAGTTCAAATAGGACAATTGTCTCCAGCAATTTCTTTCCTATCCTGAGATGAAACTATTCATATGTTGATTGTCTACTGATATATTTGTATTAAAAAGAAATCATTTTGGGGGCTGGAAAGATGGCTCAGTGGTTAAGAGCACCGGCTGCTCTTCCAGAAGGTGCAGGTTTAATTCCAGGCGTTGACATGGCAGCTAAAACCATCTGTAATTCCAGTAATAGGGAACCCAATGCCCTATTCTGGCCTCTGTGAGCATTTCATGACACGGGTTTACTTACATACAAGTATATTGCTCATAATAGACTTTCTTGACCAGTTAAAGTAAGAGAGTATGTAAATAGTATATAAAAGAAATCAGTAGTGGCCATATTTAAATAAAATGGGCGTTAAATCAAAGCAGTATAAAGAAAGCAAGGATATACAGCTAACTGAGATAGTTAAACCTTTTTTGAAAGATATTAAAATGATGAGACTACATACAATATATAGAAAAATCAGAGTTCTAGTTTGCCTTCAATTGCTGTGACAAAACACTCTGACCAATACCAACTTGGGAAGGAAAGAGTTTATTTACCTAACATCTCTTGGCAACTCATCACTTAGGGAGCCTAATGCAGGAACTCAGGGCAGGAATCAGGAGCTGAAGCACAGACCATGGAAGAATACTGCTTACTGTTTTGCTCCCCTAGCCTGTGCTCAGCCTGCTTTCTTAAACAACGTAGGACCAGTTGCTCAGGGCTGGCACTGCCCATGGGTCACTAGCCATAGTGGGCTGGGCCCTTCCATATCACTCAACAATCAATGTCTCACAGACATGACCACAGTCTAGTCCAATGGAGATAATTCTTCAATTGAGGCTCCCTCAAGCCAGGTGTGTCAAGTTGACAGCTAAAGCTATCCAGCATAAGTACTTAGAGGAAAGTTAATGGCAATCAATTGCTATATGAGAGAGAGAGAGAGAGAGAGAGAGAGAGAGAGAGAGAGAGAGAGGAAATCTTAAATGAACAGGCCATGTCTCAATGAGTTAGAAAAAAGATAAATGAAACAAACAAATAAAAATATCAGAAGACAAAATTCAGATAAATATGAAGAAGAAAATAGACAATAGCTAAAAGATCAAAGAAGCAAAGAAATGATTCTTCCAAGAGAATAAATAAGCATACCACTGACTAGGCTGACCAAAAAAAAGAGAGAAGAGATTCAAATAAAATCATAGCTGAAAAGGGAAAAAATTAGAAGTGACATTTCTTAGGAAAGATGAGAGATAATTAGGAATTAGGTATTACTATAGAAATCAACCGAGATGATAACCTAGAAAAGGACAAATACCTGATACTCACTAGAATGACACAGATTCACTGCTGAATTCTACCAAACACTTAGAAATTGTAACAAAGATTATAAAAGAGGGAATCACTCGAAGCACATTCTACAAATAGAATGCTACCTCAATGGAAAAAACTAATGAGGGTGCAAGGGAAAAGAAAATTAGAGGAAGTATCTTTGAACATAGATAGCCATAGATGAGAATCAAAATATTAACACTTCAAATTCAACAACACTTTTAAAACATAATTTAATGTGATCAAATGGGATTCACACAAGGGGTGGAAATATTAAATATGCAAGTCAGTAATCACAAGTGAAAAAGATAAAATCCATATAATCACTTCAATAGATGAAGCAGATAATTTGGTGAGATGCAACGCTGTTCATTACAAAATGCTGAACCAAACCTGAACAGAAGAAATGTACCTCCACACAAAACATCACATGTAATAGGCAAAAGAATACCTTTATCCCAAATGTGAACATAATGGCAACTGTCTCTCTTAAATCTCGAACAAGGGAAGTGTATCTACTGTATGATTTTTGTTCTATATAGAGCTGGAAGCCCTACCCAGAGAAACAAGGCAAGACAATGCTTTCAGCTCTGTAAAACTGTCACTGAGGTGTCCTTCAGGTTGTGTGGTGTCTACCTATGCAGTTCATTTCTTTATTCATACATGTGTTGTCCTAAATTTTCTACCTGAAAGATCCAAAATTGTCGTATCTGAGCCTAGTTCTAATTATAAACCTGTATATGACTTTTTCTTACATTTTATTTTATGTTGATATAATTATTGCCATTCTTAAAGACATTTAGCTGTTGAAAGTCATTTTCCGTAAAATGACAGAGGCAGTGTATGTGTATCTATGCAACTTTCCTGTACGTCAGCATTAGAAAGATCATTGTCTGCCTCTGGTGTTTGGTTTAAATGTAAAACTAAAACAATATGAAAGGTAAACATTATTCGTATAGTTGGCTATCACAGATCAATATCAGATATTGCAAAAGTGAAAACAATCCCCACTTAAATATCTGATGAGTGAAATATTATGTGTAGTCTCTTAAAAAGGGCCTATCACGACCTATAATGAATGCAGTTACATTATTTTTGAGTTTTTATGATTTAAAAGATGGTAATGATTAGTCAACAAGATAGAATTGCTATCAATTTTATATTATCCAGAATTTTTAATATCCAGAAATAACTGCCTACCTGTAGCATTTTTTAAGGAGAATTTCAAAATTCACAACATTTCTAGGCCATTAATGTCATAGAATATCATTTAAAAAGAGATTACTATGGCCACATGGGTCCCATAAATATTGTAAAAAATTGGGTGCTGTAACAGAAGTAGGAGATATTTGTGGCCCATATAAAGAAGAGAAAAAAATTCTATGCATTGCTAGTAGAGCTCCCCAAAGTTATAATTATTTGTCATTACATTTTTACTGAAAAACAACTGTAGCTTCTCTAGAGAGGCTTTCTCCACTCAGATGGGAAACAGCTCCCTTGAGGGTCCACATTGCTCAGTGAACTGCCTGCCAAAGTCCCTAACCTGTCTCTTCTCAAAAGGAATAATGCATATGACATTATGAGATTATATTCGGTCTTTTATCAGATAACGCAAGTTCACTTTCTAAAAGTCAGGAAAAAAAAAAAAAAACTTCCAGATTCTTTCTCTTACATAGAAACACATGGGTCTTCTTAGTAATAAAAGTAATGCATATTAGTTTTTAAAAGGCATAAGTTGTATTTTTTTTAAAGTAGTTCTAATCCTAGCATTTTGGGAGATGGGGCAGGCAGATGAGGAGTTCAAGGCCAGCCTGAGTTACATGAGAAGTTGTCTTTAAAACAATTAACAAGGGGCTAGAGAGATGGCTCAGTGTTAAGAACACTGATTGCTCTTACAGAGGACCTGGGTTTGATTCCCAGCACCACATAGCAACTAACAACCTGATGCATCTCCAGTTCCAGGGATCCAACACTGTCCTCTGACCTCCACCAGCATTGCATAACACGGGTGCACTTACACACACGCAGGCAATACACTCACACATAAAATAAAAATAATAAATAAAATATATTTTTAAACCCATTTAACTAAGTACAAACAAGTAAATTCTGCTATAAAAAATAGCTTGATCTTTTTAGGCTTTAAAGAGTCATGGACTTGGTTCAAAAAATATGTTTTAAAACTGAACAGAATAATAAGTCTAAGAACAAGTAGAACCCATGCTATAAATATTAGTTTATCTGTATATTTCGGTTGTAATAATGAAAACATAGTCACTGAAATAAAACGCTAAACTATATCTCAAATGCTGGTAAGTAGAAATTTTAGAAAAAATGTCATTGAAAGCTGAATTTATTGTTTTAATGAAGATTGATTTTTGCTTTATAAAACATCCCCTGTGATAAGCAAATCCAAGAATCACTGAAAAAGGGACAAAAATGTATACAATTATGACTAGCATTATTTCATATTAAAACATTTGGAAACAAAATTATTTACAAAAAAATAAAAATTGTGTAATTTTATTTATAAAATTACTTTAAAAAATTCCTAATAGAAATGCACTAACATGAAAAAAATGAACCAAATATTTTAAAAGGTATCTTCTTGTGGGAACATTCTATACATTTATATAAATTATTTAATAACATAGTTTTATGAAAATTATCAGCTGGTCTTGATAGTAATATTAGACAACTTAGTAAATGATTATTTGTGTGAATACTTGATGAGATTTAACTCAAGACGCTGGTAATATGCCAGGAGCCAACCAGACCCCATGTTAAGATTTATCACTATCTTAAAACCTAGCATGGCTTGTGATCATGATCTGGAAACTTTCTGGAACTGATTAGCAATCGCTCTTTCTTGGAAAAGTTGTTTGTGCACATTCCTCAGAAATTACCTGTGGCTTGACCTTTGTACTTAGGAACATTTTTGTGACTTAGGCAATTTCCCCGGATACTCTTAACTGATTGTTTCCTGCCTTACCAATGTGTATATAAAGACCTGGAGAAAAAAATAAAATTTGTCGGCTTGATCAGAAACCTTTGACTTGCCGCCATTTCTTGTAACTCTTGCCCCATTTCATTCCAGGTTCCTGAGGAGTCTCGAGCCCTCGTTGTTTCCCCACTGGTCGGGGCAGTAATGGATCATGCTATATTGATGATTTGTGTGAATACCTCAGGAACTTGAACTCAAGACACTGGCAGTGGGTCACGCTAACCTCACTTTCACCTATTCACACAGTGCGATCAATGGCAGTCCTCTATGCCTGCAAGTCAGCAGATGAGAAATGATAACTAGAAATTGTTTCTCCATGATAGCTTCATTAGTTAAGATGTGATCAAGCTGCTGTGATGTTTGTGCTTGCCTTCTTACCTTGGCATGATTCAGGCAATGGAGATTGTTAAGGGAGGCAGCTGCATTCATGGGTTGTATACATAATGCAGAAAAAAAAAAGTAGCTAGGCAGTTCAGCTTTCACTCAGAATACTGCTTATATAGGGAATACTTTGTGAAATCTTTGAAATTCCATCTTTCATCCTTTTCCTTGACTGATGGAGTCATCTGGACTATTTCATTTTATAACTATATCATGGCCTGTGGACACGGTTCCCTGTGTTACTTACTGGAAGATCGTCATGGCCTGAAGTTACTTGTTTTATATAACTACCAGAATTAAGAGCCTTAAAAGAGCCTGTAGCCTTTCATTGTCATATGCACCATACCATTTAATGTTTGCTGCTGGGGACTGCAGTATTTGCCTTCTCCTTTGGGGGATGATTGGAAGAAAACATAATTATATTCTTATAGAATTATATATACCATTATGTAGATGTGTATATGAGAATAACCCAAGACTTTCCCCATTGAATAGCTTCTAGAGAAAAGACTGCATTTATGATGAATGTACATTTAGTGAGATGTTTATATTACAGGAACTTTTATAGAATACTTTAATCCAATGCCTGGTTCATTGAAGTTATCATACTACCTTTCAGAAATCATTATAGATCCTTAGAATTGATGGATCGAGACCTCGATTTGTTAGAATGAGAAATGGTTTTCCATTGTTTTGTTCAGTCTTCCATTTGTACACTTCCTATATGGGGGTTGAAAGAGTACTGTAGTCCAGAGCATTTTGTCCATTATATGGGAACATGAAAAATTCCCGTTATCCACAAAGAAAAGCAGCTTTTTTGTTGTGATATCTGTTCTCATTCAACTAATTAGATGGAACTTTCACAAATTTAGTATTTTAACCATCCACTGAGTAAGAAAACTTCCTAATAACCCATGACTTGTCAGGAGTGAGAGATTCTGCAACTGATTTCTTTCTGCCTGGATGTGGCTTATTAAAAAAGTCCTAAATGTTCCTGTCATTAATGTTGATCAAGAAAATCCACAAAGTCAATCAAGTATGTGAATACAGTTTTTGATCCCCAAATGCTCTTAGGTATGGATCTATCCCTTGGAATGTGGTCCAAGTATTAGTTGCCACATATTTAAAGAAAACTGACTTTCCCTCGCCCAGCATCAATCAGTAGCAGATAGGTCCTCAGTTAGGGTTGGAGTTATATCTTGTATATCTAATTTTTAAACTTCACTGAATAATTTTGTTAAAACTTATTAATGTTATCTTATGAGTTACTTTTTACAGAAAAATGTTCTTTTAACCTTTTGTTGTAAAATTATTATGGCTACATTAAGAAAACCCTTGAGTTTGTATTTTACTTTACAAAGATTAGAAGACTAAGATAAGCAGTTTCCTTTGTTGTCTTAAGTAAATAATCCAACTAATTAATAAAGAGATCACTTCACAATGGAAGAGAATTTAATATCACCTTCTATATATTCCACCCAGCATAATTTTTCTTTCTGTAGCCTTTTCTGGTAGATGCTTATTGGTAGCCAATAACATTCCAATTGATAAGGTCATATCTGTAGGCAGTAGCAGAGTCTATGATTCCAGAGGTTTATCTGATATAGTTGAATCAAACACTGCCCAGATATTTAAATGCTTAAAACAGCAAATATTCAGTTAGCTCATCAGGGCATATGAAGGTTGGAAGGCTTGGCTTATGAATCTTTCATTTGCTGTTGTAGCTGCATACTGGGGATTGGCATTCTCAGTAATTGATGGCTTCTGTTGGACTGAAGCAGATAAGTTTTGTTCTGCTTCTCGTGACTGCTCTTCCTCCAGAGGACTGACGTGTACTGATCCACATGACACTCACAGAGGTTGAGAGAAAGAGAATACGCAGAGGACCCTTTGAGGACTAGACTTAGAACTGAAATACTGTTGATCTCTTCCATATTTGAGAAATGGTTGAGGATTTGGCAACTAACTAATGTGTGTACTCTTTCCCCTGAGTCTCTCAAAGGTAATGTTCATATTGTATTGGCTACTCAAAGGAATTATTCCAGAAGAGGGGGTTTCAGGCCCTTTTAGAGAGAGCAATGCTCTCACAGGCTGCTGAGAAAAGCCTACAGGATGAATCGGGACCCTTTTCTCAGTATCAAACAGTCATTAGACATCACAATTTCATCTTCAATGTTTTAGAGAAAATGACAGAATTGGCATTTAAAAAGTTTAGAATTTACCTAGATCTACTATGATAACAAAATTTAAAGATTCCTAATACCTCACAGTAACCAAATATTGGAGAGTTCGTTGGCATCACTGAATTCTCTATTCTGCATTTCTCTTTTTGCCCCATTGATTTTTTTTTTAATGGCAATGGCTCTTAGAAAATTACAGCTCTCTTTACACAACAGTCCAGTTTGCAAGCTCATTCGTTATTGGCTCATCTTCATTCTAGGTACTTTGGTCATTTTTCACCTTCTGTGAAAAGCTTGTATAAGCAGCAGAGTCATCCCTCTAAGAGCAAAAGCAGAATCAATAATGAATTTCTGCCCAATTAAGGGACAATCCATCCAATTCTGTTCCTAGAGGAGAACATAACCTATATGCAAACTGCTGATATCAAGAATGGTGTCCATATTAAGCATATGTAAGCGGCATATCCATGTACTTGTAGTCTCATATTTTCTTTGATATTGCTAATTTAAGTATTTTGTGTAATGGCACAGGGGAAATCTAGGTCAAGTCTCTCCATTTTCTGAAGAAATATAATCACAGTTGGAAAATGCCTAATTCTATTATGTAATTCCTACTTTATTTCATACATTAAATTTAAAGCTGTAACTAAAATATATTAAATAGATTCTATATCATCTGGGATTTTAAAACAGTATATTGATATATAGATACCATGAATCAATTTATTAAGATGAATAATGATTTTAATGAATGTAAAGTATTGTGATGCCGTCACCATGACCCGATTTAGAACATCCTCATTTCTTTAACTGATCACTGTGCATGTGTGTGGTCATTTCTCATTTCTACACTTCACAACAAGAACACCCTAGTGTGCTCTCTGTCTTCTACTGGCATTCCTACTCTAAACACATCAAGTGAAGGGAACCATACAATATGGGGTCTTTGACTTCTGGGTTATGAAACACTTTTTGTATTTTATCTTTAGACTAACACTTTCAGAATAATGTTCTTAAAGATCTGATGAATACTGATAACAGTCCCCCTCACATAACGTTCAGGAAGGCCATACAAATCTTATAATGATACTCTAATTGCAAGACCCTTTGTTCAGTCTAGTGTACTCTTTGATTTACAAAATATTTCAAGAAATCACTGCTGAAAACAGAGCCCTCGCTGATGTTTGGCCAAATGGACATGTACTTAAACTGCCTTCTAGAAATCTATGTCTAAATCCAGGCTGGGTGAGCTTCCTTCATCAGTGGTGATGGTCAGAGCAGTGACCGTGACTCACCTTACATCTTTACATTATCCCTGACATTTTCCTTTTACATTGATGAAAAATGATACCAAGTACTCACGAAATTTAAAAACATTAAATCCTAGCATTCCTGATGAGGTGGCTTGCTCTTGCTTATTTAACTGGTAAAATTCTCAGACAATTCAACTTACTTTCTTCTAACCCTTTATTCCTTAACTGTAAAGCATGTGCTTTCCCCCAAACTCTTTTACATCTCTTCTCCAACTTGTCCAAACTAGATATTTAATTGCCAAGTCTGAAAACATTTTATTAATTTTTCAACTTTGTTGACCATTATAAATATTGGTTGAAATTATTGACATTTTACTTCAAATTTCACTCTTCTTTCTGTCTTCCTGAATGTGTTTCTCTCTCTCTCTCTCTCTCTCTCTCTCTCTCTTCCTCTCTCTCTCCCTTTCTTAACTCCCCCTCTCTTCACCCTTTCTGTCTCCTCTCTACCTCTGCCTACACTCTCCCTGTACTCAACAATGTTCTCAAATATAAGTCAAATGTGCAGATTCTCTGGAAGTCAGCCCTCTGTTCTTATATAACACCTTTTGAGTAGAAACATGTATGTATCTGAATAGACATAAACTTTTTATCTCTTTTAAGGGATTCAAGAACACACGTCAAATGCCTTTTTAAAATAAGAAATTTTTTTTGATACCAGGTTAAGAAATTCTGCTTTGATTTGAGAAACCCTGCTTTGTGTGCTTACTCAGCAATTGCATACACACTTTGGTCTTAATAAATGAATGTCTAAAATCAACATGATTATCTCTGATTTCACTCAAACTGCCAAATTCCCTATTGCCTGTTATAACCCTACAAAAAGTGATTGTCTGCTCCTCAAAATCTATATATCTGAAACCAAACTTAATATCGCCTTCAAGAACAAGTTCTCCTAAATTCCGACCTTTTTATTGAATTGTTGCATAGAAAAGTGCACACAATTCATATGCTTTATATTGATTCCTCATAGAAACTGCTCAAGCACCATTTTAATGTTTATTCTTCATCATTTCACTCCTTTTGAATTACAGAATGATACAGCTTATGGTGTTTTTTTTTTTTTTTTGATTACCTTGAACTCATTATGCAGTACTAGCTGACATTGAACTTAGACTCTTCCTGTCTCCAGGCCTTACTTCTGAGTATAATGGAATGCACTATGACATCTAGCCAGTACATGGTTTTGATATGTCACTAGGAGGATATCCAAGACAGGACAGGTTACAGCTGAATCCCAAAAGTCCAGAAAGAACAAACAGAATTTAGAGTTAAGCCCCATAAACAACAAGAATGTATGTATGATCCTGAATGAGTCTTATCCTCTAAACCTCAAATTTCTTATTTTTGTCTTTATTTTTAAATATAAACAGTGAAGTTAATCACTAAACAAGTTAGCAGTAAAAAGAATCCTATATTTAGGAAGAATAAGATTCTGCTATTCTTTGTGTTGTTGTTGTTACCATCAGAAGGAAACAAGACTCCCTCTCTAGACCAGCACAATAAGCAGCAGAGGAATCCTTAAATAATATCACTACCTGGTCCTCTAAGTGAATCCTTTTTGGTCATGAGTGTGGCTTAGCAAGAATGTGGTGTGTGTTTCATATTAGTCATAAGAGGAATTGAAAACAAAGAGTCATCTCAACTAAGTTTAAACTAATAAAGTTTACTCACACAACTATTAACTCTTATTAATCCTCTTTTCCAACTAGGTATCTCTATCTATCTATCTATCTATCTATTATTGTCTCTATCTATCTATCATCATCATCTATCTATCATCTCTATCAATCAATATATCTATCATCTAACTATCTATTGGGGTTACTCCTATAAACCTCCATGCCTGCTACTAGTTATGATTTATACAAGTGTATGTATCACATTGCATTTAGATTAGATATATGAGTGCTTCATAGGATTTGGAATACTTATTAATTGTGATTGTTTGTAGGACTAATGTGCCCAGAGTTATTTGATCTTCAAGGTTGCTAGTCTGCTAATAGTTTGGCCAACTATGCAGGTATGAAAGGAATAAGATAGCAGGACTGGTTGAGGGCTAAACCACCAGATGATTTAGTTAGAAAGTATAAGTGTTTGGAAATATTTACATATTAGGTGAAAGCTCACCAGAACATCATTGCTAAAGAGTTTTAAAAATATATTTTATTTATTATTTTTATTTTATGTGTATGAGTGTATTGCCTGCATGTATGTAAATGTACTCATGTTGTGCAATGCCCCCACAGGTCAGAAAAGGGTGTCAGGACCCTTGGAATTGGGGCTAAAGAAGGTTGTTAGTTGCCATGTGGGTGCTGAGAATCAAACCTGGGTCCTTTGCAAGAACAGTCAGTACTTTTAACTGCTAAGCCATCTGTCCAGTCCTAAGTCATTGCTGCAGAAGTTTCAATAATTCAATAAATAAGGTAATCTATTCTGCAAGTGTCAATTGACCTCTTTCACAAGTTATTCCACTGCTTCTTTGGGACTTACAAACAAGATGCCAGGATGTTGACTATATAGATGTTCTGAATGGGAATAGCAACATACTTTCCCTTAGTACCTGCCACCAACTATGGACCATTCCCTTATGGAAAGAGGGCCATTGTGTGTTCAATGGAACATGTTCATATTGATCATGAAGTTTATTTTGTTCTGTCATTCCTACCTTCATGACGACTAATGCACATAAAGCTTATTCCTGGCCATATTCCACCAATAACACAATTGTTTTAAAAGTGGGGAAGGTATAATCTGCTAACTCGTTGTCTTCACTGATCTATCAGGGTCTCATCCATCAAAGACCCCTGGCCTAATAGAAAGGCTAAATAGAATATTGAAGATTTAGTTTTAATGGCTTTCAAGCTATATTGGAAATTGAGATTTTCTTTTCCACTTCAGTAGGGTATATGCCAAGTTGGATTAGTTCCTTACCATGCTATCTAGTGATCAGCTGTGAAAATGCTGACTTCCCAACTCTGATCTCAGGGTTAACTATTTAAGGACTTCAATAATCAGGAGAGTGATGCATCCAGGAGGCGGAAAAACAGTAAAATAAGAAACCACTGTAATTTTGTTGAAATTGCCTGATTAACTTTCCTAAAGCGCCATATTTCTCAAAATTAGAAGTCTCTTGGATACAAGATACATTACATTTTTCTTTTACTAATTATAAATAGCCTTTTATATCAAGCAATGTATCAAAGGTGTCCTAGATCCTATTAAAAGTGTGCTATAATATCCATAAATAAATTTTACTTATGATATTATGGCCTTGTTTCTGTCTATTTAACAAACATTGACTCTAATTTGGGGAAATAATGAGAAAACTGCCAAACATTTGGGTTTCGAGCCAGAAAATGTACAGGTGTAGAACACTGAACAAGTGAAGCTTCTTCATGTGAAGTAGAAATGAGTAGTTTCGAATGGTAACAGGGGAAGAAAAATTATTAGTTATTCTCTTTGAGAAGTCCACTCCCATATTTTCTGATGTGTCTATTTTTTTGAAAACTTCCTTCTACCATAACCATCATACTTAAGCCATTATTAAAATATCTTTACTAGGGGCTGGAGAGATGATTCCCTGTTTAAGAGCAATGGCTGCTCTTACAGAGCACCCATGGGATGCACATTGCTGCTAACAGTCATTCCTAACTCCAGTTCCAGTCATCTGATGCCTCTTCTATCCTCCACAGGCATGGCATGCACATGGTACACTTACATAAATGTAGACAAAATACTCATACACACAAAATAAATATATCAAAAATAAATTTTAAATATTTTTGAAACCATAACTATAATTAATAAAAAGGAATCATCATTATCACACAAGACTTCTGTAGTTCAATTAGGAGACTGATGGGGTTTGAGACTGCCAACATTTATATTCTGGAAAATATCAATGTGTGAAGACACCTAGGCCCAGGGAAATGGGTAATACATGACAAGATGTGCCACAGAAACACTGCACATGCTTGGAGACCAACAAGTGGGAAGACCACAGGGATTAGATGAGACTGCAGCATTTCACTACAAATGGAAAGAACAAAATGAAAAGGAAAAACATTGGATAAATCTGGAAGGAGAAAAAGAACACAAAAGAGAAGAAAATATACATGTAAACATGTATATTTTAATTGAGGGTAAAGCAATGACTGGTGACCTATGTTGTTAGAAGAAAGGTCATGGATGGGATTGTGAAAAAAAAAAAAAAAACGCAATTTGAAGTTACAGATATCAATACCCAATTCCAGGTTTGATGCTGAAGAGAAATTACTCCCCAAAGATGAATTAAACATTCTTTTGTCCAAATTTTATGTTTTAGATTTTTTGACATGAAACCACCGCCATACGAGCATCATTCAGAATCATCATTAACGCTATGGGTCTAGAAGACTGATATATAATGATGTATAATGTTTTATGTAGAAAATTGTAGGATTTGATGTTATGGGTGTTGTCAGAACAGAAGTGACCTTCTTCCTCCTCTCAGTCACAGAATGGATTATCTTTTGCTCACTATGTACACAGTTTAAACTATCTGATTTTGCATTCATCTGGCTGCTCGGTGACAGATAGTTCTCAGAATGTCTGACAGTATTTCTTGTAAGCATTAGACATGATAGGGAAGGGTGCTGATGGAGCAAAAGACTTTGAAATGTCCCTTTGGATCAGTGCACAGCACAATTCAAGGTCGTACAGACGGAAGAGTCTGAGGAGCTATTAAATCTGTGTGAGTGTCAATATCTTGAAGTACAGTGTGAATCTAAACCGGCCATTTTTTTTAACCCAATTGATGTATTTACCTCAGCATTTCCCACAAGAGAATTTTATGCTAGTTGACAACTAGGATTAATTAGTAAGTCTCTCACCAAATTTAATTTAACTATTTGGTACAAGAGTCAAACATGTACATCAGCTGCATTATTCTGATGATTGACATTTCCTATAAACTGTTACAAGGGCCAGACCTGTCAGAATTTTTTAGAGTCACATAAGCATGGACATACACACAAATATATAGCCATACATAATTTAATCTGGCATAGCAAACAGAAACTGTACAAATAGACAGTCTCGATTAATATATTAAGATCTGATATGACTCCAAATTTCTGAAATCATTATATACATAAATCATTACATATATAAATCATTTATATATATAAAAATATTCAATATATATATATACACATATATTGAATATATATTCAAATCTGCCTTTTACTGGCTATATATGAGATCATTTTATTATTGTTTCTCTACTCACCATCTTTGCAATTCCAGAGATTTATCTTTTCTAAAAGAAGTTGATAGATTCTTAGCACATAGCTGCGAATGACCTGAACTTCCTGCTTTCACGTCCTGAGTACTACAAGCATGTTGGCAATAGGTTGGCAACTACTCTATCAACTGTGCTACATTCACAGTCCAAAATCCATAAATACTCTACCTCCACTCTGAATGATGACTTTCAGCATTAGAAAGTAAAATCTTGACATTTTAATTTTTTATTGAATATTTATGTATTTTATGCGGAACATCTTAATCAATCTTGATCGTCGTTATAATCCTTCCCCGTTGGCACCCTCAAATAACCCCTCTCCCCACTGGAATTTGTCATTTGTGTTAAAGCCTATAATGTCAAATTAGTGTCCCAAGATGTCCCTTAGAACAAGTTCATCCACTGGGGTCTATTCAACTTATCTATTTCCCTCCTTTTAAGAAGATCAGCTCTCCCTCACACAGAAGTAATCAGCTGCCAATAATTCTTCGACTAAGATTGGTGTCTTCTGATCATTTTCACAGTTCTGTGATGGGTTTTTGTCTGCTAAGGTTTGCATGGGTCTTGTCCGTGCTGACAACATTGCTAGAGGTTCATATGAGCAGGGTTGAGCAGGGTCCCAGGAACCTGTAGGACTGGATTTCCATATGATCATGCACCTCTTCCCTGGCTCTTAACAGTCTTTCAGAGCCCTCTTTCACAGTGGTCCCTGAGCCCTGGATGGGTGGAGTTTAATATAGGAGTCCTGTCTAAGGAGCCACATTCTGTAGACTCTTACTCTACACTTTGGGCATTTGTTCCTGCACTGTACCTCTGTTTGTGCCAAAGAGCTTCCTTTTCTATTTGCCTTTAACTTCCTGACATTCCACCATTAATTCTTCTTTTCCCTATGATCTCACAGCATTCAAGAATCATCATTTCTACTTTGTCATAACATACATTTGTAAATAGCTCTTTCAGCCTCATTCCACTTTTGTTTTAACCTTAGGTATATACTTAATAGATTCAGTGTTCCTCATCAGAGATTGTCTGCCCTTCTCTTAGTCATTTCTGGTTTGTATGAAGCTCATATTTTTATAAATTAAACTCTTAAAGAGGAACCCATGAATTAGAAACTATGTTTCTTGGGTGCTTACAAGCTTAAAATATGTCTCTGTAGTGATAATAAACCAAAAATATATGAGCTAGATATAAAATACAGCTTGCATGCAATTGAAGTCTCTGTTTTTTAATAGTTTACTTCTTCAAGTTATGTGAATATTGAATTAGAGAAGATGACATCATTTCTCCCGGAAGATCAGGGTTAAGTTCCTATGAGGTTCTACTTAGAACATTTTCATCAACTGATTAATACATAACCTTGCTTTGTGTGTATTTCTTCTTAAGGACACTTATTCAATATGCAATCTTCATTGACTGGCATTGACTTCATGGTCAGTAGCACTATAACTCATGCCTGGACAATGCTTACCTAGTAATAGGCAGGCTTTCTCTACAAGGCACATCACAGCCTTCTTGAAGTTACAAACATTGTTCTACCTTACCACTATCCTTGGGAATCATCCTAAAAGGCAAATTCACCAACAAAAAGAACACAGTATACAAGTGTGGTGTTAAACAGAGCACAGAATACAAAATGCACTTACATTAGACTACGAGAGCTGCAGAGAGAAGGTGAAGTGTCAGTCAGTTTGTCTAGAGTCAGTTGGAAATTATGAATATTTTATAATTCAAAATTTTCATGCCTGGTGCATGTGTATTTCCACAGATAATTGCAACCCTGTGGATAGCACTGAGTTTGCAGTTACAGATAACATTTAATACGTATGCACATTTGCAAATGCAGAAACTGTGAATAATGAGAACTAATAGTAACTAGCTCACAACTTTTCCTGAGTTTCTTGGAAAAGCTATTTCATTTTTGCTTTGCTTTGATGTTATTATTGAGAATTTTGATGTCAGCCTGATTCTCTTGCTCTACAAAAGTATTTGATCTTTTCCTTCAGGCCATGAGACCCTATTTCCTTTGTATTTAGAGTTTGACAATTTCGTTAGAATATGTTTCAGATTTCATTGGTCTGGTCCTTTTGTCTGTGTGCCCCATGTTTCCTTTTTAATACACAGGTGCAGGTTCCCTTTCAGGTCTCGAATCATAATTTAAAATATAAGTTCAACATTTTTGTTTTATTTCACTTTTAGGTTACTGTGAATTGAACCCAGGGCTTCATTCACGCTAAGAAAGGACTCTCACCTACACCCCAACTCCTTCTTTAGATATTTGGGGATTCAAATTACCCATAGATTACACATATACTACATACAGGCACGTAATTTTTATGTTATGATTTTGATTTTTTTATTTTTTCTTTCTCACACTAGAAAAAAGATATCTGATTTCTACTCTTCTCTAATTTTTAGTGTTTGAATCCCTACTAAGTGTTTTTATTTCAACTTGCTTTGTTTTGCTCTTCATAGCTAAAAGCCCTTGCATGGAAATATTTAATCTGTTCTCAGGGTTATATTCAGTTGGGCTGTACATCTGTCATGAGCTTTACACAGTGGCTTTATATAGAAGCTGCATGGCTTCTAAATATCTTCTCATCAAGTCTGCTAGTTAACGGTACTTTATAATATCCCTTATTTAAAATTATTTCCCTCTTTTGGTAAAATAAATCATTCTTTTCAAGCAAATAGCTTTTAGGAGTGGACTAGCAGAGGATTTTATCACCTTTATTAGTTATCTCCTGCTCTTACTTTCTTCCTAACCTAGACTGAACTCAATGGATCATTACATAATCAGTGTGCTTCACATCTGTTTATTTTGTCCTTATTTACTGTTAGCAAAACAAAACTGGTGTATTTGTTTACAAAGTTCCTGTCACACACTGTCAGAAATTTTGTGACCTAAAAATAAATAAAATATTCTCTCATATAGCTCTGTTATTCAGGAGTCTAAAAAACAGTCTCACAGGTTAAGATCAGTGTCCACAGGTCTGGTTTATTCCATATTTGTCTCAAGTGAATCATATTCTAGAGCCTGACTAGCATGTCTAGGATGATGATTGCTTCATTCTATCCTCTGCTTTCCTTCCTGTATTATCCTTTGTGAAAAACCCTCTGATTACATCTGGTATAGTTGATAATCCAGAATAAACTCCCCATTCAGGGATAGTTAATTTAGTCACACCTACAAAACTCCTTTGTCATGTAAGATAACATCCATAGTGTTTACAGATTAGAATGTACACTGCTGGAGGGGCACTGTGCAACTTCCACAGCTAGAAGTCTTGAAAATAACCAAGTTTCATCTAATTTGTATTTGTAGCAAGGTTGTCGAATGTGCTGAGACATAGCATATGACCATGATGGTTTGTCATGCTTTAAATATATATCTAAAAATCTCAAGTGGGTATATTAACTAGATTCTTCAAAGTGTTCTCTAATTCACTTTTCCCCTGGAAAAAGTGATAACTTCAATGCATTTGTAAAGTACCTTTCTAATACCTTCTGTTATTTCCCTCAGTAATTTCCTAAATATTTGTTTCATGTAAAAACTTACATAAAGAAAATGCCCAGCTTCTATTGCAGATTTGTCCTCCTCAGATTCCTCATTATTCTGTATTCCCTTCTTGGTATTCATTTACAGAAATGTCAATACCCTTGATGTCATCTACTCCACCCCAAAAGTTTGCTCCCTTTACATAACTGGGCATGCTTCCTCCTCTCTGGATCAGTTCCATAGTCCTGCAGATGTACTATGAAACTCTCAACTTCAGAAACACTGGCCAGGACTCCATAGTCAATCCACCTCTCATGTCATTATGCCATACTCTGAAAAGAGTTTGGCACATTCAGTGAGATGATTTTTTATACTCTCTGTTTTCAGGCATCTGTTGAATTACAATTTCATTACTCCAAGACCAACGAAAATGAAGAAGCCAGTCCCTCAGAATTATTATTGGTTTTGGCAATAATCTACTCACTCATTTCTGTATACTATTCAAACTCTATGTTATTGCTTATTTTATTTTAAATTTAAAATGTGGCAGTATCCCACAGCTGCCTATTTCTCTGTTAATTACATGAAATTTTACTGAATATGGTTGATGCTTGATTATTCAATACAAAAAGTTTCTGTCTTTTTCTCTATTTATGACAAATGTGCCAACATAAATTGAGAGTTTGGCTATATTTAATTTTCTTTCCTTAAATTTGATTATCTGTATTTCTGTATTCTTTTATAGTTTGTTGTACTTTTATACTTATCTGATAATTTCGTCTATTTTTATGGCTTAATGATGTTTGTGTTATGAGATTAAACTTTGTTGCATGCTTTTTCAGAGTCAATAGTGGTTTAATTTTCTTTAACAGAATGCCCTATTAGACATTTAAAACATAGATAATATAGATGCACTATGCAATGCAAGGAAGGTACAAAAAGTTCTGGAGTTAGTAGGGAACAGCAACTCTCTATCCCTTTCACACACACATCTGTCTCTGTCTGGAGTTGCCCATCTTTTCCTGAGTGATCCCAGCTTGGTAGGCTAGCACCAGATGAGCATACCCATCCCAGGCAGCAAGCTCAGAGTTCAGGTGAGTTAATTCTAGGGTCTAGCTGTTATGCCTAATCTTGTCTTGTCTTTCAGATGAGAAAACTGAAGCTAGAGCATCAAAGCCACATCTTCAAGACCACATATCATGCCAATAATGCAACCAGGATTCTTAACCACCAAACCTGTAGTTTTTGGAGCAATGAAAGGTCAGTTGCCACCAGAAGAGATTCTGAAGCACTGGTTATCTGTCCTCAGTAAGAGGTTCTTCCACATAGAATCAGGAATCCCAGAAAGTGCCTACTCTCTTTTGTTCCCAAAGGGAAATTCTGGGAGTTATATCTTAAACTCAGTGATACATATTCAGTTATGTCTTTGTGTGTGTTGATGGGTAAATCTTCAAGTTCTTCATGTCAACCTGTATTTTTCAGCAGTGTATGCATATTAACATGCAAACATTTAATATATGGACACATATTCAGATATATGAATATGTATACAGTGTATTTTTGTATCCACCCATTCAAATGCGTGTATGTATGCAGATATACATGAATTTGTCAGTGTTTACAAAATATATGTATATCTATTCAGATGAACATTTACATACATGCATGGATATACATGAGTTTGTGTATATAAAGAAATAAGCAGTTAGGTGTGTATAAGTATATAATTGTGAGTATGCATAGGAATGTGTGTGTTTATTTAGGGCTCATGAACAAACAGCTCTGAAACACAGTCAAGCAAGTCCTTGGTTTTCCAAGAGTCATCACATCCTAATGAGAAATATCATTCATTTAACTCAGAGAGAGATAGTTTATACCATGAGTCAAAGATATGTATGTATTTTGGTAAATTTTGTCTTATATGGTGTTTTCAACCATTTTATTATCTTCATGTTTTACATTTCCATACTATTTCTTTTCTCTTTTATACTATAAGGGGATAAATAGCCATATTCTCAGCTATATGACCCCATTTTATTTCCTCCTTGCTCATTGCATTTGTAACTTTGTTATTTGTACTTATAATTTTAGCAGGAGGATGCTTTGTGTAGTAAATTTATCAAAGTATTAGCCTAGCCAATATTTTCCAAGCATTTCTTTCAGCATTATAAGCTTTGGAATCCATCTTGGTGTTTAGAAACTGTAAGAAATGGTTTCATTAATGTTCCTACCTTAATTCATCAATGCTTCTCTAACCTCTCTAAAAACAAGGATACTTGCAAATGACAGTTATGGAGATCCAGCTCAAGGTCAAGGCACTGAAGATTCATATATAGTGAAGGCCACTTCCTGTTTCATGATGCCTTCTTTTTATATTTTCACATGACAGGAAGGATAGAAGCTCTAGTGTTAGTTGTTTTTATTTTTTAATTTATTTTGGTATGTTTGTGTATATGTGTTCATGTGTGTAAAGGCCACAAATCAATGTAAGGTGTCTTCTTTGATCACTGCCCATCTTGTTGCTATTTTGGGATCATAGTATCTCAGTGAACCTGGAGCTCTGGAGATCGTCCTGCCTCTTCCTCCCCAGCCTGCGATTATAAGTACATGCTGCTCCACTCAGTTTGTTTGTTGTTGCTGTTTTGATTTTTGTTTTTAATGTAGGTATTGGGCATCAAACTTGGATCCTCATGCTTGCTTGGCAAGTACTTCACTGACTGAGTCATATCTCCAGCCACATGAGCCCTTTATAAAAAGTCATCAGGCCCATTCGTGGGGTATCTGTTACTAGCACTTAGCATAACTCTGTAACTTTTCAACCCATAACTTTGACTGAGTCACAAATACATCTATCTTTATAACACATCTACCATAGAAATTCAATTCCTTCTCTTTTTTTTTTTTTTTTTCTTTTTGTTGAGATAGGGTCTCCCTGTAGCCCCAGCAGGCCTGGAACTCACTATGTAGACCAAGCTGATTTCAGTCTCACAGAGATAGGTCTCTGACTCCTGAGTGCTGCACTAAAGGTGCGTGCTGCAGTGTCTGGCTTTCCTATTCATCTTTTTACATTAAGATGGGCATCTCATTCAGTTCTGAGTACATCTTCAGTTGCTTTAAAAAGATTTAAAGATTTTTTCCCTCTTAGCACGTTTTTTGCAGTATAACAAGTGACAATTAGTTGAGTGAAATAAACATATACTGTTGTCCATTTTTTTCTTTTTCATTAATTTTTAAATGAGCATTAAAAAGGAATGAGTTTCATGAGGGAATTTTAAGCATGCTTTCTTTCTGTTGCTCTTCCTTGCCCAGCCTCCTAGTCCCTTTCATTCCCCCACTGGCAGCCCTTCTGCTTTTGTATCTCATGTAGACTTTGCCCCCTGTTTTTACCTACTCCACAAACTTTTCTTAAGACTTCCTCCCATGATCCCCTTTCAAGTTTGATGATCTAAACTTGCCACACATACCTTATTCATCCATAAAGAAAAATGAAAACCAGCAGCTAGTTTCCAAGAGAGACCATCTAAAATCGATTTAATTTTTTCCTAGTAATTTTTTCACTCTGAAGCCAACAGCTTTTAAGCGGTGTCACTGATCCAAATATTTGTGAAAGAAACTTAATCTGTGGTTTTTATTTCATTGATTTTTGCCTGGAAGATGATGGATTTAAAAACATATGTTTTCTGTATTAATTTCATTTTATGTGTATGAGTGTGCTGCCTGCCTGTGTGTAAGTATGCCCATGTTGTGCAACGCCAGTGGAAGTCAAAAGAGGGCATCTGATCCCCTGAACTGGAGTTATGGACCACTGTTAGCCACCATGTGGGTACTGGGAATTGAACCAGGTCTTCTGAAAGAGCAGTCAGTGTTCTTAATCACTGAGCTATCTCTCCACCCCTGTTGGGCCTTTTAATCTAAGCCCTTCTCCACTTCTGACTATTTTCATCAATATCGTCTTATCATTTACTGTGTTCACTTTGGTTTTTCTTTTCAAGTACTTACTTTCCTATTTTTAAAGTATTGACCCAGAATATTTTTCTTTTCCATTGATACCATTCATTGTCATTGTTTTTCTTTCCTTTTCTAATGTGTCTGAGTATGTCCTGTGAGTTTGATCTCAGCGAGTCTGCTTTTCCATAGTGAGTTTTTCCCTTAGGTTCACCACTGTAGATTTCATTTTGTTTGCTGCATGCTTAGCATTCCCTGTGCTTCCTTGAGCCATCCATTCCTCACTTGAACTTCATGATATTGTCATTGCTATGTTTTCTCTCCTCAAGTTTTACTTCTGTTCTATTAGAGATGGGATTCCCATTATATCAAGTAGGTAATAACAATGAGTTCTTTAAATTTTCATTCAAAGAGCTATATCAAGCAGATTTTGTAGTTATGTGAAATTCATGATGACTTCCCATTTTATGGTCCATCAATTCTGCATTTTAGCTGTGTACTCTCCCAGCCTCACAAATACACACACACACACGTGTGCATCCATATATATGTATCTTAGTATTTTATTTTTTTCTTTTTGGTTCTTTTTTATGATTTTTAGAGTTTTGTTTGCCTCTTTGTTTGTTTTTGTTTTTGTTTTTGTTTTGAGACAGGACTTCATTTGCCCTAGACCAACCTTCCACTCTTCTTGTGGCAAAGGATGACCTTGAACTTCTTATCCTCCTGTCTCCACCCAAGTGCTGACATCCAAGGCCTGTGGCACCACATCTGGCTTTCCACAGCTCATTCGTCAGGAAGTTAACTTTGCTTATATCAGTGTTTAACTGTAAGTATGAAGTAAAGGTAGACTTCTTCCTACTCAAGGCCAATATAGACAAACCCAAGTTAAAGAGATGATTAAGTCAACAATACCTACATAATTTTATATTTTAATCTAGAAAGTATGCTTAAACAGATCCAAAAAGCAATTGGAAAACACATTTTACATTTGACTTCCAAGGAAATTTCAGTGAATAAATGTCACAAACTACATTCACATTGACCTCTGCAAACGCTAATGTGTTCAGCAGAGTCGGAGTGATAGAGCCTGGACAAAGGAATTTTCATTGAATGTTTTGCATTTTGAAGCGGTCATTAATGGTTTTGTGATGTAGAATACAGAGCATGAACACCCTGAACTTCAAAGTGCCAGTGGATGTTCACTACATAAATAACATCGAGAAAGAGAGTAAAGAGCACAAAATAGCATCTTATATTTACTGCAGTGCGCATAGTGTTGGCCAGAGCCTTCTTTGCTTAATAGAGCTTCTGAGAATATCTAGGCTGTGGTGTATATACATGTGCACACATGTTGGATACGTGTAGTGTTAGATGGAAGGACAACGCTATTATGACTGTATTAGATAAAACATGGTGGAGATGATTGTTTCTAATGTTCAGTAGCTCTTTATAATGTTGTGAATTGATGGCTATTGACAAGACCCTAGCCTTATCCTGTGAAGTTCAAGTCTGAACAGAGCTGTGGAAAGATAAGGATCACATTTTTGTTTGAAACAAATGTATTCCCCTCTTCATTCAACCTGTATCTTTTGCTACACTTTATTAAAAGTTGTCCACTCTTGTCCAAGCCTCTGTGATTACTTAGTTTGCCCAGTACAACCGATAAAATGTCTTTAAATTGGTCTCCTGCATCTCCTTTAACCCTTTTAGCCTATCATCAATACGGTATTCAAAGTATTGTTTTGAACACACAAATAAGATCATGTCATTCTACTTTTCAAACACTTCAGTGGCCCACATGCTGTTTCCTTTACTCTCTGAACTTTTTTTCTACATGTTTATTGAATTTTGGCAATTTTCATACAATATGGTTTGATGATATTTAGCTCCACATCTCCCCCCCAACCTCCAGCCCAATTTAATGTACTCTCACACATATACACACACACACACACACACACATACACATATGCATATATTATATATATAATGTAATCTCATATACTGTGGATGCAGATCAGTCTTGGGCATAGGCATGTCATGTGCATATCCGGGCACAACGGTCATAAGCTAGCTCTGGTGGACTTGTAACTGGGGTACACACCCTGTCATGTAATTGCCAGGTTAGGCTGCGGCCGCCATGGGCTGACTTGTTTGCTGACAGGTCTCCCCTCGAGCTGCCGAATGAGCTAAGGTGAGCTGGATGATGCTTCACAGCCTCTTATTCTCTGCACCTTGACCAGTTGTGGATCATTGTGTTATTTACCATGTGCTGCAGAGAGATGCTTCTCTAATAAAGGTTAAGAGATGTACTAATCTATGGGGATAATAAAAAGTCAGTAGAAGTCAGTGAATTATATGCACATTTAGCAGAATAATTGTTGTTTCTCCCCTATAGCTGATAACCTGTCTTGGTTCGTGACCCCAATAATTGTGCCTTGCATGGGTTTCATTTGTGAAATTGGCCTTAAATCCACTAGTGCATCAGTGGGCACATCTTCCTAGACTGTGCCTAGCTAGATCTGTGTAGCTTGAATGATTCACAGATGGATGAGTGATGAGCATTCTTCTCCTCCTGTAGTATACATAATGCCTTCAAACAATGTGAAAGTTATCCAGTTGGCATGAAGTTTTGAGGTCAGTACCAGCTTAAATTCTCCATGTTCTGTAAGTCAAGTATGTGGTGCTTTCAGCAATCAGATCTTACCGCCAATTTCTGGTGGGTAACCAAGACCTATGGCCATAGTGTGTAATATTTGTGAGGGGGGGACACTGGGACACATCTGGCTAACAATTTCAAAGGGGGTAACCGATTCCTAACAGTGCACTTTTATTTGGTAGACTATAGTGCCTTATAGGGATATTGTCACCCTGTTATACAGCAATTCCATTTAAACTCTTTATACATATTTAGGATGCTTTTATTTCAGGAAGCATCTACTGTAGTAGATTTCCATGACTCTTTCTGTAGGTCTTTAGTGCTAGTTTTAGTGCTGCCCATATGCCCCTCTACCCTGCGCTCTCATCCCCTACCTTGTTTTACCCTTCTTGCTTCATTAATCCCCTTCCTCTTTTTATATAACTGCATTCTGTCTCCTACTTTGCTGGGCAGCTTCAGTCCTCAACTCTAGCAGTGTTTTATTTATGATATGCTCATATTTGCCATTTTTATTTTTAAGGGTCAAAATATCACTTTAATATCTACTTTTTACTGAATTTTTGTGAATTTCATACAATGTATTTTGATCACTTTTAGACTCCATCCCCCCTCTCTCTCCTCTTACAGAGTCTCACTGGATTTCATATACTCTGTCTCATATAGAGACATGGCCTATTGAGTCAAATTTGTGTCTCCAAATGTTCTTCAGTGTAGGCCCACCTGCCAGAGCCTGGTTAACCTATTTAAGTGCTATACCCTTAAAATAACAGCTCTCTGCCTCCCAGCAGTTATCAGTTGTCAATCAATCAGAGAGGGTTGAGGCTTCTCATCTGCTTCTCCACTTCTATGCTGGGATTTTGTCTGGCTTGAGCTTCTGTGAGTATTGTGCATACTGTTCCCATAGCAGTGTTTTTTTTTAATAATAATTCAGAATTGATTTGGTTATACTGTTTTGTGTTTCTATATGAAATTTTAGGTATTTTTTCAATGTATATTAAGAATTGTGCTGAAATTTTATTGAGGATTGCATTAATCTGTAAATTGCCTTTCGTAGGATGGTTGTTTTCACAATATTAATCCTACTGATCCATGAGTTTGGGAGGTCTTTACATCCTCTGGTATCTTTTGTTTCTTTCCTCATTGTCTTAAAGATTTCATTATAATAATCTTTCCCTATGTTGCTTCAATTTATTCTAAATAAGATATTTAGAATAAATAACCTCTAAATAACCTAAGATATTTTATAGGTTTTGATCATGGATAAGACCCTTTCCCTGATTTCTTTCTTGGTATGTTTGTTGTTGGTATATAGGAAGAGTGTTTGGTGTTCTAATTCTGTATCCTTCTATTTTGTTGAATGTGCTCATCAACTCCAGAAGTTTTCAGATGAAGTCCTTAAGGTCCATGATACATATATCATGTCATCTACAAAGAAGGATAGTTTGATGTCTTCCTTTCCAATGTGTATCCCCCTTTATCTCCTTTACTTGTCTTATTGCTCTAGATAAGACTTCCAGCCATTTATTGAACAGGAATGGAAAGAGTGGACATCATTGCCTTGGTCATGATTTTATTGGAAACGCTTTGTGTTTTCCTCCATTTACCATGATGTTGGCTGTGGGCTTTTTATGTATTGTCCTTATTCTATTGATATATTTCTCCTGTATTTCTTGCTTCTCTAGGACTTTTATCATGAAGAGATGTTGGATTATGTCAGACCTTTTCTGCATCTAATCAGATGATCATGTGGTTTCTGTTCTTGAGTCTGTTTATGTAGTGAATCATATTTATTGATTTATGCATGTTCAACCATCCCTGCATCTGTGGGATAAAGTCAAATTGATCATAGTGGATTATATCTCTGACACACTCTTGAATTTTGTATCCAAGTATTTTGTTGAGAATTTTTATGTCTCCGAGATTGGTCAATAATTTTGCTGTTGTTGGTGTTGTTGTTGGGTCTTTGGTTTGGGTATCGGGCTTCATAAACAGTACTTTGAAGTTTTCCTTCCTGCTCTATTTTATGAAATACTTTGAGAAGCATTTGTGTTATTTCTTCTTTGAAGTTGTGGCACAATTCCTTGTTGAATCCATCTGGCCCTGGGCTTTTATTAGTTCAGAAAGTTTTAGATTATTCATCTGCTTAAATCATTTATTTCATCTTATTTTAACTTTAGTATGTCATGTGTATCTGGAAAATGATCCCTTTGGTTTAAATTTTCCAGTTTAGTCAAATATTATTAAAGTATGTCCTTACAATTTATTGGATTTCCTCAGTGTTATAATTTCTCACATTTAAAAACCGCTCATTTAATTAATTTAGGTCCTCTCTTACTTTTTTGTTAATTAAGCTAAAGGTCTGTCAATTTTGTTAATCTTTCCAAATAACCAACTCTTCATTTCATTGGTTCTTTGTATTCAAAATTTTTTATTTCATTGATTCGATTCACCCTCATCTTGATCACCTTTTCTTGTCTACTGGTTTTAGATGTTATGTATTCTTATTTTTCCAGTTCCTTCAGACTCATCACTTGGGCATGTTACCCATTTTCTGTTGATTTTTCTAGTTGGTGAGAGGTGGGTCTAATTTTGCTGTTCTGTGTTTGGGTATCCAGCTTTACCAGCACAATTGGTTGAGACTTTCCCTCTGCCATTGTCTGTTCTTAGGTAATGTGTCAAAAAATTGGTTGGCTGTGAATATGTTAAGTCATTTCTGTTCTGTTTGTCTGTCTGTTTTTATGTCAGCACCATGTTGTTTTCATTTCTAGAGCTTTGCTGTATATTTTGAAGTTTGATAGTATGATTATTCAAACTTTGTTCTCATTTTTTTGAGATTTCTTTGCATATTTATGGGTTTTGTGGTTCCATAAGAGTTTCAATAATTTTTACAAATTCTGTAAAAAATATTATTTGTATTTACTTTGGAGTTGCGTGAGTCAAAAACCTAAAAATAGAGCTATTATAGAATTAGCAGTTGCACTTCTAGATATATAAGTAGAGGAAGTGAATCAGCGTGACACCTGTGCTCTCTTGTTTACTGCATCACTGTTCACAACAGCCAGGATATGGAACCAACCTAGATGACCATCAGTGGATGGATGTGTAAGGAAAGTATGACATACATGGGCAATTCGATATCACTCGGCTGCAAAAGTGAGTATGAAATTCTGTTATTTCTAGTAGCATGACTTGACTATGAGGACATTATTGTAAGAGAAGTAGGTCATGTACAGAAAGAGAGACACCTTCATGAACCCAATCATAAGTGGAATCTGAAAACTTGGTCCCATAGACATTGAGAGTCGAACAATAGTTACTAAACACTAGAGAGAACTGGGAGAAGTACAGGAAAAGAAAGGTCAGGTGTTGGGGACCATGCCATCATAAACCAAATTTGATATTCAGCTAAAGTGCTGTTTCAGAGGGAGTACAAAATGGCAGAGCAATAAGTTACAATCTTCTGTGCCACATGTTGATGAATAAAGTTAATAATACATTTGTTATATATACCAAAACAAAAAAGGAGGAATTTGAATGCATTCATCAAAAGGAAATAATCCTGTATAAGTTAATGGTTATTTATTAGTTATCCTGACAGTCACTACAGAGTGCATATATAAGATTGTGATCCCCTTCTGTGAGCCAGAATTGCAGTTCCCTACTGTGAGCTGGAGTTGTGGTCTCCTTCTGGAAATCAAAACATTACATCATACCATATAAATATACACAAATAATGTCAGTCATAAAATAAAAAATAAAAAAAAACAAATACCCTCCATCTAAGTCCATAAGACCACTCTGTGATCACTCTTGAACAATATTTTATATTGATGATATATGTATGTAAGCTTTTCCTAGTAGTTCCATTTGATAGAGCGGAAATAACTATATAAGTAGTATAATTAATTACAGATAAATTTGGCACATGCCTTGAGGGTGAAGAGGAATACTGTTAAATGAAGGATGTGTAATCGACCCTTACGGAAGATCTCTCATGGAGCAGGAGTATTTCAACTGGATATTAAATATTTTTTCTAGTATTAATGAATTTTGCTGTTGAGAAGGGTGTTTGAATACTGCTCATTTGCCTTTGTAGGCAATCCCTCTAGCTACATGTTTTAGATCTCTTTATCTCTGATATTCTATAGTATCCCTAAGGTGGGTGCATGTGTGGATTGACAGGAATGCATCTTCTTAATGCCATTAATTCCTGAATCAAGGAACACATTTTCCTTTATGTTTGTTCCTCTATTTCTTCAAATACTGTCTCCCGTGCTTTTTATTTTCTATCTTCATAATTACCATCAACATATGATGTTTTCCTTCCTGTCTCCATGCCTCCTGCTGTCTGTCTTCACTTGTTCCATTCAATTAGGCCTTCATATCACACATTCTTTTCTTTTTCCCCAGATAGCTTTACTCCTTTTATTCATCCAGGGAGCTCAGAGATCAGAAGCAGCCACAGTGCCTTTGTTGGGACATCCTCTAATCTAACCAGGCCCCACCTTACCAAGTCCAGTGCAAGATACATTTGTGTCTTAACATGTCTGGAACTGTTTATTACAACTTCTCAGATCTATGATCCCATTAAAAACATTTTATCTCAGTTGTAAAAAGTTGTTCAACTCATGGGCTGTAACTCTGTTTTATTTTAATAAATATTTATTTTTAGAAGAATATTTTATTTTGTTTCAAATGTCCTTATAAGTTTTATCCTGGTAGCTTAGCATGTTTTCAATTGATATCTTTAATAACAAGACATTTACTTCATATCTATAGAAGGATCCAATTCTCTTTCTTATGTACTTTTTATCATAGTGGATTACTGATTCTGACATTCTTGTTTAGAGCCAAGGATAGCCAAGGATTTATATTTGATGACCCTGAGGTTGTCATCCCTCCTTGTCCCCTGCTGCCCTTGTCCGCCCCAAATGTGTAATGCTGACACGTTTTGGAGTATTCTGCTGGCCTGGAACTAATTTTTATACTAATTTCTAATTTTGGAAATTTCTTCAAAGCAAGTGTAATGTAGACTTCATATCAAATACAAGAAGTTAGGCTGTTAATTTTGAATAGTTACAAGTGACGAATTTTTAACAGAAATGAAAGAAAAAGAAGAAAGTGCTCTGTTTGCTTTTCTACTCAAAAAATATAATTTTATTTAGTCCAATAGTTTTAGCCATGTTTGTAACTTCCACAGATCCTACTGTCTATCAAGATTTAATTATTACTTTCAGAGGTCCTGGCCTCATCTGCTTTAATCACTAAAATCTAGCTGTGAGAATTGCCAAGATTAGGAATCCCATTGCAGTTCACCTTACCTCCAGAGCAGCTGAGGTCAGCTAGAACAGTTACCCTCCTTTGTAGTTCTGACCTCAGATCTTAGAAATACCACTTTTCCTAGGAACATACTATTTCTGTGGAATAGTCTTATCTATTCATCTTTGATACTTCATTGTACAATGTTTTTATTTACATTTTAAATGCTGAGAGATTTTTTATTTCCAAAATCATTGATGTCCTCCATTGTCTGAAATTGAAATCTTGAATGTTGTTTCAGGAAGCAACTTTCAGATGATATATGCCTATAAAGTTTTAAAGGAAAAAAAATCATTCTTCTAGAAGTTCCATTTGATCGAGGGGTAAAAACAATATAGAAATATAATTGTTTGACGATAAATGCAACACACGCTAGCGGGGGTTTGAGGGCACAGAGGAACACTGTTAAATGCAGGGATGGTAACTGCCCTTGGGAAAGACCTCAGGGTCAGGACTGTTAAATCTTTACTTTGAGGAAAAAGAAAATGCACATTTTGAACTCGCGTGAATTCAAAGAAACACAATAATTTTTCTATGGTTAATACAAACCATAATCTTGGAGAGTAAAGCTAGGGATATTATCCTTACACTAAACACATGTCTACTGCAATTTCTGGTTTAGTACTTGAAGGCAAAACCTAAACAGGGGCAAAGCATGGTGGTACACGGTTGTGATCTGAGGTTACAGTGAAAAGGTGCTGAGTTTAAGGCCAGAGTGGGACTAGGCAGCAGGTTCAGTGTCAGTCACAGCTATATAGCGAGACCCTGTCTCCAAATAGAAAAATAAAATCTTAATCTGAAGAAGGTAGTTCAAGTCGGGAGCATGAAGAACTGCAGGATTCCAGTCAGGATAATGATACTATCAGATGTGCATCCTATAAAGTGCATTATGACAGTAATCAATGTGACAGGTGAATTGAGAAGAATGGGAATAGGAGGCCATTGAAGCAAGACCATAAAATGATGGCGGCCTGAATCTAAGCAACAACATTATGAATTTTGGCCAGGGATAGATGTGCTTAAAGAAATACCGTCAGTAAATGTAAGCACCTGCAGGACTTGGAATTGGCTATAGGAAGAAAAGTGGGGAATCACCCTCAGTTGGGTAATTTGAGCACCTGAATGTTTATGTTAATTACTGAGGCAGAAGCTATAGCAAGCATATGCTTAGCTTAAAGACAACATATTTAACTTTAGAAAAGTTAAATGTGAAAGACATTTATATAACAATACACTATCCTCTAGCACACACACACACACACACACACACACACACAATTAAATCTCTTTTTATGAAAACATACAGGCTCATAATTTTGTCATTTGAATGTCATGGCGGTTTATCTTCATTGTCAAGCTGATAGGATTTAAAATGGAAACATACCTCTGGGTATATCTATAAGGATGTTCCCAGGAAGGTTTAAATGAGCAGGGAAAACAACCCTGAACACAGGAAATGTGGGAGCCACAGTCCCATGGGCTATGTCTTGTTTCTCTCTCTCTCTCTCTCTCTCTCTCTCTCTCTGCCTTCCTATGGATCTATGGATGCAGTTGTCTCAAGCTCCTAATGCCATGGCTTCCCACACCATGATAAGCCAAATTGATTCCTTTCTTCTTTAAGTTGCTTTTCTCCGGTATTTTGCCACAGTAATGAGAAAAGAAAATAATACAAACGTCAAGAACTAATTCATGTATTTTTCTGCATTCACTACCAAGAGTTAAGCCTTTAAACCAAGTTCTCAGTCCAAAGATAGTGAAAAGAAGTCTGAGCAAAAATTAAGAAGCAAAAGCATCTGCCACAGCCCCATGACCAGATCTTCATATTTCACTCAGGCAGGCATAGGTGCAGCTACAAATCTGCACTTTTGTAGCTGCCTCTGCCAATTGTAATAATATGACTCCACTCAATCTCCTTCAGAAGCATTGTCCTGAATCCTCACATTCCTTAAATGCAACTTATATCTGAGCAATTTTGCACATGCCTTGCTTGGAATTCCAATCAGTATCAGAATCATATCAGAAAGTCTTAACTTGTCAGCTGCTGAAGTCATCATAGCGTGGTATTTGAGCAATGTGCTAGATAGCCTAATTTGTCAAATTGACATACCTGGATCAAGGAAACTATAGTTGAGGCATTTCTTACATTGAATTGGTCTGTGGGACAAGTCTGTGGTGCATTTTCTTGATTGATGTGTGATATGGGAAGGACCAGTGTACTATGAGCAGTACCACCCCGGGCAAGTGCTTCTCCAGGCCATGGGAGCAAATCAGTAAGTGGCATCCCTCCATGCCTGTGTTTCAGCTCCTGTCTCCAGGTTCCTGCCCTGAGTTTTTGCCCTGACTTCCCTTGGTGATAAACTGTGACCTGGGAGATGTAAGATAAAATAAATCCTTTCCTCTCCAAGTTGGTTTTGGTTAGAGTTTCTCTCACAGCAATACAAATTAACTAGGGCAGATGGAAAAATGTTCACAGAACTTAGATCTCAGGATTTGACTGCTCAGCAAGTTGCCTGGACCAAGATGAGTGTCACTCATCAAGATTTATACAGCCTATAAAAATCAGTCAAAGAATAAACTACTTGAAATGACTAGTGTCATATATTGATCTTTCATTTTGCCAATAAAGCATCAACTGCTGGATTTGAGGGTTGATTTCTGGCAACAAGACCATAGGATCTGTCAAGTGTGCAGGTGAGAGAAAGAGAATGTTTTCAGGAAAAAAAAATGCTAGATATAAGCAATGCCTACCTTTTCAATAAATTGGATTTGAACAATTCACCATCCACATGAAATAAAATTCTAGAAAAAGATGTTATACCTTTCAGAAAAGTTAACTCAAATTGGGTCATAGATTTAAATGTAAAATGCAAAGCTATAAACTTCCTCAAAGATAGTATAGGTAGATATATGGCTGATCATGGTGTGGGTTTGATTATAACTTCTAACCACATATTAGTGATGGAAAATGACAAGAAAAAATATGAGTTGGAATTTTTTTTAATTTAAAACTTCTGTTATTTAAAATAAAAAGATAGGCTCCTGAAAATATTTTCACATCTTAACTTATTAAAAGAAAAAATACCTGCTCCTGGTTAGTTCCAAAGTGCAGTCTGCTAGAGATCAAAAGATCAATCATGGTACCCAGAGCTGGTCCCTGTATGCTAAGATCTTGACCTGCCAGGCAGGATATGGTCACTGATGCAATAGTTGAATGGCAGTCATGGGGTAACCAGCTGCTTTCTGATGGGATTTGAGCCTGCTCCACAAGAATGGTATTGTAAATCATGCTTGGTACTGTAAACATGATCAAAAGTCCATAACTAGGAAGTCATGGGCCCTAGGTGGGAACATCCTATTGTTTTTTGCTAAATGATTCTGTTTTCAAACTGCTTTCTAAATAGATGTTTGCTCCCATTTGTGCTACTCTCAACCTTTGTCAGAGAAATTTCTTTTCACAACTGGCAGAGGTTAATGCAGCGACTCACAACAAGTCAAAATACTTAGTGTAAGTGACTGTGAGTGCTCAGTCATAAATGAGACAGCCATGTCCCCAAAGCTCAAGGAACACTGCAGAAGAGGGAGTGGAAAGAGTATCCGAGCTGGAGGATGCAGAGGAGTGCTGTGAAATGCTGTTTTCTGGACATAACGTGGTTGTTGTCCTCATTAACTGACAAGATTTTCACAAGGTCAGCTCTGTCTAAATTCCAGCATGGATGGGGGCCCATGAGGCCATATACCTAACTGAGGAACTGCAGGTAGTTGATGGCTGCTGAGGAAGGAACAGAAGTTTTCTTTGGGGAGTGTGACCAGTGGTAGGTTGCCCATGCTCCAGGGATGACTCCACACTCATGTTCACACAAGCAGCACTAACTGTATTCAATGGGTTATTAATAAAAGAAGACTAAAGTTGGAAAAAGTATGTGTGAGGGTGTCCAGGAGAAGCTGGAGGGAGTGAAGGGGAGAGGTTGTGGATAAAATCATTTAAGACATTGTATACTTGTATTAAATTCTCAAAGAATAGAATTTAAATGTATTAGTTAAAATGTACTCAAAGTATACAGTGTAGTCTTAGAATTCAAAAATGAAAAAATTCAAGAACCTAATTTAAAAATGGACAAAAAGGCATGGACAGGCACCTTACCAAAGAATGCATAGAAGGATGTCAAATAAACACACCAAAATATGTTTAACGTACTATGTCCTGAGGGAACTGAAAGTTAAAACAAAAATGTACCACTGTCCACCAGCTAGAGGGGTTAAGATACACAGTGACAGCATCAAATGCTGGTGAGGAAGTGAGCTAACAAAACTCTCATCATGGCATGCAGGAATGCAGAGCAAAAGACATCTAGCAACTGCTTATGAAGCCACTCAGCCCAGCTTCTATATGGTAAATGTTAGCAGTTCCTTAGAAAGTTAAACATACTGCTACCATTTTATGCAGCAGTTGTGCTTCCTATAGAAAATTTACATCTATCCCCCCTCAAAAAAAAAAACTGTACTCAAATGTTTTAGCAGCTCTCTTCATAATTGCTGAAATCTGAAAGCAACTAAGATGTCTTTTAGTGGATAAATGAGCAAGTATAGCTCATACATCCAGAAAGGTACATTGTTCCGTGCTAAAAGCAAATGAGCCATGCATGGAAGCATTTCTAAGTCTAAGGAACCAATTTGAGATAGCTGACACCGCATGATTCTCACTACCTGACAGTCTGTAAAAGATGAAACTATGGAGAGAGATGAGTGATTCTCAGGGACCAGAGGTCATGAGGGAAGGACAGGTAATTAGGTAAAGTATGGGGATTTTAAGGACAGCAGTACAATGCCTGACCGTGCTGTAGTGGTGGATACAGGTCATTACACATTTCTTAACACCCGTAAAATACACCAAGCGAAAAGAAACCCTAATTCAGTCTGTGGAATTTCAGTTGAAAATAGTATGTCAGTAATGGGATATCAGTTGTAACAAATAAGTCACCTAAATGTTAATAATGAGAGTCACTAAGGCAGTTTACAGCACATATAGAAATGCCTTCAACTTTCCACTGTTTTTTTAAGTGCTATGCTATGATCTGTTAAAATATTGTTTTATCTTATAATTGACTAAGTAATAGGTATCTGGTGTTATGTTCTACAAATCTATAAAGTTGGGATTGTAAATATGCTAATGATTTAGAAATGCTAATGATTTAGAAGACATAGAAGAAATAGAAAATCACTACATTTAGTAAAACTACTTTTACTACAAGAAATAGAAAAGATCATGACATTTAAGTAAAACTACAAAATCAGAACCCTTGACCACTCAGTATTTACTTCCCCACATCATTTACTCTCTTTTAAATTAGCTCTTCAATCAATCATTTATCTCCTTAAATCATTATGACCAACTTCATAATAGAGGAAAAACCAGAGTATTAAAAGCAACTTTCTCTCCCACTTGAGTTGTGAAGACATTGAGACAAGGCAAAAAGCAAAGGCACACAAATCAGCATAACATCTTTATTTCATAGGGAATTTAAAGTCTAAGCATACAAGTCGGAAAAACACACACACCCCTTCACATATAAACCCTTTGTATGTCTCTGTCTCTGTCTCTATCTCTGTTCCTATGTCTCTCTATGTCTCTCTCTCTCTCTGTGTTTCACACACACACACACACATACACACACACACACACATTTTCTAACTCTTAAAGACGCAGAGACAGCCACTGAAACACTGCATCTCTGAACCTGGGAAAATATTGTTCTTTTTAAAAGAAGCTCTAACCCCTGAACTGTTAAGGGGTGGATGGTGCAGATCACTCCACTGTGGAAACAATCCATTAAAAATTGAAGAGCAGCTGGCAAGAGCAATCTCAGCTTAATATTTCTGAACTCACCACTTCCCAGTAAAAAGACAGAGAAGAACCAGGGCAGCTTCATTAATAAGGATCGACTTATACGGAAGACATCATCAGGAATAGGGGAGGCATTCCCTTTCAACAGTAACAGCTAGCATCACGCCTAAGTACAAATTGTAAAGCACTTATTTAGCTATCTTTCACAAATGTGTGGGTCCATGAAGAGATGACGTATCCTTCAAATGCTAAAGGACACTGGTATGCATAGGAAAGTGATTTCCCGCCTTTAATGTTTGCCACCACACTGTGCCATGTGAATCACCTCAAAAATCTTAAAAAGCTTCTCGTGTGCATGCCTCATCCCAGAACAATTCTTATAAGTCAGAGAATGAATCTTATACTGGTTTTTGTCTCTTCATTTTCACCCAGTCTATGGTCATATATAGTGAGAGTCAAGGTCTACTGTCAGATGTCTGTATTTTATTTCCACCATGACTTCAGGCATTTCTGTTAAATCTTAGCTTCCTTTTTTGTGCCTAAGTGAGGACACAAAGGCAGGACCTAACATGTGACATGTCACAATTAAATTTTATCTTGCTAGATAGGGTCCATCATTCCAGTCTGTTAAGAGACCTTTGTAGAACCTGATTCTGTCACCTAGCATATTTTTTAAACCTTCCAGTTTCATGGCTTCAGTGGGCCACTCTGAAGCACTGTGTTGAGACATAATGCAAGCCTGAGGCTGGAGTCAGTAGTAACCAGTACTGGGGTTAATTGGAGAAATCTCCCAGAGGCATGAGGAATAGTGGTAGAATGTGTATCCATATGACCATCTATTATCTACTGTGTTGAGTATGCGTATGAGGCTGCTTCCTAGAAACTGGCAAGTTAAAATTAAAATAAAAATGATCACGTATGAGGAGTGTAAACTTAGGTACTCAAATCCAGATTTTAGATTTCTTATACTTGAAACTGTTCATGGGGAAGAAAACAGAAGAGCTTTTATTAAAATGAGATCATCATAGAGCTTTTAACTGACATAACCTTTAAATTAGTATTGGAAAGAGGCAGTTAAAGGAAGTGTCAAGGAAGCCCATAAATGTTTGAAGAGGCACAAGTGTCTCCTGATTATAGAGGCAGTGGAAATAAACATGCGTAGAGTAAGAACTTGGATGCATCAATTAGCATTCAATGTATTTTGCATTAGTTGAATTATACGGAAGGGCCACAGAAGAATTCTGAGCTAAACAGATCCATGAACTATGTATTAAAGAGCCAAGAAGATGTGTTTTGCAGCACTTTGAAGTTGGAATGGACAGAGGAAGAAAGAGTGACAAGAAAGAACTGAGAAATGGAATAACCAGCAAACTTCACGGTGCCCAATGCCCCGCAGAGCATGCCGGCCAATCAGTGACCATGCTATTACTACACAACTGTTACTAAAATTTCTCTTTGGGAGAGGCAGACCAACTTAATCTGCCTCTCTTTCCCTGCCTTGCAACCCAAAAAAGTTTCCCCAGGCCTTGCAACAAACACACAAATTTCTCCACTCACAGTTAGATTCTAGCTAGTTTACTTGGGCTTACTAACAAAGCAATGGGTAAGGGGTTACTTACAGAACACAGGCGTCCACCCTCCCCTCCGCAAGTTACATTAGTAAATCCATGTGGCTGGGATCTTGCAACTTCCCGGTGAACAGATCCAAATGGCCATGGGGGAGGGGAGAAAAAGGGCCGGCCTCCTGGAGCCCACAGTTTACTTTTAGCCCCTCCTCTTCTCACATCCAAGGCCAATAGACAGGGTGGGTGGGGCATAGGACTTTCCCAGCTCCTCCTCTTTCTGCTCAAGGTGGTCCTAGATGATACCACTCTGGGAGGGGTGTTTGTCCACCTTTTCCCTGGGAGAATCAATCCACTCTACAATAACATTCAGAAAGAGACTGTTGGAATCTTCCTCCCAGTTATTTGGAAACAGTGATACCACATGGCTAACTCATATTGTACTAAAATTTGTGGTTCTGAAACTTGGCTCCCCATGTGAATCATCTCGAAAGTCTTAAAAGTCAAGGACTACTGTCACATATCTGTGCTAGTACTTTATTTCCACCATGACTTCAGGCATTTCTGTTAAATCTTAGCTTCCTTTTTTATGCCTAAGTGAGGACACAAAGGTAGGACCTAACATGTGACATGCCACAATTAAATTTTATTTTACTGGATTGGGTCCATCATTCCAGTCTGTTAAGAGACCCTTTTAGAACCTGATTCTGTCACCTAGCATATTTCTTAAACCTTCCAGTTTCATGGCATCTAAAAATGTCACAAGCAGTCCTTTGATATTTTCATCTAAATCATAAAGCAAATCAGTGAACAGGAAACAGCCTGCAAGCATATCGGTTTGACATCCTCAAACACAGGCATCCAAAAACAAATTTACATAATTATGCTCGCCTGTGGTTCATATCACCATTTTGCTTATAGCTACGCTGTTAATGACCTTTTAAAAATTGGTGAAATACAAATATTCTAGCTACAGCATATTTATCTGCTCTACAAGCTACTAGCCTATTCGCACTACTGTGTCCCAGCCATGGCTTTTTTTTTTTTTTGAGTTATAAAATGCAAACTATTATGAAAGTATTAAAACAACCTAAGAGGTAGGAGGGCTGATGTTTGAAGGAATAGAAGAGTGGAAACCTGATCAATGTTCTGGAAGCAGAAGCCATAGGTTTTGAAAAGTGGCTCTATAACAAAATAGAAAGGCAGTTTCCGGACAGGGACGACTGTCCTCAGAATGTGTGTATGGGTATGCTGAGCTTTGCTTAGCAGATGGGTACACAATGAAAACAATTTAGCACACAAGGTGCTGGACACTGTGATGTGCCATCCAGCTACACCGTGAATGAAGAACTGTGATCCCAGCTGCCGCAGTAACACTGGCTTTAACTTCAAGGAAATTGGCTCAGCAGAAATTGCTTCCCAAAAGAATTGCTCCCTGCCAGGAAAGCTGCGTCCATTGACTGATCAGCATCAAGAAAAAAATAGCATAAAACTACTCGTAGCTTCAGTTATCACATCTTATCTGCCTGCAGGACTGCTCCACATTCTCCTAGACCCAATTCGACTTCCTTCTCTTCCTTTCCATCAGTTTTGATTCAAAAATGACTCTCCAAAAATCTGCATGCTAACTGTGCTAGTTAGATTTTATCAACTTAACACAAACTAGGAACACCTGGGAAGACAGAGCCTCAGATCATGAATTTTCTCTGTCAATCTGACCTGTGGCTCTGACTTTGAGGCATTTTCTTAATTGGAAATCGATGCAAGTGGGCCCAGCACACTGTGGGTTACACCATCCATGGGCAGTTGGGCCTGTACTATGTAAGGGGGGGTAACTGAATAAGGCAGGGGAAGCAACCAGTAAGCTGTGCTCCCCTATGGTCTCTGCTTCTGCTTCTGCCTCCAAGCTCTTGCTTTGGTTTTCCTCAATCGTGGACAGTCACTTGAAGTGTAAGATGCAACAAACCCTTTCTTTCCTGGGGTGATTCTGCTCAGTGTTTCAAAACTAATAAGGATGCCAACTAACACACAAACCTTTAATATTGGAATCAGTCTTTCAGAAATACAACAGCTTTACTATTTGTGGTGGTTGGAATGAGAATGCCCAACATAAGCTCCAAGTATCTGGGACAATTTTTCCCCAGTTGGTGGTGGTGTTTTGGAAGGTCTTAGAAGGTGTGGCCATGCTGGAGCAAGCACTTCACTGAGGGTGGGCTTATAAAGTTCTTAAACCTTGTGATATCCCCAGTAGAGCTCTGCTTCCTGTACCTGCTTGAAGATGTGAGCTCTTAGTATCTGCCACTCCAGCCACTACTCCAGCCACCTCTGCCACCGGACTCTTGCCCCTTTAGAATTGTAAGCTAAATAATCTCTTCCTTTTTATAAGTTCCTTTGGTCACTGTGTTTTAGAATAGGAGAGGTTAAGTGTGCTAGAAGGGAGAAATTCAGCGCAGGACTCTTCTTGACAGAAGCTAAATTGAGCCATATTAGACAAAAGAATGAATCTGACTCACATAACTAAACTGAAAAGTGTAGTTTTAGTCTTCAGAAGATGAAATTAGTGCCATTGCTATTGCCTGTACATTTTCCTCTTCCTTTGATTCTTATTGCTATTTACTTTTCATTATTTCCTACTACAGATTGGACTTTGTGGTATATATACAAGTGCCAGTGAGTTCTAAACCAACGAGCTGCTCTGCTCTGTAGTTCAACCTCTGTTTCCTTCCAAAATGTATATACAAACTTTATTAACACTGGCAATCATGTTTTCAAGAGGATGGGAAAAGTAGCAACCTTAGGAGATGACTGTCAAGTAAATAAAGCAACTGAAGATACAGCCTCAAGCATGATACTGCAAAACCCCTTCTACTAGGAGTTAGAAGTTGAAAGCCTACACATCAGGAAAAAGTATCAAGTACATCTATAGATAGATGTTAGATGCATAGATAGATAGATAGATAGTATACAGATGTTATGTAGATGCATGTGTATATGTATATAGAGAGAGAAAGAGAGAGAAACATTGATTATTCTGCATGAACCCTCTTCCAGATCCACAGACACATACAAATCAATACCCAAATTCTGACCTCCGGTCACGAAAATTATCATTGTGTTCCTTGCTCCAGCTTAATTGCTACACTCAACATTATTAGCAATTTTAAATTTCAAAAAGGATGAAAAACTTGTTTCCCAGCAAGCTCTTATCCCTCTATTAAATCTTTATGCTTCTATTTCCTAAATGTCTCCATTTGCATAAATTTGTCTATGAACAATTAAAGTTAATTAAGATAATTTATCACCAAAAAGTAAAGTTATCTTATCAATGGTATTAGCATGTTAAGCAAACAAAGAATAAATCTCAGGAACACAATCAGTTCTTGTTACTAAGTAAAGCACGAGTAGGAGAAAAGAATCAGAAAGAAAGGATTCCCCCCAAGTTCTTCAGGTCCGGAGGAGTTATGCAATAGCTAATCAGGCTTCTCTGGTGCTTAATTTGCAACCCAAAACAATGGCCTAATAATTTACATGTTGGCAGTTTTCTTGCATATGAGTTGGGATAAAATTATCAAAAACAACAGCAAGTTTTTAATGTCAGAATGTGCTCTCTAGTCAGTCCCAGAGAAAGTAAATCTCCTTTAGTACAAGCTACAGAGCAATGATCCTTGCAGTCACACTAATGTGAGATAAGAATTAGTGTGACTTTCCTACATTAGAAAACTGACTGTGATGTTGAAATTTAGACAAAGGATCAGGAAAAAGAGCAAAATCATATCTGTAAGGGATAAAATATGGGAGTGAGCCCGATGCAAGCCACTTAACAGAACGGGGAAATTACGTTTCAAATACTAAATACCCAGTAAATGATACTGTCCTTATCATAATATCAATGTATGGAGATACAAGATCATTTTTACTTTCAGAAGAATTATTTCTTCTCCAGTGGAGATACAGACATATAAATAGAGAGCAGGTATGTTTAAGGTTCACCATAGTAAAAATAATGTGTGTTTTGGACTTAAAAGTCAAGTGAGTTTATTATCCATTGAAACTTAGTCTTCTTTGAAACGTAACTCATTACATATGATGTAATTGACTATCTGATGTGATGATTTGGGATCTGAGAAACAGGCACAGACATACTTTTAATTTAGAAAAGGAAAAGGAAAAGTTGTTTAAAGATGAGCAGAAAGTGCATTTTATACAACAAACTATTCCTTATGGTATTGGGAAGAAAAATAGTTGGGCTGAAATACTCAGGAACACATTTTCTGACCATCACTGTTCTGTCTCTCTCTTCCTGTGTGCCAGGCATGTTCCAGGCATGGTGCTATGTAGGGAATACTGGTGTGTGATCATGGTGATTTGCAGACTCAAATTTGCAGTGCTCTGGGCACTGGTGTGTGGAAAACCATGATGTGCATGTATGGTGATGTGCAGGATACAGTGAGTTCTCACTCATTTGGGGATCTTAGCACCAATCCCTTATATGTGAGTATATATCCTGAGGCAACACCAGGAGCCAGGAAAATGGGAAGGAAACACGGAGGTAAAAGAAAAGAAGCTGAAAGAGGGGGACAGTAGGGAACAGATATTACCAGAAAGGAAGTGGGGAAAGTGGGCGTGTTCAGCTTGGAGGGGAGGAGAGAGGGACATGCAAGGGGCCATGGTGGGGAGGTAAGGAACTCAGAAGGGGGTGATGGGAGGTGGGTGTTATTGAGGAGAGGGTGGAGATAATGGAAGTGCTTGTACTGGGGAGAAAAGAGGGAGGTCATATGGGGGGGGAGAGTCGAGATGAATGGATTTTGGCGGGCTAGGGAAGCCAGAGGGAAGTATGTTGCCTCCAGAACCCCTTGAGAAATGCACATACTGTGTCTGAATATTAGTACATATGTATACCTGGGGACTGTATGCCAAGGAGCACAGTGCCAGATAGAAGAGACCTCCCTTCTAGTGGCTGGTCAGAGTAGTCCAAGAGATTCCCAGAATCACACAGGTTATTGCCAGAGTTCATGGTTATATCCCAGAACTGGAAGATAAGACACCACTCCTGAAGAAAGGACACGCTCTGGACACACAGCTTAGAGCAATGGAGTGAGCAGGAACTGACCTGGAAGCTTTCTACCTGAAGTTTAGCTCTCATAGTTCTAGAGAATACTATGTGAGATGCTACGGGGAGAAAAACCAATCAATAGTCCAACCCAGCTCTAAAGCCTAATAATCATAAGGATTGGCAGAGCAAACTACTTCCACTGTGGAGCAGGGGCACCATTATCTGGGAGTAATCAACATCTATCTAATTGGAATTAAAGCCCTCTTGATGGGATTGAACTCATGGGTGTCACTGTAAACACAGCCAAATAGATGACTAGAGAGGTCATAGATTCTAGAGAAAACTCTATCTCTGTCATCCCTCTAGAGAAATGAAAGTTCTTGCCATATGCTAAATAAGGATCCTTATATTTACAGACAATTACACTGTACTCCATCCATCACAGAAGTTACTTTTTACAACAGATGGAGCCTGCTTCAGAATCCCACAACCGGTCACACACAGAGAATAAATATCTGAGAGATGCCCAGACTTAGCTGACACATCTACATTTGAATCTCTACTCCTTAGTCTCACGGAACACAGCAGAATGGAGGTTAGAGAGAAAACTAGCACATCTGTTAACTCTCACCGGTGAAACTTCCTTATACAACAGAGTGTGATACACACAAAGGGCCACAACTTCTCAGGTTTTAAAGAATAAGAGACTGCAGAGTGTATATCCCTGGCTAAGACTCTTAAATTAAACCTCATCCACCCATGGCTCAGGGACCATTGCAGAAGTGGGTGCTGAAAGACTGTAAGAGCCAGGGTTGGTTCATGAACATTGGCAAGCAGAAGCTTTCAAGCTACTGGAATCTTGCACATGTGAACTTGGGGGTAACGATGGCACTGGGCATAGGACCCATGCCAGTTCAATCAGACCAAAGCCCTGAGCCAGGGATATAGGTGGGCTGGTATGGGAACTTTGGAGACTGATTACTACTGAGAGGGGGAGAGTAGACCTTCCTTATGATCTCTAGATAGGCTATCTAGATTCCAGTAGATGGATTTACACTGAAGGACATTTGAACACAAATGCTTGACTGGATAGATCTTAACTTGTATGGCAAATTACATAATGTCTGGCAGGGTGAATAGGGAACATGGATGGTGAAGAGGTCTAAATATGATTCAGAACTGTTGTATGAAATGAACAAAAGCCTAATAAAAAATTTTAAAGATCCTGGTGTATTGGCACATGTAATCCCAGCACTCAAAGTGAGAGGCAGGTGGATCTCTGTGAGTTCAAGGCCAACCTGGTCTACATAACAAGTTCCAAGCAAGGGGCTTAGGGAGACCTTGTCTCAAAAAGATTAAAAAAAAAGAAAGAAAGAAAGAAGAAAGAATGGTTCAATGTATGAAAATCAATTAATGTGACACATCATATTAACAGAATGAAAAACAAAAACCATGAGGACATCATTACATCATTTCATGTGAAAAATGTCACTTCACAAAATTAACACCTTTTCATATGAAAATTCTTCTTAAATGAATATGTAGAGAACAGAGAAGGCATTTCAAGATAATAAAAAGACCACACAGGAGAAGCTCACAGCTAATATTATACACTCAGTGTTGCTAAAGATGTAGAGAATAAGAAGAGAGAAAATTTGTGAAGAGATATAATTATAAATTAACACAGTCGTTATAGAAAAGTTAAGGCTTCCTCAAAATACAAAAATAGAATGGTACCATATGACTCAGCATTCCTATCTATGGGTTTTGTTGAGGAGATGCTAAGCTCTTGTTGCATAGAAACACTACTCACAAAAAAGAAGGTACAGAATCAGTCTGTCACTATTTATACATAATAGATAAGGAAAACGGGATATGCATATACATATTATATATCTTTAAGAAAGAAACTCTGACACTTGTGTCAGTATGAACAGACTCAGAGAACTTGGTGCTACAGGAAGTAATATACAGGGAAACAATTGCTACATGATTTCACTCATATGATGCATATAAAACAATCACACTCATAAAAATAGAGATTGGAAAGGAAGTTACAGATGCCGGGAAGATTTTAAGAAGACCTGAAAAAGTGTAATATTTGGGGAAGGAGGACAGGAGGTAATTTTTTGTCAGGACAATGTTAAAATTTTTCTAACAGTTTTGAATTGTGAAATATACTGTAATGCATTATGTTAATTATGTGTACTAGTGTTGCAGGTGCTACGAAGAGAGACAGGCACCGAGACACTTTTTCCAGGAATTATTATGTACCAGTGCTTGATTCAGTGAGTTCATACCCCAAGGGACTGAACCTGAACAAAGCAACATCCCAGGCTTTTATGGCCCTGTTAGTTCCCCTTTAGAGTTCAGCTTCTTTGTCTACCATCTACGTATGGCAACACATATTCTGCTTGGGTGCTCCATACTACTGGTTCCTGACAGGTAGAACTGTGCATATTCACTAAGGCACAATGCATTGATTCATTTTGTTCTGTGAGTCCCTGCCCTACTAGATCTCAAAATCATGATTAAAAATCACTGACTATTCCAAATGGTGTGTGATTCAAATATTAAACATAAAAACCTTTTCCAACAAACATGTTTAAATTCTACATAATAAAACCCACCATAGCGGGGACTGCAGAGAGGACTCAGCAATTAAGAGCATTAGTTTCTCTTGCAGAGGACTTGGGTTTGGTTCTGAGCGCCCACAGGGCTCTTAACTACTGTCCATAACTCCAGTTCCAGGGAATCCATAGCACACTTCTGGCTTCCATGAGCATTGCACTGAAGGGTGTACTTATTTACACGCAGGCAATACACTCATACCAATAAAATAAAATAAAAAGCACCATACCTAAAAATTCCCAAGTCAAATTTGCAGAATGCAGTATTTCTCCAGGTGATGCTTACTGCTATTATAAAGGCAAGCATAGTAAATAATCCTTATCTATAGTGTTTTTTTTCCTATTTCAGTTATCTGCATTCAACTCCAGTCTGAAATAATACGTAAAAAAAAATAAAAAATAAGTAACTTGTGTATCTCTGCTTTTATTATAATATACCATAATTATTCTACTTTATTATTATGACTACTAATCTATAAATGTGCCTAACTTATACATTAAACTTTACCACAGGTATGCATGAAAAAGAAAAAAATAAAAGGCATAGTAATCTGTTCTCATGGGACAGAAGTCCCTTCTTGAGAAAAGTCTTATGAAAAGAACAGGTTTGGCCCCTAAGTGTCTATTGGTTTCAGACTTCTGCAGTGATCTCTGGCTCTCCTGTCTTGTGTCTGGCTCTTGTAATTCGGATACCTCCACTACAAGGCCCTCACCAGAGCTGAACAGGTACCAGTGTCATGCTTGTGAATCCTCAGACGTATGAGGTAAGTAAATAGCTACATAAATTACCCACCTTAAGTATTTTGTTGCAATACAAAAGCAAATGAACTAAGACAGTCTGAGCAAGATTTTTTTTTATATGACCTCCAAGACAAGAACAAAAATGATAAATAGGATGACATCAAATCAAAATGCTTTTGTATAGAAAAGAAAACAAACAAGGAAGACACAAGCAAATGTCCAATGGACATTTGGAAAACCACTTTACACCTTCAGCCTTTATAGAAGTGGAAATAAAAGCTACAGTGGAGTAACACTCCACTACATTTAGAATGGATGGTAATAAAAACCCAAAGTAAACAAGTGTTGGCAAGGATGTAGAAAAGGAATTCCAGTACAATGTTGGTGTACTGTCAATCAACACAACCACGATGGAGAAAAGTATGGACATTCCTCCGAAGTTAAAAATGGAACCACCATACAATTCAGCCATCTCACTGGTGGAGGCACATCAAAGGGAAGCAATATCAGCATGACAAACTCATGTGCTTATGCTAATGTTTGTTGACAGCCTGTTCTAAATAACCAGGGTATCAATCAACTAAGTATCCGTCAACTGAAAGAATGAACGAAGAACATGTGCTCCATAATCACATGGAATACTGTGTAGTCAGAAAATTATATGTTTTTCTCTCTTAGGTAAACCAAGTCAAACAGGCACTACAGACAAATAGACAAGACAAATATACAATCTCAGTTATCTTTGGACTTTAAAAAAGTTGATCTCATAGAAGCTGAAGCATGGCTGTTACCACAGATGGGGGAAAGGAAGTGAGAGAAATAAAGGAGCAGACGAGTCAAGGGACCACAGAGTTAGGCTAGGAGAGGAGGATATGGGTTTTATTGCATAGGAGGGGACTGTATGTAACAGTACGACATACATTCCAAAATATCTGAAAGGAGGAACTAAGAGAAATGATAAATGCTCAAGGGGATGCATATGCATTATCATACCCATCATAACACAGTGGGTAATGGTCTCTAAACCTCATACTGTACCTTATAAACTGGCAAGTTTTATGTGTCAATCAAAAATATATAGGATAATGCTGTCAAAAAGTGTTCACAGTATACTTACAATATAGGCAATATGTATTTTGTTAAAATTACATAAACTATCTGAAAACTCAAGGTACATTGATTAAATATATTTTCATTATTTTTTTTAGTTCCTAAAGAGATTTATTTTTTAAATAAATAATCTGTAATTGGAACCTTTCTCTTCTTTCTGTCTCTGTCCCTTTTGTGTCTCTGTGTCTGTCTCTCTGTCTCTGTCTCTTTCTCTCTCTGTGTTCTTTCTGGCAAGGTCTCATGAAGTCTAGGATCACCTCAGATTCACTACGTAGGTAAAGAGGACCTTAAACTCCCTATCCTCTTGCCTCCACCCTCAAGTGCTGGGGTGACAGGTTCCACCATACCTGTCTGGAATCTATTATTAAATCCATCATTAAAAGATTTGGAAACTGAACTTTTATACCTTTAAGGGGAAAACAAATTTTTCATAATATTTGTCCTTCAAAATAACCACTGATTTTTCATTATTGAGAAGTGTTAAAATAATTAAGTTGCCTTTTTAAGACAGCCAATCATATTCTGAAAGAACTCTATTATGTGCATAGTCAAGAAAAAAGTAGAGAGAGACAGCTAAATTATGAAGAAAAATTTATGTAGCTGATAAAAGTCTAAGGTCACTTTTTTATAAAAAAAAAAAAAAAATGACCGAACGCTTGGAAAATAGGCCTAGTGCATCTGAATCAAATCAGCCTGCAAAAATGCTGATTGGTTCCAACAGCTAGTCCTTTTCTTCAGAAGCTTTTCTGTTTTACATTGGGCATGATCTGGGGTTATAAAACGCTAAAAACATCAATGTTAAATTCATATTGAAAGATCTAGAGACTAAACAAAGCATCATAGTGTTAAAAATAACCTTATGAAAAGTAAATAATTCAGCCAAAATCCAGTATCCCTGCTTGCAATTTTCAAGATAAACAAATTCTCTTGTTACTAAATCCCTAAAATGCAGATTTAATTACTAAAACACAAACACAGAACCTCTCTTCTAATCATGCCTTCATGCGAACAGTTGTGTATTTGTATTCAGGAAGGCTGCAGTCCTGCAGGGTGAAAAGACACAATGCTGTGCAAAACCTGCTAAAAGGCAAGGAGGAATAGTCATTTTAAAAATTAATTTAAAACAATTTCCAAACACGCTAAGGGAAAACAAAAATCATTAACTAGTAGTATTAATATTCACAGCAGCTGTTCCACAATCATGTATCAAGTCCCTGTGTTCAAACTCACTTAATGATACAGCGTCTTAAAATACCCTATTAGTCTCTAGTTCATCATCCACCGGTGGACTGTAGATAGCTTTAATTTAAATTTATTACAAGTTTATCAAAATTTGTATAGTAGAGCGGATACTCTCTCTGTGTGTAGGATTACATGTACGATTAGCTTGTTACTGTCTTACCTTAGAGAAATCTACCCAAAGTCTGTCATTTTTCCCAAACACAATCCTATAAGCAAATTGAGGCTATTTGTTTTAATACAGCTACCTTTAATTTAGCTCAGCCTTGTCAGTCAGGCTGCAGTCAAAGGGTTCCTGCAGGTTCAACATTTGTGGTGTCTATTGCCATAGCATCCTGAGCACTTTCATTTCTCTACGTGAGCTGATGTTTTTGCTCAAACTATAGCTGAAAATTTTCATTAGTAAGCATTAATCATACAATAATGAACTTCATTGTTCTCTGTGTGTGTGTGTGTGTGTGTGTGTGTGTGTGTGTGCTCGTGCGCTCAGCTCACGTGCTCAGCGGGGTGGATGGGCGTGTACGTGTGTGTACATGTAAGTTATCTAGAGATTGGAGGTCAATTTTGTGTCTTCTCGATTACTCTCCAACATTTTTTAGCAGTAGGCATTTTTATCAAACCCAGATGTCAAATATTTGGCTAGATTAACTACCCAGCGAGCCCTAAGGATTCTCCTGTACCTGTTCTACAGCTCTGAGTTACAGATCTACAAGGTCATGCCTCGTTTTTTACATGAATGCTGGACATTGAACTCAACGTCAATACATGGATTATAAGGTGAATCTACTTTCAATATCTGAAGAATCTCCATACTGATTTCCGTAGTAGGTACCGTCACATCAACATTGCATAAGGATTTCTTTTTTCCTACATATGTGTGTACTCTAACACTAGGAATTTATTGTTAAATATAGCAGGCATACAGAATAGTCCCACAACCATAAATTGCAACGTTGGTTTTAGCAGACATAGAAAACATACAAAATCTTTTATCAGAAAATATCATAGACAAAACTGGGAATAAATAATAGGTGAATAAGAGACCAAATTTGAGGGAAATACTTGCATAGGGAGGAGCCTGATATTTAAGGATAACATTCTCTAAAATTGTCTGGCAGGCCCAGAAAAGGATAAAGTCACTAACAGGTTCTCAGTGTTTTGGAAACACACAATGCGCTCGAACAAATAACCTAAAGATTAAAATCTTGAATTAATACAGAGGAAAATTCAGATTACATTCAGAAGAGTACTAATTAGATCGACAGCTGGATTCTCAACAAAAATAACTTATAGTACAAAAGAATCTTTTTTTCAAAGTGCAGTAGAGTATAACACTCAAATCAAAGCACAAAAGTCAAAGAAAACATATCCAAGATGTAGGCATTGTTCAGGGAGAGCAATTGCATAGCATGCTAAAAACCTATGTTCAATCTGCAACACCAGCACACACACACACACACACACACACACACACACAAGTACATATAAGCACACACAGAATGACGGTTATCATAACTCAAAGAAATATTAAATTTTCTTCCATAAACTTAAAGAAAATAAATTCACATAGAATAAAGAAAAGATGTGGTAAAATATTATTTTGCAAATATAAATGTACATTGATTTTGTAATGCAATAATAGTGATTATATCATGTGAAGTTAAAAATATAGGTTTAAAATCTAAGACATCAATGGTTTCTGATGCAGAAGAATTAAATGAAGTAAATAGTACTTGGATCTTGCTCTGCCTAGAAAAGGGATAAGAGAAATAATTTATTAGAATATAGTTAGTTAAGGATGGAGATTGTGAGCTCTTGACAGAAGTGTCTCAGGGCACTTCCTGCATCTTGCCAGGCAGCTCTGGTGAGCACAGTCAGAAATGAACTCTTGGTAGTCATCTGAAGAGATCCTGTTGAGGAAAAAGAGAAGGAACTGCTGATCTCACCCAGCGTTAATCTTCATCGAACACTTGGAGAGAAATGAAGGTTCATTTAAGCATATTGGACTTCTGGGAGAGAGAAGGAACACCTGCACTTCTTCCTGGATTATGTTCACTATGTGAGGGATCTTAAAGGGAGAAAGCAGGGCTACCTCATCCCTAAAATAGTACCTTGGTGATCCAGGAAACTGAGACCACATATTGCACAGTAGGCCTTGCAAAATTTATAACCATCAAATACACCTTAAGTATTGCTAAAGAGGAGTGAACAACAGTAAAATTAATCTACATGGTGTTAGGTTGTGAGCAATCCAATGATAAATAATGATCAAGTGATAGATTGCAGGATTCATCTATTGAAAATAACCTCAGTGACTACTTGCATTAAAAATGTTATTTCTCAGGGCTGGATAGATGTCTCAGTGGTAAACAGCACTGGCTGCTCTTACAGAGGATCTGGGTTTGGTTCCCAGCACCCACATTTTGGCTCACAATCATCTTGTACCTCCAGTTCCAGAATTTCCAATACCCTCTGGTCTACATGAGTATTGCAAGTATGTGGTGCACATACAGGCAGAGCACTCATAAACATAAAATAAAAATACAGTTACAAATTTAAATGTTATTCCTCCAACTGGATAGCAAAATGTTGAATGAGCAAACCACAGTTCCTCTTGTCTAAGCATTCCAGAACCTCAAAATATCTCCCATGAGCCCAAATCCCATAAGCAGTATAGGAACAGCAGCAGAAATACAAGACAAATGAAACAGCAGCTGAAAGACACCTGAGGATTTGGGGTTTGCATATGAAGATACATAAGCAGGAAATGGGCCTGTCAGAATGTCAAAATGAGTGGCAGCAATGGTGGATGGAAGTAGGTTTGCTGTAAATGAATCCATATTTATTGCATAGCCAAATACAATGATGGCAGTGATTTTGGATATGGCTGAGAACATATCTTCATATGTCTGATGAGTAGGAACAAGATGATGTGATTGGAGGGACTGGCTTAACACTGCTCAGCGCTGTTCTGGATCAGAATGAAACAGGAATGTGTTCTGAAGACACAAGCATTCCTGGAGTGAAGTGGCTGCACTTCTCCCTCTTCCGTGTGGTACTGTTAAATACAGAGACCTGCTCCAGGGCACAGGAGGCTGCTCAGAGACAATATGAATTACATCTAAAGCGATGGTTCTTCCTCTCATGGTAGTATGTCCAGAGTGAGGATCAAAAATGCCACACAGTGGTGCTGACAGATGAGGCAGGTGCCTAGGATAAGGTGCCTACCCAGACCATAGAAGATTATTCACAATTTATACATAGCACAAAATAACATGGACTGCTCAAATATGTTGGAAGCAAAAAGTGGACAAATCTGTTTTAGAGGAAAGGGAGTTCAAGATTACATTGGGAATCAAAGGCTATTCTAACTACAAAGAAAAGATGGAGGGGTCACCCAGACATCATGTATAACCATGTCCAAAGACCTTTTCTTCAAATGCGCTGAAGGAAGAAGGAAGTGTATGGTTTTCAATCGTTTTGGCATATGGCTTTCCAGTGTGTATTGTATCTATCATCAACTGCCAGCAGCTGCTGCAGACTTTCTCCAGGATCAGCTTCTGGTGTTGCACCCAACTCCATGAGTGTGTGCACAGGATGTCCTCTGCACTTATTCCAGGTGCCTTCTTAGAGTTAGTCCTATGTGTGGTAGATGGCCAACAAGGCAGGGCCTAATTCAAGAAAGACTGAACTCCTTCGGGTATTTAAACCAGGAGGGGGCCTAATCGTTCTCAGAACTATTCCTGTATCTCTTGGTACTGTTTCTCAAATCAAAGACAATATTTGATTGTCTTTATTTTCTTAAACAATACATCCCACATGGTGAGGGAAAGAAATGAGGAACTTTGTCTTATCAAAGAATAATTTGCTTTGTCTGACCTCATACTGACCCAGAACAGCTTACTAAACCATAGACAGATGTTATCAATCAAAGCCCTTAGATTGTCTGCAACATGTACTATGGAGAATTCATTGTTTCTAATGGTCACTGCTTCCAGTGATGATATGTATACACCAAGCATCCACTTGGTGAATAACAACCAGTATCTGTATCTCCAGTTCAGGGGATCTGACATTCTCTTCTGGTATCTACAGACACTGCGTGACATGGGTGCACTTGCATGCATACAGGAAGATCATTCATACACATAAAAAATTAAGATAGAATAAATTAAATAGGTAAATTAATGGGTAGGCTATGGACTTAGCTTAGCTGTAGGGTGTTTGCCTGTATGTGTAATGCCTTAGGTTCAGTCCCAACACCATAAAATTATTACTTTAAATAAAATAAAATGTTAAAAAATCAGAAAACAATTCTGAAATCATGACTTTTAAACAAAAGGTAACATTTTTTTGCATTTAATATAAGGCAATTACATACTTCACATGGATATAACAAAAACTGATGAGGTAGAGTTCAATACAACTTAATAGAAACAATCTACTCTGAAAATATTCATAAAAGGTTGGTGCAGCTATAATGTATAAAAATAGGAAATCAAGAAACATTATTAGTGGTGTGGGTGTTAGTGGTAAAGCACTTAAAAAAGAAAGGGTGCCATTTTATAATGATAAGGAAATATGTCTTTAAGAAAAATATAATTATGAATTTGGTACTTTTAAAATAAACCCTTGGAGCTTAGTGAGATGGCTTAGTCAGTTACGTGCTTGAGGTGTAAACATGAGGACCACCAGCACCCACATAAAAAATCAAGCATGTTCCCTTGCACTGGAGGGTGAAGAGATTGGAGACAGGATGATAATGGAGCTCATTGGCCAGACAATTTTTCTAAAGCCATGAACTCCAGGTTCAGGGAAAGATTTTCTCAAAAATAAAGTGGAGATCCATAGAAAGCATATAATGTCAACTTCTGGCCTCCACAAGAAGAGGCAGACATGTGTATGCAACCACAGGCACAGGTGCACAAGTACATATGAGCACATCATGCACACACACACACACACACATAAAAATACATAATCCTTCGTTTTATAAATAAAGGCAATGTCTCAGTAAACACTATTTCAAGCATGTCAATCAAAAGAGCATGAGGGATGTGGATATTTCTTAATTGAGCATTTTATTAATGTTTTGTAGCCATATAAAGATATAGGCTTCATTGTGAAAAATTTTAAACACATACATGATTATACTTTATTCTCATTTGGCTACCTCATACCTTTCCCAGCTCACCTTCTCTTCTGCTGATCGCATTCTTATCCCCAGATCGTAACTTCATATATCCTCATAACTCCTATTCTTTCCTCTCCCTCTAAATTTCTTCCTCTCACTCTCAGTTCTCATTCTATTTTAATTATATATTTCATTATATATTTGTATATTATATATACAATACATACTTGTATATTTCAGCATATATTATATATTTTTCATTATATGTATATACATGTGATTTTTGTCTTTCTTGAATCTGCTACTTTTTTCAGAAGTTGGAATTTTGAACAAAACTCTTACAAACTTTTATTTTTCTAGTATATGGACTATCTTATTCAAATATAAAGAACACAGTTCCTTTAATAACATAGAAGGCATCTGTAAATATTAGTCATATATGCTATCGAATTTCAATTGCTTTAAAATTTATAGACTATGTATTCTAACCATAATAGAACTGAGATAGAAATAAGTACAAAAAACAATATCTAGATACCAGTAATCTTTGGGTATTAACTAATTCACATCTAAATAACCCATAAATAAACAGAAGAAAGAAGCAGGTGCAATGTAATCTGCAATATAGTTTTAAATAAATAACAATAAAACATATCAAACATGTGTGGAATATATAGCTAAATCAATTATTTATAAAAATTCTATATCAGTAATGTATATAGTATCAAATAAAGGATGAAATACAATTTACTAGCATCAATCTAGAAAATACAAAGCATATAAAATAGGCTACACATTAATTGTAAAGGCCCAAGTCAACAAATTGGGAACATGTAAAAATTAAAAGTAATGATATGTAATTATTTTTGAAAACCCTAAAGCAACTGAGAAATCTGTATCTGATATTAAAAAGAGAACAAAAGGCTTTAACAAATGAGCAACTGACGAGAAGCGGAAATACCAATACTATGATAATACGAATACTTTTAGGCCTACAGATTAGAATATTAGGACAAATCAAACGTGGTAAAATATGCTAACCACGATGAGATCAGAGAATCTAAGAGTCTCAGGGGTCATGTAACAATTCTAAATTTTTGAGGAAGTGCTAATGCTCCCATTCCAAAGTTTGATAAGAAAGTGAAACAAGGAAAAACTCAATTTTATGAAGGCAATAGAATTCTGCTACCAAATCCAGACAAGAAAAGAGAAAGGATCTAAATACCATCAAACTGCATTTCATGAAATTCACAAAAATACATTAAAAATCAAATTAAAAAATATTGAAAGATTAAAATTAAAGAAAAGTGAGTATAATTTCTTTTCTGGAGACAATGGGTAAATACCATGCAAAGGAAACCTTAATAAAACCTCAACACACCATTCACTGAGGAGTTATAAAGTGGCTGAGCCTCAGCAGACCTTATTAGCCAAGTGCTAACAGTGTCCTGAGTATCTTCCCTGTATTCTGCTCAATTAATCCCCATGAACACTGCATAGGGAAGTGACTACTTTAATTCCATGCACTGAGTTGCCTGTTCTCCCTATAGCCCTGGGATACTGCTTTGTGGATATCCATCTTATACCACTGTCTTGAAATCATGCTGTGTTCCTAAGACAGAGTAACTATGAATGTAATATCTAAGTATGACTTGAAATTCAGATTGCAAATTGTAATGAATGAGATTGTCCAAAAAAAGGAAGAAAGGAAACAAAAAACGAGGAAGGAAGGAAGGAAGGGAGGGAGGGAGGAAGGAAGGAAGACTAACGAGGGAGGAGAAGGAGGGAGGGAGGGAGAGAAACAAAATCCATGAGTATTTCTGCTCCAATGATGCTATACTGTAAGTCGGCTCTGGAAATCATGTAACAGACAGCAGTCTAAAGTAGTCCCAATCCGAATGACAAAAGATGAGGCCAGCAGAAACACTGTGCGTCAATGCAGCAGAATGCTGAGTTGCTCTTTCTGCTGAAACGTGCCATGAGTCGCCTTTTAATTTATCACTCTGCAGAGAGTTACATGTCCTGGTTCTTGATGTGCAAATCACTGCACATTAACTAAATGTGACACACTAATGGGTTAGAATACAACTTCTACTATCTATGAAAGTCAAGATATTTATAAAATTTGCAAAGTGCTTCAAGAGATCCCCAGAGAAAGGCACAGTGACAGACAAACATTTACATTATTAATAGCAGTACTTTGGATTTATATAGTGATTTTGCTCCATACTGCTGGAGGCCTTTCACAGTATAATTTACTTGTAAAATGTCCACAGTGTGGTCACTGGAAGAAACTGTTTCCTAATATTTTAAGTAGGAATTAAAACTAGAATGGTCCAGTTTCAAAACCGACAAGATGATCCCTCCCCATAACAAACATGCATTTGTAGAAGGTCTTCAAAATGTACAGGTACAAAGGAGGTCACAGTCAGACACAGCGTTCCATCAATTCCTTTTAATAATCCAAATCATGTCACTATCAATTTATGTATTTCTGTGTTTTAGTTTGAATTGTTATATAGCAGTTTGTCTTTTTCTTACAGTTGAATGTAATTGACACAATCTTATCATAATACATGTAAATTACTATCAAAATTTAAATAAAAGACATTTGTAGCACTTAACTTCAAAGATTAAACTAAAAAATCAATAAAAAATAAAAAAGAATTAAAACAATATTGGTTTCCTACAAGCAACTAAACTGTTATGTAAATTAAATTTTGAAAGTAACATCTATCAACAAACTTTTTCATTAAGAATATCGCTTTTCCAGTCTGTTACCACAAAGAAGCTTTTCATAAATTGATTTGAAATTAATTTTTAACAGACTACAGCTGCTAAATTACTTGAAATTTTTTTGAAAAAAAATGACATTTTACACAAAAGTAGGTGATTGTCTAGAAAATGTATTTTCCTACAAATTATTTGAAATGTGTTTGAAATATCACAAGAGAATAGAGAAGTACGCCAGCAAACACTGAGGATGGGAAAACAGGGCGTAGAACAGACATAGTTTACAGTACAATCTGGTAACAACTTGAACCATAACTCTTTATGACTTATGAAGAGTATATATTTCTCACTTACAGAATGGCATGCAGCCTGTGGTTGTGTAAACCCAGCTAAGGTCTACACCTTGTGCAAGGTCCTGGCTTGTGCTTGTTTCTTCACAATTCTTCTCATTCTCCTTGGACCTCAGCTGCTATTTCTAGCAATTTTCGTTACAACAAATGACAAGGAATGAAGACATACATAGACATACATACTCTGATCCTCGTACCTCCACTAATATTTCATCCACCCAAACAAGCTGTATAATAGGACCCAGAGTCAACAGTTGAGGGGAAAGATACCTGACTCACTCCTGTGAGACTATTATGAAATTACAAAGTGGCACAGTATGGTGTGAATGGCTAATTTTTCAACACACATAGATGAGGACTTGAGGGAACACCCCAACAGATCACTTTAGGGACATTGCTATTCCTGTTTCTTGAAGAAGAATTTCTGTCTATGAATGTTACAGAGTCTTAAATATAATAAACTGCATTTGATTTATTTCCTATGTTAACCTAAGAAATTAGAAGCCTAGGTGAATTTTCTGTATATTTCCCTAATTTATAAACAGAGAGAAAAATTATCCATTGTGGTCAAAAGTTAATTTGAGGGAAAATTTAATGTGGACAGCAAACAGCAAGTCCTCAAAATTCAGAAATGTGGTTTCTGAAGTCTCTTTTCTGAAATATATATTAATCGCTAAATTTGTCTTTCAGTTAAGCATTAGTTGTTCTATAAAAACATGGAATATACGTGAAAGATGTAAACATCCTTGGACATTATTGCTGAGTCAGAAAGATAGCACAAAACCTTAACATAAAAATATTGGAATAAATTATGCTATCAAATATTTTATACCAAAATTAACAAACTTATACCAGCTAAGAGTTATAGAATGGAAGCCTCGCATGGTGATTCATGCCTGTAATCTCAGCATTTGGGAGGCTGAGGCACGAGGATTATCATAAATTTGCTGCTACTCTGGGCTACAGTCTAAAGTTAAGAAAGAAAAAAGAAAGAATGAAAGAAATAAAGGAAGAAAGGAAGGAAGGAAGGAAGGAAGGAAGGAAGGAAGGAAGGAAGGAAGGAAGGAAGGAAGGAGAAAGAAAGAAAGAAAGAAAGAAAGAAAGAAAGAAAGAAAGAAAGAAAGAAGAAAGCAAGAAAGAAAGGATGGAAGAGAGGATGGAAGAAAGGAAGGAAGGAAGGAAGGAAGAAAGAAAAAAAGAAAGGAAGAAAGAAAGAAAATTACAGGTCAGAACACAGCACATTTAGGTTTCTGATCATCACTTCACTTATGTATATTAAATATCTCCATAGTTGTAAAAGATATAATAAAAAACAACAAAAAGGGCAAATGCTACAAATGATATACATATTAAAGTAAATGCTTCCTGTGTAATTTGGGGAGTCTCTTGGACTACTTTCAACAACTTGAAGACAGGTTTCTCCTGTCTGGCGTTACGTTTCCTGCTATATAGCCTTCACCTATATGCATGCACTCATGTATGTGTATTTTTCAGCATGTTTTTTAACTAATACATTTTCCTCTGTTTTTTCACATAACATAAGCATTATTTATCTCTCTCTCTCTCTCTAACTAATCCTCCCTCCTCCCTCCCCTGTTAACATACCCCCGCTTTCCTAATTTTCAAGTTGATAATCCCTGTCTCCTATGACTTTCCCCTCTTGAGCTTCTCCCCTTTACCCTTATGATTGCTTGTGGATCCTTCCCTGCTCTTTCCAAGTTAAATACCATCGTTTCTTCCATTTCGCCCTTGATAACTAACATCTGTCCCTCCTATCTCCCTCTCTCAGGTTCTTTCTTTTCCTTTACCTCCACGATTCCTTTCTATTTTTCTGACTCTGGCAGTTACATCGGGATACATACTCACATATAAGTATTCGATGCAAAGATACACAAATAAGGGAGAACACATGCTGCTCTTTTTTGACTCTTTGTTATTTCATTTAGTATAACAGTTTCTAGTTCCATCCATTTACCTGAAAATTTCATGATTTAATTTTTATCTTTTTTTAAACCACAGAGTTGAACTCCATTGTGTAAATGGCACACATTTTTATTATATATTCATCTATTGAGGGACATTTATGTTGTTTCCATTTCTTATCTATTATGAAAAGAGCAGCAACAAACATGAATGTACAAGTATATCTATGGAGAAAATGCTGTGCTGTGTCATGAGCTCTCAGTCAGGAACTCTAGACGGCCTCCAAATTCATTTCATTTCTGCTGAGGGTTTGTAGGTGTCCCACTTAAGGCTTTGCTGTCTACCTGTTGTCTGATCATTGTTCTTTTACTTTTGCTTGCTGCTAAATAAACTCATTCAGAACCAAAATTATGTCTATCATAAATCATTCTCTGGACAGAACAATGGTTTTGAGTGATGGGGTTTTACTTGAACACTAAACTGTTTTAGTAATAGATATGACATAAGCAAATGTCTATTATAGTCACATTACTCTCAAGTTTGCAAATAAATCTATCTTAATATTCTGTGACTCGTTATTAGACCTTTACAATGGACATTTTCTACAGTTAACTTTCATCCTTAAATTTAACTCATTAATAACAAGTAATTTGGCATATGCTCAGAATACGTTCTTTTATTAAAAATCTTAAAAAATATGTATATTTTTTAGTAATTTGATAAACTTTCTTAAAGTTTCATGTGAAAGGTGAATAAAATGGATTTATTCAATTTACTTAATATGTTTAAAATTTCTGTTTTGCTTAAAACGCAGTCATTTCTTGACTCCTCTTAATTTTCTTATTAATAAGCATTGTTGCTTTTATACTTAATTTTCTTTAAAATTTATTTATCTATTACTTTGTGTGTATGAGTGTTTCTCATGCGTGAATGTAAGTACACCACATGCGTACAATGCTTGTGGAGATGAGAAGAGGTAATTGGATGCCCCAGAACTAGAGTTACAGATGGTTGTTAGCTACCATGTGGGTGCTGGGAACCAAACCTAGGTCATTTGAAAGAGGAGTCAGTTATCTTAACTTCTGAGTCTTCTCTCCAGCCCTGACTTATTTTCTCAATTGAATTTTTAAAATATTTACATGTAACATGCCATCTAATGTTTTATGTTTGTTTATTGACATATGTAGTGGGCATTCATTGTGTGTAGGAAGAACTCTAGATGGAGCAAAACTCCATGTGAATAACACCAAACAAAAGATGAGTATTAAAATTTTTAGCTGTTTAAGAGAGTTGAAGTTTAGAATTAGAGGGAAAGAGTACCAATAAATACAATGATTTGCGAAGTGGAAAATACCACATCTCTTCTAAGAAGTCTGAGCACAATGGAGAAATCACTGAAACAAGGTAAGTGCAGAAATGCTAATACTAAATCTTCATTTTAGAAAAATGATCAAACACTCACAAAAGGGCAGACTATGACACAATAAAAGATGGAGGCATATATTTGTCAATTTTATTTAGTTGAATGGAAATATCAATGCAGTTGGGACAGAAATGAAATCGTCATGGTCTGAGGATGAAAAGAAAGGGCAAGCAGAGCCAGGGAACAATCCCCTGGTCATTCTACAGGGAAAGACAGCAAGAAGTGCCTGGATCATGGCAGAGAGACACAACACACGGTAGGGAGTACACAACACAAAACTACACTGCTTATTCTATAATTAGGCTATTTCTATCTTAACAATATAATAAGTAAACATAAAGATTTAAAAAAAAAAGGTAAATTCAAAACATGTATGACCGTCTCAGGTGTCCTGGAAACAGGAAATCTTGAAACACTGTTATACGGTTTTATTTATTTCAGTGATGGTCTGTAACAACTGATAGTATCATACAAACCCAAATTATTTATTTTTACTTTTAAAAAAGATTTTTAAAAGATTTTCTTTATTATCTTTATTTTATGTGTATGAGTGTATTGACTGCTTGTATGTAAGCATACTCATGTCATACAATGCCTGCAGAGGTCAAAAGAAGATATTGGATATCCTGGAACTGGAGTTAAAGATGGTTGTTAGCCACCATTGGGTGCTGGGAACAAATACTAAGTCCTCTGCAAGAACAACCAATATTCTTTACCATAGAGCCATCTCTCCATGGAAAAACTTGAAAGAATTTAAATTTAACTAACAAGTCAGTGCTTGAATGAAGTATATTGCTTTTAAAACTTATTATAAATCTAACTAACAAACGATTAGCAAACTAGCATCAGATTTTGCGTCAACATTGAAATACACTTTCTTTTTTCAATGATGTTTTGCTGGAAAGTGAGCATATTTCTAATTATGTAAGAAAATTTTCCAGAAGAAACCCACTCCTCTAATAAATCGTTCCTAAGAGCCACTATATATCATGCACTGAAATACAATAGAAATGAGATGAATAGAATGGAAATCATAAGATGCTCAGAGACTCTGGATTCTAGCTAGCAGAAGAAGGTGGATTTAAATACAAGATCATGTAACAGTTTTATTGAAGTGTATTATGGGGTTATTCTATCTACTTTAAAGTTTATGGAATAAAATGAGGGACTAGAGAAAATGATCTCATAAGTTTCTATGAATATTTTAAAACCATATTATATAAAACATCCTACTTCCATACAAACCTATAATATAAATCAAAAATAAAAAAAAACCTTAGAATTTCTTATCTAAAGAAAGAAATCTATAATAGTTTTCTGCAGTTACCAGAAAGGAGATAACACAATGCACATACTAACTGTCATATAAAATAAAACTCCGTAATACAAAAATCAGACATGTAGTTGATTGTGTTTTAAGGTTAACTGAGCGTTAAGAGTTTTTATTGCAAAGCCAGCAAGATGTTTCAGTGGTAAAGTGCTTGTCATGCAAGTCTGATAATCTGATTCAATCCCTGCACCCCATGAAAAGGTAGAAGGAAAGAACTGACTCCACAAAGTTGTCCTTAGCACTCAACACACAAGCAATGAAACACCCACACCCACATATTATGCACACACAAACACACATACACACACATACACATATACAGTAATAATAATAACAACCACCACAACAAATGAAATAAACTTAAAAAAGACTTTGCTGCAATGTCATATTCAAATTTAGATTTTGTTTTGGTGTAATCACATATATTGCACGGCTGCAAACCCTGTTATTATTCTTACTATAGATATAAGCATGTGGATATATACGGTAAGAATGGATCTAGAATGTGAGGCACCTATTCTAGCCAAGTTTTTAAATCAATGAAACAAAATCCAATAAAAATTCTTTAAATATGAGGGAATTTAGATTTCAGATAAACTCATTTAGCTCTTTTCAGGATGACTGATCACCTGCTTTTCTTGTCTTGTATTACAGGCAGTGATTTAGGCACGGACAAAGTTTTACAGTAGAGACTTGGTCTTTAGTAACCGTCAGTCCAAAAACATGATATTAGCTTGTCATTTCAATAGACAATGTTGTTAAACATGAGCTGGACACAACAGCACGCAGCTCAAAAACAAATGGGTTGCTGCTGCCTTTCGTCGGCATCTTATTTTCCTTAGCTGCTGATAGAGGTGGAGATACAAAGTGTCAGCAGCTGACTCACTGAATTCAGTGACAATCGCTTTCTCTTCAGTTAAGATCGAATCAACTGCTTCTCATTACTGCGGGATGTACTCATTAAGAAGAGCAAGAGCTCTTCTCTGTTAAGGAATGAAAGGACGGCAGATCCATTTGTGAGGCACCCTGGTGGACCTTCAAAGTTAACGTTTCAGATTTTTGTTTGCAAGTGGTCCCTTGTCGTATTTTATAGCAGCATTAAACTCTTCGATAGCAGTGTGAATAGTCTTTCTTTTCCTCTTTGACTCCTGCACTCTTCGTGCTTCCATTCCTTTTTTCTAAGAAATCTCGCTGGCTCTCTGTTAAAATAATTATTAGTGAGATTTATTAGAGCCTTTTTTTCAAAAAACAAACATGTTTGAAATACTTTCAAGAAAGTAACTGTATAATACTTTAGAAAAAAATAAAAAAGAATAGTTTTTCCTTGTGAATGAAAATGCCATTAAGAGCAACATATCACTTTGAATGAATTTGAATTTCTTTTCAGAGCTTCCTGCCAGCCTAGGGGAAAATGAGAAAATGTTATGTAGCTCTTACCAAAAAGGAAGAATTCTGATATCTGAGAAGAAAGAATATTCTACAAAATAAAGCTCTCACACAGAGACTGATGTCAAAATTATATAAAGATATACCTTACAAAAATGTACCCACTATGTAGTTTACATACAAGCCAATTATTTCATAATTATGTTCACTTAAATGAAGACAATTTATTAGTCATTTAATTATTATCTTAAACTCTAGCCATATTTAAAATATGATTCACTTATTTTCTTAAACTCTAGTCATGTTTTAAATACAATTCATTTAATTATTATCTAAAACTGTAGTCATATTTTAAATACAGTTATACATTAGGTTCTGCCCTGAAACATTCAAATCCATATGGCTTTTTGGAGATGATGGGTGTCTATAATAAATGCTCTTGTGTTGCCACATAATGAAAAGATGGAATACAAAGAAAATTATCACAAGTTTTATATTGACAATTGATGCCAATGAAAGCAGTTATTTTTTTCCTTCCACATTATGGAAAGGATCATATCTGTAACTTGTTGCTTATATTATCAGCCCTTCCACAAATATATAAGAGAAAAGTAAACATCAGATTTTAGAGTGGGTGAACACGGGCAATTACATGATAACCAATTCTGACTCTTAGTAGTGGGTCATGTCTGTGCACTGGGTATTTAGCACTCTACTATGTTCTATATAATTAAAAGTTAATATACTCTAGAGGTGCAGCACTTACATTAAAGCCTGGCACATCATAAACATAAAACATATGTTGAGGAATTTGTATGGAGACTCATAGATAAAAAGACAATGAGGAAAATTCAAAAATTGATAGAAGGTTTACTGGAATATTATTCCCAGCTGCACTGGAAATGTGATATAGGAAAGTGGATATTCGGCACTATTTTTCTGCCTGTAAAGGGAGGAAGGTGAGATACTTGCTACTGTCATCTAATGAGTAGACAGAAGAGGCTAAAAATCCTATAACATTCAGGAGAGCACCACAAAATGATAAGCCATTTTGCCCAAATACTACTATTTCCTACTTGGTAAATATTACTATATGAAATAAGTTCTAAATACAAGAAAGTCACTACAGGTGTTTAAAAGAGGAACAACGTAGCATATAGAGTTTCTGTTGTTTATATGATTATATCTCAATTATTATCTAACTGAATTTATGCTAATGACTTAGTATGCAGAAAAAATCACAAAGTTGACAGTCCATTTAATCAGACTAACAAAATCAGGACTGACTGGTAACTTATGATTTGTCATTAATTAAGATTATGATGTATTACTTGAGAAATAAATTTTAAGAAATATGCTTTAACATTCACAACTAGTGTAAGTGGTATGAAAGAGAAGAACATAATCAGGTATGTTTATAGAATTTATACCATAATTTGAAATGGTGCTCCAATGCAGTGAGTCAAGAAAACAGATTCTTGTTTACAGCAGTGATTATAATATGCCTGCAGTATGAAATTATACCAGTTTATGAAAGTAACAGTAGTAGGTTCTCTTCTTGTAATATGATCCCCTTAGTCATGGGTGGCTGGCCAGGTTCACAGTACCAGGCATGAATTCCCTCCTATCAAGCAGGTCGTAGTCCAATTAGAGAACTGTTAGATATAAATGAGATAAAAGTGCCACAGTTTCACTACGGGGGATATCTTGCCAGGCCATTCATTGTTGTGGTTCATGGGCTTTACAGCCAGATTGGACTATTGATTTTTCCCCCTTGGTAGAATACATAATACTTTTTAATATTATGAGAGCCCACCCTCAGGGAGGAGACTTTCAGGTCAGTTCCTATTTGAACCTTCCAACTCCTAGTGATTTATCTTCTAATCATATTAATTTGGAGACTTTTCTCTATACAAATTAACTATTATTTATTTCTTCTGTGATCAAGATTTGAAAGACACACCGATGGCTGTCTGCTCCTGACTTAAAAGCTAAGAAAAAAATGATTCTTCATTCTATAAGCAAGAAGGATAAGAATAAACAGGAAAAGAGACAATAAAGGTATGACTTGGGAAAGGGACTTGTAAGGATGAGGGAGTGGTAACAAGGGTAGGCTAGAGATTAGAGAGGGTGTGGGTGACAGTAATCACAATGCACTTTATGCATGCATGAAAATGTCAAAGAACAAATTCAATAAGTTAATAAAAATAAATAACGGTCATTGAAATTTTCAGGTAAGTAAAAGATATTCTACAAGGAAAGAGAGCACTTATACACTAACAATTCTAAAAACATTACACAGCAGCGTAATTTTAATAGAAATGAAAAATGAGCCAAAATTGAAAACCGTTAAAGTAACTTCAAATCTTAAATTTTACATTTTCTAGTAACTTTATTAAAATAAAATTTGAAGTGGACTTAAGTATCTGACTTCATATTTTTTACCCCAAATTTTATTTTAAAGTGTAATTGTTGTGATTATAACTCAGAAACAGAGTTGAACATTCCACATGTTCAACAAATATATATGGCTAAAGACCCATGAGATCAGAAGAGAGGCCTGAGTGTCTTGTTCTTATCCTTTCATCAGCTACCAACCCTTACTGAAACCTGTCTCTCAATGAAGTCTACATTGAGTTACACTTTAAGTATAAAATACACACTAGATTTTGAAGGCTCAATATAACCAAAACATTAGCATATCAATTCTATATCTATTGCATTTTGAAATACTCTTTGGTATATAAGAAAAATATTACAAGGGGATGGAGAGATGGCTTAGTGGTCAAGAGCACTGACTACTTTTGCAGAAGACCCAGGATTGATGCCCAGCACCCACATGGTGGCTAACAACCATCTGTAACTCCAATCCCAGAGATTCGATGCCTTCTTCTGACCTCCATGGGTACTTTATGACACAGGTGCAAGTGCATACATGTAGGCATTATACTCATATACATAAAATAAATAAAATATCAAAAAGGAAAATTAAATAATTTCGCTTATTTCTTTTTAGCTTATTGTTGAAGACTATTTTTAATCTTTTCTATAAAGTGACATGTGCCTCTTAGATTTGGGGCATAAACAACAAAATGGCTCCCAGGCAGGAAGGCAGGAAGGTGAGCTCATTAACAGCAAAATGGTTCCTGTCGGGAAGGAGAGCTTATAAACATCAAAATGGCTTCTGACAGTCATTTTGATGGAGAAGCTAGTTTTTCAATAATCTCTGACCTGCTTCTACTAGGCATGCTATTCTTACCTATAGCTAACATTTCAGTTTTAACTACTAATTAACAATTATGAAAGATTTTTTTTCTTTTATATTGAAAGTTTTGAAGACTTCATACTATATATTTTGATCAAATTTAAATCTCTTCTATCTGTACCCACTTACTATCACCTAAATTTCCTGTGCTCATATATATCTAATATATATCTAATATAATATATATTGACATAGCATATATTAAGTCTTATAGTGGCAGATTTTGTATCCTCAAATACCTTTCAATGTCAATTCATTCACTGGAGCCTGGTCAACCTACCAAGTCTCTCACACTTAAATGAGACTGAATCTCCCCAGAAGAGCCATCCATTGCTAATAGTTCCTCAGGGAAGGTTGGGAATTTATACCCTTTCTCCACATCTCTCCTCAGATTTTGTCTGGCTTGAGCTTACCTGGTAGGTGTGCATGCTATGACTACTGCTGTGAGTTCATATGAGTAACTTCCTAGCTGTGTGGAAAACTCTAATTCATTATGGTTATCCACCATGTCTACCTCTTACAATCTTTCTGCCTCCTCTTCTACAGTGATCCCAGAGGGTAGGGAGGCAGAAGTTTGGTATTTGTGTCCTCTTCAGACTTCAGTCTGAAGTCTCTTGTTCTCTACACCTTGACCAGTTGTGGTTCTCCATGTTAATCACTATCTGCTGTGTAAGTGTGCTCTTCTGAAATTTGAGAGATGCTTACTCTATAGGTATAGCAATAAGTCATTAGCAATCAGCTTAATGTTATATCTATTTCTCAGAATAATTGTATTAGTGTCTCTTCTATGGCCTGTGACCTGTCTAGCCTCAGATTCCTAGGCCTGATATCAGTGTCAGGTATGGGCTCCATCCTATGAACAAGAACTTAGATTCAATTGGAAAGTAATTTGTTACTCCTATAATATTTATGCCATTATTGCACCAATGGGCATACTTTGCCAGGTCAGTTGTTGAAGGTGGCAGGATTCACAGCTGGTAAGGTACTTACTGAATATTCTTTCCATGCAGCATGCATAGCATCTTCCAGCACTATGATATCTAGCTAATACAGATGAGACTTTGAAGTCTTGAAGGCTTGGTTTATCCTCATTTGTTCTACCACTCAGGTATGTAGTGTCTTCAGGAATAGGGTCTTACTATGAAGTTCTGTTGGGTAACCAAGAGCAGGGATGATGGCCTGTATTCTCCATGGGTATATGGGACCTCTGATCATTAGCTTCAAAAGTGGGCACTCATTCCTGACATTGGACTTTTACTTTGTTAGCCTACCATGTCTAGTAGGGGAAATGTTCCCCTGTTATAAAGTAACTTTTAAAAATCTTTTTTATAATATCTGTGTATATACTTTAAGCAGTTTCTATAGTGATAGGTTCCCATATGGCTTTTTCTAAAAGCCTTTAGTACTAGCTATTCCTCCACACACTCCCTCTTCCACGGCGCCCTCCCATTCCCCACCACGTTTGACCCTTCCTACTCTATTACATTTCCTTTCCCCCTTTACATCACTGCATTCAACTCTCCCTTCCAAGGAAGCCTCCCATCACCCATGGCCATTTATTAGTTTCTTGACGCCTCTGGATTTTCAAATTGAAACATGCATATAACAATTCAATGTTTATTTTTACCCACATAATTTGAAATGAATTAGTGAAAATGGATATGCTTTTTACACTTCTGTCCCTGTAATGAGCAACGTGCTTTGTAGGAGGTCACTTTCACTCTTCATTTCCCTTTTTCTTGATATATGTCAGAGTTTTAATGAATTTGCAAATCTCTCTACACCATCTACACATTAATTGAATAACAGAAGCTGAAATAGGTTTTGATAAAAAACATTCTAATTCTCTTTTCAGTTTCGAATGTGCAACCAATAGAGTTAGATTCTTTCAAAAGTTTTACTTCTAAAATAAAATTTGTCATTAAAATTGAATTCTTAAAGTCCTTGTAAAATTGGAAGTGAAGAACAAAGCCCTTGTACAAGGTATGGTTGCCATACTATATTGATATTTTATCTTCAGTTTTATGATTTTTTTTCCATTAGACTTCACAATTTTTAATTTATGACTACTTTGAATACCAAGCAACAAATCTCTGACATATTGGCAAAGATTTTCTTGCCTTTTCACTCCAAGCATCTTCAAAAACCCACCTGTAGCAGTCCTAACAGGTGTAAAAACTCTCTCTTTAATGACAGTACAGCAGATTGTACTGCCAGGTTGTACAACAGGGTGCTTTCTGAGTTCTCCAAAGACTGAGTTTCCTTCAGTGACTACTCTTCGTTCTCCTGGGCCCTATTTTCAAGTGACCATTTGTCCCTCTCTTCATACACTTCCTGAAGGATCCCTAACAATTCCAAACTGACAACTACAACATAAACTTCACCTGAGTAATTTCTGGAGCTGCTGTACTTTACCAATTCTCCAAAGATCAGAGTATAAAAATAAGGAAATCTATTTACCTAATGCATAATTTGGCATATGGTCAAAGTTTTGTACACTGTCTTTCTGCAAACTCATAGATCGTTGTTATATATTATTTTCAGCCACTTCTTCCATTTTAAGAATTAAGAGGTTGACAAAGGTCTGCTAAATTTATTAGAGTGTTTTCCATACAGTGACTTTCATCAAGGTATGTCCAAGATCAAGAAGTGTTAATGAGGGCTAGGGAGGAGACTTAATGGATAAAGTGCTTTCCACTCAGTTGTGAGGACCCAAGTTTCAGTCAAGCAAGATTATATAAAACCATATGTGGTAGTGTTCATGTTTACTCCCAGCAGCCTAAGGTGAGATGTGAGGAAGAAACAGGAGAATTCCCAGAAACTTGTAAGCAAGTGAGCCTGAGTACGTAGTAGTGAGTGAGACCCCATCTCTGACAAAATGGAAAATGAAGATTGAAACCCAAAGTTGTCTTCTGTCCTCTGACATGTGCTACAGTACATATGTGCCCACAAACACATGCACTCTACAGCCACATATATGTACACATGATGAAATCAATAAGAATTGGATAAGCAAAATTTTAGAAAAAAGCAGTAATGGCTCCATTCAATGAATTTTCTAAGTCTTCAGCATTGTTCCAAAATATGCTGCTCTCTGTCCTTACAATGAGTCTAAGTTCTCTATTTGGTGGGGTGCTTACTTATACATGATCTTTTTCTTTTTCAAAACAATAATAATATCCAATTCCTTATACTCACTTTCTACTTCACACAGCTTTATCAAAGAGTGGGGATCTTCTCTGTAATCTCTCACCTCTTTGGGCCTTGACACAAATTGTTTCTTCTTCCAAATAAAATTCCCCCCTTCCCCCCAAATCTATCATCTGATTAACTCCTCTTACACTTCACATTTATATTCAGTTATTTCCTTAGGTGATATTCTGCAAGATGAAAGCATAATACTTTCTCTCTCACAGAACTGAATGCAATGCAAGCAATTATATTCTCATTATTAAAGTCATTAGCCTGGAGTAGATGTAAGTTGCTCAGTTGCTCGAGCTTTTCAGAATCTTTCAGATGTCCACTTCCTTCCTTTTGTTTTGTACTGAATGTCATTGCAAAAAGGCATGCTATTTAAATGACCCCTTTACTAGTGCACATTACTCATTTCTGTTATTATGCATTAATCATCTTAATGGTAATTTACCATTTAAAATACTACTATCTATGAGCAATATTATTTGTTTACTTTTCACTTTAACTTTTAACTACATTTAGCGCAGAATATATAGTAAATATTAAAGCTGTTTGATATGTAAAATGATTAATGTCTTCTATTTCTGGTGGTACACACTTACATTCCCAGCACTTGAGAGGCTGAGGCAAGAGGTTCTGATTTTGACACCAAGCTGGTCTACATAGTAAGACCTTATCTCAAAAACAGACAAACAAAGCAATAAATAAAACAGCTCTTCTCTCCCACAAAATGGGGTTACGGCAGAAACAAAATTATCCATAAATCAAAAAATATACTCTCACCAAACACTAAATTTGCTGTCACCTTAGTCTTGGACTTCCTTGTTTGTTTGTTTGTTTGTTTGTTAGTAGCCTGCTGAGACTGACAGCGTTGCTTTGTGTTTCTTTTTCTACTTAAGGTAGCAAAGATAATCTTCAGTTTGTTCTTTGAAAAAGTTTAAATTTCTAATTATAATTTTAACTTCTGCTTCTAGAAATGTTAATTCCTTTCACAGTTGTGAGGTAAATATCAGATTGTCTTTATTTTTACAGAACCACTTGTTACGTTTTCCTTCCCCAGTTATTGAATTCTTTTGATGCTGTTGTTGAATCTCAATATTGCTTACATGTGGATATGTCTACTTCTGGATACATCCTCTTCAGTTCTTGTCCATCCTCATATTTGCACAAGAATCTCTTGACACTGAAGCTTTTGTAGTGAGTTCAAATTAGGCAGTTTTCATCAGTATTACTGCTTTTGGATAAAACATTTGGATATTATGATTATGCTGTATTTCCAACGTGTGTGTGTGTGTGTGTGTGTGTGTGTGTGTGTGTGTGTGTGTTTTAATTAAGTAGATAATTTCCACTAAGCCTTTCTGGAATTTTAACTGAAATTATTATTCTCACTATATGTTTGGGGAAGACTGACATCGTATGTCTTCTAGTACAGTGGAACAGAAGATCACTTGTACAAGTCTTCTGAAAATATTTCAGAAATGTTCTACTTTTCTTTCTGTTGAAGTCCTTTACTTTGATATGTTTCTCCTATGAGCTGTATGTTTTTAAATGGTGGCATCTGTAATTCCAGCAGTACAGACGCTGAGGCAGGAGCACTGCTGCAAGTTCAAGGTCAACCCAAACTACATAGTGAGTTCCAAATCAACCTGTCTGCAAAGCAAAAGCCTGTCCCCCACGACTTTGGGTTTCAATCCTCATAGCCCACTTTTTTAAAGCATCCTGTAAATTTATTATTTTGGAAATTCAATTTTCCATTGTCCCTGTTGGTACATGTAAATATAATCAATTTTATTTATTGACTACTTTATCTGTTAGGTTTCCAACTTCAGTATACTATTTGCTGATCATTTATACATGAAATACAAAAATGATACAGTCTTTATGCATTCTGTTTTCTTCTATTTGTCTTCTCGCACTGGGTTAATGAATTAAAGAGGAAAACACAGAATATTTCATTGGTAGATGGATAATAATCATAGGTCGATCATACAGGTCTTTTATTAGATTGAGTTTGTTTTTGTTTTCTCTCCTTTATGTGCTGGGAAGGTTGCTTCCTTTGAAATCTGAATGGATTTTTAACTTTAATCAAATTATCAAAACACACTTGGCTATGCCATGAAGTACTTATGTATCTGCCCCTTTGTTCTACAAATTCCAGAATGCCAAGAATTCATAATTTTAATCCACTCATACAAAAAGCATATAAATCCAAACAGGGAAATTTCAGCCTGAACTCTTTAAATGTTTGACAGGAAAGACAAATAAAGCCTTAATTACAGAAAACAATTAAGTTATGTCTAAATACGCAGGATTTAAGTCCATCTCTAAGAAATACACAATTTAGATTTGACAGTAAAATTGCAATTGGAATCTATTAAAGATGTATAAAAATTAAATACAATACCACACCCTTTACTAGACCTTAATCCAGAGGATTAATTAAACTGATATGATAACTACAAATATGGAACTTGAATCAACAAATGCTGTAAAATTGATCTAAACTTTATTAATTTAAATTTGTACTGCAACAATGAAGAAAAATATCTTTCTTCCTGGGGAATCATACTAAAGAATGTTTTGGTAAAGAGCACTAATGTCACCAACTTATAGATATAAAGCATATAACATATAAAAATACCGCAAATTTCATGTATGTGTAAATATAATGAGAAAATAAAGTTAAATAGAAACAAATGTTGAACTTTGGTGTATTTACAAGTTATTGTACTGTTTCTGCAGTTTTAAATGAGACTGCAAATAATTTTATTTTGTGAGAGTTGAGATTATGAAAATTTGATATATGATATAAATATATTTGGTAATCAAGGAAAGTAATTTAATAGACAACTGAAGTTATTTATGAATGATGAGGTGATATTGCTTGATGTCCACTGCTGGATAAAATATACCCCCGAATAGATTCATTAAGAATGATACAGGGTCCACTGGAAAAAAAAAGACTAAACTTAAAATATGTTCATATAATAAAACTTAGAAATATATAAGTGGTTTGGATTTTGACAAAATTTCTGAAAAGGATCAAACAACTTCCTCTACCAAATTTTGCTAGCACCAGTTAGGCTTTAAAGTTTTGTTATTTTTATTCCCAATGCTTATGAAGATAGACATTAATCAATGAGGCAATTATTAATTCCAGAAAAAAATTAAGTTTTATCTAAATGGGCAGTATATGGGTCCATGTCTAAGCAATATACAATTTAGACTGGACAATGAAATTATATTTTGCTTCCATTATACACAGAAGCTCAATTTTATTATGTTTTCAATTGCCTGTGCGCACCATTACCCTGCGGGCTAGAATGCTAGCCCATGAATTTCAAAGCAGTGTATGGGATTTTGCCATACAACTCCCACTGAAAAAAACCCTTGCTTTGTGCAATGAAACTGTAGGGTTCATAGACTCTGGAAATGGAAATGTCTCATTAGGTCATCTTGCCCATTATTTTGAAAAAGTATTACACCATATATGGTCTCTATTCCCAAATGGTTTACCCAGTTAGACTTTTAACAACTCTACCAATATAACTTTCTCTGCTGACTTCTGAAAACCGTTTTACAATGCCCTACGGATTCTTTTATAGTGCATGTATATTTCCACAGAGAACTTAAAATAAAGGGTGAAGTACACTGTTCTTGTATTTCCATCTAAACTGAATCTGTCCATTGATTTCTTCAATGAATTTTCTTCCTTTTAGTCTCACAAAGCTTTGCTTCAGATTTAGACCACAAGCAAAAACAATATAATACTGCTGGACAGATGGTTTTTATTTTTCTCTCTTTTTCTGCTTCTCCCTCTCTTTTTCCCCTCTTTAGTGATATAGTTCATCTGGTGAACTAATATGTGCTACAGATACCATGTTTGTATGTGCTTCAGCCATTGGGGTCTCATCAGTTTCTGGTAAAAAAATAATGCAATAACCATATTGTTCCTAAAGTAGAAATGTCACTACAAAATATATTTAAATTTTAAAGTAGAAATGTCACTGCAAAATATATTTAAATTTTAAAAGTCACATGCTAAGTCATGAAACAAACCTTGTTAAAAATGAATGCATTACAAATAAGCATTTATGGAGCATGAAAGACAAAGACATTAGGGGGACTTTGGGCATATATTTATTTTTATGAAAAGCATTACTTACATAAAACTGCCAGCCAGGCCAGGCCTGGGGATACAGGCCTGTTATCCTTACAATTCAAATCCTTACAACCTTGGTTCCCTTGTAATACATACATACACCAACACATAGACACACAGACACACTCACACACACAAAATAATAGGGTCAAATATTATTTATTCCAGTGCTAATTTACATTCCTAAAGAAGGACACCTGAGAAACTTACCTTCTTATTTAGGTCCTGCCTTCAGAGGCTTGGTTCATATGTTTTTGAAATCAGGATAATGATAGTCACAGAGGGTTAGAAAATAGCTATGAAGGACAGATAAACATATTTGTAAATTAAGCAATAACCGAATCTCTGCATTTGTATAATCTTTTCATGTTAATGAAATGTAAGTATAATATTGTGATTATGACTAGAAAATAGCCTTTCCTCCCATTAGAACTCAAAAGTGATTTTTAAAAAGTAATTTTAATCACCATGAAAGATTTATTTTAAGATATGTTAATAACATTTTGATAAAATAATTATATTAAGTTCTATGAACTTTTCAAATTTTTACTTTATTTACAAGTGATATTTCTGTAAATTAAAAAAATCAAAATCAAAAATAGTTTAGATGATATACTGTAACCATAATTAAAATCATATATAACTTGAGAAAAGAAATAACAGTCAAAATTCATAATGTGTGCAACTACAAAATGAGAATAAAACTCTGTACTTGATTCCTAGGTAGAAAATAAAGTTGGAAACCTGATGAGAGTTTGTTAAACATGCTTTTAACTGATAAATGTATAACTATACTTATAAGCAAGAAGTAGAATTCAGAGCTGGAGAGATGTTTCAGCAATTCAGAGCATTGACCGCTCTTACAGAGAACCCAGGTTCAGATACCAGCATGTACATGGCAGCTAACAAGTATCTAACTTCAGTTCCATTAGACTCAATACCTCTTCTGACCTCTGCCTACACTGCATGATCCGGGTGCATTTACATACACGTAGGCAATATACTCATACAAATAAAAGTAATAAATTAAAAATAAGGAGAATCCTAATAATGAAAGAATTCTATTAATAAAAACTTGATATATCTAAAAGCACAAAGTGGAAAGAAGCACCATAGTCACCATTAATTATGTCTGAAGAATCCTGCAACCGATAGACCATTATCAAGAATCATCAATATTGTTGGGCATGGTGGCACATGCCTTTAATCCCAGCACTTGGGAGGTAGAGGCAGGAAGGTCTTGGGAGATCAAGGCCAGCCTGGTCTGTAGCAAGTTCCAGGGAGATCCTGTCTCAAAGGGACCAAAAAAAATCATCAATATATGAGGAATACCAAGACACTAACATAGAACTAGAAAATACGATTTATACCTCATGCATCTGAAGAAAGAGACTTGAAAGACTAAACAGTAACATGACTGTATGGTAATGTGTTTATACTTGCATAGTATAAAAGATAAAGAATGGACTATACTCATGATAAAAATAATGTTACAAAGCTAAATATCTTAAATAATTATCGAAATAAAATAATCTTTAGGTGTTTATATTTCAGAATGGGTATGTAAAGATTTCATTCCTTTTAATTCTGCCTTAAAATTTCTACATGAATATCACATTAGTACAATAGAAGTCCAGTTGAGAAACAAGAAAATTCAAGCTGAAAAACATTATTTCAGTGTTTAGTAACTGAGAAATTTATACAAGGGAGTATAACTATTGACAAACTGAGAAACTGAGTGGACTTCCATCAACAGAAAGACAGAGCCTGAAGTTTCCTTGGAACACATAAACCTTCTCCTTGCCTCCTACTTTCAGTTCTTCCCTATCAAACCAGAATAAAGAGGCCTGGGAGACTTGTGTTGCCATCCCCTAGGTCAGTTTTCTGGTACACAGGAGCAAGAGAATACCGGGATTGACAAGATGGTCACAAAATGACCAATTCTGATTGACTTTCATTTTCTTGTTGCTTTTATGATATTAAATTTTGGTCTTCTGGAGGATTTCATCTTTTCTTTGGATCCAGAGAAGGGTTTTATCTTTCACAAGCAAATAGTATTTTTTTTTTCTGATCACTGTCCTATTAAGTCATTTAGGACAAGATCCCTTTTAATACTCTGGCGAGCACATGTATGCTTCTGTCATGTTAGAAGAGAAACCAGAGGTCAAATAACTCATCTTAGGTTTCACAGTGAGATTCCTAGAGTCTATACTTTTTACTCCAATGTTGTGTGAGCCTTGTGGAATGCCTTTCTGTGAAAAAAATGTGTGTGTGTGTGTTTGTGCTTACAATTTCTACATTTGCGTTGTAAGATCAGGTAATGTACATATGAAAGTTTGATGAATAGAAGTAAATTCCTCCCCCAATAATTTTTTTCACTTCCATTCTTGGTGCCAACACGTAAAAGGAAAATCATGCCAATCTTATGTGTCTAAATGATGTAAATATTAATTGACTGTATGAGTTATATTTAATGAACTGAAATTTTTGGTCAATAGTAATTTTTTACCTGAGAATATTTTTTGGCTACTTATCTTTTCATAGCAATTCTGAAATTAATGCAGTGGTTTTGAAATTAATGTGGTAATGGTCTCTTCAGTGATTTGTCACTGTATTCTTCTTTTTATTTCTGATATTTTTTGACAGAGGAAAAGCTAAGTTTTTTATGAAATTAAATGTTATTATGTTCCATCGTACTTTATATATTTGTGGATATGCGTTACTATGACAGCTTTTATTGTGTGTAGCTGATTATCATTTGCTATTGATTATGCTAATTACGCAGCCATTCTATTCACTGAATTATTCTATTGCTTCTTATATGTTCTTCAACATGATTTTTCAGATTGATAAGTATAAGTCTTATCATCAAGAAATTAGAATTGCTCTTCTCCATTCCCCAAGATTCACACATTGTTCTACAAATTAATTTTAGGGTATAGTCATTTTGAAAGCATGGTAAGCTGTATTAAAAAATAAGTTATGCTTTTTGATCCTTATTGTATGAGGAATTCCTAGGTCGCACCACTTTCAACAATGCTGGCCTTTATTTAAGATACACTTTAAAACATATTTTTATTGAATTTTCGTGGATTTCGTACACTACATCTTACTCATGCTTGGTCTCTCCTTCCCTATCTTCGCCCCACATAGGCTGCCCACCAGACTTTATGCATTTTGTCATATATGTTAAGTTTGTGTACACAGATGTCCCTCCATATGAGTTCACCTACTGGAAGCTGTTCCGCCTGTCTAGCATCACTCCCTTCAAGATCAACTCTCCCTCACCCAGAAGAGGTCAACTGCCAATAGTTCCTCACCAAAGTTGTGGCCTCCTGCTCTTTTCCCCAGGTCTAAGCTGGTTTTTGTCTGATCGAGTTTGCATGGACCTTGTGCACTCTGTCACCATTGTTGTAAGCTAATAGCAGCAAGGTTTCAGGAGCCTGTGAGACTTTATTTCCTTATGGGCACGAATCTCCTCCCCTTGTTCTTACCAGACACACTTTTATATTAAATCTAAGGATTCATTTAGACGTAATATGAAAATGTATCACTTTCTTTTAAGAAAGAATTTTAATATGAATAGGCACTATTGTTTCTCAAATATTTTGTTGAAATTTGTAAAGATGCTTATATTTTTATTCATTAATATTATAAAGTATTCATTTCTGCAATATTTAAGAGCTACTTATCTTTTAATACTCCATTTTGCATATTTCTTCATTTTTCCATGTGAAAATCTCTCACTTTCTTCTGGAACACTCAGTTCAGCTTTTACTGTATCTGTCTATAATGTTATTTTTGTAAAATGTAATTATTGTCTTTCAGGAATTTCATGTACATTTGTTTGTGACATCGATCATTTTACATGCTCACTGATCTGACTACTTGTCTGTAAGGCAGCACGTTTATAACAGTAATTCTGTCCTGATTTCATCTTTCCCTAATATTTAATAAGTCTCTGATACCCACTAAACCATCAGAAAGCACTTTTGCCATTATTTTGTAAACATAGAACTAATTAAATAAATGAGAGTTTGAATAATACAGTATAGTGCAAGACCATAATAATAATAATAATAATAATAATACGTAATAATACTATAATAATACAGACAGTGCAAGACCATATTGAAAGCTTACATTGATCCTGAATAGATATTTGAAATTTATTGGTAGATAATCAAGAGCTAATGAAATGTTAATCAGATTAGTTTCATGAATATATGTTTGCTTTGATTATCACTTTTGTAGTCACTTTTAACCAACTTATAAAATCTTTCATTTCTTGATTTAAATATTCTTAGGACATTAAGCATTATCGACATATAGATCTACATATAACAGTGTATATTACATATTGAACATATATATCAAAAAAGCTGGGCAAATCCTAGTTTATCATAGAGGTAAGAGACAACAATAGAAAGACTTGGGAAGTCAACAGGATTTTATGATAATAATAGCAATAAACCACAAGGATTTAATGCTTTCTTTAACATGGTAAAAGCATGACAGGTTGTTATAATAGAATATCTGTGTAAACAATTGATTAAATATAGTATTAGTCCTGATTACAGAGAAAATAGAATAAAAGTTACGCAGGCTTTTACTATTTGCTAGTGGCAGAGCGAGAAATTAAACCCAGACACGTCTGACTCTAAAGTCAATTTTTTTCTCATTACACAAGCTAGCTGCTTTTTTGCATAATAACTTACTTCCCATATTTGTTATTAAAATCACATCATAGAGCAAAATGGCATGTTTCCTTTTAGACATAGACAATTTATATTTCGTTAAATGAATAATTTTTACATTATTCATAAAAGTTATTTTTGACACTATAATGTAATTTTGTGAGGTTATAAATGAAGCAAATCTTTAGTTTAAGTCATTGTATTGCACAAATGTCATTTCCCAACTATGATTAGTCTATTAATATCTCAATTTTGATATGCAATAATGCAGTCTTCAATCAACAAGTAAACTCTGAAGAAAGGGTTAGGTAGAGTCAGTTCCAGAAGCCATTCCTCCTTCCTTACTGACACTTTGCTGCCTAAGGTGATCCCTGTTCTTCTCACATGAAATGAGAGGCATTGTTTCCAGTGTCCAAGCTGTGGACCTAAAGAAAGTGTTTCAAATACATTGCACTTTTCCCTTAAGCAAATTTCCTGAAAATTTTAGGATAGTTCCTCTACTCAGATCCCCAGATAATTTCATTACAAACAAAAATGCTTTAGGAGACTATTTACAAATGAATATTCATAAATATTCTCAGTATTCATTTGACTGCAAATCAAAACAAAATTAGGTATATAGAATATATGGTTTCTAAGAAAATCTTAATGTAAGAGGTACTGATTTATTCTAATTTTCTAAATAGTATAGTGGTTTTTTGAATAACATTGCAGAAAATAAATTTATATGCCAAAGCTCACTATTTTAGCTTTCCTGTAAGTATTGCTATACCAACAGAATTACTGAGTTCTTTATAAATTCCATTTACAAAAACAACAGTATTTTGAGTTATAAGTTTCTAGTCAAACTACTCATCCAGTCATTAATATCATATTCTTCCTTTATGAAATGCTCAAAAGAAACATCTTTCAATCCTCTGGAAGTTTAAATAAAATTCATAAGTTCTTGCTTTGCTAAATTAATTAGCTAGTATCTATGAGGTCTGAAGAAGGTTACTGTGAGCATTTATCAAACACTCCCAATAGAAATCCATCTCTTAAAGGTGATAGAGACTTTGGGCAGATCCTTTTAAAATCAATGTTAGTTCTCTAATTTCTAAAGTGAATGGTTTTTAATTCTCTAATACAAAATAGCCTTTTATGGGTTCTAGATAGTGCCTTTCTAAGGCAGTGCTTATAATTATGCTTAAGCATCAATGAGAACAGAATGTCAGAGCATTAAGCTGTCAACATATTTATCGTTGCAACATTATTCATATTAGGACAATACACTTAAAGATCAAGGTAAAGTGAGTCTTTACATTTCTGCCAAAGCCTTCAGGAAATGCAACAGAAAATGTGTTATTTGTGCTTAGATTCACTCTGTGAAAAGCCCTCAGTGCTTTAGTATTCTGACCTGCAGAGGGACAAATCTTCCTACCAAATTCCCACCCACCCTCTTTTCTGTTTCTCACATCAACGCCACATGTTTCTCCTTATTGTTGAAATTCTAATCAAATTCAGCAAATTAGTCCTGAAGAATACAATGATAAAAAAAAGATTTCTCACTCAAAAAATTAGCAGGTGAGGGTAGTGGTAGTCTGAATGAGAACGTCTCCCATAAGCTTTAAGTATTTTGATATTTTATCGCCAGCTGGCCGCACTGTTTTGAGAGGCTTTAGGAGGTGGAGCCATGCCAGACTGAGCATGTCACTAGGGGCAGGCTTTGAGAGCTCCTAGGCCTTGAGGAATTTTCATTCACTCTCCGCTTCCTGTGCGTATTTGAAGAGGTGATCACTTGGCTTTCTGTTCTAGCCACCGCTCACTGCATGCCTCCCCACCACTGTGGACTCTGGCCCTCTAAACCATAAACCAAATCAACTCTCCCCTCTATAATTCACCTTGGTCATGGTGTCTTATAACAACAGAAAAGTAACTAACACAAGGGCAAAGAGATATTCCACAATTTGTTCATGCATTTTCTTGATCATTATTTAGTAATGAAACCAAACTACTGAAGTTCAAACACTTAACTTTTAAAAATAGCACTACATAGTGTGTACTTCTAGGTGTGCATTTTCATATAGTTTTGTTATGATTTTTTAATCAACTGACCAGTTTAATGTTTAGAGTAGTACATATGTGTGTATATGTATGTTTTTGTGTACATGTTTCTGTATGCATATAATTTTGTCATTTACAATTGCCTTTCTTTAAGAAGTAACATGATTAAATTGAAAGGCTTTTTCTAAGGGAATGAATGGAAAACATACGTTATAGGAACTGTGACAAATTTCACATTATCGTTGAAGTTTGGTAGTACAGTTTTATCAGTAAACAATATTCAAAAAATTATGGATGCATATAGAATTTCAAATCTATATTCTAAGATATAATTCCTCCTTTGTTTTGAGAATTATATATTTAGTTATTGGTCTTTCTATTTCCTTTTTTTTTAAGTTCTCCAAATGTGATTTTTTAAAGTATACTTTTATTGAGGATTTTATGCATTTCATATAAGAGAACTTATTCAAATTTAGACCCCCTCCCTCATCCACACCCTCCAAGGTCACCCCACATTTCATACATTCTGTCATCTATGTTAAGGCCAATAAAGGGCAAGCATTTGCACTCAGATGTCCATCGGTGCCAACAGTTCCTTGGCTAAGGTTGGAACCTGATCCCCATTTCCCCAGTTCTATGCTAAATTTTTGTCTGACTGGGTTAGTATGAGTCTGGTGCGTGCTCTCACCATTGTTACAAGTTCACATGAGCAAGTTTCCAGTGGCCTGAGAATCTTTGTTTCATTATGTTCATGCACACTAACCCTGGCTCTTACTATCTTTCCACCCCATTTGTTTCAATGGTCCCTGATTCATGGGTGGCTGAGTTTTAATATCAGAGTCCTATCCAGGGACACACTCTGCAGTCTCTTATTCTCTACTCTTTACAAGCTGTGGCCTCCTGTGTACATTGCCTTCTGTTTCATGAGGATGCTTCGCTGGTGAGAGTTTAGGAATGTTATCAGTATTTTCTCTAGCCTCTGTTTTACTATGTTCCACAAACCTGAACCTTAGGTATAGAGGTTCCAGTGTAGATATGTCACTTAGGACTCAGCATCTCTTAGACATATATTCTCTGTGTGTGACCAGTACGGAATTCTATAATCAGACATACCTGTTGCAAAAAGAAGCTTCTTTGTTGAGTGATATAAGGTATACCTGTCTGTAAATATAAGAATACATATTTAGAAGTTCAATTAAGGCTTGGGTGGAGGCAAATGGGAGTGTATGAGTAATAGAAAAATAATGGAACACCTCTTGGTCACTGGTAATGGGAGAGATTCACTATCAAGTTTTGGAGACTCAAGACCATCTGTGTAGTGAGAACCACAGCTGGATCTCAGGAGAAATGGGAGGTCCATTCCAGACAATGAGCCCTCCCCAAACCAGAATCTTCAAATAACAGAGCCCTCCCCTGCCCCCAGAGGCAAAGCCTCTGCCACACATAACCTAGGACCTCAGGGACTGGGGCTGTGAGGACTGTAGTCACTTAGAGAAAATCAAAACAGCTGCCCAACATCAGGAAGTCTACCATGTTCTGTTCTGTCTTATCATCAGCTTACTGCTAGAGGAATGTGGAATGATGGCTTACAGAAGGCGTACAAAGGTTCAGGTCCATGTGAGGGGACCACAGCTCCTGCTCATAAGAGGGGACCATAGTTCCAGGTTCACGAGAGGGGTTCAAAGTTCTAGGTTCCTAAATGGGGAACCATAGCTCCAGTTCACAAGAGAGGACCAAAATTCCAGGTTTGCAGGAGGAGGCCACAGCTCATGTGAGGGGACCACAACTCTGGCTCATGGGGGAGTACTGCAGCTCTAGGTTCATGGGAGGGAAACACTGTTCCAGCCCTTGGGGAGGGGCCATGACTATAGCTCACTGGAGGAGACCACTGCTCAAGTTACACAGAAAGGAACCACAGCTCCAGCACATATGAGAGAACTACTTGCTTCAGCCTCCCAGGAAGAGACCTCAAGTACAGTTTCATGGGATGGGAACAGTGCTCCAGGTTCACCGGAGGCAGCGACAGTCCAAGGCTCCCCGTGGGGGGCTGTAGCTCTGATTCATGCGAGACAGGCATGGCTCCAGCAAATGAGAAGGGAACCCTGCTCCAGCTTCATGTGAGATCATCATAGCTGTATATCCACAGGAGAGGAACACAGCTCCAGGTTCACAGGACGCAAACAAAATTCCAGGTTCACAGAGGGGAGTTCACTGTTTCTATCACACTGGTTCCTATTAGTTTCCTGTCTCTTTTGGTCTGTCTACATAATTATACTTGGATTCAAGATAGAGTACTCTGGCTTCCATACAGAAAAACAAAGGCAACAATTTACCTGTTGACTTGAATTTCTCACTCTAGGGACATGATATTGGAGAAAACCGCTTTTCACTTTCATTCAAGGAGACAGATTCCATGTTTTGTTGTTGTTGTTGTTGTTTCATGATCAATCTTTCAGTTGACCTTCACATCTTCCTTGTTGGCCAGGGGGAGCCAGTGATGAGACAGCTTACCTGGAGTGGCATTTTGCTGAGAGCAGCCTCCGCTGCTATGCTGGCTGTTTGGCCATTTTCTCTCTTTATTGCCAAATCTTTTCTTGCCTGGGCTCAGCTTGTCACCTGCATGATGATGGCCAACCAACCCTGGTTGTGTGGTGCAGTGGCTGCCCACAGGCCCAGCCCCTTGGAAGAGAGGCACACCAGGGCAAAGCTCAGCGGGGTGGTCACACTCTTATGTGGAGTTGCATTCTGCCAGACTCTCATTTTGCAAGAGGTTCCACCATTGCCATCTTGGTTCTTCAGCCCAACATGCCACCTGAGTGATGCTGGTGGTTGGCCAACCATGGTTGCACAATGAATGACCACTTGCAGGCTCAGCCACTAGCAAGAGAGGTACGCCAACGCATGGCAAGGTGGGTTTGTAATAACCCTGAACCCTGAGCCAGATGGCTAGGGTCCCAGCACTCAGACACATGGTGGGGCACAGGCATCATGTGTCTTATTTGTGCATATGTTTACATGTATGCATGTCTATGTATGTGTGCTTGAGTATAGGTTTATGTGCATGTGTGTAGGGTATATTTGTATGTTTGTATGTGTATGTATAGGTTTATGTGTATATGCATACATGTGTATTTGTGTGTATGTGCATGTTTATGCATATATGTATATGTGTTTATGTGTATCTTTGTGTATATGTATATATGTGTGTATATGTGTGTGCACGTGTGTGTAGACACCTTAAACATAATAGCAAAACCACATTTTACAAAGAATCATATTATTTTTGTAAAATAGTAACATTTCTCAAAATTCTTCCCTAGAGTATGGGCAAGTGGAAGATTTACTGCAGGAGAACTGAGGACAGCGGTGAAATTTCTATCTCAGACTCTTGTATTCAACCATATAGAATTTTAAGCAAGTAAATTTAAAATACCGTATCATAGTTTTTGCAAATATAAAATACGGAAGTTTATAGTCATCTGAGATGGCAAATGGGTTACTGTATTTTACTACTCAAGTCTAAAACATGAATATGGTTCCATAAAATATATGTTGAAAATTAATAAAGAGGCCATGTGACATCAGACTTTGAAGGTAAGAATGCAATTTTTTAAAACATCAACCAGAATTACAGGGCAGATCATCACTGAAACCTGGTTAAGCATTAACAACGCCTAACTACATGGCAGCTAAAATTCTCTCAAACACACATGTAAATGCAGTGTCTCCACAGCTGTGTTTCAGAGGCCACACACATGCACACACACATAACAGTGGGGGCACTTTTTAAGACTATTTTAACATACTGTGCATTTACACAGAATTCTCTGTTCTTCATATCTAGTAGACACTGGCTCTAAATCAGGACACAGAATTAAATTTATTTTATGAAAAATATCAGATGTGTCATGAGTAGATTCTACAGAATGCAATTACTTCAATGAAAAATTTAATTCTCTGGCTCTTAGGCCTGGAGGGCATTAAGGGGAGATTCTGAAGGGAGCACTGTGAATCCGTGTCTTACTCCATGAGTGGGCTGTGAGGTTCATCTACTCTTCTACCCAATCCTCTTAAAATTAGAGCTTATCTTTTCATAGGTTTCAAAGGATGGGGATTTATTGTTATTATGCATTTTGGCAGATTACTGACATGTGGTTCCCAGAGTGAAATTAATGAACATTCTCTGAAGTAAAGATGGACCTTGACTAGCAGTGGTGAGACAGCAAGACTAAACCATTTACTGTAGAGGGAAAACTTTCACACCCTGAACACCAAGTTGTTTTGCAGTTCAGTAGTTTCCATTATACAAGTATGTCACAGAACAGAAGCATGTTCCCTATCACCTTCTCCATCAGTATAATCAACTTTTGAAAGAACTGTCTCCCAAAAATCCTAAAGGGAGCTGATATAGTAAACAAATTACGTTCTGTTCATAAATATTATAAAACATAACCACGGGAATATAAGTAAATAGAGATCCTTATCTCTGTAGGGAACTCAAAAAGAACTTTTCAAGAAAATAAACTTAAGTGTAATACTTTAGTGTCTTCAAAGTTAGATGTAAGAATATTCCTGTTTGAAGAAACTATAATCCATGAAATGTGACTGAATTTAAAATAAATTGAGACTAATCCCTAGATTTGTCTATTTTGCTAACCCTAAAGTTAGGGAAATATATTTCTTTAGGGAAATATAAAAATGCTTCAAGTTCTTATGAAGCCCTATCTTTAATACTTTAAAGAGTTGCACATATTTTAAAATGTAACACAGCTTGAAACAAGTATCAACACAAAATATATATTATTAAGAGATCTAGGTAGAAAAGTGAATTTTTATCTTCTGTTTTGCTGTTAGAAATAATATAATGTTAGCCAGATTTCATCCTTGTGGTGTTAAATTAAGGAAATTCCAAATAAAAAAAAATAAATGGCTGTTATTTTCAGAGTATCCTGGGTGCTTTCTAGTTAAATTTTTCAATTTGCATTTTTTCACAAGTATATATTTGGCATAATGAGATATCAAAATTATTTTGATTAGGTGAAATAATCGCATACTACAGCGAGGGTACATGCTAGAAATAAAGCGTCCGTAATTGTGAGTTAATTTAATTTTTGTGATTATTTAAACGCTTGAATTGGAAATTATTTTTATAGAAATACACATGGCAGAGTGCACATTTAAGCCACCAAGACCAAATGGAAGAAATAACACAATCATTGTGAAACTGCATACAATATGAAAGCAGAGTGGGACAAGGTTAGGGGTTCCCTTCACTGTGTGTGTATGTATTTGTGAAGAATACTACATGCAACATCCATTCTCTTAAAGAATTTTCAAGTGTGGTATATAACATTATTAATTATAGAAACAACATTTCATAAAACTTATTTTTTAGAACTGAGATTTTATACCCATCAAAACAATTCCCAACTCCCATTCATTCTTCATTCCAGTATCAGACATGTACAGTCTACACAAGTAAATTTCAAATACACCTCTTGTTTTGGAGTATATATAACAACTACTTTTCTCCTATGATGTAAACGACATTTAAGGGACAATAGAACCTATGTGTCATCTTTAGTCCTTGAATTTGGAGACCCATCTATGAAACGATGGGAAATTCATACTCCTTTGCAGCACCAAAGGAATATCCCCTCTGATAAGGAGATAAGGAGCTTACTTTCTGTACAACTCTAATAGAAATGAGTATGCTTCTGTCTAGTGTGGTCCATCTGTATATGTTGTCTCACAAGCAGAGAGACCCTTGCTTTATGCTGGACAGTCTGGATGTAATACCTTAAGATATGGGGAAAATCCATGTTATGTCAAATTATAAAAAGTTGAGTTATAGGTTTATCATGAAATAGTAAGTCTGGACTGCCAATACCAAAGACCTTTAATGAAAATAGTCTTTTATGTTATCGGAACAGCTTTTCCCTAGCTGTTGCCATGTGTGTCTGTGGCTTTAATAGGGAAAGGCAAAGTTATAGAGATAATAAAAGGAACGATGTTTACCACAGCAGGGAATGAATGGATTTTAAGGAAGTGAAATACATAATGATCCATACATGCCAATACATATTTTTTACCAATCCTTAAAATTCCAATATTAAAAATTAGCCCCAGTTTACACCATAAACTTTGGGGAACAATAATGCTGAAAGGTAGGGTCATTAACTATATAACAAAGTTACCACTCTGGTGCACAGCATTGGTAGTTTAAGAGAGTGTGCATGTGTAGACTCCTGGAAAAAAAAAAACAGAAACTCTTAACTTTCCATTTGATTTTTATGTTTCTCTAAAACATAAAAATCGATTAAAAACTAAAAATATTCTAAGAATATTTTGTATCTGAAGCATCCAGGGAAGTATTGTACATCAATCTAATGCCAAGGATTATGTATTAATCTTAAGTTTAGACTAGCTCTGCTGCACACCTGTAGCCCTCTTTCGAAGATATCCTTTAGTCCCTACATCTTCAATTTTCTGGAGTCTCTTCACAGGGGCTCCTAATCTGCCACACATGCACACATGTCTGTCCTCAGATGTTCTCCCTGATACCCTCAATCTTGCATATTTCATGCCTTTAACCATTACCTCCTGGACGACGCTGCAAAGTTCTTCTCTCAGCTGGAGATGTAATCCTGCCCCCTGGAATCACAGCTGCATCATCTTCGGTGTCTTGACTCTGAGGAAGTACCTCCCTGCTGTCCCAGGGCAGAGTGCCAGGCTTCTCTTTAATGGCACTAATCTCTTTAGCAGTTACAGCTATTTTGCTGTCTGCCTGCTCTCCAACATTTTAAGTTTTCTTACATACCTCTACCAAATTAATCTACTCCTGCCTTAGTTTTATTCTTATAGACATACATGAAAATGCCACTTTGAGGCTTACCTCCCAGTTGATTCTAGATTGTGTCAAATTGGCAATTAAAACCAACCATAAAGATAAATGAAAATTAAATCCCAAGGTTTGTGTGTCCTATTATTAGAACTATGAAAATAGATCTAGTCGCAATGAGCATGGGATATTTAAATCATTTAAGTGAGTGGAGTATGCCAATCATTTTATTGCTTTAAATTTTTGTAATTGTTGAAATATGTCATATAAATGTATTTCTAGAGGAAAATCAAGTTCTCTTACGACTCATTCAACCGAGACCACACAGTAAGAAATATTTTCGATACTTATATGGATCAATACAAAAATACAATACATGTATTTTGGAGCACCCTACTCACAATTCAATAAATATTAAATATAATGATTATGTGCTTCAAACTCTGGAGGCTGCTGTGGACACAACTGTGAACAAGACATGATATAATTTCCACTTTCATGCTGTGTACTTAACTGAGGAAGTGTAAACATAGTGACAAGGCAAATGATAAAAGTATTAAACATACTCTAACTAAATTAACTCTAACTCTAATTAAACATACTTCCTTTGATGTTCGCAAAGTTCACCAACAGAACAAATATTGGGTAGTTCTGATTCAGCTTGGAAATGTGAGGGAGAACGTCTCCAAAGAAGTGGCGTGAGCAGGAGAGTCATGAGGTAAACGACATTCAACAGACGCATCTGGGATGTGGGTGGGGGGACACGCTTTAATCTTCAACATGTGGTAAGGTGAATGAAAATGACAGTGGCATGCTGAAGAACCACTGAGTCTGTGTGAATGGAATGGAATGAAGATTCACAGATGAGGCCGAACAGACAGGAAGGGGTAGAGAGAGTCAGCTGGACGTGGGTTGGAGAGACTTCAAAGCCACCTGCAGTCTGCCACCGCTTTGCGTTCTGTCTTCTTTACAGCCATGCTTCATGTACGCTGCCCTCCCCCATTTTCCTGAACAATCTATACTCTCAGGTAGCTAGCGTTCCCTGTCCTTAACATATCTTTTTTCCTGTTTGTTCAATATTCACTGCTTTAAGCTTTGTGTCTTCCGTGCGTGTCCTTCTGTTTTCTAGTTAGTTATTTCAGTGTCTGGCACAATGCCTAGGCATAGTAAGTCTGCAGTAACATTTTGATGAATTAATGCAAATGTGTATATTCTCCAAAAGGTTTTCTTTGTTTTCCCCTCTACCTACAAGTGCTAAGATAAATTTCCATGTAGGCCTTCAACTCACCTAGAACTTAAGAATTCAATTATACTCCTCCTTATCCACTTTTTCTGTCTCTATATTCTCAGATGTTATAAAATTTCACCACTGTTCTTCAAATTAAGCGTAACGACTATAGCAACTTCACCTCTGAATCCTGTCATCTTATATAAATTTATAAGCTTAACTTCATTTCACGTGTCTACCACTCTATTTCACAGATGGCAATATTTACTCAAATTGTATACTTCCTCTCTAAATACATTTCTCCAGTTAGCCCTACGGTTCAGTTACAATGACCATCTTTTTAATTTTGTTCTGTTTCTCCCATGTTTAAATATTATCTTATTGTTTAAGTTTGTGTGTGTGTGTCTACTTGTAGTTTTGTGCATTCGAGTGCAGGTACCACAGAGCTCAGAAGAAGGCATTAGATTCTCTGGATCCTAAAATAGGTAGATGTGAATTGCCTGATGTGGGTGCTGGGAAATGAACTAGGTTCCTCTTCAAGTACAGTATGTGCTCTTAACCAATGAGTCATCTCTCCTGCCCCTAAATTTTTTCAATAGACTAATTTTCATTTTAAATTGAATATCCAGATATATAAAATATGGCACATCAACAAATACCTAGCAACTGATATTAAGAAATTTTAAACAAGAAAAATGGTAAGAAAAAATTATGAAGAGGAATAAAAAATTAAACTAAGGAGTGTGATATGAATTGAATTAAAGAACATGAAAGAATGTGTGTGCACATGTGTATATGTGTGTGTTGCTAAAATTCCTCTTGGGAGAGGCCAACTAAGCTTAGTTCCACTCCCCTGGTCCTACAACAAACACACAGATTTCCCAACTCACAGTTATGTAAATTCTAGCTAATTCACTTGGACTTAGTAACAGAGCAGTGGGAGGGGGTTACTTATAGAGGCTACCTCCCTCCCCTCTATAAATTACATTACTAAATCCACAAGGAGGCTTGGATCTTGGGACTTCCTGGGGGTCGGATCCAAAGGGTCAAAGAGGAGGCAAAAAGGGTGGGCTTCCTGGCGCCCTTAGTTCAAATGCTTTTAGCCCCTCCCCTTCTTACCTCCAAGGCCAATGGATTGGGGGTAGAGGGGCATAGGACTTTCCAGCTCCAGGTCTTTCAGAGCAAGGCGTCCCAGGTAAATACCATTCTGCCTGGGAGGGGTGTTTGTCCACAGCTCATCAGGTTTGTCCCTCAGAGAATCAATTTACCCTACAGCACGTATTAGACAGAGTTAAAAATGAAAAGCACACGGTAATGTCAGAGACAATGCCACAGTTTAGAGTTCTAACTGCAGTGAGCAGCATGTGGACCCTGTGCTCCAGCCCTCATATTTCCCGTCTACTTCCAGTCTCTTCGTCATTTTTCATTACACAGTCACAGGACAAGATGCTGACAGGAAATAAAGAGTGCACATCCCAGGAAATGCTATTGAGATGTTGTTATCTGACACAAAAATATGCCTGAAGACCTGTCTCTGAGTTCCATTAATTAGTAGAAAATCTGACTTGATAACAAAGGAATAGCAAAGTGCGTGATGTACCAATATAGATCGTTCTCAAAGCTTACCAGATTTTATTTTTATCAAGCTCGTACATAAAGTACAAATTCATGCAAAGTACTAGAAAACTATCAATTTATTTTCTTTCTTTTGTCTGACATATTGCCAACCCAGCAACCCAAGCCATCTGTTAAGTTTTAGTTTTCAATTTAGCTTAGCCTTGGAGACGGTCAGCTGAATTTTTTCTAGGCCAAATGTCAGAAAATGGCAACAGATTTCTGATGAGACATTTGTTAAGAGAGAAGAAAAAATGTTTCTGTATGGCTTTGTTATAATACTTAGGTTTGCTTAGCCCCTCCCCCACCATTGCCCGGTAACCCTGCTCCAGTCCCCATTTAACCCTTACGTCTCCCAGTAAGTACACATTACTTGATACGCCCCTTACCATGGCTCTTTTCTAGTTTCCCAGTCTCTATAGATAAAGATACTAACTCCAATTTAAACACAAAAACTTAAAAATTTGAGTTTAAGATTCACATGTAAGAAAGAATATGTAGTAGGTGGGCATAGTGGCACATACCTTTAATCCCAGCACCAGGAAAGCAGAGGCAGAGGCAGGCAGATCTCTGTTGAGATCAAGGCCAGCCTGATCTACATGGTAAATTGAGCTCCAGACCCGCTGGGCTATTGGAAGACTTTCCCAAAAAGACCAGAACAACAACAAAAAAGAACACATAGTCTTTGTCTTTTAGGGCATGAGTTACTAATTCAGTATATTTTCAATTCTCATGCATTTTCCTGCAAAGCTCATCCTCATTTTTCTTAAGTGCTAAATTGAATGCAATTGTGCAGTTTTATTATCCGTTCATCAGTAATGGAAAGCTAACATGATTAAATGTCCTACCTATTATGAATAGAGCCTCTATAAACAAGGATAAATACATATCTCTATTGTAGAATATAGAATCTTTTTGTAATTTACCCACAAGACGTGGGTTTTGAAAACAAAATTCCAGCACCAACGCCTTATGAGCTTTTGGTCAGAGAGCCCCAAGAAGATCTCTAAACAATACAAGTTATTGCCACTGCTCTTGGTTGCCCAGCCAAACTCTACAGTAGGACCCTAGTGAAGAAACCACACATCACAAGCCCTTTTGGGGGAAATGCACTCTTGATGCTTGTCCTACTTTCATCTTGTTGCTCTAATAAAACTGATCAAAAGCAACTTGAGTTTATTTCTTCTGGAAAGGTCACAATTCATCACTAAGGGAGTTCAGAACAAGAATTTAAGACAGGAACCATGAAGACATGCTGTTTACTAGCTCACTCACTGACTTATGTTCAGCTAGTTTTTTTAATACTACCCAAGACTATGTGGACAGTACTGTCCACAAGGGGGCTTTGCCCTCCTATATCAAGTAATAATCAAGACAAACCTTTACAACACACCCACAGATCAACCTGATCTAGGTAGTTCCTCAATGGAAGCTCTCCTCTCAAACAACTATATTGGGAGTCAAGTTGAAAATTAAGGTTAACTAGGACAATGTTTTAATAAATGGACGTCTTCTAAATACTTATGTTTATAGCCATTGTCTAGCACAGCTCTAAGCGTTGACAGAGAAGCTGCCTATGGCCATGGGTGGTCATCAAAACAGGGACTCAACTGGTCACTGTGGAGAGCGAATTCTGACTTTTATATAGATATAAATTATATATCTATATCACCCCCTCCAAAACCCAGGGAAGATTGAAAAGAGTGGGTAGAAGGAACGTGAGAGTTGGAGGATGGAAGGAGTGCTATGAAACTGTCTTCTGGATATGGCATTGTGGGGAATGGGCTGGAGTGACTCTGTTTTAAGTTGGACTCCATCTTAAGGATATAGGCTAACTTTTCCATTTTGTCCTTTCTAACAAGCCTTCAGTCATGGGACCTGAAAAAGGGAACAAGCCCAGGCAAGTTTAGCAAGTCTCTGCAAGTATTATAACAGGACCAGACTTAGACAATGGTCAGCACATTTGAACATACTTAGGCAATGGTCAGCACATTCCTTTGCCAAATCCCCTCCTCCCTTTGTCTCAAACCTATAAAAAGCTCCCGACGCTCCCGTCAGGGCTCTCAACATGGATTCACTGCGCTGGTGAGGTCTGGGAGCCCAAGCTTAAGCTTTAATAAAGGCTCTGTTTTTGCCACCAAACTCCTTGGTGGTTTGGGGGAGACCGTTCTCTGGGCATAACAACATGGCTTTTGCAATCCTGAATATATGGTAGCTGTGCCCACCTGCACCAGACATACACAAGAAAGTAAAAGTAAAGGAGGAAGGAAAATAGGAAGGTTCTGTAAGGAAGAGAGGGAGAGAGGGATGGATGGATGGATGGACAGATGGACGGAGGGTGACAGGGAGAAAGGAAAGAAAGAAAATGGAGTATGAAAGAAGTAAAAAAGAGGGAGTTGGCAGGAATTTTTCCCAGAATTTATTTTGAAGTGTTTCACAACCAAACTTCCATAATTTAATGATGTCAAAAAGACAATAGACAACTGACTATTCCTGGGTAACGTGTGTGTGTGTGTGTGTGTGTGTGTGTGTGTATGTGAAAATTTGTGAATATCAGAGTGAGGTCATTGTTTTTAAAATGGTTTAAGCTATAAATTTAAGTGCTTTACTTTGAGGAAACATACTCTACTTTGATTTGTATCTGCATAACAAATCAGGAACAGATCAGACGAACTCTAAAGTGATTGTTGTAGTGCTCTCCAGTCCACTGTTCTTCAAGCTTTGTTGTTTCTGAAAGTTCATTTATTCTATGTCTATCATTCAGTTTCCCTATTTCTTAGAGTTTGCATGAGATTCCTTTCAATGTGAAAGGAATTTGATTGTTTCAGTTTCATTCTGTTATAACTATGTTCCCAGTTTAGCTTTCCCAAATATAGATTTAGAGAAAGGAAAGCTAGTAAGCTGAATTCCAACCAGGTGAAATAATTTAGTGACAAGTTAGACCACATGAAGTGTTCAGTGGAACAGGAAGCAATGATACCTACATAGATAGTTTATTGAAATAAACTATGAGGTTATGCAAATGTCCAAGTTATTTTAGTTGTAAAAATATTTTAGAAATATTTTTTTACACTTTAACACTTAGGAAGGATTCACTGAACATTTCTTGAATTACATGAAAAATCACTTACCTCCAATTAGAGCATTTACGTTTACAGTGACAGCTCTGCTTGTCAGAATACTGTTTGCTTAGCCCAGTAGACTGCAAATTTTAAATCACTTTGCCCACTCCAATTTATCATCGCCGTTTGCTTTCTTATTCATGCCTGCCACGTGTCAGCATATACATTAGGTACCCATGTTTAAATGGACCTTGTCAACTCTCCGAAAAGAAGAATCTATAAATTAGCTTTAATAGTTCATTCCAACTTGCTGTTTTATGTGACTATATTCCATTTTTGTCATCTACTTTACAGTTCAGATTACTGAGCCATTTACCTGTAGACAGCACTGGGTGAGGCTCAAATTTCAGAGTTCTCAAACTAAATGTGCGTCATGGCATACTTCTTATTAACTGTGTACATTGAAATAAACAATTAATTTCAGCTTGAACAAGTATACAGTTTTTTTAAGGCAGGTAATATACACAGCACATGTACTGAAGTACTGAAGAATGGATTCATATGTTAGCAAAATTTAGACACATATAAAAAGCATCACCTATGTCATAATCCTTGATTTCCATTTTTAAACTTCCTCAAGAAAGACTGAAAAATATTTTTCATTATTTGACAACACCTACCTCTCCTCCTTTTCTCTATGGTGAGAATTTTCAGGTATGTGAGAGAAGCATTTCTGATATGTAATGTGCTCTTAAACATCTAAATCTGTTTAAAAATAAATCATAGATTGCATTTTGTTTTAAGTGAATGGAAGATCTAAGTCTTCTTAATATTTTTGTCATTGAAAATAGCATTCGTAGGGCTGGAGAGGTGGATTAGAGGTTAAGAGTACTCGCTGCTCTTGCAGAAGATCCAAGTTCAAGTCCCAGCACACACATGGTGACTAACAGCTGTCTGTAACAAGTTCCAGGGGATCTGACACCCTCTTCTGTCCTCTGAAGGCACTGCACAACACAGGTACACTTACATGCATGCAAACATAACACTCATACATGTAAAACCAAATAAAAATAAATAAATACATGTTAAAATATGTATTAAAAAATGTTAAAATAGCATATGTGATGGTGGCTAACAACCATACCAGCAACTTTTTTATTCATACACATAAAATAAAAATAAATTTTAAAAATTTTAAATTAATACATGTGGGCCTGGAGAGATGTCCAAGTGATTTAGAGTTGTATTGTTCTTGCAAAGGGCTTGAGTTTGACTCCCAGCACCCATGTTGGGCAACTTACAACTGTCTGTAACTACAACTCAAAGAGATCAGAAACTCTGTTCTGGTCTCTGCAGGAATCTTACTACCAGACCTCTACAAAGACACACATATATTCCCATAATTTTAAAAATTAAATACATCTTTAAGAACTTATATGTAGTCATAGATATTTTTCAGTGAAATCAAAGATGATACTAACCTTCTTCTATAGATGAGAGAAAGCTTATAAACGCTAACCGTTATAGTAAGTACATTTTGCATTATTCTTCCACAGTCCATTCCTTGGCCTGCAATAACTCCTACCTCTCCAAATGCAAACCATATTCAATTCCCTTCCTGTTCCCCAAAGTCTCATCCCATTACAGCATCAATCCAAAGTTGAAAATCTCATTATCTCACCAGTTCAAAGTCTGAAACCTAAATTGAGTTCAGGTGCAAGAGAGGCTTCTCTACTTAATCAATTAGGAATGCTGCTTGGAAAGACGTTCCTTTGCATCTATTGACCTGAGAAACTAATGGCACAGGTTTCCCAGCCTCCCACTATACAAACAGGGGGAAGACATACAATAACAGTTGTAAGTATTTTGCCTCAAAATTGGAACAAAACAATGGAAAGTATGTAACATCTTAGAAGTTCATCAGGGATCATAGGTTATCCTAGACTGGGCTTCAAGTTCTAGGCAAGGTTTCCACTGGTTCTTAGCTTTTTTTTCTCTAAACTCTTGGCCCTGCTCTCATTGTCTTTTTTTTTTTTTCAGGATCTCCAGGTTGTTTTTGTATCAAAGCAGTTTTCTCACCCTGTTTTCTGCCAGGAGACTTTCAGGTTGTGATAACCACCTTTTATTTTGTTATTAGTTACTTTCACATTGGTATGTTTAAACACCCTGTCAAAAACAGCTTAAGGAAGAAAGGGTTTATTTTTGCTTACAGTTCCAAGGGGAACTGAGTCAGTCATTGAGTCAGTCACTGCAGGAGGCACAGGAGAGTGGAAGGAGGAGGAAGTAGGATTGTCACACTTCATCTATATCCAGGAAGCAGAAAGTAAACAGGAAGTGGGGTTGGACTATAAAGCTTCATGACCTGCACTCCAGTTACCCATTTCCTCCAGTGAGACTCCTTCCTAGAGATTTCACAACCTTTTCAACAGTACAACTAGCAGAGAACACCTGTTCATACACATGAGTCTACAGGAACATGCCACATTCAAACTGTGACAGTCTCCTCCCTCCATCATTTTTGCTGAAACAATTTCCACATAACCATAATCCATTATGTCTTGCATGAAAATCATTGATTTCACTTCTAATATTAGACAAAAACCATATCCACAGATCTCAAAGGGAAACTAATCTCTTCCATTCTCCAGCTGAGTTAGCTGATAAATACCAGTCTTAAGCTTCCTAAAGTCTTTCAGATTAGTTTGAGAAGAACAAAGATAAGTTTCAATCTTTTGGAAGGATACCATTTGTGATAAAATACTCTAACTTTTAAAATTCCTGCTTTTGGCAAAAAAGGTTACAGAGTTACAGTCTTAGGTTCTGTGGACCATGCTTTGCCTTCCTTTCTGACTTTAGAGAGACAGAATTTTCAAAATCATGCAGTCGTAGTTCCTTTTTATTTAGTAGTTCTTCTAATGTACATCTTCCCTTAACATTTTACTACATGCAGTAAGCCAAAACAAAATTCACCTTTAACTCCTCAACTAGAAATGTCCTCAGCTAATCAGTTTTGTTGTTTATAAGTAATGCTTTGTATATAACTCTAAGAAGAAATTTTTGTAAACTTTCTTCTGTCCTATAACAAGGACACCCCAGTAGTGTGTGTGTTCATCCTTTCCTTCTGAGTCCTCACACAGACATCCTCATTAAACACACTTCTACTAGCAATTCACTAGAAGAAAATTGGGCTTTGACTACCAATTTCATCAAAATCTAATGGGTACATACACCCTGTACAGTTTCAAAACTCACGGTTTTAGTAACACTTCAGTTTCAGTTGACAAATTCTGTATTACTTTTCTTTGCTACATATCAAATTACCACAAACATGTGAAAAGGCTTAGAGGAACACATACTTATTATTTTTCTGCTTCTGTGGGTCACAAGTCCATATACAGTTTAAATGGGTCATTTGCTCAGGTCACACATTTGAAAAATAAAACCTGGTGCTTTGTGAGCATAAATAAAAACATTTTATACACCAAGGTCAGATGCCTTTTATAGTACAATTTCAGGATCACAGAATGGGGCCTGGACAGTTGACTCAGCAGTTCAGAGCATGGGCAGCAGACCTAGGTTTGTTTCCCAGGATTTACATGGTGGTTAACAACTGTCTAAACTCCAGTTTCAGGGGATCCGATGCCCTTTTCTGGCTTCCACAGGCACTGCACGACCCAGGTGCACTTACATATATGCAAGCAAAGCACTCATTCACATACAATAAGGTAATAATTAATTAATTAAAAAATTCAAAGTGGTTAACAGCCCAAATGACACTACTAGAAACATTAGAATTCATTGTAGGGAAAGATTAAATGTTGTCCTCAAGATTTATAAAAGCAATATTTCTCTCAGTACATTTTAATAAAATGAAAATTGTGCATAATTCAATAAAATAACTAGTTAAGAAATAACAGTAAAGCTAATAACCTGTCATTCAATATTGTCACTTTTAAAAATGATGCTGAAAATAGATATTGCTTAAAAAATTTAAGAAATAAAAATTTTCAGTTAAAATCTAGGCGAATTTTGCAGATAACCTGTGGTGTTGTAAACAATGAGGAAAGATCTGAAAGTATATGCCATTACTTTTATGGATGACAAAAGAGAATAAATAAGGTAGGAAAGACACCTAAAGCACCATGCTAAAACATGGCGTGGAAGGAAACCAAAGGGCTGTTTCAATAGAAAGGAAAAAAAAAAAACTACCAAGATATATAAGAAATGTAAATTGAAAATATATATGGGAGAGTGAAAATAGTGTCTTTAGATAAATATATTTATAATGATTATGGAAACATAAATATATGCACACACATACTCATAGAAAATGAAATATTTATGTCTATATACATATAAACTTGAGATACATATACATATATCCTTCCATTGTTTTATACTGTGCTTCCAGAACACAGTATAAATAATTAAAATATATTTTTATAAAGCACTGATATAGTTTATAATTAATTTCTAGAATAAATGTTATATTAGTTATGTTCATTGCTGTAATAACTGGCAAAACAATTTAAGAAAGGAAGGATTTGTTTTGGTCCACAGTTTCAATGTATAGTCCATCATGACAGAATGAGCTTGAAACATCTGTCACATTGCATCTGGGGTCAGGAAGTGGGGAACAAGAGGTGCTGATGCTCAGCTTGCCTTCTTGTCATTTAGTCTAGTGCTCCAGTCCATCACATCAGCCCTACAACCTTCCTGCCTTTACCCCAAAACCCCACCTCTAACTTTCCCGAATTCTGTAATGGTCAGGAAGGCCTCCCTATATAAACCCCTGCATTGGCTCTAATAACCGAACTACCCACCGACGTAGTATCCCGAGGGAACTCCTCCCGCCGCACTCTGAGCCACCTGAGGTCCCATTCGATTGTCCTCCATTCTCTGGCATGGCTGGAGCACAACAGCCATGCTGGAGATGGAGACGCACCCACTATGATGTATTGAAGTATTTGAGTTTTCACCTACAACACCCCCCCAATCAGAACTTAGCTGAGAGAGATCTAAAACAACCCTTACCATTAACTGCCCATTGCAACTAAATCATATGAATACTATGGTCAATACCATATTATTGGTATTGACCAACAGCTACCTTCCTTCTAAAACCCTGGAATGTGGATACCTGCCAAACAAAGGTTGCAAATAGGTCAAATGGTATTTGTATAGGATGTGACAGAACTCTTATTCAGGGGAAAATCAAGGCAATCAACCATGTAGGGAAACACTTTGACAGTTAATTGAAAGATCAAGTGTGCACTCAGAGCCCTTCCCTCTGGAGTTCCATTTCTAGTTATATGTCCATTAGAAACTAAAGCAGACTTCAAGCAAAACTAGGGTCACTGAACCTTCAATAGACTTCATCAGCATTTCCTGCATGTTGTTACAATTAAATTAAATAATACTGGTGGACTTGAGCACATTCTATGACTTCAGTAGGAAATACCTTAGAACTTTATACCTTATTTCCATGAGAATTTTACCCACAATTCCTTACTTTTGATAGACTTCTTTTGAATTTTTACTGACTAAATAACAGCTGTGAGTATACTCATCTAAGTACTCTGAGCCCCCCTGCCCAGTACATCACTGAGGTTGAAGCAGGGATTGGGGACTCTCCAACTCAACATTACCCATCATTGTGGAAATAAAATTCCATTCCACAGTGTGTGACACATTCTGTTTTCTGGCATTTTCCTACATCTGCGTATTCTCTAGAGTGGCTAAAATTGATATGATTGACGGAAGCTGTGATGCCACAGAACGCTCTCAGGCAGGGGGAACTGAGGCAGTTGACCGTGTAAGGAAGGAGTGTGACAGTTCATTAAAAGATCAAGCATGTACTCACCCCATCACTCAGCAGTTCCGTCCCTAGTCATTTGTCCATAAGAAACAAAAACAATGTCTAGCAAAAGCTTGGACCACGAATGTCCAGAGCAACTTCATTCAAACTGGCTACTAACTAAAACCAGTCTGTTTGTCAATAACAGGAAAACATAAGCAAGCTTAGATATAATCATCAAATATTATATGATGACAAAAAGCAATAAATGACCATTATATGGATGACAATAGAAGCTCATAAATACTAGGCTGAGTGACACATCCAGACACAGATAAGTATGTATTATAGGATAACTTGGTCTGTAAGCAATTCTAGAGGGCATAATAGTCTTTGATAGAAATAAAATCATTGGTTGAACTTTTTCTGGTGAGAGGTGGTCACAGACTAATTGGCAAGAGTTATAAGGACTTTCCGTGATGACACAGTTCTGTGTCATGATGTAAATGAAGATTTACATTCTGATTGGCACTTGTCAAAACTCATGGGACATCAGAATGGCACCTTTATAATCCAGGCATTTTGTTGCATGTAAAGTATATATCAATAAAAATGGCAACAATAAATTCCCAAACACAGTAGTTCATTTAGTGAGCATCTGTGATTGTTAGTGAGAGGTCACTACTAAGATTGTGTGCAGCTGAGTCAGAGTGCTCATATTCTCTGTCGTGGAATCTTTCAATGGAAGATGTATCTATAGTTCTATAGTTTAATATAAAAGATTATAAATTAGATTAACCTATAAAATATGTTTTAAGATAAGCTACAGTCAAAATTTTTCTAATAAGAGAAATCCATTAAATTTAAGGAAACTTCACGTTTTAATACTGTGAAAATCTAAAAAGAATAAAATCTACAAAGGCAGAAAATTCTTGTCTTTCTTATGAAGATTAAAGTTAGGGTTTACAAAATGACTCAAAAGGTAAAAGTGCTTGCCACCAAGCCTGATGACAGATTTCAATATCCACATAGTGGAAGGAGAGAACCAACTCTTATAAGTTGTAATCAGACTTCCACATGCATACCACAGAAATTTATTCATATACACACATGAAAAGAAATAAAAGAGTGTAATTTTTATGAGTTTTAACATTATATGCTATACATGTGTCTTTTAACAAGACCATTACTTTTTTTCTTAGTTCTGATAATTGAGTTTCAAAGCAACTGCATTTACTGAAGATTCTTTCATTAAGGGATATTTTTAATTTCAAATATCTTCTCTACACTTGCACTTGAAAAATTGATAAGATGATGTAATCACAACAGTACAATAACTTATCTATAGCCCATTAGAAGAAATTTAAGGACTTTAATATTTTTCTTTGTTCAGATGGTATAAAGTAGCAACAGAAATCAGATGAGTCCCATATTCTTTTAACAGTTTTCTGTTAAGAATTTGAAGGTAATGAATTATAACATCAGGCAGTTTTAGCCAAATTGTTAAAAGATTATTTTTATTGGTTTTCCATTACATGTCCAGAAATATCCTATCAACTCAATTGTTCTTTTGACTTCAATGGAATTAACTTTGCCAGAGACTCTAATCCAGACACTTATTCATATAATTCAATTTCCCCAAAGCTCTCATACAGTGTAATATTCTGTTTAAAACAATGGCTGAGACTTACAGAAGTATCAAATAACATATTCACTTTTCTGTTACCTTGGTTAAAGAAATTGCCTAAATATGGCTATTATCCTACAGTGTCTAACTGAGAATCAGTTGGAGCAGATCTGCCTTAGTTCATACAATTGTAAGGAACAGTTAATTCCCCACTTTTGCAAATGTGAAATAAGAGTTATATATGTTATATCCTTAGGAAAGCATGTGCAAAAATATATGTATTCATACCATAAGTTTGCTTTCATTCTGAATGATAAAACTTGATTGCCTAGACAGACCCAATTTACCAAGTTGTCAGTATTTCAGTGTCATTTTTCACTGTGAAGATGAGAGTATTCCAATCATGTGGCTGCTGCTTCCATTTACTGAGCACTTTGCCCTGCACTAGATGTTGCACAAAATGGTTTGGACATAATACTGATTTATTCTGCATTAAACCTATTCCAGATGCATATATATATATATATATATATATATGTATGTATATTTCCATTTCACCCTAAGACCAACTCCCAATGGCATCAAGCTGCAGGACAAGAGGCAAGAGAGCTGGAAGTGAGTGTGGATCTTTTGGCTTGACTAATATGTCACAACTGACCAATATATAACCCTGACATCCACAACTGCAGGAATTTTTGTATATATTAAATTTACATTGTTGACTTTTTTCACTCACTTCTTCAATAGATAGTTCAAAAAGCAAGAAGCATTTTTCCAAGAGAATTAATTATGTTAGTGGACTATTCAAATTCTTTTATTTCCAATATAGTTCTTAACTAGTTTCCAAAAAAGAAATCAAAAGATATTAACTCATTTCAAAGTAGAATATATTTCACAAATTATTAATCTTTTCTTGGCCTTTTTGAGACAGGGTCTCCCTGTTCCCCCAGCTGACCTGGAACTCACTATATAGACCTGACTGGCCTTGACCTCACAGGGATCTGCCTGTCTCTCTCTCCTGAGTGCTGGGATTAAAGGCACGCACCACCACCACGCTGGCTAAATTGCTAATCCTTTTAAAATAATGAAGTATAATAGTTTTGCAACTGTTTTATAAGTAATTCAATATTTCCTAAACATTTATTAGAGTCATACTTCAGGCATTTAAAGCTGATCTTTACTGCATAACTTTGTGAGCAATCCACCATACCATTACTGCCACATCTGCCTGTACACTAGGGTGAGGACAACCACACTAACTTCTTGCTTTTCCATTTATTCTTTCTATTTCTTGTCCTGACTGAGCAGAATTCTGGGTTGATGGTTCGTAAAATCCCCTGAATTGAATTCAGTTCAGGTTGCTCTCCCATTTCATTTTCTCACATGACATGTTTTACAGAGGCCATCAAAGTTGTACTTTGATTTGGTGTGAATTAAAAACAGATAAAATCTGAGGTCCAGCAGTATAAAATTCTGCAATCTTGTTGATGTGCAGTTTAATGAAGCTATTTATAAGTTTATATTTTATTCAGGGTAATCATCTGCCACATTTCAAGATTTGCTTGTTTGTGATTGAAGAAAAGTATGAGAAACACTCAATTAACCTTTGTGTAAGAAGCAGTATGAAAAACGGGAAATATGGACTTCAGGTGGACAGAGTTTCCGCACCATCGTGACCACTTCATCTTCACAGGTGCCACTCTTCTTAGCCTCAGAAATATTAAACTTTGATTCTGCAAGGCTGCTAAGGAGCTGATATAACATGAGTGAGGTGCATAGCACAAGGCTGGTGTGGACAGGAAACTCGCTGCAACAGGCTGCTCTGACTGGTATTTTGTTCATGGCCTATGGAATCCAGTGTGAATGTAACAGTCCTTTACAGTTTTCAGTTAATTTTGTGCCTGGTTTATATGGATTATCATCATAATAGCAGGATGAGGGACAATTTTGCCCTTCACACTGAACGAGGATCAGAAAGTTTAGCTAAATGCAGAGCAGCATGGCAAGAACTGAGTTAGTATTTAGTCATTTCCAGCATTTAAGCACTGCCAAAAGAAACTGTGTACTCATTAGTAGTTACTTTGCATTTCCTTCAGTATATCACTCAGCCCTAAGCAATTATGTATTCACTTTCTGTTTCTGTAGCACTACTTAAATTAAGTACCTAGTATCTTATATATAAATCGGAAACACGGTTTTCTGCCTTTGCGTATTTTCAAGGTTAGTCTAAGTAGCAGCATGTATCAGCACTTCCTTTCTTCTTCTTTTTTTTTTTTTCTTTTTGAGACAGTCTTCCTGTGGCCAGCCCAAGCTGGCACAGAGTTTACTATGTAGACCAGACTGGCCTTGATCTCAACAACAACAACAACAACAAAAGAACTAAAAAGCAAGGATGTATGGCTATTCTGATATCTGCCAAAATAGTCTTCAAGTAAAACTAGTCAGAAGAGATAAGGAAGGTCACTTTATAGTCATTAAAGCATTAAAGCAAAAATGCACCTAAAAGATATTATAATCCTAAACACATACACACCAAACAAAGGGACACTCAGTTTCATAAAAGAAACTGTTAGATCTAAAACTATACATAGGCATCAAAATAGTAATAATGGGTGACCTCAATATCCTATTGGAACAAGTAGGTCAACCAGCAAAAACTAGATATAGAAACCCTGGAGATAATTAGCATCACAACTCAAAAGAATCTACCATCCAAATGCAAAGAATATACTTTCTTCTCAGCAGCCCATGGAACTTTCTCCCAAATTGACCACATTTTAGGAGACAAAGCGAGTCTCCCGAAATTTATGAAAATTGAAATAACATCCTATGTTCTATCCAAACCACAAAAAATAAAGCTAGATAGCAACAATAATAAAAATGAAAAAACTACACAAATTCATGGAGGCTAAGCAACACACTACTGAATGAAAATCAGATCATGAGAGAAATCAAGAGGGAAATTTAAAAATTCCTAGGACTTAATGAAAATGAAAACAAAACATGTAAAACCTTGGAGGACCCAATGAAGGCAGCCCTAAGAGGAAAATTTACAGCGTTAAGTGCCTACTCCAGATAATTAGAAACATCTCATACAAATTAATGATGCACCTGAAGACTTTGGAAAAACAAAAACAACACCAAAAGGGACCAGATGGGAAGAGACAAGTAAAATCAAGGTTGAAATTAATGAAATGGAAATGAAGAAAACAATGCAAGAATCAATTAAACAGTTGATTCATTGAAAAGATTAACAAGTTGACAAACCTTTAGCTAAATTAACCAAAAGATATTGAGAGGACACAAAATAACAAACAGAGGTGAAAAGAGAAACATTACAACTGTCCCTGAGGAAATTCAGAAAACTATAAGCACGTATTTTGAAAATCTATATTCCACTACACTGGAAAATCTAAAAGAAACAGATACATTTCTAGATATGCATGACTTACCAAAGTTAAATCAAAGGGACATAAAAATGTAAACAGAATCATAAGAACCAATGAGATAGATGTGATAATTAAAACCCTCCCAACTAAAAAGAGCCCAGGACCAGATCAATACAGCACAGAATGCCACCAAAGAAAAACTAATGCTATTCAAAGAAAAACTAATACCAATACTCCTCAAATTATTCTGTAAAAAGAAGAACAGTCCCACATTCTTGCTGTGAAGTCATTGTTACTCTGATACAAAACCAGAGAGATGTCAAACTAAAACAGAAAATTATGAGGAACGGAGAAATGGCTCAGAATATAAGAGCACTGACTGCTCTTCCAAAGGACTTGGATTTGGTTCCTAGGCCCTACAAGGTGGCCAAAAACTACCAATCCCAGTTCCTGAAGATATATTGCCTTTTTCTGGCCTCTGTAGGCATTATATAACAAAGGTGCACTTACATAACGGCAAAACACTCATTCATGTAAAGTAATAATATTTAAAAATTTTAAAAATATTAGGCCAATAGATCTTGTGGACATGGATATAAAAATTCCCAATAATACACACAAACAGAAAAAAGGCCACATCAAAAAACTACCCAACATAATTAAGTTTGCTTCATTCCAAAGATGCGGGGATGATGAGTCAATAAATGTAAACTACCACACAACCATACTCAGGAACTCAAATCACATGATCATTTCATTAGATGCAGAAAAGGCCTTTGACAAAAATTCAACATTTATTCATGATAAATGTCGTAGGGAATCTAGGAATACAGGAGACAAAATTCAACATAATAAAGGCAATATACAACAAACCCAAAGGCAAAATCGTACTAAATGGTGAAAAACTGAAAGCATTGCAATTAAAATCAGGAAAAAGACAAGAATGTTCACTATCTACATTCCTGCTCAATATAGTACTAGAAATCTTAGCTAGAGCAATAAGGCAATCAAGGAAATAAAGGGAATACAAATTGCAAAGAAAGAAATCGAAGTGTCTTTATTCAAAGATGATATGATTCCATATGAAAAGACCCTAATGAATCCACCAGAAAACTCCTAATGCTCAAAAATACATTCATCAAAGTTGCAGGGTATAAAATTAACACCGCAAAATAAGTAGCCTTGCTATACACTAACAATAAAAACACTGAAAAAGAAATCAGAGAAACGATTCCATTCACAACAGCCACAAAACACATAAAATATCTTTAACTAAATCTAACCAAGAAAGTAAAGGACTTGTATAAAAAACACTTTCACAATGAAGTAAAATATTAATAACATACCAGAAGATGGTAAGACCTCCTGGAGTCATTCAATCCCTGATCCCAAATTCTGCTACAGTTATAGTGATAAAAGCTGCATGGCACTGTCATAAAAAAATAAACACAGTCATCAGTGGGATAGAATTGATGAACCAGACTTAAATCCACGCATTTATAGCCACCTGATTTTTGACTAAGTAACACAAAATTGCACACTGAAGAAAAGACAGCATGTTCAGCACATGGTGCTGGTCAGACTGGATAACTATGTGTAAATGAATGAAACTAGATCCCAATATCTGACCAAGCGCAACACTCGACTCCAAATGGATAAAGGACTTTAACATAAGGCAGGTTAAACTGAATATGATAGACTAGAAAGTACAGATACACTGGAGCCTATAGACACAGGAAAGGACTTTCTGAACAGATCTCCTAAAGCACAGTCATTAAGTCCAAAAATTGACAAATGACATTTCATGAAACTAAAATGATCCTACAGCAAAGGAAGTGATTGTGTGAAAAGGCAATGTACAGAATGGCCAAAAAAATTTACCAGCTATGCCTAGACTACAGGCAATAGGTCAGAGCCTAAATATTGTCATTCTGCTAAATAGATAAAGTAACTTGCAATGACTAATTGTTATACACACAGATTATGCATCCCTCAGCTCTCACCAGAAAAGTTTCTTTCTGTAGAATACAGTGATATACAGAGCTCCACAACTGACCAATGTGCAGAGAGAATAAGTGACTGCAGAGTGATTAGACTGGAATTTTACATCTATATCAAAAGAAAACAAGAGTTCTCCCATAAAGGTGGGAAGCTACTCAAATGAATTCATAGCCATGGTGATGGCATATACAAGTTCCATGTAAGCTCAAGCAGGAAAAACATCCCAGCAAAGATTTAAGTAAGTGGGTCAGAAACCCCATCCCCACCTGGGGAACTATTAGAAACCCACGGGTACCAGAAGGGGAGCATCAGTCTATCATACGGGTGTGAATCCTGGTAGATTAACCAGGTTCCAATTGATGTACCCTTACTAAAGGACATTGGAGGACACAAATTTGATTCTGTATGCCTTTAAATAATGGGCAGAGGTACGTGGGAGGTGTATTGTATGTACCAGATATGATCAAAATATGGTTAAAATTTATATTGTGGGAAATTCACAAAAATTTAATTAAAAAGGTAAAAAAAGAAATAAAATTAAATAGAGTTTGAACATAATAGCCACAAAATAAGAAACTGAAAAGCAACGACAGGTAAAAAAAACATAATAACAGTATTAACAAAGTAAAATGAAATGGCAATAAAGGTCTGGAGAGATGGTTCAACCATTAAGAGCACTGCAAAGGATCCAAATTCTATTCCCAGCACCCACATGTTGGATACGAACTGTCCGAAACTTGAGTTGCGGGGGTATCCGACATTCTCTTCTGATCTCCACAGACATTGCATGACATGGTACATTTTCAGCAGCAGCAAACACGGATGTACAGATATCTCTGCAATGGAATGAGTTCTTTAGGCATCTGCCAAGGAGAAAGCACAACTACCATATTCTTAGGGTACCACAAATGATCAAAAAGTAAGCAAAAATATAAAAATGCTAGAGACATCACACTGAATATAAAACACAATCCAAAGCCACAGTGGTAAAAACAGCATGATATACCAGCATATATACCAATGAAACATAAATAAATGCAAAATTTCAACTCTATTATCAACTGATTTTGTCAGAATTATCAAGGCTACACTATAAAGTCAAGATTTTAAAGTTCAAAACAATGGTGGGGAAATTAGCCACCCACATCAAAAAGTGAAACTGGACGATCTTACTTAATGCAGAAAAGAAAATGCATTAGAAACTTAAATATAAGTCCTGAAAATGTAGAAGTCCTTGATGAAAACAGGGTGAAACTTCATGATACTTGACTCAGTGAGAATATCAAGGATATGAAAATAAGAGTACAGGCGATAAAACTAACAATAATGTAGTGAGCCTACATCGTACAGAAAGTCTTCTATACATCCAAGGAAATCACAACCTGTGAACAGACAACCTGTAAAAGGAGAGAATTGATATGTAATGAATCTATAAAATATAGAAAGAACTCCTACAAGTTAATAGTTCTAAAAGTTATTACAAAATGGGATAATAACTCAGACAGTTCTCCAAAATAGATATACAAATGGCCAATAAGTATATCAAAAGCATCACTGAGGAACAATCAAAATTGTAAAGAAATATCACCTCATACCCATCACTATTGGACTATTGGTTATAACCACGGCCACCAAAAGACAGTTGTTTCTTTGAATGTAGAGAAACTGGAACCCTAGCACAATGTTAGCACAACGGCACAGTAGCACAATCACTGTGCGAAATATTATGGGTATTCTATACAAAACCAAAATTAGAACTATCATATGATCCAGCAATCCCATTATATCTCAAAATGTATCTAAAGGACTGGAATATGTGAGAAATGACTCTTATATTCATTAAAGCACTATTTACAGTAGTTAGGGTATAGAAACAACCCATGAATTCCTGAGTACTTAAATAGATAAAAATAATAGGCATGTATGCACACATAGTAATATATTATTGAGCCTTTCGAAAGGACAAAATTTTTCCATTTGCAAAAACATGATGTACCTGAAATATTTTGTTTTGTGAAATACAAGTCACTAAAATACATTTGCTACATGATTCCATTTATATGTGGTATCTGCAATAGACAAATTCATGGCATTGACAAACAGAAAAAATGATTTTGAGGTCCAAGAAAAAGGGAAAATAGGGAGTTTCTAATGAAGGGACAGAAAGTTCCAGTGAAGCAAGATGGATATGCTCTAGAAATTGACTCTCCTTCAATTGTCCACAGTGTACAATGACATAGTATACACTCAGATATTAAGAGGCTGGTAATCAGAGAGCATACCAACATCAATCAATGATCTATAGGATTAAAAATTAAATATCTTATTCATAACACATAAAAGTTAATACTTATCATTAGTTACAACTAGTCCCACGTCAGACTTGAAAACCCTCATGATTTCCCTTCCACTCTTAGCATTATTCAAGCTAAGTATTGTCAAGTTTTTAATCTTTCCTTAATTAAAACACTTGACAATTCCCTGATTACAACATTCTCTTGAAATTATTCTAGTAATTACGTACTTTCTTGGTGAAGAGGTGAGGTGAGGCTAAAGGAAGGATAGAGCTTCATTTTTCTAACATTATTTGATCACAGAGGCATATCATATACTCAATATCAACTTTATGAGTACAACTCGGGATAGTCACACATGACATTTGACACCACATTGGCTAAATGGAGAAGCAAAGATCAGTTGCTGAAGTTGACACTATATTTTCAGTTTCAGTGTTGAAATTTCCATGTCTTCTAGTATCTTCCAGAAGACAGCTACAGAAAGTGCCATTAACCACTGTGTATTATTTCTTATTCCTGTTTACCACTACATTGGAGTGATATGCTGTTGGTAGCTATGTCCTCCAAACAGAAACATTCTCCCTTTAAGGAGAGATAAGATTAAAGAAGTCATTAAGACTCACCTCAGTGATGACAAAATGCACAAGACCCAGGATGACTCAATCAGAAAAAAAAACCCAGCATAGAATGGGGAAATGGGCAGCAGGCCCCAACCCTAGCTGAAGAACTATAGGCAAGAGATCACTACAAGGTGAGGGAGAGTAGATCTTCTTTACATAGGCTGAGCAGACTACAGTGGATGAACTTGCACAGAGGGACATCTGGATACAAATGTTTGACCAGATACGACCTAACATATATGACAAAATACCTGAAACCTGGCAGGAGGCTCTAGGGGATGAGGAAGGTATCTAAATTTAAGATGTATTATTTGAAATGCGCAAAAAAGTCAATTAAAAAACTTATTAATATCAAGAAACCTCTGAGACACAAAGTTCAGGAAGTTCAAAAAGTTATACGATTCATAAGTCCTCCTCCTTTAGTTTAAAAGGCAGTAAACAATTGCTGGGAGGGGAAAGTCGGGTGGAGCTGCTTGTTGGACAGAGAGCTCCAGGTATGCAGCTTTACCGTGCCATCACCCACTCTGTGTTGGCTTTCTGATGTTATAGTAACCCAACACCCTACTCCTGTAACTAATGCCAATAAACATATTGGCTCACTAAGGTAGACAGATGGAAGAGCTTTCTTGATTTGTCACAGGTGCCCTATCTAGTATGAAAAGATATTTGTTCAAATCCCTTCAGAAAAATCAAACAATGTATGTCCTGCCCTAGCCCTCATCATCACTCTGTGATGTCATTTTCTGTGAATATACAAATCAATTCACTAAACACTTTACCCATCTTAAAGGCAGGTATAGCCAGGAAGGGAAAGAGACGGACAGCAGAGAAAGATTATAAATCTTGTATTTAATCTATTTTAAGAGTACTCATTAGCTGCGTCTTTCATTTTTGGAATAGATACTTCTGCTTAATTTAAAGTTCAAGTCCATCTAGCATCTTTTATGCCAACCTTCCTATTCACTAAAATACTTAAGAAAACTTTTAATTACCAACTAAATTCATTAGTTTACCTATATGAGAATATGCCAATACTTTAATCCAGTATTAGAATATGCATGAAGAAAAATTACTGAACCCAAGCTAAAATTTAATTAATAGCACAAATAATCAGCATCATTAATTATTATATTCAGTATAAGAAAACATGGTTCACCAGGGAGTACTGAAAGAAACATGTCAGTACCAGATTCCTGTTTGAGAGTGTAATATGGGAACCAATTATCTTTCTACAAGTTACAACCTGTATGACAATTGGTAATTTGGGAGAAAATGTTCTGATGCCTGAACATTTCGTTGCTGACGTAACTTTTCAAAAAAAAAGATCTATTTTAAAAGCACAGTCTATACCTATAAATCTACAATGATTTGCTGTACATTAGAATATAATTAAGAATATAATCTTAGGATGTGTTCTTACCATAGTGAAACATTTTTAAAGCATATTTTAAAAACTAATGCATAAAGCCCCTTAGGTAATTGTTTTTTAAAAGAATGAAAAATATCTGTGTGTCACTAAGTGGCTTCAGATCATACTTATAAAATATCAACCTTTTCAGGGGAATGTCACCAGATTTCACCTCAAGATGAAGTTACAAGCAATCAGTGGAAGTTGAGGGAGGGAGAATTGCTTTTCTCCAGGGACTCCCTACCTGAGAAATTATCTAATCCCAAATTGCTAGCCCTAAGTGCAGGTAAACATAATAACCACTATGTGGAATATATATATATATATATATATATATGAAACAATAATAATCAAAGAAGTTGGGAGGGAGTGGCAGGCCCATGGAGGGAGGTGATGGGCGACTGGGAGGGATGGAAGTAATACAAAGACAATAGTCATGTATGATATGCTTAAAAAAAAATGAAATATCCACCTTCATCAAACTGTCATAAATCCCCAGTGTCTTATTATCAAATGTAGAAAATAAAATGTATCCTGATGAAAATAACTAAGTGTTTACCATTAATGGCTTTCTAATCTTAGAAATGAAAATCAATGCTTCCTGTACTATATAAAATAATATTCGATATCATCATAAATAAGACTTTTATATGACACAGTTATGACAATTATTAAACTACTTAAATTGTAGCACCCAGCTTAAAGACAGTTATCCAATCACATGAACCATTGTAGTGTTTGATGGATTTATTTTCTCTTAATTCTACTTTGAGAACCTATACCATTTGGGTCCTGCTATTAAAACATCCATCTACTTAAATTTTGAAATACTAGTGGATATCAAAGAAGTGGATAAATATCACATATTTTGAAAGTTTACTTCCTTCAACAGTTTTACTACCATTTTTAAAAGTTTTCCCTACATTGGTGCAAATTTTTAATTGCTTTGGGAAAGTGACAAAAGGAATTTTGTTGACTTTTAAATATTAAATATATATCACCTATAAATACTTTAAGTATATTGTAGTTTCCGATGTTCAAGTTACAAGACTTATAACAAATAGATGACAAGAAGTCCCAGTAATAATCTGGATTTATCATGAATTTTATAAATAAATACAATGTAAAGAGAGCTGGATTCTTCCATTTAAGAAAGACAATATATTTTAAATATCCTTAAAAAGTAATTAGCCAGGCTGGAGAAATGGCTCAGCAGTTGAGAGCACTGACTGCTCTTGCAGAGGACCTCGGTTCAGAGCGTAGCACCCACATAGCAGCTAACAACTATCTGTAACTCTAGTTTCACGGGGTCTGATACCCTCCCTCAATGGGCATTGTACGACATAGGTGCACTTATGTACATGCAGGCAGTACACTTATATACATAAAATAAAAATAGTAAAGAAAAATTTTAAGGTAAATTGCCATCAAAAATGTATCTCATGACTATTTTCTATTGCCACAGAAGATAACTGTGGACAAAGGCACATCCTCTCATCACTGAACTTCATAACCAATCTTAGATTCAAATATTCATTTGTCACAGACAAGTCAAATACTTTTGGAGACATTAGCCAAACTCCCAAGCACAAGGCTTCCATTTGCAATGCAGAAATAATAATAACAATACTACTACTGCTAATAATAATAGTAATAATGTTCTGTGGGGATGTTGGGAAGATTATTTGATAAAGCAAGTACAAAATCATAAGCAAGTGCCTGGCACAAAGCAAACAATAAACTTAAGATTTCCTTTCCTTCAACAGGAAACTACAACTATTATTCTCCTAATAGGCATAGTATTAAACCTATTACTACTGTTATACCTATTGACTTATTGTTATACCCACAAGTTAGGGGATCTTTCAACTCTCACCAGAGAAGCTTCATTTTACAGTAGATAGAGATTAACACAGGGACCCAAGACTAGTCAACGCTCAGAGAATAAGAGATTTTGGAGTGCTCAGGCCTGGGAACACCTAGATCACATGCCCTCCAATACTCAGAGATCATTGCAGAAGAGGAGGCAAAAAGATTAAGAGTCATAAGTAGTGGATGAATATAATGAAAAGGTGCTGTCTGAACATAACAGGACAGTTATGCATATGAACCCATAGCACTTATGGGAGTATGCATAAGATCCTTGCAATCCCACACCAGACAAAAATCCTGCATGGATGAGGGATGGGCAAAAAGCCACACACTTAGCTGAGAACCTATTAAAAATTGTTGGCAGCTGAGAGAATGAGAGTCTTTAAGGGTATGATGTTTGATAGGTTGACCAGACTCCTAATGATGGGCCCACACCCTAGAGCATTTGGGGAGCTCAAATAAAACTTGATAGGCTCTTAAAAATGAAAAATAATAATGGCATACATAAAATTAAGAAGAGGTTGTAAAGTGGGAGTGGAGGTGGGAGAGTGGAGTGGAGGCAGTTTGAATTTCATCAAAATGCATTGTAAAAATTATCAAAGAATCAAAATATTTTCAGAGAATTATATATGAGACTACAAGTGAATAAATACACTCCTACTACAATCTTATTGTTAAAGTATTAGAATACACTACCAGAGATATTATATAACTCCTTTGTGAATGTCTTCTCAAAAATGACAAAAGTTGGAAAGACAAAAATCTGAAAAGTTGAGGCCAATCTTCCATTTCATCAGATTCATGATTCTTGATTGGCCTTCACTTTCCAGTAACATCTGTATGTGACTGAAAAGCTAGTAGCATCCTTTACTCTAGGAACAAAAGATTTTCCACTTCCAGAGGAATGCAAAACTCATTAAAATTTGTGAAATGAAATTCAAGATCATTTGGTATGACTCCATCTCTAGTCATCTTTATCTTCCTAAATTGTAGTTCAAATTATTGGATTCTTTCTTATTGATCACTTGCTGTCTATCTCTTAACAGCATGGCAAAATTGACAAAGTGTATACTTAGAATAAAAGGGGAATCTTAAAATTTGTTTACACTATCATTTCTGATATGCAAACTTTATGCTTTGAAAAGATTAACTATGCTGAATATCTCACAAGAAAATGTCAACACTGAGTCATATGATAAGAGCAGTCCAAGAAGTTAAGGAACACAGTAGGAGACAAAAACTAAGGGGCTGGAGAGATGGCTCAGTGATTAAGAGCACAGACTGCTCTAGCAGAGGACCTGGGTTCGAGTCCCAGTTTCCACATGGTGGCTAACAACTGTTCTTAATTCCAGTTTCAGGGGATCCTGCACCTTATTATGACCTCCACAGGCACTGCATGATATGGGTGCACTTGCATCCACGTAGGCAATACACTCGTGCATATAAAAATAAAAAATATTTTTAAAGTAACAGAATTTAGACATTTCAAATGGTAATGAATCAAGCCAGTGGAATGGACATAATGATAAGGAAATTCATGCATTACTTTTATTATAAATCAAATTCAAATGTGTCTTCTACTAAAATAGCTTCTCCTGCATACACATGGCAACACTTCTACTTTGAAGCTCTGTAATGTTTACAGTTAAATGATAATCTTAGTGCTTTAGAGACTGCAGTAAGTTTCACAGGGTCTCTTGTAACCTTGATGGGAGGATTTGTGAATATACATATACATTTATAATTATGGCTTTTTATTTTTCATTGTGTGTGTATTTCTGTATGCATATCAGTTTTGCTAGTTCCTCTGTTTGTCTGTGTTTCACTTCTCCTGATGAGTTCTCATTTTCCTAATATGACATATTTCATGTAGAAGTATTTTAAAAAATAAACATTGCCTCCTGGAATGTTATGAATAAAGCAAGTATTTTTGGTAGATGCTGTATTATTCTAGAAATTTATTTGTTTCCACATTTTAAAAATAAGCTATTATTGTCATTTTTGGAGGCTTTTAATTGGGAATTATAGTGATAATCCAGATTGAACTGAAGGTGATAGAAATTATTTTGGAGTTTTCAGATTTTTTTTCACTTAAACATATTTAACTGTTATACTAGAAATAGTCACTGTCAAGAAAACTAAAGAAAACTTCAGTAGAACTTAAAGAATAATAAGCTGAATCACCTAAAGTGCTACTAGATTACATATTTTGAAATTTATATTTCATTATATTTCATGCATATGAATAGCCAATATTTTAAGTAAAATACTATTGTCATTTGTAAAATTTCTTCTGCTTATAGATATTAAACACATATGTACAAATAGCTTTAATAGCTTCAGAGTTTATACAAGATAGTCTAAATTCCAAAATTTATTTGCTAATTTCAATTTTAAAGCATATCATTTATATTATTTTTATATAAGTACACAAAATCAGTCAAGATGGCTCCATCTTAAGTCATCCATATCTTCTGGGTTTGGATTTGAATCTTTGTCCAGTTGCTTAATTATTTCTCTTAAGATAAATTTTTAACATTATAATTCTTCAGCCACAGGATGTGTATATATTTAACTTTCCTTATACTTAGACAAAATCCTCCCAAACACTCAATATATTTTCATTCTTTCGGTAGATCTGTAGCGTACTTCTTCACCAAAATTAAGTTCAAATTTTAAAATATTACTCCATCTATATGGCATCTTAGTTTACTTGTGATTCTCACTCCTATTAAGTTGTCATTTATATGTCCTAGTTTTCATTGGTATTTATTATTGAAATGAGATTTTATGTCCTTTGATCATTTGTTCCAAATAAGGAGTATTCTTTGGATCATTTACCAAGGAGCTCTTAATACATTAATAAATTCCCTTTAGCTGTATGCTACCAGTGCTCTCAGTGTTTCTCCTCTCTATTATTATTTGTGATATGTAGAGGTTTAAAATTATATGAAGTGCTCATGTTATGATATCTTTACATTCTTGAAAGCACTAAGATGATGAATATATATTGAAACTCAAAACTTCCTTATATCTCACATCTGAAGTCTTTGTACCTTCCTCAGTCCCTAGTGTTTGTGAGGAAACTGTCTTCATTCCTCCAAGATTCTGATTTCCCTACACACATAACCAGCACCTAATTACACTTCTCTCTCCACCCCAAGGGCAAAGAATCCTATAGGCTGTCAGCAGTATTACTTATTTCTTCACATAATTGCAAATTTTCCTAAATAAATTACTTTCTCCAATGGCTTCTCTGTAGGCACTTATAATCTGTACTTAAACTGATTGATGTAATTGTACTATCCTCGTTTTATTGCTACAAGTCCTCAGTTACACAAATACATATGTTTTCCTTCAAAACATATATCATAATTATAATACTCATAGCACTAATTAAATTGCCTTTCTACAGAAAAATCAGTTCTACTTTGTGAATTGCTAGATCAGTATTTATTTCATTAACCAATAGCTAGCAAAGAATAAATGAGGGAAAAAATGAATCAAGCAACAAATAATATATAGCTTACCACATAATACATGACAATAAGAGAATTTAAAAAACTTCAGTATTTCTTATTTCTATGCATCTGATGAGAGAAAACACATGAAAACTATTTCTAGTTACATTTCTACTCATAATATTCTTACTAAAAGACTTGAAGCAGTCCATTTTATTTAAAGTGTAAAGTCACGCTATTAAACACTTTACAGCAAAAGCATTTTACCAGGAGCTGCCAATGAATACTCTATGCTAAGAATTTATTGTGTGTACCAGCTGTAAACTGGTGCTAGACAGGAGAGTAATACAAATAGATGAAAGGCATTTTCAGTTGAATGACCTTTCAGTTCACAGGTTTAAATAAGCCCAAATCTGGTTATACTAAATGAGTACTGGTACTTGTGAGCACCTACCTTCTCAGTCCACTAATGCATTCAACTTTTCCTTCTGGGATCTCAAGAATAACAGAAGCTTTGTGATTGGGCAAAAGTGCTGATGGGGCTGAATAAGTCATTCTAATGAATCCTCAAAGGTAAAAGAGGCACAATCCTGGGAATGAACTAGAAAGATGATGCACATATCCTTAAGGCCTTTTCCCAGTGTAGCAGAAAAATATCTTAATATTTTCAGTGAACAGAGGAAGTTCTACATTCCTTTCATTCTTTCCTCATGACAAGTGTCAAGAAAATCAACTGGGCTTATTCACAATCTTTATTAAGGGCTACAAGATTAAAATTATGAAATATTTATTTGGGGTAACAAATACATTTTTACTAATGAAAGATAAAGTAGCACAGACTTTGGAGCCAGCATCTACCTACTCCAGTCCTGGTTCTAGTTCCACATCGTATCAATCATTACCTACGTGAACTCCTGCAACTCCTCTTCTAGGTTTGCTTGGTTTAAAAATGGAGTTTATAATAACGCTGTTTATAATTCTTTCACTGAGTAATTGAAATTGATGTAAGCTGTAACAGGCCTATACACTGATCAGAAAATCAGATTCACCTAAGAGATAGCAAATATTTTGTTCATAGTTCAGAAACACAAAATGCTAATCTCACTATGGTTATATTTGTAACATAATAAATAAATACTTAAAATCTCCATTTAGAATCATGTAGAAATGATCATTACTTTCCTTTTACTAGTAATAAATAATACTTAATGAATTAAGTAAGCTCTATTGTATCATATATAAAGAATATTTACAGCTGTTATTTATAGACAAAACTTTCAATAGGAGATAATGCTAGATAATGCAAAGCCATTTTTTTTATTTTTAGAGCTAATATTTTTAGACTGTTTAGTCTATAATTAAATTGCTATTTTATAATTGCTGACTTCTAACTTGAAATGAGAAAAGCAACCTGTGGGTGTGGCTAAGTGGTAGTTTTTCCCACCATGAAGTAAGATCATGGTTTCCACCTCTAGCATCACGGAAAACAAACCTCTAAAGTAAAGTTCCAAGAAATTAGCAATGCATTAATCATGGAAACATTGTTTTTGCTGTGCAGTGAAGAATGTCTTCCTAATTGTAAAATCAACACTGCCTCCTTCTCTGATTTAATTCTTGTGACTTTTAATCACGTTGATTATCATATGGACAAAGCATTAACTGTGTAATTCAGCCTCTTTCTTTTCTCCACCAAGAGCTGTCTACCTGAAACTCCATAAGTAATTACCCAGAACACTGATTTTTAGAGCACATTGTGACCTCAAACAAGTCCCTTAATATCCAGTAGTTTATCTACATAATAACATAACTAATGAATAAGACTTTTCACAGTAATACAAACCCTATATATTTCTATGCTAACCCTAGGACCAGCTCACTCTTATGAATGAATAAACAGAAAGATGCAGAGAATAATGAAAATATTCTAATTCTTAATATCTACTTAGAAATGCTTGGGGTTGGACACTGCTATTTATACTGTATTATACTGTATTTTTTCCATTCTGTGTTCATTGATCTCAGGAAATGGAGAGTAGTCATTGAGGAATAATATCATTACTACTATATGATAGAACTGTTTTAAGGAAAAGAAGAAGATCAAATTAGAAAACAAAAAGTAGTCATGACCCACTGGTTTCTTTTTTTATTTATATTTGCTGTTGAGCCTTTGTAATTTCATACAACAGTTCTCAATCAAGTCCTGATCACCTCCCCCACAGAAATAATGTATTAAAATGAATATATAGTCATATGAAATGAACAAAAAATAGGTACTAGCAGTAATTATTCAGAGTAATTTTACTGGCTGGTATTTTACTTATTTCCTCATCTACCAGGTATCAGTTGCCGAGGGCTCACAATTACAGAAAGGGAATACCTGAACTCCAGAGCAACTCATTCAAGGAGCTCCACATCGACCACCTCACCCTCATGTTCAGCCTCTCCCATGCCTTCCAGCTATATCATGCTTCCTTATTAGCTATTAGCCAGGAAGGTCCCAGAACACCGCAAAGCAATGAAAGTTACTGCCGTATCTATAGGTCGCTGGCCAGAACTAGTTGGCAATATGCTATTTCTGAAGACACCACACCCTTTCAATACAGGATATAAAGAAATCATGCTGGAAATCAGCTGCAAACCTCCCTGCTGGCTAGATGTCATACTTCTGGGGGAAGACAGTTATCAGTGGTCTTACCTCGCTGTGCACCTTACATGCTAGAGCACCAATCCCAACTGGTGATATAGTGGCATCTGAGTGGACCTGAGACCTGATCCTCAGAAGGTTTCATGCCTGGTACTATAGACATGGTCAAAGACTTGTTGTGGCTGGGGATGTCATGGCTCTAGTGGTAAATCCGCTACTTCTGTTTTACTAAATGATCATGTCATTAAACTACCTCCTAAATATTTTTTATACCATAGACCAATGCTGCCCTCAGCTTTGGTCAGAGAAGATTCTTTTTTTCCCAGTACAAAGTAATTAATACAGAGACTCATGGCTGGTTAAGGTGCCATGAACAAGTGACCATTGAGTACTCAGTGCTTACAGAACATCCGCAGCACCATTTCCACAACTCTAAGAACATAATGGAAGAGGGGGTAGAAAGAATGTAAGTGCCAGAGCATGGGGAGGAAGGCTGTGAAATTCTGACTTCTAAGTATGACAAAGCTGGAGTACTCATGAGCACATACCATCTGCAGTTACTTATACTGGGCCTGTACAAACTGGGCCTGTCATTTAGTCAGACATGAAGGAGAGGCTCATGGTACCTGATTCTTCTCTAAAATGATATTTAGTATCTGATGATGTGCTCTGAAGACACAGAATAGAAACTGAAAAAAACGAGGAGGTTAAAGGAAATGCAAGGAGCCCTAGGTAGATATGACAGAGGCATTTGCCTCTAATCTCAAGGGTATATTCATACAAAATCCACATAAATGAGGCATTTTGACATAAGTAAGTGGTTATATAATGGATTACATCACTGCTCATTCCAGGGTCCTCAGATATCTGGTGTCAGCCATCTTTAGCTGGCTTATTCTTGGTATCCACATGGGCACTGTTTTCTAAACTTTAATTTGCCTTTAGAGCTTTCTATCCCCTTCAGATGTCTGCTGGGTTTGGGAAGTTGTTATCTTCAGTAACGTAGCCAGTAACATATTCCTGTTCTATTTGATAGCTCTACAGCCATGCCCATACAGGTGACCCTGATTAAACTGAATGGGTCACAAAAGAAGAGATGATAGTGAGTCCGTGCATGTTGAGGGGTGTTGATGGCAAGAGTTTAGAAAATCGTAATGGTGAGTTTGACCAGAATGCAGTATATTCATTTATGAAAGTGACACTGAAACTTAATTAAAAATACATAATAAATAAGTATAGTTTCTTCAAACTACACACACACACACATACACACACACACACACACACAATAAACAGAGGCACAATGAAATTTCAACAAGTTTATTTAAGCAAATAAGTATTCATATATTTGGCAGCTCTAAACTAGAAGTAGTTTCTAGTTCTACTGAAAGAAAACAAGGCAAATACCTTACAGGGGAAAACAAAAGTAAGCCAAAGGAAAAATAGAATTGGTTGTGTTGGAAAAGTTGACTTCTTTGATCTGTCCTGCTGGAAAGTCTTATACAAATATAAACTGGCTGGTGACATCTGATTGGATATATTTAAGTTTCATTTTCCTATAGTATAGGCTTTTACAAGAGACAGTACAAGTGTTCCTTAATGTTTTCAAGTTAAACAAGGTGATGGCCATCTACCAAGCCTATCTGGGTTTGTTTGTTAAGATTGCTACAGGCATGATCTCCATTTTCAGTTCCCATTAACACCCATGAAGGCTACAGTTTACCCAGGTATGTCCTTCTCTTCTTCATGCACTACTCATGTCTCCTCTTTTATCTGAAACATGTCTCTGCTTTTATCTCCCTGGTCCCTATGCATCCTTCAGATTCAAATCATGTCACTATATACAACCTCAATCATATGAACAGATCTGCTAGACTGTATTTCTTGGGCCCAGTAGTTTCTATTTGGAGACTATGATATTAGACATAGAAAATTTTAGTTACAACAGGAAAAAAATTGAAGAGTGCAACCAATGATGTGGTAGTCCATCTAAGATGGCTATCATGAGCATTGTATCACAAACATCTGGATCATTTTGACCAAATGGAATTCACTATGTACATGTGTACATGCAAGGCCAAATGTACTAGCCACTTCCACTGAACTTAACTTCCACTGTCTTCTTATGACAGGTTTAGTTTCTTACTTCTCTGACTATTGTTTCATGATTAGTTAACATAAGGAGTTTAATACATGGAACTGATATTTAAATAAGCTAATTGGGCTGTGCTGAAAACTTTGAAATGTGATTGCTTAGGGAGCAAGAAGTCCTTCTATTCCAGGACTTCTTGTTGATGGCAAACTGCTTGGGCCAACAGGAGATTCTTGAGATGGAAGAGGAGTGCACTGAGAAGAGAGGTGGTTGAGGGAACTGAGAATCTTTGGAGAACAGGATGTACACGCCTCCTGAAGAAATACTACATATAAGACTGTATTGGTAATGCAGTTTTCCTCACTAAGTCTTCAGCAAAATATTTATTTTTTAAAAAGCTTTATCAAATTTGGATCTTCAAAGGACTGTTATGACAAGGGCCCAAATCACTCTGGAATGATTTAAAGGGAGAAAGAAGATTACCAGTGAAGATTATTTACCATCTTCCCATCTCTGCTACCAGACCATGACTTTTTCCAGTTGGGCTGACAGCATTACTGCTGATATCTGCTAGATAGTCTAAATTGGTGCTGGTATTCTACATACATTTCCTACATGTCTTAACTTTCCAAAACTATGAAACCATATGTTCTGTTAAATCATGAGTTTAACTTACAAATGTTCACTAAGGTGATGATAATGTTGGTATATCTAACCAGGTAGCAAGTAAACATAAATGAAGATGTCTTCACAGCCACATAAATATATAATAAAGTATGGGTCTATGATTTTTAAAGTTTTACCAAAGATTAGAGTTTTAACATGGCAACCTAAGTATGATTTTAGAGACAGAATATATTAAAACAATATTTATGTTCATAAAATTACTGAATGTACAATGATTTTCCAACATTCCTTAATTTCATAAATCAAATATTTTATTCGTCAGCTACATATGATGATTATTTAATTTGGAAGTAACAAACCAAAAGAAAAATTGAAGGACTCAAGATTGCATAAGAACAATTATATTTTAACAACATAGTATCAGAGCAGAAGATAATTGAAATACACTGAACACATTGGAATAAATGCTTTACATACTTTGATAAATTATGGGCAATGATTCTTAAAAATAGGTATAGCTAGTCATTTATATCTGTGAATCACAAAAGAAAACGTTGATACTTAGAATTAGCACCTCATGCACATCTAATTGCATGTTGCCAGATTTGTCAATAGATACAACCTCAATCATATGAACAGATCTGCTAGACTGTATTTCTTGGGCCCAGTAGTTTCTATTTGGAGACTATGATATTAGACATAGAAAATTTTAGTTACAACAGGAAGAAAATTGAAGAGTGTAACCAATGATGTGGTAGTCCATTTAAGATGGCTATCATGAGCACTGTATCACAAACATCTGGATCATTTTGACCAAATGGAATTCACTATGTACATGTGTACATGCAAGGCCAAATGTACTAGCCACTTCCACTGAACTTAAGCTGATGAGATTTTCTCTGCGGAATAAAACAAACACAGTAGGCACCTATATCTCATCTTCTGAAAGACATTCTGTATCCTGAAAAACTGAAAAAGAAATAGACAGGGGGACATAAAGGTCATTTATAAATTTTAGTGCTTCTATATCCTCTGCTGGATATGTTAGGGATGTCTATGCATATGCCCAACTGTGGTGCTCTCTGTTATCTGAAATTTTAAGATTACATAATTGAAACTTTCACATTTATTCAGTGTATTAACTGTATGCGTTCCATCGTTTCTGTCTTTGCTCACCCTCATCCTTTTATATTAGAATTTTATTAGCTGGCTTTGGGATGATGATAACTCAGCTCAGCCAGTTCAATTACCACATTCTGTCTGTCATTTTTCATCTTATGCACTTAATGTCTGCTTTGTGCAAGATGAAAGATACTTAGTGCAAATCCCTCTTGAAAAAGAACACAAATAAGTTCACATACTCAGAGTTTAATGACAGGCACACTTTCATTCCACCTACTTGTATCCTTTTGTCTGATTGCTCCATTAGTCCTTTTCCTCTGAAGTTTCAATTTAAAAAGACTGTAATGCCACCAATGTATAATTACAATGGGCAAATGAACAGAAGATGGAAAAGGCTACTCAGTCATTAATTGTCCTGAGAGCTCAATTTTAGATATATGAATAATAAATTTGTTACACAGAAGAAAGAATGCACACATTCTGCAGAGAACCAACATAAAACTCAATGAAGGAATTGGCGTGCATGAGGCCAAGGAAGATGTACACTATCAAGCATCACTGAGTCACTTGCATCTTACTTTCCTTCTCAGTGCTCTTGTCACATGCACAGGGGCCACAATCAACTTGTATTTGAGTGGGTGAGTTCTGGGAAACTGGACTTACTGACAATTTATATGTGCAACTTTCCTTTTTGTATTGTGTTCATAAAGTCAAAACGACAATGTAGATTGTCATTTTAATCCTTGTTATTTAAAGTGAAATATGTTATTGTTTCTATTTGTTTAAGTTTGTGTGACTGTAATTAAGAGGTTGAATTTCAAATTAAGCTTAGTTATAAGCATTCTGGAAAAGAAAATGCAGCACGATTGAGACCAATTGCCTGTCTCAAGATCCAGAACTCCTAGACTTTTCTTCCTATCAGAAATAGTCTGGTAAGAGAGCGAAGATTAAAGAGCACCTTCAATAGGCCACAGCCTTGGCTCTGTCACTTGCTCTGTGATCTTAAGAAAATCAGTCATCTCTCTGTTTGTTTTCACTGCGAAGTAGGGCATTAGTAACTAGTAGTATTCTGTGAAGAATAAATGATTAAATACATAGGCAGTACTCAGAAGAGTATGTATCCCATGAGAAATGTCTCTTACTTAATGGGTTAAGTAATAAGGAGATACAGTGCTGTCGACTACACTGTAGGAAGATGACAGAAATTTTCACTGGATCAACATGGGATTAAGCAATCTATCCAGAGTCTAAATGCAGAAATATTAGAGAATGTAAGTAGCAAACATGCTATTTATATGAAAAGACTTCAGCACTAAGATGGCTAGAGATTTTTCACCTTGATTATAAAGATAAGCTGGTTAGTGTAGAAGTCATGGCCATGTTGATTTTCCAGTCATCTCTAACACTTTAGGATATGACTTCAGTAAATCAGAAATTATGAGTTCACACAAACTGAAAGCTCAATGTCTCATCTCTGTCATAAAATCTATAAGTGTCTAATTCTGCTACGTCCCTGTCTCTCACTTTAGCACTTCATCACTGGACAAAAATGACAAGTTGGGAACCATAAGCAAGAACTAGCCTGATATAGAGAATCTCTTTTGGAGTACCTGTCAACACAACTGTCTTATTAGTAACATGCTCTCCAGTGCATCCTCTCAACATAGTCCAACACTCCAGAGCAGAGAAAATGGAGAAACAGGAAGACATGAGTTCAGTGAGTATCTACCAGGTATGAGCCAATGTAGGGAAAAAGATAGTTATACCCTACAGTTCCACCCAATAGCTTTGGGAAGGAATATGATAAACAGGGATACGTTGAAAATTTCTGCCAATATCCTCATCTTGTTTCTAGTTCAAACCTGATATTCATTGTGATCAGGAGAGGGAAAACAGAGGAAATGTGGGGATAAGAATCTAAGGATGAGAGACATGCTCCCCTAGAGGTGTCTTGAGGGGAATCAACAAGAAACTTCCAAGAGACAGTTTGCAGTCATCACTACTGTACTCATCCTAGCACGGAGTGTCAGCAGTTCTTGAGCATGCTGATACAGAACATGCAGGGGTCCCAATGATGAGAAAGATATCTATAGGGTGGAAACCTGCAGCCGGGCAGAGGCCCAACCTCCAAAGGTAAGACATTAGTTATCATGATTGCTACATTTCAAAATGCAGTGACAGGCAGAGCCTGGCAGAACCAGTTCACAGATAGGGAAGATCAGACCTGCCCTGTCCCCAGACTGATGAAGGTCAGAGTGCACAGGCAGGACTCCCCTGTAGCAATGAGGCTAAATAATTCCTATACCCCAGCACACCCACATGGAAGCAGCAGACAGAGAATAAAATCTAAAACTCATGCATATAAAAAGAAATGTAGCAGCTGGAGAGTTGGCTTAGCAGTGAAGATCATATAGTATTCTTTCAGAGGACCCAAATTCAATTCCCAGCACTCATATGGAACAGGTTACAAACTCCCAGCTCCAGGGGATACAATGCTCTCTTCTGGACACCTGCACTAGCATACATATACCTACATATGGACACACACACACACACACACACACACACACACACACGTAAAAATTAACAAACTAAAAATAAGAAAGAAACTAACTTAAAAAATAAGGGTATTGTTACCTGAACTTGTCCTCCACCTGACAAGCTGGACTGACTATCATTTGTCCCAAGCCTGGGGTCCCTGCTTGCCCAGGGTTATAAACTCGTTCAGCTTCCACAAGAAAAGGAGGAGCCAAGAGTCAGCTATCCCTCCCAACCAACCAGTGACCTGAATTGTACGTGGTGGAGGAACTAAGTGTATGAGGAGAAGAACCTGACAGAGACAGCCCCTTTGCCATCTTGAGCAGCTCACAGCTGCTCATGGGGTCCGTGCTGAAATATAGAATTTGCTATATGTCCTTGGTATGGGAGCCTTCCTCCCTCAAATATTGCTCTGTAAGTAAGCCCAAATAAACTGTGAGTTGCCAAACTGCAGTTTGGTGAAATTAAACCTTGCTTTGTCTTTAGCGACCCAGAGAGGAAGGTGGAACTAGAAGCCACTTTTACCTCCAGAAAGAATTTTAGCAACAGGTATCAACAATAAGGACACTTAAATACAAAGAAACCAAGATCATTTTATATATCAGTTATAAAAGCATATTTTGTATACTCACACAATACTTTCACAGACCAGCTAAGTAGGGGGTTCATGTGACTAATTAATTCAGCTACAGGAAAATAGATGAGTTATATTTTCTTCTTTGATACTAATATTCATAAAAATATGACCTTGTTGAACTTCCTTTCCACAGAAAGCAATTACACTGAAATATATGAAAATTGGATCTACTCACATTATCAAAAGGTCAAATATATTCCCACTTAAGAGCTTACAAAATATGATTTTTTTTAGTTAAAACAAATAAAAAAATATGACAAAACAGTGACATATCTTCCAGGAAATGGAGAACTGGGGTTGCATGCTTTCTTGCTTTGTTTTAGATAAGGGTTTTGAGGGAAGGAATCAGTTTTAGACTATCATAGCTTTTGGCTTTTGTGCACATAGGGTGTGGCAGGGGCAAGAAGTAAGCAAAGAGGACAGGAAGCATGGCAGCAATGAGAGATTAGCGTGGTTTCCTGAGGTTATAATTTGCATCCAATTTGGAAGCAGTAAGAACCCAAGGACCAAAACTGAGCATTTGGTTTGTACTGTTTAACATCTTAGTCTCTTCTGAAAAGAAGCCTGTAACAGCAAAGAGCCTACTTTTAACATTTTTTACTAGATATTGCTTACCAAAGCTTTTCCAGGGGGAAATGGCATATTTCCCATTTGAATTTACATCCTAATCTAAAGCCATGGTATTTGCATGAGTTCTTATGGAAAGAAAGAGGGAACAGTCTTTAATACTCCCATATGACTACATTTTTATTAACTTTGTCTTGAAATAGCCATTAACAATATCTTCGTTGACAGCTTAAACTGGGTCTGGACCGAACTAATACGCATGATAGTGGGAACACCTGTGAGGCGTTTTCCTGATTAGGTTAATTGAAGTGGGAAAATCCTCCAGAAGTGTGGGATGAACTTTCCAGTGGTGGCCAAATAAAAGGAGGTCTGATGAACAGCTTCTTGTTTTCTCCCTGTTCACCTTTCCTTCTCTCTGCTGAGTTCATCTACCTCGTTGCTGCTGCTAGCCCAATGCTGACATCACAGCCTCACTTCTTTGAACTTCCAATGTGAACAGAAGACCAGTGGCTCCAGACCTTGAGCACCAGACTGAGACTACTGAGGCATCCTCTCTTGTGGCTTGAGGATCTACCAGGTTCTTCGCCTTTCCAGTGTGCATGCAGTAATTGCTGGACTACCCAGACCATACTGTGTGAGCCAAACTGTAAATCTCCTTTTACTATATATTCATTCTATCAGGTCTGCTCCTGTAGAAGACTCTAATACAGTATTAAAAATGATTTTTAATATTTTATTTATTATTTTTATTTGTTATATATGAGTATAATTCTTGCATGTAGGTAGGTGCAGCTGTGTCCTGCAGTGCCAGTAGAGATCAGAAGAGGCCATCAGATACCTGGAACTGGAATTACAGGACAGTTGTTAGCCATCATGTGGGTGCTGGGAACCCAACCCAGGTCCTCTGCAAGAGCAGTCAGTGTTTCTAATCAATAAGCCATCTCTCCAGTCCCTCAAAAGTGGGTTATTTTTTAAATAAATAAAAGCCACAGAGTTGACAATAGGAATAGCTATGGTTTGGAGAAGATTTAATTATGCCCACTCCAAAAGTCCATGTGATTAGTGTCTGAGTTCGAGGATTTGAGTATTTGAAGAGGTGAGGCATAGTGAAAGATCTGTTGGTCACTGGAGGGTTTGAGGTATATCTTCTCACCCCCTAGTTAGCTCCAATAAAAGATTAACAGAGTGACCCAGCACTCTTGTTCTTGATTATAGATATGATTGCTTGCTCAGACATACATGTCCATCAGTCAAAGAGTGAACAAAAATGCCTGTGCCGCAGTGTCTGGACCTCTAGAACCCAGAGGTCCTCTTCCTTTGTAAAAAGTGTGTGTCTATAACTTCATTATGTTGATACAATCTAATACAGTGTTTCCCTTTCTTGATGAATAAGCAAAATACTTCCAAAATTCTTATATATAAAACCCAGGGTTTAAATATTTTAAGTTGACCCAAAGTTACACCATAGAATAGATTTATATATAACTGAATAACATATGCAAGTTTGATACGGATAAGATTAAAATGATATCTTTACATCTCACAACCTCATGTTAAGATCGCAGTACTTGAGTGCATGAGATAAAAGAGATGTCCATAGGGAAGTGAAAAATTGATTATCTATAAAATTATACATATATAAAATAAACTGAGAAAAGCTATTTGGAGTCAGGAGACCAAGAAATTCAGTCATACATTTTTGTGCTTTTATGTGACATAAAGTAAATGTGGTATCTGAAAAGGGAGTAAGTTTTTCAGTATTTACAGAAGACAAAAGAGAGTCATGGTAACAGACATATATGAAATTCTACTCCAGAGAGCTACCTGGGTCACACTGAGAATTCATCAGGCTTTTCTGGGAAAGTAGATTTCAGGTACATTTTTTGCTGGCTTAGTTCCAGTCTTCTTTAAAGGACCACAGATGATGAACAGGCCAGTAGGAGGTTCAAGAACAGACTCTCAATATCCATGGCAACCATCATAAGTTGGGTGATAGCCTGGATTTTGGTACTTCTCTTTTGTTGTTAACTGGTCTTGATCTACACATGTTCTTTTTAGAGTGTGTGTAAGAAAGACGTTATTTGGGGGGAAAAAAAGAGATAAAATAAATCATACTTCATACTCATGTCTCAATTCTTTCTTGAATAACTACAAAGGGATTTTTAAGGAGTACATTAAAATAGAATAAGAACCAAATGCATAATTAACAGGTGTCATCAGTAATATAATTTTTAAATTTTTATTTTTAAAACTTTATGTATATGAGTGTATTGCCTGCATGTGTGTAAGTGCACACATGTGGTGCAGTTCCAGTAGAGGTCAGAAGAGGGCACTGAATCCTCTGGAATTGGAGTTATGGATGGTTGTTGGTTGCTGTGTGAGTTCTGGGAACTGAACACAGGCCCTTTAAAAGAACAGCCAGTGCTCTTATCTGCTAAGCCATCTCTCCAGCCCCAAAGTAAGATAATGTTTTTACAATACATATTTTTATTGAAGTTTTGTGCGTTTCATACATTACACTTTGATAATATTATGACACAGTCCCCTATCTGCACCCTCCCTTTTCCCCTCTCGTGCACTCTGTCATTTGTTAAGGCACATCAAGCCAAATTTGTGTTCCCAGATATCCTCAGTGTGAGTTCATCTATTGGAGGCTATTCAACATATCTATAACATCACTCCCTTAAAGAATAACAGCTTACTCTAAGATCTGGATTTCTTACCTATTTCTCCATTTATATCCTGAGTTTTTGTCTGGTTTGAGTTTGCTTGAATCTTGTGCATGCTGTCACCATTGCTCTAAATTCACATGAGCAAGTTCTTAGCCACCTAGAAATAGCAATTTCCTTGTGGTCATCCACAATCCCTGTCTCTTATACTCTGTCTTCTCCCTCTTCCACAACCATCCTTGAGACCTAGGTTGGTGAAGTTTAATATAGGAGTTCTACCCAGTGACAGGCACTCTGCAGTCTCTTATTCTCTACATTTTGGCTTTTCTATGTTAATCTATGTGGCTTTCTATGTTAATCGCCTTCTGTTGTATGTGAATATTTTGCTGATGAAAGTTGGCAGCTTCACTAATATTCACTCTACTCTCTGTTCCCCTGTTTTGTGAGCTTTAGGTGTATAAGTTCCATTGTAGTTGTGTCACTTAGGACTTGAGCTTCTTACAAACACCTTCTTCGTGTGGGATCAGTTGTGGAGCTCTGTAATAGCTTCCATCTTTTAACCACCAGAAGCTTCTTTGATGAGTGATAAGAAGTATATTTGTCTGTAAATATAAGGATACATATTAAGCATACAAAAATTACATTGTCTAGGGATGTTACAGACATAGGATTTCTATCTAATTGGACTTAAAGCCCGTTCAAGAGGAGGAAACTCATGATGTGTGGTACTGAAAACATAGCCAAATGCACATGGCCTTAGAGACCATAGTCAATAAGATATTTATGGGTACAGATATTTGCATATTTATATTTGCCCTTGTCATAAGTAAAGGCATTATTTTGAACCTCTGTTCTTGTCTTTTTAGTAATTTTGGTCTTATTCTTCTTGATTCATTGAATTTTGTTTGCTCTCAGCTCATGAATCTTAAAAAAAAAAACTATAGCAATTGATTCTGTGTGGCATTCTGTTTACATAGAAAATACTCAACACCTGAAAACTAGCCTGAAGCATTAGAGAACTGGCTTTAGAGGACCTAATTGGGGGTGAAAGTCTAAGAAACCAAATTTTCTTATTTTGCTATATTTTTCTGTAAATAATGCATTCCTTCATTGGCTATTTGAATATCTTTATTACTTATCTCCAGAAAAAGCATGTTGTAAGAATTTTGTTAACCTTTCTCTGGGGTATTAAAATGGAAACTCACTAAAAGGTTTACATTTAACTGAGAAAAATCGACAGGCACCCCCAAATCCAATATGAATGTAAATCAACTCCTTTTCTAGTAGATATGGGACATAGGAATTCAGAGGTTACAGCCTTGGAAATTTAAAGGTATTAAACTAAAAGACTGTGCTAACTGGAATCCATTGATTAAAAAATGAAGTGCCATTGGTCTCCAGACTTGAGATAACAAAACCTGTAACTGTCAAGGGCTCGCATTCCACGTATGTTCTGAATTTCCTTCAATTGATTTTTCTAGACTGTATATTTATTAAAACAAATTCACAGAATGGAGAGGTGGCTTTGTGGTTAAAAATACTGACTGCTCTTGCAGAGGACCCAAGTTCGAGTCCCAGCACACACATGGCAAAAACAACTTTCTGTAGCTCCATTTCCAGAGGATTCAACACCTCTTCTGATCTCCGTGGACATTGAACAACACAGGTACACCTACCTACATACAAGCAATACACTTGTACATATAAAATAAAAATAAGTAAATTTTTAAAAAAAAAAACAAATGCTCATGTGCAATTTTTAAGATGTGCTCTAAACAAATAAAACATTTCCAAAACCCAAAAGGAAGAAAAATTTAGCAGGTAATCAGAATTATAACTCTATTACTTTTTAGAAGGTACTTATCTAATAAGTTTTTAAAGTCCTTTTAAAAATGTATAATGTCTACATGGCAACCACTAATGTTTAAAACAATGGTTTTTTTCAAGTGTCTTTATAAAAATGTACTAATTTATTTTATTAGTAATTTAAATTACACAAAATAATTAATAGGTTTTCCAAAATCCACAACGTAAGAGTATGCAATCTAAAATTTCCCTCTGAATAATGCATCTCCAAAAAGAAGAAAAGGAATAGTTAAATTTTAATGTAAATATATCATGTGTTTATATTGTCACTTGGAAACTTACTGATAGAGACCACTGAAAGAAAAATACATACAAACTCAATAAACAGGGATGTCTGGTTTGGCTTTCTGATTTATACATCCTAGAAGTTTATATATTTGTTTACAAAGACATGATTAAAAATATTTAGAGTAGCAGTATTTATAACAATCCTAAATGTAAAGAAATTTAAACTCCCATACAAGATAGAAAATGAAACGTTATACAATAATTTGCTTTCACAAAGTAGAAACAAATGTATTGTCATGCATTAAACTAAACAAACAGCACTGAATAAAAGAAGCCTTACTATAAAAAGAGAGAGAAATATAATCATTGTTCTTAGACATTATGATACAGTGTAACCACAGCAGAGTGTAGGATGAGGGATCAAGAGGAGAGTGAGGTTCAGTGTAATGTAAGAACCATGTTCTTGTTCTGGTCATGCTGCTGTTTCTTTTTGCAAATGCTGGCCACATTCGTGAGTTCACTTTGTGAAATATTTCGACAGGAACACATATGAAAAGAAATTTGTTATACTTAAAACAAATTTTCATTAAAATACTTTCTTCATATTCTCAAATCTAAGAAAAGAGAAACTAGTCAAGATAAAAGAGGCATACATAACACAAAATAGTACCAGAAAAAGAAACTCCCTATGTCATATAGTTGTCAGAAGACTAAATGTACAGAATAAAGAAAAGATATTGAAAGCTGTGAGAGAAAAAGATCAAGACACATATAAAGACACATTAGAGTAATGGCTGACATTTCATTAAAGACTAAGAAAGCCAGTAGAATATCATGCAAGTCATCAAAGAACACAGATTTCAGACCAGACTACTATACACAGGGAAACTATCAGCTGTAACTAAAGGAGAAAGAAAAATCTTCCATGATAAAAAGAGATTTAAGGAATTTATGTCCATAAAATCAGCTCTACAGAGAATATTTAATGGAATATATAGGTCAGAAGACAAGATGAAATATTCTCATGATTGCACAAAGAATAAATTATCACAGAACAGTCAACCAAAAGAAAACAGCACTACACACCAACATAACAGAAAGTAACGAACATCGATCAGTAATAACCATCAATATTAATGGCTTCAACTCCCCAGTAAAAAGTCCCAGACTAACTGATTGGATTAGAAAACATGATCCGTCAGTTTTCTGCTTCCAAAAAATGAACTTTACCAGCAATGATTGACACCACCTTTGGGTGAAAGGATGGAAAAAGCTATTCTAAGCAACTGAAGCTAAGAAACAAGCACGTGTAGCCATTCTAATACCTGAGAAAATAGGCTTGAAAATAAAATCAGTAAGAAGAGATAGCACTGGTCACTTAATACTCATTAAAGGAAAAATTCACCATGAAAATATTACAATCCTAAATATATGTGTACCACACACAGGGGGCACAAATTTTCATAAAAGACACATTATTAGATCTAAAATCCCACACTGACTGCATCACAGTGATAGGGAGTGACTTCATTAACTCCACTGTCACCAATAGATGGGTGAACCAGTCAAAAACTACACAGAGAAATCCTGGAGTTAATTAACATCATAAAACAAATGGACCTAAAAATACATATAGAACATTTCACCCCAACAACAGAGTATACTTTCTTCTCAGCAGCCCATGGAACTTTCTCCAAAACTGACCACATGTTAGGACACAAAGCAAGAGTCAATAAATTTACAAAAATTGAAACAATAATAAAAAGGGAGGAAAATAAACAGATTCATGAACATGAAACAACATACTGCTGAATGAAAATTTGAATCACAAGAAAGAGCAAAAAGGAAATCAAAAATTTCTCAGGATTGAATGAAAATGAAAATGTGCCAAAGCTTTGGGGTTCCAGGGAAGGCAATCCTAAGAGAAAAATTTACAGCATTAAGTGCCTACACCAGAAAATTAGAAGCATTTCATAGAAATAAATTAATGATGTACCTGAAAGCCTTGGAAAAGCAAGATCAGACAAGACCTCAGCAGAGTAGACAGGAAGAGAAAAATAATATCGAGGCTGAAATTAATGAAATAGAAAAGAAGAAAACCATACAATCGATGAAACAGAGAATTTGTGCTTTGAAAAGATTAACAAGAGGGACAAACCTTTAGCCAATTTAACTGAGAGAGAGAGATAGGAGAGAGAGAGACAGAGAGAGAGAGAGAACCCAAATTAACAAACTCAGAGATGAAAAGTTAAACATTGTAATAGACCCTGAAGAAATTCAGAGCTTCATAGGACATGTTTTAAAAATCTATATTTCACTAAACTCAAAAATCTCAAAAATAGATGTTTATAGAAATATATGGTCTATCTAATTTAAATCAAAATGTCATAAATAATTTAAACAGACTCATAACAATCAATGAGATACATATAGAAATTAAAAACCTCCCAGCACCAGATGAATGTAGGGCAGAAATATACCCAGTCTTCAAAATTATTACATAAAATAGAAAATGAAGGAACATTCCCAAATTCTTTCTATGAAGCAAGTATTAATCTAATGCCAACAATATCTTTGATGAATATACATGCAAAGTTCTCAATAAAAACTCACAACCCGAATGCAAGATCACATCAAAAAGATTATACACCATGATCAAATTGGCCTCATCCCAAAAATTCAGAGACGGTTCAGTATACATAAATCAGGAACGTAAGCCACAACATAAGCGAACTCAAAGACAGAAACCACACGATCAACTCATTAAATGCAGAAAAAACCTTTGACAAAATCCAACATTCATTTATGATAAATGCATGGAAATTCTAGGCATACAGGGGACATATCTCAATATAAAAGTATCAAGATATAAAGTTAACACCCTCAAATCAGTAGCTTTTCAACAGAACAAGAAGAAACATGTTGAGAAAGAAACAAAATAAATGATCCCATTCACAGTAGTTTCAACAGGCATAAAATATTTTGGAATAAAGAAAGAAAGAAAAACCAAGGAAGTGAAGGACTTATATAATAAAACTTTAAGCCATTGAAGAAGATACCAGAGTATGGAAAGAACTCCCAATGCTCATGGATCAGTAAGATTAAAATTGTGAAAGTGGCTATCCCATCAAAAGCAATCTACAAATTAATGCAATGTCCATTAAAAGTCCAATGCATTTATTCACAGAAATTGAAAGAAATAGTCTCAAATTTCATATGGAAACATACACACACCAGAAAACAGGAAAGCCTTAAAATAATGCTGAACAATAAAAGAACTTCTTGAGACATTGCTATCCCTGATCTCAAATTATACTACAGAGCTACAATAATTAAAACAGCATGGAACTGGCATACAAACAGACACATTGATCAGATCAATAGAATTAAGGACGCAGATTTAAATTCATGTATTTACAATGACCTGATTTTTGACAAAGCGGCCAAAAATCCACACTGGAGAAAAGTCAGCATGTTCACCAAATGCTGCTGGTCAGACTGAATAAGACCTCACAGAAGCATGAAACTAGATCACCATCTCTCACCAAGCAAAAGCTCAAATCTAAAATGGATCAAGAACCTCAATATAAGACACAGTACCCTGAATAAGAAAGAGAAGACAGTAAGGAATACATTGGAACTTAGAGGTACAGAAAAGAACTTTCAGAAAAGACTCTTATAATACAAGCATAAAGTCCAAAAATAGACAAATGAGCCTTCACTACATTAAAAAGCTTCTGTCCAGCAAAGGTACAATCATTCAAGTGCACAGGCAACCTACAAAATGGGAAGAAAAAACTTTTACAAGCTAAACCTCCAACAGAAGACTAGTATCTAGAGTGTACAAAAAACTTAAAAATCTAAACATCAAATATAAACAAGCCAATAAAATTTGAGTTGAGGACCTGAAGAGGGAGTTCTCTAAAGATGAAATGCTAGTGGCTGAGAAATTCTTTAAAACAAACAAACAGAAGTTCAACATCTTTAGTCATCAGGGAAAAGCAAATGAAATATCGCTTGGAGATTTCATCTTACCCAACTCAGGATGGCTCAAAGAAGCAAGCATTGAAAAGTGTTACGAGGATGTGAGAAAGGGAAACTCTTATCCACTGATGATGGGAGTGCAAACTGGTGCAGCGACTATGGAAATCAGTGTGGAAATTCATCAAAAACCTCGAAACTGAGGGCATGGAGAAATGGTTCAGCAGTTAAGAGCACCAGCTGCCCTTACAGAGGACCCAGGTTTGATTCCAAGCACTGACATGGTGACTAACAGCTGTCTGTAATTCCAGTTCCAGAGGAATCTGATGTCCTCTTCTGACTTTGTGGGCACTGAATGACGTGTGCAATTAAATACATGCAGGCATTACATTCATATGCATAAAATAAAAATTATAAATGATGTTTTTTAAAAGCTAGAAATTCATCTACCATATGATCCAGCTATACCACTCTTGAGCATATACTCAAAAGAACCTATACCTTACTACAGAAATACGTGCTCATCTATATTTATTTCTGCCCTTGTTATAACAGTCGGAAATTAGAAACATCAACTGACGAATGGATAATGAAGGTGTGGTACATACATATACGCAGTGAAATAACATTCAGCTCTTGGAAAAATTAAATTATGAAATTCACAGGTAAATGGATGGAACTGGATTCAATCAACCCGATTAAGTAACACAGATCCTGAGAACAAATGCCACACCTTCTCTCTCAGAGCTCCATGCTCATTTTGAAATCTTATATATGCAAGTTTCAGTTTGAAAGTCCAGAGAAGTCAGGAAACTACTAAAAGACCCTGTGGAGGGTGTAGGGGAGGTTTCCTGGGAGGGCGGTGGAGTGGAGTGATATAAGGTGGGAGAGGGGGATAAAAAACTGGGGAGGGTTAAATAGGACGGGAAAGGAGGACAGAGAAGAGCACAGGGCATGGGGTGGCATAGCAAACACTAAGACCTTTAGGATAAGTCACATGGAAACCTATCACTACAGAATATTCTTAAAGTATACACATATACATTACAAGAAGAGAGCAAAAGGCAGTTATAAGAGGTGAACTAGGTACTACAGGCTAGCAAAGTTACCCCAACGCCAGGAATGGAATCCCTTTTTTGAACTGTCAGCCAAGGCCCACGTGGGCCCACAAACAATACTGGCCTTTGCTCCTGCTCTTGCTTAGCCACCAGAAATCCATGGTGAGATACTATATTACTAAGACACTACTAGGCTCAGTGGTTAGGGGCACTGACTGCTCTTGCAGAAAAACCAGGTTCAGTTCCCAGCACAAACATGATGGCTAACAACCATCTATGACTCCGGTTCCAGAATATCTGGCACCCTCCTCTGATCTCCTCAGGCACAGCACAACACAGGTGTGCTTACATGCATTCAAGAAATTCACTTATATACATAAAATAAAAGCAATAAATAAAATATTAATAACATAAAAACGCATGAGCTATAGAGCAAATAAGGGGAAATCAAGCTGATGATGACTTCAAAGCCTCATCTCTACTGTCTAGGGTTATTAGTGCTGAAAAGTGCTATGCTATGCATGAAAAGAAAATCATCAGCCTTAGCCAGGCATGAATCCTGTGAGCTACAATACCAACTGACATGGAAAAACATGCCCACCTGTCCAATATTGGCATGAGTATTATGGGGTAACCAACCACTTTCTAATAAAAAGTAAGGTCACCTTCATAGGATGCAGCCCATACCTGACATTGGTATCAGGCTTAGTTAGCAACCTGAGGCTAGACTTGTCACATGCCATAAGGGAGACTCAAATACTATTATTCTGCTAAATCGATACTGTATTAAACTCACTCCTAATGACTTTTTGTTACCCCCGTAGATTAACTCATCTTTCAACTCTCACAAGAAAAGCTTCCTAATGCAGCAAATTAACACAGAGAAGCACAACTTCTCTTTCGATGTGCAGAGAATAAGAGACCACAGAGTGATTATGCCTGATCCAGATACCTTTATAGGCAGAATAGGACACCAGCTTCTCAGAGATCGTTGCAGGAATGGAGCGGAAAGATTGTAAGATCCAGAGGGGTGGTGGATGACCACAAGGAAATAGAATTTCCTAGACAGCTAGGCAGTTACTCTTATGAATGCACAGCAATGGTGACAACATGCACAAGTCGTATGCACGTTCATATGAGGGGAAGAGGAAAGAAGCTGCACCCCTACCTGAGGAACGACTGGCATCCACTGACTGCTGGGAGCGGGAGAGTTAGTGTCTCTGAAAGCCATGACTCTTGATAGGTTTGACTCCAGCAAATGTACCTACACCGAAGAGGACACAAATTAAATTCTGTAAGACCTAAATATATACGTGTGTGTGTGTGTGTGTGTGTGTGTGTGTGTGTGTGTGTGTGCATGCACGTGTATAACTGGGTGGAAGATTCTAAGGAAGTGTAGATAGGTGATGGATCTAAATAAGATTGAAATACATTGCATAAAAATCTCAAAACTTCAATAAAAAAGAAATCTGCCTTGCCAAGAAAAACAATATTTCTATCACTTAGTGAGAGTCCCTGAGTGTGATGGAATATGTATTATTGTATTATTGTCTTGTCAAATGAACCTGATACAAAGATAAGATAAAATCATGAAATTTACCAAAGAAAACTTTAAGATTATTTATTTGATATACACTTTCTTCTGCACACGTATTAATCTGAGCAAACATCTAAAATGTCTGCAGCGCACATTCAAAACTGCATGTGTAATCAGCTACAATCCAGATACTAATTTCTATTATTTTCAATAAATCCTCAGATTTTTTTTTTCATTTCAAGCAACTTTTCCATGGAGCTTATATTAATTTAAAACAAAAAGTTGTTAGAATTCCCTAATAATTGTGTGGAATAACAATACAAATGGCAAAATTATAACTCTTTGACTTATGCTGGTAGAAATACTATAGCTAACAGAATGTACTATGTCTGGCAGTAAAATATTTCTCACATGATTCCTAAGTATATATTGGTTTGGGACTTTATGTGACACACCTGACAAAATACTATGGGAAGGTTATCATGTGACAGACACTGAAGCAGGTGCCAATACTGAGTAAGAAATAATGTAATAAGAATTCTATTACGGATGAGTCCCAAGTGAGTCAGAAATTATTGTACAGACTAAGAAATAGAGAAAATATGCATAGAATCTTGGTTGCTCAAACAATACACAAAGAAAATTTAGTTACTATGTGTAGTACATTCTCAAGACAAGTTACCTTTAGGTTTGAACAAATTTGTGTCTGAAATGTAAGGCAATGAGGAGCAACTGAATACATCTGGGGTAGACCTCAGCCACTGAGAACACCCATCTCCAATCTTTCTGACCCCTCCGATGGCAATTAGGTGTGACTTCCAAATACTATATAAATCTGAATCTAAAATTGCAAGATGACTTAAAACAGTTCCTCAAAATAGGAGAATGATTTCATGTGGATGAGTGCCAAAAGATGAGGTTCCATTAGTGGGTAGCAAGTCACACGTTACAAACAGCCATGTATCACAAGACAAAGTAAAGCATTATCTTGAAAGGGAGTGGTCATAGGTCACATGACTAATGAAAGATGAACTAGGATTTAAATACATTCTGATTCCCCAAGTTATGTCCATAGCTGTTATCCACATTTCTCAGAACTGCCTTTTAGAAAGATAGCATCATTATGGGCTGAGCTTTAGAGAGAGAACTGAATGAGCATGCTAGAGCAGGTACGGTGCTCTTACAGCCAAATGGAAATGAGAACAAAATAGGAGGCGGACAGACAGGACAAGTGCTAAAAGCCAGTCTACAGGTTCACTGATACTAATAAAAGAGCTTCAGAAGTGAAGAAGCCATGTCTGTAATATTATCTAAAAATCTCCCCAAGATAAAGAAAACATTTAGGATCAAAGAGCTCAGTGTCCACCTCCAGGTCTTTTGTTTACTAGCTGCTGTATGTCTCTAGATCAGTAATTTGATTATGCTAAATGTTTACTACATTATCTGTAAAATGCCAGTAAGTGTATCTAATCTCACAGCTCCAGAAATGAAATAAGGGCACATATAAACTACCTATCACAATGTCTAACACACAGAAGCCTTTTCATAAAAAGGGTTTGATAAAACGGACCACTATGGTTTTCACACAGAAGAGTAGTCATTTTAATGCTTTCTCTCCCCAAAGAGGACATAGGTGAGGATATTTGGCTAAAATTAAATGACCTATCTCATTTAGAAGAAAAGTTTCTAGATGTACCAGTGCCCTCATGTGGACCCAGGCATCATAAATCAACTTTTCATGACAGCAAAATTGAGGAACCATTTGAGAAATCAGCAACATTAGGAAACTACATACGAAATTAACAGTTAAGTTGAGAAATGTATTCAATTACTAAAAAACAAGTCAAGTGTGGCTCCAGTACCGTGGAGGCAGAGGAAGGTGGACTTTATGAGATCAGGCCAACCTCGTCTATCTACACAATGGGAGACCTGTCTCAAAATAATTCCTCCCTCCAACCTGTGTTGAATGAACAACTACACAAAAAAATTTATAAACCGCCAAATAACTATAATTTTCAGTTAGAAGTACAGTGAAACATACTGTACTTTTTACATAGAAACATGTCCAAGACACATGAATACATGAAATGGAAATTAATATTTCATTGCATATAGCAATTATGAAACAATACCATAGACATGAATTGAACAGGGGAAGAAAAGACAACCACTGTTTTCCTAAATCTTTCAAATTAAAGCAAAAATCAGGAGTATTCAGATTAGAATGATTGTAATCTTGGAAAGTTTAAAAAGATTTTAATTTCCTTATCTAAAAATCTTCAAAAGTAGATCCATTGTTTATCTGAAATTCATTCCCATTTGCATCCTGAATTAGCCAAAGGAAAAATCACTCAACCTAGACAACCCACCTGAATCATGAGGTGAAAATTTTGATACTTTTTTGATAATACACTCACTCTTTGAATAGAAAGCCAGACTTTATATTTGTGCTCCAAATAAATTTGTTTGAAGTCCAAATGCATGATTTCATTTAAAAACAGTAGGAATGAGACTTAGAACACTAATGCTCTGTTTCTGCACATTGAGAAGGCTTACCTTCTCTGTAAGAGCACAGCATAAAATTTTATTTGTTGACATTCTTGAAGTAAATTATAGCTAGACATACATGTTAGAAATTAATAAGTGGTTGTTACTCAGGAACATGACCCAGTCAAGATAATGCTGATGAGTTGGTCCATGTAACATTAAAACATACACATTTTTTACAAACTATAATTTCGAGATATGCTTTTTTTCTTTGGGGTATTTTTACATAGATGCCCTTTTTCATTCTTTATATTTTCCACTATAAAATACAGTCAGAAGAATATATAAGGCATGAATGCTCAATGTTAAAATAAAGACCACATACTTGCAACTCCCTCTAAGAAAATGAGCCTTTTTTGACATGCCGTGGCATAATGTTCACCCTTTGTTATCACAACTCTCCATCTTAGCCAGAGTTAACCATGACATCTATGACAAATGATTTCTTTATTTCCATGATTTTAACATACCTATAACTCAGAACAAACACTTTTGTATTTCAAGTACTTTTCCTTTATATATAGAATCTCTTCCCCATATCTTTTGAGAACTGAGTATTTTCTCAGTATCATATTAATCTATGCTGCTGTGTATAACTGATTTGTTTTGCTACCAGAATCTGAGATACTAAAACCTTAAAAATGAATGGGACAGGACTTTTTATTTTAATTTTCCAGATAAATCTACTAGAAATTATAATTTTAATGTATTAAGTGCTAAAGTTTTCAGTAAAAATCATGTTATATTTCATGTGTTTCTACTATTGCATTATAAATTTTAATTATTATAAGTACAAGTACCAAAATCTACAATAGTTACATAGTTTCAAATGGAGTTCAGCATTCTTTGCTTTATTACTTCAATATAATGTTTGTTTGTAATTGAGTATGGCTGTTAGTTATTTATACAACTGGTCAAAAGTAGAGAATAATAAGAATCAAAATAGAGATTAAATTTTCCTAGTTCCATTAGTAAACATAGAAACTAAAAGGTTCATAGTTTTGAATGTCTCCTTTAAAATACCTGAAGTATAAGAATGTGTTCATTTCTAACATTAAGTGGTAATGCAGTGCCTCTTACAGTACTGTGAGTTGAGTCATGTGACAGATATCTGCTTATTCGCTGTCACAAGTGAGGGCATAGTCCTCTTTCACAAACACTGTCTGGGAGTTCAGTGGACTTCCAAAGTATTAATGCCAAGAAATAGTTCCAGCCGGCCTGCCCTGTTCAAACAAGATTGACTATTAAACAGAAACACCAAGTATGTTGATGAATGGTGTTATTGAGGCTTAACAGTTACTATCAGCATCAAAAATTGAACTTGGTAGCAACAAAAACTTAAGATCTCATTTAATTCTTTGCATTTCAGTTTTCATTCCCTTGGATTTTCCCTTTTTGGTCTGATTTCAACTTCTTTGAAGCTAAGTGCTGAATAATATAATTCATTTTACAGACTCCTTAGAATTCAGTCTCGACAGCAGACAACAAAGATATTTTACCCTTTAGGAGACATAATGTACTTGTCTCTAGTACTTGTATTTCTTAATATGCAAAGATGTATTTAGTATAAAGTATAAAGATTAATTTCTAAAATAATCTTTACAACACATGGGACTAAATTCAGAAGACACACCCAACACTGTTCAATCATTTCAAAGACTTAAATGTATTCTATTCAAATGCCTAGACATACATTTTCTCCCCAAAGGAAAAATAAAGACCTGTGAGATCACAGTCACCTAAACAAAACAACAGTTGTAACCAATATCAGCCTGTTATCAAGTACTCCAGCAAAAACACTAAACAAACAAAAGACAGGATGAAAACTATACAATTCTACCTTATGTGGCACTAACATTCATGTCAAAGCCAAGGCTAACAAAAGATAGCATGGTGTTTATTTCAGTTCTGAAGGAATAAATCACTTTAAAGTGGCTGTCACTGCCAAGATAAAGGTCTTTCAAATTGCAACTGTTCTTCCAAGAGGAAACAGTTCCAATTCTAACTGGACATATTTTTATGATCACAATGTAACTACCTCACAATCTTTCAAAATATAGAAATTTTATGGCACAAAATCACACTCTTTTCTTCTTTTATTATCCTACAACATTTTCTTGAAATTTTTCAAATATCTGGATTTAATTCTACACCCTCTAAAATATATATCCTTGAAATCATTCTTTATTCCTAAGTCTTCTAAACAGAGAGCAACATAAATTTTTCTCTACCATCACCTAAGATGCCACTTTTAATTTTTGCTTTTGACGGAGACAGTGTCTCTCAACAATTCTCTTTCCATGGTGTAATTCTGAGGACAAAGCCTTAGTCTAAATTAAAAACTGATGAAATGCAAGTGAAGATTACCATTGCATCCCCATTCTCCTATATCTTTACAACCCTAAAAATACAAAATTGTTGTTATACACAATACTTTGTCTAATGAAACCTTTATCAAATGTAAAGTATAAAGGAACCAAGTCAGTTTATGCTACTATGGTGACTTCTTTCCCACTTAAATGCAGATCCCTACCCTTGGAGAATAAATTAAGGCCTAACTGCCTCTTGCTGGAAAGTTCCAGAAGCTCTAAGTGACAAGAAAAAAGAGATTCTGCTAGGTATACTTGCCAGAGAATCTACTTGTAGGAAATATCCATACATCTTCAGGGTCAAAATTACATCTGCCTCTCTATAATCTTCTGTGCTTATAGAGACCAGGCTTGTGGGAAATATTTATTTCAAAACAGAGCTTTTGGTTCTGGTTGTCCATTCCTTTACTTCAGAAGAACTCAAAAGTGCTAATCGATAGGTATTGTTATAACTAAAAATCTTCCTCAACCTCTACCTAATAATTAAATATATATCACCATCCCTCGTTGCCTCCCGTGGCTGTTACCCCAGGAGGGTCAGAAACGCTTTAATCCGTGAAAAATTAAGAACACAATTTTCATTAAGTTTGTTGAGAAATATTATTAGTTTTTAGTCAGAAACAAACTTCATTTGTACTGGCAATTTAGCATGATCCAGTTATAGCCTTCAAATAATAACAGGTCGCATCTTTTCTGATACTCCCAACAATCTAGGGAGTTAGAATCTCCCTGGAGTCTAACTTTAGGGTAGAATCCTCCCATCTTAGCCTCTAGGGACAATATTCCACACTACATCTAAAATTTGATGTGTAGATGCACTCTGTTCTAGAATTGTATTCTCTTGGTTGCCTTGTTGAGATCAGGTATTATGCTGTCTCTGGTTTGGTTCATTTTTTTCTTCCAGATGGTTTTAGCCATTTGGAGTTTTCTATGGTTCTGTATGAATTTTATGATTGCTTTTTCTCTGTCTATGAAGACCACCACCTGTGTTTTGGCAAGGGTTGCATTTCATCTATAAATCACTTTGCATTATACTATAAGTTTAACATGATTGAATCTTTCAATGGAAGTATTTTTATTAATAATATTATTAAATGATTCAATGTCACGAGGGAAGTTTTTTTTCTGTGTATGTATTCAATTGCCTTTCTCTTATTACTTTCATTTTTTATTTCTTTCATTTTACATTTATTTTTTTCATTGTAGAGATCATTTAATTCCTGATTAAATTTGTTCTAGATATTTTTGGTAGCTTTGTGAATATTTCTGCTATTTGTTCGTTTTTTGAGCACATCCATTGCTTCTCTATAACATTGCTATTGATATTTTTATATGCTGATTTTGCATTCTAAAACTTTACTGAATTCGTCAGATACTTCAGTCTTGTCTGTGTGTGTGCATACATGAATGTGTGTGTGTATGCGTGATTATGGTTTCTATAATCTACTTTCCTTCCTATTTTTTTGTAACTTTTATTTCTACCTCTTGCCTAATTGTTCTAGGTAAGTCTTCCAGTATTATGAATGAAAGGCATAAAATTAAAGAATCATACTGTAGATTTTAGAGAAAATAGCTCCATGTTTCAGCTCTTCATCATTCCATAAGGTGTTCTGTATGAGTTTGTCCTGTGTGACTTTATTTGTTGGGGTAGCTTTCTTATTTACTTGGTTCCATGAAAGTATCTACCATGAAGTGTTGGTGAAATACACTGAATGCTGCTGTCTCTATCCATTGGGGTGATCATAGGGGTTTGTCCTTTGTTCATACTGAAGGAATGTAACACATTTACTGTGTGTTCAACCATCCTAGCATGCCTTTAATGAATCTTTCTTGATAATTGTGTGGAATCTCTTTGAGGTTCAAGTTTATCGAGTTCATCAATATTCTCTTGAGAATTTTTACATTTATTTGTAAATAAATGTAATTTTATTTTCTATAATTTTCTTTTTTTCTTTTCATTTTCCTTTTGTTTTTCTCTGCTTTGTTTTCTGTTTGTTGTTACTGTGTCTTCGTCTGGGTTGAGTTTCAGAGTAATACTGATCTTGTAGAATAAGTACAAAAGGTTCACCTTTAATAATATGTTTGAATTGATTGAAGGAAATTCTAGTTTTTTTTAAACAATTCAAAAAGTTTCAGTAGTGAATTCACCAGTCTTAGGTTTTTTTCTGGGAGACTTTTAACTACTAATTTGGACTCTTCCTAAACATTTTTATATTCAATTTTTTGTGTCTTCATGGTTTAATTTTGATGGAATATACTTGATTAAAAATTTCACTTCTCTCAGGTTCCCCAAATTGTTGGCATTTTGTGTATGTGTGTATATATATATATATATATATATATATATATATATATATATTCATTCCCAATGACTCCTCATATTTCTGTAATATCCGTTCCCTAGTAATACTTTGTATTTCTGTGGTATCTGTTGTGATTTGCTCTTTTTATCTCTGATTTTATTTATTTTGGTCTGCTTTTTTCTTGGCTACTTGAACTGAAGGTTTGTACTTTTTAAACAAATTATTTCATTGATCTTTCCAATTTTTTATCCTCTATTTTCTTTTTGTTCTCCCATCTTTATGATGTTATTATAAACATGCTTTGTCATATTGCTTTTGCTAAATCTTGCTTAACATGCTGTGATTTCACTTTTTCAAGAAAAATATTAAATTTCCTTGTATGTTTCTTCAATGACTCACTGTTTAAGAACTGTTTACCTTTTACTGTCTGTACAATTTCTAATTATAAATTCTATTGTCTTTTCTTTTGGCTAGTCAAAGTTTGAGGGGTTTTGTTTGTTGCTTGCTTGTTTGGTGTATTAAGACTTTTTTCTGATCTAATACACATTCTAGCATGGGCAATGCTCAATGGGCTGATAAGAAAATGTGTATTCTGTGGCTGTTGATCAAATGTTCTGTAAATATCTATTAAATCAGGTTAGTCTATTTTTTTGATAATATTCCTGTCTGGATAGTCTATTCATGGATGTAATAAAGTACTCAGGTACCATTAATGTTTGAGAATCTGTCTTTTTAAAGATAATAGTGTTTTCTTTATAAAATAGGATTCTGTGGCATTAAGAACATATAGATTTATGTTAATCATATCCTTGTCTAGTGATTCTTTAATCATTACATAAGGACCTTATTTGTCTATTTTTTGTGGTTAATTTAAAGCTGGTATCTAAGCACAAATGTCTTTAGTCCTTTACTTTCAGCCTGGGATTGTCTCTACAATGTATGGACATTTTCTGTGTTTGAGTCTGAATATTTCCCATGCCATCTAATAAAGGCATGCTCACAAACCTCTGATACCATTGGGACATATTGAAGACATTTGGGTCACTGGAGGAGTGTTCTCAAAGTCACAGTGAGGGCCCCAGGCTTGTCCCCTTCTTCCCTTCCTCCCCCTACCATGGCCTCCCCACTATGATACGCTGCCTGGCCACAGTCCCACATTCAATAGGACCATCCAACAATGGACCGAGACCTTTAGTTGAGTTAGTCTCATCAGGGAAGGTAGGATGGCACATTCCATGCAATGCTCCCTTTCCAAAGGTCATCCTTGGTCTTTGTGCTTGAAGATGTGCCTCATGTCACTCCTGTACTCAGGGTTTCTTACCTCAGCCACAAAACTGGAATACCTGTGAGTTTTTCTTTGTTTTCTAGTCTTTGGAAGAAAGCCACAAACAGTGCCGGTCTTGCTGTATTGGAAGAGGATTTTTTCCAGTTGTAGGTTTTTAGGAATTTACACAGGCTAAGAGCTGTCAACTCTCACTGTCTTAGGTGATACCATGGGTCAAACGTCACAGTGACACATAACTCCCTATTGTAGCTTCAACTGATATATCAAAAAACAGAAAAATAAAGAAATGGCAAGTAAAATTTTGTGAAATTTTAAGTCACTTAAAAAGTTGCAAAATACAGTGTTTTGTTTTCAGTTTACCACAAGGCCCATTTCATGAAAAAAACGTGAGTATTTATTCCTTTCTTTTCAAGAGAATTTCAATTTCCTCTGATAATTTCACTCCAAAATAGGAATGCAGGATAATGAGATGTAATCATAGTAAGGTTTTTTTTTTCTTCTTAGTTTGATTGAACTCATGAAAAAATATTTTCTTCTTAACAGATCAGTACAAAATATTACTCTTGGAGAGACAAATCTCACCTGGGCATCTATTATCCCCCAACTTTTAACAGAGATAAATTACTTACCTATTTCTCTCTGCATGAAAAATCAGTTGAACTCTGTAGGCTGCTTCAGATACAGAGACACATTGCAAGACAACATTTATTAATATTTTACGCATTCAACAATTCTGAATATAGATTATATCAGTAATGTTCTCAAAAACAGTATATGTATTAAATTCCCATGATGCAGCTGAGATACGAAATCCTTTTATGTGAAGGCAATTCAGACCCTTTTTTGCATGTAGGAAAACAAGTCCTTTGACATTCACAATAAAAGTTGTGATTACCTCTGGTAGATTAGGCACCATGCATCTCTATGGCCCATCTTATTTACTTCCTTAATAGCAGAAATACTCATGCTTTAGAGTACTTTCTTCCAAAGCAAAAGATATTGAGGAAAGTATTCCAGGTACTTAGAAAATAATTATGTCCACCTGAATGGATGTAAATCTCTTCATACATTTTCTAAAAGCTGTATTTTCAATAAAGAGAACAAACTGGGACATGCCCATACTCCTGCCCATACTGGAAACACAAGACAGAAAATACTATGGAACTTAATTTGCATATATGTAGGAGAATAATCACTCTATACTAGCAAAGTGGGCTCCAGATACAAGATGAACTGGAAAGTAAGGCAAAGATCATACAGAAAAGAGGAAAGCTAAACTAAAAGATAGGAAGACCTTAAAAGATAGGAAGAACATGCCCAATGATATTACTGTCTATTTCCAGAATAAATAATAATAACCACTTATTATTATTCTGGAAATAGACAGTAATATCATTGGGCATGTTCCACTTATTCTCTGGGTTGATCACCATTCATGGAGGGTCAAACTATAGGAGGTAAACTGGCTTAGGCTTTCATTATTTTTGCCACTGTTAAAGATCCAAGGATCGGTATCGTGTGCACAGGTGATACAATGAAAAGGATCAAAGGCAATACTCCTGTTAAGTAGTAACACAGAAATACAGAGTCAGATTAAACTGAGTAACAGACATTTTGAAGCAATCAATTTAGATATACCAGCAAATGGTGATCAGAAATGCATCTCGTTGCTCAGAATGAGTTGTTGCAGGTACACTTGTCTACAACAGTACCCATCTTTAATAACCCTTTGTTTAATGTAGGTACCAACCCTCCTTCTATTCGTTAATGCAACAAAACCGCAAAGGCATTGTCAAAGGCATCAAGAAACCACTCTTTTGGTGTGAGAATGCCTGGTGTGAACTTCCCTGCACTGGACAGCCTGGTTCGGAAAGAGAAGAGCATGCTTTCCTGACTATAGAACTAAAACAGGCCACAAACAAGCCTCTGGTTCTCATTTTTGGTGACTTGTTGGGATAGAAGCTCTGGGCCACCACTCCTTCTTCACTGTTACACACAACCTTTAATGTTACTAGACATGGTTTGTCTTTGGTTCAGATCTATGATATTTCTGATCCAAAACTGGATGGTCTAAGTTTGGGGAGTCCACCAAATGAATTATGTTGGAAATCAAGACTTACAGGGAGATTTAATTAGGTGCCAGGCATTGAACCCTGATCTGACTGTGCCCTTGGCCCCATCTATACTGAGGATATCCCTGCCCTTAAATTTAGTTCTAGAAAATCAGAATCTGCAGTAAGTTCAGAACATGTATTTCACTGTCCATTATAACTTTAGATTTTTTTTTATTGGAATATCAAACAACTCCAGACTCAGTGTGACTAAAATCGAATTTTTATACGTATGCTCAAAGTTATGGCAGCCCTCTAATCTAAGGATGAAGACATCAGAGGATGTGATCATTTCCTGAAATGGTAAGCCTATAGGACCAAAAGTAGAACTTGTACTCAGGTAGCCTTACAGACCGGTGCTTCCTAGGCTACTTTTTTCCTGTGGCTATGATTTGTGAATCCAGATCATTTTCCTAGTATTTCCAGGCTAGAACCTGTAGAATTATTCAATTGCATGTAGATTTTTTTCTATGAAATAGCATTTGTAAAACACAAACAATATGTAAAGCTTGTCAAGAAATGTATATTAGTTTTGTTTTTACAGTATAGGATGAAGAAATAGAAATGTCATTAAAACTTGTGAAGGGCGATCTTGCCAGCTCTGATTAAAAAAAAAAAAGGACGTTAGCTACTTTGGAAACATGAATTAAATAATATATGCTCTGTTAGCATCGAAGATCTGTCTAGGGTTTTGCTTTCTTTTATGATTAAATAAGATCACTGTATATAAATGCATTGTGTGTACCTTCACTGCCTCTTGAGGGCTCTGGCATTAGGGGGGCCAGCTTGGAAGTTGCTACTTTGGGAATGACAATGACTCATTTGTAAATGAACAGATTTGTTTCTTTGTTTTCTAAAGCTCCCCACTATTTGTGGTTTACACTTTAACTGTAAATTCTAATGTCATACTTAAAATAGTTTTTAAAATATCATAACATGGAGCAGGGATGGGGATGCTCAAAGTCTTACCCATAGCTAAGGAGCTATCAGTGTTTAATAGCTGCTGGAAGAGGAAGAGTCAGTTATATTTTGGGGTATGACCCTGGTAGGCTGACTGCACTCCAGGACAGGTTCCATGCTCAAGAATATTTGGACAATACAAATTGGACTTGATAGGACAAAAAGAAATAACATGAAATTGGTCACAGATACTGGAGTATATCTGGAAGGAGTCGGGGCAGGGTGAAAAGAGTATAATGAAAACACAGTGTATAAAATTCTTGAAGTGATTAAAAAATTTAAATAAATAAATAGATAAAATACAAAAATAACCTTCAAAAATAATTACTAGTTTTAAAACAAGGCCAACAGTAGGTTAATTACATGAGATTAATCTCATTTTGGAGGGCAGACATAAATTCAAAAGATGGAAAATAAATATATTCCATGCAAGTAGAAGTGTAAAAGGAAAGTAGATAACTAGGTTTATATTAAATTAAAAACAAAAAACCTCAAGGGTCATTATCCACCGATGAACGCATCATTTATCCAAAGCACATAACTATATAGGTGCCAAATTTCATAACAACCAAATTTATAAAACAAATATATTAAGGGATCCTAAAGTGCAGATAAACAGCATAATATCGATAGAGGCTTACAGTGAGCATTTTCAATAATAGACAAATCACAAGAAAAAAGTAATGCTACTACTCCAAGAATTACTGGATATATTGTGCTTAATTTTAGATGGAACGAACCTAATAGGCATATATAAAACATTCAATCAAACATCAACATTATACACATTCATCTCAAAATTATATTTGAACATTCTCCCTGACACACATATGTTAGGGCAAGATACAGGGTGAAAAATTACAAAAATATTAATATTATGTCAAATATATTTCCTGATCACAGATATGAAATTAGAAATTAATAATGAGAAATATTAGAGAATATGGAATACAGAAATTAAATAATATGTTTCTGAACAAACAATGGGTAAGACAAAAATAAGATAGAAATTTAAAAAATATTTAAGCTCTTGGGAGACTGCAGAGAGCTTATTCCTGAACATCTCTATCAAATCTCAGCCACCCAAGGCTCAAGACACTGTTGAGAAAGATGGGGCAGAAAAATTGTAAGAGCACAGGAGACAGATGACCACAAGGAAAGAAGAGTTTCCCAGAAAGCAAGAAGATACTCATATGAACTTATAGCAATGGTAACAGCATGCAGAAGACCCATCCATGTTCAAATCAGACAAAACCCCAGCATAGAAGTGGAAAAGTGGGTAAGAAGGCCCAGTCTTCTTACTATAACTACTGGGAGACAGGATAGTTGGTTTTCCCTTCAGTTAATGGTTTTATTTCTAATTTCATGTTCTTTGATCAGGAAAGATAGATTAACCGGGCTCCAGTGGATGGAGGCACACCAAAGGACATTTGGGCCATAAACTTGATTACAGACCTTCACATATATAACATGAAAACCACTGGGAGTGTATAAGAGCAGTGCAGATAGAGAAAGGGATCTAAATATGATAAAAACATATTGTATAGAACATGCAAAAACTCATTTTTTTAATATCTGAAATGAAAAGGGTAGTAACACTTTCTAAAACAAGAGCTTGGAGTAATAAAGACCTATGTCCAAAGGAAGAAAGGAAGTTCTCAAATTAAGCTGTCTAGACTAAAACGACATGTAAAAAATGAGGCCCTAAATTTGTAAAAAGAAAGAAATAATTAAGAAAAGAGGAAAAACATAAACGAGGTAGTCTAGAAACAAATGTGAACATTGAAGCGTTTTCTTCGAAATGGTAAATTTGTTATGCCTTCACTAGGCTAAGAAACGAAATAGAGAAGACTTGAGTGCATCGGGAATGAAAGGTGAAAGCATAACACCTGCACCACTGAGATACAGATGATGCAGCATGACGGACAGTGACACTGGATGACCTTGAAGGAACTGGTAAATTCATAGACACATACAGTCTCTCAGCACTGAATCTTTAACAGAAAATCTAAATCCAATGATGAGTAAGGAGGCTGAATTAATAATAAAATGCCCACTAAACAAAAGCCCTTAACCTGGTAGCTTTACTACTTAATCCTACTAAATATTTAAAGAATTATTCCCTTCCTTCTCAAACTCCCAAGAGCATTAAAGATGAAGCAACACTTCTAAAATATTGGTTACAAAGCTAGCAAGCATTATCCTTATTCTAAATCCAACCTGGAAGATTACAAGAAAATAAAATTACAGGCAAAATTACAGGCACCCAAAAAGGTGCAAAAATCCTAAATAAATATTAGTAAACTGAATTAAAAAACAAATGAATTTGACCTTTACATAATTAAGTAGGACTCAATCCCAGTATAAAAAATTGACTCAATGTAAGCAAATTACACTAACAAAGCAAAGAACAAAACCCAATAGATCATCTTCCAGAATTCAATAGCCTTTCATGACTAAAGAATTCAATAAATAAGACAGAAAAACTACATCTTCACACAATAAATGCTATGCATAACAAAGTCCCAGTTAGTGCTGCAACAAGTAGTTTAGAGTATGGGCTATTCTATAGGCAAGACCAAGTGAAAGTCAATAGAATTACCTGTGACGGTTAATTCTTTTATAACAGTTTGGTTGGACCATAGTGTTTAGATATTTTGTCATATTATTCTGGATGTTTTTATGAAATTTTTGTATGAGTTTAATATTTAAATAAGTAGTACCCCAGTAAAAGACAATAACTCCTATAATGATGATGTGTCTCATCCAAACACCCAACGGCTAATGTTCGAAAATGAACTAAATTTTCAATGCAGGAATATTAGAGAAATATTATTTTATGAACACTCACTACCTGGCAGACATTCTTAGTGACCTTGCTTCTAATCAAAACTATTGTCTATTATTAAAGTCATTTCATGCCAGAGTAGTTATTGTTCTAAGTATATGATCTACCTAGCTCATTTTATTCTTGTGCTGTCCCAAAAGGTACTGTTACACGCACTTTACAGATAATGAAAGCCCTAGAAAAACTCATTTAGGATTGTGACAAACAAATGTGAAACTTCAGGTTTGAGAGATCTGAACCCTGCTCTCTTTTGTCAGCCTTATCCTCAGATGGCATTTCAGCATTTCCCAATGCCTATTCTATTATTTTCATTATTATGTAGAACAATATCAAATATGTCTGAGGAATGTTTTGTGCTATTTTTGGTACCAATGTTTTAGCCTACAACTCTTATCTTTTTTTGTCCATAGATCTATAATAATCTACACTGAGTGCATCCCTTGTTCCACTTTCATTGTATTCGAACCCACAGCAGACCTAGAGATGACCACTCACATTGACAAGAACAGTTTGGTGAAACAAACGGTTTCTTTTGGGGAACTCAAAATCAACAAAGAATTCACAAGAGAAACAAACTGTGGGACTAAGCAGTATCAATCACATGACCATGATGTACACATGAAATGCTTTCTGATTCATGGTGCTACCTGGGAAACCAGAAAGTGGTGGGAAAATGTAGGTTCAGATATCACAGTGCTGGAAAGCAAAACTGTGAGCAAGAAGGAGACTGTCACAGACTCCATCTTTGTCCCCCAGCACATTTGGAAACTTTGAAACTGCATGAGTCAGAGAAGTAAGATATCAGGTAAGAATCCAGACTTTCAAAAGTAAAGAGACAGATTTAACAGGTTATTAACTACACAATAGTAGAATGACTATAATCCAGAAGGAGATTGAGTTTTATTAAAATTTAAATTCCACTGTAGCCTGTCTCAATCTAAATGAAATGAGATAATCACCCTTTGCTCTGCAGCCTAGTAAGAAATGGGGGTGGGGACTTACTGGGGAAGATATCATGAAGAGCTTCTATAAGCCCATGATAGAAAATGTCCAGCACGTAAGGAAAAATTACACTTGTTGCAAGGAAGGGACATATGACTGTTAATCAAAAGATTAAATAAATAGTACAGGTCTACCAAGATGATCTGACTGATATTGAAAAGTTTTATAACTTACTAAAATGTTAATAATAATAGAAAATGTTTACTAAATATTTAAAGAATGTCAACTGAATTTTTGTATGTAATTTATGAATCACCTGAATATCCTGAAACTAAAAATATACTTTCTGAAAATGACTCAATTGGTAAGCTTAATAGCAGAACACAAGATTGTCCAAGTGGAAGGCATTTCCATATAAAATATCTAAAATGAAACACTAAGGAAAAAAATATATAAAGGAAAATGTGGTGTGTGTACATTTTAAAGGGAGGAAGATAACAGAGGAGAAGAAATATTGGAAGAAATGATAGCTGAAAATGTTCCACAACTGATAAAATATAATCAGTCTATAGGATGTAAAATGTCAGTCAATCCCAAGGAAGTAAATTAAAAAAATAAATCACCCTCTTCAACTATCATAAAAAAGCAGCTGAAAACACATCTTAAAAGAAGACATGGCCTTTAGGAGAAGGAAAACGGACAAGTAGTTCCTGAATACAGAAGGAAGTAGGCTTATGATAGTCAAGAGAAAATAGTTGCGAAGTGTTGCATGTCTAGAAATAACGTGTTTTTAAAACAAAGGTAAAAATATGATTCTAGAAAACTGAAACTGATGGAATATAAATCCTACACTTCTGACAGATGACAAGGTGACAGAAATGTGCAATGCAAAAGGCAGTTAAGAGTAATGAAAAGTGACGGTAAGAACAGTATAAATTAGCATTAATCATAGAACATTTGCTCCGTTGTGAGAATGAATGTCTGACTTTAATTACTGGTAGGTTTTTTTGAAATGTAAGATTCTCCATGCCCTTTTAGGCTCACCTTTAGGTTCTACTCAGAAATTCCAGACTAACAGGAAAATAGCACTAAGTATTGCAATACATGATAATTTTTTCCAAATAAATGCCGGTCAATGAGAAGCAGAGCACATGCTTCAAAGATGAGGAAAAAGAATGGATTTTTCGCTCTGAGCCTTTATTGATGAAGGGCTCCTGAGGGAGGTGGCCCTGATCTAGATTAAAGAGCAGTTGAGTGTAAATGGATAAAAGGAGAGTGAGGTATTCCTGGAGCAATCACAGTCAGTTTGGAATTTGGAGACACCAAGGGTGGAAGCAGACTTAGAGTCACATTCAACGAAAACTTTTAAAGCTGTATAATAAGGAAAATAATATTATAATTCAGCTAGACCAAAGAGACCTGGTAGAGGAATAAGTAGGAAAATAATGATTTCAGTTTGAGATATGTTTCATGTTAAGCCATGCCAGTGAATCCATTTAATACACAGAGGATAACGATAGGAGTGCAGAGGCAAGGCCAGGGCTGCAACCTGTGCATCTGATGGAGTAAGATACACCTGTGTGAATTTTTTATTTATTGTTTGAAAAGTGTCATCCCTGTACATGATGTGTTTTGATAAATCCACTCCCCATTCGCCAAGTCTTCTCATGCTCCTTGTGGTGCTTTGAATGAAAAATGTACCCTAGAGGCTCAGGTATTTGAACTTGGTTCACAGTTGATGGTGCCATTTGAGGAATTTTAGGAGGCGTGGCCTTGCTGCAGGAAGTATGTCGCTGGGGTAGGCTTTGAAAATTCATAGCCTTGCACCACTTCCAATTTGCTCTCTCTGTTTAGTCTTTGAGGTTGAAGATTTAAGCTCTCGGCTTCCAGTTCCAGTGACCTGTTGCCATGATTTGCCAGTCATTAAGGACTCCCCCTCTGGAAACTTAAGCCAAAATAAATTTTCTTCTACAAGTCACTTCTGGCATGTGCTTTATCACATCAGCAAAAAGTGCCTCCCTTCCAACGCCATGTTCTCTTTTATTTTACCCACTAAGTCTATTGAGTGCTGTCAGTATGTAGATTAGAAAATTAAGTACTACGCACACAAAAATTTAAATGTTTAAAAGTAGTAAAATACTTTTATTCTCATTTTTCCTCACTTGGAACAGCTGTTTCATTAGCTATTAGTTTTCCAAATTTCTAGAGAATGGGGTCTTGCCAATCATAGTGGTCTGTTCTGATGCTGAATGACAAGTCACAGTCATTCAGATTGCTGTGCAGCAGACAAACCACAGATTAGTGCTGTACTAATCTGTAGATATAAATATTTAGGAAGGAGTTTAATAATATATTCATTTAGAAGAATGACAGTAGCAGATTATCCCCTAGGGCCTATGAACCACCCAAGCCATGGAATCTTGGCCCAGTGAACAGTAACAAACATGAATTCTGTCTTGTGAAGTTGCCCTAAATCCAATCAGATAGAAATTGGTTATTCTCAATGCATCCCTGGTCACCATTTCACCAATGGGTATGTCTTAATAGGCCAAGCATCATCATAGGTCTCAGGGTTCACAGATGGGTAAGACTATTGATTATTTTTCTCCTGCAGTATAGTGCATCACAACTTCCAACACTGTGAAAGCTAGCTATTAGAGCTTCCAGATCAGTACCATCTTGATTTCTATGTGTCTTAACTCAAGTAGGTGGTATATTCAGCAATATGGAAACCTACTACTCTAGAAACACTCTAAAATATGTATGTGTGGATATGTATAAAAAGTTTAAAAGGAGGTACCTTAATACTGGAGGAAAATACCTCTCCCAGTGCCAGGCATTGGTTAGCTCTCTTCAAGTTCTTGGTCCTTAGAGTCCCATAAGCCCCGAAGCAATACAGGTGGTTATTATTGCTCTTGGTTACCTTTCAGAACTCGTTGGTTTTATGAATTCCTGAACCTAAAACTGAGATCGTTAAAACCATTTTTTTTCATTTTTAAGGTAAAATACAGTATTTACAAAAGATTATAGCTTACAGAAGTATTCAAACAATGAAAAACATAATTTAAAATTCAGATTTTGCAGTAAGATAATGGCCCTGCATGCAATCCTACCCATTGAAAAACTCTGCATTGAAAATGTGTTATATCTTCAGAAAGCAAAAGAATTATATGATTTATAATATATATGAACTCATTAGCATACTTTACCCTTTCTTGTTCTTTCTAAATGTTATATTATACCCACACATACATTTGTTTACATACATACATGTATACATTATAAGCTAGAATCCAAATATGAGAAAAACATGCTTTTTTCTTCTTTCTGAGATCAGATGACTTCAATTGCTATTATATATTCTAGATCCAACCATTTCCCTTCAAATTTTATGACTTCATTTTTCTTTAGAGTTGAATAATATTCCATTTTATATATGTATCAGATTTCTATTATCCATTCATCTGCTGATGGCAAACTAGGTTGGTTCAATTTTGTTGCTGTAGTAAATAAAGCAGCCATAAATATGGTGTATAATATCTCTAAGGCATCTAGGTATATTCCCCAGAGCTGGACCATAGGGTGATTTTGCATTTAATTTTCTGAGGAACCTCCAACCCAATCTCCATAATGGCTGTGTTCCCACCAGCAGTGGCTCATCTTTTTCCATGTCTTCTTTATTTGTTGTTGGTTTTCTTGATGAGATCCACTCTGATTAGAGTCAGGTGGTTTCTCAAAGTCACTTTAATTTTTATTTCTGTGATGACGATGTGTGTATAAATTGCTCTTGTCCATTTGTAGTTTTTAAAAACAGTCTATTCATTCACTAGCCCATTTGATAATTGTTTAATCATCTTTGTCTGCTTGTCTGCAGTTCTTCGTAATTCTGCATATAAGCCCCTTCTCTGAGGTGTGGGTAGTAGATTTTCTCCCATTCTGTGAACTGTGTGCTCTGCTGATAGTCCTCTCTGATGCACAGAAACTTTCTAATCTCACATATTCCTATCTGTTAATACTTGGATCTAGTTTCTATTTCTTGTGCTATGATAGTCTGTTCATAAAGTTCTTGCCTACTCCAATATCATGAGGATTATTCTCTATGTTTTCGTCCAGAAGTTTCAGCTTTTTAAAAAAAAAAACAAGGTCTCAAATCCATTTCAAGTTGATTTTATAGAAGGTGAAAGATATGAATCTGATTTTATTTTTCTGTATGTGCATATCCAGTTTGCCAGAACTATTTGTTGAGTAGACTATCTTTCCTCCAATGTATATTTTTTGCCTCATGATTTAGGTGGACATATTTTTTCAGTTAATTTCTGGGTTGTCTATTCTCTTGCTTTGGTCTACTTGTCTGTTTTTGTACCAGTACCAGACTTTATCAGGGAAGCTCTGTTGTGTAATTTGAGGTTGAGTATTGTGATATCTCTAGTTGTGTTCTTACTCACTGGAATTCTTTAGCTGTTCATGGTGTTTTGTAGTTTCGTATGATTTTTGGATATTATTTATACATCTGTGAGATAGGAAATTGGATTTTTGTTTAGTTCTACAGATATCAATATTTTTTATCCTTTTTAAAATGATTTTGACAATTTCATATCATACATTTTGATCATATTTAGATCGCCTCCCATATCTGCACCATCTCAATATATATATATATATATATGTAGAATCAAGTTTGTATCTCCAAATGTCCTTCGATGCAGAATCATTCACTGGAACCTTGTCAACCTACCAAGAGTCTCACACTTAAACCAGACTGAATCTCCACTTCCCAGCAGTGTTACCAATAGTTCCTCAGGAAGGGTTGGGGTTTCTAACCTACTTCCCCACATTTATCCTGGGAGTTTTCTGGCTTGAGCTTACATGGCACTTGTACATGCTGTGCGTTCATATAAATAACTTCCCAGCCTCATGATCATTCACTTCCTCTGGCTCGCACAGTCTTTTTCTTTCACCTTTTCTTCAATAATCTCTGAGACTTTGGAGGCAGAAGTTTGATATAAGTGTGCTATTCAATGATAAAGTAACTGCAGCCTCTTAGTGTCTATATATTGGTCAGTTGTGGTTCTGTATTAATCACCATCTTCTGTATAAGGATGCTTCTCTGCTGAGAGTTAAGGGATTCATTAACCTTTGGGTTATGTAAGTAAGTCACTAAAAATCAGCTTAATACTGTATCTGTTTAGCAAACTAATTGTGTTTGGCTCTCTCCCATTGCCTGTGGGTTGTTCAGCCTCAGATTCCTAGGCCTAATATCAATGTCAGGCATGGGATCCATGCTTAAATTGGGCCTTAAATCCAATTAGAAAGTGGTTGATTACTCCCATAATACTCACACCAGTATTGCACTAGTTGGCATATCTTGCCAGGCCAGTTGTTATAGCTTGCAGTATTCACAGATGATAAAGTTGATGATTAATTTCCTCCTTACATAGCCTTCATAGTACCTTCCAGCACTATGAAAACTAGACATCAGAGATGAGGCTTTGAAGTCATCACCAGCTTGATTTCTGCTTGAGTGTTCTAAATTTCATGTATTTATTGTCTGTAGAAATAGGATCTTACCATGAAGTTTGTGTGAGAAACCAAGAGGGTGGGCAATGACCAGCACTGTGTGGACCCTGGTCAACAGCTCCACAAAAGGGAATCTATTCCTGGCATTTGCCTAGTAGGTCCACTACCCTTCTGTTATATGATAGCTCCTTTTAATCTCTTTTTATAATGCATATTTGTATGCTTTAAATAACTGACATTAGAATTTAATAGGCATTTCATTAAATCTATAGATTAATTCTGGTATTATATTCATTTTCACAATATTTTCTGCCAGTTCAAGAGCGTGGAAGTTCTTTCCATCATCTAGTATCTTCTTTCATCTGTTCTTCAGTGCCTGGAAATTTTTATTGTAGAGGTCTTTATTTTCTTTGTTTAGGTGTATACTTAATATTTGTTGGAGAATGGGGTATTTTCACTAATTACTAACTCTTAGAGTATATTGTTAGTTTATATGAAGGCTACTGTTTTAGACATTGATATAGTATCCTGCAATTGTACTGTAAATGTTTCTTTGATCTGAGTTCTCTAGTAGAGAATAATGTCACCTGCAAACAGGGATAGTTTGTTCCATTTTTATTCCCTTTGTGTCTTTTTCTTTTCTAATGGCTATATCTAAGACCTTATCACTACAATGAATAAGAGAAGGGAGAGAAGGCACCTGTCTCTCTTTCCTAATTTTAGAAGAAATGTTTTAAGTTGGTTTCCATTGAATCTATTATTGGCCATGAGTTTGTTGTATATAGCAGTTATTATTTGAATATAATTCCTTTATTCCAAACATCTCTGGGACCTTTATCACAAAAGCATGTTGAAATTTGTCAAATGCCCTTTTAGCATCAATTAAGATGATTATGTGGCATGTTGAAACTTGTCAAATGCCCTTTTAGCATCAATTGAGATGATTATGTGGCTCTGTCCTTAAGTGTTTTTATATGTGTGGTACATTTATTGATCTATGTATGCTGAAACAACCATGTCTTTCATGGATGAAGCCCACTAAAACATACTGTATGATCTTCTTTATGTGTTCCTGAGTTTGGTTTGCAAGTATTTTGTACCTGTGTTCATCAAAGAAACTGGGCAGCAGTGCTGTGTGCGTATGTGTGTGTGTGTGTGTGTGTGTGCATTTACCTATTTTTTATCAGAATAATATTGACTTCATGGAATAAATTTGGTAGTGTTCCTTCACTGTCTATTTTGTGAAACAACTTAAGAATTGGTACAATATCTTTCTTGAAAGTTTGATAGAATTCAGTGGAGAATATGTCCAGTCCTGAGCTTTTTTATTATAGCTTCTATCTCTTTGCTTACTATGAGTTTGCTTAAGTTATTTATATTTTCAGTTTTTAATTTTTATAAACATTTAGACATTTAGAAATTCTTCTATTTCTTCCTGGTTTCCCAGCTTTTTAGAGTAATATAAATATAGAAAGCAATCTCCAAAAATGCTCTGCATGTAATCACAGGCATTTGGTCTCGAATTTTGTGAATTTCCAGCTTTTTCCTAAATTTTTTTTGTCAGATTGGTTATGGATTTGTAAATTTTATGAACTTTTTCAAAGAATCAACTCTATTTTATTGTGTATTATTTTTAGTTTCTATTTCACTAATTTCTTCTCTCATTTTTATTATTTCTTGCTATCTATGGGAAGGGAATTGAGTGCTTGTTGGTTTTTAGAGCCTTGAGGTCTATAATTAGGCTGTCCATTGATTGCTATAAACTTAATTCTTGGACTTCCTTGATTGTGTTCCAGAGTTTCTGATAGTTGTGTACTCATTATCATTTATCTCTAGGAACTTATTCATTTCCTCTCTGATTTCTTGGATGACTAATTGTTCGTTCAAAACTGTATTGTTTAGTCTCCCAAGTATTTTTGTGGTTTTTGTAGCTTCTTTTGTTAACTTCTACTTTTATTCCATTGTGGTTTAAGAGAAAGCAAGGGATTATCCCATGTTTTTTGGTATTTGTTGAGACTTGCTTTGTGTCCTATAATATGATTAAATTTGTAAAAGTTTCCATGTACTACTGTGAAAAAAAGTGTATTCTTTATTTGTTGACTGGAATATTTGACGTATTTTTGTTGAGTCAAATTGTTCCAATAGTGTATTTTAGCCTTGAAGTTTCTTTACTTGCCTTTGACTTGGAAGACATATCTAAATATTAGAATGGTGCATTGAGTTTCCCCACTAATATTCTATCAGGACCTCTATCGCCTTTTATGCATATTACTCTTTGTTTTATAAAATTAATGTCTACAATATTTGGTGCATAAGTATTTACAATAATTATAATTGTTAATAAATTATTTGCTTTATTAATAAGTAGTACCACTTTTTATCTCTTCTAATTAATTTTTGTTTGAAGCTTTCTTTATCTGAATATGTAGTTAGTGTCCTGTTTCCATTTGTCTGGTAGTTTGTTTTTCATCACTTAATACTGAATTTTTTTACACCTTTGCTGCCTAGGTGAGTTTCTTAGAGACGACATATGGTTCTTGTTTTCTAGTCCAATCCATTAGCCTATGTCACTTTAATGGTGAGTGGAAACTGTTTACATTTAAGATTATTATAGAAGGGGGTTTTGCTATGTCTGATAGATTTGCTTGGTGATGCTGTGTTTTGCTGAATTGGTGGGATTTTTTTCCTTCTTCTGTATTAGTGTCAAGGATTTTATGAGTTGCTGTGTTGGACATGGGTACTTCTTTTCCCGGCCTTGTTTGTTTTCCTGTTCTTTTCATAGAGAGCATAACTCCATGTATTCCTGTGGAGGAAGCTACCTTTTCTCTTCCTTTCTGTAAAATCTTCCATTAAGAATTTTCTGCAGTGCTGGATTTTCATGAATCTCTTAACTTGACTTTGTCTTGAAATACTCTTATTTTTCCATCACTTTTTGAAAGATACCTTCGCAGAATATAGAATTCTTGGTTCACAGTTATTTACTTTGAAAGGTGAAATATTTCATATCATGCTTTTCTGGGTTTTATGGTTACTGATGGAAATTCTTGGGTAATTCTGATAATTTTTGACATTATTCTCATGCTGATTTTAATACAATTACTTTGTTTTTTTGAGATACTAACTAAGGATGTGTTGTGGGAAGTTTCTTCTCTGGTCAAATTATTTTGATCTCTTGTGATTGGATGTCTACTTCTTTTTCTAAGTTTGGAGTGTTTTACACTAAATTCTCATTACATTGTCGGTCTATTCCATTTAATTTTATCTCTGGTCTTTCTTTAATAACATTAATTCTCAGGTTTGCCTCCTTGAATGTACCCCAGACTTCTTGAACATTTTGCTTATTTTCCCATTTTTTTTTCCTAATTATGTCTACTCATAGGCTCAAGTTTATCCTCTACTCCTGAAATCTCTTCTTTGCATTGTCTGGCCTGTCACTGATAGATTCCATTTAGCATACCTACCTTGTTGATGACCTCGTCCCAATCTTCTGTAGCCATTTTTCTAGTGTGTGACTTTTCTATAACAGTCAGCAGTAACTGATTGGAATGGAGATAGGCACTCCTCCAAATGGAACAAACAGACTTTTGATCCCAAGTATTTGGATCTGTGACACTTTCAACAGTTTATGTGGTCATTTGGACTGTGGGTATGTGAGGTCAGGAACTAGGAAAATACATTCAACAATATGTGTAGCAAAGCAGGGAAGGCTGAGATTAAGTTGGGACACAGAACACAACAAGGGAGATTACAAGAAAGGGAAGAGAAGCAAAATCCTGGCAAAGCCAAAGATGGAAAGACAGAGAATTGGAAGCAAATGCAAGAAGGAGTTTAACAAATTGAATAATCTGCTATTGTATACAATTAAAGGTCATTTTCAAAGTAAAGAAAAAATATACCATATGATTTTTACCATAATTAGAAACACTTGTGAATTTGAAAGAGAAGGTAAGAGATGAAAATGAAATTACACATAAAAAGAATGTTTCATGTTGAATAAGAAAAAAAATATCTAAAATCATGGAATCATAAAATGCCCAAATGAAAGCCTGATTATCTATTCTGATTTTTCCAGGAAGAAGGTTCTCACCTAAATCTACATAGATAGTCACATTTACAACCAGGAGGAGTGACCCCATCACAACTGATTGGTACAGAATCAATCAATCAGACAAAACTGACTAATTTTGCATTCGTTCTGTCACACTCATTTCTGCAATATAGAGAAGAACAATTCAACCAAATGGGGCTGAAATGTTCTTTCCCTATTAACCTGGAAGCAGAGGTATGAGATTTAATCATTCTCTGCCATTAGGTCAGAATATGTGATCTGCAAAATGCAGAGGCCATTCGGAGACCCATTGCAAACTGCACTTAAACTCAGCTTTTGTTCTTAAAACTGGTATTTGGTTTCTTGCCTATGGTTAATCGATGTTTGTGGGAATGGAAATAGTTATAAAACATAAAGCTGAAAGAAAATGTATATGTAAACTGCATTACTCAATAATCCTATATAAAAGAAGAAGAGATTCATAGACATATAGGTTACTCCTTAAATAAAAGAATAAAACTTGGGATTGAGGTATGTCTCAGCAGTTGAGAACACTTGTTCTTGCAGAGGACCAGGGTTCAATCCTCAGAACCCACAGGATCACTAATAACTGTCCATAACTACAGTTCCAGGGGATTCGGTACCCTCTTCTGGCCTCTGTGGGCATTGCACAACATGGATGCACTTGCACACAATTAGGCAATACACTCATACACATAAATTAAAAATAATATATAAAATAAAAAATGAAATAAAATAAAAATAAGAGCAAACAGGCAATTTCATTTTTTATTTTACAAAGGGAAAAGGAAAAATGAGATATATAAGATAAAATAATCGTTAACCTTGTAAAGTCAACTAAAATTCAACCTACTATTACCATTGTCTAAAATCCTAACAAAAACCCATTTGCTATGCATGATTTCATTAACTAACTATAGAATTTTAATGGCTTGTTAAGAAATAAAAAGTCTTAAGTTGGGATTGAAACAGGTACTGCATAAAACTGGTTCTCAATGTCTGGAAATCAAGTGCTACTATAAAAATCTGCTTCTTCACACCACGGTGAGCCTCTCACTCTGTCATTCTGACTCTCCTGACTTAGAGTTTTAAAACAGGACTTTTTGTTCTAAATTATTCTCTAAGGATCTATATATGGAATTATGCCTGAAGTATTCCTCCAGATGTGATATTTTAGAAAGAAAACTGATTTATTAATTGACTAGTTTGTGCTGTGAATAGAAGCATCATCAGAACTGCAAGAAAAAATCACTCATAGCCCAATCCTAGATTCATATTCATATTCTCTCTCTCTCTCTCTCTCTCTCTCTCTCTCTCTCTCTCTCTCTCTCTCAGAGAGGAGTAGGTGATATAGCCATATATAGACAGTACCTACAGTACCTAGTATTTGGTGAGCACACATGGAGGAAAAGCCTTAAATAATACGATCCTTAGCAACCCCACATGCCCAGCACTCATACTCCATGCTGTTCGAGAAATAGTTTCTGTAACCAAGAGAACACAGTAGAATTACTGAATGCTATTTCCAGAGTCAGGTTATAAAGAAATTGTAGCTTTTGGGGATGTGCTTTCTTTTGGGGAGGGAGGATCAGGAAAGAGCAACTGTGATGCCCTGAGCAGCACAATGAGAAAATTATATCACCACAGATAACCTCAAGGAAGCTGGAAAAGGACCTTAACCCAGTCACACCTTGGGATAATCAGAGCCCCAGATGTATCATGACTGCAGTTTCTTTTTTAAAAATATTTACTATTTTCTGACTGTATTGCTTTCATGCGTGTAAGTGCCCCGGTGTTGCACAATCCTCCTGGAGGGCAGAAGACGGCATCGGATCCCCCGGTAACTTGAGTTACAGAAGATTGTTAGCCACCATGTGGATGCTGGGAATCGAATCCAGCTCTTCTGCAAGAGCAGCCAGTGCTCTTAACCACTGAGCCATCTTTCCAGTCCCTATGATTGCAATCTTAAGAGAGATCTTAAGCCAGAGCCACTGGGTAAAGTTTCTTTTATATTACTGATCTCAGAAAATGTGTGTATTATATATGTTGTTTAAACTGCTATGTTTGATGGTTGATTTGCAGCAGAAGTAACTGAATATTACACAATACTTAATAATGAATGAAACAGGCATTGTGGCACATCCTGTCATCCCAGTACTGAAGAAAATGGATAAGAAGATTGCTGCAAGTTTGAGGCAAATTTGAACTACATGCTAACTACAAGGTCAGCCAGAGGTACAGACAAAACTCTATCTCAAATAAACAAACAAATAAAGATTTTTAAATTTTATCAGTTATGATTAGAAGAAATATATTATACCAGGTGTGGAGGAACATGCCTTTAATCCTATAATTAAAGAGTGGATCTCTGTGGGATCAAATCTAGCCTGGTCTACATAGTGAGTTTCTCCAGGTAAGCTGGGGCTACAGAGAAACCATGTCTCAACCCCATGCCCCCCAAAAGAATTGTGATTATAATGCTTGATGTTTAAAGGTGAATATTTGGGCTAATTGTGTACTTCGTATTTATACATTTTCAGACAGGGCAGGCATAATGAACTGTAGCACCATTTCTAATAAACTTAGTTTAATTGTTTTTATATTTAGGAGTTCTTTTACTTTTCAAATAAGATTAATATCAGAATTAGTGATTGAAAAATTTCTGCTTTCCATCAGAATTTCTGTTCTACTAGCAAGAACAATATTTTAGATGCAAATGTAAATGCTTGTTTATATTTCTGGCTGTAGAAAATTTCCTAAATAAATAAGCAGGCACAGGATACAATAAGCAAAAGAGAAAACTGAGGCAAAAAAAGTTCCCTTTTATTAGCTTATTCCAATTTAAAAATAAAACTAGGCATGTCTTCAGACCTTGTCAAGTATGTTCTTGAAAATGAAAATTGAAAACAAGTATGTTTACTTCTCCCCCAAAGAAACACAAATGCTATTTATTAGATGCATAAACCTTTCCTTTAAAAGAAAGGAAATCAAAACTCAAAAACTTTCATATTAAGAGGATATATGATCTCTCAAGCAGTTCAGATACATATGCTTAAAAGCTGCTATTCACTACACTAGTGCCATGAAATGCAACTTTAAAACAAGGACACAAAACATTCTTTGTTACATGTATACTTGCAAGCATTTTTTGTTTTAGCTTTAATATTAAAAATTAGAGAGAGAAAAGGCAGAAAGCAAGCAAAGATTAATAGGGTCCAACTCCAGTGGTTTGATACTTTCTCAGCTTCTAAAATAAATCAACACATAGGTCAAAAAAGCCACCATCTCATTTTGAAAGCATCAACCATGGAGCATAATGGGATTTATGCATACTAAAGTAAGAGGCTGCAAATGCCAGCCACTAGCACATCGTTGTTTAAGAGGAACAAAAAGTAGCACCCAACCTAGTGCACAGCACAGATTAAATGGAAGATCACAGCTGCTTGAAAGCCTTGCCTAAAAGTCGAATAAATTTAACTTTAGCAGAATAGCAATCTTTGATTTTTCACTACAGTTAATATATTCACTCAAAGCCATTACTTTAACAATATATAAGTACAGCATTCACTTACTAGCAATGACAAATGTGCTTATTTATAGCTTATTTCTTCTCATAGAAAAATCCATCCATTACAGTACCCTAGGCACATGCAAATAAAATTAAAGATATGCCTATATTTCCTCAAAATATAAAAGTTAGAAGGAGGGCTAGACTGGATACCAAATTCATTCTGATGCCAGATCAACCATGTTGTAACGTAATATTTGGTCTCTTCTCTTCACTGAAGGATATTCCAAATGACCACGACTCCCAGGGGCTTTAGGAGGTGGAGATTCTAGCCAGTAAAATATAGTCCCAAAGCAATTTAAACAGTGAGGGACAGAGTAAGCACTGCATTCAATGCTTTAGATGAAAATTTATAATCAATAAAATTTGAGAAAATATTGACACCTTAATTAATAGATATAAACATTATCTTCCTTATCAGAATAAACATATCACAAAGTACCCATTAAGTGTCACCTCAAATCTCTATTAACATCTAATTTCACATATAATATCTATACAATCATTTTCTTCCAATAGTCCAACAACCACCATGTGGTTAAATCATTTCGCAGAAATATGTGAAGGATTGTCCTCATCTCACTCTTGAGAGGATTTACTATTCAAAAGGGTGGTCCCAAAAGAGCACTTCAGAAAATGGTGCTATGCATGGCCTCCCTAGGCCCGTCCCTAATCATAAGGTCTTTTTTGTTCAATTAAATACAGAGCAAAAACTTTCCCCACCAAACATTCTATTTCAATCTAGGCCAAGATGCTACCTTACCATTTTTAAAGCTAAAATTAAAATAACACTTGAAGACATGGATTTTATGCATGCAAACAATTGTATGTTCAATAAAGGCCAGGGAAGCATTCTTGGACTCCCAGTTGTGCCCAATCTTGTGACATGATTCTGTCTGCCATCCAGGTTCACTCATGAGAATGTCACAGCTGAGCTACAAACAAACAAAAGCCTCCATAAAGACATCTCACAATCCTTTAAGTAAGTTTATATGTTTATGTGAGACCACCCTCGTAGCTATCCTGTACCACACAGGAAGTCCACCAGCTAAAAGTTGGACACACTGGTAGAGTGTCATGGAAATTGGATCTGTCTTGATGGTTGTCCTGAATTTGTTAGGATACAACACACAGAAGATTCTGGTACTGGAGGTCTACAGCAATATTACGTTCATTCATTGTAACAATTCTAAATCTGTTCACTATTATATTCATTCTTTATAAAAATGAAACTGAAATTCAGAAAGATTGAGTAACCTACCTAAAGTAGCATAATTAGTAAGGGACAAATGGAGATTCATAATGCCAGAACTTATTTCAAAGACTAAGTACTCTGTTCACTCTTCCTTACCAATTAAAATCTAGCTAAATGGATTTTAAATGATCAATTGAAATAAATCACCATAACTTCATAATTACATAACCTTGGGTACACTAAGACTCCATGACTCTCCCTTATGCACTAGAAACTGTCTTCAGTGTTGTAGCATGACAGACCAGCCACCTCTTCAATCACTCAAAATATACTGTGAATCGTCCTGCATCCAATCAGAATATATCCTTTTGTAAATGATAAATTTTGGATGTAGAAAGATTGCTTGTGATTTTACAAAAGTTTGCAATCTATCCATCTACTCCATTTTAGTTTTTTAATGTTAATTTTTATTTTATGTGTATAAGTATTTTGCCTGCATGTATGTAAGGACATTCTATGTCATGAAATACAAGAAAAAGCCAGAGAGGGTTTCAAATCCTTGCCAGAAATGGTGTCAGATCCCTGGGACCAGGAGTTATGAATGATTATTAGCCATGTGGGTACTTGGAACTGAATCTGAGTCCTCTCCTAGAGCCATTTCTCTTAACTACTAAGCCATCTCTCAAACTCCCCCTATGTATTCTTTTTTAAAGTCTTCTTTGATATGTTTCTGAAAAAAATACAGATTGCCATAATATTATTTATGTGTCCACTGTAATATTGAAACCCAAGCCAACTGGATTCATCTTCTTTTAATCTAATTCTACTGAACATTTGATATTTTCATTAATAGTGCCAGGACAATTCATGAAAGATAATCTTTCGTAGCATTGCTGAAAAGTGAATATTGGCTATTAATTAGCAAAATTATATAACTGAACAGGATGATAAATTAATATACAGAAAACAATATCACAACAGAACCTGGCAGATGTGAACAGTTATCTAGAAATAGAAGTGGTTACTTTTATTTTTAATTATCAGAGAAAAGTAAGCTGAATAATAAGCATTCTGCTGAGGAAGATGAATAAATATTTCATATGGAATAACAGAAAAATACTCTTGAATCACTAAAACATTTAAAAATAATAAATATTCCTGCCATTGTCCAGTATAGTAAATGAAAATCATATTACTGAAAACAAAGGAAATCACAATTAGATGTAAGCATCTTAAACTCTAATTAGAGTCTATAGAATACTAAAGTTGAAGACATGAACCCACACCCCTGTAATCCCAACACTTGAGAGTTTGTGGCAGGAGCTGTGTGAGTTTGAGTCCAGCCTAGGCTACATAGTGAGACCCTATCTCAAAGAAAGAAAAACTTAAAAAGAAATTTAAAAAATAATTGTCAGTAATTATAATTTTGAAAATTATGGTTTCTTTAACATAACCTCTCTAAAACATGTACTATATTCTAAGTGAAGATACAGATAAATTTTCTTCATATTTAACTTGCTGGTAAAAATCAGTGGTCATTTTTATGTGTTACATCATTGTTGGATTTTCAATATTTGTTCTTCACTGGGCAATATTTCATATGTTTGATTTTACTGCAATCAGTATTTCCTAGTGATTTCTGTATACCTACCCACTAGAGAGAAAAGTAAGCAAGTTAACATACTAATTAAATGCAGGTTGGTGCTGTCAATCAGAATCCTAAGTTTGGGTTTCAGTTTAATTTTGTAATTAAATATAGATCCACTTTTGTTCAATTATTCTAAGAGAGAAAAGAAACAGAAAAACGTTAGCTTCTCAAAAGCATAGTTAATTAAGTAAAATCATTTACAGGTTGTCACTTTAGCAAAATCCCTCTCTCAGTTACTGGCTATTCAAAGGACATTGGGGACAGCATCCTGGTGTGATGCTCTTAGCCTAGATCAAAGACAGGAAAGCTCATTGTGGGAATCATGCAGGGGTCATCTTTATAAATGCTCTGCATGTGAATCTGAGTTTTAAGACCATTCTGAAGATAGTCTTCAAATTTGGCCAAATTAATCCTTTATGCTCCATAAAACTTTGTTGTGTCCTCTACAGTGTTTTAAAAATCATATACACTTTTTACATTTCTTTTCGGCAAATAGTAACTTATTTAGAAACAGTTCTTACCAGATAGTTTTCAAGAATTACAAGGAATGATTTCTCAAAAGTTCCAACCACAGGTAACTCAATGCCTCGCTACAAACAAACATCAAGTCTAGAATTATGTTAGTCACAGAGAGAATTTATGATAAATTCTCTTTCCCTTTGAGTTTTTAAAAGCTTTTACTGAGTTTTATATATTTCATACAACAGTTCTTAGCCAAATTTAGACCCTGTCACCCACCCATCGCTCCAACCCCTAACCAGACCTCATGTATTCTGCCATACATGCTAAGTCCTATCCAGTCAAGCCCAGATGTCCTTTAGTGCAAATTCATCCACTGGGGTCTGATCAGGCTAGAGATCATAATACGGCATACCCTCTCCCAGTAGTAATCTCTCCAATAGTTCTCAGTCTTGGTCTGCCCCACTCCAATTTTTATTGCTCCACTCTGAGCCCTTGTCTAATTTGAGTTGGTGTGGGGCCAGTGCTTGATGCCACCATTGCCACGTTCTCATGTGCAAGCTTCCAGTGGCCTGAAAGCCTCTGCCCCCCTAAGTTCATGAACCAACCCTGGCTCTTACAGTCTTTCCAGCACTCTTCCACAATGATCCCTGAGCCATGGGTGGGTGAGGTCCAATATAGGAATACATACTTTGTGGTCTCATTCTTTAAAACTTAGCCAGTTGTGGCCTTCTGTGTGCATGGCACTATGCTATCTAAGGGAATTTCACTGGTGAGAGTTGAGGGATGCTTTAGTCTTCACTCTAACTTTGGTTTTGCTCTTGAGAAAGAATACATTTCTTGCCTGTATTCAAAGACAGAAATAGAAAAGAAAATGAAACAATATATTATACATCTGTATCCATTACAAAGAGATGTTTTTATCAGTTTTTTTGGCATAGACACCTGAAATACAACACTCTGTTTTTGTGGTTCAGTCAAAATCAAGCTCAAGAACTCCACTTTGCCTCCTTTTCTGCATTCTGGGTCCTTGTGGGTTATACCAGCACACCGAGGAGTGCCGATGCAAGTGCCGTCCACCTAGTTTCATGATGTCCTTCATCTGATGTCTCCATGTGCTCTCTGAAGAAATGTTTTTAACTCTCCTTCCTGTGTCTACGCTTTCTACCATTTCACCTGATAAACTGTGACTGGTGAAATAATGTTACCTTAATTACTTAAAAAACAAAGCCTACACTGAGATTCATCTGTGTATGTAATTAATCCACTGCTCCCCTGTAGCCCCTGATCTACAGCAGGCAGCGTTTACCATGTGCAATAGAGAAAAAAGTAAAAAGAACCTATTGTGTTATTTCATATTAGAGGGATAAATGATATTATATTCAAACGAATGCATAGATATGCTTCCTTAGAAAACTTTCACAAAAAATACTTCTCTATTTCTCTAAGTTAGCAATCATTGCCATGAAGTGAGTATTCTGTGAGTTACATCTTTAATGTACACTCATGACTTACCTCAGTGCTATGAAAATCTGGATCACTTTGTTCCCTGGTTCCTCATTCTGTACGTTGCCTAATTGCTGGTATATGTGCACTATGAATTTCACCAACATGTAAAGAAAAGGCATTAAACAAATTCCCTCTGGAAATTAAACAGAAAAGTCATGCTTTCAAAAACTTGGCATATTTCTTGCAATTGATGCCTACTAACACAATGCATTTTAAACCAATTACTCTAATGGTGCTCAAAGAATGTGTTTGAATATCATCACTCTGCATTATTCTCAAGAGCCAGTCTTTGTGCACAGTGACTGCATAAGCTCTTAAACAACAGATGCCTTAGATGGAAGATGAGCCTGTCAGAAAGTATCTGCCACCTGCTTTTGCCCATCATTATTCCCTCAATAGCTTTTTACCTGTGGGCATATTGAGCCACCAAAGAGAAGTGTCATTCCCCAAAGTATCACCATGAAAGCAATTCTTATGAGGTTGACATCAGAAAGCCATCTGAACAGAATTTCCCAGTATACAGCAGCAATATGTCATTTTTGAAAATGCCATGTTAGTGGATTTGACTTTGGGAATTGACTTAATAACAATAATAACAATAAAAATAGCTGGCACTTAGCAAGTAAAGTGTCTTTTATCCCAAAGGGCTCACAAGTGCTTCATATGGAGAAATACATTGAACTCTGAGCTATCACCTTGCATGGCCACAAAAGTTTAGAAAGCTTATCACCGAGGATGTACAAGCTCCCAGCTGAAAGAGATACCATACATGGAATAATAGAACCTTGGATTTTCATCTCTTCAGTGTAATGGCCAGATCTCACGACACCCAAAGACCACCAAGGAGTCCAGAGTGTATGCAAAAGCAGAGAGCTTTTATTTTGGGCTTAAGCTCGGGTCCTCTGACTTTACTGATGCAGCAGGCCCATACAGAGGGCCCTGAACTCAGGAGAGGCGAACTTTTTATTGGGGTTGAAGCAAGGAGAGGGAGGAGGTTTCACATGATTGGCCATCCTTACTGTTAGGGTATCTCGTCACATTGCAATTGACCAGGGGAGCCCCCTCGCACCAAGCACATTTTAAATTGATTGGGGAATGACGGGGGGGGGGGGGGGGCGGTTCTCATTGGTGGAGACTGTCCTCGGAGCAATGGAATGTGCTGTCTGCTATCTTCAGGGCCACAAGGTTCTGTTTTATTCCTTTTAAAGTCTCAACATGCTCTTCTTTACCTGACATGCCTGGGCTTGCCTAATCTATAGCCTTGTGACTGCAACTGAAAACTTACAGCAAAAGTTGACAAAATGGAGAAGTTAGCCTCTAGCCTTAAGATGGAGTCCAACTTAAAATGGAGTCACTCTAGCCGGTTCCCACATTCAGACCAAGTGAAAAAATAGGTTTTATGATCCCACCCATAAGTAGAAACAATTGAGAGAAAACTGACCTTATAGTTGGGAAGCTCAGGTTCGGAAAAGTATCTAAACGGATCCAAAATCAGTATGGCACAATAAGTTTTACTACACAGGATCTCAAAGTAGCTGCCACACAGAGACAAGGAGTTAAAATATGAGCCAAGTGGTTTCCATGGCTAAAGAAAGAGAGGTAGTAAAGATTGAATTTCTGGCTATTCTGACCCTCTTGGACCTTGTTCACAGAAAAGGCATCATGCTATCTAATAGCTTTTTGATCTTGCTGAATGAAACTGTCATCACTGGGACTAGCTCACTCCTTAGGTTCATTTGTCAAACTCATGTTCAGAGCTGGCTATGAGGACATATTTGTGCATAAACGTGCAGCGTTACTATGCCAACATTATAATCACCTGAATAAGAAGCCTAAAAACTCCTAAATTTAGTTTTTAAGGGTGTGCTGAAGGTCAGAGGACAGGTGTTTCCTAGATCTCTCTTGGAACCTTCTGTCTACTGGAACTGTGCTAATGGAACTATCTTGCTGGAATTTCGTCCTTGGAAATCTGTCCTCCAACCCAGCACCACTCAAGATTTTATTCAAGATGGTTTCTCCAGCTTCAATAGGGAAAATACTAGGTTGGTTTTATCTGAATCTTAACAGACCATCAGACCTTTTCTTCCCTGGCTCTAGACTATATTATTCATCCAAGGTCAAGAGTCATTTCCAGTCCCTATTCTCTACAATGGAGATGGGAGGACTGCCTTTCAGCACTTAGATATGTTCATTTTCAAGCATGCCCATATTCAGTCATTATCTTTTGGGGTGGGGTACCAAATTGAGGTTCCAAGAAACAAAATCAGGTATCCATATCACAAGACACAAGAGCACATGGTTTTGCTAGGCTTAATTAAAAGTCATCAATCTAGATTATTTCCATTTATAAGTTATTCCTACACAAATGGTTTTTAAGATATTCTTTTATTGGGTCATAAATGGCTATTTTCTTCTCTTCAAAAGTCCATGCTTTAAGCACTAATCTCAGCAAATTGGATCTGAAATTTACTTTGATTTAGTACATACTCCCTTAGCATCAGGGTGATTTGGTCCATTTTCCCTCTTGACTGTATAGATACTCTCAAAATAACTACATTAAAGGAATTTATTTGCTAAAAATTTACTTCCTCCAATGAGTTTTTAAGATTTTAGCATATCATTCCACCATTTTGGTAAAAGATAACTTACTTGTTCTTCCACACTCAACTACTATCTCCTAAAACTTTTAAAAAGTCCCTCCAATGCTCTCTTCCTCCAAGGATGAATATTTTGTTATGAAAATATGGCTGTTGCCACGGTAGTAGTGAAAAGGGCATTTGAAGGTTTCCTTCCTTGAGTAAGCATCTCCTAGGTATCTGCAGACTGCTTCTTTTTACTGTCTCTTACAATGTTTCACAGAGATTTGCCTTCTAGAATTGAGAAAAAAATTATAAAAGTAACTCACACTCCCAAAATAAAATCCAACAATAAAATTACAGTTCTTCCAAACATAACTGGCCCTGACAAAGACCAACATAATAAAAATCTCCTAAATCCACAGCCTATATTTTGAAAACATTCCTGTCAGTTAAAATTTGTATTCTGCTGTCACTAAATTTGAAATAATCCATGCTTAAATACAGTGAAAATTTACATTTTCCACCTTTTGTTTAGAAATTAGATGTCTTAGCAGTTAAGAGCACTGACTTCTCTTGCAGGGGGGATTTGGTTCCCAGCACTCATATGGTGGCCAGTTACACAGATGATTATCTGTAACTCCAGTTCCAGGGATTCCAGTGCCCTCCTCTGGCCTCTGAGGGCAGGCACTGTATGCATGTGGTATACTTAGATACATACAGGCAAACTACTCATACACATAAAATAAAAATAAATAATGAATAAATAATTTTTTTTAAATTGTTAACAAGAAGGTAAGTAGTGCTTCATAGTTTTGCTAAGACAGTTGTTGCATAGAAAAGCAGTTTTCTCTCTGCTATGAGGGATGGACTTCAAGTGTGATTGACAACCAGCTAACCAATGACTTAAGGGGGGAGGCTTAAGGGAAATGCAGAGAAGGCTGGGAAAGAGGGAGGTAGGCAGGGTGCCAGGTCTCCATCTTGGGTACACTCCAGAGTTCCTGGGAGGACCCGTGATCAAAATGCAGGCTCCGCCATAGGAAACCTCCATCTGGGGATGAACTCCATGTAAGTAATATGGAATAAACTAATCTCTCTAAAAGAACATTCTTGTCCGTTCAATTTGTTCAAACCTGGGGGTGGAGTGAGGCTGAAGCCATGCCTCACTATGAGAGAATTCATGCTATAACAGTGGAGCTTCAGGTTTCCTCTTTCCATTTTGCTATTTTCACTCACTGCTTCTATATTTGATTTTGCTTCAGGTTCCAAAGTGGCACTTCAGTCCTCTTTTCCAGATAAGGACAGGGGAAAAGAATATAAGACAAAACAAAAACAAAAAAAAAGGAATATTTCCAATTGAGCAATTTCCTTTCAGTAGCCTTCCCCGTATACCAAATTACCAAATTGATTGCTTATATATGTCTCATAATTCAGAGTTTACACACAAGACTTGATCTAGAACATTGAGACTCATACCTGAATACACTGTCACTGCAAATAAAATGGGTTCCTGTTGCTAGTAGAAATAGAAGGAGTAGAAGCTAATCTGTGTCTCCAGATAAGCAATTAATAATGACAGTTCCAAATTGTCAACAGATTTGAAAATCGGTCCTTTATCTGACAGCTAAAAGTTGTTAGTGAATAAATATGATGCCATATATTGATATAAAGTTGAAGCAAATTATACTAACACTAATAATAATTACTAACACAAAGTGAAGACACAATTTGTCAGATTTTTGCCTGACAAAGAGCTTTATGGATGTCACATAATCCTTGCCCAAGCACCATGCAATAGATTTTATCAAACTGTTTTATATGAAAAGAAACAGAGACAGAGAAGTTTAGTATCCTAAGATCACACAGCTAGTTATTGTTACAGTTCAGAGCCCCAAGTAGCCATCAGTCCACAAAGCATCATTTATTTCCAAATTACACATATTTTTAAAGGTAAGTACTGCAAAAGTATTTTTCATATAGCTATAATTAATCTAGAACAAATTTATTGATTTTCTAAACACCTGGTATTTGCTGCCTTTGAAACCTTATTATAAAACCTGGAAAAAATTAAAATTGTAATTTATCTTGATAGAGAAAATTCCCATAAGAAACACTGATAACCCAACAGAGTTATAAAGATATTTCCATGTAAAATACTTTTTTATCTCATGGAATCTTCTTTCTCTGAGACAGTACATCTGCCAAGATTACTGGGGTTTGTAGTGCCTGCTTTCTTACCACTTCTCTATCTGCAGTCTTTTTCACAGCACTTAAAGATAGCAGAATTGGACGTCACTCAAAAAGCCTCAACAGCTCAGTCCACACTGGCTGGTAAATGAGTTTTCCCAAAAGAATGAAGAGACGTATGAATCTATTGCCACTAATGTTGTGGGCTTCACAGTGAGTATGGAGCGTGTGTTTAAAAACTGGGTTTAAGTACACTGATGCTCTTGAATATTTCTCCATCAACTGTCAAATTTCTTGACCATGTATAATGACTTATAAAAAGTAGGTTTTGACTTGGTCCCAAAATTCCTTTGGGACTAGGCCTGTTCTCCCTGCAGGAGAGGTCCAGACCACCTTCATAAGTATTCAGATCCCGCTCGCTCAGTTGCAATTGCCATGCTTTGGAACCAGCCCCATTCACGTTGCTCCAGGGTCCACATCTACACCCTGATCAACTTGTCAGAATCCTCCTACTAGATCTCCACCAACCTGCTTTGGGACTAGGCTCATTTGCCCTGCCATAGAACTCCTGACTAGCCTATTGGAACCCATCTACTTGATCACCATCTTCCTACATTTGGACTAGGCCCATTCATACTGCTGTAGAGCTCCCAAAAAGCCTTCCTGCAACTATACTGTCCATCTAATAAAAAATCAAAAATGATAATCTAACGCACAGACCAACTAACTATTCAGATATGATCATAAAGCAACCATTCTATAAAAACAGAACCAACTTCTACTGAACAAAGGCAGACTTGAATTTCATATAACATACACAACCATCAAAAGAAGGCCATCTATATGGGCCACAATGCAATAACAAATTTCCACCAAGTATCACTAGTCACGTAGAGGTATTTTGCAATGCAAATTACTCAAAGAAACCTCAGGAAGTAGAACTTAAAAGAACAATTAAACATGATCAAAGAATTTAAGGATTTTAAAGAACACATAAACAACTCAAAAAAATCGCAGAATGAAATGACAGAGACAATTCAGGAATTGAAAAGTGAATTCATCAGAGAGATAGAAATATTGAAGAAAACTCAAGCTGAACTGAAAATGAGACTGAAAAACTCAAAAAGCCTTTTTGAAAGAAAAGCAGAAAGCCTCACTAACAGAATGAATGCCTTGGAAAACAGAATATCAAGACTGGAAGATAAAGTTGGAGAACTGAGGTCCTCAGGGAAAGGGAAAGAATATAATTTTTAAAAAATTAAGAAACACAGGAATGGAATACACAGAAAATGAGTGAAATGATGAAAAGAACAAATCTACACAGTATAGGAACAGAGGAGGGAGAAGAATATCAGGTCAATGGCACCTACCAGTTCTTCAACAGGACTATAGAAGAAAACTTCCCTAAATTAAGGAAAGATACACCATATAGGTACAAGTAGTGCACAAAACAGCAACTAGACAGAACCTGACCAGAAACTCCCTGCAGCATATCATAGTAAGAACACTAAATAAACACTAACTAAAAGAGCAAAGAGAGGGTATTAAAAACTTCAGGAGAAAAACAACATGTTACATATAAAGATAAACCTATCAGATATATAGCTGACTTTTCAGTGCAAACAAAAAAGCCAGAAGAGCCAGGATCAAAGTATCCAATTTCTAAACAATCACAGTTGCCAACATAGAAGAGTCTAACCAGCAACACTGTCTATCATAGTTGAGGGGAAAAGAAAAATATTCCATGATATAAAGAGACTGAAAGAATTCATGTCCATCAATGACAGAGAATACAAGATGACATTAATATACATCTTCAATAATAACTTTCAATATCAATGACCTCAACTGTTCAGTCAAATGACACAGGCTTATTGAACAGATTAAGTAATAAAATCCATCTTTTTGTTGTCTACAGGAAACTCATCTTACCTTCAATGAAAAGCAACAATTTAGGAAGAAAGAATAGAAAAAATAATATTTCAAGAAAATGGGAATAATAGCAGGCATTGCACTTCTACCGTCTGACAAACAGACTTCAAACTAAAATTAATCAGAAACCATAAAGAAGGTCACTAATTCAGATCAAGGGAACAACAGACTACAAAGACATCACAATTATGAACATATATGCAACGAACTGATGAAATTTCTTAAAAAAGAGTACTTCTGGACTTCAAGACATACATTCCCTCCAACTCAGCAATATTAAAAGACTTCAGCATCCCAATTATCCAATAGGCAGGTCATCTAGATAAAGGAAAAACAGAGAAACATCTGAATTAAATGATATTGTATATCTAATAGACCTAACAGACATTTATAGACTATTCTACTTAAAAATTAAAAATATACATTTTACTAAGATGCCTATGAAACTTTCTATAAAGTAGACCACATGCAGGAGTACAACACAAACTTCAACATACACCAAAGCATTTAAATAATTCCATGCATTCTATAAGACCATAACACTTAAAATATATAGACCACAAGCTTAAATAAAATCAATAGCAAAAGCAGGTTAGTAACTAAATGAACTGTGGAGATTAAACACACTTCTGAATGATGAATGGGTCAAAGAAGAAATCAAGAAAGAAAGAAAAGTATTCCTGGTACTAAATGAAAAAGAAAACACAGCATAACAAATCCTCTGAGAACCTTAAAAGTAACAGCTCTGGGTGCCTACATTTAAAAAAACAAACAAACAAAAAATCCCAAAACAAACAACAACAAAAAACAGAAATGCAAAATAAATGACTTAATAGCACAACTTAAGAGATCCTGGAGAAGCAAGAACAGGCCAAACCCAGACCCTGAAGAGAAGAAATAAGAGAAATCAGAGCAGTAATCAACGAAATAGAAGCAAAGGAAACAATAAAAAGGATGAATGGATCTCAAAGTTGGTTATACATCTGACAGAGGAATAATATCCAGAATATACAAAGAACTCAAATATAAAAACAAAAGACCCGTTTTTTAATGGGCTATAGATCTGAACAGAAAGCTGTCAAAAGAAGAAATTAAAATGGCTAAGAATCATCTTTAAAATTGTTCAACATCTTTAGTAATTAAGGGAAATCAAAATCAAAACTGCTTTTAAAGTTCATCTTACCCCATTCAGAATGGCTGAGATCAAGAGAAACGACATCAAAATGCTTGTGAGGATGCAAAGAAAGGGGACACTCATTCACTGCGATGGCTTGAAAACTACTGCTATCATGATGGAAATGACTGTGGAGAGCTCTTTGAAAATTAAAAATAGAACCACCATACCACGCCTCAGGATCTACCCAGAGAATTCAACATCCTACTACAGAGATACTTGCTCCTCCGTGTTTGCTGCTACTCATTTCACAATGGCCAGGAAATAGAAACAACCTAAATAATTTTCCTCAGCTGACAAGCAGATAATGAAAATGTGATACATATACATAATGGATTGGTAAAGGAAAGCAAAATCATGGAACATTCAGGCAAATGGATAGAAGTCATACTAAATGAAGTAACTCACAGAGTCAGAAAAACAAGCAACGTATTCTTTCTCTTAACTCTTGGAGCTAAGATTTGGATCTTAACTCCAAATCCTTAGTTGTGAATGTGTATCTTGATGTAAATGCAGGAGCCAGGAAAATGGAAAAGGAGAAGGAGAGAGGGATAGTAGTAGACAGGTGTTATCAAGGGTGAGTGGAAAATGGGGACACTTAAACAGGAGAGAGTAGGAAAGGTTATACAGAGGGAGAGAAGAGATAAGTAACATGTAGGTGTGAAAAACAGAATGAAATATGTTAGTTTAAAACCACATATGCAATATATACATTAGTGCATGTTTATGGCAGAAGGCTATACAACAGAAAACACAGGGCCAGGCCTGGGGAACCTCCCTCCAGCTATTGGTCAGGGTCATCCAAGAGACTCCCCAAATATCACAGGCTGTTGCCACAGCCCTTGAGTGCCTCCCAGAACTTGAAGGTAAGACTCTATTGCTGAAGACTGGATATGCTTCCAAGACAGGACTTGGAGCAAGTGAGCCAGAACTGATCTGAAAACCTCCTCCCTTAGGACTAGGGCCCATAGTATCAGAAGATACTATGCAAACTACCAAGAGAGAAAAAAACAATCAATAATTCCAACCAGTTGTAAAGTCTGTGAACCACAGGACCAGCCCAGCAAATAATCTCTACTGCTACAGTGTTGGCACTTTTATCTTTGGAGTGATAAACAGCTGTCTAATTGGACTTACGGCCCACTCAATGGGGAAGAACTCACATGTGGGACTGTAAACAAACAAACAAAATACCTGATAAAAAGCAACTTAAGGTATGAAGGATGTATTTTGGCTAATGAACTGAAGGGACACAGTTTATTACAGCAGGAGACACAGCAGTAGAAACCTGTGGCTGGGACTTTCCAGCCTCTTCACATCTTATCAGGGACAGGAAGCAAACACTGACTTTATCCTGTCCTTTATTCAGCATGGGACCCAAGCTTATGGGATGGTGCTGCCCACATTCAGGTTGCATCTCGCTCCCTCTCTGGAATGGCTTTCACAGAAACACACAAAGCTGTACTTCAACAATGCCCTAAATATTTCTCAAGCCAATCAAGTTGACAATTGAAACTGACCATCACAGATACACATACATATATAGACTTCCACACTGTGTAAGGATGCAGAGCAGTATTTTCCAAGTAACTCATGGTGGAAATGGCCCATATGTCAATTAACAGGGGCATGGATAAACAACAAATGACAACAGAAAGAAACTACTGTAAGTAAAAACATCACCATAGATAATCTTATGAAAATCCTGAGCTTAAACAGCAACAAATAAGAGAATACACATAGTATAATTTCACTTACACAAAGTGTAAGAACCAGGAACACATCCCATTTTGATTTTAGCTGGTGTGATGTTCTATTCTTGCCTGATTGGTAATTTTGTAGGCATTAACTTAGTAACTAATTCTCAAAATCTGTTTCATGCTTTCTTCAGTATATGTATTCTATTTAATACTAAAAATTTTAGTTTTCTCTGAGTCACTCTATTAAGTAATGACATCATATGTTCTTAGGGAACTTAGCAACTTAATATAGAATTTAAGTATATTTTTCTTTATATATTAGAAGACAAAAGAGTATAAAAGGACAAGATTAAACAGAATTATTTTTAATATTTATCTGATCTATTTTACTAGCAAATTTTTATTATTAAGAAACATTTTATATGCTATATATTTTATTTTTACTATACATAGTATATGTATAAATACACAGCTCAGCATAAATCTTTACATTACATATTTTTTCAAGACATTTAAAATTTTAAGCCTATCTCTTTCTACGTTCTACTTTTACTTACTTAGAATATAAATTATCATTCTGGTTTTTCCCTAATAAAGGTTCAGTGGGGGATCACTGTGTTTTTATTTCTATTTCAGAGATGACAGCACTGAACCCAGAGGGTAATTATTTTAGCCTTGATTTCACAGCAGGGAGACAGACAAAGCAGGGCCAGTTTTCATCAAAAAGATCTGATTTCCAGCATTTCAGGGTCTGTGCCACCATGGCCTGCCACTCCCCATTCAGATTTGGCTAGTGCTACATCACAAGTTTCCAACTCTTCTCACTTCACATTATTTGTTCCTTATTCCTTCAGACAACAGAGTTCTTCCAATCTCCATCAGAAGACACTGCTTTTAACTGCTAGGAAGAGTGGTGTTATAGGGTTGGGGGAGCTAATCCCAGGGAGAAATCGCCATGCAGACCCTGAGATTAAGAGGACCTAAGTCCCAGGAAATGCCCAATGTACTTTCTAGCCAACCATTGAAAAGGACATTGAGTTTATGATGTCATATTTTGACATGTAATCATTCATATCACATGTCATATCAGTCATGTGATCATAGAGATTTAATAGAAAATGACAATCCTCTGATTTTGAGACCCTGAAAGCAAAAGACAGGACCCACTAAGGAGAACATTTAATCATACTTAAATATTTTCCATTTAATTTGGAAAATGCATGATGAAATTTGACTCTTCTAGAATCACGGGTCTTCTAAGTAATAACTGCTGTGTTATAATGCATGAAAAAGAAACCACGTGACTCTACTCCCCAAAGGTGGACAGTGCTCAAAGAATGAAGCCTCTTACCTCAACAAGTCTGAAATGATTTGTTTGGTTCACATCAATGGATGTTTCCCAGGTAAAGTAAAGTATGGTCAAGGTTTTAGGACTGGCAAACATCTTTTAAACCATTGTTCTGTCAAAATGTCTTATCAATGACCATAAAAAGGTATTGAATATGGGGAAAGTTCTGTCAGATTCATGACTGTAAAGGACAGTTGTGAAAAGTTAGGGAACTGAAGGTTCATTGTTGACTTTCATTTGGAATATCATGAAATCATCTTTTCTTCCTTGTCTCTGAGAAAATCTTCTTTTCCCTTGTATATGTCATAATCTACTATTTTTATTTTAACTATTTTCCAAATGTTTAATTTTAGACTTTAAAAAAATCTTATTTATTATTTTTATTTTCTGTGTATGAGTGCATGGCCTACATGTACCTAAGTGCATGCTTATAGAGATCGGAATACTCTAGGTTTGGAGTTGCAGACAGTTGTGAGTCACCATGTGGGTGCTGGGAACTGAATCCAAGTCTGCTACGAGAGCACCCAGTGCTTTTAACCATTGAGCCATATCTCCACCCCTAATTTTAGACTTTTTAGCAAAATCTAGATAGACCAAGTTTAGTTAACTGTATAATGTGGAAGGAGGCACTAAGATAGATTTGATAAATTTAATAAAAAGAGATATAAATAATTGTGTATATTTTTATACTTTTTTCCTTTTAAAGAAATAGAATTTATAGATGTAAAAATTGTCCCTTCATTTCTCTTACCACTACCCCTAATATAATCATATTTTTTCCTGAAACTTAACGGTATACTTGGAATGTATTTCACTAAATGAATATATATGTAGATTTTACATACACTCTAAAACTGTGTAGATATAGTATTATGCAGATATTAAACTATCATTTTAAAAGTAACTTTGATCATTTTAAAATTATGCTCTGATATTTACTTATTTGTCTATCTTACATTTTGTTTTCCATTTGAACTTTTAAAATACATTTTATTGCACTATTGAAAGACAATCTACTAGTCCAGTGCTGGGGGCTGATTTGTTCTGTTTTCAAAGACCAGAGATTCCCATCTTTAATATGTGGCTCCACGCATGAAGGAGTGATAATATATTCAGGAGAATATATTTTGAAATTCTATACAAAAATACTAAGTAAAATTTAGTAACTCATAATTTCATCATCAGAAATAAATGTTTCAAATATTTTTTGTATACCCCTCTTTTCATGTAGACGCAACTAAACTGAAAAATTGTGAGTCACATTGTAGGAAACATTCCAATGTGAGTGTCTGAGGTAGTTAGAGTGACCTTGTCTTTGAAACTATAAAACTCAGTAAAGATGTGGGAAGAAGTGCTACTGACCATTTTCCAACTTTGAAGATGTTGGAACAGAAAGGATCTGAGTGACCAGAGGTGTGTACTCATTAGAAGGTACATAGTATACTCTTAACCCTTATGACACTGGTCTCTTTGCTTCATATATATAAATATATTTATTACTACTTCTAGACATGGTATGGACTATGTCTCTAGACCAGGCTGGCCTTCCTGAGGATTGTGAGAATAACCAAACATGTCCAAAAGATGTTCATGCAGTTTCCAAGTTCTTTCATGGTTATTTCTGAATGGTGCTCTGAGGATTTTGAGGCCTTGGGTTTCTATAATATGAATATGGTTATGGTTGATTTTCATATTCTGGATTTCCTTATGATGAATAATTGCCAATACCAAATAAATAACCTTCGGAAACATTCACCTATACCTGAATGATATTACTTTTCTGTTGCTATAATAGGACTCCTTGACAAAGGCAACTTATAGAAGAATTTATTTAGCTTATGGTTCCAAAGGACTAAGAGTCCATCATAGAAGGGAGGCATGGTGGCAGAGGTGGCCAGACAGAAAGTGGAATGCTCACATCTTGAAACAAGCACAGGAAGCAAAGAGTAACTGGAAATCCAGGAAGGCTTAAGAACTCTCAAAGCCTGCCCCCTGTGACTTGCTTCCTCAGCAAGGCCACACCTTCTAAAACCTCACAAAACATCACTAAAAAAATGGACCAAAATGTCCAAAGACTTGGAGCTTATGGAGGATATTCTCATTCAAACCATCACAGTGTTTATATGCGTGGATAGTTTAGAAACCCTGTTTCTGTTGTTGCATATGGCTGTTTTCATTTATTCTCTCTAGCTGCTTGCCCTACAGCTGATCTGTTTCCTTTGGGTTCTTTACACATACTTATTTTCATGTGTCACAGCTGGAAATCAACCGAATACTTTTGTCTTTCCCAAAATTTCTGTGAAGCCCAGTCCCCAGTATGATGTTAGGGACTCTCTTTTCAAGGTGCTTGTCCCTTATAAACAGGCCCCAGAGCATGACCTAAGCCTTGCCTCCATGTGATGCTATATCACAGTCACAATGCTACATGTCAGAAGCCAGGCCTACATTAAGCACCAAATCAGCTGGTGCCTCCATTCTAGAATTCCTAGTCTCCAGAACTGTGCTATTTTTCCACTGCTGAGACAAAACACCTGAACTAAATTAACTTATAAGAAAAGTCTCTTTTAGCTCATGATTTCAGAGGTTTCCGTTCATGGTTGGGGCTTGTGGTTGCACAGTACATCATGATGGAACACGTGGTAGAGGAGGCTGCTTACCTCGGAGTGACAGAGAAGCCAAAGAAGGAGTAAAAGACCATTGTTACAATAACCTTGTGTTTACAATAACCCATATGCTAATATGACAGGAAAACAGTATAAAAAGAGGAAAGGTTACTTTCCTTCACTGTTCCAGAGGTTTTAGCCTGTGGTCCCATTGCTCTGAACCAACATGTGACTGAATGTTACAGTGAGGAATGCATGGATGAGAACATCCATTTACCTTACAGATACAGGCAGAGTGGGCAGGGCAGGACACAGCTCCCAAAGACATGTCCCAAGAGGCTACATTCTTCATCGAGAGTCCACCTTCTGCAGTTCTCATCACTTCCCAATGCCCAGTCAGTTATGAACCAACCCATCAATGGATAAATTCATTGATGAGGTTACAACAGCCATGACCCAGTCATCTCAGAACACTCCTTTATTGGAGACCAAGCATTCAACACACAAATCCTTTCAAGACATTTTGGGTCTAACTAGTAACAATTCCTTTCAGAGGCACTTACCAGATGGCCCAGCTTCCTTTTCCTAGGCTCTACTTCTGGAAGGCTCTATCATCTATCAATAGAGCCACAGAGTGGACCCCAGGCCTTCAATGTATTTGAGGATCCATAATCCAAACTATAGGAAGAACATAAGAAATGAGCGTTTTTGAATACATGGAAGTCCAGTGTATGGCATTTTGTTATAGAAGTACAAATAGACTAACACAGTTCACGGCTCACTCTGCTTTCCTCACAATTTTTTACACAACCAATTTCTCATTGATTAGATCTGGCAGTATTCATTGGTCAAAGTTTTAGGCATTTATAATTTCTAAATATTTATCATACAGTATAAATATTTCTTCAGATATATTTTTCTCTATATGAAAACAAGGGCACGGTTTTTCTTCATCACCACGAGTGTTAAAAAAATCATGTACTATACAATACAGAAGGCATATTCACCTTTGGTCGTTATAGTTTTATGTGTGAATTATAATAGTGTTCCTCCAGCAGATGGTTATAAATTATCTGGAGGAAAAGATCCCTTTTCAAACTGCATTCAGTGGTAGTTTGAAAATGAATGAGGGACACTTGTATCACTCATCTCTAATTTCAGTGATTTTCTGTCTTTCTTTCTGGAGCTACCCATGTTGTCCTGATGTTTACTACACCAAATGAGACCAGGAAATACAATCATAGATTCCTAATGGCACTAGGGGGCCTATATCATCACAGAAATATATTTCACATGGTAAAAACAACTGAAATAGCTAAGTAAGTATCATACTACAAGAAAGACATGAAGATTCTATCTTGTTCTCATAAGGCTAGTAATAATAGATTATACTTTTTCACAGGCATTATTTTCATATTAATTATCTAAAATTACCAATTACCAAAGATTGGGTAATATTAAGACTGTAGATGCTCGTATCTCACAGACAGCTATGTAGTAACAGTTTTACAAACCTCCAGAATCTACTACATTTTCTTTAAAGCAAATAACTGCATTGTACTTGTAAAGTCATGAATACTGAAAGTCTATTTGGCACACAAAGAATAAGCCTCCTCTACATCTGACAGTATAAAAAATAAACATTGTCAGCTACATTTCAGCCATGATAGGAACTTTCTGACAGCTTTCCTCTCTACAGCTACTAAGAAGATCACTTAAATGAATTGTCAGGTGGATTAGTTAGATTCTGTTCAAAATGGCAGAAGATTATGTCTTCACAGCTTTTTTAAGCTCTCAACATAGTCTAAATAACAGGAGAATGTCTTGGTTTAAGATTTAGTATTTCTTGGTGTAAAACCAACAAAAGATATAATTTAGTCAGTGTAGTTCCAGGACTACCTGAAAAATCATGGATATAAGGTTATGGATTTTGAAGTTCACATTTCATCCTATAGACCCATAAATGTTTTGGACAAAATTAAATGAAATGTTGTCAGTCACTATCATTAGAAAAGGTTCATCCAGTAAAACATTTTTAAGAGTGGTAAGTTCCCTTTAATACCAAATAAGGCAAAAATTTCCCTTTATTGATAAGGGACTATGGCTTTGAAAACGACTAATAATCCGTATTAAAATAGTTAGCTAAGTTTCAAGTCAGAATAATAATAAAAAAATTGGCCATGTGCCAGTATATCATTTTATTCATTTTAGGTAAAATAAATTAGTCATGGAGCCCCAAAGAAAAAATTATATGTGCAATTGTGGAATAATTTTGATAATCATTTTAATTCCACAATTCATGTGATAATACTAACACCCAATCATTAATGCCTTTAACATTTAAGTTAGAAGACAGGGAAACTATCCCTGAATAGTTTAAAATAAAAAAAATGGGAAAATACTTGCAGGGCGTTAAGATATACCAAGAAAAAGGTAATAAGAGAAAATTGGTTTATTAAGATAGAAAAAAAGTCAGTATATATAGCAATTAATAATGTTCAGAAGAAAGGATGCTTCAATATCAGGACAGAAGCCACATGTCACTAGATTAAGGGGCAAATAGGAATAAGAAAAAGCAAAACCAATGTTTCTAACATACTCAAAACATTTCAAAAGTTAAATACACATGACAAATGGGAAAATATATGGAGGGTTAGGGGAGATGTTCATGTGCAAATATGATCATGTTCACAGACAAATAGAGTTAGAACTAGATGATACAAAGAAAAGTAAAGTGCATGTCACTTGGAAAACAGAAACATATTCCCTTGCATCTGAGGCATAGAAAAGAGATGGAAGCAAAGATAAAAATGAATGATAATCACGTAGATGGAAAGGCCCTCAAATGGTTCAGGGTCTTCTGTCTTCTTTACTTTAAGGAAGGCAGAGCATCTGGAAAGTCAACAAAAATAGAAATAGAGGGATTGAAGTGAGGAACAATAGTTTAAAACACTGAAATAATCCAGGCTCTTCTCTCTCAGTCTGGTGTGATCTGACACCCCATGACGAGTAACATATTCCATAGAGAAACCTCTTCAGTCATGGCTGTGGCAGAAAGACTCAGGGACCACCCCTCATGTAACCCTCCCTTTGTTAGTAAAGGGGGTTGTGACTAGACTCTAATGAATATAGCTAAGGTGAGAGGGAGTCATGTTACTATGCCACACAAAGCTGTCCTCTCCATCACCTTAGCAGCACGTGACTCTCCTGAAATTAATAAAGCAAGACTGCTATGTGCTAAGCCACATTACTGAAAGGTCCATTTATTTAAGAACTGAGAATGACTTTTCTCTCTTAGATTATATTTTTAAAATTTGTTTCATGGTTGCCATAAATCTTTGTACTGCATATTTTTTTCAAATATATATTTTTATTGAATTCTTGTGTATTTCATACATCTTAATCATATTTAGAAGCCTTCCCCCATTCACACCCATACTCACCCCCACCAGATTTCATGTATTCTGTCATATATGTTAAGGACTATAGAGTCAAGTTGGTGTTCCCAGTTGTCTCTCTGTGTGAGTTCATCCACTGAAGTTTTATCCATCTATCTAGTATCACTCCCTTAATGAAGATGAATGCTCCCTCACCCAGGAGTGAATAGCTGTCAATAGTCCCTCAGCTAAGCTTTGGACTTTTTGCCCATTTCCCAGTTCTATTCTGGGTTTTTCTCTGGCTTGAGTTTGTGTGGGTCTTGTGCATGCTGTCAGCACTGCTGTAAGTTCATATGAGCAAGTTCCCAGAAGCCTGGATAGCTGTGTCCTTGTGGTCATCCACCACCCCTTGCTCTTTCTGCCCCCTCTTCCGGAATGTCTGTGAGTCCTGGGTGTGGCTTCCTATGTTAATTTCCCTCCATAAGGAACCTTCTTCCGTGTCAAGGGTTGTGTTAGTATTGTCTCAACCCTCCTGTTCTGCTAAGTTCCATGAGCGTTAGTTAGTTAGGTGCAGAGGTTCCACTGTAGATATGTCAGTTATGGCTGGGCATCTCACAGACACATTCTCTGTGCTGGACCAGTTGTGAAACTCTGTAGTAGTCTCAATCTGTTGCAAAATAAATCTTTGATGAGTGGTGACAGGTATTTTTGTCTAAAAGGATCCATATCTAGTATACAGTAAAAAGTTACATTTGTCTAGGGATGTGAAAGATGTAGGGTTTTCTCTAGAATCTGTGACCTGTCCAGCCATGTATATTTGGATATGTATAGAGTACCACATATGAGTTACCTCCCATTGAGTGGGTTTTAAATCCAATGAGATGGGTTATGTTTAATATAGGAGTTATCTTTTCTTTTAGAATTTCTTGAGTTTTGTATTTGCATTATTTCTATGCCTCCCAGTCCCTCTCTAAGTCCTCCCATGTCCCTCTCATTCCCTCTCAATTTCTTGTTCTCTTCTTTGTTACTTACACATACATGTGTAAGTCTACATATATACACTACTTACTATGTATATATAGTCTGTAAACTAAGAATATGTATTTAGAATACAGCAAAAAGTTACTTTGTTCTAGGGAAGCGACAGTAGTAGGTTATTTTCTAGAGTCTTTGACCTCCTCTCCAACCATGTGTGTTTGGCTAGGTTTACAGGACCACACATGAATTCCGTTTGGTTGAGCGGGCCTTAAGTCCAATTAGACAAGCTGTTGAATATTTCCCAAATAAGAGGGCCACTACTGTACCAGAAGAGATAGTCCGGCTGCACAGGTCATCCTTGTGGTTATTGGGCTTTACAGCTGCATAGGGTCATTGATGGATTTTCTCCCTTGGCCTTTGCATAGTATCTTTTGATATTATGAGAACTGGTGATTGGAGAGGAGGGTTCCAGGCCAGTTCTAGCTCAGTTGCTGTAAATGCTGTGTCCGGATTATACTGCGCCTTCAGCAGTACGGTTTAAGCTTCTGAAGGCAATCTAGGGTTGGGGTAATAGACTGCACTATTTTTCGAATCTCTTGGACTACCCGAACCAACAACTAGAATGGACATTTTCTTTGCCTGACACTGTGATTATCGTCATGTAGCACTCAGCTATACACATGTGCTCACATTTCTATTATGTTTGTAGTCTGAGGAGGCTTTTTATTTGACTTTTCAGAGCGCTGAGGCATGGCTTATTTCTCTTTCTTCTCTGTCCCCCTGTCTCACCTTCCCTTCTCTGTTCCCAGAGGAGTTATCCTCCATTTTCTGCATTTCCCCAGATAACGCCTGTCTCACGCTATCCCCTTTCAGTCGTCTTCACTTCAGTTCGGTGAATGTGTATTGAGTTATGACTTATTTTCCCCCTTCAGTTCCGTTTTCTTACAAACTCATCAAAGGTCTTCTGTATCCATGTTTACATGATTTTCATTCCAAACATTTCCCTTTTTTTCCCAAGTTTGTACGCTAACCATATCATCAATCTTTCTTGCACTTTTTTTCTAATTTTAACTATATCCTTTAATACAGTAATTACATTTTTTCAAAATTTCCTCTTAGGTTTCATGCTGGTGTTATAGCTTAGTCTAATTCTGATGTTACCTTTCTTTGCTACAACCTTTCCTTGCCTTTCACATTCCTTGTGATATCTTGTTGAAAGCCAGAAATATCCCATTAGTCAATAGGAACTGAGGATAGTGGGCCTCTAATGGGAAGATTTGTGTTATTCTAACTAGGAAACATTTTAATATTTTCTGGAGCTATGAGTACCAGATTCTAGTGTCTTGGATTCAGGTCTCTCCTCTTGACTTTCGCCTCCCTCAGGTACAGTCCCTGTATCTCTCAGCTGCTTCAGACATAAAACATACTCAAGACCTGCTACCACAGTCTTGTGAAAGTATAGAGAGTGTGGTCTATAATTTTTGCATCAAATCTGTAGTTTTATGGGCTGTTGTTCCTGGTCAGTGGCATTCACCAGTGTTTCTTATTGTACCTCCCCCTCCTTAGATGCCACAGGAAGACAAGAGGGGCTGGGCTGAGATGAGTATCTATTCTGTCTGGTCTTGGTACACTTCTCTTGTAAGAGTTTCATACTGGATACAATGTCTGTGTTTTTATAAGGTTCTGGTTATATTTCATGGTATTACTTTCCCTCCCTCCTAGCCACAGCCTCAGGAATCAAACTTAGGTTATCACCATGAGAATCTGGTGGACTGCACCGAGATATATGAAATGTGAACATTCTTCTAAAACTACAGTTTCTCACTCACACGTTCTACACTTGACCTCCAAAAATTCATAAAATATTACCACTTAAAAGTTCACGAAAACATACAGCTATCACAACTTCTATTCCAGATAAGCATATAAACTATGACCTTCTAGGTTTCCCTGTCACTCCAAATTTCCAAGTAGCAGTTTGTTATACATGCTTACTTCTCTGCCAGGACTCAGATAAACTGATTTTTATTTTCTCCAGCTTTTTCTTGTAAGGATTTGAGTAACAATTTTCAGTCTCTGTATTCGTTAGACTCTGAGAAAGAAAGTTAATATGTGTTATTTTAATTGATGTGTTTGTGGTTAATAGTGGATACTTAATACCAAACAACAGAGACACCCCCAGTCTTATTTTTCTAATTGTATAACCACTGGGAAATTCTACAGAAGCTGTTAGATTTGACAGAGCATTGCATGGCACTATAACAAGACTCTCTGAACTGCTCTTTATTTCCAATGACAAATGAAGATATCACATACCCATAATCTAGTGCTAGCCTCTCTCTAGCCTTTACTAGGAAGGTCCTCAAGATTCATATAAGCATTGAAAGCTAGCATCGAGGTATAGTCCTTCATATACTGGTGATTTAAGTCATATAAAGTAGCTATAGCTTTATCAGTACACTTACTGATAACCAGATCCAACGGACTTCATCCTCATCCCCTTCATAACACAGACTTTTCTTGACTTACAATACTTCAATTTATTATTTATGGCATTATGACAGTGCAAGATAAATCTGCAGTCAACAGAAATCGTATCTGACACTCTGAACTTTTCTCTTTCTCTGCGCCATACTCTCCCATGGTGCTGGACAACAGCAATAAGAGGAAGCTGCCAGTCAGTCTTTCAATCAAGGGTGAATAACCAGCATCATACAGTGTAAAAGCTGTGATATTTCAGCTTCCAATGTGTTTATCACACCAGAACCCCATCGTTAAGTCCTGGATCATCAGTATTTGTGTTTAGCTCCCTTTGTCAAATAATCTCCTTGGTTTGTGTGTGAATTTCATCCTTTATTCCTCTAGGCATTCTACTCTCTCAGTGTCTGCATATTTTCAAACTTCCATTGCTGTACATATTTTACCATTGCTATTTGGGTATTTTGAAAACCAGTTTTAAATATTATCAACTTTGAACCAAAAACAGACTAAAGCCTCACTAACTTCTGAGCATTCTCTCATTTGGGTTTCTTTTTCTAAAGGTAACTATATGTTTTGCCTGATTATCAAAAGGTAGACATGCCTCATATAATACATTATTAATAGAATTGTATATCCTCTAAGAGGCTAGATGATGCACTGGTCTGTAAAATAGCTATTAACTTTCAGAATATCACTAATAGGTGGACAAAGCTAAACTAAGATAAAATCTCTCTCAAGGTTTCAATCCAATGAAAAGTAAAAGTGGGTTTTTAATCATGAGTAAGAGTTCTTGCATGTTATTACACAAGTTAACTCACAACACAAATCTAGAAATTTGGGGATCATTAAACTGATACTGACTAATCTGACTCTCACTTCCAAAAACTGATCATTTTTTGCAATATTTAGCTACCTCAAGATTACCCAAACACATACATTCATAAATCTTGTGTGGCAGAACTGTTTATAAATTATTTTTAATCTAGTTCTTCTTTCTGATTTTGCCTGGTTACTTTCTTTTCTGCTTAATGGATAAGTCAATATTTCTTTAGGCCCAGCTCTAGCTCCTGTATTAATGATTTGCCATCATTCAGAGTTCAGCTGCATTTGATAGAAAATGTTTCATCCAGGGAAGTGAAAATAACTATATTTTAACTTTGATGACGTCTTGCACTAGCATTATTCCCCTGTTCCACAAATACAGGCCTCTCCGTGAGGCCTCTGGCTACCGCTAAGTAAGGAGAATATCAAGTTCTTCACCCAACTGCAAAAAGAGACAAAAAAAAAAAAAAACTGTTTCCTAAAATATCGATAAGGATCCAATGACTTGAGAAGCATTTATACTCTAAAAGACCAATGATATTTAGTCATAAGTGGTTATATACTGTATATATAATACAATATATTCTAACATTTAGATGCCCTCATCTATCACTCCTTGGGCTTGATCAGTTAGATGTCTGGCTTTGCTTCACTAGTCTGAGGCTGTGTAAATAGAGGATAAGCATCACCCTGTACCAGGCTGTTTGTAAAAACAATGGTGCAAAAGAGGGTCCAAGCCATCTACATACCCCTATCTGACAGTAAGGCTGTCCGCCTAGAGTTGGAGACCTGAAATAACCCAGGGAGGCCTGAAGACAGTTCGAACTATTAATGTATTCTACTAAAACAGGTCAACATTGAAAGGGGGATAATTTCAACCTCAGTGTTCAAAATTTATACCGCTGCAACCACATAACTGGTCCCCATTCTGCCTTCATTTCCATTTTAAAGATCTATATTTATTCTCATTTATGTGTATATGTGTGTGTATGTGCAGGTGGAAATCATATAAATTCACAGGATTATATTAATAACCATGAATAACTCCAGTTCCAGGGCCTCCAACACCCTCTTCTGACTTCCATGGGTATTGCACAACACAGGTGCACTTACATACATTCAGGCAATACATTCATACATATAAAATAAAAAATAATAAAATAAATAGACATTTAAAAAAGAAGCTTCTTTGATGAGGGATGACAGGTACACTGTAAATATGAGGATGCATATTTAGAATGAACTAAGAAATTGTGTTGGTCTAGGGTGTGACAAAAGTAGATTTTTCTCTAGGGTCTATGACCGACCTCTCTAGCCAGGTGCATTTGGCTATTTTTATAGTACCACACATGAGTTCCCTCCCATTGAGCAGGTCTTAATTTCTATTAGATAGCTGTTGACTATTCCCAAGATAAAAGTGCCACTAATGCACCAATAGTGAATTATACTGGATCACTCATTGTTGTTTATTAGTCTTTACAGCAGGGTAGGACCACTAATTGGTTTTCTCCCTCAACAGCTTACATAGTACCCTTTGATACCATGAGAACTAGTCTTCAGGGAGGAGGCTTCCAGGTCAGTTCCAGCTTAATAGCTCCAAGTTCTCCTCTGAAATGTGACCTGTCTTCAGTAATAGGGTCTTAACTTCAAGTTCTGGGAGGCAATCAAGGGCTATGGCAATAGCCTGTATTATTTGAGGAGTCTACTGGACTATCCTAGCCAACAATTCAAAGGTAGGTTTCTCCTACCTGAAACTGTATTCTGATGCACTATGATTGTTTTATACTAGCAAGTTGATTAAGTTGACTAATTATTTGTGTAATAAATATTTGGAAATATGTTAAACATGTTACTGAGAAAGAAAGTGAAACAATTTTTACAACCAAATCTCAAAGAGTATTCTTAACATGGGTTGATAACTAACTCCTACATTCTATGTTCATAGAGTAGAAATGATTCAAATACAACAAATTCAACTTAGTTTGTTATTCTTTTTTAATGAATACTGTATTTATTTTTTCAGGGTCTCTTTGATGATAACATTACATTTACTGTGGAGCACCATTTTACATTTTAAAAGAAAATATCATGTAACTCATGGCACAAATCACATAAATCACTCTGTTTTCTGGATGTGATCCTTAAAGAATGTCTGCTTGAAGGCTCAGCTGGGCAGGTCTCCACTCAGTCTTGTATAATAGGGTTACAATGTAATTCTCTCTTGGTTCCAAATGATTCACAAACAAATGTTTCTAAATTTAAAAAACATGATAGCAATCTTTCAAAAACTCTTTGAAGTAAGCCAAAAAAAAAAAAAGAAGCATAGGTAGGAAATTATTGTCCAACTCTTCTATTATGGCAAGTTTACATTGCTATGAAATGTACACAATCATTTTATAAGAAAATTATAATTCAATATGCCATGAATATACAGGCTTTTACCATTAACTAAACATGATGCCTTTAAATTCTCTGCATCCTAATTTCACAACAGTAAACAAAGCTTGTCATAATTTGAGCATTTAGAATCAATATGTCAAACTTTATTTAAGCTAAGAGCTAATTATTATGTTTAATATAATTTAATGATCTATCACTACACCTTGCTGCATGTGGAGATAGCACAGCACTTCTCAAACACTGAGAGCAAAGATTTACCATTCTTTTTATATACTCTTGAATAGCAGTGACAACGTACGCTGAGAAGAAATGATGTCTACAAGGTGTTTTTGAGTCAGGATCACATGTTGCTCAGACCAGCCTAGAACTTGCTATACAGCTGCTAAGGGCTTTGAACTTTTGATTCACCTGCCTCTACCTCACCAGTGCTATGATTATAGCCACCAGTAACATCAGGTTTTGTGTGATACTGGGGGTCAAACTCAGAGCATTTTCACACGGTACAAGAATTCTATCAACTGAGCCAGCTACATCGCCAGCCCAGACTAGGGGCTTTCTTCTGTTGTCCTCCAGAGAAGCACCGTCTTTGACAGTCGAATAAGATCTAGGAATCTCATGGAGAAGTTGAAGAATACTGCTGGAATGAAATAGATTGATAATGTCCCAAAGGAGATTTGAACAGTTTCACTTACATCATCTATTTCCCAAAGGTATCACAAGAGAACTTCTGAATGCGAATTCTCACACAGATTTTGGTTTCTCAAGCAACAAAAGATACTGCCCCAGAAGCACCCTTCACTCACTCATGTTTCAACCATAATACTAAGGTGAGTGGCTACAAGGAGACCCTGCCTCAAAATAAAAGAAAGAAAGAAAGAACACAAAAACTTAAACCATAGACATGCAGTCAAATTTAGAACATTTTAATATATTTAGAACATACCATGGTAGCATGTAAATAAATTTTTGCTTTAATATAAAGGTGAAATGACAAGTTTTTTAAATACTGTGTGTATAATTTGTTAATGCATAGAAAAAAAATGCATGATGTGATGGTATTAGTAACTTTTTTGTTTCTATGCCTAAGGAAACTTACAGAAGGGTTTTTTTTCAGCTTCCATTTTCAGAGGGTAAAAGTCCATCATGGCACGGATGCATGCTGGCAAAGGTGGACAGAGCAGAAAGTGGAGTCCTCATATCTTCAAGAAGGCACAGGAAGCACAGATCAACTGGAAACCTGACAAGGCTTAAGAACTCTCAAAGCCTGTCCTCAATAACATGTTTCTTCCAGCATGGCCACACCTCCTAAAACCTTCCAGTGCAGCACCACTAACTGGGGACAAAATGCCCAACTATTTGAAGCCTATGGAGGACAATCTCCATCAAAACACAGTGAATGCAAAACAAAATGTAGAGTTACGGAATAAAGGGTGAAGAGGTTTTGTATATAATCAAGTTTAACATCCTAAAATGTGCTGTTGTAATGATACCAGCAAAGCAGAGTCCTGTAGGAGATACTGTTTCAAACAGAAAGAGAAATCAAAGTATACTGCTAGAAAAATATCAACACACAATAGATACCAAAGGAAAAAAAATTCAGAAAACAGCTAGAAGACAATCACCATGGCAATAGTAAATCCTTATCTATTAATTACTTAATGCCTTTGCATTTAGAGTAAGTCTCCAATGAGACAGTGTGGCGGTATAGATTTTAAAACAAGAACTAACTTCAAGCTGCCTATAAGAAACCAACTTCAGCTATAACACACAAATGGACAGAAAATTAGAGGATATAAGAAAATATTTCATGCAACGGAAAACAGAGTAAATGTGTTTCATTATGTAAAACAGAATAAAGTACCAAACTACAAATTGAGATTAAAGTCATTATATAATGATAAGTAAAATGATGGAGCTGATTTATCAGGAAAATAGAAATGTGTACTTGACGGACACTGGAGCACTTAAATATACTGCACAAATATCCACAGAATTGTATGGAGAAATAAAAAAGAACACAGTAACTGTAGAGGACTTGACCACTCAACACAAATGACGGGTGGGACATTTGATTGAAAATGAATGAGTAAATATTAGACTTCAGTTGAACTATAGATGAAATGGGTTCCATAGATGCAAAGCACTCCATCAAGAACAAAAATATGCATTCTAGTCTAAGTGTACACAGGGTATTCTCTATAACAGGTCATATTTTAGGACAAAGACATGTCTCAACAAGTTTGAACAATTTAAAAGCTTCTCAAAGAGCATGTTTCCTAACAACAATATGAAACTATAAATTGACAAGAAAAATAAAATTGGAAAGTTAAAAACATTCAGAAATTAAACAACATTCTCCAAAATAGTCTTTGAGTTAAAAAAAGTCAGAGAAATTTTTATGCACAGACACACATATGCATATATGTGTGTGTGTATGTGTGTGTATCTTGAGACAAACGAAAATAGAAACAAAGCATGCCAAAACTGCGAAGCAGCAAAGTAGATCTAAGAGGGATATTTATAGCTACAAATATGACAAAAGAAAAATGTCTAAAATTTAAAACTCCCTCACTTTACATCCCAAAGATACGGAACAAGAACAAAATGAGCCTGCTGTTAGAAGAAAGAAAATAACCAGAGAAGGGTTGGGGGCCCCATTGGTGAAGAACATGCTTAGCACACAGCAGTCTCTGAGTTCCGTTCCCAGCACTGAGAGGGAGAGAGGGAAGGAAGAAGACGAATGACATAGAGGCCAGAAAGTTATTTTTTAAAAATCAGCAAAAGCAAGACTTATTTGTGTATTTGACAGGATAAATGAGATTGACAAACTTTTAGCTAAAGTACAAACAAAAGCAGGAAGAGTCATATCAACAGAACCCTAAATGAAAGAGAAGGCATTTTAACTGCTACCATATAATGGCATATGTAATAAACTACCACAAAGAGTATAGTTTCCTCTAACAAAATGAAAAAAAAAATGCATAACATCCTAGAGACAAGCTATATGTTGACTGAATTATGAAAAGGTAAATCTTAACCAAGAAATTATAAATACAGAGATTGAATCAATAATAAAAAACAATCCCACAAAAGAAAAGCCTAAGGTTTCATAGTTCCACTCATTAATAGTACCCTACAGCTGAAGAATAATTATCAGGACATCTTCTGTAAGGTCAAAGAGGATGAAACAGTTTTATACTCAGTTTGCAATGCTAGTATTAACCTGATATCAAAACAAGACAAAGATGCTGCCAAAATGAAATTTTTAATTTGAGTATAATAATCATGTATATATCAAGTAACCATTCCATATACTTTGAGTATATTTAACCTTTTAGATAAATAAAAAGTATTTTGAGGGGGAGGGCTGAGACAGGGTCTCTCTGCAGCCCCAGCTGGCCTGGAACTCACAATGTAAGCCTGGCTGGCTGTGATCTCACAGAGATCCACCTCCCTCTGCCTCCCAAGTGCTGGATTAAAGAAGGCATCACCACACCTGGCTTGACAAATAAAAATTCTAGTAGTAATAATAGTGACAAATTACTTTAAAAATATAAAGTCTTCAATAAACACTGTAAGGATAATTGAATATTGATCCCAAAAGACTGAAATCAGATACCTCTATTCATATGCAAAAAGCAATGTGAATGGATTAAAGACTTAAACACAAGACCAGAAACTATAAAATTTCTAGTAGGAACCATATGAAAGCACTTTCGTCTTGGCAATTATTTTTTTTCTGCTGCCTGAATGCTATAATTAAAGGCATCTGCCACCATTCCCCACTTATTTTTATTATTTTTAATTATGTATATATGTATGTTATTTGCATGTGGTTTTATGCACCTGAGTGCAGGTGCCCAGAGAGATTAGATGCACCAGATCTCCCTAAAAGTGGAGTTGTAGGGGGTTGTTAGTCACCTGATCTGGGTGCTGGGAGCTGAATTCAGGTTCTCTAAAATAGCATCAAACACTAAGTTCCCTTAATTGCTGATCCATCCATCCAGCCCTCAGCAATGTCTTTTTAAAAATATAACAGCAAGTTATACGCAACAAAAACAAACAAGAGGGGCATTACAAACAAACTTTCTATATAGCAAAGGAGACCTACAGATTAGAAGAAAATATTTTTACAACGAGGGGTTAATATCCAAAATTCCCCAATTTAAAAATAGGCAAAGAAATTATGTGGACATTTAGCAAAAAGAATCTGCCAGTGACCACAGCTGTATTGAAAATGCAAATCAAAATCACAATGCAGTATCATCACAGGATGGTTATGATGAAAAAGAAAAAATATAACAAGCATTGTTAAGAAGGGAGACAGAAATTGGGTGGGTAGAGAGGTGGGTTGGGAGATGGGGAGAATACAAACAAAATACATTATACACAGTTCTCAAAGAATTAATTAAAGTATTTTTAAGATGAATAGAGAAAGATAACTCCAATTCATTATTGGTGGGATTATACATTACTATAGACATTATGGAAAATAATATGGAGATTCCTCACAAATTTAAACCTGGAACTACCATGTGATTGAACAATCCCACTTCTATGCATGGATCTAGATGATACTATTACTATCCTGAAAAGATATGTACACTTCCCTGTTCATTTTATAGTATTGTACACAGTAGCCAATATGTAGAAACAATTAAGTGTCTATCCACAGATAATGATTAAAGAAAATCACACACACACACACACACACACAAACACTCACACACACATATACACAAAGAAATTTTATTCAGTCTTTAAAAAGAAGGACATTCTGCTACTTCAACACAGGTGCTTCTGGAGCACCATTTAGTACACTAAATGAAATAAGAAAAACAAATGCTTTATTTTCCAGAATCAAAGAAAGATAAACTCACAGAAACAAATAATAGAAAGGCTATTCCCAGGGCTAACAAAAAGGGGGAAATAGGAAGATATTAGTTAAAATGCACAAATATTTCATTATGAAAGAATACATTCTAGAGATGTGATATACAAGATAATGGAAGTAGTTAAATTTGACACAGTAGATCTTTAAAATTGGTTGAGAGTAGATCTTAAATATGCGGCTCACAAAAAAACCCTTTCAATATGCTAATTAGTTCCATTGTGTTGTATACCATTATATTATATCCTTTAAATATAGACAACTTTTATTTGCCAGGTATATCTCAATAAAGGACATAAAATAAAATAAGAGCATACTAAGCAGGAGAAAATGCCATTCTATTATAAAAAACAGGGATTACTTTCATTGGCATGTTCATTTGGATAAGCAGTGAAATAATCATTTTTACAAGTGTCAGTAAAATCTGAATGTAGAAAACTACTCTGGTTCACACATAGGAAATTTAATTCCTAAAATTTAAATAATTTAAATCGTTTTTCTCTCAATGATATACCATTGGTTTTTGCTTTTTGTACTAATAGGAGAGTTGATTCTTGTGGTAAAGAGTATGAACTGTGGAATCCTCATTCTAAATTCAACTAGGATAATGAATGGACAAGTCCACTAAAAGACTGAGTCTGTCCAGGCTCCCACAACATCAATATAAACAAGATCTGCTGCTGTGCTATGTGTGGTGCACTTTAGGAGCCAAAGAGCAGGCTGCACCATGTTCACCTTGACCTTAGACTACCTAGCCTCTAGAACATTCTCAATGGGGCAGCAGACCTCTTTCGGTCTTCTAAGTGCCCTAACTCATGAAAGCTGTACACTCATCACTTAATTGTCTCCTAGTATTCCCATTTCCTAATACACGCACAATGGTAATTGAGTTTCAACATCTGAATTTTGTAGTTTTTTGTTTGTTTTTTTTTTTTTTTTTTTGGTTGTGGTAGTAGTGGGATCAAACTAGAGCCTAGTGTACATTCAACAAGGCTCCACCACGAAGATAAATCCCCAGCCCTTGGCATAAGTACTGGGAGGCATCGGACTGGAGAGATGGCTCAGTGATTAAGAGTGCTGGCTGCCCTTTGCAGAGGACCCAGGTTCGATTCCCAGCACCCACATGGTCACTTACAGCCATCAATAACTACACTTCTGGGGGTCTGATGTCATCTTCTGACCTCCAAGGGTACTTCACAGCATGGGTGCACTTACATACATCTAGGCAATATGCTCATACACAAAAAAATAATAAATAAAATATTTCTTAAAAAAGAATTGGGCACAAGCATCCAAACCATAGCACTCTATGCCTCAGAAACCTTAATGTTGAATGATAGTGCATGCTTTGTTCATTTGTGATGGAAAAGCAATGAATAAATGTAAAACACTGAGTAGCATTTAAGCACAAAGTAAAGTCTCAAAGGTGGCAGTTACTGTGCCCACACAAACACATCCATGTGCTCACTCCCACATGAACAACAGTAAGAAGAACGGAGGAAAATTACTTTAGATTGTAAAGTGCTATTCAACGAACGAAAGCAAAGGTAGAATAGCCCACATACAGCTGTAGGTACTGAATACATATTAACTCATTATTTGTATATATTTCCAAGAATCTGATTCGATTCTGATTTTAATATTTGTTTTGTTGTTTGCTGTGGATGAGCTCATTTGATGGTTTTTGCCTCTCATGCTAAAGACTAAACCCAGGGCCCTGCGCATGCCAAGCTAGCATTCCACCAGTGAGCTGTAGCCTCAGTCTGCTCCTAAGTCTTAATTCTGTTTTGTTTTTTAAGACAGGGTCTCCTTGTAGCCCCAGCTGGCCTGGAACTCGCTGTGTAGACAAGGTTGGCATCAATCTCACAGAAAATCCCTCTGCCTCTCTGCCTCTAACTCTGAGTGCTGGCATTAAAGATTTGCACCACCATACCCAGCACATTTTGACATTTTTACTTCATTATAAATGTTACTTTAACGGACTGAGTCCTTCTACAGAATCAGCGTTTTAAAAAACTTGTTAAAGATGATATCTACATAATTGACCAAAGATTTGATTTTTCAGTAAGTAATAATCTGAATTCTATACCTGAATTCAATCCAAAAGATATACTTATACCAGAATAGTTCTACTTGTAGAAGGTAAATATGATAGCTTGTGTCATGTCTTGTGTCATGTAATATATATAAGGCATTTCATTAGTAATGTAGTTATAAGTAAAATTCAAAATCTTTAAGGCACAGAAAAGCTATAAATATTTCATGACAGACTCAGGCTATTAAATTACACTTACAAAGAATCCAGCAATCCACAAGCCAGACAGAAGTAATGACACTTGGCTTCAAAGTGTCATAAGACTCACTTGTAAGGAAAAAAATAACCCCATTTTATTTAAGCAGGAGGCCAATGCTCAGCAAGTTTCTTTCCCTGGAAGGGAAATTTCAATGCAATTACGCCTCTGCTGTCAGCATCCAAAGGTCAGATATGCCCATCTGCTATTTTTAAAGGTACTTACTGGGTCCATCTTTCAGCTCCTGTGAAATCTGCAGTTTCTACATTACTAATGTTGAGAGCTAGTGAGAAAGAAGTGAATCCTATGAATCCTAGAGTTTCAGAAGCTCTAGGTGACCACTGAAACAGACAGTCAAATGCAGGGGTTAAGTGGGTCTGAAATATTAAGTTTAAACTAACTGGTGAGATGGGAAGAGACTTCTAGGCTGTCCCTCTATCAGAAAAATAAAGGAAAAAAAATTTCCATGGATTACTCATAATTCTAAAATAATTCAAAGAATTTTGGCTGTTCTTTTGTTTTGCTGTCTTTTTTTTTTACCTAATAGATATTATTAAATTCTAAATCCATTCAATAAAAAATTTAATATTTCTCAAGTTTCTATGGTACTAATTCTTTACGATATTTGGGATATTTCACATCATTAGGAAATCAAAAACTTAGTTGTCAAATCATCATTAGTTGGGATTGTCTAGAACCACACTAGAATTCCACTGAGACACAGACATCTACCTCTGGCCTCTGGATTCGAGGAGCTTTTATTAGTCATTGTCTCCATTTCCGGCTCCACCTCCTCTTTCTCCTTTTCTTTGTTTTAGCCTTATTGAATATAATTTACATTAGATAAATAATGCCCACTGTGCATGTATAAGTGCACGAATTTGATGAATTGCATTCACTAAAAGCAAGATACAGAACCACTCCATCACACTAAACATTTATTTTGTACATTTAAGTCAATTTCCTCCCCGTTGTTTTCCTCCTCCATGCCATAGCTAATCTCATTTGTCTGTGAAATGCCTCACAGAGGTTCATGTACTTGAGCACTTGGCCTTCAACTGGTGATGGTTTAGGAGACTGTGGAACCTTGTCTGGGGTAGAGGCTTTGAAGAGGAAGTGGATCACTGGAATGGAGTTACATGGTCCTTGAGGTTTGCAGCTTGGTCTGCTTCCTGCCTTCTTTCTGCTTCCTGTTCCAGTCAGATGTTAACAAGCTTTTATCACTGCTTCTACCCACTGGTGTGAGTCACTGTCTTCCCCATCTTAATGCAGACAAAAAGTCACCAACACATAGTGTACTCAAAGGTTTGAAAAATTATTTCGACAAATCTCATATAAATTCAGTTACTTTTAATAAAGTTTCTCATTCTCATAATGAGCTAAGATAAATAAGAATAAGATTCTATGACTTAGAAAATGAACATTTTAAAGAAACTAACAAAAATACCCCAGTTACTGATCAATGTGGCTTAAGAGTGGGAAAAAAAAAATATCAGACCTGTGCATTCTTTCCATTGGTTCAGTCCGTCATCATGCATATTCAGCTAACCTTAGAAAGGTGTAAAACTATTTATCTTAGAAATAGAATTCAAATACTACACAGAATATTTCCCTCTAGTATAAATCAGCTCACTACTTATGAACTCCATTTTAATAAGCAAATTTGTTCAATGTGCATATCATATGCCAATGTTAATTAACTTCTTTCTAGAAAGTCCAGAACAATAAAATTCAAACAGAGTTTAAATTGTAATTTACATGAAATTTTATTTCTATTTTGATGAATTATTTTCTCATAGTGACTTGCATTTTAATTGTAGAGTAATGATTCTACATAACCAAAAATTTGGAGCAGTCAAATTTTTCACTAGGATATATAAGCTAATAAGACATAAAACGTTAAAGTACTAGGAATGGATGAATGGCTGGAGGTTAAAAAAAAAAGATGGTGTCGAGGAAGGAGAAAGAACCAGAAATAAAAGCATAGTGCCTAACTGTAGGACTGAGAAAGGAAAAAGAGTACTAAGCTCCAAAGGATAGTTCTTCGTATAGAGCCAGGGGAATTACTGAAGTTCCCAGGGCTGTGGGCCTTCTCTGGTCTATCCTAGAATCCAGGCATAAGCAGTTACCAATGAAAACCCAGCGGAAAAAAAGAAAAAGATCACTGTGGATAACTGCAGCATTGATCTTGGCCTAGCCCAGTGACCGCTTACCTCAAAACAGGGCTGAAGAGAGGGAGATGATGGATTTCTACTTTGGCATCATTGTTGGAGTGGATAATATTATGTATGTTAAGTACAGCCTTTAGAGGATTCAGTGAGGAAAAAGTGTTATTTTTATTAATAGTTGATACTGTAGAAGCACTGCCCAAATTGATGCAATTCAGGGGTTCCTAGTCTATACAACTCATTAGTTCATAGACCCTTTTTAATCCACCAACACTTGAAAGGCTACTAATCTTTAGCAGGACCAGATATGTAGCATGACAAGATACAGGTGAATAACCAGGCATCAAGAGGCTAGGGCGGTGGCACTTCTCAAACTTTAATATGCTTCAGCTTCAGTATGTCTGGGGCTGGGCCTAATATTCTGCATTTCATTCAAACTACTCTTTCTGCTTCATGGAATATACTTTGAATAACACGGGATAAGAGAATAAAAACAATTTATAAGAATAAATAAAAATAACATTTCTTGGCAATGGGTGCGAGGTAATACAAAAGAGGTCACAGTTTAAAACAATATTGAGTTAAAACACAGCAAAAACATATCCAAAAGACAATTTGACACACTACAAATCTGATCAAAACCGTCTTCATAATTCTCATTTAGTATGAGCAGCCTAAATAAAGGAATAGTGTTCAGTAAAATAAGTCTCTGTACAAGGTAAACTGTTATTGGTTAACACATTGTCACACCAGAATTATATTAATTAACATGAAAGCTTTATGTGATTTCATTAAACTTTACAATATCTCATAATATTATCTTTTGATTTTAATCACAATTATTATAGGCCGTAGGTAGATTTGTGAGTTGTCGGGAAATGAAATTAAAACCTACCATAAAAAGACACTCCAAGTGAAGGATGCTTTTTCCATTAACCTTCAAAGTAACTTAGCTAAGATATGAGGTAAGTATACAATGCCTAGAGGGGGACTAGAGAAAGATGGTAGCATGAGGTAGAATTCCACAACACCCAAGTTCAGCCAAACCTGTGATACAGTGGGCACTGTTTGAAGAAAGGTAAAGAAATTTGATGACCCAACAGGAGAGGTCAGGAATCTGTGGCCTCCATCTGTAAATGAAGTGACAGTCACATCAGCCACACAGACTGCAGGCTGTTGCAGAATACACTGAAGAATACATTACACAGAGAGCTAGGAAACAGCTCTGGGAAACAAGCGCTGAGGCCACTGCAATAAAGAAATGACAGATTCTTCTAAAGGCCTGCATGCAGGTTACCTCTCGGATGGCATCTAGGAACTTGGATTTTAGGAAGAAAATTCCTTACTACTCCCAAAGCAAGAGTCACTCACATGTTAGGCTCTGCAGACAAAACGCACACCAGCCTAGCTCTCTGCTCAGGACTTAATGTGCCTCCTATAGCTCTAACGGAGAAGGGTTCTTTCGAAGTTCACACCTGGCTTTCTTTGGTCTAAGCACAAGGCCACTTTCCCACTGCTGACTTTGCTCTGGATCCTTCAACTATAAAAGATCATAGCTATGACTATCCATTGAGTTCTGTAAATACACTCAGAAAATCATCTAGGATTGTTAATTTTATATTATTATCACAATTGCCTGAGATAACTTACACAGTTATGGTATATTGACTCACAGTTTTAGAGGGTTCCATATATGATCCATTGCTTTGGATTTGAGGTAGAATATCATGGTGAGAATATATGGCAATGTAACCAATAATCAATCAAACTGAAGGAGGAAGGGGCTGGAGTACCACCTTTCCCTATAAAGACAGCCCTCTCCCAATGTCTTGACAACCTCTGTGGACTCAACAGAGCAGTACCACAGCAATGGATACAGCCTTTTGGTTTTTGGAGGACAACCGAGATCCAAACTCTAGCATTAAGGAAGAATCCGAGGGACTCTTGGTATTCCATCCACAGTTATAAAGCATAAAGCAACTATGGAGAAAAGCAAGATACCACACTTGATTCATAAAAATATATTATTATTTCCTAGGTTATTAGCACTGGGTACTCATCAAGGTCAGTGCATTTAGACCTTCATTATATGCACTATTCACTTTACAAATCTTTGCTCTAATTTTAAAGAACAGAAGAGGCAATTCTTTCCTACATTTGCAAAGGCATGCTTTTTAGCTTCTGTCTGCCCACCAGTAAAATGATTCAACTACCATCACTACAGCATCAGTAAACCCAGAACTGCAGTCACTTCAGACCCTCTTGCCACCACACAGCATAAATCTTCCTAATTCTCTAAAATCTCATTCTTCAAATCACACTTATCTGATCTTTTGCACTATGCTGCTCCTATCCTCACCCAGATAAAAAATACCCTTCTTTAGATAAATATCTAACTGACACATACTGGATGTTAATGGGATGAGGCTAAGATCTAAACATGGCCAGTGCAGTCCCAATGGCTTGATCCTTGCCCATCCTTCAAGTTTCGACTTTTAACCTTTTCTCTGAGCTCTAGTTATGCTGGCCTTCTTTTCTGTGGAGGAACTGAAAGCAGACAGAATCTGTTTCTCTTGCTTTTTATCACCATAACACTTCGAATAGCACAGGGACCATATTAAACACCAATTACTATGGATTAAACAAATGAATGAATGTAGTTACTATTATAGATAATATATCATATTAAAGATAGATAATATAGTCTTACTATAACAAAGAGATTCTCTTTAAGAGATTAAATAAGTAATGTGGACAGTATCTATGAATGAACAAAGAGGAAGACATAAAATTTTAAAAGAGGGGAGATGATACATTTTTTTTTTATTTTTCCAGACCGTGATTTTTGGTACTAGAAGTTCAATTAGGTGATTTAGACTTTCTGTAGGATCCAGGTGAAGGAATATTGAAGCTGTAGAAGAGTAGAAAAGTTATGGAAAATCTCTTGGTGCTTGGGAATGGCAATGGTCCAACATTCAAGACCTGGGTACCCAGGGAAACGTGTGGAGTCAAGACCAAAGCTGATCAAGGGAAGAAGAAAGTCCATTCTTGAGACTCAGTCCTCCAAAGACAAGAACTGGAGAATCAGACCAGCAAAGGAAGGACTCTGCAATACTGGGCAGCAGTCTCACCCTCTATGAGTGGGTGCAGTTCCCACAACCTCCTCCCTGAGAGGTTCCAGATTGTTTAAGGCAGTGATGTGACTTTGCTTCTGTATTGGGTTTATGTTGGGTACAGGGGTGGTTTCTGTCAGTTTGATACAATTTAAATGGTCTCTTTTTCTAGCTCTTCCTACAACAACCACTGTATCCAACTATAAGCATCTCTAGGCTTGAGTCACACATCTTCATTAAGTTTTCACCCCATTATTGCCTCTTGTTCCTTTAAAAAAATAAATTCCAGTGCTGGGGAGTAGTTTAGCAGTTAAGAGCATTTTCTATTATAAAGGACCTGGGTTTTGTTCCCAGCACCCATCTGATGGCTTACATTGTAACGCTAATTCCAGGGGATATGCTGCCTTCTTCTGACCCACAGGCACCAGGCATTCACATGGTACACATATGCATACAGGCAAAAGACTCATGCACATAAAATAAAAATAAATAACTGTTTTTAATTCTCCAAAGTTTGGGGAAAAGGATCTTGAAAAGAAACAGAAATGCATACGATTCTAACTGCCCTAGTTAAAATAAGTACCATCTTGGGGATGGGAAAATAAGTTTGTATACCAGTAGAGCCTCAGTTAATTCTGATGAAATGAAACAAGACAAGATAGCATACTAGACTTTGGAGATAGCAGATAAAGCCTGGGCATTATACACAGGAAAGGAACTTCACAGGTCCCTTGGAAGACCTGAACAGCTAGGTCGGAAACGGACCATCAGGCTCATTTCTCCACAGTGGACCACTACTTTATAAAATGTTTATATGATTCCAGGACACTCTATTCTAACTGCTGTCTTCCTCAGCTTTCAATTCATTTTTCTAAGTCATTTTACCTAATTATGTTTCTTTCTGCTTCACTCTAAAAGTAAGTGTCCCCAAGGTTTAATCCTTGTGCCTGTTTTCAACTCATTTTATAAACTTTAACTGAATATTTGTTCAAGTACCATATGTCTGCCATAATTTCCATGTGATTGACAGTCAAATTTGCCTTCCTATCTAGCTCTGAGCTCCAGACTAATGCCTTCAGATATCTCTGGAGAGATAGCTAACTAACCACTCAAGTTTCAATTAGGACCAAAATTAAGTTTATCTTGTCAATAAAATGTTGTTTCTCTTATATCCCTTACACTGATTAACATTGTATCAGTTGATCCATCATCAGCCTAAACTCTACACAGAAATTAAGAGATGATCATTTTTATTTCATTCACTTACCCTTTGGAACTTTCCCAAAGATTAATGTCAATGTTTTCAAGATCATATATTGTTAAACAACTGCTCTTTTGTAATATTGATTTTATGATGATGTCCATCATATGACTAGATCCATTTTCCTTTTCTTCCAATCACTCTGCCCTAATGGACCACTCATGTCTCATTAGCTCTCATCGCTCAGCACTGCCACAGAGAGGATCAAGTTCCAACACGAATTTGGTAGACACTGCTGAAACACAGCACTCTTTTTATTAACTTTATACTGTCATCCTATTTAGATGCCCTACCATATCTGAATTCCCCTTATTAACCCCACCAAATTTCTGTGTATACAGAGAGAGAGAGAGAGAGAGAGAGAGAGAGAAAGAGAGAGAGAGAGAGTCTGATTCAGGTTTGGGTTTCCAAATGTCCTTTACTGTTAGTTCACCCACGGCAACTGGTCAACCTACTAAGTCTCACCATTAAATGAAACCGAATCCCCTTCTCAGAAACCATCACTTGCCAGTAGTTCCTCTAATAGACTTGGGGTTTTTTACCCACTTCCCCACATCCATGTTGGGATTTTGTCTGGCTTGAGCTCGTGTGGGACTTGTGCATACTCTCACCGTTGCTGTGAGTTCATATGAGTATCTAATGAGTTGCCTGGAGAACTCTGTTTCCTTGGAACCACAGCATTTTTAAACCTTTGAATTAAAAGGTTATGTGCCATTGTCTGATTTTATTTATGGGCATTATTCAAAGTAGCCCAGTGTTTCTCATGCTTCAGTGTTTACTCAAGAATTTCAACAACAAAAATAACTACTATTTATTGAATTCTCTATTATTTATTAGGAACTGTTATTAGTACTTTGTATAGATTGTATTCAACCCTCAAAAATATATTTACTTACAACTATATAGAATATGAAGATTTTGTTATAGGGTGTCTGGCGAAATAAGAGTTGGCATTTTAAGCAAATATTCAAGGGCTTCTGCAAGCATACATTACATTCAGTTTTACAGAATCTCTCTTTCATGTGCTGTTAACTTTCAATTACTGGCATCATTGTCTTAATTCACAACCAACTTTCATTACCAATTTTTCTTTAAAGCTACAATGCTTTGTTGCTGTTAAAACTTTTGACTTTCAATTGATGAAGCCTTTCAGCTGCTTCAGTTTTCTAGAATATAATTGCTTTGATAACACATGGCCGCACTATCTCCATTCATTTTGAATATAGCTACACTGTAATAGCTAAGGCCACATTGTCCACATAGCCCTTCATTGTAATACATCTGGACTTTCAACTTAACAATGGCTACTAAATGGCCCTGATGATATTATAATTATATATTATTTTCTCAGTTTTGAGAAAATATAATTATGTTAAAGAACTTGGCATTCAATGTAAATAAGATGAGAAAAACTAAATAACTAACTCTAAAATATCATTGTAATATACTAATATTTTACATCTTATACAACAACAACAGGCATTGTTGTGTCACATGTCTTAGTCACACAATGAGGTGTGTGATGATGATCCAGTTTATACACTCGTTTAGAATCTGAGGACCCCTCCAAGCAGTGATTCAACTGTCTTCTAGAAGTATCTTTAATAAGTTCAGTATGTGCATTACATTCCTTTGAATGATTCACTAAATCCTTCAGACTCTAATTCTACTACATTAAAATACTAAGATTGCATTTTTTTCTGGAGATGGAAAAAAAAAATCACAATCTAAATTAGCTGGTATTAAAAATTCTTTACAGACTAATGTTCCAGCATGCAAATATGTTAAACATAGCTATAGGTATTAATAAATAAAACTGGAGTCAGGAAGTTGGTAGCACTCACCTTTAAGGGATAAGGTAGAGGGCTGCAATGTATAGCTCAAAATATGTGGGCCCCTTATACGAAAGGAGCAGCTTTATGTTATCATACTACACAAGCTTAAAATAACTGCATAAAATATAATCACAATTCTTAATGCCTCAAATTTCCTAACTTTGAAAATCCCACAAAGCTAGTAAAGGCTGATATACCAATATGGATGTCCAGTGAGCACAGTAACACTTAACTCTCATGGTCCATTTAATGTGAGCTATGATGCGCGGGTACAGAAGGCCAATTAAAGATGAAGAGTTATGAAGTGTTTTGCCAACCTCATGAATTAGGACAGATCCACTGCGCTCTATTGCCATCTGGCACCTAACACTAATCTAAATCAACCCTCTTACTAGGAGACCTTATAAAGTAAATCCAGTTCTTCTAACTCAATTCTTGGAAAATTATCCCTATAGGAGCGCTCAATGTTTCCTATTAGATGTTTGTCTTTTTTGTTGTTATTCCAAATATCTTTTTCCTTACTATATATTAGATAATCCAAAATCCAAGAGAAACAATGTGTGACAAGCAAGGCCACACTTTCTAATTAATCAGAAAACTGCTGGTCATAAAGACAGAAGATTATATCAAATATTCTATCTGAATTCTCTTTCACCTAACTATTCATAATCCTGGTTCTTGAAGAGAATGCATATCTATTCTCTTGAAGAGAATAGATAATCTAGAACTTCCCCCAAAAATCAAAAGTCAAAATATAAAATCCTAATTCTTTAATTTTAATTGAGACAAAAAAAATACACTACATGTCATATACGAGATCACTATGAGACAGAATCCCAAATAAGGAATTTACAAAGAAAATGCCAATAGCTACAACTCTGTATTCCTCAAACAAATCAAAGCCAACAAACTGGGTTAAAGTTATAGAAAGTGACTATGTCAAAATGTGTCATGCTCAAAACCTCCACTCCTCTCAAGAAATAGGGAAAAAGTACAGAAAGTGTTTCTTCTTTCTAAATCCTTTTAATAAACATTTCTATTGTATGATTCCCAGACTGTATACTATCAATTCTCTAAAGCTCAAAGTTTCACGGGTAACTCTGGGCCCTAAAGTAACTTATGACAGCAGAATAGACGTGGCTGTGTTGGACTTCATACCATAGATTGTCAAGTCAAAGACAGTTAGCCATGTGGGAAAGAGAAAAGGCAGTCTGGAGTCTTTTTAACCCAGTGTGTAATGTACTTCTGGAAAAGCATAGGAATCATGAACATTTCCTCATAGAGGCTACTGCTATGAGAGACTGAGAAACAGAACCAGTTAAGTTCTAAGTGTTTTTATTAGTTTCTTTTCTGTTGTTGTGATAGAAACCCTGACTAAGGGAACTTATAAAAGGAAGAGTTCATCCACCCCTCAGTTCCAAGGGGGCAAGAGTCCATCATGGTGGGGAGGCATGGCGGCAGAGGTGGCTGGAATAGAAACAGAAGCTAAGTGTTCACATCTTCAAGCAAGCACAGGAAGCAGAATATGACTGGAGATACCCTCCTCCAAGTCTTAAGAACTTTCTAAGCCCACCCCAGTGACATGCTTCCTCCAGCATGGCCACACCTTCCAAGACCTCCCAAAACAGAGCCACCAACTGAGGACAAATTATTCAAATACTTGAATCCTATTCAAGACATTCTCATTCAAACCACATAGTATTAAAATCTTTTTAAAGGCAGAAGGGAGATGTGAGGCTATATATCTCATTGGTAGGATACTTGCCTGGCATTGTGAGCTCCTAAATTTAATCCTTAATTCCATCAAAAAGATAAACAAATAAATACTCAAAACAAAACCTCACCCCAACATTTATACCGAGATAGAAAGAAAATAAAAACTTCAGCTTAGAATATCTACCAGTCCCTAAAGCTTCACTGGACATTAGAAATTACTCCTCCTCCTCCCATAAAAAAATTATCTTAAATAATTTTTCCTTCTTCTTGCTAGATTTTCTCACTGGATAAATCTCATGAATGAGAGTAAAGTAATAGGATGACAATTACCCTCAGTCTGTTTGAGCTCCTATAACAAAATATATCAAATGGACATCTTACAGACAACAAAAATGATGTATTTTCAAAGTTACAAAGGCCAGGAAGTCCAAGGCCAAGTGCCCACAGATTTAGTATCTGGTTGGGGCTGACTTCTTGGTTCAGAGAATGCTATCTTTCCTCCGGGCTCTCAGAAAGCAGAAGGGCTAAAACTAGTCTAGAATCTCTTTTTTAAGGGCCCTAATCTGATTCCACAGGGACTTCATCTTCTGACATAATCACCCTCCCAAATTTCTCACCTTCTGATATCTTCTCCTTGAAAGCTGATTTCAGCATGTGACTTTGGAAGGAGCGGCAAGTGTTCAGATGCTAGGGGAGTCAAAGGCGGAAGCAGCAGAGAACAGATAGCATCTGCCGGTCACAAAGATTCTCACTTCTGTCTCAGCAACCAAAGAGAGAGAAACTGGCAGCAGCCGACTTCCTGAAGAGGGAGGTTGTCAAACGTTCAGTGAAGATCAAAATGACGAATACTGTAAGGATAAGGACTTTATGAATTAGCACTGTATTTTGTGACTTAAAAGGAAAAGAGCTCAAAGATTTTTGTCACCAGAGAAGAAAAAGAAATACCTTGGGCTTGCCAGGATTTTGAGGGTCTGAGAAAGAATACTGCTCCTCTGAATCAGTTTTCAGCAGCATAAAAGGTAAGCATACAATTTTACTTTAATTGCATATAAAGTTGTGTGATCACCTCTGACCTCCATTTCCACAAATGAGCCAAGCTACCTATAAATTACTTTACTCATTTATATTAAGAAAGTCAAAGCATCCAAATAATTCTTTAAGGCCACAATGTTTTTTAATTATCACCCTTCCATCTTGTAAATGGAGTTAATATCCTAAGAGGGGGAAATACCTCTGAAAAAAATGGATTTAATATAAGCTTTCCAAACTCAATCACTCACAGAGCAGGCAGGAAGTATCCACAATGCCTACTTTTGGGCCATTCCCAGTAAATGTCCATAAAATTGTCTTGCTGGCAAAACTAATTGGAAAATAATATGTCAAAGAAATGTCATAAATCCATCAAAGGACCACCAAATACACAGAGCATTTTAATCTCTTGGAACATTGCACAAAAGAATGCTGAATTCCTAATGCTGTCAATCAACAATATTCTCGATTTTGATTCAAACAGCACTTCTTTCAAAGATTGAGTTAGAAGAATGCAGGATGACTGTCATAAAAGGAAGTTAAAAGGCATTTGTCTTGTAAACCATAGCTAAAGGAGAAGATGAGGAATGGACAAAAAACCTGCACCAGCTTTCTCCATTTTACTAAACTGAATAAACAGCATTGAATCAGGTTTCATTGATAATCAGGTTCAAAGTACAAGATGAAAGGTACTCAAAAAGGGAAAGTAACAGTGAATCTGTTGGTTTCTATCACATAAACATGTCTGCAATGGCAAATATCCTCACTAAACATGTAAACTTTTTCTTCAAGAATGCAAGGACCTGCCAGCTTTGGTCATTAATTTGCTAAGAACTGTTCAAACATCCATTTGAGAAAACTGTGATGTCCACTTCAAAGTCTCCACAGCAGTAATTATCATCCCAGCATGCCGGCAGTCCTAAAACCATGCCTCTAAATAGTCCTGAACAGAGAGAACCAAGTCCACACAGGCAGTGACTTCTCTACTAAAGAAGGTAAGGAGTAGACCGTCCTGCTGCCATTGGGGAATATGTGTTTCTTAGAACCAGGGACTCACTATGACATAATGTCAAATAAAATTGGAGATGTCCCTATCTGCCCCAAAAAATTAGGAGTTAGTCTCTTGTGAATGGATACTTCATTACTGAATGGAAGGAAAAAATATGTTCAGTGTGGATAACAGCCACAATTTTTATTCAACACCCAAGATCAAAGACTAAAGACCATGGCCACTAAGGAGAGTCATAGCAGTAGAAACACCACTGCTGACTCTGTTACTGTCCACCTCCAGGCTGACACAATGCTGCTCTGTTGTATTAGAGTTCCTTCCGGTAAGAGAATAATCTCCAGTCTGGGTGGAGATCTAACATCCCAGGTGGATAGATTCTTGACAAATGGACTAAGGGACCACCCTTCAGGAAATCAGGACCCTGTGCAGGAAGGTGTGTTCACCTTAAACATGCTAAAGAGATAGGCAGAATAACTATTCCTTTAATGAGATGCTGTACTTTTCCTTGCCAGAGCTCTGTTCCCCGAGCATAGTCCTGACAAGAAGTCATAAGGTTCAGTTGGGTTTGCCCACTTTCTGAGGCCTAACTTGGAAAGGTGCAACTTTTTCTTTTGCTGTCTCTTTCTTTTGGATACTAACCAGAACTTAAGTCAGCTTTTCTGGTCCTTTGGGCTCCTTGATCTTTTTTCTAAAGCCCCTCTCCCCACCATGTGACTGACCTCCATGTAGCCTTTCAACTGGCATGATGGCTTTTTCCTTCTCTCCCTCATTCTCCTCCTCCAGGCAGCTTTTGAAATGTATTCTTGAGGCTTTTCTTTTAAGAAAAGTGGTCCTTGAGATTCAGTTTGAGTCCATTCTTAAATTTTTTCATTAATGACACTAAGAACCCAAAGAGGTGACCCCAGTTTCCCTTGTATCATCTGGTTCTAGACTCAAATAACCTGTACAGAGTCTTACTATAAAAATACATTCTTTACTCACCTCCTAACTTTGGAGTTACAACCCAAAGGAACCGTGATTTGGGCTTAAATGGTGGCATTTTAAGAATCACCTGAGGAATATTTAAACCTACATATCTTCTATGCTCTGTACTCAGATGTATTGGTTTGAAGTCTAAACAAGACTTTAAGGGGAAAAGAAAGGATTTGGGATGAGGATTACTGGAGCATGTGTTCTTATGCCAGATGATGAAATTATATCCCCTGCCATCTCTCTGAAAGCATACAAAGGATGCTATCCATGACATACTCCATGGAAAGCAGAAAAATATTAGGTAGGAAGTTAAGCTACTTGAGGCACTATTACACCTAGAACCAATTCTGACTAGCCACCTCAGCATGATGAAGGCACAGGAGCCTGATGAAGAGGAGATGGATTTAGAATAGATTAGGTACAAAGTGAATTTTGGAACACTTGTCCTTAAAGGCTATTTATCACAGTGGACTTCTTTCTGGAAAGTAACATAAAAATATGTGGCAAGCATTGCCTTTACCATAGTCATTAGCTAGTCAGGCATTTTCTCTACTTCACATGGAAGAAATTTTCGCAGAAATAATAGGTAAGCCCCCAAGGTCACCCGGCATCCCCTGTCACTCCAACTGGGAAAATAGTAAGTCAAATTTAAGTAGAGCTTCCTTTTCAAAGAGAACCCACACACATTTCTATGTGCAGAAAGGTGACAAGAGTCACTCCATCTTTCCTGTGTCCATGTTAGTCAGACCCACAATTTAACAAAAGGCAAGAATCTTCAAGTCCTAATTCTACATCTCATTTCTAAAACTTATAAACCTAGTAAATATTTTAATTAAATATTTTCAGAGTGCTGTAAATTGTTATGGAATAACTATTTAGTATTAAGATGTAACTGAACTGTCCCCACAAGAAGAAGGAAATAATACCAGCATTCTGAAATATTACAAACCATTATTTAAGACACAAGAGCATTGGGAAGATAAATCTCAAAAGATTTTCTTAAATCCAAAAGCAAATCTTTAGTTCTCTATAACTTATTTTACAAGATAGTACTCAAGTATAACATATATTTTGCAAATTGAATGAATGTTGTCTGAGCACTTAAAAGTAATCAGGCAGTATACCTGCACCAGGAAAGCATTCTACACAGCTCAAATACTAACATTTTTTTCTTCAGTTTTTAAAAATAGAAGCTGGAGTTAAATTATTTAACAACCAAATGAAAATAAGCAAAAATACAAGATCGCATTACCTCTGGATATCATTGTTAACAGCCAAGACTAATGGCTAGAAGGTACAAATTACTGCCCCAAGGTAAGCTGCAGTCCATCTGTTCCTCCTGATTTGATTTCTTGAAGGGATTCTAGCTGCTAATTAACCATGAAAAGTTGTGCTGTGAGCCTTTCACCTGACGCTCTTCTAAAGCAGTAAAAATTCTTAAGGTGCACTCTGAGCAATGTATATATAATCAATTGCCATTTCAGCAGTGACCTATGGTCCTGGAGAACAGAGATCAAACTGTGATTGTTCTGCTCTTGGGGAAGAAACTCTTTCCTTTTTTACTTTTTACTTACTGATATATGCAAACACATCTACTGGACTGCTTTGAGTGATTCGGTACACTTCTCTAACAGACCTCAGCTATTTAGATGATCTGACCTAGGAAGAGAGCAAAACTGATTCCTACTCCAGTACAGACAGCATCAAAGGTGGTCTGTCTCGTGATATAGATCACAGGCCCCGAGAGTCAAAGTCTCTTGCTGTTTCTTTTGGCTTCACAAACTAGAAAACTGATTCTTACCATCATCTAGGGAGCTTTGAAAAATGTGGATGTCTGTGTCCTACCCCAGAGATTCTGATTTAATTGGTCTGGGGAGAAGCTTGTGCTTTGGGGAGGTTTAAAAGTTCACCAGTTGATTTTAATGTGCAGTCAAGGTTGAGAACCACTGGTAAAAAATGAAGTCCTCATTAGTTCTGATTATTCCCTTCTGTAGTAATCAGATTAGTTTGCCTTCAATAACCACAAGATACTTGTTACTAAAATAACCCTCTGAATACAGGTTGGCCTAATATGATTCCACACAACCCCTCACCTGACACATATCCCACTTTTCTCATCACAATTGTCCCAGTTCACCCTGGAAACCTCCTAGCTCTTTCTCATCAGCTAAATCACAGAATTCTTCACAGCTCTGTTCCTCACCTTCTTACTCTGAAACGTGATTGTCCCAGAAAGGCCCACTTTTCCCTGCTTCTTTCAATTACCACTAGCAGAAATGTGAGGCAGATAACTCCTGACTCTTCATTGCACTTTGTCCACTGTCACAGGCTCCTCCTGAAAAAGCTTAAAGATTGCTCTTCTTTTCAGACACTTAGGGGCTCCAGGTCACTCCTTCCCTTTCTCAACCATGACCCTGACTCATAGTCGCCCTTCCTACTCTCTTGGTGCTCTTAAAGATAGCAGACTCCCTCCACTTCCTTGACTTCTTTACTTTGTCTGACAGCTCACTTAGGACCCACAGTCCATGATCATCCGTTATAATATCACTTCTCAGACTCCAGACGGGACCACACAACCTGGATATATATTTTTATATATATGTATATATGATAGATAGATAGATCAAGGGGTTCATCTTCAAAATTTAGGAGATAAGAAATATGGACTAGAACCTGAGAAAATGCTTTGTTCAGCATGTTCCCAGAGAAATAATACAATAAAATAGTTTTACAGACAACAAAATAATCTTACAAAGTAAAGCATATATACAATGCCATATAAGAATGTTTAATATTCTTTCCATGACATTATTTAATATGGCTTTCCTCGAACCATGTGAACATCCACTGCAGAACCATAATCTGAACTCATATCCACTGACTTTTAAAAAAATGTTTTATTTATTTATTTTTATTTTATGTGTAAGAGTGTTTTGCCTGTATGTATACAAGTGCACCCATGCATGCAATGCCCATGGAGGCTGCAAGAAGGCATCAGATCCCCTGGAACTGGAATTACGGACAATTGTTAGATTTGCGGGTGCTGGAAACAGAACCTGGGTCCTCTGTGAGAGCAGCCAGTGCTCTTAAGCTCTGAGACATCTTTTCAGCCCCTCCACTGACTTTTTTGTTGTTATCTGAACTATAGAAAAGCACCAAATGAGTAAAGAGAATACATTTTTCTCATTAAATATAGTCACTTGCTACATACTTGATATTTTGGTCCATGATAGTGGTCCCATAGCATTATAACATTTAATGACATCTGATCTGTCATATTTTTGCAAGTATACCTTGCAATGGATACATAGTGATAAAATCACATACTAGTGCCTTTCTCAGTCCATATCACATCTTCAAGTAACATGCGACTATAAAATAAATTAGAAGTCACAATGCATCAATTTGTCCATCCATATTTACAGAATTGTTTAAAGCACACTATCTTCCTATGGGTTGTTACAGTTTATGCATCTCCACCATTCCCCAAGTCTCCAAAGTCAATACGTATCATGAAGACATCAAAAAATGCATTTGGAGACATTTTGGATTGAATTCACTGCTGAATTTCAACAGTAGCTCAACAATAAGGTTTTGTTTTTTTTTCACATATTTCTAAAGCCGATCATTTTCATTCTTGAGGTCACAATGGGGTTAAGGGTGTTTAGCACAGCACAAAGTTCACACGGTTAAGTTCTTTTTCTTTGAACCATCTATGACATGTCTCCAGAGCCTATGAATCTTCAGGGAATAAATAAGTAGTAAGTTAGTTTCTCATATATAATAAAATTACCTAGCCAGCCAGCTCCTAGCATTCACTAACTAAAATGAGACATAAATTTTTAAACCTTTGTATAAAGCAAATAGCAGCCTAGATTTCAAACCTTTCCCATTAACATATTCAAGGCTAATAAACATATGCTGAGTGTCTTAGTTTGGATTCCTGTTGTTTCTATAAAACACTCTGTACACTTTTGAGGTCTGTTCTGACGGGGCTTCTCCAGTCCACACATCTTTAGGAATACCTTATACAGTAACTCTGTGATTTTGTTTTGCTCATAGGACTATTTCTTGGGTCTGTGGGGAAAAATAAATAAACTATAAGATAGTTAATAAAAACAAAATAAACAAAAATCTGTAAAAAAAAAATCAGTTGAGGAACAAAGGTTTTGTCTGACTCACAATTCCAGGTTATAGTCTATCAATAACTAGGGCAACAGAAGCTTGAAGCCATCTGGGCCACATCACATTCACAGAAGAGCAGAGAGCACTAGATTAGTGCAGGCATGCCAGCACTCCAGCTAACTTTTCCCGCTGTTACAGTTTAGAATCCTCTATCATGCCACCCACAGTTAGAGGGTAATCCACCTCAATTAACAGAGTGAACATAAATCCTCTTAGAGACTCCCACAGACTAACCTAAACTTAATCTAGACAGTCTCTCATTGAGACTCCATTCCCAGGTGTTCCTAGATTGTGTTAAATCAACAATTAAAACCAACAATCACACCCCATCTGGTCAACTTGGCAATTGAACACATTACTTTTAAAAAATAACTTTTAATGTCCTGTCCCCAAAGTCTCATGTCTACTTCATAATGTGAAATACAGTTCAAATCGATATGCTTCTATAGTCTTTGAAAATTACAACACTTTGAAGCTCAAATTCTTTAACTCTGAGCTCCTGTAAAATCACATCAGTTGCTGAGACTCCCTTCCCAGGTGATTCTTGGTAGTGTCAAGTTGGCAGTTCAAAATAACCATCACCTTGAGTGATGGCATTTGTAAGTGAACATTGCAATTAGATTCTCTTAGCCCCTCCTATTCAGCTGTTAGTTTCTCATCTATCTGCTGTCTTGCAGTTTTAATGTACTCATAATGTTGTGATTTTAGATATAAATCATTAACTTACATGCCTTCACTATCATTTACATCAGCCATGAATAAAAATTGTCACCATATACACTGCAATCTAATTGGATCTAATAACCTGCTGAACTTGAGAAAATTGTGCAGGGTCACTGAAGACTATAGATGCTCCTCAACCTACAATGAGATTATCTTCTCATAAACTCATCTTAAATTGAGAACATCAGAGCTTAATATCACCTATCTTAGATGTGCTCAGAGCATGTGCATTAGTCTATGGTTGGGCAAATCCTCTATCACAAAATCTATTTTATAAAATGTTGTACATCTCATGTAACTTAATAAAAACATATATCTAAAAAAAATTGGTAGTAACATAGTTCACAGTAGACTGTGGGTTGTTTCCCTTGACAAGTCTTTACTGGTTATTGTAGTTCCCTGAAGCTGTCCAGCTTTGAGAAAGTCAGAGACAATAACATATCACTATCCCAATAAAGATCAAAATTCAGACATCAAACTTCAATTTCTACAGATTTTGTATGGTTTATTTTTCATTACAATGGGATCAAACAGCAAAACATAAGTTGAATGATCATAAGTCAAGCACTGTATTTATTATACATTGTAATATAAAACTAACATATGACATCAAGGATTATTTTCTTAATATGTAGAACATTTTTAAATCTCTCTGAAAAATAATAAAAATTCAATAAGAAGCAAGAGCCAAAATTCTTAAGTGGATTATTTCCTCCAATAATATGAAACAATTCGATGTTTAATGTTAAGCATTTGAAGAGTACATATTTGTACAGAGAAAAGTTTCAGTAAATTGTATTTTAAGAATCCCCAAGCAATCTAATGGTTTCTTTCCTAAAATGCATTTCCACATATTTGTTTAGTGAACTTAATCGCCGAATGAAGATGCCACTGTATTTACAATTTTGTTTCAGTTTTTCATTTTCTAGTATGATCATTTTTCATGTCATTAAACATTTCCCAAAAACAACCTGTAGACATATTAAAATAAACAAGTCCTTCGGGGACTATTTAAGAAGTATTATAAAGCGGTATCAAATGACTTTATACTACACAGATTTTAGAACATATGGGATTTCCTACAGGGAGTGGGACAAAGGCTTTGTCCTCTAAAACACTTCCCTAGCCTTCTTTATAATCTTTCCAACTCATAACTGTTCTCCTCAACTTCTACCCTACATTTAATTTTCCTGAGTAAATGTTATACCACCTTTGCAGAAGTTTCTTATTCAATATTACTGTTTTCAGAGAGTCCCTTCTTCAGAACTCAAAAAATAAGCATTTCATAAGTTAAATAAAATACGCAGATATAATAATTTAAGGTTATTTCTCCACGTGCTATGGGAATTTTAAATTTTTCTCGGGAGCACAAATGATCTGAATTCACAAACATAAATGATTTCCCATTGCATCATGGTTCAGTCTACCCTAAGCTTCTGGGAGGGACTATTCCAGTCACATCAGACATCACCAGGCCCAAGGTGGTCTGGTAAAACTCCTTTGGCCTCATCTTTCACTGCAGTTAGATGAGCTCTTCAGTTTCTTCCAAAAGGTAGATTCATTTCTATCTTCACACTTTAAAAATGCTTTCATTCATTCTTTAAGGATTTCATACAATATTTTTTATCGTATTGAGAATCCCTCCCCATCTCCTCTCTCACCTCCTGCTCCCTCAATTTCATCTCTTCTATTATTATTTTTCTTTCAAGGGCTGTGGAGTGTAGTTTCCCCAAATGTTCTTGGGTCTGTATCCATCTTCTGGTCCACCCACCTGGCCTCACCCCTTAAAGAAAACTGACTCTCCCTCTCCCAGCAGTTATCAACTGCCAATAGTGCTTCAGCGAGGAGGGGGCTTCTTACCCATCTCCTCATTCCATGCTGTATTTTTGTCTGACTTTGGCATGTGTTTCTGCTTTTGTTTACAGATTTTATTGATATTTCCTCTGTTCCTTTTACCAAGCTCTAGAGAAGAACCAAGTCTTCAATATGTTCATACGCTGAAACCATTCATCTTAAATCTTTAAATGTCTGGAATCAACTATATTTGTTTTTTTTTTCTTATGCAGAGAAAACTACGATCATTATAAAAGCTCCATCATTTTAAATATTAATCCCACCTAAGTAATAAGCAAAATATCTATCTAAAACTCTCTTATCTAAGACAGATGGAGGGGAGGCACCTTAACTGTGTAGTACGGATTTGATTCACTCTAAGTCCTACTAGTTCATTTGATGATTTGATAATTATTGGCCCACTTCTAACTGTTAAAGCGTTTATCAGGGTAATGTGCCCCTAATAGTAACTTTACTGTGCAGTTAGTTTTGACATGGGAAAGTACCCTCCTTTTCTATGATACCAGCTTCTTGAGAGCTGTTTTCAACTTTACTGTTCAAGAATTTGATTCTATGCTTAAAAAGTAACAAATCGTTACAAAATACTAATTGAAAGTAAAATTAATATCTTTATGTAAATTGCCTGTGGAAGTTATTTAAAGTATGAAATTCATTAGAAATCAGTAATGAAACACTACAATTTCCAAAGCTAAATATCATACAAAGTATTAATATTAATAAAAATACACAGAAATGTTTATGTTTTCTTCATTGATATGTCAGATGCATTGCAAGCTCAATGGATGAATTAAATTTTATAATTAGCATAAGACACTGTATTAAACAGGGTTTTCCAAAGGTACAAAACTGATCAAATGAATATATGGTGATTTATTGGATTGACTTATGGCATAGGGTCTGAGTAGTTGCCATGTCCCTGCAGTGGCTATGCCACACAGAGGAGGCTGAGAATCCAGCAGCTGCCTGGTCCATGAGACTAGATATCTCGGTATTCTCAATCTGGCGCTCTAGGCCTGGAGGATTCCTGGACATCTGCTTGTCTTCATTTTACAGTGGAAACCAAAGAAGTTGGGTTCTGCTGTCAGTGGAGGAATGCCACAGAACAAAACAGATCAACTAGACAGTGAGAGTGAAGGCAGGGAGGCAAAAAGAAAAAGCTCCCCTCCGCCGTGTCCTTTGTCCTGGGCTTCCGCCAGAAGGTGTAGCCCACAGTTAGGGTAGATCTTCCAGCTTCAAATGATCTGATCAAGAAAGTCTCTCACATTTTAATTAATTCTACATCCAGTAAAGTTAATAACCAAGATTAGCCATTACAAGTCCAATCCTTATTAGCTTGACACCCAGTCACATCACCATATGTCATTAGTTACATCTTCTGTTGCTGTGATATAACATGATGACTAATACAACATATAAAAGGAAGAGTTTATTGGGTTTATGTTTCCGGAGGCATAAGAGCCCATCATGGTGGTACAGGCATGACAGGAAGTTGCAGGAAGCAGCTGGAGCAGAAAACAGAGCGTTCAGGTCATCAAGCAGGCACAGGAAACAGACTGGAAGTTGGCAAGCTATACACCCTCAAAGCCTGCTCCCCAGCAAAGCTTCATCTCCTAAACCTCTGCTAACACTGCTGCAAACAGGGACAAACTGTTCAAACACTTGGTACCATTGGGGGATATTCGTTTAACTGATCACAGACACCTTAATAATATATCTATGTTGTAAATACCAAGTGCACTATGCCCACTGATTAAACCTCTATTGGTTAAAAATTTTATTCCTTTTTTAGGCTCAGTGAAATACTATTCATAGTAACATGAAATGAGTGATTTTATGATTTGAATTTATAAACATTATCTTCCCAACCTTTTAAACTCATTTATCATTTAATTTTGGTGCAAGAGTGGCTAATTTACAGTTTTAAAAAAAAGTCAATCATTCCCACTAATAAAATATGCTATATTGAAAGCTCTTTCATTCTACTGTCAGAGGATCACAAGAAATATGACTTTTTTAAATCTAGTGTAATTGAAGATATTTAGGGGAAAAATGATTATCTTACACTTCACCAACTACTAGAAGAAATCAAATAAATGTGTCCTTGCCCTAGAGAATCCACAGATATATGTGCTTAGAACAGATGGAAATCAAGACACAGCCACCAAGTTCAAAACTGTGAGTTCATGATTATAAAATTAAAATTTAGTCTTTGGACTTCAAGTGTCCAAATATTAGGATTAGCAGTAACTCCTCTTCGTTTTGAACATGAAGTGCATGATTTTAAAACAAAATGCATTCTTATTTTTATAGTTACTAGGTATTAACTACCAAGGTTCATAATAAAGTACAAAGCACGAGTGTGAGATATTTTTGAATTTAATTATTTATATGTGATTACTAAACTTCTAAAACCAAAACCTTCACATGTCTAAAGAAGTTGTGTTTCAGTTTAGTAAGTCAATTGCAGAATTTGTCCTCCATATAAAGAAATACATTCAGTCATTCAAAATATTTTCAAGGGTTGACAAAATGGTTCAAGGAGAAAAGGCAATTTGTTGCCAGTCCTGATGACTTGAATTCGATCCCTGGGACGCATATGGTGAGAGAGAACTGACTCGTACAAGTTGTTCTCTGATCACATGGGCACAAGTACACACACACACGCACACACACACACACACAGATAAATAACACAATTTCAAACGCTTCAGGCATCTCTATATGTGGACAATCTTACTCAACTTCAGACAGAAGGGGGAAGGGGAGAGGCAGAGCACTTCTATTACATGTCCTGTTTTGTAACACATACTGGAGAAAGGGAAGGCAAAGATTAAAAAAGCAATCATTAAAAAGCTAGTCAGCTTTCTCTCTGTGTCAAAACACAGAAATAATCAAAGTACAAAAAGATAAGGGTTATTTGGGATTGTAGATTCAGAGGTTTTAGTCCATGAATGGCATTCCTGTTATTACATGATAGTGAGGGGTCATGGTGAAAGAAAACAACTCATTCATGGCTGGGAGGTAGAGGAAAAGGAAGAGGCACCAGAGTCCCCAAATCCTCTTCAGTGGACCTGTCCCCAGTCATTACAAGACCTTCCTGTAGCACCACTTAAAGGCTCCCTATACCACCTCCCCATGGTCATTAGCAGATGACATAAACACACGGACCTAGGAAGAACATTCAAGACCCAAACTACAGCAGACAGCAAAAATGCAGTTTAATGAAGATAAAGAGGAACTGAGAAGATAAGATGAGGAATTTTTACACTTTGAAGGTAATAAGGAAAAGTCAGAGGTGCTGGTAGAATAAAATATTCCTTGTAGATAACACTGTATTACTTTTTTATTTCTCATTATGTCATTGATACTGAAATTGGTTTATGATAAGCATCCTACAAGATTTCAGAAACAGCTATTTTTATGACTGTTTTTTACCTAATGGCAGAATAATTACAAACTCTTTGAACCCTTCACATTCCCTAGCAATGATTTTGAGACATCGGTGCTTTAAAGTACTTGTTGAGTTATTGACAAATTTCACAGTAAACATTCTTCTCTAGTACTTGTCGAGATGGGAACTAGTCTACTTATTAGCTTGACACTGATACTGGCTTTTAGTGAAACCAAATTTCAGTGAGTTCACAGTGAATTTGAAGCTATACTTTGAGAAATCTCGAAAATGTGTTTCAAAGTTTTCAAAACCCAGGACTAGTCATTTTTCCCTTTGTGTATTCTTAGATGTACTTTCCTAAAGAAACTTGAAACATTAGGTTCTCTGTAGATGTGTCAAAGTCTCTCCCTTTTGTGTATATTAACTAGAAAATATCACAGATGTGTGGACTATTGGGTAAATATGTCTCCTCCCCCTAAAATTTCCTGCTCTCAGTAGAATGTCTCCGTAGAATTTGTATCAGTAATACCTTTCCCTTAAGCTGTGATGCTTCCTGGTAATTTCTTGTTTCTTTCAGGATAAAATGTAATGGCAAAGGCTTTGATGTCTTTATTTTACTGTATTCTTTTTGTTTAAGAAGCAGTTCTTGTTCATTCTTGGCTCTCAGGACATGCTTTATGGAACATCGGCTTGAAAGGAATTAGAATGGAAATGTATATCCCTTTAGAACTGTGTCCATTTACCCACTAGAAAAAATAAAGCGGTTTTTCAAAAGCACAGTGGAACAATGCTGTTCTCTTTTCAATTTCACAGTAACATCTGAGCCATGACCACACTATTTGACAAATAGGAATACCAAATCAGTACGCAGAGAAGAAAGATAATATAGACTCCCCTCCCTGAAGAGAAAAAATGATGGACGCATTTAAAAATAAAGTCTGCAAAGACTGGGGTCTGCTACCCATTTCCCCAGTTCCTTGCTGGGTTTTTGTCTGCTTGGGTTTGCATGGGTCTTGAGCATGCTGAAACCATGGCTCTAGGTCCATGTGAGCAGGGTCACAGGAGCTTGTTGGAGTCTGTTTCCATATGGTCATGCTCCTCCTCACCGGCTCTTTCAGTCTTTCCACCTACTCTTCCGCAAAAGCCCCTGAGCCTTGGATGATCTCATACTCCACAGATTTCTAATCTCCATTCTTTGGTCATTTGTGACCTTCTGTGTTACTTGGCCTTTGTTGCATGAGGGAGCTTCATTAATGAGAGTTGAGAGATTCTTAATATCTATGTTGTGTGACCCTTAGATTCTTCAGTTGTTAAACGAATGATTTCATTTTCTCAGTGGTAAAGCCATATTTTCTACATCACTCATACAGTTTTCTCTTTGTTCTCTTCCTACCCAAACTTACAAGAGCTTTGAACAGTCAGTCAACCAATATTTTTGCACTAGAGCATGAGTCTAGAACTATGCTAGGAAAAAAGATTACACAGAACATAAAACTAGTTCTCAAAAAGTACTCTTCCTGACACAAGAAAGACATAAATGGCTATATATATATATATATATATATATATATATATATATGATACAAGTTAGGTTATATGCCTTGAAGAGTAATTGGAGTTCCAGAGTTGGAGATATTTATATAAACTAGAATCATCATGGGTACAAATATGATAGAATATATAAGATGAATACTTAAAGACACATACATTCACAATTCCTTACTAAGGGCCATATGTACTCTAGCTGCTTTCTACCTCTCAGTCACTCCCAATCATTTTCCCTCTTCCTGCCAAACTGACTTTTACTATTCTTTGGTGGACTCACACATATAACTCGGGCTTATATATTTTGAAATGCTCAAGAAATGAAGATTCTCCTACTTATAAATATTATTTTAGATATACTTTTATTGCTGTACATAAAAACTTTGGGTTATAAACTATGTGTGAAGATTCTTTGCCAACTTTATCATTAAAACTCAAGAAAAGGACAAAAATGGTATCACACAGACAGAATGAAACAGTACAGAAAGTGTGGTACTGTACTGTATTAGTTTGCTTTGACCAAGGAAACTTATAAAAGGAAGTTTATTTAGCTTACAGTTCCGAAGGGGTAAGAGTCCATCATGGCGGGTGGCATGGCGGCAGGAGTGGCTAGTGTAGATACAGCAGTTAAGTGCTTATATCTTCAAACAGGCACGGGAAACAGAGAGTGACTAGACATCTGGCAAAGCTTAAGAATTCTCTCAGCCCTGCTCCCAGTTAAATACTTCCTCCAGCATGGCCACACCCTCTAAGACCTCCCAAACAGAGCCACCAACTGGGGACAAAATGTTCAAATACTTAAAGTCTATGAGGTACATTCTTATTCAAACCACAAGTACATTGGTGAAATTTCAAATATACACACCCTGATCAGCAAGTTAGAACACGGCCATTCCTTTGTCATCTTTCTTCTCTAGCACTGGGATGTGTACTTCCTGCTGGTGTGCCCTGGACAACCCTGGTAAGCTAGTTAGAACTTATTCACTCTTTCACAATCTTCACCTTGACAGTTCTAGTTGCGAATGCCCACTTGCCACAATGGAACAAACTTGAATCACCTTGTCCTTCAAATAAAAATTCAAAAGTTGAAACCGGAAGCAGAAACCAACTGTTTATTCATACCTGATATGAAATCAATAAAACTATGACAACAATAAAAGCAGAACCAAATTTCTACTCGACAAAGACAAGCAAGAATTTTGTATCAGACAAACAACAACAGCAACAAAAAAAAAAGCCCATATGTTCAGGTCACAACCCCAAAACACAAATAATATAAAAAACAAAGATAATATATTCCCAGCAAATCCTATAAGTCCTACAGAACTGTCCTACAATAAGAACTACCCAGAAATGCCAGGACACAGGATTTAAAGGAACAATCAATAAATATGATCAAGAATTCAAGGACTTTAAAAAACACACAAACAATTCAAGGAACTCATAAAGGACAGGAATAAACTCCTGACTGAAACTCAATAAAACTAACAAAGACAATTCAGATTTGAAGGGTGATTTCAAGACAGATATAGAAAAATTGAAGAAAAAACAAATTGAGATGAAGATGGATTTGAAAACCCCAATAAGCCAATTAGAAAGTGTAAGAGAAAGTCTTATCAGCAGAATGAACCAGATGAAAAACAATATCAGAACTTGATGACAAAGATGAAGAATTGGACCACTCAAGCAAAGAATATGATTTAGAAAAAAAAAAATAGAGGAATGGAATGACCAGATCTTCATTAGGATTACAGAATAAAACTCCTCTGAATTAAGCAAAGTTGTACCCATACAGATACAAGACGCACACAAAACACCAAATTGGCAAGACCAGAAAAGAAACTCCCGATAGCATATCATAGTAAAAACACTAAACATACAGAACAAAGAGAGGGTAGGCATGAAAGCTGCAAGAGAAAACAAGTCACATATGAAGGAAAACCCATAAGAATAACAGATGACTTTACAACGCAAACATTAAAAGCCAGAAGAGCCTGGAGCAATGTGTTTCCAGTTCCAAATGACCATGGATGCCAACCCAGACTTCTTTATTCAGCCAAACTCTCTGACATAAATGAAAAAGAAAGAAAATTTTCTATGATATAAATAGTTTAAAATAATTCATGTCCACCAAACCAGCCCTACAGAGTACTTGAAGCAATAAGGAAAAAATGACAGAAGGAATGACCAGACCCTACCGTCTATGGAAAGAAAACAAACAAATGTGCAATAATTAAGGAAAAACAAAACAGACTAAGAACACAAGCAGAGAAGAAAGTGATGGTAACGAACACATACCTTTCAATAATAACTTTAAATTCTGCTGGACTCTGTTCTCTAATCAAAAGACATACACTAGTTGAATGGATTAAGAAACAAAATCTAATTTTTGTTCCTGTTATCAGAAACTAATTTTACATTCAAGGACGGGCACTTCCTTAAGTTGAAAGTAATGAAGAAAATGTTCCAAATAAATGGTACACATAAAACAGGAAGCATTGCTATCCTAATATTAGAGAAAAGAGACTTAAATTAAATTAATCAAGTGGATGGCAAAATGGCCAGGTGATTAAGAGTTGCTCTTACAGAGGACCTAGCTTCAGCCGCCAGCACCCATATAGTGGCTAACAGCTGTCCATAACTCCAATGCCAAGGGATTTGATGCCTTCTTCTGGCCTCCACAGTCACTACACAACAGAGGTGTATATATATACAAAAACTCATGTACATAAAAATAAATTAAATTAATCAGAAAAGATAAAATGGGCACTTTATGCTGATCAAATGACCAGTCAAGTAGGAAGACATCACAATCATGAACATACATGCAACAAATTCTGGTGTATCCAAGTTCATAAAAAGAAGCTTCTTTGAACCAGATATGGTGGCTGACACCTTTAATCCCAGCACTCAGGAGGCAGAGGCAGGTGGATCTCTATAAGATCAAGGATAAAGTAACTTCCAGTTCAGGAAGGAGACCCTGTATCAAAAAACAAATGAACCAAAAAAGAAGATTCTTTGATGAAGGGTGAAATGTACACTTGTCTATAATAAGAGGGTGCATACATAAAGGAAGAAGTTATGTTAATCTAGGGATTTGGCAAAAAAAATTGGTTTTTCTTTATAATCTATTACCTCTCCAGCCATTTGTATTTGGATATGTTGCAGTATCACAAATGAGTTCCCACCCATTGAGCAGGCCTTAATTCTAATTAGACAGGTACTGATTACCTTACAGAAAAGTGGCCCCACCGCACCAATAGTTAATAGTTTGCCAGGTGTGTCCAAAAGTGTGACCTATCTTCAGCAATTGGGTCTAACCTGTGGCAATAACCCATGGCAATAGTCTCTTGGACTACTTCGACCAACAGCTCAGAGGAAGGATTCTCCTGCCTGGCACTGTGGTTTTTGTTAGGTAGCCTACATGTATACACATGCATGCACTCAAATTTATTGTATGTTATTTTTCAGTAGGAGTTTGAATAATACATTTTCCTCTGGTTTTTCATACCATCTAAGTATTGTTTATCTCTCCTCTCACTCCCCATGTATATCCCTCTCTAATTCCTCCCCTATTAAAGTAACCCCTTTTCTCCATTTCTCCCTTGACAACACCTGAATCCTATTATCTCAGACTCTGAGCTCCTCCTTCCCCTTTACCTCCGTGATTCCTTTCCATTTTGTTACATCAGGATATGTACTCAAATCTAGGGACTTGGAGCCCAGAGTCACAAATGCATGTTGCTTGTTTTTATGAGCAGTTACTTCCCTTAGTATAACAGTTTCTAGTTCCATTCATTTACTTGAAAATTTCATTATTTCCTTTGTTGACACTGAGTAGAATGCTGTAAACTGTGTAAATGTACCACATTTTCATTACCCATTCTTCAGCTGAAGAATATGTAGGTTGTGTCCATGTCCTCTTATCATCATTGTGAAAAAAGCAGTGAGACACAAGGCATTGCAAGTGTCTCTGTAGTAAGATGGGTCCGTTGGCTATATGCCAAGGAGTGCAGTGACAGGAACATATGGTAGATTTATTTTTATTTTTTTAAGAGTTCTCCATACTGGGAGGAGAGGTACTGATAAGGGAAGGGATCTAAATACCATCGAAATATATTGTATGAAAATTGAAAAAATTCAATAAAATCTATAAAAAGTAAATAAAATATTTGTAAACTACCTGCAAACACACATCAGAAGATCATTCACCATGATTAAGTTGATTTTTATTCCAGAGATACAGGGATGATTCAATACACATAGGTCAGTAAATATAATAAATCATCTAAATGAACCTAAGGACAAAAAAAAAAATCACAGGATCATCTCAATGGATGCAGGAAAGGCCTTTGACAAAATACAACATATGTTCATTATAGAAATCTTAGAGGAAATTGGACTATAGGGAAGACGCCTCAACATAATTAAGGCTATGTACTAAAAACCCATAGCCAACATCACTCTAAATGGAGAAAAACTCAAAGCCTTCCTTTTAATATCAGGAATGAGAGAAGGCTAACTATTATCCCCACTCCCTTTAAATATAGTGTTTGAAAACCTAGCTAGAGCAATAAGACAAGAGAAGGAGACTAAAGGGATACTCATTGAAAAGGGGACGTCAAACTATCCCTATTTGTAGATGATACGATATTATACATAAGAGATCCCAAAAATTCCACCAGAAAACATCTAAAACTGATCAACACTTTCAACAAAGTGGCAGATCACAAAATCAGTTTACAAAAGTCAGTAAACATTTTTTATATATCAATAACAAGCAGTCAGAGAAAGAGATCACAGAAACATTCCCATTTACAACATTTCAAAAAACATCTAGAAATTCACCTAACCAAAGATTTCTACAATGAAACTTGAAATTTTTGGAGAAAGAGATTTAAAAAGACGCTAGAACACAAAAGGCTCCAGATAGCCATCCTGAGCAAAAAGAGCAATGATAGAGGAAATACCATACCATATTCCAAACTATACTACAGAGTTATAGTCATAAAACCAGCATGCCATTGTCACAAAAACAGACATATATATCAGTGGAACAGAATAGAAGAGGACCCGGACATGAGTGCATGCATTCACAACCATGGTATTTTACAAATATAACAAGAATACACAGTGGAGGAGGGTTAGCATCTTTAACGAATGGTGCTGAGAAAAAACTGGATCTCCAGATGTAGAGGAATGAAATTAGACCTTGCACAAAAAGAACCTCAAATGCATCAAAACCTCAATGTGAAACCTGAAACAATGAAACTGTTAGAAGAAAGTATAGAAAAATGCCATACAAGATACAAGTACACTAAAAGACCTTTTAAATCGAACTTCATTCATTCAAGAATATAGATCAAAATTGACAAATGGGACCTCATTAAACAGAAAGCTTTCTGCAGAGCAAAGGGAACATCCAATTGAGTGAGGCTGAAGCCCGGAGAGTGGGAAAAAATCTTTGCCAGCTATATATCTGATCGAGGATTGATTTACAGAACATACAAAGAATGCAAAAAAGAGAAAAGAAGAATCAAGGAAACATATAATCCAATTTAAAAATGGGCTACAGATCTGAATGGAGTGTTTTCAAAAGAATAAACATGGTTAAGAAATACCTTTCAAAGTGTTCAGCATCCTTAGCAATTCGGGAAATGCAAAGTACAGCAATTTCAATATTTTATCTTACCTCTCAGAATGGCTAAGATCGAGAAAACAAGTAACAACAAAAGCTGCTGAGGAACTAGCAGGGAGAGGAAACCCTCATTTTCTGCTGGGCGGATGCAAAGTGGTCCAGGCACAGTGTGGAGAACTCCCAAACACTGAAAATAGAGCATGGAGAGAGGGCTCAGTAGTTAAGAGCACTGGCTGTTCTTGCAGAGGACCCAGGTTCAGTTCCCAACACCTGCATGGCAGCTAACAACCATTTGAAACTCCAGTTCCAGGGGATCTGACACTCTCTTCTGACTTCCTCGGGCACTGCACAATAACTGGCACTTACATTCAGGCAGGCAATACACTCATATGCATAAATTAAAAAAAAATATTTTTGAAAAACAACCTGAAAAGTGTTCTACCATATGATCCAGCTATACCGATATTTGGTATATACCCAAGGAACACAAGATCCTACTACAGAAATACTTGCTTTTTTTGCTGCTATTTTCACAACAGCTAAGAAATGGAAACAAGCTAAATGTCCATCAATCAATGAATGGATAGTGAAAATGTGGTATATTTATGCTGTGGAGTTATTTTCAGTGATAAGAAAAATGAAAACATGAAATTTGCAGGTAAATGAATGGAAGTAGACATTGTTAGACTAAGTGAGGTAAGCCAGATCATAAAAAAGTGACATATGTTCTTTCTCATTTGTGGATCCTAGCTGCAAATCCTTAGATATGAGTATGTATGTTAAAGTACCCCAACAGCCAAGAAAAGGGAAAGCCATCAAATGGGGAAAGGAGAGGGAGCTCAAGACAGGGGGCTTATAGGAAACAGTAGTTATCTAGGGAGAAACAGGGAAAATGAGGAAGGAGAGGAGATCATACAGGGGCAGAGGAGGGAAGAGATAAATAGTGCTTAAATGATGTGAAAAAACCAAAGGGAAATGTATTTAATAAGCCTACTGAAAATATACATATGATATAAATGTGGGTGGGAGAGTATAACTGATGGCTCTATAAATTAAATCACAGTACAAAGCATGGAAAACCTCCCTTTGAGTTGTTGGTCAGAGACTCTCAAAATAGTACAGACTAGTGCCACAGTCCTTGATTGCCTCTCAGAATTTAAAGATAAGACCCTATTGCTGAAGACCAGTCATACTTCAGAGACTGGATTTAGAGCAATGGAGCTGCAACTGACCTGGGAGCCGCTTCCCCTGAAGGCTGGAGAAGCATTCCCCTGGAGAGCATTACTCAAGCTGCTAAGGGAGAGTAACAGTCGATGGTCCAACACCAGCTTTATGACCAAATAACCACATCAGTGACAGGCACAGTATATGACACTAGTGCCGCAGTGGCATCTTTATCTTAGGTGCAATCAACAGCTATCTAATTGGTCTTAAAGCCCACTCAACGTTAGGAAGCTCATGGGTGGTACTGTAATCACAACCAAATGCACATGGATGAGGAGGTCCTAGATCTTAGAGAAATCTCCAAGGCTGTCACATCCCTAGGCTAATGTAACTTCTTACTAAATGCAAAACATAAACATGTATCCTTATATTTATAGTCAATTATCCCAGTCACCACTCATCAAAGAAGCTTTTTGCACAAGATGGAGGCTTCTACAGGGTACCACAACTCATCATACACAGATACTGTCTGTGAATTGTCCAAGCCTAAGCAGCACATCTACAATGCAATCTCTACACATAAGGCTAACACAACATAGAGCAAGGGGTAAAGAAGACAATAGTGAATCTCTCAAGTCTCATTAATTAAGCTCCCTCATGCTACAGAGGACCAGGATCACAAAAGGGCACAAATGTCCAAAGTGTGGAGATTAGGAGTCTGCATAGTATGGGTCCCTCAACGCGACTTCTATATTAAGCTTCCCACACCCAGGGCTCAGAGACCATTGTAGATGAAGGGGCAGAAAGGTTGTAAGGGCCAGGAAGGAGCTGCATGACCATAAAGAAACAGGATCCTACAAGCTCCTGGGACTCTGCTCCTATGAACCTACAGCAATGGTGTCAGCATGCTCACGACCCGTGCAAACTCAAGCAGACAAAAACCCAGCATGGAACTGCAGAAATGGGCATCAGGCCCCAATCTTAGTCAAACAACTATTGGCAGCTGATTATTGTTGGGTGAGGAAGAGCTGATCTTTAATGGAATGACTCTAGATAGGCTGGCTATACTTCAACGGATGAACTTGCCCTGAGGAATGTCTGGGAACACTAACTTGACACAATAGGCCTTAACACAAATGACAAAGTGAATTCTGGGGGGTGGTGACTGTGGGAGGATGTCAGTGTGGGAAGAGTATAAAAGTGATCAAGACTGATTGAGATGCTCTGTATGAAATACACAAAAATTCAATAAAAAATTTAATAATAAAAAAGACCAACAGTGAGAATGATAGGTTCATATTTGTCCTATAAGTGTGCATGGATTTGACCATACATCTAGTTCTATTATTCTCTGTATTTAAAAAAAAAATAGCAGTCTCTGGGACGGAGAAATGGCTCAGTGGTGAAGAGCACTGGCTGTTCTTACAGAGGACCCAGATTTGGTTCCCAGAACCCACATGTCAGTTAACAATTGTCCATAACTCCAGTTCTAGGGGAGCCAATACCCTCTTCTAATCTCCAGAGGCCTTGCCCAACATGTGTGGAATTACATACAAGCAGCAATGCACTCATACACACAAATAAAAGTTATAAATAAAATATTTTTTAAATAACAATTTTAACAACATAGCTGCATGGTATCCTAGAAAGAATACACTGAGCAGAGCACATTAGAAAAGCAAAGGTGATTGTGCTGGAGAGCAATGAAGTGGTTAGATTAAAAGAGAATGAGTAAGGGATGATTTAGTTTCTGTAAGGCATGTTCTCCTTTAGTTTTGATGCTTATGCTGAAATGATGTGTCTTTTTCTTTAAAAAAAAAAAGAGAAAGAGAAAGAGAGAAGATAGCCAATGGAAAGCATCAATGAACAATCAAAAATGGCTGAATCACTGTCATTTTGATGTTTTTTTTCCTCTCCTAATTCAAGGCATCAACAACAGTGGGTGTGCATTCAAATTCAGTAAAATCTGGAAGAATTGGGAAGAAACAATCCCACAGCATTAAATTTGTAAGAGTTACAGATGAGAGAGTGAAGGAAGAAGGATGGAGGAAATGTGACATCTGAGTAAAAAACACTAGAGAGGAAAAGAAAGTTTTCATTTAATCATCTATTAATCTGGAACCAATAAAGACACTGACTTGGATTATATGCACTGGAATGAAAGATATGAATAGGAAACCCCAAACCGGCCGAACAAGCATATGCGGTAAATGAGCAAGCACCAAGAAAGAAACACTTAATAAAATACTCCTCCATTATGAGCAAAGCCATAGCAGTCACACCTCATGAAACAACTGAAAATATACTGGAGAGACAATGTGTGCACTGGCCGGTAGTTTGCCCATGCCCTCGTGGTTAGCCCCACACCCATGCACAAAGAGTCAACGTTAATTGAACACAGGGTATTAGCAATAATAAGAAAAATAATTTTTAAAAAGAACATGAAGTCTGGAAGAAGACATGTTGGGATGTTTCAAAGGGAGTTGGAAGGAAATATTGGGGTTTGAATATGGTCAAAATAAAGTTCACACTTGAATAAAACTTTCAAAGAATAAATTAAAAATATTTTTTTTAAAAACAGAAAGAAAATGTTTGCATTTTATCAGTCATGGAACTTTATTTATTTGGACAAATGAGAAATGGACTACACAAAAAGATAAATGTTTAAGGCAAAAATATGTTTAATCTGTTAAAAATTATATGATATGTGAATGTACTAAATATTACATGATGCAGCATTGATATGCATAATTTGTTATATTTTATATGAATTAAAAATAATATTAAAAATAGCTGGGCATGGTGGTACATGCTTTTAATACCAGCACCCAGGTGGCAGAGGCAGGAGAATATCTGTGAGTTCAAGACCAACCTGGTCTACATAGTGAGTTCCAGGCCATCTGGGGCTCCAGGGAGACACTGTCTCAGAAAGACCAATCACTCAATCTATCAATCAGTAAATTAATTAATCAACTGATTAAATAAATAGATGAATAATTAAAAGTTTGCACTCTCACTGAAAAAACTCACATTTAAAGAAACAACTCATCCCATGAGATTCTGCTACCTTAATGGGGCACAACCTCATTAGTAATAATACTTTTTATTCAGGTCTCTATGAGAGATAAAATCTTATGTGTTTATGGTGGCTGTGTAACAATGGGGTAAATATTTATTCTGTGAGGTGATAAAATCAAATTAATTAACATATCCATCACCTCACATACCTTTTGCTATGGTGAGAACATTTAAAACCCATTCCCTGAACAATTTTCAAATATACAGTCCATTGTTACTAACTCTAATTACCATGTGTGTCATACATCTCCAGAATTTATTTGTCCTGTCTAATTGAAACTTTGTATGCCTTGACTCACTTACCTGCAGTCTGAGCCTTTCCTCCAGGCACATATTAGCAACACTGACATCTTGGCCAGTGTAAGACAGGCTAAGAGAATTTGGAGACCTGTATGTCACAATAGCAAAATCCTTCTCATGTTGATTTTTTCAGGTGCCATTAGATCAGTTTTGACAGTCATACTATAAAAACAAAGAGAAAAATTCCCAACTAGGCATTTCAAAGAACACAGGAACTTCAGCATCAATTTTTGAAAAGATTTATTTCTGTTATGCTTAGTGTGTGTGTGTGTGTGTGTGTGTGTGTGTGTGTGATATACATGTGAACAACAGTAGAGGTTCCTTCAGAGGCCAGAATAAAATGTTGGCTCTTATGGAGCTGGAGTTATAGGTGGTTGGGAGTTACCCAATGTGGATGTTGGGATCTCAACTGAGGTCCTCTTCGAACCAGCACATGCTGTTAACCGCTGAACCATCTTTCCAGCCCCTTTAACAAGAATTTTGTTATATCCATTTCCCTATCTATTCCGCCTCCCTCTACCTTCAATCAGCCAAAGCTGTAAGTGCCCACAGCAATTCCAGTATTGATAACCTAGGACAAGTGTCTAACAGTTTTCATTCCAGGACACCTTTTTATCAACAGCTTTATGTACATGGAAATCATCAAATGATATCCACATGTCAAAGGTTTCAACACAAGCATGAATATCAATTACTTAAACAGAATCCACCAACTCTCTCTACAATCAGAGTCTTTTCCCAACCTTCCAATTACTATCAGCAGCAGACTCCGTTTTCCTCCCAGCTTGATTGCCCTACATAGTTAATCAAACACTTGCCCATTCTTCCTTGGAAACAAATTGTGGCCTGTGAATGACCTGCATCAGAATGATTTGGAGTGCTTATTAGAATGCATCTCTTTGTGCCCTATTCCAGATTTACAGCTTCTGAATGTCTAGGAAATCATCCCAAGAATGTGCAATTTCAACACACTCTACAGTGAGTCCAGAGCCATCTGTCTGGCTTTTCAAATTCTGCTACTTCTGCGATGTTGAGTCTATGGCTGCACATCAACACACTGGTAACAACGGAACAAGAGTAAGACACAATGGGTAAAGGTCCTTGCTGAAAAGCCTGAAGCCCTGAGTTCAATCTCCAGGAACTACACAGTAGAACCAACTTCCACAAGTTGTCCTCTGTCCACCAAACATATGCTGTGGTGCCTCTGTGTGTGTGAGAGAGAGAAAGGAGAGAGAAAGAGAGAGAGTTTTAAAAAAGGAAACTAGTAACAGTCTTCCCTTCTAGCACCTTCTCCAGTACATCATGTATAAAAAATGTAATACTCTTTCAATCACAATTTTTTGCTCAAAAACTTATATTTTATTTTATTGGTGTATGTGTTTGCATTGGGCTGTACATGCCCATGTGCATATGTGGACAACGTCCTGCTCTATCATTCTCTTTTTTCCTGAGACAAGGTCTCTCACTGAATCTGGAGCTAGGCTGGCTGCCAACAAGCCCCCGTGATATTTCTATCAATACCGTCCAAAGCACTGAGACCACACCTGGCTTTTTATGTAGGTGCTGGGAATCTGAACGCAGCTCTTCATTTTTGTGCGCCAAGTGCTCTCTAACCCCCTGAGCCATCTCCCCATCCTATAGTTGGTTTTTTAAACCATATTTTAGGACAAAGGTTTCCAGCCAAACACAAAATAATTTCTATGAAAGGACCCAAATGTGTCTGCACCAGTAGCATTTCCTGTGCCCTCCCTTCTGGGGATCCAACCCTCGCTGCTTACATGTTTTCCTCATTCCCGTATTAATACTATTCATCTGTCCCAAAGTTCCTCCTAAGTTTTATAAATTAACATCTCAAAAAATGCAGTTCTTCAAAGGTATGAGACACATTGAAAGGTTGGGATGAGTACAGATTAAAAGATTCATATTAAAATGATGCACTCATAAGCAACCTGAAACACACTTAATAAATGTGAGATGACACAAAGATCATTATGGGAGCTCAATAAAAACTAATTATTTCCTTTACTTTTATTTAATGCAGAGTGTAGTAATTACAGTTCTGTGTGCATATTATCTCGTTATCATATACCCTGTTTCTGTTGAATGTAGCCTTTAATTTTCATGAGAAACCATTCCATGCAACCTAAAAGAGCTGACCATCTTCTACCATCTATACCACTGGGGATGCCACAAGGCACAGAGTACTCCCGAAGGAATACAGCCCCCTCATATGCATCAAGTTGAAGTGATTGCTTTGGGAATGAGTACTTCCTTATCTATCAGATGCATCTCTAGAAATTTTAACGACACTAATCACTCTAATCCTAGAGACGATGGTTACATACTTTGCTCCTATGTTACGAAATTTGCTCCAGAAGAGGAAAATAGAACTCAGCAGAGTAAAGGCACTTAACATCTTCATATTTTTTTTTAACCCTGAATCTACAGTGCCCAAGAGCTGACTAAATTTTTTTTATACTTACAGGTAAAAAAGATAATACATTTACTTTGTATTAAAATGGTTCCCACTTTCCTTTATATTATCACTTTTATGTAAGTTCTGACTGGTACATAATTTCCAGGAAATTTGGTGTTCCAAATAACAGAATTTAAATGTGGAAAGAGTTGAGTCAACATGTGGGAGGTGGGGGGGAATCTCATCTGAGTGAGATGCTGAATTGCCTCCCTTAGACGATGTGTGCTATTAATGGTTTAATATTTTCATTGGTAGGGAATGGCATTTGGAATTATTGCATATAGAAAACAAATTGTTCTTAAGTAGTTGTAGAATTCTATAGTAGTGGACTATGATAACCTGTTCAATTATTTTTAACCTCTCATTACTACATCTCTTGTTATTATCTATGGTATTTCTCACAGAAAATGTGCTTTGTGACTGACCCTTTATATCCCCCCGTGTCTATTAGAATTAGTATGTGATCAACATGGGCCATTGAGAAAAGTCTGGTCACAAAGATATTCAGGGATGGCATATGACCTAGGCCAGATCAATCACAACTTCCTGTAAGACTTCAGCTCCAAGTAGCAGAAGGGAGCCATTTCTAGCAAACAACTAGCAAAGAACACAGTATGAGCATAGAATTGTCATTCAATAGCCAGCTCCACTCTCTTCAAGAATATAGTGCTTGAAATTAAAGCTAATGGAAAGAAAAAGATTGATGGACAGGAAGAAATTAAGTGTCAAAATGGCATCCATTTAGCCAAAAGATAACTCCTATCTCATGCTCCTCGCCTATGCATCCCAACAAATCAAGTTTCCTTAAACTAATTATGTTGGATTTCTGTCACTTGCAAGGAGACCTATGTAATACATTTGGCCAGTGCTTGAGGGCCACCTCACAATGTTCTCTAGCTTTCTTATGCACTTATTCTTCCTGACTAAGCAGTAATTCTTTGAAGAAAAGACATGATATCACTGAAATTTTTTGTCCCTTATAGCTCCAATAGAACTTTAGAAATTTTAAATGGAAATTCGTGTGTGTGTGTGAAATAAATGAAGTCATAAGTGTAAAAGAAATTCACATCATCTGCTGATTTCAGATTTACAAATATATTTAATTTCCTTTCTCCAAAAGAACTTAAGAATACAGACAAAACACCTTACAAAGATACGACCAGAACCAGCCTCCAATCACTCTCTTCTCAGCTTTTTTGTTTTCATCTTTCAGGTATGAAGAACATTTCAAAGATTATCATTCTTCTGAATATGTGTGAAGGTTTCAAACTCACAAAAAGGTAATTATAGCACATTTACCACTGCCGGGTGACAGCCATGTCATGTTTCAAAGTCATGGAACCCGCTGAAACACTCATATCTGACGCCTCATTTCTGTGCCATTCTTTGAGAAGCATTTACAGACATGACTCCTCTCTATTATACAATCTTGGTTTAATCATTATTTATTAATTGAAAAAAATTGAAGTATTCAGTACTAAAAAACTAAGTGGGGGCAAACACTTTCCCAATGTGATTCCCAATCCATTTACTATTGAATACACTACATTAATGCAGAAGAGTTTGAGATGATCTAACATCATCACAACAGTCTACCTTTTCTAATTACTGAACTGAATCACGAATACACTTCCAAGATAGAACATCCCTGATAGGTATAAGCAGAACATTGAAAGATTCCTATTTTTCTTTATATGTAAGATAAAAGAGTAAAAGCCTTTGAGCTTTGACATTACACCAGTCATGGTCCCCAGCAAGAAACAAAATTCACCCAAGGTGATTCTAATGAAGGCACTTGTGAGGAAGAGACTTTTCCAACAGGTAATGTAGGAAGGTATAAAGAAATAAACAAAATATGGAGGAGCATTGGCAGAAAGCCATCACCACCCTGAAAGCTGAAGAGACCATAAGAAAAGCATCGTCTGAGTCCTTGAGTTGTAGAGAAAGGACCTCCCCTTCTTTCATGCAGAGAAATAACACTTGCCAGAGATGCTCTGGGCAGGAGAAGAGAGAGAAGAGAGAAAGGCCCACCCCTTGATCCTATTCTCTAGTCTTCCAACATGACCTTGCTTTTGTTAAATCTAATGAGAATAGTCAACAAGAAAGCCCAAGAAGGGATACAGTCTATAGTGTGCATTCTTCTGGGGCACAGAAATGGACAGAGAAAAGTACACACAAGTTAGAGATAGAGAAAGATGGAAGAGCCATGGAGATGTCAGCACAGTCCTGACTTTTGTAATATCTAAGAAGAAAGACCTGAGGGTTCAAGATTTTCCCAGTGGGCTCCATTTCGCTACACCTTTTTCCATCACAGGGATGTGGCTAGATTTTGCAAAGAAAGTGGAATCTGTGTGACAGTTACAAACTCAGGAGCTCACGAACACTTGTGGAAACCTCTTACTAAGTCAAGCTAACACTGGATGTTGTTTGACCACCATCCATGAGTTCCGACAGGCTTCCAAAAGCATCTTTTCAGATTCTTCCTATCAGAAACTCTGGGTTAATTTGTCACATCAAGACCTTAGCTGACATCAGGACCTTAGCCGCTAGACCTGAAGACAGGGCTGTGGCAGCTGATGGTTGTTACTCACAGGGTAAGTTTAGTATACTGCTGGGGTCACATACTTCACTGATTTCTGCCTTGCTCAGTTGACCATTCATCTCCCACACTGTAGTAGATGCACCATCTCACAGGTCTCATCCCATCGTTGAGACAGGTAAATATTCAGTTCCAAAAATTTAATTTTATCATATTATAAGAGTATGGAGAGACTGGAAAATGTGTGTTGACTGTGTGCTTTAGTAGTTTAGTCTGTTCAGCCTATTATATAAAAATATCACAAAGTAGATTAGATGGCTTATAAGTAACAGACAGTCTAGGAGGATAACCACCCAAAGCTGTCTATCCAAGATGTATTTCCTGGTTGATAGACAGCACTTGCTCACTGGCTCCCTGCATGGGCTGTCGAACTCTGTCAAGTTTCTTCTGAGGGCACTAAGTCCATTCATGCTGCTGTGATGACAACTTTCATGTGGCAAGTTCACTTGCTTAAAGGATGTCCAGGTAGCTGGTAAAACATTGTTTCCTGGGATGTGTGAGAGGATGCTTCTAGAAGTGTAGCATATCCGTATTTGAAACCTTTAAATGAACAGGATGTTTTAACATGAAAATGAGAGTATTCTAATAACTAAAGTTCCTGAAAGGTATGGATTTATTTGAGATGTCATGAAAAAATTTTGACTAGCTAATAAGAAATAAGAAATATGGCAAGCATAAGTATCTCCAATAGTTCAACCAAACAACCCTTTAAGGACTAATTACTAAATACTTCTTTTTATTAGCTTATACTAAGTATACAAAATAACGGATTTCATCCTTAACAGCTGTATTGATGCATTTAATGCACTTTGGCCATATTCATCTCCATTATTCTCTTTTCCTCGGGTCCCCATAAGGGCCTTAGCTTCAAGGCGGGACCTTTAAACCCGTGACTTCCTAATTCCACACCTGTGGGGGTTAGAGCCTGTGTTAGAATTCCAGGGGGCACAGCACTCACACTGTAGCGGTAATCAACTTCCTTTCCATTCTTACTTACATCTGTTTTTAACATTTTTATCTCCACAAATATGCTCCTTTGCTTAAATGTTAGGATACTTTGTACGGTTAAATATTTGCTTTCTCTAAACCAATGCACTCATTGACTGTTTGCCTTTCTTCTTCCTCAATAAAATAAAAATGACTTGGTGCTGAGGTAAAAAATTGGAACAGAACACTGTATTAAGAAACTTACAGAGAACACCACAGCTAAGTAATCTGTGCCCAGGGTCTTTAGAGATTTTTTTTTTCTCCACTCATTTCAAATCATTAAACATTTGTTCAACATTATGTGACAAAGAATGTACCAGTAAGGTACATAGGTTTAGTTTTTATTTATATGCTTTTCAAATTCAAAATCATTTTATTTTTTAAATTGTACACATTTATGAAGTACAACATAGCAATTTAATACATGTAAGCAATAAACATCATATCACAATCATAGTTAAAGATAATTCATTATATGTGCATACATTTGATTTTGAAACAAGAAGATACAGGTGATCACTAGTTCATTGACATGAGAGGGGAAAACAGCAGACAAGTAGTTCCTAGAAAAATGAGGAAAGGAATAAGGAAATACTTTGCCCACAGAACTCCATTTCTCTGGACTTTTCCTTAAACTCAAGTATTGTCCCTGCTTGCTGGATTACATTTTCTGTGGCATTTTGATCTTCTCCCTAGATCATATCCCTGGGCCTAGCACAGCAAACAAAATCATTCTTCTGACATAACAAGGCATATAAAAATGTGATAAAGTAAGAAGGACAGCCACCGCCATGCCAGTGGCCGGAAGGTTTACAGATTACTTCCCAGAGTTTGCATCACAGCAATTTTCACTCACTTTGAAGGTTTCTCAAGGGCAAAGAATGTTTTCTTCTCCTAACAAACAATTCCACTTGCAGTAGGAATTGGGTATACTACGGCTATCCAGACACCAAAGCTGATAAAGCAAACCTGATAAGCACAGGTTCAGAATTGAATCTTTTCCAAATTATCTTGCTCTCTCCACTGTGGAAGTGTGTAGTGTATTAGTTACATTCACAAGCTATGAATACAGGACTCATTGGCAAAGAAAAGATGGCTTTACACGAAAAACAGAAAGCTGAGACTAAAACAGATACCTTTGCAAGAGATCTGGAGTTTTCCTTACCAAACTTTAACATTGCTGTATGTATTTGGCTTTCCCTTGTCTGTGCATTTCAAACTTTAGGAGACCACTCCCACAAAGATAATAAAGACACTCACCAGTATTATGCCACTGAGCTGAGTGGGGGATTTACTGAAAGGCAGTTCTAAAGCTAGTGTTACTGCTATTTGTGCAATGGTCCTTGCCACTCTTTGACCTCCACAGACAGTTATCTTATAAAGATACATTAAATCAGATGGGGCTCTACTTCAGCAAATATTGAAAATTAAAGTTGGTCCAAGTTCAACTTATGCTGGAAAACACAGCTATATCTAGGAGAAAATTATCAGATTTCGAAAGTCTCATGTTGACACATATTTCTGTTAAAGAATTATTACAAGAAATTCAGAATACATGTAAAATCCAGATTCCTACCAATTGCGCATGAAGATATACATCATAATTTCCAATTTATTTTAGATATGTTAAATTAGACCATCATCCAATAAAGTATTTTTTATCTTTTCTTTTTCGTGGGAACTATATGTAAAATAATGCATGCACTGAAACTTGCTCAGTATGCATTCCCTAATTTCTGCTAAAGAAGGATTTATTGGCATTTTTCTTGAATAAGAATGTGATAATTTATCATTTAATTGCCTTACACAATTTCCAGATTTATTCTTAATCAATGAATGGTACATAAAACATATCAAATGCTATTCTTCAAACGGAAGATGGGGGGATATTTTAAAGATCAGTAACTTAGGTGAAGGTGTAGGAAAACAAATGTTCTGAGGCTAGAACCTAGCTGGGTAGGGAGCGGGGCAAGGGAGGCAGAAATTCTGAAGCTTAGGAGAACCCTAAAAATCCTACAGTCTTCCCAAGAGCAACATACTTAGGATCTTATCTAAAGGAAATGAATGATCATTCAGATGGCCAAATGTCTGACGCTATAGTGTCATTTATAATGTGGTGATATGAAAAAAAAAATGCCCTGCATAGGCTCCAAGTATTTGTACAATGCGTCCCTAGTTGGTGGCACTTGTTTGGGGAGGTTTTAGGAAATGTGTCCAGGTTGGAAAAAGTACATCATCAGGGGCAGACTTTGAAAGATCTTGAGCCTTGTCAGATTTCTAGTCACTCTGCTTCCTGTGCCTGCCTGATGATCTGAGTGCTCCTCCAGTCACCTCCAGACACATATCTCCCCACCATGATGGGCATTAATCCCTCTGGAACCTGGAACCATAAGCTCAAATAAATGCTTCCTTTTATAAGTTCCCTTAGTCACAGTGTTTCATCACAGCAACACAAAAGTAACTAAGACAGAAGTTGGTACCAGAGAGTAACTGTTGAATATGAAAAACCTGACCATGTGGGGTTTTGGAGCAACACAGAACACTGGAAATTTGTGCTAGAAAAATGGTTGAATGCTGTAAACAGAGAGTAATGGGCTATTCTCGTAGAATCTTGGAAAGAATGTAGTGCTGAGAGCAAAGTAGTTCCAGAGTGAAATAAGGACATAGGAAGCAATTGGGATGTTTTGCCTGAAGTCTGGCTGCTATCTGTCCACAGCCTAAAAGCTTGTTTGAAGCTAAGTTGAAAAACAATTTCTTTGGTGAAGAAAATTTCAAGGCAGCCTAGAATGGTGGCATGGCTATTAATGGTGAATATTATGCAGATCTACAGTGAAAAAGAACAAATAGAGCAAAAAGAAATGCAAAATGTACAGTTTGAATTGAAAAGGGGGCGCTAAGAAGATTAATGTTGGAGCCAAGTCGTATGCTAGAGGAGAGAATCTCTTTGATAAGGAGATTAAAGCATTTAAGGAGAGATTTGCACTTAAACAATGGAAAGTGTACTTTCAGGGCAAGACCAAAAGCTAAGCCTACAATTTGTGAAAAGAAAAATCCTGAGGGTTTTTCTATCCTAGAAAACCACAGCATAGAAAAGCTGCTGGTAATGTAGATGAAGCAGGCCAGAGTCCACCCCAGAATGGCTGCCGAACTTGGCAGTGTCATTCTTGTGGTACTGGCTTTAAAAGTATGAAAGATCAATACTGAAGGGGGTCATCAGTTCTTCCTCTGTAGTTTCAGAGAGCCACTGAGGACAGGGAGCAGGAAGCACACACCCACACCGGGAACATCCCTGTATAAATGCCCTAACAGGCCACTGGGTGAAGCTGTGAAGGTAAAGCCTGGTTGGCGATGCAGACCCCAAGAAGATGCTGAAGATGCCAGAGTTGTAAGATATCTGCCAAAGAGAGCTGCATTCAGTGAGGGGTACCAGCCCAAGAGGGAAGTGTATGTTGCATGCAGCAAAGCTGGAGGGACAAAGCCATCTAAGCTTAGTAAAGTCCTATAAGTCAGACATGAAGCTACTAGATTGGGTGTTGAGATTTCCTTGATTCTTAGAAGAGACTTTGAACTCTGGACTTCGAATAGTTTTCAGACTTGCAAAGACTATGGGAACTTTTAAAGGGAAACCAAATACATTTTGCATTATATATGGTCATGAGCCCATAAGGATCTGGGAATTGAACGTGATGGTTTGAATGACAATGTCTTCCATAGGCTCCAAGTATTTGGACATTTGGTTGGTTGCACTGTTTGGGAGGTTTTAGGAGGTGTGGCCTTGCTGGAGGGAGTATGTCATTGGGGGCAGGTAGGCCAGTCATGTGCCCCCCAGATTCCCCAACCCACCTCCAGATCTTCTTCATTGACAGAACTCATCCGACTGGCAACCGAGGACTGACCTTCTGTACCATAGCAATGGAGGAAGCCAGAGATGCTACCACAGTAGACAAAAGCCTGTTTGTAGTAGGGGACCACATGGTCTGTCCTCTTCTTCCTACTAAGGTAAGACACTCTTAGCAGCTCTCCATGGTGGGATTCAATGGGTCCCTCACCTCCAGGGCTACTCTATCTCTTCCCTTCATTCTCTAAGATACCCCTGACAGCCCTCACCCTTTGGGTCAGGCTTTAAAATGCATTCTTCACTGGTCTCAATTACTGCTTCTCTTTGTGATCTAAACGGTTTTCTCTGAAATAGAACATTTCCTTATCCCTTTATGCTCTAGGCACCCCATTGGTACAACACAGAGGCCAGAAGAGAGCATCAGAGCCCCTGAACTGGAGTTACGGGCACTTGTGAGCTGCCATGTAGGAACCAGGAACCAAATTTGGGTCCTCTGCAAGAGCAGTACTTGCTCTTAACCACTGAGCCATTTCTCCAGTCCCTCATGTATTCACATTTGGCTCTTTATTTTTCTCAGTTCTAATCTCCAACGTATAGAAAGAAAAATTTCTCTTATGAGAGATTTAGTTATTTTCTTAGAATCATGCAACTACCAAATGATGAAATGGGATTAAAATCCTGCATTAAACTGAAAGTCTTCACAGCTTATATTTCATTCCTATTACCTAGTCTGAAGGCACTAAGCTCCTGAGCTGATATCTTTTAATAGTCTATCTTTCATGAGTCAACATAACATGTCTTGACTGATTTTTCATTTCCTATTCTTATTAACTTGTTAATTTTGAAGAAATATGTGCACACATACGGTGTTTGTATTCTGCAGACTACTCAAATTCACTGTCCGTGGGGGGAAAATCTCCACACTGTCAGCTAGGGCTGCATGTAAGAATTTAATAACACGTATTACTTGGCTTGGAAGTATATCCTGGAGTTTATTTAAAATCACACATTCAAGATTCAACCACATTCCAATTTTGTCATTTCTTCTGAGGTATTATTTCAAATTTACACTCAACATAAACTTTCTCTGCTTACTTTTCCTGACCTTGTCTGAAATGGTTCCAGGACTCTGATTCTTTGGGGTACAGTTTTCTACATAAGTTTTATGTCTTTTATGGTACAGAACAGAAATGTCGACAGTATTCTACCATCTCTTATTTTACGTTTTTCATGAGGGAGAACCTAACAGAGTGTAGGTATAAGAAAATTTCTAAAACTATTTGGAGAAAATGCTTGAGCATTTAGTATCTCAGGTGGTCACTATTTTGAACAAATGAAGATAAAATTAACTTTCTTGCCGTAACTTGATTGTGGCAAATATGTTTGGTTTTGTTTGGGGCCCCGTTAGTCATAGCTATAAAGACTTGAAACCTTGAGATAAATTGCCAAAAGGCAAACTGGAAACATCCATTTGATGACGTGGATTGGTGCAGAGGCAATGTTGTTCTGAGGTAAGCGCAACACAGCGGTTTCTCCTTTCTATAGGAAACCAACAGGTCTTCATAGTCATTTCTCCTGTGTGGATTTAAGAGTCTGTTTCTTCAGCCTCTTAATTATTTAAGTAACTTGATATTTCGTAACAAGTAGCTTTGTTTGTTTTTATTTCTCAGATAGGATCTCACTCTGTAGCCCAAGTTGACCTGGAATTCATTATCTGGCCCAAGCTGACCTCAAACTCACAGCAATACTCCCTGCCTCAGTCTCCCCAGTGCTGAGATGATAGGCATGAGCCAGCATTCCCAGCCCTTTTGTATTTCAATAAAATGGATTCAGATTTCTCAATTGAATTTTTATCTCTCTATTTATCTATTAAAGATGAATACAGGGAACATCTGTAAAAATCATTTAAACACAGTTCATCTTCCATGTTGTTAACTACTCTTTCAAAACTCAAAGTGAACCCAATTGCTAGAAACCTTTCACGTTCAGAATGTTTTTGATTTCCCAGAAGGTATGCATTTCACACTGACAGCTATCCCTTATAAGCAGAATCACCTTCACCTTAAGTTTTTTTTTCAGCTCTCTGTAGAGATGGAATGGGAGAGACAATTCCGTCTCCACAGCAGAGGAGAGGAAATGGGAAGCAGAGGAATTTCTGATCCCTTCTCAAGGTGGTCTCTGGCTTTATAAAATCACAAGGAGGAAACTGTTAAAGCACTGCACATCATTTCCTCTTTTGGAGGTCACGTCCTCCACATAGTCACTAGAGAGTCATAGCTATGTAGATCACGGGATCTTTTTTTAATATTTTATTTACTATTTTTATTTTATGGATATGAATGTATTGCCTGCATGTAGGTAGGTGCAAATGTGTCGTGCAGTGCCTGTGGAGGTCAGAAAAGGGCATCAGATCCCCTGGAACTAGAGTTATAGATGGTTGTTAACCACCATATGGATGCTGGGAATCAAACCCAAGTCCTCTGTAAGAGGAGTCAGTGCCTTTAACTGTTGAGTCATCTCGCCAGCCCCCAGATCACAGAATCTTAAGGAACATTCCCTCATGGCCCATAAGCTTTGTGGGAGCAGATTATGTAACAACTCATTTAAACTCACAAAAATAAACTTAATCCCGGGTGTATAACAAGTGTAAACAAGTTATCATGAAGCCACCCAGTGCAAACCCTTCCTGGATTCAGATGTAATAAGCAGCAGTTGCAACATCATGAAATCACAGATTCTTCAGCTTTAGTTTAGAGATACTTTCCTTCAGTAATACAGGATTATTTTCCACCTCGTCATGAATTTTAGCATTGTTAAACAAAAATACCCATTAGCAATAGATAACCTCAAGACCATTTTCATTAGAACTGGTCTTGAGATTATCATATGAGATGATTTTCAAAATCACATATACCCATCTCACCGAATGAAACAATTGTCAAGCTATCTGACTACACCTTTAAGAGGTGAGTTCAAAAAAGGAATGCCAGTTATTCCTAGATGTCTGAATCCACAGGTAAAGAAATGTAAGACCTAAAGAATAGTATAAAAAGATGAATATATACTCAGACAAGGTTTGAAACAGTCATTAAATCAAGACCTGTTTCTCAGGCTGTTGTTCACTATGACTCCAGTTTGGGTTCTGAATTCCCTCTTTCTTGGCTATGGAAACTGATATGGTCTGAAAGATTATGATCCTTCCCAAAAATTCATATGGCATAATCTAATAGTCTCAAAGTGGGACTTTGGGAGAAGATTATATTTTGTGGTGGGAGCCTCATAAATGGGATTAGTGTTGATAATAGAAAGGATCAAAAAAAGGCATGCTTGTAACTTTTGTTATGTGTAAGAACACAACTAAAAGTGTCATCAATGAAGAGAGACCTTTTGGAAGATGTTGAATTTGCTAGACTATATTGTCAATTTGTGGTACTGTGAAAAGTGACCCAAACAGATTAAGACAAAAGCATTATTGTCTGCTGAGAGAACTGTCACCAGTGATGGTCACTAACAGTTACTCCAGTATCAAGAAAAGGAAGAAGGGAAGGAAGATAGGAGATACAAGAATAGACAAGAGAAATTGACAGAGAGAACTTTGCTTTCTCAAGGAGTTCAACACTCAGCAACAAGCCTGTATTACCTAGAGCATACCAAACACTTAATGAGTAAAATAAAATCACTTAAATATTTATAACCAAGCCTGGTGATGGACAGCATTGACGGCTCCTCTCTGCATGCAGAACCACACTGTCATGTGGCGGGTACCTCTGAAATACCAAGACGTGGCGCTCCATCTGTTAGACCCTGCTTCCCCAGCTCACCTCTGACCCTCATGAATAAAACAAGTGGAAAACACAGATGTGGGAGTACGTTCCTGGATGATTATGAATAACCTCAAATTAGAGCGATAAAACAAGAAAATTGCTTTCTACCTTAAGAGTATTGTGAATCCAGCGCAATTTGATGTTTCATTATTTCAGTTTAGTAGGATCTTTAAATAACAAGAGGAAGAACTGGACTCAGCTCTGTGTGGGTATTATTTGCATCACTGATCAGAAAATAGGATTTGTGCTTAACCTAGTTACAAGTTTTAAAATAATTCTAGCCACCTATGCAGGCCCACAACACAAAATGCTCTGAAATCCTGCCATCTTGTGGGAATTTGGAAATATAACAAATGACTAGGATCAAATTTTCATAATTTAAAATTTTTTGGAACTGTAAGCCTGAATCAATAATCAGAAATGGCACCCAACACACTAAAGAAAATTTGATTTCCTTTTTTTTTATTTCATACTTCATAGAAAAACAAATAAGAATTACCCTTAGCCTCACTGAGTGAACCAGACAAAGGTGTAATTTGAAATAAGTTATACCTTGAAGAAACTCTGGAGAAGTTGTAACACAGACCAACATAGGCCTGTTTTAAAACTGGTGGTTCTACTTGCTAACTAGCTTTTTAGTTTTCATGTAATAACTCAAAAGTAATTATACACTTTTATATACTTGTATGAATATTTTATTAATTTTCCTCCTTCTTTCCTCTTAGTTTAATCACCATCCTAAAATTTGCTCTCCTTTGCATAAATCTATTTTTTCTAGCTGACCATTATTTAAGATTCACACCCCATTTGTAGAAAGCTAAACAACTAAAAAACAATAGGCCTATTTATCAGTTGAGACCTTCCACCTTCAGAAGTTGTGCGGAAGAAGCATATAGTGCAACAAAATGTAGATCACATCTTCATGTCATTTCAGTCAAGGAGACCTGCCGCATCAGCACCTGCATTAGTACAGAAGATGCATCAAAAGGTATGTGGAGGGAGGAACTTGTCCTTGCAATTGGCATGCTTGGAATTAAAGCATGTCTATGTGTTGTCTTATAAAGCAGTTTTCAGGGTAGGGGTCCCATTAAACTAATATAAAATTTTCTTAAATCCATTCTTTAGGGTCAGCCACTCAACTATGTGCAAGAATTGCCTACTTACGGCATAAAGGTGACAATGGATAGCATGTAAACTTCTAAGAGACATCTTGAAAAGTGACAGAACATTATAGTTTCAAGAGTCATACAGACTTGGAAACATGCCACCACATGGGTCCCCTTGTGCAACAATTTCCTCCAAGATAAAACCTTCCATCTTGGAGAGAAGCTTGGTAAATGACAGGATGTTCTGCAGTGATAAAGAACAGGAAGTTCTAAAAGGAAGTGAACCATTCAATAGCTTCAGAACGTCCCTGAAACTGAGCAGATTTATTAGACCCCTCCTTCCTGAAGCTGTATGAGCAAAAGGATGGCCAGATGACCGAGAGACCCGCTCAGAAGCGAAACTGTCTGAAAGAATCAGAGACCAACCAAACAGCCGAAGAGGCTCAGACCAGCTGAGCTGCCTGAAAGAAACTCTCCAGTCTGTTGACTGGGCGTTGTTCAGCATGTTCTAGGCTTCCTGCTCTTCTGAGCTGTCACCCACGCTAAGGTGAGCTTCTGTGATGTAAGTCTCTGAGTCATTTCTACTGTAAGTAACAACTCATCCATATTCCTGTGACTCTACTAAAGGCCACTGGTTCATCAAGTTGGACTATGATTGTATCCTTACTTTGGTCTTCTTTGGCTGCCTATCTGGGGTGAGAAGGCATTTATTTACATTGCCCCAGAGTTAGTGTCACCCCTCAGGTCCATATCTTAAAGGCTTGCTGTCCAAGGTGGCATCAAACTGCTGCCTCGGTCTCTGGGACTGAGGGGATTATTGCATGCCGAAACATTCAGCTCTCTTTCCTTATTTCGCTGCCTGGGCTGTGAGATGAGCAGTTTGCAGGCCGTGTGCCCTCAGTATACCTATCTTGTTGGAAGCCCAAAGCTCTTCCTTCCTTCCCGCCATCTTGCATCTCTGGAGTCATGAGCAAAAAAATGATCTTTTTTCTCTTCATAAGTTAATAATCTCAGGAATGAATTTTATTGCAATAAGAAGCTTACTGTGGGGAACTAAAGATGAAAAATGCATATATTAGCTTCCAAAAACAAATTAAATTTAAATTTATAATTGAGAAAAACTTCTGCTAAATGTAGCACTCCTCCCCTTTTAAAATTATTTACAGTTATATGTTCCCTTTCCAGAATACCCTCAGATAATCCTAAATTCAACTTAAATTTGTCTTTTAAAAACAATTTTGTGTTTTATGAAGTAAGTTTTCAAAATGCACATGAGTTAAACTAAGTTAATAGTCATATTAACTTGTGTAATCTGAACTAAAATTAAGAGCCCAGATCTGGAAGACAAATGTGAAAGTGTTAGAGAGAAAATAGCTATTTAGCTAGGATAGACTATAAATCCCCTAGTTTATCTGTTGAAAGACCCACATTTCCAGTCTCACTGGTCAATCACCTGATCACAGGACCACCCTTAGGAAGGTGGGTTCACCTTAAGCTATACTAAATAGATGGGCAGAATACGGAGTGTGTTAATGAGGCAGTGAACTTTTCCTGCCTGGAATCCTGCCTCCCAGTGTAGTTCTTCTGGACCCGGCCACAGACATGTAGCTCTCCGTAAATCTGCCCGCTTTTCTGAAGGAATTCAGAAAAGCGTAATCTTTCCTTCTCTTCTTCATATTCCTTTTCTAAACATGCTTTTTTAAAAGGCTTTGGGCTGCTCTAGCATCTTGTATTTCTCTACTTTTTCTCTAAAGCTTCTTCTCCCAGCCATGTGGCTACCAGTCTACCACGTGTCTGACCCCCATGCAGGCTCTAAACCTGCATGACTTTTTGACTTCTTTTCTTCTCCCTCCATTCTCTTCCTCCAGGAAGCTGCTGAGATCCCCAGGTTGCCTGTCTTGAGGATTTTTCTTCAAATTCCAATAAAATTGTCTTAAAGTTTCTGATTGAGTCCATTCTTAAATTCTTTTATGAATGAGACTAAGAGCCCTCTAGGGGATGCTCTCATTTCACCTGGTTTCAAAAGGTTTTTAAAATAGCCATCAAGTCACAAAAATAGTTGACTATATGCCTAGATGTGGAAAACTGGATCATATAATAAATGTATTTTTAGCTTTTTGAGGAAGCTTCATGCTGATTTCCATTGTGACTGTACCAGTTTGTAAACCCAGCCACAGGGAACAAGAGCTCACTCCCCCTTTCCCCAAATCCTCACCAGCATTTGTTGTCATTTGTTTTCTTAACCTTATCCATTCTGATTGGAATAAGACGAAATATCAAAGCAGTTTAATTTGCATTTATCTCATTGCTAAGGATATTGAACACTTTAAAAAATATTTCTTAGCCATTTTATTATTCTTTTGAGAAGTCTGTGTTCAGATTTAAAGCTTGCTCTTTATTGGATTGTTTGTTTTCTTGATGCCTTATTTTTTTTTAGTTCTTTGTATGTTCTAGATATTAATCCTATATTGGATGTGTAGCTGGTGGAGATTTTCTCCCACTCTGATTCTAGGATTCCTCTTAACTCAATTGTTTCCTTTACTACACAGATCATTTTAGTTTTCATGGGGTTCCATTTGTTAATTAGTAGCATTAGCTCCTGGCGACTAGAGCACTGTTCAGAAAATGTTTATCTGTACCTGTATCTTTTTTCAAAAATTTTTTAGTCTTCTTGAAACAAGGTATCCCTGTAGCCACAGCTGGCCTGGCGCTGGCTATGTAGACCAGGCTGGCCTCAAACTCACAAAGATCCACCTGTCTCTGCCTCCCTAGTGCTGGGATTAAATGCATACTGTCTTTTCTAGCATTTTAGTGTTTCTGGTTTTGCACTGAAGACTTTAGTACATTTAGACTTTGTTCTTATGCAGAGCTGGAAATAAGAGTCTATTTTCATCTTTCCACATTTGGAAATATAGTTTCCCCAACATCATTTGTATGAACTTACAGTGGGCTTGCTGTATGCAAGACCTACATGAGATCAGGTCAATCAAAATTTCAGCATGGAATGAGCTTCACAAGACCCCACCCCTAGCTGAGAGTTATTGGCAGTTGATGGCTGCTGTGGAAGGATCAGTTATCTTCAGGGGTGTGGCCTCTTGTAGGTTGCCCATGATCCCAGGTCATGTCCCTGGATGCTCATATGGGCAACTTTAATTGGACTTAGTGGCTATAAAGGGAAAAAGATGGAAAAGTACGTGGGGGAGTGTATTAGTTACTTTTCTGTGGCTGTGACAGAAATGCTGACCAAAGGAAATTTTAAAAGAAAGAGTTTATTTAGCTTATGGTTCCAGAAGGGCAAGATTTCATCATGGCAGGAAGGCATGGCAGCAGAGGTGGCAGAATAGATGCCCAAGTTAAGCACTCATATCTTTAAGTAAGCATGTTGGGCATAATGCAAGGTGGGCCTAGCCAGGCCACCTGCTAGGTGGTACAGAGACATGGTTCCTGTGGGTGGCATTCTGCTCTGGCTAGTTGTGAGACCAACACCTGGAAAGAACCTGCCTATCTGGGGACAAACTTACTATTGGCTGTATTTGGGACCCCACCCCATAAGGTCATTGTCTATCCAGGCCTATAAAAGCTTGTGCACCTATTCAATAAACGAGTTTGCAGGGCCACTCGAGTGTGAAGTGCCACGCGAGTTGGCAGTGCCACACGCTTGGCCTGCTTCCCATCCAACTCCTGGAGTGTGCGGCTTGACTCTGCGTCTACCCCAACCCCTTGGGCTGGCCCCCCAAAGTCCACTCAGGCTGGCCCTGAGTGGTGAGACACGAGACACGACAGTAATGGACACGACGATATAAGCAAAGCAGGACTGGAGATCCAGCAAGGCTTAAGAACTCTTTAAGCCCACCCAAGTGATGTGCTTCCACCATGGCCACGCCTCCTAAGACCTCCCAAAACAGTGACACAATTGGGGACAAAATGTCTGAATACTTGGAAGCTATAGGGGGCATTCTCACCCAAATCACCACAGGGAATGTCTGAGAGAAGCAGGTAGATACGATCAAAATACATTACATATTTATGTATGAAATTCTAAAAGAATAGATAAATAAAATAAACTTTAACTGACTAATGTGGGGCTTGAGAGCTGGCTCAGTAGATAAGAACACATACTACTCTTACAGAAGACCAAATTTAATTCCAAGCACCCACACTGGGTGGCTCACAACCATCTATAATTCTTGTTGCAGGGGAATCCAATGTCTCTGGTCTCCTCAGGCACCTGCACTCACATGCACATACCTACACACAGACACACAAACACACACACACACACACACATACATATGATCAAAAATAATAAAAATAAATCTTTAAATACAAGTATTTTTTTAAAAAATTGACTAATGTGACAAACTAATACCCTGTCAAAAGCAAAGTCAACATATATATATGGAACAGACATGGTTTCATCAAACAATGAGTTAAATTCAAAGTTTAGATGTCTGCATCAAAAATTATATACAAAGCTTGTATTCTATGAAATATAAACTACATAGCTTTATTTTGTCACTCCTGGTGACTTCTACAATCCAGTATATAATCTTGACACATATTACATGCCCAAGAAATATTTATTATTGTTATGCAAGTAAATCAAAAATTCAGATTCAGCAAATGTTTGGGAATGGGAGGGAGAGAAAGATGGGTAGGCAAATGCTTAAAATCAGAATTATTTTACTATTGTAACTTCAGGCTATTTATTTTACCAAAAGATCTTAAAAAAATCATAAATTAACCTCATATATAGAAATCCAAGATGCAACCATTTTTGCTTTCCTCTCTATACATAAGCACTTAAATAAATGAAAGAGAATAAACATCATTATCCATAATTGGCAAGTTTCTGCCATTAGTGAGAAAAACTTCTTTAAAGAATTATTTAAAAAGATGTTTGAATTCTATCATAGATGAGCTTTAGGAGCTAAAATGTTTGCATGTTTGTACATCAAAGGAGGCATTGAATCAAAATTTTCGGCCTCCTTCATAGCTGTTAGGTTAGTTCCTTTTTTTCCCTTAAGGTAGCAGGAAAATCCATGTCAATTATCCATCTACTTTACAGGAATAAAACCAGTAGGAAATGGCCAATAAATCAGCTGCAGATCCTGAGTATCCCATATCAATGAGAAGAGGAGATTGCCCCAGTGGACCTGACAAGGCTGACCAAAGTTCTAAATCCTCAGAGACTGTCATCTCAGAGACTGTCATCTCAGAGACTGTCCAGGGCATTGCCAAGAACTGAGTCTAGAATTCTAGAGCGAAGTAAATGTCAACAAAAGTGTAGTGGTGCAGTAGGGCAGTGTGATCTGAGGGGCCGGGGGGTAATCAAAAGTGTAGTGGTGCAGTAGGGCAGTGTGATCTGAGGGGCCGGGGGTCAAAGCACTCTCAATAGAAGTGAACTCATGGGTGGCGATCTAAACACACTTGAATACACATAACTGGAGAGGTCATAGATCCTAGGAAAAAAACTGTTCCTTTCATATCTGTAGACAAATGAAATTTCTTAACTATGTGCTTAATATGGATCATTTTATTTACAGGCAAGTATACCATATACCACTCACCAAAGAAGTTTCTTTTTGCAAAAGATGGAGGCTGCTTCAGAATTCTACAACTGGTCACACACAGAATATATGTCTGAGAGATGCCCAGTCCTGTGTGACTCATCTACAGTAGAACCTGTACACATAAGGCTCATGGATCACAGAATGGGGGTAGATAGACTCCTAGTGCATCCCTCAGCTCTCACCAAGGCAACTTCCTTATACAACAGATGCACACAGAAGGCCACAACTGGCCAAGTTTTAGAAAATAAGTGGCTGCAGAATGTGTGTCCCTGGATAGGACTCCTATACTAAACCTCACCCACCCATAGATCAGGGACCATTGTGGAAGATGGAACAGAACGATTGTAAAAGCCAGGACTGGTCCATGAACGTAGGGAAAAAAGAGGCTTTCAGCCATTGGAAGCTTGTACATGTGAACTTTCAGCAATAGTGGCATGGAGCAGAAGACTCATGCCAACTCAGTCAGACAAGGGCCCAGAGTAGAGAAAGGGAAATGGGTGGCCAGCCAGTCCTAGCCTGGGAACTGATGGAGATTACTACTGGGTAAAGGGAGAGTAGAACTTACTCACAATCACTAGATAGGCTCACTAGACTCCAGTGGATAAATTTGGGTACAAATGCTTGACTGGATAGGACTAAGCATGTATGGTGGAATACATGAGGTCTTGCTGGGAAAGAGGGAGCATGGATGGAGGAGGGAATCTACATTTGATTAAAAACTGTTGTACAGCTCAATAAAAAACTGAGGAAGACAAAAAAGTGGTATCCAGCTTACCAGAGAACAACGCTTTCCCAAGATCAGTCAATAGGAATGTAAGTGATCACAAGTGTCTTATGAAAATACACCCATTTGGGAGTGGAGTTGTAGCTCTGTAGTAAAGTGTTTGCCTAGCATACACAAAGCCCTGATTTCAATTAGGAGAAAAATGAAAGAAAAAAGTCAGGTAATTTAGAGACAGGATTTCTTTTTCGGTTGTAGTATCCTTTGACCTTTCCCTTACAATGTTAGCAGTCTCAGATGATGTATGGAATGCTTACCATATAATTGTCACTTTGCATTCATTGTCTGATTAAATTCTCATAGCAATTCTGTGAGATAGCTATTTATGTTATTCTTTGTTTATACACGTTCTAATTGCAATTAGAGATACTAAGTAAGGCCCAAGGGCTTGTAGGATTGAAAGCAAAGTTCAGAGCCTGTATGAGAACTTCTTTCCTCCTGAGCTGACTTTCATAAATTATGCTTTCCACATCTTCTATGACCTCCTTTGAATTTTCAAACATCATTTATGTATTGTCTTCTTGTCTTTCCTTTATAGTTTCTGAAGTCCCTCACACTATTCCAAGAATAGAAACACACACACACACACACACCACATACACACACATATATACCACACAGACCACACAAGGACAAAGGCTGCACACACACACACACACACACACACACACACACACACACACACCATGCAACCATCAACCAGTCTAACCCTAGGCTATTTGCCAGCCCAACACTCACAAGGGTAGTAATTTCCTGTGCCTGAACTTGGAATGAAGACCCATGATTCTCTCCATTTAATATCCAGAAACCAAAGGGAAATTTCAAGAGATTCCCTTTGGAAAAGAAGAGTCTGAGTTCTCTCTGAAGGACTTGGCAAAGATCCAAATGCTTAAATTTATTTTATGTTTCTGTTCTGAGGCTGTGAAATGCTGTCAAGAGTCTGCTAAATTTGCTCTAATGTGGAACCGTGGGGAGGTGTTCCACCTATTTGTCGTCTGTGAAAAGCTCACCAAAGTGAATTCAAGAAACAAACCTGAAAAGTGGCACATGTTGAACCTGTCTCCCTTCAAAGACCTGGCAGGCGGCAGTGTTGGTTGGAAGTGCCGCGTCTGTACAGGCTCCCAGCAGCTTCTCAAGCAAATCGCACATTTACTCTGTGACCAGAGAGGAAAAGGAAAAGAGAGAAACAATAAATGGCCTTTCCTGGCTCCTCACATTTCTTTTGAGAATGAATGTGCATGAGTTTGTTTAGATGTCAAAGCAGACAGTGCGTGCAGGGCTTTATCTTAAAGGATAAAGAGAAAAAATGATGCTTGGGGGGAAAAAGAAACTTTCTGACAAATCTATCTCTTCTTCATGCTTTTAACTCTGGAGAAGTGCTGGGCTTCTTGTGGGATCTTCAAAGATTCATGAAATAGAATGTACATTCATGTGAATAAAAAGTTAAGTTCATGGCTCATTTTACATTTTCTTAAAAGGGGAATCTTCTAACAGCTCTCTCAGCTGCTATGACATTAATTATAATTTGGGCAAAAAAATACGGCTACATGAATTTTTTCTTTTGCTGCTTATCAGCCTCCATTTCTCTTTCAATCCTAGAGCTGAAGGTAACTGGACATAAACCTTTTTATAATTCCCTATCAAACAGTTAAAAGCTATTATGGCTCTTCTCCTTCTTTATGAAAAAAGAAAACCAACAGTTTGTTGACTTTTTTAGAAACTCTTTAAAAATGTTCATTACTTCATTTCACTTTCTTGATTTACTCTCAAGTCTTCTAAAATTTACCTATACACTAAAGCTAGCATTAGAACAATCCCCTATTATTGGCTAACAATAGATATCTCAAAATAGGTACATCTCACTCTCTGATCAAGCTATTTCTGACGTCTTTAAAGAATAATCAATAGCTACTTACTCACTTTTTATTTATAATTCCAGTTAAGTGGCTCATTTTACCCAAGTTTGGGAAGGTGTGATGGTTAGTGTTAATTATAAACTTTCAGAATCTAGAATCATCTAAGAGATAGATTTCTGGGCATGACCATGGGGAAGTATCTTGACTGTGTTAATGAATATAGGAAGAGCCATCTTGACTAAGAGCAGGATCATTCCCTCATCCGGGGAGCCCAGACTGTGTAAAATGGGGAAAATAGGCTCTGAGCTCTAATGTGACATTCATTTCCCGGCTTCTTGTCTCCAGGTGCAATGTAGCCAGCTGTTTCCCAGTAATAAATACCAGTTTGATAAAACATGATTTGATTAATCATGTGACATGGAAATTTAAACTTTTCTCCCAAGGAATTAGTAGCTAAATGAAAATCATGTCATCTATAATTTAATGGACACGATATGAATTCTGGATTCTGTAGAATTATAAAAGCTGAGATATGAAACATTCCTTTAGAGGGAACTGAGTCCAAACTCACCACTCAAAATGAAAATGTCAAGTCAAGAAAGGAGACATCTTGCCCATCTCTTAGTACTCTGGGACCAGGTTCAGGTCCTCCTAGATAGTGTGCCTTTTGCTATAATACATCCCCCACCTTTCCTGTTTAGGACCCCATGGGATGATCTGCAGTACATCCTATTCATGCTTTTCAGGTATGTAAGTCCCCTTACCTTTCACTGCCTCTCTTTCTTCAACTAGGTGACTTCTTTTCATGGGTTATTGAGTTACTCAATGAATGGCAAACATATGTTCAGGTACTATTACACAATACCAGCATAACAAAACTACATGCTAAGGAGTTCTCAGACCTTTGCACTCTTTCCACTGAAGTTTAAATGCATGATCCTAAAAAGATATCCAAGATGTTGACAAGTAGAACAAGAAGAGAACAGAGACAGTAGGGTCTTTTGTATGTCTGTACTTACACTTTTCCAGTAACAACCCAAACTACTAAGAACAGCAATTAATTCAGGAAAGTATTGCTACCTTTGAATATGTATAAAAACATCTAGAAATACATCAGACATACATTTGTTCAAGGATCAGAAAAACATTTATGAAAAGCACCACTTCTGATGCTAAGCGGGTGAGTTCTCTTAGTCATTACCATCACAACTTGAACTACATCCTTCTTTTTCACATTACCCATAGTTTTCAATCATCATCCAGAGATCTATATTATATCAAAATACTTTCCTAATTGCAAGTAGTGGCTAAAGAAAATGACTAAATCCACAAAAGTGATCTATATTTTAAATTTTTCTCTCTATATCAGTTACTTTTCTGTTGCTGTAATAAACACCATAACCAATGCAGCTTATAGAAGGAAGCATTTATTTGGCTTATGGTTCCAGAGAGATGAGTCCATCATGGCCAGGGAAACATGGCAGGAGGCAACCAGAATAGAAAACTGAACACTTTAAGTCCAGGCAAGAAGCCAAGAGACAAACCAGAGATGGGCAGAGCTGAAGCCCACCCTCAGAGGTGTGCTTCCTCCATTAAAACCACACCTCCTGAACCCCCTAAGACAGAGCAACCAACAGGGGATAAAGTGTTCAAATACTTGCAGCCTATGGGAGACACTTTCATTCAAACTACCACACTCTCCAAAAATAATTTTCTGATTTCTTACTCTTTCTGTCATGTGAAAAATTCTATGCAATAATGATAGATGGGTATATTAGGTAGCCCTTGCTCTATAAGTCATTGTTATAATTGCTTGATTCAGTGTAGACTCTTCTAAAACTAAAACTGTATAAATGTAACCACATCCTAATCATTGTATCATTGCCCAAAACTACCATCAAGATACTAGAAGTCATGAGGTGGGGGGTGGCTAACTACTCATTTCAAAGTGCTATCTCCAAAGGTAGTAACAGGCAGATGAGGCCTTCAGTATAAAAATGTGCAAAGTATTCAGTCCATAAATAGGAAGTCAGTTCCACATAAAATGGATAATATCAGTCAGTTATATAAAAATATATTGTACTAGGATGAAGAAATGGTTCAGTCAGTAAAGTGTTTCCTGCACAACTATCTAAGAACCTGAGTTTTGATGCCTAGAACCTACCTTAAAAAGTTGGATATGCCTAGGTATGATGTCTCAGGTCTTTAATCTCAGCAATCCAGAGGCAGAGGCAGGGGAATCTTTGTGAGATCCAGGACAGTTTGGGCTACAAAGTGAGCTCTAGGCCTTCTGGGGCAACAGGCAGATCCTATACTAAAGCCAAACAGAAACCAAAACCATCTAGAAAAAAAAAAAAAAAACACAAAAAGCAAGGCGTGTGATTACATCAGGATATGTATATACTCACTTCTAAGGATTTGGAGCTAAGATCCACAAATTGGAGAGAATATGCATCACTTGATTTTCTGAGTATGTTACTTTCCTTAGTATAGCAGTTTGTAGTTCAATCCATTTACCTGCAAATTTCATGATGTTGTTCTACTCTTTCCAAATGAGTATAACTCCACTGTGTACATGTAGCACATTATTATCCAATTATCAGTAGAGGAACATTCAGGTTGTTTCCATTTCCTAGCTGTTATGAAAAGAGCAGCAACAAACACAGCTGTCATAAGAATCTCTGCAATAGGATGCTGAGTCCTTTGGGTATGTGCCAAGAAGTGGTATGTAGACCAGATCACACGATAGATTTATTTTTTGCCTTATAAGAGTTCTCTGTACTGATTTCCACAGTGACCGCACAAGTTCACAAATCCACTAGCAGTAAATAAGGGTTCCTTTTTCTCCGATTTTGGTTGCTTTCTTTTCTTGATGTTAATCATTCCGACTTCAATAGAATGAAATCCTAAAGCAATTTTAATTTGCATTCCCCTGATTACTAAGGATGTTGAACATGTTCTAAGATATTTCTTAGCCATTTTTATTTCTTCTTTTGCCAGATCTCTGTTCATTTTTTTACGGGGTCTTTTGCTTTCTTGATTCATTGTCTTTTGAGTTCTATATATAGCCTAGATATTAATCCTCTGTCAAATGCACAGCTCATGAAGATTCCTCTCATTCTGTGTACCTCCTCTCCATTCATTTGATTGTTTCCTTGCTGTATAAAAGCTTTTTTAGTGTAAGCAAGTCCCATTTGTCAATTTGACCTTAGTTCCTGAGTGAATGAAGTCTCATTTAGAAAGTCCTTTCCTGTACATATATCTTGTAGTGTACTGCTTATGTTTTCTTCTACCAGTTTCAGCATTTCAGATTTCACATTGAGGTCTTTGATTTACTTGGAGTTGACGTCTGTGTTGGGTGATAGATAGGTGTCTAATTTCACTCTTCTACACGTGGAAACCCAATTTTCCCAAAACCAGGTGTTGAAGATGTTGTTTTTCCTTCAGTATGTATTCCTGGTAATTTTGCCAGAAATCAGGTGACTTTAATTGCATGCACTCATGTTTGGGTCTTCTATTTTGTTCCATTAATCTGTAAGTCTGCTTTGTGCCAATACAGTGCTGTTTTATGACTATAACTCTGTAATATAGATTTGGTATGGTAACTCATCCAGCACTGGTCTTTATGCTCATGACTGCTTTTGCTATCTAGGGCCTTTTGTCATTCCATACAAATTTTAGGGTGTTTTTTCTATTTCTATAGAAAATGAAACTATTTATTTGGATTGCATTGAATCTATACAATGATTTTCATACAATGGTCATTTTTACAATATTAATTCTACCCATCTATGAGCACAATCCATCTCCTTGTGTTTTCCTCAGTCTTTGTCTTCAAAGATTAAAGTTTTTGTTGTAGAGGACTTTAATGTCTTTGATTAGGTTTATTCCTAGATATTCTTTTGAGGCTATTGTGAATGGGGGTATTTACATGAGATTTCTCTCTGGTTACTTATTATTGGTATACAGAAAGGAAAGTAAATTTTGTAAAGTGATTTTGTATCCTACCACTTTGGTGAAAGTGTTGATCATTCTAAAAGTTATCTGGTGCAGTCTTGGGGATTCCTTAGGTAGATAGATAGATAGATAGATAGATAGATAGATAGATGATAGATAGATATATATATGATAGATAGATAGATGATAGATATATCATCTGCAAATAGGGATAATTTGACCTCTTCTTTTCCAATTAAGGGGTACCCACTTAATTTCCTTTTCTTGTCATGCTGCTCTAGCTAGAGTTTCAAGCACTATATTGAAAAGGAGAAGGGCTAGTGGACACCCTTATGTAGTTCCTGATTTTAATGTGAATTCTTCGAGTTTTTCTTTATTTAGACTGGTGTTGGCTGTGGGTTTGTTGGATATAGCCTTAATGATGTTGAGATATGTTCTCTCCAGCACAATTCCATCTTGGACTTAATATCATGAATACATGTTGGATTTCGTCAAAGGCCTTTTCTGTGTCTATCCTAATATAATGCAGGAACCAGGAAGATCAAAAGGTGAAAGAGGGAAAAGGAACTGGAGTAAGGGAGATGGTAGGAGATGGATGCTATTAGGAGGAAATATGGGTTGGGGGATACTTTAACTGAGGAAGTATAATAGAGAAGATTGTACATGGGGCGAGAGGGAAGATATAAATAATACTTTAAGCAGTATGAAAAAAACCTACTGACAAATATACATACAATATATATATATATATATATATATATATATATATATATATATATATATATATATGCGAGTACATATGTATAGCTGAAGGCTATATAACAAAAGCACAGTGCCAGACAGGGTTAGCCTCCCTTCAATTTTATGGTCAAGGCAGTCCAAGAGACTCCAAAAATGACACGGGCTATTGCTGCAGTCCTCAATTGCCTCCCAGAACTTGAAGGCAAAACCTTACTGCTGAAGACAGAACATACTTTAGACACAGGACTTGGAGCAATCAACCTGGAAGCCTCCTCCCTAAAGACTATCTCCCATAATATCAGAAGAATCTATGCAAACCACCAAGGGAGAAAACCACCCAATGATCCCTCCCAGCTGTAAAGTGTATGAACAACAACGATGACCAGCCCAGCAAATAATCTCTACTGTTTCAGTAGTGACACTTTTATCTTGGGGGTAATCAACAGCTGTCTAGTCAAACTTAAGGCCCACTCAATGGGAAGGAACTCATGTGTTACTATAAACATAACCAAATACACCGACCTGAAGAGGTCTTAGATCCCAAAGAAAAACCTAATTCTGTCACATCCCTAGACCAAAGTATTTCTTACTATATTTTAAATACATATCTTTATATTTACAGACAAGTACACCTCTCAACACTCATCTCATCAAAGAAGCTTCTTTTGTCAACATGAAGACTATTACTAAATTAGTTCTACAATTACACAAACACAGAGCTTGCTCATGCAACAGATGGTGATTAATCCAGAAAGCCACAACTGGCTAATGTACAGGAGTAAGAGACTTCTGACTGCTTATACCTAAATAAACAACTATATCAAACCTCTGCCACTCAAGGCTTAGGGATGATTGCAGAAGAGGGAGCACAGATGCTGTAAGAGCCAAAGGTGGTTGATGACCACCAGGAAACAGGGTTTGAGACAGGCAGGAAGTTACTCATATGAACTCACAGCAATGGTAACAGCATGTAACCAACATGAAAGCTCAAGTAAGTAAAAAAAAAAAAAAGCTGCATAGAAAGGGAAGGAGGCAAGAAGCCCCAGTATTAATTGAGGAATTATTGCAACTGCTAACTACTGGGAGAGTGAGAGTTAGTTTCCTCTAAGGCTCTGATGCTAGATAAGTTAACTAGGCTCCAGTGGATGGATGCAAATCAATGCAAATTTGAGGACACAATTTTGGCTCAACAGACCTTAACATATGGGACAGAGTACATGAAATCTCGTGGGGGGGGGCAATAAACAGGGTGCAGTTGGGGGAGGGGGTCTAAATATGACCAAAGTATAATGTATGAAGCTCAAAATATATTCAGTTTTTTTAAAGGGGTGGTGGGGAAATTGGGTATGTTATAGCTCACCATAATCCAGCACAAGGGAGGCAGAGATAAGAAGATCTCCAGAGCTCAGTCACCAGCCAGCCTTGCTGAACTGGTTATCTTCAGATTCAATGAGAGACTCTTTCTCAAACAATAAGGTGGAAAGTGGTAAAGGAAGACACCCAATGTTAACTCCTAACCTGAAGTCACACCCACAAACACATGCATGTATACACAGGTACACCACATAAATGTGCATGTACATGCATATATACCACACACATGAACATACACACATAAAATTAAGTATATTATATATTGTATATAAATATATATAATAAATATATTAAATATATATATTGTATATGCTCCAAGTATGATGGCACATGCCTTTAATCCTAGAACTCAGGAGGCAGAGACAGGTGAATCTCTGTGGGATGGAGGCCAGTCTTACGTACTAGTTAGTTCCAGGCTGGCTGGAGTTAAAAGGAGACCCTGTTAAAAAACAGACAAAATAACAATTCTGTGTGCATATGTGTATATTGTATCATTTAGGCAAAATAGGGCAAAAAATAAGTCCAAGAAATCTCCAGTAGCTTCTAAAACTACTAACCACAGTATATCGACCTTCTGTGTAATGAGCTAGTGAGGTTGTTTGTGTGTGTGTGTGTGTGTGTGTGTGTGTGTGTGTGTGTGTGTATGAGTTTATTGCCTGCATGTATGTAAGTGCACCCGCGTGGTGCAATGACTGTGGAGGTCAGAAGAGGGCATCAGACTCCCCTGGAACTGAAGTTATGGATAGTTGTTATTTGCCATGTAGGTGCTGGGACTCAAACTCAGGTCGTCTACATAGCAGTCAATGCTCTTAACCTCTAAGCCATATCTCTAGCTCCAAGATAGTGAGTTTCATAAGAACTTTAGTTGATAACCTCTCTGAACTACTAAATTAAATGTCAGTATCAATTGCCCTGACATATAGTAGAATCTACCATTCCTAAGGAGTACTTTAGGGGTAGACATACTTTCTCAAGGACAGACTAGTTCCTGAAAATTCAATTATTTTTAGTCAAATCTATCACCCATGATCAGAAAAGCAATTGTAGATACTTTGATCAGAGGTTATGGTTGTAACTCACATGGAATTGTGTGTGCCACCATACTGTGACAACTCAGGAAGGATGTATATTTAACAGGCCAGACATTCCATCTGGGGGGCTCAAGACTGTTAAGTATTCACTCTACGTTAAGACAGAAAGAAGGTTTCTGTTGTACCTTCATTTCTTTAAATTATTTTATGTGTCATATTAAAGCAATAACTACTAGGACAAGAACAACGGCATTTTTATACCAAAAATATTTATGATGCATTAAAAATAAGCAAATATATTCATGGACCAACAGCCTATCAGAAGTCTCATAATTATTAACTATGAAAAGTAATCCCAAAACAGGAGGAAAAGTCAAACTTTATGAAGTTTTTCTGAAAAGCCTTCAAGAGAATTACCAGTATTCTAAACCACCTGAGTGTCAAAACTGCTTTAAGCATATCTTCAAATTTCAGTTCAGTATTGAGAATTTTACAAACATTATTGTGATTAGTTTTCAAAATGAAACCATGAGTTAATTAAAAATTTAATCATTGTTATTTCAAAACAGCATAGTTTTTTTTTACCTTTTAAGTACCGCATATAATTAGCATTTTTTTTCTAACTTGCCTTTCATAAAATGTTTTATAAGTTACCAGGACCTTTAACAAAACTGACTTCTAATTTTACTATGCTCAAGTAATTAAAAAATGAATTTTTTATTTCTTAATTCCTTCCATTTTTATTCACCCTCTGGGTACTGAATTATAATTAATTCTGCTTTTCTTTCCTAATAGATTTATGTGTATTATCATATATATTAAATTTTCACTTCCATAGCTTTTTTCATTTTTATTGCTCTGCACGTGGACAATGTGCACTTCATTAAAAACATGTAATCCCTTAACTGCAACCCAGGCATAATTACAAATCTTTATAATATAATGACATACATGTTCTTCATATTTTATTATAAGAATCTGCTTTTCCAGTTAAAAAATTCTGCAGTTCCTCTCTTCTAAAACTTCAAAATGGGAATAGGATTGTGAATTCTGAGTCTTCTGAAAAACCAATACTAAGTATATCTCTCTGATTTTTTGCCTCCTGCCATTCTACTTAAGTGTATTTAATCATCTTCTTTGTCCCTGTGATATGCCTATTAGTTTAGATAACTAACACAATACACAAGACTGAGATTTTTGTCAAAAGTCTGTTATAAGATAAAACAATAACCAGGTTAAACTGGATTTAGTATGAATACCTGAAGTTCAGACTAAGAAATTCAAAGTGTAAAATTCAGTGTAGCAGGACAGTCGTGAGACTGAAGAGTTCCCATCCCCGACAGTAGTCACGATGCTACCATGTTCTTCTTGGTTTCTCTTGCATTTTAGTATTATTTTTGTTTATTCAGAATTCATGTGGTCTGTTTGGAGGCTCTCAGGGATAATGGCACATTCTAAATTTGCCAGGTGTTTTGGTTTGGTTTGATTTGGTTTGGTTTGGTTATATGGTGATGAAACCAGAATGCAGGCAGAGAGTGGTGATAGGGGACAACTTGAAACCTCTGAGAAAATGTGCTGGAAATCACAGTGATAAACATCCACTTGATAGTCAGGTCATACATGAACTGCTCAGTGCCATATCTGAAAACTAAGACCAAGCTAAAGAATCATATTTGCAAGTTAGTCCTTTTCTGCCAGCTGATACTGAGTTCAGTAAATATTACTTCCTCATGGTTTGAATTCTTTCTACTCTATAAAATAATTTCTGTACCCAAACTAAGCCCAAAAAATGAAAAACAAATCTGCTTAAAATGATCAACAGAAGACTTCCCTTGAGATGTGTTTAAAATCATCCTTAAGGCTATACAGCGGGAGAGAGAGAGAAGAGATAAATAATATTTAGGTGGTGTGAGAAAACAAAGAGAAATGTATTAGTTCAAAAGCCTACTGGAAAATACACATACAAAATACATGTGAGTACATGTGTACAGCTGAAGGGTATATAACAAAAAACACTGTGCCAGGCAAGGGAAACATTCTTTCAAGTTGTTGGTCAGAGTGGTCCAAGAGCTTCCCAAAATTACACAGACTATTGCCTCAGCACTTGCTTGCCTACCAGAACTTGAAGGTAAGACCCAAATACTGAAGACAGGACATACTCCTGACAAAGGATTTGGAGCACTCCAGCTGGAACTGACTTGGAAGCCTCCTCCCTGAAGACTACCTCCCGTAGTATCAGAAGATACTATGCAACTTTCCAAAGGAGAAAACCAATCAATGATCCCATCCATCTGTAAAGTATATGAACTACAACAATGACCAGCCTGGCACATAATCTCTACTGATGCAGTAGTAGAGCTTTTATCTTAGGGGTAATTAACAGTTGTCAAATTGGACTTAATGCCCACTCAATTGTCATTTGGGAGGGAATTCATGTATGGCACTGTGAACATAGCCAAGAACACATGACAGGAGATGGTACTGATCCTAGAGGAAAAGCAGAAGGGGCCGAAAGATTTAAGAGCCAAAGGTGGTTAATAACCATAAGGAAACACTTTTCTGGGTGCTGGGAAGTTATTCATATGAACTTACAACAGCAGTAATAGTATACCCCAAGAGCCATGCAAGCTCAAACTATACAAAATTCCCAGCAAAGAAGTCAGAAAATGGATAGGAAGCCCCAACATTAGCTGAAGAACTATTGATGACCAATAACTTCTGAGAGAGGGAGAGGTGGTTTCTTTTAAGCGTGTGATACCAAGCTCTAGTGAACCAAAGGACATTTGGAGACACAAATTGGACTGGATAGGCCTTAACATATATGGCAGAGTACGTGAAATCCAGCATGGGAAGATGGCTATCAGAGGGGTTCAGATTGGAGTAGGGGGTCCAAATGTGACCTAAATATATTATATGAAATTCACAAACATTTCAACTTAAAAAGTAGTTGAAAAAAATTGTAAGCATCTCTAGGTGCTGGATGAGATGACTCTGAGTTTGACAATGTGTACTCCTCTTCCAAACGACCCAAATTTGTTTCCCAGCACCCACATCAAGTGAATCACAGTCACCTGGAGCTCTGGCTTCAGAGAATCTGATATTCTCTTCTGGCCTCTGTGTGCATTGCACTTGTGTGCACACACACACACACAGACACATAATTTACAAATTTAAGCATCCCCTAAAGTAAACAACTTCAGGTTTAAATCACTATTATTCTCTTCAACATTCTTATAATGTAAATGAAGTTATCAAGAGAGCCTTTGATCAGTTTCTTACATTCTGGCTGTCAGCTCTCTGGAGGACTGTGTTTTCCCATTCTCCCCATTCTTAGTTGTTCCTTTGTTCTGAGTTCTCACTCCTGCTAAATCTATTAAATTAGGACTCTTAGCTTTTTTTTTCCCCTTTGGTCTTTTGGTGACAGAGTCTCCTTACAGCCCCGGCCAGTCTGGAACACACTCTCAAGAACAGACTGACTTTGAACTCACAGAGATATAGCTGTCTCGGCCTCCCAAGTGCTGAGATTAAATGTATGCACCACCACACCTGGCCAAATTAGGACTCTCAGCTATTTAAAGCTGCAAATAATCCAGTTTTTTAACTCCTTTAAGAGAAGTCTTATTTGTTTCCTGAATGACTATTATCTGCAGAATGCAATAATAAAATAAAAACACACTGCCGCTCTATCTCTACTCTTCTTTAGCTTCTGCACACCTCTACACATGTGCATGTGCATAAATATAAGCATAGAGTTCTTCTTGGAAAAGCCCTCATAGCAACTTCAATGACATTCTTTCTGGAATATCTTGTCAAAATTTTAAGTGTACAGTGAGTGAGTGCCTCGTAAAATTCCATGATACTTTGTGCTTACACCTGTGATTCTGTTTAATTGTTGTTTTATTATGCTATAAAATCATAAAGAACAAAACCTCTGTCTTCGCTTTGATTTTATAAGTTTCCAGCTCAATGCCTAAAACACAATAAATGTTCAAAACATTAGTTCTGAAATACATGGGAAAAAATTACAGCAGCTCTTATGATAGGGCATCAACTCCTCCAGCAAAACACAATAGGAATTACATATGAACTTCTAACCAATCAGAATGGCCCTTCTGAAGCCATGGAGCATTGTTTATGGTTTAACTCTTTACTATCAATTACATTTTTATGCACTTATCAATCACAAAAAAAGAAAATATGACAGAGTTGAAACTAGAAAAGCAATTACCACTGTATCCTTTTTAATACTCATGTCACAACGTCCTTAATCTAGCAGACTGATGTTTGATTTGTGAGTTCATTACAATAAGGTGACTTTTTTTCTATTAGTATTCATCTTTTGATTTTTCTTTTCAAAGTCTATTACACAATTCCCATGATGTTGCTTGTTCCAATGAAAATACCCTAATGTAAATATTACACATATGTGCAAACCCTCATTCTTTAGTTATGCATCATAAATTCAATTCCTGTGAGGCAGGGTATTTTGCTTGACTTTCTGCTAAACAAAACCAGTGGTTGTTTCATAACAAATGTTCTTGAAAGTTAAAATCAGCTCTTTTCCCACTTCCCTTGATATTCTCATCTACGGCTTATATTCTTACTGTTTTTTTTAAAATTATTTTATTTATGTGTATGAGTGTATAGCTGAATGTATACACCCAAGTTGTACAATGCAGAGGTCAGAAAAGGTTATCGGATCCCCTGGAACTGGAGTTATGAACAGTAGTTAGACGCCATGTAGGCAGTAGGAACCAAACCCATGTTCTCTGTAAGAGCAGTCAGTGCTCTTAACTGCTGATCCATCTCTCCAGACCCTATTGTTACTCTTATAACAAAATAGTTCCTTCAGAAATAGCTGACGTGAACATAAAGTGAGTATTTTAAGGGTAAATTAAAATGTATGACAAGTATAAGTTTTCTAGTTTTGGATGTAACATCTATGTTTGGAATATGCCTTAACGTTGTTTATAATTCTGTGAAACTGAAAAGAGGAGTGTTTGAGTTTCTGGGGCAGTGATAGGTAGAAGAGGACATTCTACAGTGATACTCAGTGGTTTGGGCTTTGAAAAACAGCCAATCGGAGTTTAAATCTTGTTTATGTACTCATAAGTTCTGATAAATTTAATATAGCTTTATTTAATTGCCCTAAATTTAACTCTAAAATAAAGACATTAAAACAATTTCTTCATAGACTTTTGTGACAATTAAGGGAAATATACATGTCAAATTCCTGACCATTGCTGAGAAATTATACTTTATCAATAAAATGAGTTAGAATCTACAAAGCTTCTGATTACTAAACTAGCTTCCTACAACATAAGTGTCAAAAGACTACCTAGATTTTTACATCATTTTAAGTAATTTGTAAAATGATATTTGAAATGTATGTTTTGGAACTCTGAAAAAGGTAATACAAAATTACATATATATATATATATATATATAATTTATTATATATATATAATTTTACAATGTGTGTGCTCAGCTATAGCTTCAAGGACAGGATTCCAGTCATGCCAGAACTTTGATTTCAGTCCAGTCCTCTGCAGAGTAGGACCGTTAACCAAACTGTGAGGTAAAAAACTTGTATTATCTTAAACCACTACATTTCTGATCATTTGAAATAGCAGCAATAGAAAACTTATATGGATCCTGATGTTACCTTCTAGAGGCTGCATCTGGTGTCAAAGCAAAATACATTCAGAAACTTTTGAATGAAACAATCCAGATAACTGTACCAATATAGGTACTAATACCTCAATATGTTTAAGCAAAAAATTCACACACTGACTGGAGACTGCCTTTCAAAGTAATACACTCTTATCGGTGTCCTTGAGCACTTCTTACTTCAGAAGGACATTTACTCAAGTTAAATAATTAAATTGTTAAAACTTGCTCAAATATTTAGCAGAATACAAATTATATTAAGCCACTTTCCTTCAACGTACATGATACTTCGGTTGTTTATAGTGTAGATATATATTGTCGATATGTGTAAAGAAATAGAGCGTCTCTATCATCCGATTCACATTACAGTTTTGAAATTTCTCTTTGCATCACCTCATGAATGTATGCAGACTTAGACAAAGTGCTAGTATGGCATGGAATCTCATCTTCACTCTTATGAAATTTCATATTATTGTATCAACTTTATGATTAACCTATAAAAATGTTTCACTGCCTCTAGTAATATCAAGTTCCCAGACAATATCCTAATACTGTGTTTCATGAGAATAATATACCACCAGAGTTTCCCCTAGTAATTACCTGTCTGTAATAAGAATTGCCATAAGAAAAACCCAAGCTAGTTATTCCAAGTTCAATAGGAAAATGTCACATTATACAATATCCATTTCTGTTAAAGAACGGGTTACATTGACAAAACCAAGTTGCCTGAATACTGTTTATCACCATTTTGCTAAAATATTTCTTTGAAATAGCCCCTCAATGAATACAGAGGCTTATAGTACTAAGCATGAGATTAATAATGTGGCAAACTTCACATAATTCTTTTTCATTTTGGTCTGCATGCTTGCCTGCATTTGTTCCAGCATGGAAAACAATTAAGTCCAGAAAGCATGATTATCCAGAGAAATCAGAGGAAAAATACCATTCTATTTCTCTTGAAAGGTCATAGAAAGAGTCACAAGAAAACCCCAAAAGAAGAAGATGAAATGTCATTTCTAGACACTGTTTTTCCCTACAGTGCAGCAGCTTGGCCACAGGCAGCAAGCCCCACGTCTGTCTGGGAGATGGAGATTTACTGTGCATAATCTCAACTGAAAGTATCTAAACTTGAGGCTTCAGGAACACTGAAGTTTAGGAATTTGAAAGCTCAGGTCAGAAATCAAGAGGACACAGGAAAAGCTACACATTGAATGCTGGCCCCCATCCCTTGCCCAGCTTCCAAAAGGGATGGTACATATATACGCTTTTTAGGTAGGGAAGCTAGTGATCAGTGAAGGAGAACTTCGCCACACTGAGTGATGACATCTCAATAAAAATGCTATGATGTCACTTGGTCAAATTCAGTAATGAAGGAGACCTATTTCTCCACATGGATCTCCCAACCAATTTTGAGCAAGGGTTATCAGGTCTTTGTGAAAAATTCTAAAATAAAAGAAGACCAAATCAAATAATTTTCTCAATACATATTTTCGAATTTTTGTGCATTTTATGAGTTTTAATCATATTTAGATCCCCTCCCCTGTCGGCACCCCTCCCATAGCCTTCCCACCAGAATTTCATGCATCTTTTCTTATGTGTTAATACCTACTGAGTCAGGTTTGTGTACCTAGATGCCCGTTAGTGTAAGTGTGTCCACTGGAACCTGTTCAGCTTGTCTAGTATCATTCCCTTAAAAAAGACCAACTCTCCCCAACCCAGCAGTAATCAGCTGCCAGTAGTTCTCAGCTAAGGTTGGGGCCTACTGCCCATCTCCCCTGTTTTATGCTGGATTTTTGTCTGATTGAGTTTGCATGGGTCTTGTGCATGCTGTTACCATGCTATAAGTTCATATGAGCAAGTTTCCAGAAGCCTGGAAGACTCTGTTTCTTTATTCCACAAGCAATTATTAGGAGTGGCTCTCTGTGAAACAAGGAGCAGGGTGAATGAAGTGTACACTATCATTCGTGCACAGTTCTTTTTTCTTTGGCTTTGGTTTCAGGAAGCAAGTGCTACTTAAGTTTTTAGAATACAATGCAAGGGTGGTAGGTGGCTCTGAGAGTGGACGAGGCGGTACACACCTTTAATCTCAACAGGAGGATCTCTGTGAAATCACAGCCAGCCTGGTCTACATAGCAAATTCCAGGCTAGATGGGCTACAGGAAGACCCTGTCTCAAAACAACAAAAATGCAATGCATATAATTGCTTAAAAGAAATCTGTTGTTACTTCCATGTTGGGTGACCACAGTGGCCCAAAACCTAGTTAAACTTCAGGTTAGAGGTTTTTCCACGCTGTGGGACCAGGAACTGTGTGTTCTCTAGCATGAGGTCTCACAGAAGCCCACTGACTCAAAACCACCACCAATCCCTCAGGTATTTCATAAGATACAAATTAGTACAGCATATTTTCTTTCTTTGTGTGGCAGATGGTGCCAGAGACAGATTGAAAGACTGCTGCCTTCCAGAAAGATTTGATTCTGCTTAATTGGCTTCGTGAATTGGTTATCAAGGGACAAAATGAAGACAAAAATGCTATTATGACTAGACTTTCCAGTTGGTGAGCAATGAGTAATAAAATTATTCTAACCAATCATATAATTTTCCTGCATGTCCATGGATGTTCCACAGTGGACTAACTTGGATAACCATCCCCGGGAGAATGGGCAATTCAGGTTGTTTATTGAGGTCTAATTTGAATTTTATTAATAACATTGGCACCAGAAAGAAAATCATGATATAGTAAAGTATTATTCTGATTAATTCAGTATACCTTTTCAAATGATTAGAATGTGAATTTGTGTTTCTACCAGTGAAAAATAAGTGTTGCATTTTAAATTTTATGTATTTTTAAATACTTAGACGTTGAACTGTATGTTTCTCTAATTATAGTATATTAATTGAAATAATAAACAAATATTAAAATATATAATATCTCAGGTATAGAGGAATTGATTTTCTTAATAAATTCAACTCCATGGTATATAAACAGGCAACTTTTTCTCATTCTCCTTCTCGTGAATCTCTCTCTCTCTCTCTCTCTCTCTCTCTCTCTCTCTCTCTCTCTCTCTAATGGTAGCTCAATTGTCCAAGCCCTTTCCTCAGTAAAGCCAGTCAGTCTACAGTGTGGCAGTGTGGAGCTTTCATAGTCATAGAGCTTGTAAGCAGCATACATACGTGTCATATCTGTGCAATTGGCTTTAGAGAACTGTCCTAGGCATACTAAAATGATGCATCCCAGTGTGTGGGAAATTTGATTAACAAAGGGCTGAAGCAGTAAATATCCATACTGATCGTTTCCTAATTTATCACAGGGCCATGCCCAACTTAAAGGTAAATGGGTGACTATGAATGAGACATACCCCAAGGTAGGAAAGGACATAGATATGATCAAAGCTAGTCAACTTATCTTTGATAGTCTGGTTTTGACACATTTAATTTCCATAGCAGATAGTCTACCTAAAAATATTCATGCATTTGTTCATTCAGTAATGGGACAAAACTTCCTGTTCTCATGAAGCTTCGACTCTAGTAAGAAGGTGGTACATGAATGTGCCAAGAGATAGGGCACAGATTCCTGAAACTTTACATTCTCTGAAGTAAGACTGGAGTCAGGAAAGCAGTACTTTATAGATAAAGGAGTCAAGGAGAGAGCTTCAACACACTTTGGAGCAGACACCTGAATCAAGAATGAGGCTATTATTGGAGTAATTGGAGGAAGAGCTTCCCTAGTATAAAAAGTGAAATACAGTTTCTGGAAAGGTGTTAATTAATTTAGCCAGTCAAAAACCTTTGCCCTTGTGTTCTATAGAAGTAAAAATTACTATTGTTACCATCACTGCCTATTATGTCATATGTCAATTATTTTTAATATAAAATATACATTTTAGTATTTTAAAAAATTGTAACTAAAATTTAACACACAATTGGTGATTTTTCACTTGGGGCAAAAAATTATTTTATTTCAGACCTTATAGCAGAAGGTCATGGTAATAGAAGACTTTGAAAGAAGTAACTGGCATTTCAACTTCTCTTTATTTTCAGGTTTAAGTGTCAGGAATACAGCTGAACTTAGGTCCTGCAAATGAAGTAATGTGTGGCTCACTGGACTGCATCATGAGGATGCTCTCTATGCTTATTTCTGCATTTACCCCATTTCTATTGGCTCAGATGTCTTCCTGTGTGGCTGGAGGGTGGCATGACTTGCACTGTCAGTTTTTCAACTACGTTTGAGTTTTCAGAATATGTCATCATTAAAGTAGCTAAAGGACTTATTTGCTCATATAGAATACAAGAAAGTATTCTAGTTGAGCTCACAGAAGCCCAGGTATACCTGCCTTGTACTAATGGCCAGGCAGAGTGATCAGTGGAGTGACTGAAAACTGTTCTCCCAAAGAAAGGGAAGTGCTGTTAATAGAACAAGGAGGAAGTGTTGATGGAAAGATGAAAATAGCAGATGTCAACTCCGCAGCATTGCAAATGCTGTCATATAAGGAAGTATTAAGTACTGAGTACTCTCTCTATGGGATGCAGATACCTGTATCAAGTAGATTTGAATGTGAACCCTGGCTCCACACATTACCAGATGTGTGACTTTGGGCCCATCAATAAACTTCTTTAACCATAATCTCCTCAACTATTAAATACCAATAGCAGTAACAGCCATCCTGTGATTGTACAAATAAGGAATTAGTCCATAAGTGTTCAATAAATAATTAATGTTGCTTTTCCTCATTTTTATTAGTTCTTTGAAAATTTCATACAATGTATTTTGATCTTTTTTACCATCCTCCCCCAACTCCCTGGTCTACCATCTCCCACTTCCCTACCCACCCAATTTTGTGTCCTTTTTTTTTAAACCATTAAGTTCCATTTGTGCTGGCCATATACTCTTGGGTATATGCCCAAGCAGCCATCCCCTGGAATGTGGTGGACCTACCAGGAACCACACTCTCTAAAAGAAAACTGACTCCCCTTCTCCCAGCATCTATCAATTGTGAGTAGTTCCTCAGCTTGTGCATGCTGTCACAATCATTATAAGTTCATATATGCAACTGCTCTGTTGTGTCAGGAAAAGTCTTTTTCTTTATAATCATCCACCATTATTATTGCTGTTTCAAGTTCATGTCTGTCAGCGCATCCTCACAGCAGCCCTGTGAAACAGTACTACTGATAGCTCAATGTATAGATGAAGAAACTGAAATGTGGAAAAATTCAGTGACTTTGCCCAAAGTCACACCATCAACAAATGGTAGATCTGATGCTGGGTTCAAATCACATGTTTTCAGGATTCCATCATCTCTCCACACTATTGTATTGCCTTAAATCATTATGTAATTATTTATAATAGCTTCAGAATATATTGAAGTACATGAAGTTATTTCCCTCTAGATCAAATACATCCATCTTGACTAATTATTTGAATGTTCGTCTCTCCCATGTCCTTACAGAGATAGACAATACCCTTTGTGATCTATCAATTGCTGTGGTCATCCACAAGCCTGTAACCACAGAAAATATGAAATAGCTAAATACAGAAAGCCAGTTTATGGCAGTCATAAACACCAGAAATTCCATAATTGTGTATTTATTTTCTTAGCTCATAACTTTTATAGCTACAAGTGTGCAATATTCTCACAAGACAGTCATTTCTAAAGAAAGACAAAATTTAGAGACTGAACTCAAAACACTCAAAACCTCCTTTTGGTAGATGAGTCTCATTTTTATTATTTGTAAAATTGATATGCCCCCAGCCTCGAGTTGCAAAGGAGATAAAATGGCATGTGGTGTGCGAAAGTGTTTAACAAATTATCATACAGATTGCTAAATGAATATCAAACACGCTATTTATAATGATTTTAAGGATAAACTGCTGTCATTGTTCCTTAAATCTCAATATGAATGTGTTTCAGGAGCCATGCTCCTGAAAACCTATTACAAGGAATATCAATAAAAGGTCTGCAGTAAAGAGAATGCAGTGAACAGGGAGTCTGGTGACAGCAGAAGACAACACCTGAAAATCTGTGTCTGGCCCTGATAGAGCTTACCTCCTCCTATATGAAACCTAAATACTCAATTATGCTGGTTTAAGAGGGAAAGATCCACTCTAGGACTCTCATATAAATTTAGCTAAACTGCAGCTAATATAAAAAATGTACAAGTTCAAAAGCAATTTATAGTATATATTAAAGCATCCATTTCAACAGGTGAACTCTGTGCATTTGCAAATGAAGAAATTAACACCAATAAATTGCTTTGGATGCAGTATTGTCACTTGTGTGCTATGTTAATTTACTGCACTAATTAACTTCCTTTCTCACACCAAATCAACATGGCCTCTCTGGGATGAACTCATATTAACACGGAGTATATATGACCCATCTTAACTCTTTGATAAGTGCTCCTCGATGTTCAGACAGCTATTTGCAAGGAGTTGTCTACAATGCAGACAATTCCATTATGTGAAATATCATTGCAATATGTATGATGCTGTTTTGTTTCATTTTAACATTTCCAATTTAAGTGTCATCATTCCTGTCTGAAAGCTTCCTTTTTCACTTTTACTTTTTATGAATTCAAGAAGTAAATTCATATTGAATCTGATGCATAGGTCAGGGATAGTACCCCAGAAATCAAAGACCAGTGACTGACAAATACCATAGACACAGCTCATGAAAACTGAAAGAGACTTACCATAGGATGTTTTTCCTCTGTCATTAGAATCACTCTCTCATCTCCCCTTCTGTTTTCACAGCCCATCGATCTTCTCAGTCTCTATGTGCTATTCTTTCTCACTTACCTGAGCATGAGTCACTATGCTCAACCCAGGTGAATTTCTCTCTGACCTTTCATGTCAAGTACCTGTGACAAACAATTACAAAGTCCTCATTCAAAATTTTGACCTGGTCTGGGAGTAGATAAATCTGATTGACTCGGTCAATTCTAATTGATTAGTTTGCTTGGGAAAGTTGCTCTAATCAGTAATAGGCAAGGGAAAACATGGTATAAGCCTGGCTTTTGCCTCCATCAGAGGTTATAATCATCTTACTTGAATCAGTTAGGGGACCTTCCCAATTTTAAAAGGCCAAGTAAATTTAGAACTTGTTTCTTTAATCTTATAGAAGGCTACACAAAAGCAATGAGAATAAGAAACAGAAATGCATATATTCATTCAAAAACAGTCAACAAAACACAGAGAAACAAATTAGATGAAATCACTGTCACAAGCAGTGAAATCACTGTCACAAGCAGGGAGGAGCTTGGGAAAGGAAAAGCAAAATGTCCAAACTTAAAGGCTCCCCAGGTAGAAAAGTAAAGTTCTCTATTCTCAACAGAGGCAACAGATGGACAGACCGGCAGCACAGATTTTCAAGGGAGTGGTTTTATTCCGAGACGGGGAGACAGTGCTGAGGGAGGAGTCAAACGGCGGAAACATACCTGCAAGAATTTCTCAGTTGGTAAGCAGCAGGTGTGCGGGGAGCAGCGTTAAGAATTCCACAGCCTCCTTGCTCCTTTGACTAGAAAGATATCAAGGCTAAAAGAACCAATATACAAATTTCTAGGCAATGGGGAATATTCCTACCCGCCAGCCAGCCGTGTCTTGCACATTTCCTACAGAAATTTTCTGCAGATCACTGGTGCAGGGAGAATCTCTTCATTCAAAGCTCAGTAGTCAAAGAAGGCACAACATGAGCTATTTACCAAGGCAATGCATAAGGAAAAGGAGAGGGGATAGGAAGGGGGAAAAATAGATTTCCAAAGAGCAAGCAAAATTTAGGACCAAACAAATCACTAAAACACGAAAACAACAGGAACAAAGGAAATGTCAGTGTTACACTACAAAGGAAAATGAAAAAAAAATTAAATATCACCTATATGAAGGTAAAATTACAAGTTACAAGCATAGAAACAATGTATAGCTAAATAACAATCAAACAAAATGGACAAGTAGAGATACCCAGGCAGGGCTGAGCACTTTGAAGTCTCTTATGTTCTACATGTGGGCTAGTTCTGGATCTCTGTGTTAATCACCATCTACTTCAAAAAGAAGCTTCTCTGGTGAGGATTGAAAAATGCAGTAATCTATGGATATAAAGTCATTAGGAGTTTGTTTAATTCTGTGGCCATTTAGCATAATAATAGTACTAGGCTCCACCCCCTGGGGTCTATAACCTGTCTAATCACAGGTTCTTGGCCCTGATAATGGTGCCAGGTATGGGTTCTTTCTTGTTAAGAGGGACTTAAATCCAATCTGAAAGTATCTTGCTACAGTTGATAGTTGTTGGGAGAGGAAGAGGCAGTTTTCAGTAAGGTTGTGACCACTAATAGGTTGACCATACTCCAGGAAATGGCCCACACCAAAAGAGTATTTGGGAAACAAAAACTGGACAGGAGGAGCTAGAGAGATGGTTGCTCTTGTAAAGGACCAGGATTTAGTTCCCAGCATCCACATATCATCTAACAACTGTCTGTAACTACAGTTCCAGGGGATCTGACACCCTCTTCTGACCTCCCTAGGCACTGCACAACATGAGTGCGCTTATATATACGCAGGCAATATACTCATACACATAAACTAAAAATAATAAATTAAAATATTAAAAATTTCTTAAAATATTGTTGCTACTTCAAGATATGATGTGGACCATGTCCCTAGACCAGACTGTCTTTGCTGAGGATTGTGAGAAAAATACATAAAATAAAATTAAATTAAAATAATAATTTTTAAAAATCGGACTTTGATTTAAAATAAAATAGGAATCCCATGGATCAAAGACCTCAATATAAAACCTGAAATTAGGAAACTTCTAGAAGAGAGCATAAGTAGCACCTTATATGATACAGGGTTAAGAAAAGAGTTGGAGAGATGGCTCAGTGCCTAAGAGCACTGGCTGCTCTTGTACAGGACCAGGATTCAGTTCCCTTAATGCTGAGGCATTAAGGTCAACAGTTAACAAGTGGGACCTCATTAAACTAAAAAGCTTCTATACAGAAAAAAGGAGAAAGAAAAAGAGATAAGGAAGTGAAGAGGAAGCCCACTGAGTAGGAGAAAATCTTCACCTGCTGCATATCCAACAGAGGATTAATATCCAGACTATACAAAGAAAAAATAAAGAAAAAAACTAAAAAAAAATAAGATAGGCTAAAGACTTGAACAGAGAGTTCTCAAAATGAAGAAATAAAAATGGCTAAGAAACATCTTAAAAAGCACTCAACATCCTTAGTAATTAGAGAAATGCAAATCAAAACCAGTTTAAGATTTCATCTTACCCCAGTCAGACTGGCTAAGATCAAGAGAACAAAAAAAATCCCCAAACACTGGCAAGGATGTAGAGAAAGGGGAATGCTCATTCATTGCTGGTGGGAATGCAAACTTGTACAACCACTATGGAAAGGAGGGTTGAGAGTTCCCTAAAAGCTAAAAATTAATTTGCCATATGATCCTATTATACCACTCCTCGGCATATGCCCAAAGGACTCATTCTACTGTACAGATACCTGTACATACAAGTTGTTGTTGCTCTTTTCACAGTAGCTAGGAAATGAAAGCAACCTAAGTGTTCCTCAACTGACGAGTAGATAACGAAAATGTGGTACATTTACACAATGGAGTTCCACTCGGTGTTGAGGAAAGATGAATTATGAAATTTGTAGGTAAGTGAATGGAAATAGAAACTGTTATACCAAATGAAGTAACACGGACTCAGAAAAGTAAGTGATGTATGTTGTTGCTTATTTTCAGATCTTAGCACTAATCCCTTGCGTGAAATCACATATCCTGTTGTAACATCAGGAGCCAGGAAAATGGAAAGAAAACTTGGTAAAGTGAAAGAAAGACCCAGAAAGAGGGGCAGAATACAAGACAGATGTTACCAAGCAGGAAATGGGAAGAAATGGAGGTATTTGATTGGAAAGGGAGGAGTGAAGGACACATATGAACCATGGAGTAAAAGAGAAGAAGGAACTCAAGCGAGGAGCAATAATAGGAGACAGGTGTTATCACAGGAAAAATGGGGATACATACACTGGGGAGAGTGGAGGGAGTTTAGACAGGAAAGGAAGAGAGAAGAGAGATAAATAAAGCTTGGGTGGTGTAAAAAAGCCAGAGGGAAATGTGCTAACTCAAAAATCCCCTGAAAAGACACGTACAATAACTGAACATGAATACATGTGTATACCTGAAGGCAAGAAACACGGTGCCAAACGGGAGAAAGCGCCCTTCAACTTGTTGGTCAAGGTAGTCCAAGAGACTCCCAAAATAACAGGCTATTGCCAAAGTCTTTGATTACCTCCCAGAACTTGAAGATAAGATGTTATGACTGAAGACAGAGCACACGTTGGACACAGTACTTGGAACAATGGAGCTGGAACTAACCTAGAAGCCTTCTTCCTAAAGACTAGCTCTCATAGTTCAAGAGGATACTATGCAAACTGCTAAGGGAGAAAAATCAGTTAATGGTCTAGTCCAGCTATAAAGCCTAACAACCACAATGACTGGCAGAGCAAACTATCTGTATTGGTGCAGTAGTGGCACTTTTATCCGGGGAGTAGTCAACAGCTGTCTAATTGGATTTACAGCTCTCTCAATGGGAGGAAACTAATAGGTGGCACTGTAAATATAGCCAAATACGTGTGGTTGGAGAGGTCATAAATCTCAGAACTCGTGTTCCTTTCATATCTCTAGACAAATGAAATTTCTTTCTGTATGCTAAATATGGATCCTTATATTTCAGGCAAGTATGTTGTATACACTCATCAAACAAGTCTTTTGTAACAGGTGGAGGCTGTTACAGAGTGCCACAAGTGATCACACACAGAGGACTTAGGTCTTAGAAATGGCCAGTCCTAACTGATGCATTTACTGTAGAACCTCTATATCTAAGCCTCATGGAACATAGCAAAACGGGGTAGAGAGAATACTAATACATCCTTAACTCTCCACAGTGAAACTTCCTCATACAACAGCATGCAATACACACAGACGGCCACAGCTGGCTAAATTTTAGAAGCTCTGAGACTGCAGAGTATACATTCCCGGCTAGAACTCCTATACTAAACCTCACCCACTCACATCTAAGGGACTGCTACAAAGAGGAGCTGGAAAGACTGTAAGAGCCAGGGTTAGTACATGAGCATAAAAAACAGAGACTTTCAAGTCTCTCGGAATTTGTTCATGAACTTGCAACAACGATGACAGCATGCACAAGACCCAGCTAGCCGGGAACTTCCTTTGTATAGCAAGCTGGCCTCTATCACTCAGAAATTTGCCTGCCTCCACCTTCTGAGTACTGGGATTAAAGTTGTGCATCAACTCTCCCAGATTGGGGCATTTTTTTCATGACAATCTGAGTAATATGTACCCAAACTATGATCAAATGTGTTATAAATTATTGATAGAGAGTGATTGCTATCCTCCCAATTGTCCTGGTCTCCCTTCCTCTAAATCTTCCTTCCTGGCTCACATATCATGCTAGTAAAAGCTGCCAAAACATCACACCTCATTTTACCTTTTCTTGAACTGGACCACAAGCATATGACCTAGTTCTAACAAAAGAGACCCACAGGAACATCCGCAAGGGAAATTCGGAGAAAAGTTTTCTGTCTGCAAAGGTATGTAGTAGGAAACCGTCCATCTTCCATGGCAGACAATGTCATCTCTATGTATCAGATCTAAGCTGCAGGTGTACTCTCACATCCGAGTGGTTAACTAAAGCTACAATCCAAGACTCTAAAGACTGAGAGCTATAATACAGACAGACCTGAATTTTTCATAATATCACTAATCTGTTGAATCAGTCCTGAAAGCATTATGCATCTAGGCTTCTTTTTGGATAGATAATATTTTTATATTCATTATTTATTATTTTCATTTTATGTGTATGAGTGTATTGTCTGCATGTAGGTAGGTGCACATCTATCATGCACTGCCCAATAGGATGCATTGGAATTGGAGTTACAGAAGGTTATTAGCCTCCATGTGGGTGCTGGGACTCAAACCTGGGTCCTCTGCAAGAGCAGCCAGTGCTCTTAACCACTGAGCCATTTCTCCAACCCTGAAATAATATTTTTATTAAGTAATTTAAGTTAGACATTCTACTACTTAGTCAAAATAATACAGTAGAAAAATCACCATACTAATTAACAATTTGATTACTTTTAGTCAGCACAGAACTGTGTCCATATCAAATAATACTGACCTAAAATTCTATTAGATTTGGATGATGACTACTGCATTTTCTTGCTTAAAATAAAAGAAACTTCTGAAATGACAGTTATTTCTCTGAGTTTATAAAACACAATCACATTTAAATACATTCACATTCTACTGACATTTGTTCTTTATAGAGTGTTTCATATTTGCTTATTTTGTTTGTTACTTTGAAAGAGAGATTCTATAATGTCAAATAGAATTAAAATTCACATACAAATTACTATAAAGCATAAGAAAAAAATAGCAGGGGAAAAAGAAAATAATGCCTGTGTCACTATGTCTAGAGTCAAGCATACTCTTTAGGGTTAGTTAAGTGTAGCAGCTCTAAGTATAAACAAATATGGTAATAGGACAGAAAGGAGAACCACAGGAAAATGCCTTAGTTTATCATTTATAAAGGAGTCTATCCTAAAAATAAAGAATTAGAAGAAATGCATCAACATATTGTTTTAGAACAACCACTAATCTCAGAAATGCAAAACCTCCAAGTTATCAAAAGCTTTCAGAACACATCCATACCCATAATAATGAAAATTCAGAGTAGTTAAAGATTCCAAAAATCAAAGGTAACACATAAAAATTACAAGAAAATAAAAGTCAGACACAGTACCAGGTTTACTTGCCATATTTATAATTACGAAACACTAAGCAAAGTAGTGGTTTCAGAAATAATCAGGAAAAGTACTGTACAATATTTAAATTCTATAAGAATCATTCAGAATTGTTGGAAATAAAAAGCTTGACAAAAGTAAATGCAAATGATTTAATACTCATTAAAGTTTCATTAAGAGCTAAATTTTTAAATGAAATAAAATAAATTGGTTTTATTCCTGAAGAATTGCTGATCATGGTGGCGCATACCAATAATTCTAGCACTTTGGAGGCAAAAACAACAGGACTGCCACATCTAGGCCAGTGTGGGCTACACAGAGAGTTGCAGGTCAGCCTGGCCCACATGGCAAGACCCTATCTACAAGAAAATCAGAGTTATAACATCAAACAAATATATAAAAGTTATGAATGTTTGTAATATGATTAACAACCACAAAACCAAATCTACAAAAATAAAGAAAAAAAAGTTAAAAGCAACACCACAAATACAGGAAGTTTTAAATTATCTTTCTCTTTCTAAGACAGATAAATGATAAGTCTTCAATAGAACAAAATAAGTTAACAAGAATTAGAGGACAGAGATGAGAGCTGTAAATGTCTTCTGGACATGACATGGCTATAACATTCATGAACTCACAGCAGCTACAAGGAGGAGGAAGACGAGGAGGAGGACGAGGACGAAGAGGAGGAGGAGGATGAGGACGAGGAGAAAGAGGAGGAGGAATGAAATTGTTGAGAAGGAACATCCTGGGTGGAGTATTAGAAGAGTTGGACAGGTGGATATGACCATATTTCCTGTATATATGTGTGAAATTCTCAAGAACACAAAAAGTTATTCAAAGAAAACAGGTATCAGCCTCAGTGTCTTGAAAACAGAACTTGCCTTTTTATTTTCTCAGCTCAATTACACAAAAATTGCTCCAGGAGAAATAGAAAAGTTCACACTTCCAAGCTTCTCATTCGTGCTGTGGCAGAGAATCATCTTTGGAAAAGTCTTACAGTCAAATCTTTTACACAGGGAGACCAAAAGAACCTGCATTTTTCTATCTCCAGTCCCCACAGGCTTTCCTCTGTGCTCTGGCTAAACAAGTGACCACTAACTAAAGAAAGCATAAAGAGCAGAAACACATTCCATGTTTGTGGACTGGAAAGTTTTATATTGCTAAGATGCGAATACTACTCAAAGTAATCTACAGATTCAATAAAATCACTATTTAAAAGCTCAATGATTTTTTTATAACAAGAGGAAAATTTATCCTAAAGTTTATGTATCAAGGGACTCTGAGCAGCTGGAACAATCTCTATTCCATATGATTTATAAAACAGCTTTCTCTTTTTCTGCACGAGACACCACTGAAAAAAGAACAAAGTTAGATGATTCACATTTCCCAAATGTAAATTTACAAAGCTAAATTAAACAAAACAGTATGGTAATAACACAAGTACAGACACAAACTAGTGAATAATATTGAAAGCCTGATATGAACTCTCACACATCTGAGCAAATGATTTTTTACTACTAAATTAAGAGAAGAAATATGCTAAGAAAACTAAATTTAGAAAGAGGAAAGGAGGCCGAAGCAAAACAGTTGTCCTAAGCACAAGGCCAGCCTACTCTCCTTCATGAGTTCCAGGCCTGCCAGTGAGACCTGAGAGACGAGAGAGAGAGAGAGTTTTAATCACCCTAAGCTAAATCCACAGCTTTTTTACTTTGATTAAAGAGTGTTTTCTTATATATGACATAACATCAAGACATAAAAAATGAAAAATGTGCAGATTGCAATTTATAATTTTTATTGTTAATTTTAACTCCCACTCATACATTTTTAGCAAATTTCAGCTCATCCTGGAATGGCATATGAAGGCTGGTCACCTGGCACCTTATATGTCCCACTTCAACCATAAGGTGATTTTAAGACATGTAAGAGAACAAATTTGGTTCAGTGGTAATACTTTGAGACGTAAGGCTCACAGTTAGCACACAACATGAGACACGCAGCTCCAGCTGTCTCAGATTCAAAAGTCACTAAAATACAGAAAATTGCTCATCACAGCACGAAACTGCTTTTAAAACCTCCAACTGGCTTTGTCTGTAACATTTATGCTGTCTTCTCTTGCCAGTAAATGTTCTAATATAACTACAAAACTATCTTAAATGCCAAATGACCAACATGGGCCATTTGGTATTCTAAATTTGATATAGTTGCACCTTGGATTGGAAAAAATTCAGTTTTAAATCCAAACAAAAAAGACAGGCAGTTTTTCTCCAATGATATCTTCAATGAGGCTTGTAGATGCAGCTTGGAAGACTACCTTTCTCCAAACAGCAAGTCAAATTCAGTAGAGACTGTCTCTGAGCTAACCAGCTTCTAGAGTTGCTCCTACTCTGTATTTCTTCTTATTTCTGCACCCTCTACAGCTCTTTTGTAGTACAGTGAAGTCTGGAAACTCTCACTGAGTCCACTCCTAGGTCCACTCCTAGCCAGAAGATTCTAGCATTCTTTGGTGACTAAGTTAGGAAGCTTTAGCTACCACTCTTAAAAATCTCTCAACTTTTAACCTGTTTAAAGAAAACTTCATTAACTCCCATAGGATTGCTCCAAGACACACAGGGAACTTTTTCTCCTTTCAAAAACACAAGGAGATATTGGACTGTCATGAGGAGAGTGGCTGGAGGCACTCCTCCTGCCCTCGGTCCCACCACATAACTGTCGGCTTCTGGAGTATACTAAAACCACATCAATGGTCAGTTTCTAATGACAGCTTTCAAGCCTCAGCTCACAGTGTCAGAAGTGCAACATCATCCTTGCCTCTTCTCCAACTCTTTTCTTGCTCTGTCTACACAAATTTTCTTCTTGGTGGGATTTCTTCTTTCTTCCAAAAGGTGGGAACCTTTTTAAACCTAGAACACGATGAGAAATTAGAACAACTGAAACATCAGAGCACCCAGACCTGGGTTTCTATAACAACCTAAACTCTAAATCTTTTCTAAACAAGATTATCTTTCTAAAATTACTGAAAATACACAAAAAATTAAAACAAGATGAGTTTAAAGATGTTCTAAAGAGGTTTTCATAAACATCATTCAGGTAGGCATAGAAAATGTTCTTCACCTTATTTATTAAATTGCTATGCCCTAAAGTGAGTAGTATCTTTTTTTATTAACTGTGAATGAATAAAATTCCATTGTGGAAAATAAAATCATGCATTTGCAGAAAAATGACTGGAATTGGAATTTATTATATTAAATAAAGTATACCAGATTCAGAAGGACAAATACTGTTTTTCTCATTTGTGGATCCTAGATTTTAATATTAATATTTATGTGGGGGGTATAGACCATCAAATTGGAACAGTGACCATGAGAGGGGGGAAAAAGAGGTCTTAAGGGATGATTATGGAATGACAATAAACAGAATGCATGTGTCAGGAAAGACGAATGGGGAGGTCAAAGGAGAAGAGGACTGGCAAGAAGCGGGAAGAGGATGGGGAGGAGGACTACGAAAGGAAGATCTATAAAAAGCAGGTGCCTAGGAAAATGACATAATGAAACACATTGCTAACTTTTGAAAAGAGATAACAAAAAGAAGTCATGTTACAAGGACCTAACTAAGGCTTACTTTCAGGTGACTACTTTTAAATTCTCTCTATGAAGTATTTACATAAGCCAGGTGTGGTGGTGTTCACCTTTAATCCCAGCACTTGGGAAGCAGAGGCAGGTGGATGGATCTCTGTGAGTTCAAGGCCAGCCTGGTCTACTTAGCGAGTTCCTGGCCAGCTGGTCTCAAAAAGACCAAAAATATGTATTTTACATCTATGAAGAACTTCTTTCTTAGAGAATCTCCCATTTGTGGGACTCTTAAAATAGAGGAAGATATTAACTTTAACATCCATAACAAGCTTTACCTTTGATTTTTTTTTAATTTCAACTGAACCTTTACCTATGCTTTTCTTTGCCACTGTAAATACATTATGTTTCTTTAAAACATAAATTTTCTACCTTGTCTTACCAAAGAGTCGTGCGGCATTAAAACAAATAAATAGAGATTAGAAGTCTAAAGAAAAAAGTTTAAAATTTAGCAAATAAATTATCTAAATGACAGCTACATATATGCATTTGTTTTATCTATATCTTTGTGTATGTATCTTTATATATATGTACATGTGATATACACATATAAATATATATATATGCTTATGTTACTATATTCATTCTGTCTGCATAGTACCAAGTTGATCCAAGATTAAAATGATATGGGAAATAGAGAAGTCAAATGCCAGTAACTTCAAACACTTCTTATATTAAGTCTACATACTGTCATAAATATTACTCTTGTTTCTTCCTTGAAACTATGAATCCCAAATTTCTCAAAAGATTTCAAATCTGATTTGAGAGCACTATAAATAAGTCAGACACACCTATCGCTTTATCTTTCAGTGCTGAGACAATATCTGTCCGGACTTGTCTAAGTTGCAAGGACCTGTTTTTATCTGCTTTATTCACACTGCAAGGTCTTGGTACTGAGAATGGGGAAATTGCATAATGATCTAGAAAGATGTGCAATAGGTAGAATATGTGCTGCTGTAGTATGTGACGCTCTGAAACTCAGTAGAGTTCTAGAACCCCTGCAGGGGGCACACAAGGCCAAGAAGATTTTGAAGATAAGTCATTTACTGTATAAGATCATGTGGTCCAAGTTAAAACTAAGATTATTAAGAGACTCTGATTCCTTGGTATAATTTCTAAGGACATAAAAATACTTATTGGAGCAAAATGTTATCAATAATTATGAATTTACTTATTAGCTGATTGCTATATGTCTATGTAATAAATATTAAAATTTGTACTTGAAAACACCTGGGATTATCCTGTTAGAATCAAGGTGAACTATATCTGCAAATGAGATAATTTTTCTAGCATACCCAACAGCAATTATGGCTATGTGCATATATGCATAAATTCAAACAAAAGATCATGTATTTAGTATTTCTTCCCCATAGAGAATATTTATAGCACTGTCATATATGGAGAGAACAAACCAAATTATCAAATATTAGATTTAAAAGTAGGAAAACAAAAAGGACATTGAATATACTAATATATTTTATCAGACTGTTAAGGTTAGAATGCCTAGCAGAGACAGTCAAAGGTAAGGAGGAAAGAAAGGAGAGGGGGAGATGAAGAATGATCAGGTTAAATGATTTTACAGCCCAAATCTTCCATTTTATTCACCCAACAAAGATTTATTTTTTTATTTATTCTAATCTAAACTGGGTTGTTATTGCAGATACAAAACAGTTTAGGACAAAGTCTAGTAAGAATACACAGATCCAATTTATTATGCTTCGATTTACACATTATTTCATTATGTGATGTTGCAGAAGCAGTATACATTCAGTGAAAACTTTCCTGGGAATTTTAAACATTGATCTTTTCCAGTCTGGAAATATGCAGTATAATACTCTCATAATGCTGGGTGGCAGCAGGTGGCAGCTTCATGTCAGCGTCACAATCATGAGGGACCCACAGCATCAGTGGACAGAACTGCTATACAATGATGTCCAATAGGTACTTAATGCATTTTAAGTTTATGTTAGTTTTGTTTTTCCATAGATTAATCAGGATGCAACTCCTTCATAAGTCAAGGAACATCTATCTAACAATAAGAACCAATAATAAAAGAGCTAGAATGCAGGTTTGAACAACAACAAAAACTATTAGTTCTGACTGAAATTAAATTCACTTTAGAAGAGGAAATGAAAAATAGTAGAAAACGGAAGAAATTACAATTTAACTAGACCCCAAAGAACTAGCAATTATTTGCTATGGTCAACGGGTTTCAATATAAAAAGCTATGTTGGCTAATGAAGAGGTCTAGAGTAATTCTTAGGAAAAAATTACAGCCATCTCACTTATTTCCCAAACATCCCTCTGAACTGACATCCCAAATCTGTATTTCGATACTTGTAATTGATTAGATAAATGGCATACCCTTCTGGGAAGTATCTCCTTTGAAGGTGCTGTGAAACAAAGGGGAAGCCTACTGATTCATGTATGCTAGAAAAGAAGGCTCTGAGCCCTTTGGAACAAGATTATGAGATTTGTTATTTCCCAACAATGGGAACTAACTAAATGATGACATGGAAAAAGGCAGAGAAAAACCTATAGCTGCACTAGGAAAAAATAAGACAATAAATTTGTAGCATGAATTAGAGAGAAACATACTATGGATCTTTAAAGACTTTTAACAATTGAATATAAAGAAATAGATTCTATGGTTAAGTATTTGAAATTCATATTATAAAAAATTCAAGCCTTTCTAAAAAACTATCATGTTTCTATGGTTTGTTTGCTTATTTGTTTGTTTGAGACTAGATCTCCCTCTAGCCCTCGCTGACCTGGAATTTTCTATATAAATCAGTATTGATTGTATTCATGATCCCAGTTTTTCAACCTTCCCCATATTCACAGCCTTTATATAACTCTTGACCTCCTAACAAAAGACATATTTTCTTGTCTTGATTCTTAGATTAACAACCCATATGACTTCCTTCAACAAATGAGACTCTGGCAGACACCAATGAAATGAAATTTGAAAACTGGCACAGTGACCTGGACCTGTAGTCCCAGATGATCAGGATGTTGAGACAGAAGAATCCCTTGAGACCAGGAGATCACCTGGACAACAAAGCAAGAAATTTAAGACAATACTTATTTGTGCTTTTGCCATGGTGACAAAAATATGCCTCAGGCTAAAAGAGATGAAAACCATTCAATAAAAGATGATTTTGGATACTAGAAAGATGGCCCAGTAGATAAGAGCATTCCCTGAGCAAGCATGAAGGCTTCAGTTCACATACCCCACACCACCTGGTCCTGAACAATGACAGAAGGATAATGCCGGCTTACTGGCCACCAGCTTAGTTGAAAACTTGGTGAACTCTAAGTTCATTTAGAGACCTCATCTCAAGGTACAAGGTAGAAAGCGACAGAGAGGATGCACTCAATGTGCATCCATGCATATATACATGCATATACCACACACACACATAGATGACTAGATTCCAAGTATTGTCTCAGCCAGTCCAGGTTATATCAGCCAAAGGCAGCTGATTCTCCAAGGCATAAGACCAGTTGAGAAAAGATCTACCTAACCAACTAACCACTCCCCATGCCATGACTGTGATGGAAGTTTGTGACGTGCACTGTGGTTTGTGGGAGTTAGTTTGTTACCTGGGATTACACCAGAGATCGATAACACTTTGACACATGAAATTTGAAATTTCTTCTGAAAATAATTTTTTAACTGTAAATCATGTCTACATCTTAGTAACTATTAACTTGAGAACATAAAAGAAGCCATTGTTGTCTTACTAAAGAAGAATGACCCACATCTATTAATCAACAAGAAAATGTGAAACAAAAACTAAAAATATTAATATTCCATTAGTGGCAGCATTAATTGTTACCTTCTTGATGTTTCTGAAATTTTATAGTGATTTGTGTATTTAAATGGCTACTTTTAAAAATAATTGTGTGAAATAGTTCAGAAGGGCTTCAAAGCAACCATTATGTTCTGATATTTGTTCTGTCTGTGAATCTTAGATATTGGAGTTAATTGAATTTTAAGATAGAGTTGAGAAGACTTTAAGAAAGTTTAATTGAGAGAAACTATAGTGTAAATACAAAGCTAATGAGTTGCTAATTGTGTCTTATAGGTCTGATCTTCTGAGATGTACAGACTCTATTAATGTTCCCATAACGGTGATTTCCAAGATCTCTGACCTCTTCCTCAGAGAATATCACAGCTGTATCAACTTATGAATTTTCAAGGAAAGACACTGTAATGCTTTGATAAACAAAATAGTCAAATCCAAACCACAGGTGACTGGAAGGTAAGCTTGAGAACCTGAGTTTAAAATCATTGCTTTTCCACTTGCTACATACACAGCCTGGAAATATTGCCTAACTCAAGTCTGAAAGAGTCATATGTGAAACTTAAGAGATAAGCATAATATAATATTCCTGGCCTTATTGTGTGGCTAGGAGTAACAAACTGCATATTGCCTACAACAAGGTCTGTCTCATCAGAAACTGATCACAGAGTTGCCTCCCACTACTGACAAATGGTGTTGAGCAAAGCTTTGGCTCTGTTTATCTTTTGGTTGCACATAACAATGTAGAGCTATCAACTTCAGTTTTCAGGAGAAACTTTCACACTTATAAACACTTAGCTGACAAAGAACTGTACCAGGAAAGAATATCAATGCACGAGTCAATTAGAAAATCAAACAGTGCCTTCTTATTAGGATAATTATCAAGCTAAAATAGCATCACACTGCTAGGTTAAGACCTCATCAGGCATCATTCTCAGAGTACGTCAACTATAATCTATTTAAACTGAATTTAAATCATATATGTTGAAATCAGGCATGGTAGCGCACACCTTTAATTCTAGCACTTGGGAGGCAGAATCAAACAGATCTCTCTGAGATCAAGGACAGCCTGGTCAACATAGCAAGTTCCAGGCCATCTGGGGCTACAGGGAGATCCTTTCAAAAAGTAATAATAATAAAAATAATATAAATGATATATAGAGAGATTAATACAGCATCCTCAGAAAGTGATGTGTACTTAAAGTGAAAGGAAACATCTGAAATTGATAACTTGACTGTCAAACAGGAAATTAAAAATAGTTGCTGTCAAAGTCCACATGGAAGAATGTAAACATGAAATATTTTCATTCTTTCAAATAAAAACTCATGTATTTTTTCAAAACTAATTTATATCTCAATATTTCTTCCTAAAATCATTTTTCATTTGGCTTACATGGCATGGAATTGTCATACAACATTTAATGTTCCTATTATTCAGTATTTCCTGCTTTAATAATACCATAGGATAATCAGATGGCAATTTTATCTTGACTTTGGTAATTGGTTTTATAGGATTGTTTTATTTTGATCTTGGTTTTGCTGCATATATATATATATATATATATATATATATCCTATATTTATGTAGCTTACCCCACTTATTTAGGCAACACTAGGCTCCCTTGTAACTTCAAATTTCAGAATTTATATTTTCATTTGTCAGACTGACTGCTATGACTATAACATTTCACATGCTTTTATGACCATTCTAAAGAAAAGAAATTCATTGACAAGGAGCAAAACCCCTGTTCTAATAGAGGTACTCCAATGAGTAGAGAAAGATCATTATAGGCAAATACTTATGAAAGCAGCATAACTTTTAACATGACCTGTGCCTTAAGAAAATAAAATAGGAAAGTTGGTAAACTGAATATAAGAAAATAGAAAATGAGGAATTTTTTAAGGTTCCTCACTCCCACTCAACTAACTCCAAATGCCGAGATCCCAGTGCAAAATAACACCAGAAACAACATGAAAATTCAAGACAACATATCTCCTCTAAAAATCACTAATCCCATATTAAAGGACTCCAATGAGGTAACCTCAAAGAACTTACAAAGAATTAAAAAGAATTATTAGAGCCATGTTCAAACAATTCAAGGACAAAATAAGAGGTGGCTGAAACAAGGACGTCAACACATGACATAAAACAGCATTCACTAAAGAGGCAATTATTAAAGAAAATCCAAGCTGAAATGATACTAGGAGTGAAAAACTCAACAAGCCAGATAAACATCTCAATGGAAAGCCTCACCAAAGGAATGACTAACAGAGTACTAGGACTGGAAAACAAGGTAGACGAGTTGGATCATTAACAGAAGGCCAAGGATAAATTTATAAAAATACATCAAAGAAACTGGGAGAGAGTTGGAACACCATGAAAAGACTTAACCTTTAAATTTTGAACACCGAAGGAGACTACCATACCAAAGGCATACAATATATTTTTAATAAATCTAGAGAAACAGATGTCCATCTAGGTATAAAAGGCTTACATAACTCCAAATAGACATACCCAGAAAAGAAATTACCCAAGACATCATATTATAGTCAAAACATTAAAAACACAAAATAAAGAAAGGGCATTGAAAACAGAGAGAAAGGTCAAGTCATTTATAAAGACTGACCCATCACAATAACAGCCGGTTATTCAACTGAAACTTTTAAGACTAGAAAGGCTTGGAGAGATGTAGTCCAGTGTTCTGAAAGATTACAGCTTAAATCCAGACTAGTATAAAACTTGGGAGAAATAAAACTTTTCCATAATAAAAACATATTAAAGGAACTTGTGACCAGTTTTACAGAGGATACTGGAAGCAATACTTCAATCTGAAGAAAGGGATAAACACACCCAATAAACCACAGGGATGAAAACAACAATACTTGGACAGTTATCCAAACAGTGTCTAAGGAAACACTACAAAATCAACAAAATGACAGTCAACACACATTTCAACAAACTCTGAATAGCAACAGTCTCAGTTCCCTAATAAAAAGACATAGACTAGCACACTGGGTCAGAATACATGGTCTTTCTTTTTGCTGCCTCCAAGAAACACACCTTAACATCAATGACTCAGTGATTAAGAGCACTGGCTGTTCTTACAGGAGACCCAGGTTTGATTCCCAGCACCTCTGTGGTGGTTAATAGCCATCTGTAATTCCAATTCCAGGGGATCTGATATGATAACCTCTTCTGACCACAGGCATTGCATGACATGGGTATACTTACATACATTCAGGCAATACATTCACACACATAAAATAAAAATAATAAATAGAATCTGTTTTTAAAACTCTAAGTAGAACTGCTGTGTGGCCCAGTTATCCCTTCCTTGCCCTTACTCAATAGACTTTACATACTACTACAAAGACACTTGTATTTGTCTGGTTAGCTTTTGTCAACTTGATACAAACTAGAGTCATCTGGAAAGAGAGCCATGACTGAAGAATTTCCCAGATCAGATGGGCCTGTGGTCATGTCTGTGAGGCATTTTCTTAATTGCTGACAGATGTGAGCCCACTGAGAGTAAAGCCATCCCTAGGCAGGTAGGCCAGAGGAAGCAAGCCAGGAAGCTGCATTCCTCTGGTGTCTCTGCTTCAGTTCCTGCCGCCAGGTTCCTGCCCTGACTTCCCTCGGTGATGGACAGTGACCTTGGAGTTGTAAGAAAAAATAAACCTTTTCTTCCCTAAATTGGTTTTGGTCAGTGTTTTATGCCAGCAAAAAAAAAAAAAAAAAAAGGCAAGCTAATGCAATGTTCATTGCTGTTTTATTCACAATAGCTAGAAAACAGAATCAACCTAGATGTCCATCAACAGATGAATGGATAAGAAAAATGTGGCACATGTACACAATAGAATATTACTCAGCTATAAAGAAACCACAAAACATGGACGGAACTGGATAAACTTATGCTGAGTGAAGTAACTCAGAACCAGAAAGACAAGCACTCTATGTTCTCTCCCAAAAGCAGATCCTAGCTTCAAATCTTTAGTTTTGTGCATTTGACTTGGAACACAAATGGAAGTGAGAAAAACAGAAAGAAGGAACTTTGGGGCAGGGTAACATTACAGGAAGGAGGAAAGTACATTACAGGCTAAATGAAAATGGTAATATGGAACACGGGGGCGGAGAGGTTTAAACAGGAAGGCGTACAGGAGCGCGGGGAAGATCAGCGGCCGAAGGGAAGGACTAACTCAAAGAAAAGGGTATGAAAGGCCCTATGAAAGCCTACCATCTCACAACCCAAGTAAGCAAACACATACATGTAGAACACATGTGAAACTCAAAAAGAGAGGAGAATGTTGAGGGTTAGGAAATTAAACGTGATAGGGGCAGAAAATGGAGGTGAGAAGAGGACAGTAGGTGGTTTAACCAAAACTAAGCCTTATGGAAATCCACTAGTTAGTAAACTAATTTCAAAGTAAAACTTTGAAAAAAAAGAGTTTGAACAGAATTCCCCTGCATGGGTGGAATCTGGTCAATCCCAGAAGGCATGGGTTAATAAATTAATAAATGAAAAGTACAGTTCAAGGCATGGGATACTTCCTCACAAGATATTTATTGTCCGGAAGTCTCCAGTACAGCCTAGTATGTTGCCGTGGCCCTTGCTTACTCAACATAACTACATAGTAAGAGCCTATTGCTGAAGACAACATATGCTTTAGCGGCAGTGCCATGACTGCTATGGGATAACTAACTTGCTTTATTAATGGCTTTGAGGCCTACCACGCAGGAAGAAATGTCATGCCTGCTATTGTAATCCTGGTCAAAAGCTAGTGGTTGGGGAGGTCATTTTACTAAATGGTCATGTTGTCAAAACGCCTCTTAAATGTTTATTGTCTGCCCAACATGGGTTGCTCTCAACCTGGGTCAGAAAAGCTTCTTTTTGCAATAGACAGAAGTCAGTGGGGAGATGTATGACCAGTCAAAGACTGAATGCCCAGCCCTAAACAGAACATCTGTATTATGCCCTTTATGTGCCACCAACACCAAAGCTCAGGAATGTCACAGAAGATAAGGCAGAAAGAATGTGAAAGCTAGAGGATACGAGAATGCTGTGAAAGGCAATGTTCTGGACAGGCCATGGCTATCATAATCATAATCTCACCAGTCTGTGACTACCTGCACAAGACGTACACAAATAGGATCAAATCAACCAAACTCTTGGCATAGACAGAATAGATCATCTCCAGGCTTCACCCCTTACTGAAGAGCTATCATCAGGGACTAGTTGCTGGAGGAGAGAGGATAAAGCCAGTGGTAGTTTTCCCATGCTCCAGTAGAGGGCCTCACATGCATTTGGGGCAGCACTAACTAGGGCATTTGGAGACACAAATCTGACTCTATAGGGATAAATATATGTCCTTGTTAGACAGTTAAAAAGATGGGTACAGATATGGGAAAGTATACAAATATGACAAATATGATCTAAAATATTGAATGAAACTCATAAAAATTAAATTAAAAAATTTGAATTACATTGTAAAAAATTACTTATTTTAATACTCTTCAGAATGTACTTTTAAGTTATGACTCGGGTTAGTAGACGCATGAAGAGAATAATTCCATCTCTTTCCTTCTCACTTATTCTCTGTCTGAAATGTTGCAGAACACGGTAATAGTTTCTGTCTGATGTAAAAGAAGCTTCTTTGATGAGTGGTGACTGGGATACTGGTCTGTAAACATAAGAATCAATATTTAGCATATAGTAAGAAATTACATTTGTCTGGGGATGTGACAGCCTTAGGGTTTTTGCTAAGCTCTATAACCTCTCTAGTCATGTGTATTTGGCTGTGTTTAGAGTGTCATACATGAGTTCTCTCACATTGAGTAGACTTTTGGTACTGTTAGATAGCTGTTGATTACCCTCATGAAAAAAGTGTCACTACTGCATCAATATCATTTTCTATGTGGGTCATTGTTGTGATTGCTAGGCCTTAAAGCTAGGGTTGGATCATCAGTTAAGTTCCTCCCTTAGCAACTAGCATAATGTCCTCCAAAACTATGAGAGCTAGCCTTCTGGGAGGTGACTTTCGGGTCAGTTCTAACTTATTTCTCCAAGTTCTATGTCCAAAATACATCTTGTCTTGAACAATAGGGTCTTACTTTCAAGTTCTGAAAAAGCTCAAGGACTGTGGCAATAGCCTGTGAAATTCTGGGAGTCTCTTGGATTGCTCTGGCCAAAAACCTGAAGGGAGGTTTCTCCTGTCTAGAGCTGTTTTTTGTTCTGTAACCTTTAACTATATACTTGGACTCATATAGAGATATTATATGAGCAATTTTTCAGTAAGGTTTTGAACTACTATGTTTCCCTCTGGGTTTTTTATATCATAGGCATTATTTACCTCTCTTCTCTCTCTCTCCCTGCCTTGCCCTCGCTCCTCCTTCCCCAGTTAAAGTATCTCCATTTTCCCCATTTAACCCTTGATTACACCTGAGTCCTATGGTCCCCCACCACCACTGACTAGCTCCTTCTATTTTTCCAAAAACATTGAAAGTGGACAGGGTTTTTTTGCTTCTTTTCTTAGTTCCCAAAGAACTTTTGCAATCTCATCAGTCATGTTCTTTTCTCCAACTTGTCATCACCTCACCCACATAGGAGAACTATAGTAATTATTAAAGTAATAAATATATAATTATCAAAAAGTGAGTTTGAATGAGTGAGAAATTTAACTGGGAAATGTGAAGTCCAGAGAAAACTAAGGAGTGTTGGAACAGTCTCTATGTCAAGTGTCTGCCTCACTATCACAAGCTTTTTAAAAACCAGAACTGATCACCTTCAACTGATCAAAGATCTTCTGCTATAGCTTCTGTTTGAGCGGATGGACATGAAGATTCCTGAGAAATCTCACATATTCACGATTTATAACTTAATTCCTCAAGCTGAGGGTGTTTGACTAAATGTGTAGCAACAATTCTATTTGTTTCTTTGACTTTGCTAATGAGAATTGTACTCTACCAACTCCTACCCAGTGCTGCTATGAGACAATTAAACACCATCACTGATGTTTTCTCAAGCTTCTTCTCTATTTATATCACAATAAATCAAGGTTCATACCTGACTGTAAAAAGTTCTCAGCCACGGTGAATGCTTCCAGCATAAGGAAAACAAACAAAGGCAGAATTTTTCTGTTTCTCATCTTGTACAAATTAGTAACTACACCAGATGATAAATCCATTCCCAGAACTTGAACTAAAACAAATTTTACTGGCTATTTAATGATTTACTTTCACCTTGTTAGTTATTTTTTAGTTGCTTTGATTATTGCTGAAATAGGAACTCATCAGGAGATAATATATAATGTAGTCTGGTAATTGTCAACAATGCACCTCTCTTTTAGTTTGCTAAATCCACAGGGATAAAGTGAGGTAAATGTAAGATAAAAGTAATTTTTCCCCCAATTTACAGACCTCAGCTCACTGAAGCTAAGCTCCATAAATCTTTAATCACTTGGGAAGAATGCTCGATAAAGGCTTACCCCTCTTTACTTAAATAATATCAGTTGCTCTAATTAGCAAACATTGTAAATATTCTTTTCTTTATTTGTCAGATATTCATGTCTCCTCTGGTTCACACAAAGCTGGTACAGATATAAGCTATGCAGTGTTTAATAATGTTCATAGCCTGAGTTTTAAAAAGGTCGAATACAAACTCCTTTGTGTTTCTGTATTTTAAATTAAACTTAAGAGTGTTCCAAGAAGCACAATTATGGATATTCTGTGCCCCAAATTCCAAACTAACACTCTGACAATGGTATTATAGGGGTATCTCGTTAAATAAATCATGTAGCTTTTTAAAGTAGAGGACAAACATTTTACAAGTATCCTGCTCTGTTGAGATGCATGATTCTTTGCAAAAGATCATCTGAAATCATGGAGAAATATTACCATCCATTTTCACTACTAGTGCATGAAAATGACCAAGTCACTTAACTTGTCTGACTTCAATTTCTGCACGTCTTACTTGTCACAACATCCCTTCTTTACTATTTAATACAATTAGAGTAGACTAAACACCTTGAGGTACCATCACACTCTATGAGCCCTGACATAGAAGCCTTGATATTATTATCAGGGTCCAAGAGATTAATAACATGACCTGTGGATCTATAATCATTTCCGTGGTGGTATAATATTCTTTCTATCACATTTGAACCTTGCAACCTCCTGTGTGAGTAATGGGCTAGTAGCTTCTTCCAGATAAGAAAACGAGTCTAGAAGATGCCAGTTTCCTCACCAGGACGATAGACCCGTTCAATTCAGTAAACAAGATCAACTCCTAGCTCTTCCAATGCTGCAAGTCTAAAACTCTTTCTATTGAACCACATTTTTCCCACAGCAGTATAACACTCATATTTCTAAATTTTCATTTTCAAATGCACTGTGAGCTTTCCAGAAAATGATATTTTTCTGATTTGCTTAGGAGAGTTTAGTCTAAAAACTTTAATGAGAAATAAAACTATGCAGAAATATGTCCTAAGTTTATAAGAGGTTTGGAACATAAACATTTCCACCCCTGAGTCCTTTAAAGATAAACCACAAATACAGATGCAGATAACTGAAGGTCAGCTGTGTATGGCAGAAAACTTCAGAAAGTTATGCAGTCATGAGCTTGCTAAATGCTTCTTGAACATGGCAACTGGAGAGCATCCAACCAGCAGATTTCAAACAGCCTAGAAAATGTGGGAATGAGAAAGGAACAAAACCCAAGAAATACAAAGTAGAATAACTGTGTAGGAAAATAATAAAAAAGTAAGAAGTCATTCTTTTGAGATAGTCTTACTACATAGTCCAAACTGACCTTCAACTCATGAGGCATCTCATGTTGGCCTCAAACTCACCATCCTTTTGCTTACACCTAACTAGTGCTGGATCATAGGCATGTACAGCCACAGCTGGCCAGAAACCATTAATGCTTTAATGTCTAGTGCGAGTCTTAAGCCCTCCATAAACAGCCTACAATAGCCTCTCAATTTTGGATCAAGCTCCTTCTTTTGGGCCTAGATAAGAAATAAGGCTAGAACCTTATTTCTCTCAAACTGCCTTACTTGTATAGAGCTGACCCTTGAAACCCCTCTACACAGTAAGATTATGCCCACCTCTTTCACAGTTCTACCTGTGTGCTTCCTATGAAGATATAGTCCAGTACCTGCATTCGGGGTAGGAGATATATTTGTGTTATACCAATTAAAATTTAGGGTTATCTTCTCTTAGGACTACTCAACCTAGATAGCATCACTGATTCAATCAATTATGACAATAACTACTTTTTCTTGATTAGATTATTATGGCCACGTTGGATTTGTCTTCCATGAGAAAAATGCATTCTGATTTCTAGGTGACTAGCTTACAGACAACCTCGAAAGGTAACCAATTACAGATTGGCAGCATCCCACATTCTGATTTGCAATGTTCACCTGAATTCTGAGAGTCATAATCACATACTGTCTGCATTCCTTGCACTGTAATCTTCCCTTAGTTAAAAGAGCTTTTTTCTACACTCTGCTAGATTTTCACATTGCTTTTTAAGATTTTTTCAATATATATTTTAATGAATTTTTGTACATTTCATACAAAATATTTTAATCATCTTTATACCCCATCCTCTACCTAGAGCCTCCGCACAGGATTTCATGCATTGTGTTATATATGTTAAGGCCTACAGAGTCAAGTTAGTGTACCCAGATGTCCCTCAGTGTAAGTTCACCCACTGGGATCTAGTTGACTAACTAGAGTCTCTCCCTTAAAGATTAGCTTGCCTTCACATAGCAGTAATCAGCTGTCAATAGTTTTTCAGCTAAGATTGAGGTCTGCTGCCCATTTCCCCAGTTCTATGCTTGATTTTTTTCTGATTGAGTTTGCATGGGTTTTGTGCATGCTGACAGTATTGCTGTAGGTTCATATGAGCAAAGCCCCAGGAGCCCATGAGACTCTGCTTCTTTATGGTCTGTAATTGGTTACCTTTCAAAGACAAAGAAATATGTAATCGTCAATAATCCAAACTTCAATAAAAATATCCTATGGTTAATTGCTACTCTTATTGTGTGTATGTATGTTTACGCATATTCATGTGTATGAGGATTCATGAGCATGTGTGCACACGCATGTGGAGGTCTAAGGGGTTGTTCCTCGGCACTGACAATTTCTTTGGTTTTTGAGACAGGGTCTCTTACTAGCCTGGAACTGACCAAGTAGGCTACGCTGGGTGGTCAGAGAGCACCAGGGATCCTCCTGTGTCCACCGCCCCAACACTGAGACTATAATTTCATGCCACAGAGCCTAGATTTTGTTTTTAATCTGGTCTCTGGGGATCAAACTCAAATCCTAAGGCTTATAGTACAAGCACTTCACTGAGTGAATTATTTGCCCAGACTGTTAATTGTTCTGTACATGTCCAATCTAGTCATAGTGTAAGTGTAAAACATCAACATGACTTATGTTTAATTGAAAATTTGTATTATCAGGATATGCTGAGCAGAGTGACATGAAGGCAGAACTTCAACATGCTAGGATGAGCTAGGCAAGTCTCATATTAATAGCTTCTACATGAAATGGTGGCAGAGTGGGAATGAACATTATCGCTGTGGGGCTCAAGGGATGGCTCAGCAGTTAAGAGCACGGCTGCTCTTGCAGATGATCCAAATTGGGTTCCAAAAACCTACATGGCACCTCACACCCACTGTAACACCAGTCCCAGGAGATCTGATGTCCTCTTCTGGCTTCCATGGGTACTTTATACACTTTATATACTTATATATATGCATATAGAACACTCATATACTTAAAATAAAATATTTTTTAGAAATATTATCACTGCCTGGGCCATTTCTCTATTGTACTGAGTAGAAGATAATTTAGTCTTATTTAAAATATTTAAATTTCATTATATAAAATAAACTAGAGAACATAAATATTGTCAAATACTATAGAAGATAACATGTACCATATAGCTGTCACTCATTGGAAAATATTTATAATGTTTAATTCTCTGCTTTCTCATAGTCTTCATTCATACTTGGCCCATACTCCCATGAAATAAGTAGCATAAGATCATCTGTTAAGATCAAGTTTTCTTAAACCTAATGTAAGGGACTAAAATAATGGATCCTGAGATATGCATTAGAAGAACAGATTTTATAAACCAAGATATTAATACATAATTGACATATAAATTATTTAATCTGTGCATATTTAATATATGCAACTTGGTGAGTTTTTAGATACACAGCAGCAAAACCCTCATCAGAATCTATGTTATAAGCATAGCCGTCTCATTCCAACTTTCCTCCTACTTCTTTGTCTATTATTATCATTAATTTTACATGGGAAATCTTTATGAAAATGGAATCAGGCCACTTTTTACATTAAAATGCAGGTCTATATCAATGAGTTAATCTGCATAAATATAATTCAGAGTTAGCTAACTGTAAGGGTAGAATAAAGAGAGAAAGGGTGGGAGATGAGAGAGAGACAGAGACAGAGAGAGAGACAGACATATATTGTCTCACCAAATTCCCCTAGACACCAACAATTTAAGCCTCTGAGAAACCACAGAGAATGGTGTCAAGCTAAATTGGCTGAAAGAACTAAACTAGTTATCTAGATCTCAGCAACACTAAGATTTAACCTCTGATCTACTCTGGCACCTGCTCCAGCTAAATATCCCTAAAGGCTGCCTATCTGGGGGATACTTGAGGGCTGAGCCTCTAATGATCCTTCTCTGTTCCTGACTCCCAGCATACCAGTGAACTCAACAAATGTGGTAGAACAAACAAGAGACATTTAGATGAGGTCATTTAGTGTCACCTAATATCTTCTGTAAACTCAGCAGTGAAGGTAATGAAAATCCTATCTGCTGTAGAATATTTGTTCATTTCCTTGCATTGAGCTCTGGATTCAGTTTTATATTTATTGGATTCCTGGTAAATGTAGGCATCATACACTTCAAGGAATACAGTAAGTTCATGATTTGCTCTTTTTAAGCATGTCTTGTGAAAGTGACAGAGTATATCAGCAATAGGCTTCATTTCAGAATCATCTTACAAATTGGAGTTCATCTGCTATAGCACAAAACAAAAGCGGTAAACAATACCTTTGACACAATCAAGAAGATTTCATCAAACGTTTTCATCCCAGATTTCCCAAGATTCTATGCTCTAATGTTCTCCAAGGAAGATTAACTCTTGTCACAGAACTCAAGAAGGGAACAATGATCAGCACTGATAAGGATGGAAGATCTTGCCACATTAAGCTAAAGAAAAACCATCAATTGGGGAGCCTAGTTCCTATTCAGTAGAGCCACAAGTATATTACTATACACTCTGCAACCTGGTTCCTTCCTCTGTCCTGGACTACTACTAGTTGTGAGGGTTTATGAGTAACATACACCCAGTAAATAATACTGATATCCTAAAAAGGCAAAAGCACAGTTTTTGTACATTTTGTGCTTCTTTTATCTATATTTAAAATGCTGCAACTTGACGATGTCACATCAGTACTCCTGCAGGAGTCTGCTTGTTTGCTTGGGAGAGAGAGTACAATAAATTATGTTGAACAGTCTTGGCTTCCATTTATTTCTCATACAACTTAATGCCAGTCTTTTAATGAGAACAGTTCATGTCATGACATTAGCATATCTCACTACCATCTTATTTAATGGGAAAACAGCATTGTGTGATTGATGCTGGCTTTGAGTTATAGGTTCTTAGTATTCTACATCTGAGTTATCTAACTCCTTGAAGCATTCAATCAGAAAGCAGCACAGTCAAACCAGATGAGAGAGTTGGCCAACAATAAAGTGTAGTGAAAAAAATCAAAATGTTGTCGTACCCAGCCATCATTCATAAAATGTAATAGGCATTTCACAGTCTCCTATTCTCATCACAAGGAATGTAATGAAAAAGAAAATGTCACAAGATTAATCATTTCTTGTGACAAAATGTTTAATAGGAAATGGAGAATGTTGCATTACCAATGTAAATCAGCCATTATGGCCTGGCTGTTCTATTGCCATGGTAATTTCATACTACTGTGTCCAACATAGCCCGAATCCCCATCTCTAGGTATCTGATTGGTTGGGGCTCTTTTCCACTAATAAAATTTACCCATTTTAAGACAGTTTAGCTTCACAGCAAAACTGAAAACACAGAAAGTTTCTATACATCTCCTGCCTTGAAAGTGCCTTTGAGCTAGTCCTAAGAATGTGGCAAAACTCAAGTAAAAGAATAAGATTTGGAAGAATGAACCTGTAACACCTTGTTCTTAATGATATAAAGGCAGAAAAGTTTTCTTGTAAATATCTTAAATAAACTGAAGCCCTAATGTAAAGAGTAACTTTCCAAAAACTTGGAAGAAGTATCAAACCATTTTTCCTTTAAACTATAGCATTTTAGAATTATTCCATAATTGGCAAAATAAAATTGGAAGCAATCTGAAGAAAAACTGATTCATGATGAAATGAAATGGCAGTGCTCTAAATGCAACAGACAAAAGGATGTCCTTGCCACTTGAAAAAAGGAATCTCACTTTGAAAGACAGAGATCCAAAGTCCCTGGCAATTTCAAACTCTAAAGCTGATATATCTAGGTTATATATAATTATAAGTAAACTGAAGCAATTAGTTGGCAACTGTGACACACTATGGAATAATATAAAATAAAATCCTAAAGAGCCATTGAGTTGTGCTTACAAAAGAAATACAATAAGTTAGAAAGTGATAAAATATATTTCTAAACGTAGTTCTTTAAATTATTTGGGAATATGAAATGCTATAAATGACAATGCTCGTTAATTCCATTCACAGATGTCCTGAATTCCGGTGTCACTAAGTAGCCTATATGCAAATACACGTCAAGAACTGAAAGAGGAAAGTGTAATTAGCTTGGCTCCCGTCCCTTCCACAAATCCAAGACTGAACACAAAGATAAAAGATAACTGCTCTTCCCAAAGAGGATCATTTTTGGATTTGAAGAAGCATCCACAAAGGCCTAGCAGAAGCAGCAGATCTGTCACTACAACGGTGGTAATGAACAACAATGGAAAAACAGCCGTGAAAGCTCTCCTCAAGCATCACCATGGTCCCGAGCCCAACACCAATCACTTGATTATTAAAAGGAGTCATGATAATCCATGTGTTGGGCTGGGAAGTAAAAATATTATAAAAATGTAAGTCTGTATCTTCAAAGGAGGAGGTGATTGGGAGATTGTTATGAAATAAAATAACGGAGTATGAGCTCAGTTAAGTAACTAGAAATACTGAAAGTTCAGAAACAAAATGCCATAGACTGTAGGCAAGGGGGAGGGGGAGGGGAGGGTGGAGAATCCCAGGCAGGGATTTGCAGCAGCTGAGAGCTGTGTGCTGTGATGTGTGGCAGGGCTGTGGGATTAGACGCAGCGCCTAGAGAGCTGCTGTAAATTATAAACCAGCATATGTGCAAGGGGAAGAAGCATCCCATTAGTAAACCTTTTAAATATAGACAGGTTCCCACGAGGTTAGTTTGTACATTATTCACAGAAATAACTGGGACTGCACAAAGATTTGTGAAGCATTTCAATTGCCCTGAGATAATTAAGAATTTGTTCAGTGAACAAAAATGGAAACCTTAAAATCACAGTAGCTGAACAAATTATTCCAAAATGGTATCATTTATTTGATAGCAAAATAAGTTTGGACAAAAATTAACAGGAGATTCAATTGTGGTCACTTAAACTGTCTCAAGAAATACAGAACAAAGAGAGGGCTGTGGAGCTGCTATTTTCTCTTTAAGGAAAGGGTAGAGAGATTTAATTGATAATTATAATTCAACATATACCATATCTGACTGAATTTCAATACATTTCTTGGCCTTTAGGTTAGAAAACTCCTCTTACTCGAGTCCCTGTAATCATACACTCGGTACAATCTTCTATGATGTTCAGAAGGACAGTTGCACTTAGGCTACAAACAGCATACAATTTTCATTTCTGCTCTGTGATAGACTGGTTGGCTGGCAAAAAAAAAATCTGATTAAATACGGCCTTGGACAATAAATTCGCTCTCCTTTTGAAGAAGAGTGCTAGATGGTGTGAAATGAAGGATGACTTTCACTTAAACCTGGCCCATTAATGCATCTTAAGTGTATTATTCCTGTGCTTGCATGGCACATATTCTTGATGCAGCACAGAGAGAAGTTGGGTTCATCACATATTTAAAGGAGTCACATCAGACTCATCCAAAGTGGAGAATTCTGTCATGTAGTAAAAGATCCACAAATAAAGATGCCTGTAGGAGGATTTAAGGAGTAAGGACAAGCACACTACACAATATTATACAATAAATGGGCTCAGAAAAGTCAGAGAGCAGAAGGTCACAAATGAAGTATGTTATCACTTTCTGGATATTTTTACCTTTGTTTCCAATTTCTTTTATCTCCTTTCAATTTTTCTTATAGGCAAAGAAGTTTCTGATAATGAATATTCTAAGATTACTCCAAACAGCAGTGAGGAAAAGATTGCTTATGCTCTGTTCAGCTGGCTTATAGCCATCTCAGTGTTCAAAGGCATTCATGTCTGGTACTAATGGTGTCATTCTTGCAAGTGAAAAACATAGTAATGGGTTTATATGTATAGTATATTGTATACAAATCCTGTATTGTATATTGTACACAAATGGGTAATGTTTCAAGAAACAATTTGAAATGGAAGCAAAATCAAACCTTGGGAAGGTGATTCAACGAAGTCTCATTAACCTTACAAAAAGATCCAGAATTCATTATTCAAATACTACCCAATAATGTTAGCTGACAAATTCTAGTGTTTGCATATCCACCATAGGCTAGTATCTTTGTTAATACCTTTTAGCTTAGTGTGAGGAAGAAAAAAAAAATACTAGAAAAACCTGGGGGGAAAAATGTTGAATCTATATTTGAGAAGGTGTGGAATGCTTAAAGACAAGGTCCTTACTGAGAATAGTTCAACAAACAATTGTTAAGTGTTACCCATTTTCTCCATTAAGTTTTTCACAATGATTTCCACACCTTCTTTTTTTTTTAATACCTAGGGAATTTTGCAGTTTTACCACTGAACTTAACAGTGAGCTTGTGAAGAACTCAGGAAGAGCCTCCTGTGATAACTAAAAGTATTACCACCTGAGACCAAAAGCTGCTTGCTTCCTGTCAGGTTGGACACCTTTCTCCCCTGTAGTATTCACCAGGCAGCCCCATCCATTGAGGAGAACGCTGGAGCAAAAGCCAAAGAGTCACCGCATTTATAGCTGAGCAAGTAAATGAAAGTGCTCCTGAGAAAGCCAAACTTACATGGAACCTGGCAGCACGTTCAAGAACATCTTAAAGGAAAGGACATAAGTAAGCAAGAAATGAAAGGAGATCCTAGAGAATAAAAGAAGAAAGAAAGGAAGACATGACTGAGTTTAACGTCACAAAGATCTTAAAATCGCAAGAGAACACACAGCACATAATCAAGCTGTTGTGTAGCAATTTCCTCAGAAGCTCATTAAGATCCAGGATGTTCTAAAGGAGGCTTGTTCATTCTAAAGAGATACTCTTTAAGACTGAAGATGGAAACAACTCAGGAGTTTCAGGAAGTTCCTGAAACTGACCAAGCCTCCCTTTCTCCAAGGTCACAGAAGCAGCAAGGACTGCTAAGGGGACAGAGGTCAGTCAAACTATTTAAAAGAGGCTCAAACCAGCTGAGATTCCTCCAAGAGATGCTCTCTGACCTGTGAAGCTGCAGGTTCCAGCTTTCATGAGTCATCACCAATGTTGAGGTGGACTTTCAGTGATGCAGTTGCCTTTGAGTCATTCCTGCACCTGCAAGTGACTTGTCACCATCACTCCTGTAAGTGACTGATAAGCTCATCAAATTGGACTTTTCCGATATTCTTACTTTTGCCTGTTGTCGGTTCCTTAAGTGGGGTGAGTAGATGTTTGTTCACATTTCCCAAGGAATAGTGTCCTACAAGACTCATATAGATGCTTGGAACGTTGGCCCTGTGAAGGCTCTGGCCTCTGACCTAATATGAGTACTCTTCTTTTGCCAGGAGCCAGGAAGGAGTAGAAGGTGATAGCTATTGCTTCGAGCAGGCTTCCTTTACAGCACCATATTTTGACGTTGACTAGTTCTTTGCAGTGAGGTGCTACTCAACTCTAGCTTTACACCAAATTCCAGTAGCAACCAATAAGTTGCACCCAATTCAGAAGGATTACTTTAAAATACCCCCTATTTGTCACATACATGGCTTCTGGTCCCATGAAGAGCAGTCAGTCCCACACTGGGTGACTCTGCTTCAACCTGAAGAGCCCTTGGAACAGATCTGTCTTTTGTGGGCTGGGCTTAAAGGATCCATGTCCAGTATGTCCATTTTGCTGGCTAGACTGAAATGATAGCAGATATGTAGAGTGAAGCTTCACAGACACAGAAAGGAAAACACAACATGCAAATGTATTTCAAGTCCTTGCCTCTGTGAGCCTGTTGACATCTATTGGCCAAATCAAAGCACAAAACCTCTGAGCTGGAGGTGGTGAGGTACACCACCTGGCCAACAGTGAAAGACCTTCCATTCCTATAACAAAGGATGTGGATATAAGAAGAGATTCAAAATGAAACATCAATTTACCACAGGGAACTTGCTGAGAAAAGAGAAAAAATCTCTTCTCCACAATGATTGTGCCTTATAATTCTCTCATTCTTTTTGACACCAGACATGTTAGCAGTTATAAGCATCTGTTACAAGCATCTAAATAAACAGATATGTTTGTCTGTTTTCATTCCCTGTCTATGTCTCCAAGGCTGTGTCTCACCAGATGGGAAATGATTCAAAAGGAAAATGATGAGCCATTTTAGCCCGAAAGGATATTGAACTATGTCACAGAGCAGATGGGATGGCCCTTCAGCCCAAAGTAAGCTATGCCTTGGCTCAGAGCCCATTCAGAAATAACTGTCCTCAGAAACGAAGAGAATACAACCTAATTGCCATAGTAGGGGTAGTTTAGTAGGCATCCTAAAAAACTCAGAGCAGAGAGATATCACAGTAAGATAAGTAGGTACAAACCCACAAAGCAACAAAATGTACAAGTTCATTCCTAGGACCAAATCCCGTTAGGAATCTTAGGAATAAAGACTAGTATGAGTAAATGTTCTAATGCAAACAAAGCTTTCCCTCAGATCGTCACAAGGCTTAGAGAAGAGTCGAGATAACTCAATAAAAAGATAATCCACACATAATAGCAAACTTTAGTGTTTTCTCCGTGTCTCAGCAAAAGCTAGCAGGCTCTGTACAAGATCAATAACATCTTTTATGGTTTGCTGGATATTTTATCCCATAAGTTTAATTGAAGTGCAAACTTTACTTGTTTCTCTTCTCATACAGTAGATTCAGTTCCACATCCATTTCTCTACGGTTCTCAAGATGCCTAAAGTAGCTGGAGAAATAGGTGCAAATCTCTAATTTCAGGATTCAGGTCAATAAGGCTTAAGGATCCTGAGTTCAAGGGCAGCCTGGATTACTTAATAAGTTATAGGCCAATCTGGGCTCCTTAGCGATACCCTGTTTTAAAAATGAAAAAATAATTCCAGACAAACAGAAAGATGCCTAAAGAATTCACTAAAGATGGATACTGGATTAGCCTGTTACTGTACTGGCCAACTGCCTTGTGTTGAGTGCAGTCTGTACATTCTACACATCATAGTTGTTCAATGTCTCTCCCACAGGAGCACCTAGTGCCATATCCTGGAGTTACCTGACCCCTGTTCTCAAATCTGTGGAACAAAGAGGTGTCTGAGCACAAAATACCCAGCTGTCAGATGCCATCAGACACTCTGGCTTTCATAATAACAGTCACTTTCTATAAGCTGGACACTCTGCTGATAGGAAACACAGAGGGACTAGAAAGATGGTTCGATTAAGAGAGCTTACTGCTCTTGCAGAAGAGCCAGGTTGAGTTCCCAGAACCCACATCAGGTGGCTAACAATCACCTTTAACTCCCAGGGAATCCAATACCCTCTTATGGCCTCCATAGTCTCTTACATATAGTTGGTGTACATAAAAATTCATGCAGGCACACACACACCTAAAAATAAATAATTGTTTAAAAAGAAGCACACAGGTGATGCCTGTTGACAATAGGAATGATTACATAATTAAACAAAAATGAATGGATGTTTTTTAAAGTGCTGTATTTTGAGTGTTTCCTACAAAATTAATGTCCTAGAAGCTTTCTTCCCCAAAGTGTCAGTGTTGAAAGGTGGTTAGAGGAAGGTGTTTGGTCACACAGGGCTAAGAAAGGACTTAAAACCTCACACACACACACACACACACACACACACACACTGGAAGCGAGATTTAAAACACTGAGGTAATCCCAAGATAACAAGAAACATAAGACCACAGCTTCCTAGGTCGTTCTGGCCTTGTGTCATAGGTTTCTGCACACTCTCCAATAGAGAGAAATAACTTAATTAAAGCCTTTTCTTATCACTAATCTTTCCAGGAATGTATAACATAGCCAATCAACCACCAATTGGTGTCCTGTGCTGTTTCTCAACTGGTGTAATCAAGACAATTTAACTCTTCTCCTCCTCCCACTTCACCTTCGTCTTCCTCATATAAAGGCCCAGACTCTTCTGAGGCTGTGGGGGAGGGATAACTAGCTGACTGAAACTCATTTGCCCTTTCGTGATCATGTTCATATTGGCTCTATACGCATGGATTATTCTTATAGTTGGTGTACTGCAACTTGTCCTTCAGGCTGACAGAGGGGAGCCCAGCTTTTTCCTATTGGAATTTGGCCTTCGCGCCCTTTCTTCAGCTCATTGGCTTACCTATTTCTTGTGACAAGTTCAAGCAGGTGCTGCTAGAATTTGGACTACTCTGCCTCTAGATCAAACCATGAGTCAAAATCAGCCTTTTCCATCTATAAATTGCTCAATCTCAGGTGCTTTATTATGAAAAAAACTATAACTGACTATGACAGTAGGTATTAGCAGCCAGAAGCTTCTGTGTTGTTTGGAAGCAAGAGAACATATTCACACAAGGCCAGAGATCCAATAAGATGCCTAACACAGGTCTCCTACAGAGCCCTAAAGAGCCCAGTGACTGTATCTCTATATATTCTAACATGCAACTCCAAATCTATGATATCCATGAACCTCTTAATTTCTTACCAGATCTGAAAAGTGCTTTCATAAGATACAGATACAGATTCTGAAAAATATATCTCTAACTCAATTATATTCTCCATATTGACATTTTCTTGCTCACACTAGCTTACTAGGGTGCTATAATTACCTTATATAGAAGGAGAAGCAAAGAAAAGATGAAGACAACTCTCAGTCAGTGAATATCTCTCTCACCCAGGCTCTCATCTGGAATTTCCAAGTCTCTCAACCTTTTTCTAAAGCAATTAATATTATCACTCTGCTGACCTTTGATGCTGTTTGCCATTTTGAAATTTACAGATCAGCAAGCACCAGTAAATCTTGTCAGAATTAATGCAAATGTAAGACACAGTCATTACTGGCTCCTCACGGTAAAAGAATAGTTTGCTACAGTGTTATTACAGAGACACAATTTATCCTGATTGCCAGAAAGATGAGACACCTGAATATAAGCAGTAAACTCACTGGGAGAAATAAATTTCCCTGACATTGCCCACACAGAAGTTAGTTCTTGTGGATGAATGCTGTCAGGCCGCAGTGGAGGATGATCAATCCACCCCTGCACAGCTCTCCTACCCCTACTGGAATATGAAAGTTAATTTGCTCTCATTCATTCTGTTCACCACACTAGTCATTTTCAGGAGTTGAACTCAGAAAGGGAGGCCAGGTAAATCATGGTCCAAATGTGTGTCCCCACCCCTGGACTAGATGTGCCTTTATATTTCAACCCTGCACGCTTCTTTCACAGGCTACTCATGATTCATATGCCAAAAGATCCCAGGCCAGAGAACATTCTTTGCTCTGTTGGATGTGTGTATGTTTCCCATACATAGGCAAATTCTTCCGCAAAAGAGTTGACAGTATACAGGCAGCAGAATTTCAATTCATGACCATTTTATCTTCTTGGTGTATTTTAAATCATTTTCTTCTCTATGAAAACCTCTTACAGCAAGGTTTATTGAACTAAAAATTTTAATGCAGTATTCTTTTCAGAGGAAAGGTGTAAATGAATGAGTATACTCTAGAAAATGAAACTAAGTATGTGATATCTTTTATGTTTGTATAAAATGGTTCAGGTGTTTATCAGTCTTTGGGGATGTTTGAAAGAGGTTAGTTCTGAACACATGGAAAGGAATTTAGCTGTGTGTACAAAAGACTGAGTGCTGCAATTTTGCACATTTGGTTTTGGCTTCCCAAATCTTAGCTAAGTACTACTCAGATTTTAAAATGCTTATTTATTTATGTGTTTATGTGAATGAGTGTTTCACCTGCATAAATGTAGCTGTGTCCATGTGTACAATGCCTGTGGAGATCAGAAGAGAGTCTCCTGGAACTGAAATCACATGGTTCTGGGAACTAAACCTGGATCTTCTGCAACAGTAGCCAGTGCTCTTAACCACTGAGTCATCTCTCCAACACCCTAATTGCTCAGAATTTAATGACTTGAGGTGTCAGCACCAGAAAGACCACAATCCTCTCTCTCAGTGTTCTCGAAATCTGCTGGAATAGAAAGAAGCATGCCAAGATCAACAGCAGACCACAGCTGTAACAGAATACCCTAAATACAAAAGAAAAAGGTGGATATCATATCTTAAGAGAAGTTACAATAGTTAAATAGTCCATCTTATAATTCTTTAAAATAAATCTTGAAAGAAATTAATTTGAAGGGTACTATAGATTGATATAGGGTTTAAAGTCTATATAGATTTTGTTATAATAATAGACCCACCAAACAATAGAATTCCATTGCATATTTATGAGCAGAATCACCTTGAACAATGGGTTTTAAAGTAAAGAACTGTCATGTGACTTAAGTTTTTTAAGACCAAGACATTCTCTTTAAGAACTTCAATGAGGCACTGGAGAGATGGCTCATCTGCTAAAGCACTGGCTACTTTTGGAGAGGATCCATGCTCGGGTCCTAGTACCCACATGGTGGCTAAAAAGTATATTTTATTAAAAAGTAAATTACTGTGTACCTCAAGTGGGTTTGGGGAGAGAATGAACATTTTTATTAAAATTTTATTAGTTTTGTATATTTCATACAGAGCATCTGAATCAGTCTCAATCACCTTTATATCCCCTTCCGTTGGCACCAACCCCCCCCCCGCAGAATTCATGCACCCTGTCATTTGTGTAAAGGTCTATTGTGTCAAGTCAGTGTCCTCGGACATTCCTCAGTGCAAGTTCATCCACTGAAGTCTAGCCAGCCTATCCAGAGTCCTTCACTTTAGGAAATTAGCTCTTTCTCACCCAACAGTAATCAGTTGCCAATATTTCTTCAACAAAGATTGGGGTCTGCTGCCCATTTCCCCAGTTCCATGCTGGGTCTTTGTCTGCTTGAGTTTGCACGGGTCTTGAACATGTCAACACCATTGCTGTATGTTCATAAGAGCAGGGTCCCAGGAGCTTGTATGATTCCATGTCCATATGGTCACCTACCTCCTCACTGGAGTCTATAATCTTTCTGCCCCCCTTCTGCAATGGTTCCTGAGCCCTGGGTGAGTAAAACTCAATATTAGAGTCCTGTCCAAGAACCCACACTCTGCAGACTCCTAATCTCCATGACCTTTTGTGTTATTGGCCCTTTGTTGCATGAGGGAACTTCCTTAATGAGAATTGAGAGATTCATTAGTGACTTCTTTACCCCCTTTTTTTATATGGCATGAGCCTTGGATGTAGAGGCTGCATTGTAGATGTACTGCTTAGGTATGGGCAATTCACAGAAAATGTCTGTATGTGCCAGCTGTGGTACTCTCTATTATTCTCTGTCTGGTGCAAAAGAAGTTTCTTTGATGAGTGGTGACTGGGATTCTTGACTGTAAATGTAAGGATGCATATTTTGTATTTAGTAATAAGTAACATTAGCCTAGAGATGTGACCGTTTGGGAGATTTTTCTAAAATCTATGACTTCTTCAGCCATGTGTATTTAGTTGTGATTGTAGTACCACATATGATTTTTATCCTATTAAGTGGGCTCTAAGACCAATTAGGTAGCCATTGATTGGCCACAAGATAAAACTGCCACTACTGCACCAGTGTCATATGCTATGCCTGTCACTTAATGTGGTCATTTGGTGACGTGGGTGTTGGGCCATTGACTGATGGTCTCCCTTGGCTACTTCCTGCATAGTGCTTCCCAGAACTATGAGAGTTGGCCTTCAGAGGAAATGGCTTCCAGGTCAGTCGCCAAAGTATTTACTGTCTTCAGCAATGGGGTCTTACCTTCAAGTTCTGGGAGGAAATCAAGGGCTGTGGCAAATACCTGTGTCATGCAATCTCTTAGAACTGGAGTTACAGGCAGCTGTTAGTTGCCATGTGGTTGCTGGGATTCATACCTGGGTCCTCTGCAAAAGCACCCAGTGCTCTTAACCACTGAGCCATTTCTCCAGCTCCTAAACAAGCTTTGTATCCTTAACATGTTTTATGATTTATGCCACAACAGCGGTACTAAAAGTCAATCTACCTTTACCCAAATTATATCACAAGGTTATGTGAGATCAAAGGCAAAATCCAAAGTGTTGTTGGATTAGCATGAGATATGGAGAAGAAAGTATAGAAATTATTCAATGGTTTCAGATCATAAGGTCTGAATACTTTGTACTTTCTGGTCAATGAATTTGAATTTTCTTTAAAAAAATTTTTTAGTTTCCTGAGTTTTGATTTTATGAACATTTTCTATTTTTCTCAAGTGCCCATTAGATATACAGGAAAACATACTTGAATTTGTATCTCAGGTAGAGTATTGCAGAAAAAAAGCAATTAAAATCAAAACCACTTGATAGCAGTGTGGCTAGTTTCAGGGGAACAGTTCTGACAATTGCTCACCTGACTGTCATTTAACTCAAGTACCTAAAAACTTTTATTTTTAATTTTCTTACCAATTTTTAAAAAACTAAACATCATAATTTCCTCTTAAAATATGACCAAACAATAGAGAAAAATTATAATCTTTCTGTCAAGTTCTCCTGTGAAGCATTCTTTCAGTAAAAGATGATAGCCCCTTACAAATACAGGAGACAACATAAAAGCAAGTTAAAATATAAAAACACAAGCTAGTGTTTCCATATCTGTAAGCAATTAGAGGTGTAGTCAGTTTATTTGGGAATTTGTCACTCTAGCCCACAAAAACAACTTCTTCATATACTCATTACTCATCTTGCTAAGGCCAAAGATACCATTAAAAACTGGGTGAAGACAGTGTGGAGTTTCTCTTCAAAAAGTGAATATATAGGGTTGGTGAGATGGCTTAGCAGTGAAGACACTGGCTGCCCTTGCTGAGAATCTGGGTTTGATTCCCGGCACCCAGATGGCAGCTAACAACCATCTGTAACTCCAATTCCAGAGGAATCTGATGCCCTCTTCTGACTATCTGTAGGCATTGCATGTCATGAGTACACTTACACTCATGCAGCCAATACATTCATATACATAAAATAAAAATCATAAAATATTTTTAAGAATAAAAAAAATTTTAAGTGAATATATGTTTATATGCAAAAGGATTTTTCAAGAAACTTCTGGAACCCCCCAAGTTGATGATTAGGAAACATTTCTCCAAAAGAATCACTGTAGCAATTCCTAGTGATTCAGTTCATGATCAAATACTAGATAGAAAAGGACTCATAACTGCAGTAGGAAAGAAGTTCCTTAAGACATGGAAATAGTCCTTTGATACAGTGATGCTTGCAGAGAGACTGTTGATTAAATAAAAGCTTCACAGGGAAAGCTTTCCACCATTTCCTGTCCATTCTAAATAAATCTTAAATTTTAAATCACATTTTCTGCTCTATTTAAATATGAGGATTCATGATTGTATAGAACAAACTGTTGGGTCCACCAGCAAGATGTGGTATGCAGATAGATTTGCAGATAGATTTTCAGACCAATGGAAATAATTCTAAAGCCCTCACTTTAACTACAGTATACAAACTGACAGGGAAAACTGAAAGAGATCAAAGGTTTCTCAAAAAAAAGAAAAGGAATTTTAATTTAAATAGAGAATGTTCTCAGAAGGATGGAGGAAGAGAGAGAAAGAGAAGTGAGGGAGAGCAGGAGAAGAAAAGGAAGGAGACTATTTAAGAAAAAATTTTTTCCTATAATTCAACCCCTACAATTACATGTCACTGCCCCTTTAAAATAGCCTTTGTTCATTTTGATATGTTATTTGCAGTTTATTTCAGACAAATTTCTTAACAGCAAATTGTTTGAATTTTCATTTATAACCCGTGGTGACACAAAATGAACCAAATTCTATAAATTACCATGGGAATTGGTGAGCCGACAATTTGGCAGAACAAAGCCCCAAGGATAAGACAAGCAAAAGGAAAATACGGAGTTTGGAACTGCAGATTAAAACTGGAGAAGAAAACATTTGAATTGCAAATACCCTTGTATTAAAAGTGGACATTGCTCGTGGCTGCTTTATGCAATCGTTTTAAGCCTGAGGTAGAAAATTAAAGTTGGTCACACTGCTCAGCGCCACCGAATACTGGGGTTTCTTATATATCCTCATGTTGTGATGTATTCTTCATTGAAAGCACACATTAGGGTCATTCACCACTAATTGCTGGTGAAGGAGTTTTAAAGCCCTTCCTTGGGCAAAGTTATGATCAAATGGCTTAATGAAGCTACTTGTGTGGGACCATGGCTGCGTTTTTTTTCTGTGTGGACACACATTTTGCCACAAATCAGGGCTAACTTTTTTTGAAGTCTGCCACAGAGGAACCCTGACATGCTCTATTTGCAAACCGATCACATGAAACAAAAAGCACAGTCATTCTGAAGCTGTTGGCTTGGATAAAATGAGGACGCAATTAAATAGAAAAAGGTTAGGAAAAGAACATGCTGAGAATTGAAAACAAAAATCTGAAATGACGTCCCAGCCTGCCCATAAGGCTCTCCGCACACTGCAGAAAGCAATCGCTAACGCTCTACTTATCTCAGACTCGGGCTTTGCTCTGTTGCTTACTTCTTTTCCCGTCTTCCACAACCTGCTGGAATAATGAGAATTATGCACATTGAGAATCTTTGCTGTATTTCTCTGATCATAATAATTAGCTCAAATTTCTTTGTTCACTTGCACGTTAGAGAAGAGAACAGCTTTTAGACCTCTATTATACTTTCCCTTTAATTCTAAATTCTTTTTTCACTAGGTCTTTACCAACATCATGTTATTTCTACCAAGCACATTGGCAATATCTTTAGGAAAGCTCTCTGCTTATGCTTTAAGCTAACATGATTCTTGGCAGTACAAATACTTAAAAAGGAAGAAACCCTTTTTAGTTTGTTTCTGCAGCCACTCACAGCAGCTGAAACATGAAAGCTATTTAAACTTGTTTCATAGGAATCATTGAGTTGGAACAGGAGAGCTTGGGGATCTTCTAGTGAAACAATGGAACATAGTTTTACACGCAAGGAAGCTGTGGCCCAAAGAGGAATATAACTTACAGAAAGTGACCCAGTTAGCAGCAGAACTACTCCACAAAATTGTCTGGCCCATAAACCCAAAGCCTCACTGATGCTAAACATTTGTTGGAAACAAAGTCTTCCAAGTTGAAGAGGAACAAGGTAATTCTGCCATTGTCTATTTCAACTTTAACTTATCTTATTTAAGCTTTAATCTTGAGTATGGATGACTCCAAATTTTCATTCTTTTAAATTAATTATCTATACTATTCAAGTGCACACTAACCTTCCTTACAGGTATATATCCATTGACCTTGACAAAATGAGCCCCACATGTCTCAATGGTACATTAGAAAATGCTTGTGATACCATTTCCCACCCAATCAGAAATCTGAGGTCAACATTTTCTCTGTTTAGATGAAGTGGTCGGCAGTAACTAAGCAAGACACCAGAAAGAGAGCTGGTTCCACATGGGAGAAAGGCAATTTTGACTTCTGACTAAACTCTCATTGGACAAAAAGGAGCATTTTGAACAACAGTAAGCATAGTAAACACAGTATAATGAAACTCCAAATTAGGTATAACTCAGTGAGTTCACAAAGATACAAGTCAAAGAAAAAAATATACCTCACTTTTGAGTAAGTGCTGGGTGAAAAATCAAACTGTGTTTTTCTTAGACAAGGTTTACCTGAGGTAAGCAAGTATCTGATGGAAGAAAGTTTCTGTCTACAGAGTTTTCCAGTTCATAAAGGAGAAGGGAGCGATGTGATTACAATGCCACACTAATGAAATGATGGCTCTAGACAACAATCATTAAGGCCCCTAAATCACAGGAAGAGAGACACTCAATATTCAGGTGCCCGTGATGGAGCCTTCAATGAAGGATTCCTGCCCTAAAACTGAACCTGAATTTGATCAGCTCTTTTAATCCAAATGCCCTTTAGAGTAAACACAGATCTCAAAGGAGTGTGTTAAATGACGACACTATGGTAAAATCAGCAAAATTCAGAAAATGAAAAATTCTGCAGCTTACCCCAGTGCCTCAAACAAACAAATTATACAGAGGACGGAAGACAGTCAAGGGAACACTGCAATGAATTCCAAATGCACGTCTTATATTTGTAGCCAGATAATACTGTAGGGGTGTGATAAAGTAGTTACTGTTTAGGGATACATACCGACAACAACTTGATTAAAAGTAATCCAGTGTTAGGTGGATGTGGACAAGGAAAAAAGATTGGAGTCAAGGTGAAGATTGTTAATGCTGGATTTTGTCTACAGAGAATATTTAGTATAGCACTTTAGTTTCATATGTTTGAAATTACACTTAATAAAAAGACTGTAAAGTGTACTACTATTAAATCATAATTTGATTTTTATGCCATATCTGATTAAGTTTAAGCCAAAAATGATAGCAAATGTTTGATTATAAAATGATCAGTTTACTTTTTACTTACATACCTGATTATAAAATCAGTCATTTACTCTAAACAGTCCTTTTTTGCCTAAAGAATGTTCAATTTATTCTCTATACATATGTAGTAATGATAGCTGTCATTGATTATAATAGAATTAAGATATAAAATTTGTTTATTCTGGTTTATAACAGTTTCTATATTAAGTTTTATATGTTTCTTTGAATCTTTATAAAAAATTTAAACCATTCATCATAAACTTAGAAGAATGGATATTATTTTTTAGTATTCTATATTAAGTACATTTCCTGATAGTCTGCCTTCTGGGGAATTCACTGTTTGAGTATAAAAATCTGGAATCATAGCTTTACCCTGTATTTAGTCACCAGCCATTTCATGTGTTTACCTTTTCCTAAACTATTATATTATAAATAGTCTAATAAATTACTTGGGATCCCCCCCTTGTCTCAATAAATCTTTATTGGATGGATGAAAGAGAAAAAGGATTGTATATCTTTAAAACATAGAATTTTCATCCAGTATGAACACTCTAAATATTTTTCATTAATTAAATTTAAATTGTCAGGCTTGGTGAAAATGTGCGTGAAATTCAAGCCACTACTAATATTGTGATCCTTCACAAATAAATAATAATAAAGAAGATGCTTAAACACTCAAATGAGTATAAATAAGACGGGGCCTGGGGAGATAACTCATCCAAAAAAAGAGCCTTCTGCACAAGTGTAAGTACCTCCGTTAGATGTCAGCACATACATAAAAGCCAGGCGTGGTAGCACATCCCTAGAATCCCAGCATGCGGGAGACAGAGGCAGGGGGATCTCTGTAGGTTACTGGCCAGTCAGTTTAGCCACACTGATGTTGAGTAAAAGATCCTGTCTGTAAAAACAAGGTGGAGAGCAATTGAAAATATACTCAACATTAACCTCTAACCTACACATGCATACGTACTCACTTAGACAGTTAGCCCCTTCCCCACTCCATCCCTGCCACACGCACACGCACATACACACACACACACACACACACACACACACACACAAAGAATATAAGCCAGACTTGCTGCCACATACCTGCAATCCCAGCACTCAGGAGGTTAAGGCAGGAGGATCATGAGTTCAAGGTCAGCCTGGACCACATAGTAGAACCCTTCATCAGAAAACAACAATAACACATCTTGAAAACAGCAGTCTGAAAACCCTGGCATTTCAGTAAGTTCCCACTGAGGTAATTTCTGTGTTCACCTGACATGTATTTAGCAAAGTTGTTAACTGTTTTAAAAAATTTTTTAAAAACAATGATTAAAGAGTATAATAAAATCATAAAGTTAATAAATCACATTCCTGTTTTATACCAGCAGTCAACAGGTTCCTGCTGTCAAAAACCAGGCAGTGACTATTTTAGAGTGTATAAGCTGTAAGACCTCTGCTGTGGCGATGCAGACTGCAGCTGCGGATAACTGTGAACAAATGAGAGCAACTGTGTTCCAGGAATCTTTCATGCATGATACTGAAATTTAAGTTCTATAACATCTTCATGTATCATGAAAGATTGTTCTAGCTTTCCTTTGGGGGTGATTGTTTTATCTTGTTTCAAAATTTTATTTCCTCTGTAATTTCACATGTAAATACAGTACATTTAGATCATATCCACCCTCTCCTCCCCCATAAATCCCCTCAGGAATGTCCCAATTCCCCGCAAAATAGGGTCTCACTCTATAGCTTAGCCTGGTCTGGGGTTCCCTATATAAACTTGACTAGCCTTGAACTCATGGCCATCTTCCTGCCTCTGCCTCCCAAGTGTTTGGATTATAGGTATACCACTATACTTGACTACCTATTTATTGCTTTTCAGTCACTTTAAAATGTAAGGTTAGAGAAACTGGAAAGGTGACTCAGTGGTTAGGAGCACATACTGTTCTTACAGAGTACCCAAGTTTGGTTCCCAACACCCACATCAGATAGCTCACGATGACCTGTAACTCCAGCCCCAGATCCAAGGCCCTCTTTTGGCTTCCACAGGCTATGGCATTTGGATGCACAAAGCTCCACACAGACATATGCATACATAATTAAAAATAAATCTTAAATGTGAGGTTGGAATTATGGCTCAGTGGTAGAGCACCTGCCTAGGGTATGGAACACCTTGAGTCTGAGCAGAAGAATTGTGAAAGAGGAAATTAATGAAAATAAAAATGTAAATGCTAGATTAAAGTCATACAAAAAATGCTTTTTATTTGACCAATGTCCACATATTAGTTACTTTTCTGTTGCTCTGATAGGGTTTATTTTTGGCTTACGGTTTCAGAGATAGAATCCATAATGACTGTGGAAGGCCTGGCAACAATCAGGACAAGCATGGGGTGGCAGAAGCAAGAAGCAAAGCTAACGCATTTCATCCACACACGAGAGAAAGAGAGAGAGAGAAAGAACAAATGCCCCACCTCCAGTGACATATTTCTTCCAACAAGGTTCTACCTTCTAAAAGTTCCATAATGTCTCCCAAACAGCACCACCAACTAGGAAACAAGTATTCAAATACTCAAGTCTGTGAGGGTGTGCATTTCGTGTTCAAACCACCACAGGCCTATAGTTTATCAATACCTGCTTATCCAAAATTGATTTCTTATTAATTGCATTTTGTCCCTTGGAGTACTATAGAAGCAGACATCGTTATTTACAAGTTTACTACTTAGGGAGTAGTGTCTCATGTTACTGCAAAATCAGAAGCTAATTAACATGAAGGACCTTTGGTATAATTCTTCTTGAACATTTTTTACACTATATTGTAAATATTTATGAAATGGAACCTGATCTATCAAAACAATCTCTAGAAGAACCCAATATAAAGCAGCTGGAAGAAATGAAAGTTAACTGAAAGGCAGTCTTAAGTGACTATGTAATTAATGTGAGTAGAATGGACAGGGAGAATACATTCATTAATAGCTTACGGAGTTTAAGTATAAAGATGGACTTGGTTAGAAAGAGACTAAGAACAGGAGACATCATTGGTCTGCCGTATGGGAGACAGGGGACAGGTTACACGTATGCTTGTCTTGAATCCTGGGATGGGAACACAGGAAAAGAAATTCCCATACCTTCTTTAGTACCTGCAAGAGAAAATTAAAATGTCACAAAATGTAGCTCTCTCTAAAGAAAGTGAAGAAAATGGATAAGATGCCACGATGACTCCGGAAATAATGAGTGCTCAAAAATGCGGTTTGATTCCTTCCTTCTGAAAGTTTGCATTCAATAATTTGAAGATACAGTACAATTATATCTTCTAAATGTCTGACTCCTTAAGTGCCTAAATCAAGAACGAAACTGTGTCTAAATGTTAGATGAATTTAGACTCTTAAGGAAAGAGTCAAAATTTTGCACCCAACATTTTGTTACTCAGACGCTGAATTATAAAATAATTATCATCTATTAATTGCCTTCCAGGTGACTGACAATGTCTCAGATGGCACAGCCAGTATGCAAACTTCCTACCTAAGCACTAAGGACCGAGGGTAAGCAGCCTTCATAGAGAAACAGAGCTTGAAGGAGGTGAGGCAAAAATATGAACCCAGAGTTAGTTTCAAACTTCAAACTTTCTGTGTTTTGTGATGTTTAGTGTCCCGCTCCTGCCCTTTCAGGCTCCTTAATATGCAGAATGATAAGGCATTATTAACAGGCAACTGTAGCAACACACACCCAGGAGACATTCCGTGCCTAGAGTCTAGTTCCCAACCGGCCTTCAGATGCCATCTGCTGTATTTGTCAGAGAATAAAGAAAGGAGAGCACGAAAACAGCAACTTCTCAGCCAGTGAAAGCACGAGGGCTGCTGTCTGTGAGGTATTTTACTTTCCAATGCATTTCCCTAGAGCTAAAAGTGAAAGAACAGAGGATAGCTAGTCAAAGTCTACATTTGAAATCTACGCTTTTTATTCGTAATTAGAGATTTGATTTTAGAGTTTTAATTTTCCTTAGTGAAAAGAGTTCAAACTTGAATTCACAAAGGAACTTGAACTGGAGCCTTGACATCCAGAGACAAGACAAAGAAAACTCCACAGGAGAGCTACAAACAATTCTCCAAGCACCTCTCAAGTTCTTCATTTAATTAACAAGGATGATTTCTTCCCTGTGAAAAGACAGAAACACTGCCATTTCTCCTGTCTGTGCTCCTCTACACAACTGGATACCCTGGGGCTTCAACTCAGGACTTTGAAACTAGGCCGATGTTAATAACCTCCAAGGCCTGTGGGTTGATTAGGAGGAGAACTGCGGTTGCAAGAACATCTCCAAAGGGCCAGGCACGTGAGAAGAACCGTCAAAGTTTAGAAAACTCGGGATGGTAAAATCTGAATATTTCTGTGAAAGAGCCTCCAGAACTAGAGGCACATTTTCTTAATAGAAAAATGACCTCTCCTGTTAATGAACTGTGGGAAATAATCAGCTGGATTTTTAGTAATTGTGCAGACAGAGACTTCATTCATCTTCTCTATTTCCTTTTCAGTATTCATATATTCATATTGCCTATATTTTATTGTATTATATTACATGTCCTTCTTTGTCCTTAATCCTATTCCTATATCTTCTTACGTATTATCTTCCAAGACTATTATAATTCTCTTTTTTTAGAGAACATACATTTCCAGGGGCTGACAAGATGCCTCAGTATGTAAAAGCACTTTTCATGCCTGCCTGAAGACCTGAGATCTACTTGGAATTCACATTTTTTAAAAAGCTGAATTTGGTGGCACTTTTATTAACCCCAGCACACCTATGGCAAGATGTGCGGTGGAGACAGGAGAGTCACCTGGAAGCTGGTGAGCCAGCTCCGTTACCCTGGAGCATGGCAGAAATAGCAGGAGCGACCCTTTCTTCCAACCAAGGTGGAAGGAGAACAGGCTCCCTAAAGTTGTCCTCTGACGTCCACTGGCAAGCCATGGCATGTGCACACACACACACACACACACACAGACACACACACACACACACAGACACACATTCACACACAGACACACACATACACACATTCACATACACAGACACACACATACACACATTCACATACACACTCACACAGACACACACATACACACAGACACACACATACACACACATACACACACATATTCACACACATACATTCACACACACAGACACACATACACACACAGAGACACACACATTCACACACACACACACACACACACATTATACAGAATATTCATTCCTGATTTCCATTCATCATGAATCTGTGTGTATGCATATGAGTGTGTGTACATGACACCCTAGGTGCATGTAAAGGCTGGTTGTCAACCTCAGTGTTGCTCCTCAGGCCTTGTTCAACTTGTTTTCTGAAGCAAGGTCTCACATTGACCTGGAACCAGCCATGGAGGCCAAGCTGGCTGGCCAGCCAGTGAGGATTTGCCCAGGGATTTGCCAACGTTCACTTTCCAGTACTTGGGATTACAAGCACACACCACTGTGCATAGCTTTTTTTACAGTGGATTCTTGGGGTCAAACTCAGGTTCTCATGCCTTCATAGCAAGTATTTTACCGACTGAGCTTTTATCCAAGCTTGCATCCTGATTTTTATTGTCTCTTTACTGGAACATTTACTGGGTTTTGTTATTGCTGAATTTTTAAAATATTTTGATCTTGATTTTTCTTGTAAACAAGACCAAACTAACTTAAGAAAAAATATGTACTGTATAATTTTAAGAAAACATCCCAGACAGATCCTATTTGCCACTATCTCTTCCTCCTCAAGTAATTTTTGTTCCCAAGTTCCTGTTCAAACTCCTCCAAGCACTTTAAGGGAAGAATAAAGTGTAACACACCGGGATGAAACACACTATCGTAAAGTGTTTAGGCAGGCTTAATTTGGCCTAAGAACATTTTAACATATAATAAACTAAGAGTTTGGACTCCTGGAATTCCTGTCCATAGCTTGAGCAGGTATCCATGGCATATCAAAGTGTTCTGAATATAAGGTTTATTTACTCTGTCTTCCTCTACATCCCAAATCACTGCCCTGTTCAAAAGTATAACTCCAAGAGGATGGGCGAGTAACATTACACAATCCATTCTTCTGTAACGTCAAGTCATTGATAATTCTGAGGAGACAGGCTTGAACTAAAAGAAAAAATGTCAGAAAAGAATAATCAATGAAATGGTGCTTCTTAGATTATGTAGGCCTTGTTGAACTTGCACGTGAATGGGATGGAATACTATTTGTTTAATTTCTTTACATTTGCTTTCATATCAAGCATCTCATGTATCTGATCTGAAATTCAGGTGAAGTTCTTGGAAACACGTAAGTGTTTGGGGACAAATGTGATTTCATGCTGATAAACACCAAGTGCCCAGAGGTGAATAACTTAAACCTTACATATGGTAAGGGAAGGAAAAGGAAATCCTTCTAAAGTATTTTCTGAGAAATTGTTATTCTGATTTACCCTCTTCTTTACACGTGTGATTGCTCCTAAGCAAGGAGCAAGACCTGGTCTGTCATCCCTGCTTGAACTGCATATAAGATTTTTGGGAATTAGAAACATGAGCATAGATCAGAATTTGTACTACCAATGGGTCTAAGCACATCACATTTCTTTGGTAAGGTTTTTTTTTTGTAACTGAGACTTTTTACTGATCAAATTATAAGGTAGATGTAGGTGATAGTTATAAAATATCTTCAGTTATTAAAAACAAATTACTGTGGCTTACATGTGTCAGTTTTCTGTTGCTAAAAAGAAACAGTTCTGGTACAGGGTCAATAGCCCACATCTGCTGATGGCCTTCTCACTGGCACAGTTTCTTGGTAGCACAGGGCACCAGATGGCAAGAAACAGGTAGTACAAGCGTGATGTATGCTCTGCTCTTTTCACTCTTATAAAACTACAGGATTCAATCATGGGGCTCAACCTTGACAGATTCATCTAATTCTGATAATATCTGAAATGTCTCACCTCATAAAGAACATAGTAAAGTGAAGTTTCTTCCCTTGTACCTCATCGTGAAGACTAAATTTCAGTCCCTAGGAGGATGCCCCAAGTATATCCAAACCATTTCACAACAAAAACAGCCTCCATTCAAATCTACGGAACACTGCACCTCTGAAATTCAGATGGACTCTACAGCTTGGAATGGCTGGCACACTCGACAGAAAAAGCCATAGCCTTTGACTTTGATTGTATGACATAATGGATTCCTACAACTCTGGTTTTCATATGCAATGTCTAACACAGATGTAATCCTAAACAAGTTCATGGTTTTAAAATGTCTACTTATTTTTAAAAATCAGTTAAATATAGGCATATTAGAGTCTGCATTATATTACTTTAAAATTCTCATTAAATGGCAAGATGTATACACGTTGTATAATAATTCATTCTGTAATAACTACCTCATCCTTTTTTTTAAAAAAGTTCCTTTGCATACTGAAAACAAAAGGGTGCTTAATATGTCTTTGTTTTCATTGTCTCTTTCAAGATTTTATTAAGAATTATTAAATAGTAATTTAAATGATAAATATAGTCCGTGTATTCAGTCAAAACATTGTAAAAAAATAAAACAATGTGCCATTGCAACAATTTTATTTACAATATAGGCTAGTATATAATCAAAAAACCACTAACATAAGACTATTCTCCAAGAAGTTACAAAAATTGTGAGCCTTTTTCATTTTGAAAGATTTGCTAAGAAATTGATTTTTCCAAAACCAGTCGTATCATTTCTCCTAAATGCATCTTCTCAGACACAAAGCAAAGCAGAAGGTTGGTCCACTGTTGCACATGAGCTTGGCTACAGAAGTGAAAATATTTTTAATTAGAAAATGTGATGTCCCTATGTTCTAAAAAAATAATTTGTTCTCTAACATGAAAGCAAGCAGGGGGTTTAACCCCTCCACATTCTTAAATAATGTTTCATTTTATACAATGTATTATTTTGTTTAGCATTCCCTATCTTAGAATTAAATACAAAAACTTTACCACAGTCTACCCACCCTTATATGGTCTGTCTTCCATCTCATTCTCACACCTAATCTGCTCTCCAAGAACTCTCTCTTGTCTGATTTTCTCTGCCAATCACACCCCCTTGCTGTTCCTCCTACACCAAAGCACACCCTCGCTATAAGACCTTTCACTCAGTGCTCTCTATGGCTAAAACATTTCCTTCTCTGAGAGTCACATGACTCACTCCATCCATTCATTCAGCTCCTAACTCAGTGCTATCTCAGAGAAGTCAATCACTTTAAGGCTAAAATCTCCATTCTTTAATCATTGTGTTCTTATGCGTATAGTAGATACTTGAAATGTCCAAATAAGTGCTATAATAAGGCACTATAATGGTCGCAAAACTTAAACGATTCTTTCCAAGCATCAGGGTCATTTGAATGCTAACCCTTGGTGTAGGTTTGGAAGGATGAGTGGAAGTTTACTTGGCAAAAGACACCATGCAGCTCTGCACACGGTCAGCTTTTAAAGAAGCTGAGGCCCAAGGTGAAGGAGACGAGTGGTTGAAGACATGTCCCCGTCTGCCTCACACTGAAGCCTGCTCTCTGAGAAGCATCTGGGGCATTTGCAATAAGCCCATGACTTTTGGAAAGACCTTCCAGACACAAATGTGTGGAGGACAGAAGTGAGGCCGGTGAGAATGGAGTCCAGGGGGCAGTTAAGAAGACTGGCCTATTGCCCGCCCATCCCAAGCCCAATACCTGGCCCATCATGTGGGGCCCGGATATTAAAGTGAAAGACTGAATAGCAAATGAGTGGATACAAATAAGACTGTCCTAAACATATAGGGAAGTCATGATAGGTGTTTACTCTTGGGCTGACAAGAAGAAAATGTTTCTGCACATTAAAAAGTCAGCAAATGTGATTATTCTACGTGAAAAACACAGTCATTTAAATAATTTAATGTATTACTATAATTTGTTTAGAAGGTGAAAAATAGATAAATACACATGGGAAAAAGTACCTCTTTAGACAGTTTACTGCACTGCAACAGGGGATGGACTGAGATGATTTTACCAGGTGTGGTCGTATCTTGAAATTACAACCACTAGAATATGTACCTAAAAATTGTTTCAGAGGTTTTCTAATTCCTTTGAGAAAAATGTATCTGGAAAGGTTTGTGAGTAATACACGGAAAATCACTGGGAATCTGATGAGCAGGAAAGGCTTGCACAGTAAGATTAATACACAGCATTCAGCTCAGATCAATAACGTCCTCTCTGGACTCAGTACTGTCTGGTCTTTACTTCAGTGGTAAAACTGAATGATGAAACACACCATTCCATCACTTGGTCTCAGAGAGGTGCTGAGTTTTAATCTTAGAAAGGAATTTACGAAGTATTAGATACTTTTCTCATACTTATAACTTCATAACTAATAGAATCATGCCCCAAAATACTATTTGGGGTAGAAAAGGGAAAAGGATCATTTTTGAAATCGTATTTTCTATTATACCACAGATAATGTATCTAGAGATTTAGCGGACACCTTCCGCGCCTGTGGTATCACGATGGCGTCTGCTCCAATCCCATCTTGTCATCCCCACTTTTCTCTCAGCTCACTGAAGAGCACAGCCAGCCACCTCCTGGAGAGACACTGCAGGACAGAAGGGGAGGAAGGGTCTGCAGAGGTGGATTTAGAGCTTGTGGAAGAAGAATGTTATCATCCAAGTTAGCATGAACAGAAACAGAATAAGACCAGCTCGAATTTTAAAAGGTGGGCATATTGAAATATACTTAAATGTCACAGAAACACGCACTAAAAACATACAGAAGGACAGCGTTCACGTAAGTTGTGTTGCTAATTTGGAAACTGCCAAAACCAGGTAGTATTTCTCAGTTGTCTACTCAGACAATGTGCTCTGGCTGTTTCTTATTCTGTTCTTGTGTACAACAGGCTAGATCACTCACTACGATGCCCATTTTTTCCAGAAAAGCAAAGAACTTTGTTTTAGTCACTGAAATATCCCGAACAGCTAGGGCAGTAGTTGGTACACATCACATACTTGACGTGTCTGCTCTATTTTTTTTCCTCTTTGTATACACTTATTCTTTCTTCTTAATCTTCAGCTTGTACTGGGTCAAATATGGCCCTCTACAGACAAACCCAAACTTTCAGTGATCAACACAGTTTTTAAGATTACAGTTTTACAGTTCCAAACTGTCAAGTAAAGCATCTGATTGCTTCCACTCACCGCCTTGCTTTGAGCTAAGGCACAAATTATTGAAGTGCAACTTAACCCCTCCTGTGTGTGTGTGTCAGTGTGTATGTGCATGTGTGTCTCTATGATGCAGGTACAGTGTCCTGCGTTCTACTGCCCATTTAGAAATTCAAAAGGAGATATGAATGGATCAGGAAATGATTTCTATTGTTAGTAGAGTTATTGTTTATTCTAGCATTATTTTAGTGAAGAAATACTAAAAAATTTCTTCATTTGTGTTCCCATATTAAAAGTGATAACATAACATCTTCTATATTTTCTCACATGATGATATGTTCACCATATATATTTAGATTTTTAAAGTACATAAAAGAGAACAGTGTAAACGTTTCTTTTCTGTATACACTGTATACTATGCATGAAAATTCTAGACAAGAATGTAGACAAATTGTTGAAGTGGTGAGTGTTGGGCCATAGAATTTAATCTTACTTCCTTTGTAAATAATTTTTTTATGTTTTCTGATTTTTTACAATAAATCACATTTTTGCGTAGTTTTAATGACTTTTTGCATATTTCATAAAAAAAAATCTTAATCATCTTTATATCCCCTCCCTCATGTGCATCCTCCTATAGCCTTTGACCCCTTGCTGGATTTCATGCATTCTGTCTTTTATGTTAAGGCCTAAATAATCAATTTAGTGCATCCAGACATCCCTCAGTGCAAGTTCATCCACTGGGGTCCAGTCAGCCTATCTAGAGTCACTCCCTTAAAGTTCAACTCCCTTATCCAGCAGGAATGACCTGACAATAGTTCCTCAGCTAATATTGAGGCCTGTTGCCCATTGCCCTAGTTCTGCGCTGTGTTTTTCTCTGCTTGGGTTTGCATAGGTCTTATGCATGCAGACACTTGCAGTAGGTTCATATGAAAAAAGCTCCTAGGAGCCTGTAAATTTGTATCCATATAGTCATAAACCTCCTCTCCTGGCTCTTAGAATCTTTCTGTCCCCTCTTCCACAATGGTCCCTGTGCCCTCAGCGAGTGAAGTTTAATATAGGAGTCTTCTCCATGGGACCCACACCTTGCAGATTTATTCTCTATGCTTTGGCCATTTGTGGCCTTCAGTGTTGATTGCCTTCTGTTGCGTAAGGGAGTTTCATGGATGACAGTTGAGAGACGCGTTAGTATTCTCTCCACCCCTTATTCCACTATGTTCCAGGAACCTTAGGTGTATGTAGAGGTTCCATTGCAGACATGTTACTTAGGGTTGGATATCCCAAAGGCAATTATTCTCTGTCTGTGAACAGTTGTGGAACTCTGTAATAGTCTCTGTCTGTTGCAAAAGGAGCTTCTTTGATGAGTGATGACTGGAATACTGGTCTGTAAATATAAGGATCCATATTTAGCATATAGTAAGAAATTATGTTTGTGTGGGAATGTGACAGCGTTAGCGTTTTTGCTAAGTTCTATAACCCCTCTAGTCATGTGTATTTGGCTATGTTTAGAGTCCCACACATGATTTCTCTCACACTGAGTGGGCTTTAGGTCCAGTTAGGAAGCTGTTGATTACCCCCAAAATAAAGGTGCCACTACCACCCCAGTATCATTTGCTGTGCGGGTCATTGTTGTTATTACTAGGCCTTAAAGCCGGGTTGGAACCTCGACTGAATTTCTCCCTTAGCAACTAGCATAATGCCCTCCAAAACTATGAGAGCTGGCCTTCTGGGACAAGGCTTCCAGGTCAGTTTTAGCACCATTGCTCAAAGTTCTGTGTCTGAAGTACGTCCTGTTTTCAGCAGTCGGGTCTTACCTTCCAGTTCTGGGAGATGATCAAGGACTGTGGCAATAGCCTGTGTAGTTTTGTAACCTGTCACTTTGCTTAAAGTGTTAATCATTTGTAGAGTTTTTCTGGTGGAATTTTTTGGATCTCTTAGGTATATATCATATCATCTGCAAATAGGAGTGACAACCTCTTCTTTTCCAATTAATACTCATTTAATTTCTTTCTCTTGCCTTTTTGCTGTAGTAAGAGTTTCAAGTACTATATTAAAAATGAATGGAGATAGTGAGCAGCCTTGTCTGGTTCCTGATATTAATGTGAATGCTTCCAGTTTGTCTCTATGTAGAATGACATTGGCCATGGGTTTGTTATTTATAACTTTATGTTGAGGTATGTTCCCTGCACTCTAATTCCCTTGAAGACTTTTAACATAAATGCATGTCAGATTTTGCCAAAGGCCTTTTCTGTATCTATTGAGATGACCATGTGATTTTTGTCTTTGCATCCATTTATATGAATTATCACATTTATTGAACCATCCCATCATCTCTAGAATAAAACCAACTTGATCATGGTGGATGATCTTGTTGAAGTGTGTTTGTATACAGTTTGCAAGTATTTTGTTGAGAATTTTTGCACCATATTCACAGTTTTGTAGTTGTGGGGGGAGGGTTGGTTGTATTTTTACCCGGTTTAGTATTAGAGTGATGTCCTCGTAGAAGGAGTTTGAGGGCTCTCCCTCTGGTTTTGTCTTTTTGTTAATTTAAGTAGTATTGGCTGTAGATCTTCTTTAAATGTCTGGTAGAATTCTTCTGTGAATCCATCTGGGCCTGGGCATTTTCTTGTCAGAAGTTTTTGTATTATTATCTCAGTTTCCTTATTTATTATGAGTCTGTCTAAGCTGCTGATCTCTTCTTGGTTTAGCTATGGTAGTTCTCATGAATTTAGTTACTTGTCCGTCAGGTTTTCGAATTTAATAATGTATTGATTTTTAAAGTATTCCCTTATAATGTTGTGGATCTTTTTGCTATTTGTTGTGATGTTTCCTCTTTCATCTCTGATTTTGTTAATTTGGATTTCTTTCTTTCTTTTGATTTACATATTTTTTTAAATTTTTTATGTGTATACTATGTCTGCATGGATGTAAGTACATCCATGTCATGCAGTGCCCACAGAGGACTACAAAGGGCATTGGATGTCCTAGAACTGGAGCTACAGATGGTTGTTAGTCACCATGTGGGTGCTGGGATTCAAACCCAAGTCAGATTGTCAGATATTAGAATTGCAGCCCCTGCTTGTTTCTTAGTGCCATTTGCTTGGAATATTTTTTCCATCCTTTCACCTTAAGATAGCACCTGTCCTTGAAGGTGAGATGTGTTTCTAGAAGACAACAAAAAGATGGAATTTTGTCTCTTAATCCATTCAACTATCTTGTGCCTTATGATAGAGGAGTTTGGGCTATTGATACACAAAGTGAAATGTGTGCATTGGTTATCATTATTCTAATTTCTGCTTACATTCTTGGTCTAACTTTGAGTTTCCACAATTATACTTTCATTTAGTTCCTTTCTTCAGTCCTTTGTATTACTTCAAGTATCCTATGAAGGGCTGGTTTGGTAGAAAAATTATTTTCTCAGTCAACCAATTCATGTCATGGAAGATTTTTCTTTGCCTTCAACTATAATAGACAGTTTTGCTAGGTAAATGTATTCTGGTTTGGCATCGATGATCATTTAGAATCAAGAATACTTTGGTCCAGGCTCTTCTTGTTTTCATTATTTGCATTGAAATGTCAACTGTGATTCTGATGAATTTTTCTTTATATGTGACTTATCGTTTTTCTCTTGCAGCTTTCAGTATTCTTTTGTTCTGTTCATTTAGTGTTTTTACTATTATATGCCATGGGGAATTTCTATTCTGGTCCTATCTATTTGATATTTTATGTACTTCTTATGCTTGTGTGTCTTTCCTTAATTGGGGGAAATTTTCTTTTGTAATCCCATTCAGAATCTGGTCAGTACCATTTACCTGAGATTCTACTTCTTCACCTATGCCTATGATACATAAATTTGTTATTCTCATAGCGTCAGTGTTTGCCTGCATTTCTGTTCCTGTTTGTTTGGGGTTTTTTTAATTTTTATATTTTTTGCTTGAGTGGTTCAATTCTTCAACTTTATCATCCAATCTTAATATTCCATTTTCTATTCTATTGGTAAGTTTTTCTTCTACTATTTCAAATTGGCTTATTGAGTTTTCACTTCCTTCTTCATTTCAGTAAGAGTTTTCTTCAATATTTCTATTTCTTTGGTGAACTCATTCAGAACTTTATTCCTATCCTCTTTTAGTTGTTTTTTTTAATTCATGAGTTCTTTAAATTCTTTGATCTTGCTTATGATTTTTCTTTTAAATTCTATGTCCTTGGTTACCTCCAAGGGATTCTCTATGTACAACTCTTCTATAGGACTGGTGGTGTTTGGTGGGGACATATTATTTTGATTTCTCATAGAATTTTTTCATTGTTTTGCCAGGTGAATTTTTTTTCTTATGATTTTGGTATGAAACTCAAGTCTTCCTTTATTGAGTTGAAATTTGATTATTTTATATTATTGATGTACCTTGGTTGCTTTATGATTGGATTAGAAAAACTGGCTAGTCTAGGCTTCAGGTTCTCTCTTTTGATTTTATATTGGAGGGACCAGATGGCTCTAGTCAGACGACTCAGGGACTCTCCGGGAGGATGAAGCAGCTCTCACTAGTTAGAAGTACTGCAGAAGCCTCAGACAGTTGGTGCCAAGGTCCAAGGTGAGGAGATGGGAGATGAGTGTGCTGTTGCCTACTAGTCATCAGGGAAGCCTAGGCCCTAGAGCAGTGGAAGATTGCCTACCTTGGGCAGATGGCCCCAAAGCAGGGGGATGGGCATGGATTGACTGGATGCTGAGCCAGGCGGTCTCCAAAGGTCTGCACACAAGAGGTTTTGAGAAGAGAACTGTGCAGGCACCTGCTAAGCCAGCAGGGAAGCCTGATCCTGTAGCAGTGGGAGGAACTAAAAATAGTCCCAAAGTAGGGGGATGGGTACAGCAGAATTCAGCAAGCTCACCCTGGAGGCTCATTCAGGAGCTATCAGGCAGTCTGGAAAGACCTGGGCCTCTACTAGCCAGCAAAGAAGCTTGACCCTGTGGCAATGGGAGGGACCTGCAGAGGGTCCCAAAGCAGGAGTATAGGCAAAGCTTGATTTGGCAAGCTCACCCTGGAGGCAGAGTCAGGCCCTCTCCATTTGTCTTTATAACTGTAGAATAATGCCTCTTATGGTCTATAGAAGAAAGATGAAAAAGAAAGAAGAATGAACTCTGTCTGGATAACATTCTCAGCTGCTGGAGAAGCCATCCTTAATAAAGAGTATCTGATCACAGAAGGACTCAATCAGGGTAACAGTGCCACAATGGCAGTATAAATTGCAAAGAATTTCAAAGAACTGTTTAAAACTCACACAAAAGGTCCCTGGTGTTTTGGGGGGTTGCCATGAGTCAATGAGCACTCTACTCCAGTGTTCACTAGAGCCCATGTGTTTTGTATATTAGTTGGGTACCAATAAATCCTTACATCTACATGGGTCCTCCGGTCACCCAGTACGGACCTCACCCGTGGGCAACCTCGGCCACCTCCTCAGGGAAGCAGCTGAGGAGGTTCCCATACCATGAGACTCCCTTCCTCTGGAGCAGGTGGAACAGTTGGAGTCACCTGTACCTCCTGGTCTCGGGCCTCTCTTGCTCCAGTAGGGAATTGCTGGTCAGGTCTTAAAGCCTTATACAGACTCACTGGGACTGCGTTCAGCTGTCCATCTATTTTGTCCCTAGCAACCCCTGCCTTGTGGCAATTCAGTCACGTCTGTGCTCGGGAGACACGAAGGGGCCCCTTTGTGGGGTTTCTGCCCTTTTCCCTCCTGTCTACCTACTTTAGCACCTTCTGAACCAGGATTACGTGTTGGTCTAGATCATTTAAATCAGCTAAGCCTCTTCTGCCTCATACAGGGCACCCCCACCACGGGCTCAGCACCGCCGCCCGGGCTCCATACCAGCCTTGTGGGCCTTGCTGAATCAGCTTTTTTTCTTTAAGTCTCTGTTAAAAATAATTCTATCTGGTCCCATGAACTGAGCATCAAACTCAGCTTCCCTCATACCTAGTTCCCTCAATAGCGCCTGCCCTTCCTCTATAGTTTTCCAGCCTCTGGTGCTCATGGAAACCTCAGTTGGGGATAACTACGTGTCCCTAATGGCTCATATGAGCCAATCCATTAGGGACTGATTTCCCTCATACTGCCTCAGATTGTAAAGTTTCTGTCTCAGAGAAGGATGGTGGTTATACTGCTCAGCTTCTCAGTTTCTGCAGCACTTAAAATAACCCCATCCACTCCCATGTCCCACAGCCTTATGAGCTAGGTAGCTAGGGGTTCTTTCATGGCTTGAACATCTTTCCTAGCTCCAACAGCTCCATTGCTGAGTATTCTCTGATTACCATGGTTCCTGCACTGGAGTGTTGTGAAGACCCCCATCAGCATGCTGAACTGTAGATTTTCCCTTTCTTTGTATTAAAGGTCGAACCTGAGGGACCTCTTCCACAATACCTAGGTCTCTTCCTTCTTCACTGCTGCCTGATTCTTCCCAGGGGCTCAAAGTCCTAGAGTCCTGGGATAGGCCTTGTATTGTCAACCTGACCTGGGCTTTCTTCCCTTTCTGACCTCCTAGCCATAAGAAATGGCAGGCTAAAACTTCTATCTCTTTTTCTCTTTTATCCAAGTTGCTAGTAAGGTCAGAGGCTAGTACTGAAGAAGCTAGCCTCATATCCTTCTCTCAATCTAATTCATCTCTAACATTTTGAGTTTCTCTCCTGGCTACTGCCTCGGCCTGAGACAGGTCTCTCACGAGGCATAGCAGTAGCCAAGCCACTTCCACAGCCACTTGCTGATATATTTGCTTCTGGTGCGCCACTCCCAGGGATTGCAGTTTGTTCTAGATCTTCTACTGTTCTCAAAGCATCGCCATATTCGCAAGGTGGCCCCCATCAGTCAAGCAGGCATGCCACTCCATACCACTTATACATGGATTGCCACCCTGGTATTTGCCCACTGATCTTATCTGCCTAGGTGACTTCACCTAAGTTACGTATTTCACTATAAACCTTACTATTCTGCAATGGCCACCACACACACACACCAGTTCTATGGGGATAGTCCATCATGTCAAAATTTTCTCTGCCCACTTTCTTCCCTCTCCCAACTTTGTTTCAGTTGTTGGTCTTCCCCATATTAGGGAACAATACAGTTGTTCCTCCCAAGTTCATCCTTCATTTGATAATATCCCACCCTCATCACTGATTATAACTAAAATTTCTCTTGGGAGAGGCTAAGTTTAGTCCCTCCCTCCCCAGGTCCTACAACACAATTGCCAACTCAAAGTTAGGCAAATTCTAACTAAGTTACTTGGGCTTACTAACAGAGCAGTGGGTAGGGAGGGGATTACTTACAGAACATGGACACCCTCCTTCCCCTCCATAAGTCACACTAATAAGTCCACAACCAGGCTTGTATCTCATGACTTCCCAGTGGTACGATTCAAAATAGCAAGGAGGGGAAAAAAGGGGGGGGTGCACCTCATGGCACCCACAGCTTAAATACATTTAGCCCCTCCCTTTTGTACATCCAAGGCTAATGGACTTGTTGGGAGGGTTCATAGGACTTTCCCAGCTCCTCATCTTTCTTCCATGCAAAGTAGTCCTGGGTAAATACCACCCAGTCTGGGAGGAGGGTGTTTGTCCACGGCTCATTCAGCTTGTCCCTCAGAGAATTAATTCACTCTATATTCATAATACTATTTTTAAAACTCACCTTCAGAGAATGGAAGAGAACCTACTCACTGTCATAAGCATTAATAAAGCAACTCTCAGAAGCAAACCTTTATCCAACATTTCTTACACAAGTTGTACCACTAGTTAATTATATAGGAGATAAACAGGAGTATGTCTTTATAAACATAACCTAAATAAGAAATGAAACTGAAATGGTAGAATTAGACAACAACATTTTACAATGCCAGTGAATGATGGAGTCTTGATATAGGCATTAAACATCAATGGCTGCTAAAATCACAGGAAGAAAAAGCTAGACAGGTACCTCCTGTAATTATTTCTAATACCTGCATATCATCTTGTCAAAGGGATAAAGCCTGAGCCAGATCAGCTGTCTGGATTAAGCAGCCAATGCACAAGAAAGAAATACCCATGACAAAGAACATGTTGAAATGCACAAAGATAGCATAGAACTCCATTCTGGGAGGAAATGTAAATTTCAAATTTCCCAGGCTCTACGATAGATATGTGTCATAAGGAAAGGAAGGGAATAAAAAAGACAAAGATTTTTGTTGTTGTTGTTAAGACTTAAAACGCATGCCAAATTTTTGAAGTGTAAACTAAACTACAATGTTTGGAAGCACATATTTGAATGATAAAACCATAGAAAAGCAAATTGTAAGACAATCATTGCTGTGAGAGTCAGGATGATTGCAGGAGAGAGGAAGGAGCTATCAAGTGGTTGGAAAAGCTCTGTTTCTTGACCTGGGTGATATTTCCCTTATGACTTATTGATCATATATATCAGTTAAGTGTTTTTCTGTTTTGTGTTTTATTTCATAATAGTCATGGTTTAAGATGTAAAGAGAATTAGCATACAGTAGGGTTCAGAAAGGTAAACTCTCACTAAGAATGAAAGGCAGGAAATGGCCCTGGTCCGAGACAAGGTGTTACAGAGGCAGAGAGTAAAGCAATGTACCATATCAGGAAGTTACAGGAGGTGAGAGGGGGAATCTCTGCCTCACAGCTTTGTCTCCCTGACTCAAACCTCTGGTCAGAATCGCTTGTGCCATCCCTGAAGCAAAGTTGCATGAGGGCAAAAAGTGAAATAAACTTCCCCAGCCAGATCCCTGAGGATAGTCTCTTACTGTTCTAGTGTCTTCTCGGATATTAGATATAATAATGTATAATGGAAAATATAAATAACAATAATATTGAACATACATGTAGGTGAATAATTAAAACCAATGTCTTACTGGACCTAAAAGCATTCACCTATAACTGCAGCTACTCAAGGCTGGATCAGAAGGATCACAAGCATAAGACCTGCTTGTGTTAGAGAGAGAATTCAAGACTAGCCTGGCCAATGTGGTGAGACCCTGCCTCAAAGTAAAATAGTCTGGTAAAGGTCTGGGAATTTCATTTAATGATAGAGAAGTTGCATAGGATGTGTGAGGCACTGGCTTCAATCACCAACCCACAAAAAAAATTTTTCTTGAAAAATACGAATAGATTTGTTACTCACTGGTTCCCAAACCAGCAAAATAATTCATAATCTAACCAAGGAAATCAGCCCCAACTCATCACTGTAAGTAATGAAACTATCTTGAGAATCATAAAATATTTCTAATGTCAGCATGACTTAAACTAACTAAAAGGTAAATAATTTATCCTGAGTGCCCAGGAACCAAAATTCATCTCTTTTTATTCTTTTATTTTCTCTTTCACATCTCAATTTTTTTATTCCTCTGTACACTCTGTTTTCTCCTCTTTTGACCCCTACCTCAAACATGAATGCTAACACAGAGGCAGAAATGGGATGAGAACCAGACAGGGCAGCAATACACAGCATGACCATGAGTATAAATGTGGAACGAATAAAAACGCCAGTTAGGAATACTCTTTCCAAAACTGTGAAGGACAGAATGGAGAAGGACAGAGGCAGGCACATAGTGAGGCCAATGCAGAGGACAGCCAAAGACCTGGTCTGTTAGAGTCAGACATGATCAGAATGAGTTCAGAGGCAACTCACAGATGAAGTCAACACAAAGAGATTCAGCATACTATATAGTAATCACAGGGCTCTTTAAGGCGCCCTGCCCAGCTTTCCTATAGCCATGCAAATCTGAGAAAGAGAAATTGTAAAAAACAAAAAATACCCCGAAAGGATATAAAACAAATGAAGCAGTAATAAAATTAATTTAATCATGAGTTTTCCCACATGATTCAGAGTTTTCTCAATCTGTAATAATAATCAAAACTCACTACTAGAAAACCAACTCTCCCCTCACAGTGACTCACAGAGACTATATGAAGCTTCCAGAGAAGGAAAACATGCGTAAACAACTGTGTACTGAAAGTACTTTAAAGAATTTCCTTTTCCTGGTTTTTGTTTTGTTATCTCCTTTTTCTCCAGTCAAAATTAAAATACACACTGAGAATCTAAGTCCTCTGAAGCAAATAAATAACACTAAAAAGGTCTAACAACATTTTCAAAATCTAGGACACATGCTGTTTTGAAAATATATGTGGTCATAAATAAATATATTGAGCACATTAATAAATGCCTTTTCAAAAGCTCTTCACTCAGAAGGACTTTAAATCACCACTCAGAAATAAAAGGACTATTGAGAATTTGAAATATAAGCATAATTCTGTCCTTCTTTCCAAGTTGTGCTGCATTCTTTTCAAGGTTAGCTGTTATAAAAAAAATAGATAAATATTCATATCTTGTCTCTAAGTCAAGCTCATTTCAATGTCCTAAAGCAAAAAGAAATAGGATTATCATAAAACGTTTCAGACGCTGGAGCCTGAATGAAACCTAGATACTGTCTACAAGTTTGTCTCATTAAGTAGGTGAGTATTTTTAATGAATGCATGCAATAAGATATTCATTTCTTGTTGAAAGGCTTGACATTAGCCCTAGATATAGAGATATACAGATATACAGATATACAGATATATCGGTAGGCACCGTGGCTAATAAACCTATGTACAAATACTGAATCCCTTTAGTATAACAGTACTTCTGTTTTCATGAGAGAAAACAAAGCAAAAATAACCCTGTTCTTCCTTCTGCAAAAGACTATTCAATTGGTTATTATCTGTGACATAACTTTCTTTACAAATCTACTCCGGGGCTCATGACAATGTTTAATGCCCTCAGCAAAAGCATTATGCAAATAAGCAAAAAGCAAACTTTAAATTTACTTATATACTAAAACTTACTTTATACAGCAACTTACATATTTATAGAACTTATATTCAGGAAAGAAGTGAGTTTATTGGGTTCATTAATTTACACAACTATTCTAATTTTTCTTGCTTTCTGTTTACTGATTTATCAGCCATTAAAATTAACATTGAAAGTTTCCTCCTTTCCCCACATCTTAATTAGGTAAATTATTTATTATTTTTATAGCCATTTTCCAGGCATCTGGGCAAGAAACATATGTTAGAGAGAGAAAGAGGGAGCTAACAATAGAGGAAGAGGCTGAGATTCTGAATGTTGGTCTTGCAGAAGCACATCATTAAAACAACCTCCAGAGAACTGGATCACCCACGAGTGCTGATGAGAGAAGAAAACTGCCAACAAAATGCTAGTCTTCATCTGCAAACAGTTCTGCTCATGCCTCTAACCATTTTCACAAAAATGCTTTATATTAAATGTAAGGCACTTGTTTTAAGCACTTCAATTTTGGCATAGTAACAAAGAGATTACAGATAGCTTCGAATATGTAGCTTAGTAGCTGCTCTGATCTCAAGCACACCTCCATCCTTGGAATTAACCTAAAGTCTGGTGAGAAAAAGAGAAGCAGCATTGTGTAGTACAGGAACCCAACATGAAGTTGGTTCCTATTCTTTGACCAAGAGTAAATGTGGAAGATTGAGTGGGTTTATCTTGTTTTGCAAATGATCTTTGACTTTATTTTTGTCATTTCAGCTGATAAGGGTTTTATTCATACTTTTTTAAACCAACAAGGATATCCAATTAACGTCCACCAAGATGGACAGTATAGACTAGTCACTCTGCTTCTTCTGAATAGCTATTAAACTAACTTTTTAATGTCTTTCTTTGAAAAATGTCTATCCACGTCCTTTGACCATTTTCAATCAGGTTGTTTTGAGGTTTTTGTAATACATTCATTAAATTTTTATATAAATTCATGGCAAATTTACAAAAGACCCTGTTCAGCCTTCTTTAATGGAGACAATTATCTTCATATCCATAATTTATTGTGATTTATCTTTATATCTTTAACATTTATTTTGAACACTGAACATTTGACCAAGAGTATTCTTTTCTGAAAATATTACAATGAAGAATGATAAATTTTATATTTCAATTTGATATTTAAATAGCATTTTATAATGAATGAATTTCTTCCCCAAACCAAAGAACTGAAAATGTGGATTCCAAACCAATGTTTAAGCTAAAAATGGAACATAACTGGTAAACAGAGTTCATTCTTTCAGTGGTATAGGAAGGAATTTTGTTTTTAAATAAGAGACCTACTTAAAATTCAACATTTTTTTTTGTTTTTATTTTTGGTGAGGATTTTGAGACAAGATTTTCTTGCAGTTCCAACTAGCCTGGAACTTACTATATTGACCAGGCTAGCCTCAGTTTCACAATGATCAACCTGCCGCTGCTTCCCAAGAGTTGGAATTAAAGATGTGTACCACAATGTCCATCTAAAATTCAACAAATTTTGCTGTAAATTTGCTAACTTGATTTTTAAATGTCACAAGATAAAATATATAGATTAAAATCCTATGAAGTCATAATTTCTTAGTCATTTTTAAATTGAAGAGTATATTGGCACAGGAACTGCAAATGGCACTTTTTCCAGGCTATACCTACAATAAATTAAATAATTTCCATTATAGTATTTCACATTCATTAATATAAGTGAATAGAACACAATCAGAGTGGATAACTTATTTTGGAAGCTGAGAATTAGAACCACAAAATAATTAAAACGCGGGGTCCATGGTAAAGGAAATCCATCTCATCTAGCACTTTCTTAATTATATTGAAATTAAGAAATTAAGTTCACAAATAAATATGACCTGGTCTTAAAAGTAGACTTACTATTTATTAATCACAACCTTTGGCAATTCCAGTCATGTATACCTATTAATAATTTTACCTGTCCCAAACTTGACCTCAACTTATTTATGCTGTAATAGTAATGACTACTTTATGTCTTACTTTTAAAATTAACAAAAGCACTAGCAATATCCTATTAAAAGTAACCAGAAACAAGTTCATGTGTGTAACTTTGTAAAAGCAAAGTGCTATGGAATTACTTGGTAAAAATCAGATTTGCCCAAAGGCATGCTTAATCCAAACATGAAATATCACAAAGCTCAACAACTGTAAGGTGAGCCAAGCATAAAGTAACTAGAGATGGAGTGGCCTACACTCTACCTTAAAGTAGAGAGACGGGGAAAAATCTAATTACTGATCTGTTTCAACTCTGAGGTTTAATCTTTAATTGACTAGAAGTTAAAAGGCAGTACATCAAAACTGTATGCCTGTGGAGAAAAATGTTGCTATGGAAAAACCACCTGGTTTTATATCCATCTATTTAAAGCTTGGCTTTTCTTCTTTACTTTTTTTTCATCATCTAAGTCACTACATTCAAGATGTGTGAGTTCCAGTTCACTGCGGTGATTTTTTAAAATCAAGTATAATAGACAGTTGGATAAAATACATTAATGATCTTACAACTAAACAAAATGATTATTTGGAGTACAGATTTTTCTCTGTAAGTGGCAGGATAAGAGAAGCAAAGTTACAGGAAAGTTTCAGACCAAAAAAAAATAGGTTATAAAAATGAGATAAAAGAAAGACATAAATAAGGAATGTCTGTAATCTTTTCGTAGTCCACGCTTCCAGCTCACCAACGATTCAATGACAGAAAATTATTGCCCATTTCCTCAACTGCATTTCATCCTCTACCCTTCATCCTGTCTGTGCCAAATAAATGGCATCCGTCTTTAGACTCTAGAGAATCCCACTTCCCTAAACACAACAGTGCCCCTAAGCAACAGATATGTGACCAAACATCTGCTCTCTTACTTCCTGGACTCTTTTAAATGTTTGTGTGCACTTGTCTCTGAAACATTGAACACGTTATGAAGTAGGGTACAGTTACCATCATGCATCACTTAATCACAAATCCATTCTGAGAAACGCATGCTTAGGTGACATCATTGTATGAACATCACAGAGCATGCTTGCACAAACTAAGCTACAATGTCATTGGGTAGTATAATCTTATGCAACCACAGTTGTACATGTAGTTCATCATTGACTGAAAGATCATATTCAGCATGTGGCATATTATATGTGCATATGCACATTTCATACATCTACCTTTAATGTCTGTAGCTTTCTGAAAGGTAGAAATCTATAATCATAATCTTATTTTTATCCCCTACAATATTTCGTGCAGTGCCTTTAACTATAGTGATTATTTGGGGAATTTTGATTTGGTTTGGGTTTTTGGAGACAAGGTTTCTTATAGCCAGGTTGGTTCAAATTTTCTATGTAGCCAAAGAGAACTCTGAAGTATAATTCCCCTGCCTCAACCTCCAAAGTTACTTAACAAGCAGTTACTTAACAAGTAACTGAGTTTTTTACACTCTAATTCTTTGCTATTATTTTTATGATCAACAAAAGTGTTTTTATAGATTCATCACTTAGATTCATTATCTTAAAGGTCTGGGAAAATCATGGCCATTATCTTTAATTAAAATTCTATTTTCTTCTTAAACATTATGGCTCATTAGTACTTTATCAGTAGTCACCAGTGATATAAGTGTGATATTTGCTATACTGCAGATAACCACTCTCCAAAACTTCCTTTTCTCCTATAGGAGCACACTACAGATTTTTGTAGATTGTGATTCAAACTCTATTAGGTTGTGTGCTGGATAGCTTCAGTTGTCAACTTGACACCCCTGGATGGAGGGAACAACACAGGTGGTCCTCTGTCGTATAAGAGAGCAGGCTGAGCATGGACCAGTGGCCTGTGCTCAGCCTGCTTTCTTAAACAATAGACATGTTTCCCAGACATGGCATTGCCCACAGTGGGCTAAACCCTCCTACAGCACTCAACTATCAAGAAAATGCCCCACAGACATGGCCACAGGCCAGTCCAATAGAGGCAATTTCCCAACCCAGGCTCCCTCAACCCAGGTGTGTCAAGTTGACTCTAAAGCTATCCAACACATGTACCTTGTACAAAAAAGCCAAGAATGGGTAATCCCTAATAGTGCATAGGAAATATATATATAATATATATATAACATATATATATATTTTTTAAGAAAAAATTATCTAAGCCACGAGGTCTTTTAGGATAAGGAATTGTCTTCAATCTGCTTGCCTCCTCAGAATCCAACAAAATGTTGAGTATTTTTAATCTCAGTGAATAAAGATGGAAGATAGATGATAAACAAATGATAGCTAGCTAGATAATGATGAAGCACAGCTATTTTACTACTTTCTCTACTGTTCTATTATTGCTGTGCCTTTAGAACTATTAACAAATGTCTAGTTTTTATTTGCTCAAGATTCCCCCCAAAGCCTAATTTTGTAAAGTCCTGTAAAGGACTTCAACCTACATAAGAAAGTAGAAAAGCTAAAGCTCAAGGATCATTGTTGGACAGGATCATACAACACTCCATTGGATACAGTATTATAACAGTAGAATTAAGTTGAAGACAAGTTCCCAGATATGCTTTAATTTCCCAGCTTGCAATAGGCCTGCAAAGTTAACAGTCCAAAGAATTATGAGAAGGACTCAGACTGAAGGCAATCCTTCATTCCTATCCCATGTTGATCCTAGAAGGCACCACCAGGCACTACACCTGGCTTTACGTCTTTCTATTCTTTGCCGAACCATCTGGCAGACTTGTCAGGCTGCCCACTTTATTTTCCCTCTAGAAATCATCATCACTGTAATAGCAAGATTTTTCAGACAGAATGAGCTCAATATAACTATGTGAATTATAAGTTATAAAGTTTAATTTAACAGCTTCCTTCTAAAGAAGATAAAAATGTTAGACTCACTAGATCCATAAGCATCAGCAAAAAAATGAGAAGATAGGGCAATCATTACCTAAGGAAATATTTCTATAATCTATCACACTTATAGGTGAAAATTCCTTTTTAATCAGCCTATTTCTTTTTTGTTTTGTTTGGTTTGGGGGAATAATGTCTCCTTGTAGCCCCAGCTGGCCTGGAACTTGATCTGTAGAGCAGGCTGGCTTGACCTCACAGAGATCTGCCTGCATTTGCCTCCTTAGTGCTCAGATTAAAAGACACGTACTACTTCCCTGGATAAATATTTTGAGGGTTTTGTTTGGTTGGTTTGCTTTAATCAGCTCATTTCTAAATGGACTTTTCCACAGTATTTATTACAAAGACTTCCAAGGAAATCTCAATACTTAGTACTGCTAAGTTTAATTAATACTTCTTTTTCTTATTCTTACTAAGTATTGGTATGACTATCTGGTCCAATACTAAATATCTTTACCAAATGCACTTGGAGGCCTTAATATTGTCCCAACATAGGGAGACAAGTGAAAAATTACTGACAAGTATTCTATAGTCACTGATTTTATGATTTTGACCAAAATATTTTAAATATCAGAATTGTTTTTCCTTTTTGCTTTTTTTTGTATTTTTCCATTTTACTTAAAAATACTTTATTAGCATTCTTTCTCTAAGAAGTAACATGATTACATTGAAAGACTATATAGGTTGGAGATTTTGGAAAGTAAGTGAATGGCAATCTCACATTATAGGGACAGTGACAATATTGTTGATTCTTGGTTATACAGTTTTGTTGAGAAACAATCTTCAAAAATTATAGTAGACATAGAATTTTGGATTAATAGTTAAAGATATAATTGCATATGTTTAGTTTGAGGATTATATCAGTTTAGCTATTACAGTGCTTTCTATTTCTCTCTTTTAAAAAATATTTTTTTATTTTATGTATATGAGTGTATTGCCTGCATGTGTCTAAATGCACCTGTGTCATGCGGTGCCTGTGGAGGTCAGAATACAGCACTGAATGTGGGATCCCTGGAACTGGCTAACAGTTGTTAGCCTCTATGGGGGTGCCTTCAGTTGCTGTGACAAAATACTCCAACCAATACCGACTTAGAGAAAAAATGGTTTGTTTGACTTACATCTCCTGGTTCATCATTTAGGGAGGCCAAAGCGGGAACTCAGGGCAGGAACCTGGAAGCTGGAGTTGAAGCCCAGGCCATGGAGGAATGCTGCTTATTGGCTTGCTCTGGCCCAGGCTGAGCCTGCTTTCTTACACAATACAGGATAGCCTGCTCATAACTGGTACCCTCACAGTGGGCGGGGCCCTCCCACACGACTCAACAATCAAGAGACTATCCCACAGGTCAGTTCAATGGAACCAATTCCTCAGTTGAGGTTCCTTCAACCCAGGTGTGTCAAGTTGACGACAAAAGCTTTTCAGCACATGTGCCTCTGCCCCCACACTGACAACAGCAATAATAATAATAATAATATAATAATAATAATAGAGTTAAAGTTAAGAGCTAAAGCAGAATGCAAACCAATTGAAACTGTCACTATTAGAAATAAAATTAAACTCAAGAGGAGATGAAACAAAATACATCTCAAACATCAAGCATAAATTTGTAGTGGGTTCAACAGATTTCAGAATCTCTGAGATCAACAGCGTAGAATGAAACTCAGTCAAGCACGGGAGCTAGCAAAGCAGAAATAACAGAAGGCAAAAAGAGCACAGAATCCCAGGACGGATGTGAATATCCAATTGTATGTAGCTGTAGAGAGCTGATCACCAGGAGAAGCACATTTTTACTTTATTTAAATGGACAAATATGAAAATAAGCCCAGCTGCTTTATCTAAAAGAAAGACACTGTACACAAGGAATCCTCCTTGAAACTTTTGTGTATGTATGTGGTGTTAGGAATTGGACGTAGGGCCCCTAAAGGTCCTGAGTTCCCAGCCCCAAGGAATATTTTCTTAAATAATGTCTTATAATGGTTAGTAATACGTGAGCACATAAAATTTGTGGATTTGACACTTTAGAAAAGCATACAAGCTAGACGTGGTGATGCATGCCTTTAATCCCAGCACTTGGGAGGCAGAGATAGGCAGAGAGTTCAGAGCCAGCTTGGTCTACATAGTGAGTTCCAGACCAGCTGGGGCTATAGGGAGACCCTGTCTCAAAAAGACAAAACAAATAAAAAAGAGAGAAAGAAATAAAAAGAAAAGGAAAGTGTACAAGCCAGATGTGGTGGCGCACACCTTTAATCCCAACACTCAGGAAGCAGAGACAGGCAGATTTCTGTGAGATTGAGGCCAGCCTGGTCTACATAATGAATTCCAGCTGAGACTATAGGAAGATTGTCTAAGAAACAAACAGAAAAGTTGTAGATAAGCTGTTTCAAATTCATGCAGTCATATGTATTTGAAATGTGTACATATATCATGTAAAATAATAAAGACCTAAAATGTAATAAATCCATCCCATGTAGCCTACTTGGGATGCTTAACTGCTGCATTAGTGCCTGGGTTGTTTAGATGTGGGTTTCTCTTACAGTGGTTTATTTTCCCTGTCTTTAGTGGATTAAGTCCTCAACAGAAGGTTGCTCACTAAGAATAGCCCCATGAAAAATCAAAAGAGATATGTATCCCAACAGATGTTCAAATTATAGCATAGAAACCCATGAAACATGGAAAAATAGGGTAACAGGACTCCTCGAAAATTAACCATGGAATCCAACAAAATGGAAATAGATAGAATAGCAAACAAAACTGTGTAATTCCAAAAATGATTAGTAACTTCAAAAAAGATTCAAGAAAATGGGTGTAAAGGTCAATTCAAGAGTTTTAAATGAAAGCCAGTAACATGGACAAGAAATTTAGCAGAGGGACAGGCAGATAGACAGACAGATAGGAGACGGAAACAGACTGGGAACAAAACAAAAACCCAAAAAGAAGAGGGGGAAGAAATCATGACTATAATCTTCAAGATCTGTGGCTCCTGGTAAGAAGACTGGTGATTTCAGTGAGAGTGCCCTATAGAGTCCAAGTCCTGGAAAACTTGGTCAGTCGGTGGTACAGTTTGGGGAGGAGCTGAGCCAGCTAACCCCACTGGAACAAAAGTCACAGATACTAGAAAAAAGATCTGATGTTTGCATTGCTGGTTTTGGTATTGTTTTGGTCCCGTACTTCAATATACCCACATGACTCACCTTTAGAATGGTAATGTGTATTCTGTGCCATTGTATGTTAGAAGTATGTAATTTGCTTTTTTATGTTTACAGGGACTTATAACTAAGGGATTGCCTTGAGTCTCAGAGGAGATTTTGGACTTTGGACTTTGGACTTTTGAATAGGATTGAGACTGTTAAAGACTATGGGAACTTTTGAAGTTGGACTGTATTCATTTTGCATTATGATACGGTCACGAGCTTCCGGGAGCCAGGGAGCGGTGGTTTGAATGAGAGGGTCCCCCATATGCTCCAAGTATTGGAAAACTTCACCAGTTGATATTACTGTTTGGGGAAAGTCATGGAACTTTTAGGAGGCATGTCCATGCTGGAGGAAACATGTCACTGGGGGTGGGTTTTGAGAATCTGTAACACCCACTTCCAGTCTGTCTCTTTCTGCTTTCTGCTCCAGTCACCTTTTGCTCCATGCTTCCATGCCTTAATGGACTCTTATCTCTCTGGAACCATAGACTCAATAAATTCTTCCTTCTGTAAATGGTCTTAGACTTGATGCTTTAGCACAGCAACAGAAAAGTAACTAATACAGAAACAAAACCTTTGAGCCTGTGGTATAGTGTGGCAGAGACGCCACAATGCCTGAACAAAGACAACCTGACCTTTATAATCCTTTAAAACCAAGAGTGAAATTGATCTCTCCTGTGTACACACTTCTGATTTCTCTCAGTTGTTCTTTAAACCAAGGCTATACTCTTTTTCTTATTTCAGCATTACATCTAGCATTAAAGGGAAGGGGGTGAGGAACCTTGACTTGCCAAGGAAGGACTTTCCCTTTCTGGTCCCTAATGACCCAGCACAGCACATACCACACTACAAACAGATACGCTAGTATCATCTGTTGATTGCAACGTTGCTGCTTTCAACAATGATATTTTCACAATGTACATACATACACACACACACACACTCACACTCTATTCTGGGTTAGGGGCAAGGAAGAGTCATGAGAAAGGAATAGGGAACCAAGTTTAAAAGGAAAACTATGTGTTTAGCTCAACTTGAAAAGGTGATTACAAGAGGAGCCCAAAGCCTAGGAAGAGCGTTTACATTGAGTTCCTAAAGGCTAGCTACACTTAAATGAGCTGATTACACTGTAGGAAGGCAGATTAAATACAGTATTAAATAATATCAAAACATAATATTAACTTTGGTTACAAGGTTAGGTAAAATTCCAATTTGTAGCAGAAGGTATGTCTAAAAAAAGTCATTCCCAAGAAGAGAAGATGGAAATCAGTTACAGACTAAAGACATAGAAAACCTTTATGATAAAATCATATAAGGTTTCCAAAATCCAGGGTAAACACATGTCCAAGTACTTATAGCACCAAATAGGCATGACAAAAGAACTTCTCTGTGCCAAGAAATAGTGCTGGGAATTAATATCACTGAATGCAAGCTACAGATTCAAATGTAATCCCATCAAAATCCCAGTGACATTTTTCAAAAAGTAGTAGAAGTCAGTCCTACAATTCATATGGAAGAACAAAGGACCCAAATAACCAAATCAATCCTGAGCAGAAATAACAGCAATGCTGCAGGTATCATAATGCTGGATTTCGGTGACGTCAGTATTGCTCCGATCAGATAAAGGCTTGTACTGAGGGACATCTGATGTAAAAGCTTGACTCAGTAGGCCTTAACATATATGACATGCATGGAATCTGGTGGTAGAGTGCTATGGGGAATGCAGATGGAGGAGGGGTCTAAATATGATTAAGATTTATTTTATGAAATGCACAATAGTTCAATAAAAGTATACACTAATAAAAAATACTTCTCAAAAAAAAAATAATAAAAGCCATGGGCCAGTTTTCTTGATGATCTTACTTGTAAAACAAAGAACTTCACAAAAACTCATTTCAGCAACATATTAAAAAGATCATATAATAGAACTGGAGAGATAGCTCATCAGTTAAGAACTCTGGCTGTTTTTGCAGAAGACCCGGCTTTGAATCTCAGCACCCACATGGCAGCTAACAACAATCTGTAACTCCAGTTCCAGGGGATCTAACGTCCTCTTCTGACCTCTTTGGGTACTGCACAACACAGGTATACCTACCCACATGCGGGCAAAACACTCATACAAATAAAATTAAAATAATAAATAAAAGTAAAAAGTTAATAAACCATGATTAAGTTAATTTCATTCTAGAGTTACAAGAAAATGCAAATCAATAAAATGCAGTATAAATCGATGAAAGAACAACCACATGATTAGAAAAAGATAAAGAAAATTCCTAGAAAAAAAAATCAGTATAACTTCATAATACAGACATTAAGAAAACAGGAATAAAAGGATCAGACCTCAACATAATAAAGGCTACTGGTTACATATTGCAAATTAATAGTCAATATTGTACATTTTTTTAAAAATGAAAGTAATGTCCCAAAAAATAGGAATGAGAAAAGATGTCTACTTTCTCCATTATCATTAATATATCATTTAAATGCATAGTCAAATCAGTCAGGCTAGAAAAAGAAATAAAAAGAATACAAATAGAAAAGAAGTCATATTATTGGTACTTGGCAGATTATAAAACCATATACTTAAAAGACCTTTAAGGCTCCAGTAGAAGAAGCTTAAATTTGATAAACACTTTCAGTCAAGTACCAATAGCATTTCTATGCATTCTCATTCAGAACAACCTTGAAAATATCAGATGCTTAGAAATAAACCTAATAAACGATTCCCTCAATGAAAACTAAAAATCTAAAGTGGAAGAAAACACCAAAGATGGAAAGACTTTCCATGCTCATGGATTGGTAAAGTTAATATTGTTAAAATTGCTGTGTTGCTAAAAGCAATCTATGTATTCAATAAAATCCCCATCAACATTGTAATGGCATTCACAGAAATAGGAAAAAAAATCCTAAAATTCATATGAAAGGACAAAATGATGCCAAAGAGTACAAAAAATCTTGAGCAAAAAGAGCAATGCTGAAGGTATCACGATGCCTGATTTCGAATTACATCATAGATCCCTGGTAACAAAGACACCATTCATTGTAGGAACAGAAAAATCCTGACAACTAGACCAGTGAAATATAATACAGGCCTCAAAAATCAAACTCAGCATGGTGATGCATGTTCGTAACTCAGCTCATGAGAACGGAAGCGGAAGGTTTGGGAGTTCAAGGCCAGCCTAGGCTATATGACAATTTTAAGATTAGCCTGAATTACAGAAGATACTTTCCAAAAGGAGTGAATGAATGAATAAACCCATACAGTTGTAGTCACCTGATTCTTAACAAAGATGCCAAAAATATACGTTTGAGAAGAGACAAATGGTGCTGGGAAAACTGGATACTACATGCAGAAAAATGAAACCAAAACTTTTTACCTCACTCTATATAAGAAACAGCACAAATGAATCAAGGAGCTCAGTGTGAGACATGAAGCCTTGGAACACATAGAGAAAAACCTTCAAGTTAGAGATTCTTATGTTCCTCCTGGAGGGTAAGAGGGGGGCTCACAGAATTTGCAGGTTACAAGGCTGAGGCCTCATCAAAAGGTTATGCAAACAAAAAAAGATTGCTGGGAGAGAAAGGACGCTTCAGTGAAGTTGCTTTCATGCTGTGCATGGAACTCCAATGACACACCTTTCTTGAGTCATCATCCATAGCAGAGTAGGCTTTTCAGTGATTCAGATGCTCCAGTCACCCACACTCTTATAAATAACCCTTCATCCATGTTCCTGTAAATATCTCCAACAAATCAAATGATCACTGCTCTAGATTTGATTTCTTTAGTCTTTTGCCAGTGGCCTATCTGGGATGAATGGGCATTTGTTCATATCTTTTTAGGAAAAGTCATGCAACACACCTGGCTTTTGATCGGAGCTAAAAGATCTAAAGGTGAGTTTGGGAGTAGCATCAGAATGACCTCTGTGATGGGTGATAGACATGCAGCTGAGGCTGGTTAATTTGATAGTTGAGTATCTGAAGAGACAATCCGAATATGGCTTCCTTTTCCTGCATGACAGAAGAAGGCCAGGTATCACTGAATGAGCTAAGCGTGATAAGACATGTTGTTTGATGCTCAGTTCACCAAGCCAAAAGGGATTTTGTTCATAGGAGAGTTAAGAAAGAAGCAAATTTAGCTTGACATTTGTTCTGGTATGAGCTTCAGTGGCTTTGCTGAGCCTCATGGTGGAATATGATCTTAGGCTCTAGAGGTTTTGAATTATTTTCACCAGAATTTAAGTAGGGTTTGCAAGATGCTAAAGCACCCAAGAGAAGATTTTTTTAAAACAAATGATGAGACCGTGATCTATGTTGACCCAGATGTCTGAAAGGAAAAATTGATGAGACCAAATTCAGTGCATGCGAGCTTCAATCTTAAAAGATTCATCCGGAGGCACTAAAGACCCTAATCAGCCAAAGCAACCCTGAGCAAAAAGATAAAAGCCAAAATTATCTTCATACCTGATTTCAAGTTATACTACAGAGCCATAGCTATAAAAACAGCACAGTGCTTGTACAAAACAGACATAGTTCAATGGAAGAGAGAACAGAAAACCAAAACATGAGCTCATACAGCTTTTTATATAAACATACCAAAAATATATGTTGAAAAAAAGACAGCATCTTCGACTAATAGTGCTAGCAAAACCAGAGCTGTGTATATCTTAAGAGATAAAGGATTTTGAAGGAATTATGCTGGCTTGAAACCTTCTTTCACACAGAGAAGAGAGTGGCTCATAAAAACCACAAGAAAGTTACAAGAACTTACAATGGAACTGTGACGTTCTTGAAGCCTGGGTTATTAAGCAACAAACAATTGCTAAGAGAGAGGAGACTCTTTAAAGGCGGCACCTGAAAGTTGAGCAGGAAATACCAGTGATACAGATTTAGTGATTTGTCACCCATGCTGGGGTAGGATTAATTTTTTTGGCTAATTTTGTTATTTGACATCTTCATATATGTATATGAAATATTCTGAATGCTCTTCCCTCGCCGTCTCTTATCCCCTTTCCATCCCTCTCAACAATCCCCAATCCCTACCAGCCTTCTAAGATTTATGACTTTAGGTTCTGTTTTGTGACCCATGTAGTTTAACCAGGATCATCCGTGTCACATTTGGAACCTGGCAGGTCATCAGTGGGCATACAACTGAAGGCAATGATTTCCCTTCTCCCTGAATCACAGTAAACGGTTCAGTAGTGAGGGAAAGGACCCCTGCCCCTGGGTCCCTCTTCCATCCATGCCTACTGCTGATGGGCTCATTCTTGTGAAGACCCAGTGTAGGCATCTATGGGGTTCTGGTTGGAATGGCTGTCTTGCCCAAAGATGTTATTTCATAGTTCATCTCATTTTCCCAGATTTTATATTATTTCTGCCTCCTCCTTCACAATATTTCCTGAGCCTTGGAGGGGATGGTATAAATGACTTGTTTAGGGTGAACACTTGTCCATCGCTTATTCTCAGCACTTTGTGCACCCATGAGTGTGTGCATTCACCACTATTTTCTGGAAAGAGAGGTTTCTCTGATTAAGATTGAGAGGATCATTTATCTATGGGTATTAACAAATATTTAAAGGACAGTTTGACACTATGTCAAATTTAGCTAAACAACAGTATTCAGTTCCCCCTAGGACCTATGGCATCCCTAACCATGGGTTTTGGCCAGGTTTCCAGTATGAACAATGCATTCCTTCCTGCTGAGCAGGTCTCAAATCTAATCAGAGCAGTTGTGGGGTCGGATTTTTGATGAGGTAGCTACCCATACTCTTGTGAGTAACCTCACATCCACACTTCTATAAACAGTCCCAATAAACTCATTGGTTAACTCTGCTAGACTTAAGTAGAATTGTCTCTTTGTCATTCACACCCTATCTCAGATGAACATCGTCATATCTCCTTAGATGAAGTCACATGATAGAGGCTTAAGAACTAAATTACCAGAGACCAGTAGCTCTGGAAATGAGAGCAAGAAGAAGCTAAAGAGACTGTATCAAACTCAAACACTTTTGCACGCAAAGGAAACAGTCATCACAGAGAAAAGGAAGACTACATTTGAGGGAAAGATCTGGCAGTTATTTTTGTAACGGATAATATATACACGTATAGAATATAGAAGGAACTCAAAACATTAAACAGAAAAATAAATAATCCAACCAATAGATGGGTAAATGAACTGAACAGACATATCTCAAAAGAGGAAGTACAAATAGCCAACAAATACAAAAGGAAATGTTTGACATCTTTAACCTCCAAGGAAATGCAAGCTAAACCCACATTAAGTGTCTAACTTATCTGAGTCAAGCTGGCTATCATCAAGAAACAAAAAACAAGTGCTGGACTAATAACAGGGAACCGAAACTGTTCTACACTGTTGGTGATGATGTAAATTAGCGCAGCCACCACAGGAATCAACATGGCAGTTTTTCAAAACAGAAGAATCTAGAAATAAAACCATCATATGCTCCAGCTATACCATTCCTGGGTATGTACCCCAAAAAGTCACTGACTGGCTAGACTGGTTAGCTACTATGCTCCAGGAATCCTCTTGTCTCTACCTCCCCAATGCTGGGGTTACAGACACATGCCACCTTGCTCAGCTCTTGTGTGGGTGCTGAGAATCCACACTCACATACATACACTTGTACATCAGGCACTTTACTGACTGAGTCATCTCCCCAGCCTGTAATCTAGGATGTTTTTCTAGGACTAGTAGAAAAGATCTCTCTTTCTCTCTCTCTCTCTCTTTCTTTCTCTCTCTCTTTCTCTCTCTCTCTCTCTGACCTTATTTTCTTTCTTACCTGTTTCTGTTTATTGTTTGGTTTGGTTTGGTTTCAGGTGCTATGTATTGAATCCAGGGCCTTGAGGATGCTGGGAAGCACTCTACCATTGATCTACAACTCCTTTACTTTTGAGACAGAATCTGTGTTACCTAAGAAGGCCTTGAATTTGTGATCTTTGAGCTTCAGCCTCCCAAGTCCTAGGATTATGTGTGTACCACCACTCCCTACAAAATTAACTTCTTTTTCTGGTGTTTGAAATAGAACCTATCTCTGGTTGTGCACATACTCAGCAAGCACTCTACCACTGAGCTATATTTCCAGACCTGGGCCAGCTTTATTCTTCCTCGGTGGTCTGCCTTTGAAGTGTAGCAAAATCTTTGCTCTTCATTCAATGTGCTGTCTCAATTCCTGATAAGCAAGATGCATGAATAATGCATTAAAAATTAACACAGAACATTTGAAGCAGCAGTAGAGTCTGTTTTATTTTTGCCCATTACTTGTAGTTAACATCTTTTCCCTTTGTAATAACTGTGAACACTTTGCTTTGTGGTCACTGTAAACATTTTGGAGGGTGGGAGAGAGAAGAAAATAACAACAGCCCACATGTCTTGGCATGTGTCCACAGAAGTGTGCAGAATGCAATGCTCTTTTGTAAGGAATGCTTTCTGCTTTTAAAATAAATTTAATGGATCTTTTAAAAAAGCATTCCTTATGTTTTTGTTGTAGCTTCATTTTAAAATAATGTCAAAATGTCAAGACTTTCCGAAGATTCACTTTTAATTTGGTTTTAATGACTATTGGAAAGATGAACATCTTATCCTCGATTAAACTTTAAAAATCAAAAACTGTCAACATTTTTAGATCATCACAATAAGAGTATTTTAGGTGACTTTTCTATGTACCAATTTTGACATGATCTTGGTAAAAGAGAAGAGTAATCCATACACTCATCATGAGGAAACAGGAAAGTAGCAGAGTCAAAATTACGTTGACTTATTTTATCCTTACTCTTAAGGAAATATAATAACATTAAAGGTAGAAAATTTTTAATTTTATTATTAGTATGCATGTGTGATGTATAGGGGGCATGTATGTGCTATGGCATACCTGTAAAGGACAGAGGACAACTTTGTGGAGTCTGTTTTCTCCTGCATGCCTTCTGGAGATCAAAAGATTGACAGGCTTGACGGACAAGCTCCTTTACCCACTGAGCTCTTCTGGCTCAAGGTAAAAATATATTTTAAACCACAATGACGTAGAAATGAGAAAGTTAAGGTAAGATGGCCATGCTTTAGAGTGCTTGGAACTGTAATGAAGACTCAACTTGACTTGTAAAGCTATGGAGAGTGAACTTGTGTGAACTGATGGAAAAGTGCTGAAACGGATTTACTGAATGTCATTTTTACAGCGAATATTTCTGGGAAAGGGAAAATAGAGCAAAGGTATATTGGAGGAAAGGCAGCAGAAGAGATAGGAGTTGTGTATGCTCCAGCAGATGACCCTGAGTAGATCAATAGGCTTCCTGAGAATCAGTTAAAGCAGTCTCATCAATCTGACCAGCGGAGCAGGATGGCAACCCGTGGTGAAAACTGTGGCTCGGGCTGCTGATTTTATGGAAACAGTGAAAGAGAACTTGTGCATGACAGAATCAGACTGCGTTAGTTAGCTGTGCAGTTGCTAAGTAAATTAAATCCGCACCAAAAGAGTTCGTGTTGTAAAGTGCACTGGGTAACGGTTAGATCAGCAACGTTTGAAATGAAAACAGAGACTTTTTCAGTCCTCTTCAGTGTCAGCCTTGGTGTCTATAATTAACCACATGCCTGCAGAGTTGAAAAGACTTCCTGAATGGTTTCTGAACCTGTGACCTCTGAAGTGCTCGTGGACAGAAGTAAAGGGCTGACTTCCTGACTCTATTCATACTTTGGGACGCAACACAATTGTCCTTTATGCTCAGTCTACATTTGGGGTAAGTAGTGTTCGGCTGAGGGAGTAGAAGGGCTTTGGTGTTCACTGCGCTAATTACTTTCAAATGGTCTGAATCTAATCAGAGTCTTTGTTGGCATTTGGAACATCTGACCAGTTAGACGAAGCTAGACTATACCATTTGAATTTAATGGGTGGAGCCATGAAAGCAGTCTTTGATTCTAATGCAGATAGTCATAGACGCTAAAGTTCAGTGCATAAAGATCAGCTCTGTTTCTGCCAAAGAACAGATAGCACCAGAATTTGGCGACCTTTTTCTCAGGTTTTCAGTCACTTGCATGTCCAGAAAAAGATTTAAAACTGATTTTGTCAGATTTCTTCCCTGCTATTGGGAATAAGTTAGCATTATCATTCATAATTAAATTATCAGAAAAGCTTATGAAAATCATTAATTTTTGCAGTCAAATATACAATAGTGCTGCCTTACAAAGGTGTTGATAAAACTGATCAGTCAGTGCAGTGTAGGGACACACATCCTTTCTAAGAACCAGCAACAGCAAATTGTGCATCAGTGGTTCTTACTCATTTAGAATAACAATTTTCTGTATGATGTCCCACATATGAAAGAAAGTTGTTTCCAAGAATTGTGCCACTGGAATTTCTATTGTCCATAATGTGAGCCTTTGGAGAGATATACTGCAATCTGTAGAGTGGTATAGGTTTTGTAAAATATGTTCAAAATTCTGATTTCTGTTCAGAGCAATTAAAATTACTGTCTTTCTCAGAACTTTTGCTTTGTTATAGATAAGAAATTTGCCAAAGTCTTAAGCTCAAAATTTCCACAAGCTAGTTACCTTTGCTTTTCCTCTACAAAAGGTTATCTTAAAAGAAAAAAAAAAAAGGAAAGAAAAAAAGAAGGGACTGGAGAGATGTCTCAGAGGTTAAGAGCACTGTCTGCTCTTGTAGAAGACCCAGGTTCAGTTCTCAGCACCCTCCTGGCAGTAACAACCATCTGTAACTCCAGTTCCAAGGAATCTGATGCCCTCTTCTGGCTTCCATGGGCATCAGGTGCACTTACATGCTGACAATAGACAGACACATACATTAAAAATAATAAAATATTTCTTTAAAAAGAAGAGAAGAAAATAAAAGGTAGCTGTCAATGTATTCTCTTGTCTTAAAGATGTTAATGATAGGTAATAAGTATTGTAATACATGGACCTGAGTGAAAATATTTCACTGACCCTTTAAAATCAAACTCAAGGAACTGTCCTGTGGTACTAAAGGTAAGCTGTAGAGGACTAGAATATGTCATCACAAACTGTGTCCTTGTGCTCAATAGCTTTAGTTGTCAACATAACACACCTGGGTTGAGGGAGCCTCAATTGAGGAGTTTCCTCCATTGGTCTGGCCTGTGGCCATGTCTGTGAGACATATTCTTGATGCTAAGTGATGTGGGAGGGTCCAGGCCACTGTGAGTGGTGCTGCCCCCAGCAGGTTGTCCTGTACTGTGTAAAAAAACAGACTGAGCACAGGTCTGGGGAGCACAGGTCCCGGGAGCATCAATGTAAGCAGCTATGGTAGTAAGCAGCTATGGTCTGTGCTCCAGGCTCCCACCCTGAGTTCCTTCCTTGGGCTCCCTCAGTGATGAAGTATAACCCCAGAGATGTAGAAAAAATAAACCCTTTACTCCCCAAGTTGTTATTGGTCAGAGTATTTTGTCACGACAATTGAAAGCAAACTAGAACAATTGCTGTGACAGAACTATTTTGAGAAACTGAAGACACCAAAGAAGCTCTGAAAATAGAGTACAAGTTACTCTTTAGTAAACTCTGCTTTGTCTTTCCCAGACATCTCTATATATTCTGTAACTGGCCGTCCCCCTCTTCCTTTTTTACCTTCACTTTGAATTTGGAACATGCTCATTTCTCTGGGTATCTTTCATGAGGTAGGCATGATAATTAACTTATTTTGGCTTTTCTCTTAATAATTTGTCATTTTTTACAGGGGAATAGCTCAGAAAGTTTACAAAGAAATTTACTTTTCTTCTTCTACACTACAAAAAATTATCATGTTTAAGTTATTAAAAAGTTTGCTTGTGCAGGCCACAGTGGTGCATGCTTTTAATCCCAGCACTCAGGAGGCAGAGGCAGACAGATCTCTGTGAGTTCAAGGCCAGCCTGGTCTACATAGTGAGTTCTAGACTAACTGAGGTTACAGGGAGACTCTGTCTCAAAAAAAAAAGTTTGTTTGTTTGCTTACTTTTTATATAAAAATATTTCAATATTTAACAATATAGTTTGGTACAACCTTATTCCTATATTTTCAAAATGAGAAAAGCAACATTTTAAGCTAAGATTCCTGTGTCAGAATTTGGGGGAGGAGGCTGAAAAGTTTCTGCATCTTTAAAATACAGTAAGCTGTTAGAAAAATTCAGCCTTTCTAGTGTATTTCTAGAGGCGTTTACTGGAGTTTTGTAAGGAAAGCACACGAAGCTGAGGAACAGACAGAATCCACTTGGCTTTCTCTTTGCTACCTCGTAAGCATGCCTATCCTTTCCTGCCTTATTGCCTTCCGTTTTCCCTTCACTTTGATGCCCTATATATCCCACATGAACAACCCCTCAGCCCAAAGTGAACTTGCCTAGAGTCCCTCTTGTGGGTTTAGACATGTGTTTGAATTAGCTAAATTCCTTACCCTACAGTATCTTTCCAATACATCTTTCCTGATTAAAATTTACCAGCCTTGGTCCTGTCCTTTAAATATCCTATTAAGCACAAATGGATCTTTAAAAATCTTTATCTTAAACTATATATTAGCATATTTTTAGGTCTGCCAATTAAAATCCATCCATAGGGCTGGAGACATATCTCAGTGATTAAGCGCATATATATATATATATATATATATATACTGCTCTTGCAGAGGACCTGAGTCCAGCTCACAGCATAGACATCAGGAGACTCACAACAACTTGTAACTCTAGTTCCAGGGGAGCTGAAAGCTCTGACCTCCGCTGGCACCTGCATTCATGCACGTGCACACACACAGATGGACGTACACATAATATAGAAAAACCCATCAGTGTTTTGTATTCTGGCCGACCAGGAGGGAAGATATTTATAATACATTCATCCTCTGGGTCTGTTAAGGAAAAATTTCAGTAGATAGAACTAAATAAGTGACAAGACTTTATTAAAAGCATTATAGTAGAATGAAGAGATTGAAATCAACTCGGTATAACAACAGCTACCACTGGGAATTTATAGACGGTGGGTAGTGTGAGACTCAATTCACAAAAATGACCAAGATGACATGATTAGAAGCCAAAAAGGTGTAACAAAGGAACTTGTTTTCATGTTAGAGGAGCCTAAACAAATTAGCAGGATTCTTACTAAAATGGGGCTCAGAAGGCCAAGGACACCAGTTACTCAAGAAGAGGTCTCAAATGAGCCTATCTAAAGTTTGATTAATGAGAAAGTCATTACTATAATGCTCATATGTACCTGTAATCCTGCACCCAGGAAACCTCAGGAGACTGAGGTGGATCACAATTTTGAGGCCAGTCTTGGCTACATAGTAAGACCTTATCTTAAGAAAAGAGAAGGAATGAAAAGAACTAGATTTAGCTCAGGGGCACAATATTTGCCTAGCATGTACAAAGCTTTGCATTCAATATTCAGTAGAGAGAGACTGAGAGAGAGAAAGAGGAAGAGGAAAAGGAAAAGGAAAAGTAAGGAGGAGAGGTAGAGGAAGAGGATAGTATATATTATCCACCTCGGTATCTGGCCTGATGCCCTTATGATTATGACTAGAAAATAAAACTCTACCAACGTATGCTAAGGTGTCAGACCTGTATCCTCTACCAACCGTAAGGCTAAGAATGTGAGAGCATCTGAAGACTAGAAGAGATCCCCCCAGCTGCCTACCTGATGCCTCCCCAGTGTAATTGATGAATGTACTGATTTATGATTTTCTTTTGTTCTGTGACTGTAAAAGCTCATCTAGCCTCTTCCACCGTGTCATTCAGGGTAACTTAAATCTATGTTCCTGAGACATGGTCTCTCCTATTTGGCTCAGAATAAACTATTTTATTTTTATTTCCTTTAAAGCAGAGTTGTTATTTTATACTGACAATTTAAATCTCAGTGTTTCTGTCATCTGGTTTCTTGTCTTTACCTTGAGGTTGAAAGGCCTGATAATATTCTCTAGAGTATTACATCATTTTACGATGAATAAGATGATTTTTATTAATGTGTGCTTGTGACAGCTTCCCTCCTTAACAAAACATCAATCAGGCTCCTCTGAAACATGTTCTCCACTAGGCCTCAAGTTTGGACTTCCATCTTTATAATGCCCAGTTGCTATGTGAATTTATCAAGAATTCTCTACCTTCAATATCTGATTACCTATGATGTCTACATAAATTCTCCATCCTCACTATCTCCAAAGAATACCATGCTGCGATGCTGTGATAAAACACCATGACCAAGGCCACTTACAGAAGAGTGTTTATTGGACTTGTGGCTCCAGAGGGAAAAGTGTCTATTACAATGGGAAAGCACTCTGGCAAAGGCAGCCAAAGCAGAAACCTGAGAGCTCACATCTTCAGGCAGACACAGGAAACCAAGAAAGACAGACTGGAAAATGGACAAGGCTATACCCTCTCAAATCCCACCCCCAGTGAAGTGCTTCTTCCAACGTGGTCACACTTCCTAAAGGTACCATGACCCTCCCCAAACAGTACTGTACAACTGGGGGCATTCAAAGACTTGAAGCCCATGGGAGACATTCATCATTCAAATTAACACACCCCACTTCAATAATTTTTCATCTACTAACACTACTACTCTACTCCTTAGCTATAAATCCCTACTTTTGCCTGATGTCATCAGATATCAGCCTGATTCTATCTTGACAGTTCTGCTGCCCTGCTGTAACATTTGCTGAATAAAATCTGGTTTTGCCATCTTAATCACTATCAGGCTTTCAGTTTTCATTGACACTTGTCCTCCTATCTTATTATGTGGCAACAGGGTACTATGGAATTCAAAAATACTGCAATTAGAAAACAAGTTGACTGTGGGAATTAGCTGGAGTGTTGAAGTATTTTGAGAAGGATGGACTATTTATTGTATGTCAGGATTCATTTGCCGGCCTTGAACTATGCCCTAGTTTAGGGTTAGGCAGAAGTCAATCTGTGCACAGAAGTGCTGTGGGAGCAGGATGTTTTGCTATGCAAATAATTTACACCTGAGGGGAAGTCTATCTTTCCCCCAAGGCTGAGACCCTTGAAGACCCTCAAAGGAAGATGTAATTGGCTTAAGTTATTTTGCCTGTGTTAGTATTGTTTTTGTGCTGAACTTTTGACCCATTGTTTTGTTCATCATTTCAGAGTATCAATAGGGGGTGCTTTATAAAGGCAAGCTGCTTCAGTATTGACTGACAGCCCTCCCGAGTCTGTCCTTTCTCTCTCTCTCTCTCTCTCTCTCTCTCTCTCTCTCCCTCTCTCTCTCTCTCCCTCTCTCTCTCTCCCTCCTCTCTCTCTCTCTCTCCTCTCTACATTTCTCCATCCTCACTCCCCGCTTCAGGTACGTTCTATTTCTGCCGGGGGGCTCCGGCAATTACATATATATATACACACACACACATATATATATATATATGTGTGTGTGTGTATATATATTATGTATATGAGTGTTCCTCCTGTGTTTAAGTGCATTTATGCATGCAATGCCTATGGAGGCCAGAAGAGGGTGGCAGATACCCTGGAATTGGATTTAAGGGTGACTTTTTTAGCCGATCTGGGGATTGAAATCAGGTCCTCAGCAAGAGCAATCATTGAGCCATCTCTCCAACCCCCAAGAGAGATGGACTATTGAAGAGGCATGGTATATATGAAATTACTGTTATTAGTTGACTGAGGAATGAGCAGATACATGCCAGCCTTTGCTATAGGTGTGCTCTGAGGGATTCAGCATTGTGTAAGTCTTAGTAAAATAAGAGTAAAATCATTGTACTTTAAATTTTAAAATCTGTCTTATGTGAGCATACAGTCATTCATGGAGGGGGCATGCTTTGTGCTTTTTGAAGTTCTCATTGTCTTAAATAGATTTAGCGTAGTATATCTGACTAGTCATTACTCATTATCTAGGCATTGATGAAAAGTTTAAATTCAGTACAAGTAATCTTTAGAGATTGTTTCAAGGTAAGGAAAAAAACTACATGAAACGCTAATGCAAAAATAATAATAAAATAAAAAGACTTGTAAAAAGCAAGAATAAAACCTAAGGATACATTCCTTAATTAAATGATGTTAATAAAGGATTGCAGAATGGAGGAAAGTTAAGGAACAGAAATGAAAGTGCTGTTTTCCTTTAGGGTAGAAGGTAATTCTTCTGAATATTATGTTTTAAGGAAATTCTTGGTTTTTTTTCATTTTCTTGATTTTAAAATCATGAACTCTTTCGGGACAAAGACAAACTTTCTTAATGTCATATGCTTATTGGCTTGAAGAAGGGGTTTGATGCATGTATTACCAAAGTACTTGGTTTTCCACAAAGCATGTTTTTTCTTTCAATTACATTCTGTCATGCTACATGGAATGAATACCAACATCATAAATATGTCTTCATCAAACAGGTGGTATACTCACATTTTTAAAGAATAATCATAGAAAATATGGCCATTTTTAATGTAAGCTCTGGGTTGATATAACACCAGAGATTAAAGAGCCCCAAAGTTATGCACCTAAGGAATATCAAAATCTGAATTCACATATTCAGACTGTGTCTTAATATGCACTACATCACTTTAATATAGTGTCATCCAATTAAAATAACTTAATTACACCTGGAAATAGTTTTTGTGCTACTACTTCTCAGTCAGCCATTGGGGGTGGTGGGGAGACAATTAGCCAGGCATGGCAAAGTGGAACTAAAGAACAATGTGCGTCAAAACAGACTATTTAGAATTCAAACTGATGCTAACATTGGAGTTGGCAGCTGTAATTGCACGTGGAATTTCTGTGAGAAGAATGCAATTATCCAAACTGGATTTTAACCAGCACACCTGAGCACTTCAAAAAAAATGTCTTTAATACCATAAATAAATAGTTCTTTTGTTCCATTTCTGAGTGGAAAGGTACCAATTCCCAGCCAGGTTGATTTCCTGGGGCTCTGCTTTAGTTCTGACTCAGGAGGAAGCATGCCACCTACTGAATAGCCAATCACCTTCCAGCAGAGATCTCTGATCAAGCAAAGGAAACTATTATTAGGTATTTGATGGCTCTTATTAGCACTTGAGATCTTAAAATTTTGTTTTCAAATACTTCTCATTAGGTAGGTCAGAAGTTTTAGGCTCAAATACTCTGAGTCACAACTAAAGACTACTGATATCAATTCCTTTTATAACTCAGGCAGGAAAATATCTCTCTAATTGCAAGAAACAGGTTAGAATGCCTTTCTTCCATGGGAGCTGGGACTGAAGACCCAGGGAATGGGATGCTGAATACTGAAGGCTGAGGTTGGGGTGCAAAAAGGGACCCCCAACTTGTTTCTTGTAACAGTACATGAAATGAGAACAGCAGTTCTTTGAAAATTTTGTAACAAGTCAAATGTATTTGGAGCTGGAGAGATGACTCAGTGGTTAAAAGTGAACTAGAGAACCAGTGCTGGGTTCCACGTGCCCACATAGCACAGCTCACAACCCTCTGTAACTCTAGCTCCAGTAGATCTGAAACACTCTTTTCTCCCAACACACACACAAGGCAGAGACACTCAGACAGATACACACATACACATAAATAAAATTCAAAACAAATTTTAAAAATTACTTTGAGCAAAATTGCATTAAAATTTTTTTACTTGATTTAATACTTTGAATAAAATCCACTTGCCAATGGGGAGCTCTCATAACATAAATAGATCCAGAGAACAACTCTGCTCTGAAACACAGGCAGATAGCATCTATGAAGAGAACAGAAGGCACAGAAACAGTTTCTTTCAGTGTTTGTCGTCTATGGGCATGGTCTAATCACAGGGCAACCTGTGCCCAGCTTGTGCTTGCTTCCTGTAATTGGCTGCAGCTACTCCTAAACTGGGCCTTCAGGTTTGTGACACACTAAGTTAGGCTGCAGTTAATTGCAGAGTACTTCAAGGCGCAGAGGCAACCTCAGGCCAAATTTAGCTTCATTTAAAATTTGTTATTTGAAATCTCTGCACTGAACATGTCTATATGTAAACTGAATATGTAGCAATTAATACAACAGACTCTAATACTCTAAATCCAGGTCTTTATGGGTAACTAATAATGCCCACTATCCCTGTTCTGCACCATATGGAATGGCTACCATTTCTCTCATTTGTTACATCAGAACATTAATGAAAGAAGCCATCAAATAGTTTGCTATGAGTACTTACTGAGTGAATATCCATCTGCAAAACACTTGGATCAATGTTGGGCCCATGGCAAGTGTTGTACAGATGTTTGCTGTTCTCATCTCTAAACTGACTACTTTCAGGAAGCTCCAAGTATATTCTAAAGACCAAAAGAAGGAACAGTCAGGCCAAGAAAATAAAAATCTGTACCTTGCTCATATCTGCCTAAAATCCTTTATCATTTCCTAATGAGTACAAGAAACTAGGATGATTTCTTTAAAGGAGGACAAGAAGTTAATAGCAGAATCTCCCGTTATATCATGTTACTTAAAATTATGTTTTGGTTAGCAATACTACAAAGTATTTCTCATTGTGTAATACGGGTTTAGAGATTCTCAGTAAATTCACTTATGTTCTTTATACTAACTTGAAGAACTCACCTAAATATTATAAAGGTTTAAAATATAAAGGCTATTTGGGCTGGACAGTCAAAATCAATGGTAGACAGTCATCTGCATTAGTGAATATCTAGCCTAAGTGTTGCTTTCACAGTGTAGTGCTCAGAGTAGATAAAGAAGACCACTGAAGAAATTTTCTTTCATTTTCCATAATATTTTTAATGTGAAAAATAATGGACTCCACTGTGACATTTTGGTGTGCACATATCACAGCATCTCTTCTTATTCCCCACGCACTGCCCTCCCTCTCTTCCTCCCCTCGCCCTACATATTTAGGTCTAGATTCTGCACACTGAAAGAAAACATGAAATATCTTTTTTCTTTTTTCTTGTCCATTGTCTTCCTCCTCTTAGGTATCTTCCTGCATTGTCATAATATTTAATTATTTTTTTCTTGATTTTCATAATTTTTGGTTACAAAAATTTTTTAAATGATAAAAAAGATTTGCTTTTTAGTTTCAATCCAATTGCCTCTCTTATTAACATCTAACACTTGTAAATTAATGAGGCTATATTGACATAACCATTACACACGTCCATAGCTCTTTCAGGTTTCTGTTTCTGATGCAACATTGCATCTAGAATCGCATGGAACATTCGGCTGTCATGTCTCCTTAGTCCCCACTTGACTGTAACAGTTTTATAGACTTTCCTCGTGTTTGATGACTTTATCAGTTTTCAAAACAGTTGATCAGATATTTTATACAATGAGTATTTATCTAATATTTTTCTCACAATTAAAAGTTAGTTATGATTTTGAGGAAGAAATGTATTAGTTTGTCCATCGGCATAAACTTGTACACATTCATTTTATAATGTATTATAATCCAATGCCGCTTAAATCTTGTTATTCAAGTTTGGGCCAATGGGTGTTCTTTCAGTTGCCACTCTCCTTTGACATGCTTCCGTCACTGTGGGATTGCTTTTGTTGGGGGAAATTGTAATACTTTCCTGTCTAAGGTGTCCTAGGCCCATCTTGTACACTGTCTGTTCTAAAGTACCAGTTTCTTCTTTTGGTTATGATTAAGAGCATTGACTGTTCTTGTAGAGGAGCCAGCACCCAGGTGGTAGTTAATCCTCTATATGTCCAGTTCCAGGGGATCCAATGCCCTCTTCTGTCCTCTAAGGGCACTGCATGACATGAGTACACTTACATATATGCAGGCATAACACTCATACACATAGAAATATATTTTAATTTTTTTAAAGAAACCAAAGTCTGGGTAGTGAGTGTACTAGCTGTGACTAATGTGTCTTTTTTCCTGAGACTCTCTCAGCTGAAAGAGAAGGGAAATATTATGGGGCTACTGCAATTTGAATGTGTAGACCAAGTTGAAAAAGCTTGACACTTTAACAATGTTGAGTCTTTTGATCTATGAATCTTAAATAGCTCTCTGTTTATTTGAATTTTATTTGATTTCTTTCATCAGTGTTTTATGGTGTTCTGCCTATTTATTCTGTCCATGTTTTCTTAGATATATATCCCCAAGTGCATTTGGGGTAGGATTGTAAATAGTGGTATTTGACTTGAAATTCCAAATATTCATTTCTGATATCTAGGAAAACAATTAACTTATGTATAATAAGCTGCATTCAATATTTTTATGGAGCCAGGCATGGTAGCGCATGCCGTTAATCCTAGCACTCAGGAGGCAAAGGTAGGCACGAATATATACATGTGTGCATAGTACCTTCAAGGATGCCACCAGATTCTCACAGGGAAAAGCGAAGAAAAATTTGACTCATATGTTTGACACATGGAAAGTAATCATTTTGCAAATGATTACAAAGGGCCACTCTCCAGAGAAAAGTCATTATTAGCCTTTTCTCTCATAATAAAGTGTAATGCCTTGCTCCAACCCCAGGTACCCTTCCTTTTTCTTCTAAATGGTGAAGAAAATGAACATAAGAAACACCTATAAAAGTCACTCTGGGGACATAGACCTACTGAAAGCTCAAGTTTAGTTATAAGATTGTAGAACACTTCCTCTCCTCCACTCCTGTCTATCACAACAATGTAACAATATGATTTGGATTATAGCCAAAAATTTCACAAAGCTCAGACTCTAAGAACAATCTCAAGAAAATCCAAAGACACCAGAGAAAACTAAAAATGTTACTGGAGGAATTTCAGCCCTTGATACCAAAGTTTACAACAAGCTTTGAACATGTCCTGAATATTACTCAAATTAAGATCAAGCTCCACATTCAAGCCCTATTCACTGTAATTCTCAATAACATGTTCAGATTTCACCAGAAGATTGTCAAAAATGCTAAAAAGAAGGGATAAATAGGCCACAGGGCTGTATAACCATCCAACCTATCCTGAAATAAATGTTTAAAAAGCAAGCCTTCAAAAAAGAAGGAAAAATAAGTTACAAAAAATTCCCATCTACATTTTTAGAAAAGGATAAAACTCAGAGAAAGAATAATGAAAGTAAATAAAATCTTTCATTTTTCTAATAGATAAATGTTTGTTTAAAGTAACAACAGTGGCTGTACAAACTGCTCTTTTTATGTTTGTTTATTAGTTCCAGGAAATTGGGGAGTAGGTGCTTTTATTTTTACTATTTTGGTATTTTCTACATATTCATCTGTGACTTAATTTTTTATTTCTTCTTTTCAATTTGAATATCTTTCTTTTTCTTGTTTTGTAACACTAACTATAATTTCCAGTAAGATGCTGTAAAGGAATAGTGAGGGAGAAGATCATTATTTTATTATCTAAAGAGGAAAAAACATCTCTCACCAATAAGTATGGTATTGTAAGTATAGCTCCACAGATGAGTTTCAGGATAAATGATTCCTTTATACACTGCTGGATTTGATTTACCAGTAGTTTGCAGAGGACTTTGTACTTTTATACATACATACACATATATGTAGGTTTGTAGTTTAGCTTTTAAAATGAAGTTTGAGATATTTCTTTAAAGTACTTTCTACATTATTCAATTAGTCACTTTGTACAAAGCTTAAGTGTCTTGGTAAGCTATCTCTAACCCATATGTTTATTCTTTAAATTATCATTATCATTATAAAGGAAAGTAATGCTAATTCCCTTTATATACAGAAGCTTACTTTCCTTTTAGTTAAATTCTCTAAGAAAATGAAGTTAATCCATAGATGGAGGATTTTCTTTGAGAATTTCATACATGAGTATTATATTTCATTATTTCCATCCCCCCAGTCCTCTATCTCCTCCCAAGTCTCTCTACTCCCTCTCAGTTTCTTGTCCTCTTCTTTGATTATTATTGTTACATATACATACATTTATAAATGTATGTATAAACATGCACATATATTTACAAATTTACATGCAGAGTCCATTTAGTTGTGCTAATGTGTACGTGTGGTTAGGGTTGTCCACTTATGAGTAGATGACCTCTCAGGGAGCTGGTCTCTAGAGAAAAATGATTCTCCCTTCTTCAGAATTCATTGCCTGAGCTCTTCATCTTGAGGTGGGACCCCACAAAATTTCTCTCATCCTAGGTGATAGGATTTTTTAAACTTATTTTTTAAAAAAATGTATTTTAACTCTCGGGGCCTAGTCTCAAAATTATCCTTCCTCGTGCAAAAATACCTGAAAAGCTAAAATTATTTTTAAAATACTCTCTTTGAGACATTGTTTGGGCCATGAGGAGAGAAGCAAAAGAATAAAATAGAATTTTCAAACTGAAAGTTGACGAAACACATAATTTTGGTACTAAATTATTACTACATTCATACATTGTATGTTTGCTTTCGACTTCTTCATTGATAAGCATATTTTAAGACTATTATACAAAGTTGTATAAAGGTTTTATATGAAATTAGTTACATCTGCTAAAATTTGATAGGTGTTATCTTGGTGCATAAGCTGATAAGCCTTTAATTTTCTTAGCAAACAGTATTTGAGAGATAATTGCTACTTTAAATGAATTTCTCCACATTTATAAGGACTTTAATTTTTAAAGGGAGGACTGCAAAAAGACATTAGAGCATAGTTTGAAATTAGTCACTCATTTCCCAGCAACTCTCATTATTTGAAAACTTAACAATAATTGAAATTCAAGATATTTTTATGGTGTGCATTGCTATTTTAGAGACTTGGAATGAACTTGGAAGGGGATGTTTTGAGGATAGCTAGTGTTAGCTAATGTATGCCTTTCTAGATTCAGAAGAGAAGAGAAACAAAAATAGGCAAATTTAAAGACTTTTTGCCCTCATTTTAATTTCCTGCGTAAAAACTAATTGAAAAATATTTCTTGCTGCAAATTGATTAGTATAGGGTTTTTATTGTCAGTATGTTACTAGGAGGTCTCAAGAAATATAAGAATCACAGAAACAAATATAACAGTCTCCTGTTTACAGCTCATTCATCTTAATCACTTCTTTAAGCAGTAATTTCTTCTAATTGTGAAACATGAAAAAGTCTACCATATAATATCTCTTTCCACACATTAGATATCAGTAAAATTCTATTACTGTCTGTTTCTGTGAGAGAGAAAATATTTGACAGATGTGTCGCATCAGCCTCTTTCTACAGGACACCTTCACCATAACAGGTGAAATTCTTATCTTGTTAAATGGAATGGGAATGTGCTATAGAGAGAAGACATGGGCCAGATGAAAAGAAGTATGGGCCACAAAAATGGTTCAGGTCCAAAAGTCCACTTGCATTTTTCATTTCTCATAATTATTGAGGTTCTCAAAGATTTTGATACCTTGTGCTTAGAGGAATATGTCAGTATGTCAGAAACAGTGACACTTTATTGTCGCTGCTCAAAATGATTTACAATTCCTACAGAGACAAACTGACCAGCTTTCTTCTGTTGGAAATCTCTTTATTTTCAACAGAAGATAGAATAATGAAATGTACAATTGCAAAGGACCTGGTTTCAAGTCAGTTTGGCAGCGATGGTGTTCAGTGCCATCAACATTGCCTGCCATTTACAGCACAGATGCCTAAACAATTAGAGAACAGTATTCCTAAAAGGCTTTACCAACAAAGTCAACACACTGTTTCTTCCACCTCTTCTATTAAAAACTGCCTTCTGTCTTTTTCTTTAACACTGTGGTTTCCTTTTGTGTCCATACGGAAGGACAGAATGCCACAAGGAGAATTAACACCAAACTTCGTATGTCTTTCATAACACTTGAGAATAGCCTCCTATTAAAAAGGGATGGCTGCATTCCCAAATACATTTTTAGAGATGTGCTGCCTGACACTTCAGATGTGTCAGCTCTAGAATGATTCTGACTGCCATCTGTTCATTCTTCCTTTTCTCTTTTGCTCCCTTGGTAGCACATCTCTCTCTCTCTCATTTTCTACCATTCCGTGTCTTTAGCATCTATAGCATTTTCTCCTGAGTTTTCACCATTTTCTCTCTTGACACCCTTAGTGTTTGCTTTAAAGTTTATTTTTCTGTCTCACTTTGCTAGAGTTCTACACAGTTCCTCTTTGTCTTCACAGATGTGCAGTATGACAAACTGATTCTGCCCAAAGCCTGTGACTTGTTCATCATGACACCTATTCAGCACATGCCAAGTGTTGAGAAAGCTGGGGACTAGGGGGTTGCTCTGCCTATTGGGTTGGGGACTAGGGATGTTTTAGAGGTCAAGACATGAAAGAAAGCTGGTGATTCCACCTTTCCAGAACTCATCTGCTGTCTACTTGATGCAGATTCTTTAAGTTCCCAATAAAATTTCTGGGTCTTCTGTGATGAAGGGAGATAGAAACAAGGAAGAAATAACTGTTCATGTGTAAGGCTTGGAGAATAATAACAAACTGAGAAATGTGCACAGATTCCACACAGGCAGTGTGGGTGGTGAAAGGAAGGGAGTTGTTTTATGACAAGTATAATGCAAATGATAATGCATGTGCTGTCACTGTCCCATGTGGTCAGACTAGGAAAGGAAATATTTATTTAGATTCACAAATCCTGGAGGATGTGGTGGAACTGAGAGCGTGGTGAGAGAATTGGATGGAAAGGGAATTCCAATCGTGCCTGTCAGCAGCAACTTAAAATATTTTCCTTTGAGCTAGTCATACCCATGAAAACATTCCTCTTATGTTTCTGTAACTAGAGGATCTTAATCATTAAGATAAATCTACTTTCCTAGTCATGTCATGGGGATCCAAATGCAAAAATACACCAAAAAGGTAAAATGCTGATTAATGCACAGGTTTGACTTCTTTGATGTCTTGACCTCTAAAATTGTCTCATATATTTAGAATGCTTACCATTTTGCAATTCTTATATGTATTTGATGTATTCTGTGATCTGCTCTCTATATTTCCATAAAGGAAGAAGATGGGAAAACTGCTGAAAAGACTGAAGATCTGGAAACCCTTTTTTTTTAAAAAAAAAAAAAAAGGACAAGAGCTAGCAAGATGGCTCAGCAGGTAAAGATGCTCACCTCCAAGCTGACCACTTGAATCTGATCCCTTGAGCCCACACGTAAAAGGAGAGAACTGACTCCCATAGGTTGTCCTGTAACATCCATCTGCATGCCGTGACATCTGCTCACCCACCCACATACAAATAAATAAATAAATATAATTTTTCTAAATAAAACAAAGTTTCCCTTTCTGACGTATATAAAGTCACCTACAGGATCAGAACAAGCCTTTCTTAGCCTCCCTCTATTGTGAGGTTTTCTGATGACAGCTCTACTGTCTACTAGGCTATCAAGCAATAGTATCAATCTACTGTTATGTCTTAGTGGTTTCACATTAGTTTCTAGAGAAGCATGAAAGAGGAGGGGCATTTTTTTCAGGATTGCTCTAATGCTATCAAAGATGTTCTTTGCTATAATAAACCTAAGTAATTGATGTTTTACTAATATTGGATTCACTCTTTTGTAAAAATAACTTCTGAAACTAAATATGCACTGTGATGTGCTTACACTGGAAAACTTAAAATGTATGTCTAAGCAAGTGTATGCAGGTAAGTAGAGACATGTATTAAGCAACAGTCTTTCAATCCCTGAAACAGGGCCTTCTTGATATGACTATGTCCGTGAAGAGCTTTGAGCGTTTTAGCACTGAACTATTCTCAGCAAAGAGAAGCATGGTGCCACCTTGACTATTCGCCATCCACAGGCTGGCACTTTTGCTGTGAGAACTCACACATGTGACTTGTTTCCATGGCAGCTCACGAACTACAGATGCATGGAAAAGAAAGAATAAATTTTTTAGAAGACCTTTGCCCTTGTTCTTAGCAAGGTTATCTTGAGTATTATAAAGCTTTTCGGTATAGTTTCAAAATCATATCCATCATACGTGGGATGTCGAAACAGAATAAAGCTGTATTTCCTTAAGAATCTAATACTAAATTTGGGAAAGAAAGAAAGAAAGCATTTTCCTTCATTATGCATCAGATAACAGGTTATTCATGAACAGGCCTGTCTGTCCTAATACCTATTTTTTTTAGTCTCTTCTAATAAATAGTACCTGCTTAAATGAAGACAGAAACATCAATGTGAACTTCATAATAAAGCATTAATATTAGCATAAATCAATGTTTGAATGTTCAGATAAAAGTCTAAGTCCTTTAGGCAAAGATATTTATAGAACTATACACATTGGCATCAACAAACTGTTGAAAGCAAAACAATTTGGGCTTCTGTGGGTAAGGCACTAGGAAGTCTTCGCGGACTTGGGTCTCTATCTGTACCCTATACGTTATCATTTTTAATTTTCTCACCAATCCTTGAAGAGAGAAACTTTCATTCTTATTTTCCCTTTGAGGAAGCTGAGACTCGGGGGCATTAATTTAACTTGTTCAGCAAAGTAGGTGAAGGAATTGGAACTCAAACACCTTGAAATAGTGTACTCAACAGAATTCAGAGGAAAGCATTGTATTTCTTGACTGTTTTGTTTTTAAAGAATAATCTCTTTTCAAGGTAGATTATTTGCTAGGATTTCTTTGTTAACATACATATTCTTTGCAATGATGGACAATATTGACAGACTGATACATCAAGTTTTCTGATTTATTAGTGGTCCTGGAGTGGGGACGGGGGGGAGGGGGAAAGGAGGAGGAGGAGAAGGAGGAGGAGGAGGAGGAGGAGGAGGAGGAGGAGGAGGAGGAGGAGGAGGAGGAGGAGGAAAGAAATAATGTAGTGATTTGCCACATAACAGGCTACTGTGCTTTTAGCATCGATTTAGTTTCTGTGCACATAATTCGAGGACAACACAGAGACTGATACAGAGCCCCCTTTTGATTTATACTTTATTTCCTGTACAACAACAGATTACAGAATGGCTTTTGTTTTAGATAAGGTAAAGACAGATACGGCAGTGTTGTGCTGACCTCCACCTGATGCTAACACTTGCTCCAAATTTAAGCAGCTTTTAAATTTATAACCAAGTCTGAAAATCTTGACTCAGATGATGATCATTGTGTCATCTGAGGTGTCAGTTTGAATCCGTCATTGACATCCCCCTAAATAACCATGAAAGCAATACTTTTGCAGATGTCTTTGAGCTGGTCTCTGTATTCTAAGTTCATTTAAATGTTGATGAGCTAAGAATGTACCAAAAGTGATATATTCAGCAGGCCTTAACTTTCAGTTCTTTCAGGGCATTTCTGTGAGTTAAAATCTAGTTTAATTCAATATAGATGAGGATTCATTACCATTGAACAATCAAATTATATTTTGTTTCTGACCAATTACTGACTTAAACTGTTGTTAATACTAATGAACATGTGACCAATGCTAAAAAAATAAAAAGCTCCAGCAGTCTCTTCTTTCATACAGCTTACACTGCTTCTTTGCATTCCTACTATTTCAGTCACATAAAATTCAAATTCCCACTATGTACAAGATTCTTCATATATATTTCCTGACACCAACTTTTCCATGAATAATAATATAGGACTTAAACAGTATTTGACTTGAATTTAGTTATTCTTCCTGCACTTTCTGCTTATGTAGATCTTGGAAACTTCTGGCTTTTGTACTTTTATACAAAAGTAATAGTATTAAACTGGGAATTTTTGTGAGGAGTAAATGCAAAAGAAAAAAAAACTATCAAAGGGGCCGGAGAGCTGACTCAGTAGTTAAGAGCACCAGCTCCTCTTGCAGGGGACTTGGGTTCTATACTAGCACTCACACGGCAGCTAACAATCATCTGAAACTCCAGTTCCAGAATTCAATGCCCTCTTCTGATCTCATCAGGCATTACATGACATGGGCACTTACATGTAGACAATACACTCATATACATAAAATAAAAATAATAAGTGAAATGCATTTTAAGGGGCTGGACAGATGGCTCAGTGGTTAAGAATACTGGTTGTTCTTGCAGAAGGCCCAGTTTTGAATCCCTGCTTCTACATGATGGCTAACAACCACCTGTAACTCTAGTTCCAGGTGATCCAACACCCTCTTCTGTTCTCCATGGGTATTGCACAACATGGGTGCACTTACAGACACACAGGCAAACAAGTCATATACATATAATAATTTTTTTTAAGTTTAAAAAAATAAAAGTAAATATTTTTAAAAACAAAACAAAAACATATTAAACACTGAGAACAGTGCTGGCCTTCACCACCAGGGCGATGCCCCGCCCAGACTTTCCTCGCCCCCCCCCACCCACAGTGTAATCTCAAATTCCCTTCTGCACTTCTGCTCATTCCAGTCCATAGCCACACTTCCCTAAGTAGCCTGAGCCCTCCTCCCTGGCTCCTTAACACATAATATGTGCATTACTCATCACTCCCTTCTACCATGCTCCCTGGGGTCTGAGTATTTCCTCCCTGACAAGCTCTTCTTTGACATCATGCCCAATGAATACACACATGTACACATTCCATATTCTGGAAACGCATCTACTATGTGACCCTTGTATTCTAATGATATGTTTATGATAAGCCTTCCCTCACACTTTGAGAACCTTAAAGGCAGCATTGGCCTATAAAGCATCTTTGTTTAGCTAAAAATGCATGATAAAATTTTCTTCCTGTTTTTATTTCAGTTCTGCTGGAGGCTAAAGCCTTGTGCGTGCTAAGCGAGTATTCTATGCCTGTAATCCTCCCAGCCTTTCTGGTTCTTTTGAATGTACAGTTCTATCTATTGATTGGAAAAGACTTCTTTCATGTTCTCAAAGCATGCACTTAGCGGGAACTGGGCTCAGGGTCTATTCAGTTAAATATGATCTTGACAGCAAGGACTGGATATAGTGGAGTACTGGCGATGGAGTGGAGAAAGAGAATTCAGTGGACCTGAGAAGGGAACATTAGAGTATCACTTTCATTTATATCTTTCACTTTGACAAACTTGACAAGTAGGTAGTAAGAGTATATACCGTGCCCTAAAAAAGAGAGATATTTTCCCTTTTAGCTTTTAATAATCTTGTTCTAGGTAAGAACATCATGAAAATTGGTTTTGCATTAAAATTGTGAGTTGAATTTTCCTAAAAAAGCTCAGTGATAAGAAAGAGCATTTGAGAAGATAGATGATTATCTGAAGTAAGAACATCAAACTTCCTTCTTCAAAGCAATGAAGAGTCCAGTTTTGACATTAGAATGTGAATGTGGGGAGAGATGTGTCATGAAATCTGTTCCACTGTCAAATGTGTCTGCACTCTGCTGACCTGGACAGATGATGTGGTTGATTGACTTCATCTGTGTCACTGGCAGAGGAAAAAGCAGAGGTGACTGATGACTACCAGTATCCATTCTTTAAAGAAGTTAAAGAAGTTAGAAATACACCTTGAGATAGATGCGGAAGTAGGTGTCATCTATCTTTTTTGGCCTGATATCAGGTTCACAGTTTCTTAAGAATCTGAAGCCAAAGAAATTGAAAGGCAGAGCAAGAGTTCTAAAAACTAGATTAAATTTTTTTGCTAATTCTTCATAATATTGAGATCTTGAAATCCCTTTAGCATACATAAGTTTCTTAAGTAACTATAATAACTTTAAAAATAAAATTCCCAAAGTAGTTAAGGAAGGGACATGGACTGCTCTCTCTATACTGTGTATGCCATGTAGAGGTGTAGCATGTATCAATCACTGCTTCTAGCCAATTACCAGTAGTGTATTTGTAAGTTGGTTTTACGAAGTCTAATACAATAACTCATTTTTGCCTTGAAATTGTCGCATGAAGAAATTTAGACTTCTCTCTGTTATCTCCAATTCATGCTATACAATAGATGAACTCTCATAAAATACAAGTGAAAAAAAAAGTCATATTTTTGCTTTAAATTTTAATCTAGAGAATTTGTTCCAAATTTGGAAATATTAATGCTTCCAGCTCAGCTTTCTGATTTTTTTCCCTCAGTTCTCCAACACATGACACACAGGTCAGACAAATCTGACTGGGAGCCAAGTTCTTATGCTTTAGAGGACTCCATTTATAATGCTCATCTGTCAAGATGGTTTCTTTCCACTAACTAATTTTATGTTCTGTAACTGTCTTTATTTAAAGCAACTTTAATTATACAATATTACTGGAATTCATTCTTGCACAGAATTTTAAAGAATTCAGGTGATAGCTGGCAAGCTGGCATAAATGTTTCTTCTATAGCAAATACAGATATGAGAAGGAGCTGTAAGGTAAGAGGTGATGCCAGATAGAACTGTACCAACTGACATGCCCATCTCAATGCTGGAAGCTGCCACTGTCCCATATCGCCACCACTGGACTTGTCAGTCTTTGTTTCCCTGGATTTTTTTTAAATGAAAAGCTGTGTTACCTCATTGTTTGTACCTTCTAGTTATTACTAAGGTTCTAAGTGAGGTGCAACAGTCATTGGTATTTATTGCTTTTTCTTGAATTACCTTTGTTCATTTTCCTATTAAACTTTCCTTTTTTATTTTGGAGGAGTTTGTATGAACACTAATTCATTGTAATTCTTTGAAAGCACAAATCCATCTGTTTTGTTCATTACAAGATCCCCAAGACTTAAAAGAGTATATAACATATACTATGTGCTCAGCAAATATTTACTGAAAGAACTAATAGACAAAATGAATAAAAGGCTATAAATATTTTCCAATGTATTAGTCTATGTCTAAACAAAAATTTTAAACTTTGGTATGATCACATTTAACAGTATTTCCTACTAAATTTCCCACATTTTCTTACCTTATTCCCCTTCTCACCATGGATATTAAGCAAATTCTTATTTATTCCCCTTCAAATATATTATTTTTTCTACTTTATTAATTTAATTCACCTTGCTTCTGATATCTATAATCTGAATAAATTATCAATTTTATCATTATATGAACATCAAGAGATCAGTTCACATGCAGCATCATGATGAATTTTATAAAATAACCTGTGACAAGCATGCTAAGCAGTTCTTTGAAACACAGTGTAACTAACTTTTTTTTTTTGGCTTTTGGCTTTGGCATTGTTTTTTGAGAACAGGGTCTCAAAATACAGCCCTACCTACCTGTCTGGTTTCACATCCACTGTGTAACCCAGGTTTTCCTCAAATTCGCTGAATTTTTGGTTTCAGCTTCTCATATGCTGAGATTACAAATGTATATCATCATGCCTGGTACTATCTTTCATTTTCTTTTTGTGTGTTGATAAAAGTGTGTGTATTTATGTGTGGGGGGGCGTGTTTTCTATGTATGCAGATATGGAAGTCAAAGGTCAGTGTGGGAGAGGTGTCTTCCTCTTACCACTCTCCACTTCATCTTTGAGACAGGGTCACTGAACCTGGAGCTCACCATTTCAGTTAGAACTAGCCAGTGAACTCCAGAAATCCTCTGTCTTCAGTGCCATTGATGGAATTATACATGCATGCTGTTGTGCCTTGAGTTCTTGGGATCCAAACTCAGGTCCTCATGCTTAAACAGTAAGCGCTTTACCCACTGAGCCGTCTCCCTGGTCCCATAATGTAGCTGCCTTCTAGAAACACATTCAAACATAGAACAAGGTTACATTTCAACAATATTCTTTCACAATTCTCAAGGAAAGGGATCTGGGAAGTATATCTTAGAAGACAACACGTGATTTCCACTTGTATCCAATTTATTGTTTGAGATTCAAATACACAATATTGTGAGTTCCATATAAAGTAAATCAGAAAGAGAATGTCAACAGTACTGTTTCTTTTTATACATGCTTAACTCACAGAAGCGAAAGCCTGGGTTAAGATGCCAAACAATACCTTCAGAAACTTAGTAACAGGACATGTTTGGAAATAAAAAGTTGATATACACACCTAAGTAACCTTGGTAGTTAAAACACAGGCCCCTGTGAAAGTTCCTTGTCAAACAACGTTCTCTGGAAATGATGGACAGTCCTATCTGTCTTTTGTACCGCACTCCTACTCCTGAGTAGTGGCATTGTCAACATATAGTATGAAAACCATCAATACATCCCAGCAGCATTAGCACTCCAGGTGGTGAAAAACCTCTCCTGAAGAAGAAAACACAATGACATCGGGAGCTAATATGTTGGAGTGAGATGAGCAGAACAGCAAGTCGTGGAAGGAGCGACTTGAATAGAACAGAAGAGAAAACTTATCGTTTAAACTTTAGAGGTAATGGGACTATATTTATTCAAGTCAAAATCAGAGCATCTGTCATTTATCATTGTGCTTTGCATGCAAAAGTGGCTTCTGCAAATTATATTACCGATAAAGTTAACTGCTGAAAATGCCAGCCTAAGAATTTATTCCATTCAATAATTATTTACATGCTTTTATTCTACAAAGGAAAATTATTATTTAATATAGTTCATCTGATTCTGAAGTCTGATAGTGGAGAATTTATCAGGTGAAGTCACTGAACAGAGAAGTAACTAAGGTGCTCAGGTGTAATTTTTACGAACAAAAATTCTACCAAATATTTTGAAGCCTATTTATTTACTAAATGTGCAGTCTTTTGTTAGGCGTCTCCCCACCGTGACCTTGGCAGGTCCATGGCATAGATTCAGAAACTAAAACAAAAATTCGTCTTTGAGAGAGTAACCCTTGTTAGCAACCCATAATTTAAAGGTAAGTACACAGACATGGACACCAAGTCACTACGCGGCAAAAACAGTGTGCACTAGGACAACGGTTTAACCAACGAAGTATTATTTCCATCGTTCCAAAACCAACTCTGCCTCCGATTCCATTGTATAAATGGGGAGGATGTGAATTGGAATGATTTCAAATTTCTATAAAAACTTGCGCACATCAAATGTTATTGTCGTAAATGAAGAAACTAAATTAAACAAATAATTATCGAACAACTACTGTGTGCTAGAAGCTAGGAATACAAGAATAAATAGTCCCCCGTCCACAAAGAACTTTCAATCTAATGAAGCCTATTTGGAAGACAGTTACAGACTTCAAGACACAACAGACTCCAGAAAGGGGATCTTTAAGTTTTGTTTAAATTCTAGAGATGCCTAAGGAAGAGCTTTTGGACAAAACGAGCACTATTTACAAAACTTAGGACGTGAAAAGCACTTGAAGAACACTTCTAAAATGCTGCTGTCTCACAGAAGAGGGACAGGTGACAAGTAAGGAATTGAGGTGTCATATGTGAGAATCCAGGTACATTTGTGCCCCTTCATCAGTTTGTTTCCTGTGTGAATCAAAAGGCAGGTGCTTCTACAGCATTCTCTCCCATCTACAAGCACGTTCCCACTGCACCCCCTCCTCTCCTAATGCCTTCACTGCCCTGGGTAACTGAGCTCATACTTCCTTCTCACAGCTGCACATATTCTCTCATAACCCTCACCCAACTTTTTTTCTCTGACTCACCTCTATTGACATTCCCAGTTCCAGAGGATCCAGCGCCCCCGTCTGTCCTCTGTGGGCACTGCATGACCCTAGTGCACTTACACACATGCAGGCAATACACTTATTATACACATAAAATAAAAATAATAAATAAATAATTTCTAAGAAAAGAAACACACACATACTTCCAGAACGCTTTCCTCTCCCCTTTCTAACCAAGCACCTCTAGCTCTTCAGAAGAGCTACCTAATTCCTTCCTTCAATCATGCAAATGCACCTACCAGGTGTCTTTCAACTCCCCACCATACAGCCTCCCACCTCAACCAATTCCCTTCTAACACTAGGCTGCATCCCATTTGCTTTCTCTCAGCATTACTAATCATTCCCTTAAGGCTCTCTTGGCCATCACATCTGTGTTCCTCCAAAAATAGCTGATCATTTTGCCCTGCCCTTTCTCATCTGTTCCAGTCATTTCAACTAGTAATGTTTCTCCTTTCTAACAGAACCAGCTCAGTAATAATCCATCTAGTTTATAATACCTGCTCTTCTGTCAAAGCTAGGTCTTGTCCTTTGTATTGCCTCTACACTCTGTCAGATTGTCAGACTAATCCGTATCTTATATTTCTCAATCTCCCCTTAACTCACCTACTGTTTTGGAACTCAAACACTAGAATCTTTTCTCTCAGTTGCATGGTTTCCACCAAGACTAGGAAGTCCAACAATTTCATCTGAGCCTTTGTCTTACTGTTCTAGAGCAAGCAACGCTGCGCTTTCCTGAAGCCCTCCTGTACCGTAGATCCATGCTTTCAGAGAATCTTCTGCTCTCCCAGTGCTACTTGTCTTATCCCCCAACTTCTATCTCAAGATAAATAAAAGTTTATCTCCTCCATGTTAAACTCTCTGTTCCCCCAGAGAGTTTATCTTACTCCATTAAGAACATTCTCCTAGCCCAGGAAAACAGCCTAGAAAAAATGTCTGCGGACACTTAAGTAGTCCTTTTTGATTTGGTCTTCAACCATAACGGTTTGTGTCTGTAGGTCACAACTATCTTTCAGCCTTTGCCAAGGGCACTAAGTAGTGCCCATGATAACCAATGAATCATTTGCTATTGCACAACAAAGTTTAAACCCTTGGCAAATCATTGGAAGTCTGTCACTCTAGGTCCTTACCATTAAGTCCTACTGTATGCTGGTCTTCCCATCTGCTCCTAGCGCATACTGATCACAACTTAGTTGCATGAGAGCAAGAAACAGAGCATAGAAAATCAAAGACCAAATGTAGCCAGTATCATCATCAACCAGTTAATTAGTTTATCTGTGCCTAAATTATCTTATTTGTATCCTTTGTATTTCTATTCTCCTGATAAGATGATTATCCTTACAGAATAATTATCATACTATGAAGAATGAAATTAGGACATTGCAGGAAAATTGATGGCACTAGGTATCATCATGTTAGGTAAGATTCAAAAAGATAAATATTACGTTTTCTCTAGTGGGCCATCTATATTTTTTAATTTTTTAATTGAATCATTGTGTATTTCATACAGAACATCTCACTCAATCTTAATCATCTTTATATCCCTTTGCCCACTCCTCCCATAGCCCCCCCCCAACTGGAATCCATACATTCTTTTATCTGTGTCAAGGTCTATTGTGGTGTTAAGGTCTATTGTGTCAAGTTAGTGGTGATCTAGAATTTTTAAAATAGGATATGGAAGTAGGAAAAGACTAAATGAGAAGAGGAAGGAAATCACTGGTAACGGAGGAGAATAAGAACAGTGAATGTGGCGGCTCAGTAGATGGAAGGACACTGGAGACATGTATAAAAATTTCTTAATGTTTCGTGATTTGACATTTACCCTAAAAAAATTTCTTAATAAAATCCATTATTCTATACAATGAATGCATGCTAATAAAAGATAAATAACCACAGATATGTACTTACCATTTATCTTTATATCAGAATTCTTACTATAGCCAGGTATGCTACATGGACGAACTCACTAACCCTCACAGAAACCCCCTGGGGGAAAAGCTCCTGTTTTACATGTGAGGAAACAGAGGCACAGAGAGACTCAGTAACAGCTTAGAGTCACAGACTTAGGGAGTAGTAAGCCGTCCGCTTGTGCAGTGCCAAAACGAAGAGAGAGCCTGGAATGTTGATGTCCTGAATAAATAATCCAGTGCTAACCCCACACCACTTTCTACCTACTGTTCTGCTCATTTCAGCTGCTTACCGGGAACTCTATCGCACGTCCTTTCTAACATCCTCCCTTCTTCTGATAACATCTTATTAATCATTTTTATGTCACTTTCAAAACTAACTTTCTCACAAACATGCACATTGTTTGAGAGATCTGAGAAGGAGATCATGTTTGCTGGGGGCTGGAGTGGAGAGGTTGTTGTTCTTTTTCAAAATCTAGACTCCTACATAGGAATTCTGGTATTATGCATTGCCTGACATAAGTGTTCAATAAATTTCCACTAAACTCATTTGTAACATTATCAGAATATATATCCCAGGATTTAGTTATACAAGAAAATGTTTTTACTTAAAAAAATAATCACAATTCCTGCTTCCAAATTCTTGTCATAGTCATTCATTCCTAGATAAGTCCATTGGAAGACTCAGTCTGGAACTTTTATTTTTACAGGATTTTGGTAATAAACCTCTTCCCTACTCAAAAGAGCACTCCATCAGATTTTATTGTCCATGTGAATGCATTAATTGAGAAGCAGACTTCCAGCAGGACTGACTGAATCATGCTGGGGTTCAATCATGCACAGATAAGTGAGTACTTATTGCAAGACATCTACTTAGCTTCCTAGTACAGATGAGCTTTTCCAGAGTGTGCAATGAACTGAAAGCTGCTGAGCCCAGAAAAGTCTCTATAAAAGTAGCACCAGTGCCACCTACAGGAACATCCCAGGCAGGAGTTCAATTTTTACCTGTGCATTTCTCTTCAGCTCAGTCAAGGCCTTGTCATGTTTTTACCTCATGTAAAGCACTCCACAGCTTATCACCTATGAATGGTTTCCATCTATTTTCTTGGTGGATGATGTAGGCACTGTTAAAATATAACAAATCAGGAACTAGAGAGGTGGCTTTAGTGGGTAGTCCTTGCTGCACAAGATTACAGTCTAAATTTGGATCCATAGCACCGTGTACATTCTAGGGTTGGGGGTATGCTGGTTGACAGGGGATCCCTGGAGGATTCTGACTAGCTAGACCAACCAAATTGTGAGATACCCCATCTCAACACACAAGGTGGAGAACAATTGAAGAAAGCACCCAATATCTCAGTCCTCCACACACAGGTGTACTCACCTATATACACAGATGTAGCCACACACAGGAACATGCATGCACACCATATGCATGCACATGAGAAGATATGTTTATATTATGCTGCATTATATAATATATAATACCAACCAGAGCATAGCTCAACCAGAGAAATCTAATGGTCCTGGAATAGGGTTTGAGAAACAAACAGAACTGGAAAGTAGTTAGAAGGCCTTTTCTTATCCTTCCATGAAGAATATACACAAGATTAGTCACACAACCTAAACCTGAATCCTTTCAGAAATTTCAGTATAGATTTATTAGACTGAGGTATCCAAAAGCTAAGGTAGAAGAAGATACCATTTGCTTTATAATATTGTTAAGAAAACTTTATTATGTAAATTTACCCTGACTTAAATCAACACTAGACTTCTCCTGTATAACAAAGCCTTTTAATCTTTTTGCCTGCCATTTTTTTTCTCCTCATTTCTAAGCATTGACTCTGCAAATTCATGTATTCACACTGAGCATTCCACCCAACACTTAAGCAGAAAAAAAAATTGACACATTGACATTCCTTGAAGAGCTACTTTTAATTTGAAGCAGTTTTTATGATAGACCACCCCTTGGTCTTCCTATAATTCAGTGGAAATATACACAATAAATTAAAAATCTAGAGTAAAGATTCTTCTTTTTATTGTCAAGATAACTCCTGGAATAAGCAAATTTTTTCAAATGGCAATAAGCAAATTAATTGGGTTTTTTTCTTCAGTTTGTGAACTCAGAATGTTTATTTTATGATTGATGGTTGAACTCAGGATGAATTCAATGTTGGAACAGATACTCTCTTGGGTATTTACCTCCGAAGGTAGTAGGCCTTAGAGCCACAGCAAGAGCACACAGTGTGCACCTTATTTCCCAAACAATGTTCCCTTTGTCATCTTGCTTTTGCCTCTGAGTTCAAAGAGGCCATAAATGCATTTCTATTAAAAAAAAAAAAAAAAAAAAAAAGATGAGGTACTTTTAAAATATAACCTTAGAATTGTACAAAGGATAGAAAGTAGATTCACAGAGAGGAAAGAGAGCTATTAAAGTCACAACTGCTTCTAAAGGTAACTAATCGTGTTCTCCAAAGTGTGAGTTACAGTATTAAACTAATGCTTTATCACCACTACAAAATTATTTCACGTGCTTATTTCATATGCCTTACAAATTAAATAGTACTTACTAGCCATCTGCAGCTGTAGAAGCACTCTATTAGAAAACCTGTCTAGGATAAGCAAAAGCAAATTGTGCATTACCATGCAGAAATAATCAAATAATATCCCATTTCATTCTTTTTTCAGTTCTTTTCAAGCACAGTCATCATTTTCTTTAGTTCTATTTTACAGTGAATGAATGCAATTCTGTGCCTTGGTCTGGAGGTAATCTTAACTGAGATGTGCCAAGAAACATTAGCAAGTTTTATTATGTGTGAAGCTCTCCAAATTCCCAAATGAGTATGAGATTAGCCAATTTTACCACATTTTCTTCCTCATATTTCCTGCTACTTTTCCTAAAAGAGTCCTTCTATTGGGTTTATATGTCATGAACGGTTAATTGTTCACTGAGTAGAAAATCCTTTGCAGGGAGGTCTATTGAGAAATATTTAAAGTTCTATCCTGCCCAACACATCTATCCCATTAGCAGTCTAGAAAAATCCAACTGGAAAATACAGATCCAACAATTATTTTTATTTTGTGTGTGTATGAGTGTATTGTCTGAATGTCTGTAAGTACAGCCATGTTGTAAAATGCCTGCAACTATCACAAGAGGTCCGCCCTGGAAATGGAGTTAGGCATGGCTGTTACCTGCCATGTAGGTGCTGGGAACCAAACCCGGATCCACTGCAAGAGCAGTCAGTGCTCTTAACCACTCTGCCATCTCTTTAGTCCCAATATCCAATAATTATGAGTAGACAGTTTTGAAGGTCAGAAATGTTACTTACAGTTACTGAAGTTAATATACCTACATAACGATGTATATAGCCCCAAAACCAAACCTTGAAATGATCGAGATAAATTTATAACACAGACTAATAACAATTTATTTGCTGTTAGTAATTGCTAGGATAAATTTATATTTCAAATATGGCAATAAATTGAATTGTCTATTAAAAAGAAAAGCAAAAGATCAAGTAGATTGAAAATAAGTGGAACAGAAGTAAATTAATGAAGATAAACATTTGGTAGAAATTGATAGGAAGTGATGAAGAGATAGAACTTTCCATCTGCAGATTTGATAATTGGGTCTCAAAAATACAAGAATAGTAGACAGATTAAGAGGATAAAGTCTTGGAGTTTCCCCTGTGAGACTCCCTAGTGTCTGGCCATTTAGCTTTCAGATTTCCCTGGGTCATGGGGATCCTATCCAATCCCAGGTCTCGGAGATCCTTTTCTGACACAGACTTGTGGTTTTGAACTCCATCCTTGACACCTCCCTGTGCCCACCATCTGAACTGTCTTAGCCCCAGACCTGAAAATTACTCTAATCTACTAGCCAATCTGTTCACATAGCAGGTCCATCTCACCATGATAATCCAAGACCCTGTGCTGAACTGAGACCACTTCTTTCACCAAAAACTGTACATCAACATAAAGTGGACCCCAAAACTGAATTACCAAGCACTACTCAGCTGGCTTGGCCATAACCTGATAAGTAGGAGAAATGAAAAACAAAATACAGACAAACATTCAACAAGGATGAGATTATTTACCCATATCAAGACACACCAACACACAAGACCAAATGCCCAAGTCTCAGTGAAAAAACATAAACAACATGAATGACCAAGACAATATACAGAAATTAACATCAGTACCACAATGTTTCCTGAGAATTACAACCAAGTGGACGTGTAAAACAGTGATTTCAAAATAGCAACTATGAATATTCAAAGAATTGAGAGGATATGAGTCAAAAGCTAAACAAAGATGATGAAAACACAAATGAATGAAATAACTAAAATAATTCAAAATATGAGACTAGACTTTAATAAAGAGACTCTCTGAAGAGAACCCAATCTAAAATAAAACTTGAAACCATTTTTAGTAATTAGGGAGATGCAAGTCAAAACAGACAAATTGATCCGTGGAGTAGAACTGAGAATACAGAGTTAAATCCACACATTTACATCCACCTGAGAAGAACATTAGAAGAATGAAACTAGATCCCTGTCTGTCACCATGCATGAAATCCAACTACAAATGGATCAAGGACCTCAACATAAGACCCAATACTCTGAATGAGATGGAGGAGAAAGTGGAGAACACACTGGAACTTATAGGCACAGGAAAGGACTTTCTGAACAGGACTTCTATAGTGTAAAGCATTAGGTCCAGCAAATGACAGATGGGACCACTTGAAACTAAAATGTCTCTAAACATCAAAGGAAACTAGCGTTCAAATGAAGAGACAACCTACAGAATGGGAAAAATCTTGCCCAGGGGCACCTTTGACAGAGGGCCAGTACCTAGAATATACAAAGAACTCAAAAGACTAAACATTTTAAAAAATGGACAAATACCTGGTGAAGATTTTCTCTCACTCTGTAGGCTTCCTCTTCACTGAATTGGTTGTTTCCTTTGCTGTTCAGAAACTTTTTAGTTTAAAGAGGTTCCATTTGTCAATTGTTGACCTTAATCCCTGAGCGACTGATGTCCAATTTAGAAAGTCCTTTCCGACACCTATATCTTGTAGGGAACTTTCTACCTTTATATTCTAATAGGGTCAACATTCCAGGCTTCATATTGAGGTTTTTGATCCATTTGGAGCTTATTTTTGTGCAGTCTAATTTCATTCTTCTACACATAGAGATTCAATTTTGCAGGCATCATTTGTTGAAGATGCTGCCTTTCATCCACTATGTATTCTTAGAACTTCTGTCAAATATCAGGTGGCTGTAATTGGCTATGGACCTGAACATAGAGCTCTCAAAAGAAGAAATAACAAATGATACAAAGTGCTGATGCGGATGTATGGAAAGGAGAGCCCTCATCCACTGTTGGTGGGACTGCAAACCAGTGTACCCACTGTGGAAATCAATATGAAGAAATCTCAAAGAAGCTAAAAATAAATCTACCACAAGATTCAGTATTCCACTCCTTGGTGTATACCCAAAGGACTCATGCTACTACAGAAATGATTACACAGCCATGTTTGTTAAAGCTCTTTCCATAATAGCTAAGAAATGGAAACAACCTAAATGCCTGTCAACTGATGAATGGATAATGAAAATGTGGTACATTTACACAATGCAGTCTATTCAGTGTTAAAGAACAAGGAAAACATAAAATGTGCAGGTAAATGAGTGGAACTAGAAACTGTTATACTGAGTGAAGTAACACAGACTCAGAAAAACAAGCAACATATGCTCTCTAGCATTTGTGGATCTTAGCTCCAAATCCCTAAATACAAGTGTGCCTTTCACCCCTCATCAATGAAGCTTCTTTTTGCAACAGATGGAGACTATTACAGAGTTCCAGAGTTCCATTCTGGTCAAATGCACAGAATAAGTGTGTGTGAGATGCTTAACACAAAGTGACACATCTTTAATACAACCTCTACATATATAATAAATGCAACCCTCAACTCTCACTGGAGAAGATTCTTTATGCAGCACATGGTGATTAACATAGCAACCCACAACTGGCCAATGTGCAGAGGACAAAAGACCACGATTGTTTATTTCTAAATAAGACATGTATATCAAACTTTTCTCCCCTCACCAAGGTTCAGGGATTGTTGTAGAAGAGCAGGCAGAATGACTGTAAGAGTCAGTGGTGGTGGATGACTACAATGAAACAGTTTTCTAGGCAACTGATAAGTTATTCATATGAACTCACAGCAACCATGACAGTATGCACAGTCCCATACAAGCTCAAACCAGAAAAAAATCCCAGCATAGACAAGGAAATAGGTAAGAAGCTCCAATCCCACCTAAGGAAATTGTGTCAACAGATGGTTGCTGGGAGGTACAGAAATAGTCTCTTTCAAGCATGGGACTCTTGGTAGGTTAACCAGGCTCTAGCGAATGGACCTACCCTGAAGGACCTTCAGGAACACAAATTAGACTCTATAGGCCTTATTTTATACATAATGGAGTACACTAAATTGAGCAGGGGAGGTGGGGAGAGGAGAGGGGATTTAAATGCCAGCAAATAATATTGTGTGAAAATCCCAAAAATTCCATTTTAAAAAGATGGAAAAAATAAAAGAGGACAAAAGTATATAAATTCACTACATGCACAGGCCATAACATGGAAACCACGTGCACACTGAGATGCTCAGTAAGATTTAAAATGTCACATAACCTCCTCATAAGGGAGAGGAGAAGTGGCTGTAGGTAACTTAGTAGAGATGATGGTTTCTGGGAAACATATATGGCTCCCAGTTGAACAGGTGATGTCCTTTGCTAAATAGGCGAGCTGTCAATGTTCATTTTGCTTCCCTGTGATCCAAGTCAACTTTCTTTGCTTAATATTTCTGGGAGGAACCAAAACAATTGCTGCCTTTAGATGATGATTTTGATCAGATAAGGGAAGTTCAGAAAAAGTCCCTCCCTGCACTTGTTTTTGCCTACAAGCCTTCAGTTTTAAGAAGTCACTGTACCTAGACAGCATTTGGGAAGGGGGACAATTTCCCAAACCCCTTCAGAGGAGAGAAGTGTGAAGTACCATAATGATAGTTTAACATTTCTGAATGCATTTTAGACTGTGCTGTAGAGTCGGTTAGGATCTCAACCAGCTCTTATCTCTTATTTATTTAAAGCTTACAAAGCGTGTTAGGAGAACCTTTATCTTGGGTACCAACAAAACACTTAGGGACTTAAGCTCAATGAAAGAACTGGCTGATGAAGCAGAAGTAGTGAGGACCTTGGGGTTTATGGTCCCTAACACATGAGGGATTACACAACTAGAAAAGAAATGGTTGAGCTAGATGGACTGACATGAGCCCAGACTAACAGAAGGGGATTTGAAAATTCAGAAGAAAATCTAGTATTCTATAGCGTAGAATGTTAAAAAGGAAATAAGCCAAAAAGTCTACAGAAAATCCCCAGTATGTAGTACTGTTTGGCTGGATAGCTTCAGTTACCTACTTGACCCACCTGGTAAGAGGGACTCTCAACTGGGAAATTTCCTCTATCAGACTGACCTATGAGCATGTCTGTTGGGCATTTTCTTTGCTGTTGAGTAATTTGGGAGGGTCAAACACACTGTGGCAGTACCACCTGAGGGCAGGTGGCTCTGGGCTGTGTAAAGAAGCAGACTGAGCAGTCGAGAGAAGCAAGTCAGTAAGCAGTGCTCCTCTGTGGTCTGCGCTTCAGTTCCTGCCTCCAGGTTCCTGTGTGAGCTCTTGTTCCGGCTTCTAGTCCTCGATGAAGGATGGCACTGTGAGCTGAAATAAACCTTTTCTTCCCCAAGTTGCTTTTGGTCATGGTGTTTTATTACAGCAATAGAACACACACTAGAACACTATTCAATCATAAATCATCTTCATGAAATGAAAAATCAACACAGTGGCCCATAGTCTATGAATTCACAGACTAGGGAAGACACATGACATATCATTTTAAAGTCTCCATAATAAAAATGAAATGATTAAGCCAGAAATGGGAAGAAATACATTATGACTAAGGATTTGTAAAATAATTTCAAAACCCTTTGGTTAACATGATGGCTAGAAGGAAATTCACTTAAAATTGGCTGAAACAGAGATTAAAATCTGCAAAGACATTCATTCGCTCTTGTCACCACGTAGGTACTCAAAAGGCTTCGGCACAGTCTAAAACCACAAGCCTCAGACAGTGTCCGATTTGCTTTGCATATATGTTTGACTGTCAGTCCCTGCCTACCTTTCCAGCTTCTACTTCTTACACACACATACACACACACACACACACACACACACACACCATAGTGCTGTGCTGACTTCTGTCTGTACAGGTTCAACTATCCCTAAAACATTTTTTCTTTCCTTGAAGACCTTATTCTTCAGTGCTCACCTCCAATGTGTTAGATCCTTAGCAAAGGTGCTTTCATACCTCCTCCTCCAGCTGGCAGTCTCCTCTTCCTCTTTGTTTTTCTGTTACTTAAATGAACTGTGTTCTACTAGGAGAGCTTCAATACCATGAAGTGAACTAGCAGGAAGAAAATCAGAGTTTAACCTCCATGAATGATTGACTACCTCCTCCCACAGAGAAGTCTTTGAGGGACTTCCATTCAAAGATTTTTCTGACCATGATCAGAGAAGTAAATGAGCTAGGAGAATGGTCATTATTTCATATTTGGTTATATATTAATAGGAGATAACTTATCTGTCCAATATGTAGTTCACTCTGAACTTATTCTTCAATGTGTAATTTCTGCTTGCATAACCAAACAAAGCAATTATTAACCTACATCATTGAGTCTTGTTGAATTTCCTTTTAGAGGACCTACCTTCTGCTCTTCCTATCCCTAAAGATTATCAACTTGAACTGATATGAAACTCATGAAGGTCCTTAAAAATATGTTTATGTAAAATCCCTGAGACTTTAGAATGTCACCCTCTTCTAAGAATTCTGCAGTCTTACACAACCAACATGTTCCCAATTTAAATTTTGGCATTTTTGAAAAAATTCTGTAGCTACTATAGGAATTTTTTGACAGTTAGTAAAACAAAGTCAGCATGCTGGATGCTGAACTAACACTTCTCAGATTGTCCACGCTGCTGAGCAGACTACAGACTGCCAATGAAGGAAATTATGCCAACAGTCTTCTCCAGAGACCAATAACTGGTGGGTATCAACTCAGCTATGTGAAAGTGGCGAGAAGCCATGAGAGGTACCTGAGGGGAAAGGTCCTCATCTTTGCTTTCTCTAGCTAAGGTGTAGGTAGTAACATGATCCAAAGTATCTAAGAAAGAGGCCGCATTGCTAACTGATAAAGCATTTGACTATAAAACAAATTCAATTTAAGACAAAAAATTAATGGAAAGAGGACAATGGTTCAGCAAATAAAGAGGGAGAGAAAAGGCAAATTCTGAAAGTCTATCAATATGATGGAGTTGTGCTTATTTGATTGAATAAACAGTGAATATTTTAGATAAATGTATAAAGCAAGAAGAGAATTTCATATGCATGAACTGATCTGCTCTAAATATATGTGCCAACTGTTATGTACATAGAGTGATCTGCTAAGTTGAGGTCATGGACGTATAAAGGACTGGGTGCTTTTCTAACCTCTTCCCACCAGCAGCTGTCTGATTCCAGCATGCACACACCACTAGCTCCTCTTCTACAAGACGTACTTTTCTATTTTATTTATTCGTTCACAGTTTTATCTATGTTTATAGTACTTTGATCATATTCACCACCGTTGTCCTCTTCTTTCCCTTCTACACCTGCCAAATCCCTTCTTCTTCCCCCAAAGTCACCCCCCACTTTCATGTCTTTTATGTGGATGTGTGATTCAGTGAGCTTACCTAGGGCTGCTTGCATGAGTTTGAGTGAAGAGTTATTTACACGAGTATGAGCGGCTTACCAGTGTCTAGAGCATGAGGAAAAATGGTGCCCCTTCTCTCAGGTACCATTGACTGCCTCTAGCTCCTCAGAAAGAGGTGGAACCTCATTAGGCCCTTTCTGATCCCTGACGAGGAGCTCAGCTTTGTGCAGGTCTTCTGCAGGTAACTATCACTGCTGTGAGTTCATGGGTGCAGGATTCATGTCACACCCAGAACATAGCATTTCACAGCATTCCTCCCTGTCATCTGGCTCTTACATTCCTTCTGTCTCCTATTCCTGATGAAAATTTTCCAGTTGTGAACCACTATCTGGGGCACTTTGCTTTCCTTTATATCTTCATTATTGGCTGCTTAATACTTCTTTCTTGAAACTTGAATTCTTAAACTTCTCACCACCTACCAGATATACAATGTAAGTAAAACCATATTTCTAAGTAAAATAAAAATTGAGGAAAGACTGTCACTTCCTCACAGCATCCTCATTTTTCGCTTGGTAGACTTTATAATGACTCTATCTATGGCTTAGAAATATTTTGGAAATAAATACTCTTTTGCATGTGATTAATCACAAAGTAAAGTGTAATTAACATTAATTAAAATAGATATGTTTTTAAATTCACCTTAATAAATTCTCTAACAGTGTTAATAAAAAGACACATTAACTAAAGTCTTCATCAGAACTGAACAAAAATTCAAAACTTTCATTTTCTGCTTCCAAATTCTAAGTAGAGAATAATTCTACCTGCCATTGCCTTTCATGGCCTCAAAGCACAGTAGCAACAGACATATCAGGTCTACTAAAAAGTAAGTTATTTAGGGCTGATCAGATGAGTCAATGGGTAAAAGTACTTGCCACGTGAGACTGATGATCTGAGTTTGATCCCTGGAACCGGTGGAGAGATGGAAAGAATGAATTGACTCTGCAGTTTTGTCCTCACACACATCATATACACACACACCAAACAACAACAACAACAATAATAATAATTTTAATAAACAAAGGGTGGGGAGATGGCTCAGTGGTTAAGAGCACTTGATTCTCTTCCAGAGGACTTGAATTCAGTTCCCAGCACCCACACTGGGGCGCTCAAACCACCTGTAATTCTAGCTCCAGGGATCCAATCCCCTTTCAGGACACCACACAAACATGTACATATACACAGAGAGATACACACCATGTACATATACACAGAGAGACACACACAAATAAAAGAATGAAATAAGTCCTTAAAATTATTTTTAAATAATAAATAAAAATTGCTCATTGCTGTATCAATGCTTTCCTGAGTTGACCTTGCTAGTGTCCTTAATTCCTCACTATCAAAATCCTAGTATCCTGGGTTCAAAGGACCCCTGCATTCGGACTTAGATAAAATTTAGTGTCGCTGTCCAGCGGGACAGAAGGAGCCGCACACTGGTTCAGTCTTCAAAAAACAGGAGCCTTTATTTCTTTTTAGCACAGTCTTGTATCTTTTCCAGCTACCAATCATCGTTTTTTTCTATCTCGAAGCACCCCTCATCCCTTGGCAATTGGACAAATGGTCTCACGCAAGCCTCATGCGATCATCACGTGATCGCGCACTTAGATTCTTCGAGTCCTGCCTCTTGGACAGCTGCCAGCCGCCGTCTGCGGCTCCCAACAATTTAGCAGAGTTTTAGAGACAGCTATTTTCAAATAATGATATCTGAACCACTAGTAAGTATATTAGTCAAAGAAATTAAAACGAAAACTCAGATATCACCCCACATCTATTGAATCAGAAATGTGTGGGGCCCAAAAGAATCTACGTTTATCAACCTCTCCAGAAGATTCCGATTCCGATGAATACCAGTTACACACACACACACACACGCGCACGCGCGCGCACGCACACAATGTAAAAGTCAGTCTTCTTCCAAAAGACTTTAGTTCTTTCTACCGGAGCAGGACTCTATCCTTCAATGTTGTTTTTACTTCCTAAGCCCAATTTCTGCTATTATAGTTTATACCTGGGATGGACCTCAAGGTCTCATGGACTTGAGGTTTGGACACAAGCTTGGTGCTATTAGAACTTGGTGGAAACTTTAAGAGAGGGGACCTAGTGGGAGGTCTTCAGGTCACTGAAGGTCACCATGCCATAGAAAGGGATTACAGGAGTTCAGTGTCTTCTCTGTTTCTTCATCCTAGGCAATAAGATGAACAGTTGAGCTCCATCACACTCTCGTGATATGTGCCTCACCACAGTCCTGAAACAACAGGACAGCTGCTCACAGACTAAACCTCCAAAATGAACCTTCGCTCCTTATGAGAAGGTTATCTCAGAACCTGCTGCAGTGGAGGAAGGCTGACTCACACACTCTGTCTTCACCATGAGCTGGACTGAGGTGGCCTACAACCACCAAGTCCAGAGCCAGGAAGAAGCAAGAAGGAGCTCCTCACATAAAATGGCCCCGGAAGGTATCTTCGAGATCTTCCTCAAGCCTCAATTTCAGGAAAGAACTTCCAAATCCCCTACCTTAAAATTTGTTGTAACCTGGTTCTGGCACAAAAGCTACCAATGCCCTCTGTATTTGTGAAATTAACAAAATCAGTCAAGCAATTTTTCCTAAAATAAAGAAGATCTAAGCAAACATATGCATCAACAAATTTTTTCTTAAAGTTGAAGAACACGTTTCCTGTTTATATCTCAACTCTAGGAAAGTTACTACACTGGATAAAGATGGTCAAGCCCAGGAACCTGAGGCTACAGATAAATTCTTCTTTTCCTGCATGCTTACCCTGAAATTCTATCATCCTCACATAATGTTAAAAATCATTTAAAAATAAAAAACACTTTATAAATATTTACTTATTTTTATTTCTTTCATATTTTCCAAATAAATGTTTGACACATATTAAACTTCCTGTTGATTATATAATTTTTCTAATTGCCAAGATTAAGCTCTTTTCAATACATATCCCAAAAAGAAAACGTGGAAAATAATTAATTTGAGTGTGTAAGGAGAAAAATTCAATGCTGCGGTTTAAGTGAGTGCCTTCCAAGTCCATGCATGGGGCTTACTACCCAAATCCATATGCCTTTCAAGTTGTAGCCTGTTGGGTATAATGAAAGAAATTTTAAGCAAAAACTTTAGAATACAGTGTATTGTGTGGGTAAGAGTTAATGGTGGTAAAATGCTATGGCAACTGCTAAGGAATTCAATTACCAATTCTTTACACAGCCAGATCATCCACCAGAATTCCAAGATAACCTGGGAACCTTCCACCATAAACTCTCCTAGACCAAGAATGTTATAGCTACTGGTGCCTCCTGTTGTGTATGACACTCAAGAAGCATTTGACAAATGGTACTCATGGAATATTATACAGAATGCTCAAAACTGTAATGATTTAGTTTACTTCTTTGTGTGACCATTAAGATCATTATAAACCACTAGTAGCAAAAATAACTGATTTTTTTTATTTGTAAAGCAATCCTGTGTTCACTTCTTAAGTTAGAAAATCTTAGATGGTTTCTTTTTAACGAAAGTCAGTTCAAGAAATCATGGAAATGAAGATAGATAATGTACCACTAAATGAAATAGAAAAATAATAAAGTCCATTATAATCAGTAATTTCCATTTCTTTCTCATCAAACTTTTGCCATAGCTTAATAATGAATAAAATTAACTAAACATATCCTTTTTTCCAATATAGAGAAAATGCTCAAAGGACAGCAGTAGGAAAAATATATGGTATGGTATCTGGTCAGTAAATCAGAGTATAATCAGCAAGCCAATGCTGTGTGTCCTGAGACTCCTGAAATAGAAAGCAGACCTCTGCTTCAGATTCTGTAAAGCACTCCATGCTTTTTGTGATAGAATTATGACACTGAGAGTTAGCACTTGAGAAGCGGATCTTGCACAAGTTCCCACTGTGTGACTTTTAACAATTCACTCACCATCTTGATCATCATTATATTTACGAATTCTGCTCTATCTCAAGGGGGCTGAGATAAAATGGACATAAAGGCTGGAGAGATGGTTCAGTGGGCAAATTGCTTGACACACAAACATGAGTACCTGGATTCAAATTCCCACATAAAAGCCAGGCATGAGAGTATTCATATGTAATCCCAGTACTCCTCATGAGAAGCAGAGACAGAAAACCCCCCTGAAGTTTCTGGGCAGCTAGCCTGGGGTACACAGCTGTGAAGAAGAGGCGCCTACTTCAACAAGCTGGAAGGAGAGGAACAACACTGAAGACTGTCCTCTGCTCTCTAAACATGTTGTGGTATGCACATAGCACATGTCCATACTTACACACATGAACAAACACACACAAAAAACACAAAAGAAAACAAGTGAAAAAGTGAGGAAAAGGTGCCTCCTGTTGTGTCTGACACTCAAGAAGCATTTGACAAGTGGTACTCATGGAATATTATACAGAATGCTCAAAAGCAATCCTCTCCATTCATACCTTCACATAATTCACTGCTGATCACATAAATAAAGACATTATGGTCACTCACCTTTGTAATCTGCAGTAAGTGTAAAACAAAAGCTATATAAGGTCACAGAAGCTGCTGCTGCCTAGGGAGGGATAGTGGGATAATACCTATTCTAGTGTTGTTTCTAGTTCACTCTCATGAGCTCTTAATAGCTGTTAGAAATTTTAAATAGAGACTTTTTAAATGAAGCTGTTTCTATTGAAATAGGCTTAGTTATAATAATTAATTATTCATAGATGCCTACTAATATCATGAACATTCTGCCAAGTCACTTGAAAACTAGCCAGAAGTTAGCAGGTAAGCGTTCCTTTTAGGTCAGCAGCTGATACCTGTGTTTGAGTTTCTGGAAGCTCTGTTCTTGTTCTCCTAGGAAAAACATTTCACAGTGTCTGAGAGTGCATCAGATAACCATAATGAGCTTGAGACCAGATGCCAATCAGAATCTTGGGCCAGCTGCTGCCTCCTTCGGATTCTGAGCAAAGCCCTTACTTCTGAGAGCTCTGCTCCCTGGCTGAAGGATGCAGTTCTCCGTGCAAAGCAGGTTCTGGCAGGTCTTACATGGCATGCTGGGCTGTAGCAGAGCTGGGTGATGCAGTCTTAGAAGGGATTGGGATTTGTCAAAACTGAGAGAGTTCACAGGCCTGAGAAGAATGCTTGGTCAATGATAAAGTGTTAAGTTTAGAAAAGCATTGCAGTCCCAAATAAGTCTCTTAGAGCCTCAGTTAAGTTTTATCCCTACCTGACAGCACCCTGGAGAAAAGAAAACCCAAGTCCTAAAATCCAACAAGCTTGAAACTCATTTCCGCTGCACACCAGCAATGTGACCTTGGGCAATTTATATGACTCTTTAAATTGATGGAAAGAATAGTACCAACGCCATAGGGTTGCTCTGATGATTAACTGAGCTAACAATATAAAGTTCTTAGTATGTCTAAAATATTACAGGGCTCAATAAATAGCAACTGTGTTAGTTCAGACAGAAAATCTAAGTTTGCTATGACAGAGAGGTAAATTTTTTTCACATAAAAGAAATCTTGAGATAAGAACCCCATGACTCCAGCAAACTCGCAGGTAAAGTTCATGCCCAGTGGTAGAGAATGGCCCATGGCTGGAGAAGTTTCAGGCATCACAGTATGTCTGATTTCCTGGAGACAAAAAGAGGAAGGGGGGGATAAGGATGCTCCCTCACTTTTCAGGCTTCTTTCTCATTATCTCAACTTTCTTCTGGCATCTCACTAGCCAGACTGATTCATATCTTGATGCAAAGTTCAGACAGGAGATATAAATAACCATTAAGTTTCTATAAATACAAAGTGGAGATATGGATTTGTGGAGGATCGGGAGACAATACCACATGTCCCATATTGGTCTCAGCTATCACTCACATGCTGACCATCTCTCTTTTTTCTATCTGAAATAATTCCTGAAGAACAGGATTTTTCCCTACACTGGCATTTTCCTCTCTCATTCATCATCTCTATGAAGTGTAGCTCAAACATTTCAATCGACAGCCTTAAGTTAGCAGTGAACTGGAGGTTTCAAGCTTCATGTAATCTAAGTGGGGTTTATTCACTTCCCAGATTCAAAATTCACAGCTTTTCCAAAGCTTCTGCTAACTTCCATAGCTTCTAATCTGTGTTTGATTTCAAGCTTTTGTTGCCATGAATTCCCTCTTTCTTGTCTGTACTATGCCAACACAGTTCTAACAAGACTCTAGACAGATAAAAGGATAGATAGATGTAGATAATAGATAGATAGAATACATAGATGATAGTTGATAGATACAATGATGGAATATATAGATGATAGGTAGACATGATAGATAGTTGATAGATACACAAGATGATAGATAGATAGATAGACAGATGATAGATAGATAGATAATCTGTGTATCTGTATTGTTATCTGTCTGTGTATACACACACATACACATACACATACACACACACATACACACACACACATTCCCACCATAGATATGTGAGTGAGAGAAGCTTAAGTGAAAATATTATGCAGAAAAAGAATCCTGATAATTTCAAAGATAATAGTTGACATCTACCTTCTTAAAATAGCCATCAAATACCCATTATCTCTCCACAGTGGGAGATCGCTGGCTGTGCCCATCCCAAGCCTTATACTGTCCATTCCTGTTCTGCGTCATATCTCTGGTCCCTTCATCTTAGGAGAAAAGTTAATTCGTCACATTTTTTGCCTATTGGCTGCGATGGCCTTAGTCTTGCTGCTTCTGCGCTGCCCTCCTGCCCTGCATTTGCAACATAAAAGTCAGAGGAGTCTGAAAATGCTTATTTGTCCAGCTCTTTCCTTGGACTCTCAGCAGTTTCCCATCGCATTCTGAGAAAAGCCAAAGTCCTTACAATGTGTCCCACATCATCTCGTGCCCCCCGTAGCCCTTAAGCCTTTCTCTTATCTCTCCTCACCTCCTTCACCAACAAAGGAATCCTTGGTAGTAAGTAATATTCCACCTCAGAGTCATTTTCCCCAAGACTAGACACTTCAAGTATTTTTATTGATTTTCTGAAAACTTCAGAGAATGTATTTTGATCATATTCAGATCCCCTCCCCTATCTGAACCCTGCATTATTATTCACCACTTGATTTCACGTCCTCCATTATTTTTTAAGGCCTATCAAGTCTAATTTGTGTCCCCAAGTGCTCTTCTGTGTGACTTCATTCCCTGGATCCTGACCAACCTACCCAGTATCATATCTTTAAAAAAAGCTGACTCCCCTTCTCAGAGCGGCTATCAGTTGCCAATAGTTCCTCAGTTAATTGTAATGAATCCCTCACCTCTCACCAGGAAGGTTCTTAGTGCAGCAGATGACAGCACAGAGAGTCACAGCTGTTCAACAGCAGAGAATAAGAGCCTGCAGAGTGTTCAGCCCTGAATGGGACACCTGTATCAAACCCTTGTCTCCCAAAGCTCAGGAAGATTTGCAGAAGAGGTTGGGGGAAGATTGTAAGAACCAGAGGTGATGGATGACCACAAGGAAACAGTGTTTCCCAGTCAGCAAGGCAGTTACTCCTATGAACTCACAGCTACTGAGCAGCAAGCACAAGACTCGGTCAGCTCAAGCCAGACACCATTTTTATAACAGCAACACCTCCCCTCATTTACCTGTCCATCTTTCTGCTGTACTTTTTCATCATAGCATTTACTTATGAGTAGTCACTCTTATAGTACTTGCTCATTGTCAACTAGACTATAAGGCTCATGAGGGAAAGGACTGCAGTCTGCTTTGATTACTCCTGTATTTCACACATCCAGAAAAGGATAATTCCTCATTAAATATCTGCTAAGTAAACCCTAGAAGGACTTTTCTCATTTTCCATATCTGTAAACTTAGAGGGGGCCTTTGCGGGGGCCAAGGAAGAGTGATGCTCAGCTTCTCCTACGGTAAGGCATGGGAGAAGGGCACCGTTAGCTGACCACCTTCCTTCAGAATCTACCTCCGCATTTACATAGAAGTCACGTGTCTCCTGCCTGTTCCTGGCCTGTGAGCGAACACAGGAATAGTGTGGTTCTGGGATGCTGTGCACAGCACACAGCTCCTCTGGAAAACAATACTTGCCAGAGCACTCCATTGTTCTGGGTGAAACTTTCTCAGCACTGCACCTCACTGTGAAGTTTCCTAGTCAGGCCTCATCTCTTCCCCCTCTCTTCGTCACATCTGCATCCGCCTCTGCAGGATTCCCAGTGGACTTCTGCCCCTTCCCCTTTATCTACTTCAGGTAGTTACATATCAAATCTCATACTTCAAATTCTGACTAATTTCTGCTCAGAGGACTCAGTCTGATAATCTTTGAGGCATTTTCACATGGATACATTGCTGTCAGCTCACATTCGGTATGTTCAGAGCAAACTCAAGAGGCGTTCATGAAACAGTCTAGAACAACACGGGTAATATTACAGTCATCAGGGACTAAGACTTGTGGGAGGGAGGGGGAAATGACACGGACTTTATTCAAAGCACTAGAGACTTTCTTTGGAGACTAAGCATAGCAGCATTCCCAGCCTGGGAACCTCTGATAGAACTGAATTTCTTAGGTAATTAAATTAACCAGATATAAAAGACAACTTGTAGGATTTGTGTAAATGCCCCAATTATGTGAAGTGACCATTGGGAGAGGGGCAGTGAGCAGTCTTGTGGAGATGTACACATATGTGGATATGGTCCAGTTCAAGGACCAGATTACTCTCCATTAATCTCTCATTTCCGTAAGGTTCTATCACCTCTTAACACTGGTTCCCTGACTGCAGTATCAGGATTCCAGAAAATAAGTCCATGAAGTACACAATTAAACCATATCCACACCACAACAGACACAAAGAGGAAGGCTGTACAGAGCTGGAGGCAGAGTTATACTATTCACTAAAGAACACAATTAATTGACCCTACACACCAGAAAATAGAAGAGAAACCTGGTGCAAACTCTGCCTCCGGGCCTTCAAAAAAAAACTAACCCTGAAAATACCTTGATTTGAGAAGGCTGACCTCCCAAGCTGTGTGACAGTAAACTCTTGTATTAAGCTTAATTTGGGTTATATTCAAATTAAATTATGCATACAGATGAGAGTGTAATGACTGCAACTCACTCAAGTTTAATGAAATTTTATTTGAATCTCTTCTGAGTTTTATTTCTTTTGGAGTACAATAATGAAAAATTGGGGGAAGAAAATTCAGCTGTTATCCTGATGGACCTGCCTCTATATGTGACGTGTAGCTTTCAGTATCCTGTCTTTGTGCTGTACATTTAGTGTTGTGATTATTGTGTGATGAGGGGAGCTTCTTTTCTGGACCTGTCTATTTGGTGTTCTGTATGTCTCTGCACCCTGAGAGGCATCTCTTCCCTGAGATTTTTTTTTAATGATTTTGCTGAAAATATTTTCTGTGCCTTTGACCTGGGTTTCACTCCTTCTTCTATGCCTATTATTAATAAGTTTGGTCTTTTTATAGTGTCCCATAGTTCATGCACATTCTATTCCTGGGTTTGTTTAGATTTAACATTTTCTTTGACTGAGTAATCCAATTCCTCTACCTTGTCTTCAAACCTTAATGTTTCTGCTTGCACTTTCTCCTTTCTACTAGTGATTCTTCCCATGGATTTTTTTCTTTTTCATTGACTTAGTTACTTAGTTTCTCACAACAAGTTTTACTTCAGTTTGGCTTTTTTTTGGGGGGGGGCGTTATATCTTTACTAAGTTCTGTTTTCATTTTTTGGATTGTTTTCTTCATTTCTTTCAATTGTCTTTTCTACAGTCTTCATCCCAGCATTTATGCATATTCTCTTTAATTTTATGTTTATACTTGCTATTTTGAACTCATTGTCTTATTCATAAACTAGGGTTTTTTTGAAACATTATGATGTTTCTAATTACTACAGACAAAATATTATCTTGGTTATTTGTGTTTGTTTATCTGCAGTGGGCCTAGTCACCAGGAGTTAGGTCACTGGTGGGTTTCTGTATGGATATTTGGTCTCACCTTTATTGACTGGGTGTTTGGATCTTTATTTTTTATTATCCCAACTTACCAGGTCTGTGACCCAGCTGAATGGTACTTGGGATTCAGTCTTGGCTCAGTTAAGTTGATGTGCAAATTGGGTATGAGAAGTGATTCTGGCAAGCCAGGAATTGATGCACTTACATAAAGTGAGAAGATTCTCACTGCTGATCATCAGAAATCTGTGCAGGGTTCATCAAGTTCTACAAGTGGCTGTTGGGTAGCATAGATTGTGGTCACAGTGGGAGCAAGTGGCATTCCCCTTAGCCTGGGTGCAGGATGCCATATCTACCTCAAGTGGAGTTAAGTGTTGGGGACGCCAGGCTGGGACTCCCCCTGAAGTCCACATCAGTCACAGAATACCATGCAGTCCCCAGGCAACACAGTGGGTGGAGTGGCTGGTGGGCAAGAGGTCTGGCTCTAGGGGTCCCTAGCTGGTGCTGGGGTCACAGCACTCTACACAGCACCAGAGCAATGCAGCTGGTGAGATGGTTGGTCAGCTTGGGGCAGCTTCTGCAAGTACCTACACAAGATCAAAGTTGTAGGACCATGCAGTCCCCAGGCATCAGGTAACTTTTTAAAAAAAAATGTACTTATCCAACCCAGATTCTTTCATATGCACTCACCCAGTAAGGTACTGTAGCCTTATTTGGTGTTAAGCATTGCATCTAAACACAGATCGAAAACACATGAAGATAGAAAAGCCTTGTAGGGAGGATAGAGGTTTGGTATGGGTGGCAGGTACACAAGGGGGTGAAAATAATTAGAGTGCATTGTGCCCATGTATGAAAATATCAATAGACAAATTTCATTATTCTAAAAAAAGCAAAACCAAAAAAAAATCAAACCTTGAATTAAATGCCTTTTTTCTCTTTTAAAATTTATTTGTCATCTATGTGACTAAAAAATGTTGAACTTGAAAGATAAATTTAAAATCTTTGCTGAAAACTGACATTGAGTTTGGTTTGTGTCTCATTAGGTTCTACACAGATCAAGAAGCAGCCCCTCATCCTAAGCCCTTAAAAACGAGCACATTGCTTTGTTTTCCTCTCAACTCCTCTGGGAAGAGAAGCTTAGTTTAAAGGTTTAGGCTCGTTTGAGTAAAAATGCAGCCACAACTTTTCTAAGACCCAGCATATATTAACTGGCTTAGGCAATAGTTTGCCAAGATAAACTACTTACTTTAAACTCTTGTTTGAGGAAATTATCATTTTGAATTATTTTGAAATAGTCAAAAGTAAGACCAGCTTATTTCAAAATGCTTTCTGCTGTACCCAGAATTCCTAATAAGAGAGCAGCGAGTGCAGCTGGTAGGCTTCCTGCTCTGGAGATGTAAGTGAACACAGAAACTTAGACCACATGAAATCAGTTTGATGTCTTCTTTCAAGTTGAGGCTCAATTCAGCAGCCTTTGAAAGATATTGATCTATAGAGGAATGGGAAGGCAAAACTTACAGATATTTTTAGATAAGTATGAAGACATTATCTGAAAACCCAAGATATGCAAAAACATGAATGGTAAAGATTCATTTGAAGCCATTCCTGGTGGCACACACCTACAATGGCAGCTCTGGGAAGGCAGGAGCAAGAGGAACTTCAGGCTCCAGGCCAACCAGGGCTGCACAGTGAGACCCCGTTCCCAAAGTAACAAAAATGGCAAGGAGACCAATCTGCAAGGTTTTATAAAAATTGAACAGAGAAGTTAAAATAATGAGGAGAAGCCGGGTGGCGGGGGTGCAGCACTTAGGAAGTGATGGCAGGAGGACCAGGAGTTCAAGGCCATCCTTGGATACAAAGTGAGTTCAAAGCCAGCATGGACTACATGAGACAAGAAAGAAAGAAAGAAAGAAAGAAAGAAAGAAAGAAAGAAAGAAAGAAAGAAAGAAAGAAAGAAAGAAAGAAAGAAAGAAAGAAAGGGAGAGAGGGAGGGAAGGAAGGAAGGAAGGAAGGGAGGGAGGAAGGAAGGAAGGAAGGAAGGAAGGAAGGAAGGAAGGAAGGAAGGAAGGAAGGAAGGAAGGAAGGAAAATTATAAGTAACAGAAAATATATACCTGGTCCTTTCCATCTCAGGAATTTCTGTATAATTGCTGAATTATAATTTTGATAAAGACCTTCTCTACATGAAGGTAAAGACAGCTGTCATATACCCTAGGCTTGCTGTGATTTGAGAAATAGAGAGTGCCTCCTTCCCATTAATTATAGTGAAAATAATAGAGAGAAAAAAAGATTCTGATCTTGAGTCCATTTACAAACCTGCAACTCAAACTAGGAGTCTGGAAATTCAGCCAAGTCTGGGTCATGCACAAACCTTAAAGCAGTAGTTGGTATTAGCACCTGGAACAGGTCTTCTTGAAATGGAGGATAAGAAAATATGCAGAATTATTAATAGATTTATTAGCCTCAGAATGAAAGAACTTTCAAACTAAAATTGACTCAAAAATATTATTAAAGAGATTAAATTCAAAGATATAAATGGGTGTAGAAGCACGAGAAATGGGAGAGCAACTCAGAGCCGTTGTCTGAATGGATAAGAAAAGAGAAAATTTATTAAACCCAACAAAGAAAGAGTTCTTCAAAGAAGTCACCTTAGTGGGTGGGAGGGGCAGGGAGAAGAGCAAGTTTCTCAGTGAGGAATTCCACTCTCAACTAAACCAAAGTGACCTCACAAGAAAATAACTGGGAAGTCTTAGAAGACAGAAGGAAATCGAAGTACTCTTATTTGTAGATACGATTGTATACATAAAAAAAAAAACCTTAAAGACTCCACTAGAAAACACCTAGAACTTGATAAATACATTCAGCAAAATAGCAGGATATAAAGTCAACACCCCCAAATCTGTACCCTTCCTACACACCAACAATAAACATACATAGAAAAAAATCAGAGAAATGATCCCATTCAGAATAGCCTTAAAAAACATAAAATATCTTGGAATAAATTTAACCAAGAAAGTATAATTAAACCCTTAAGACACTGAAAAGAAATTAAAGAAAATGCTGGGCATGGTGGCCTTTAATCCCAGCACTCGGGAAACAGAAGCGGGTGGATCTCTGTGAGATTGAGGCCAGCCTGGTCTACATGGCAAGTTCCAGGCCAGTTGGAGCTACATGGAGACCCTATCTCAAAAAGACAAAAAAAAAAAAACAGAAGATGGAAAAGGCCTCCCATGCTCATGGATAAGTAGAACTCGTATTGTCAAAATGGCCATCCAACCAAAAGCAATCTGCAAATTTAATGCCATACCCATTAAAATTCTAACACAGTTCTTCAGAGACATTGAAAATATAGTCTCAGATTTCATGTGGAAATACAAAAAACTCAAGATAGCCAAAACAATCCTGACTAAAAAAAAATTGCTGGAGGCATTACCATCCCTGATCTCAAATTATATTACAGAGTGATACTAATAAAAACAGCATGATATTGGCATAAAAGCAGACACAATTGGTCAGTGGAATAGAATTGAGGACCCAGATTTAAATCTGTGCTTTTACAGGCACCAGATTTTTGACAAAAGAGCCATAAAAGCACACTGTAGAAAAGACAGCATGATCAAGAAATGACCCTGATCAAACTGGAAAGCTGCATGTGGACAAATGAAACAAGAGCCCTGGAGCTCATCTTGCACAAAATTCAACACCAAATGGATCAAGGACATCATGTAAATCCCTATACCCTGAAACTCATGGAGGAGAAAGCAGAGGATACATTGGAACTTATAAAAACAGGAAAGGAATTTCTAAACAAGACTCCTATCGCCCAAGCATTAACTCCTATAGTTGACAAATGGGATCTCGGGAAACCAAAAAGCTCTATACAGCAAAGAACACCATCATTTGAGTGAAGAAGCAACCTCCATAATGATAAAAAAAAAATCTTAACTTTACCTTTGACAGAGGGTTAGTAGCTAGAATATACAAAGAGTTCAAAAAAACTAAACATCATAAAAACAAAGCATCTAACTAAAAATTGGGGCAAGGAGCTGAAGAGGAAATGCAAATGGCTGAGAAATCCTTCAAAAAAATGTTCAACATCTTTCATCATCAGGGAAATACAAATTAAAATCATTTTGAGATTTCGTCTTAAGACCCTTAGAATAGCTCAGATTCAAAAACAAACAAGGACGAATGCTGGTGAAGATGTGGGGAAAGGGAGACTCTTATCCACGGCTGGTGGCAGTGCAAATTGGTGCAGCCACAATGGAAATCAGGGTAGAGAGTTCTCAGAAAGCTAGAAACTGACCCAGCCATACCACTCAAGCATATACCTAAAAAGACTATAACCTGCTGCAGAAATACTGTTCATCCATGTTCCTTACTGCTCTTTTCATAATAGCCAGGAATTGAAAACAGGCAACATATCCATCAACTGATCACTGGATAAGGAAGGTGTGGTACATATACACAATGCGCTATCATTTAGCTCTTATAAAAACTAAAGTATGGAATTCACAGGTAAATGAATGAAACAATCATCCTGCATGAGGATGACCCTAAAAACCAAAATATTACTGATCAGTTTGTGAATCTCAGCCCCAGTTTATCATGATGCCCTGATACCTAACTCTAGATTGAGCTATATTCTAATTAGTCCTTGTGATTCCATTCTCATAAAAGTCATCATTCTTAATTCCTATTACCTATAGAGGTCTCCCTATATTGCTGGGCTTCCAAATGACAACTGCTGTGTCTGTCTTTGGTGCCATTGGATCTCTGCTATCTAATATGATACCTGTAAGTGATTGCTTTCAGGGAATGGTTCCTGCCTTGCTGGTTCACCCTCGATATCTGATTGCCACTGAGGCTGAGATAAATAATTTATGGAAAAAATCCATAATAATTACATTTTGAATTATTAGGTTCTTTGGTCCTAAATAATAGGTAATAAAAAAAGAGTTTGAAGAAAATTTTACAAAGCTAACTCAAAAGGGATCAAATGGATATCATAAAACAATGAAAGTTTTATATATATATATATATATATATATATTCAAAACCAAAAACTGTTGGACACAGTTTAATCCCAGCACTCAGGAGGCAGATGTAGGGGATGCTCTGTGAGACTGAGGCCAGCCTGATCTACATAAGGAGTTCCAAGCTAGCAGGGCTACAGAGAAACCCTACCTCAAAAAATAGAAATAAATAAATACTACTTCACCTAGAACAATTATTGTAAGTATAATGATCAATACAAGAAAGCAGAAGGATTAGAAAATGAAAATAACAGGAAAAAATAGGTTTGAAGATGAAGACTATAGAAAGAAATATTTTATTAAATGGTACAGTTTTGTTAATATAAGCTTAAACACTGAATTCAGATATATTTTAGAGTACTAAAATAAAATGAAAGAAAGAGTCAGGTTATACATACCTTTAATCCTAGCACTCGGGAGGCAGAAGCAGGTGAATCTCTGTGAGTTCAAGACCAGCCTGGTCTACATAGTCAGTTCCAGTACAGCTGGAGCTACAGGGAGACAGGGAGACCTTGTCTCAGAAAGAGAGAGGGAGAGAGAGACACAGAGAGACAGAGAGACAGAGAGAATGAGAATGATAAGGATAACAATTTAAAATCAAAGTCAGTCAATCCTTTTAGAACTTCCTGGGTATGGATTATTGCTTGGTGACAGTACAAAACAAATGACAATTATAAAAGCAGTTATTTTGAAATATATCAATGACAGGGATAGCTACATTAAAAATTAATGGAAAACCTCTCCTCCCTAAAAATGAAATCATATTAATAAATATTTTATAGTTAAAATATAGAAAATAACCAGAGGAATGTCAGAGAAAGCAGTGAGAAATTGTTGGAAATTCTTATAATAAATGGAAATACATTGGTGGAGACAGTCAACATTATCAGAAACTTACAGTCACATACAGCCAACAGAAAGGACTTTCCAAGCAGGGGCATTTTCCCAGCAGGCTACAGAGTTGGTGTAAAGAACAGAAGCACGAGGGTGGAAAGCTGCAGACGGAAAGGACCACTGGAGTCTACCCGGTCAATATTGAAGGTTATCTATTTTAACCAAATTCCAACATTTACCCACACACACACAAGAAATGTTCTAAATAAATTCTAAAGCAGGAGTTCTATAAGTTCCAAGAAAGGAAACTTCCACAAGCTCATGAGTGCTTCCCCTGAAAAAGAAAGTTACTCCTTCCAATAGGGCCTATCCTTTTCCACAGCATAGCAAAAGTATGATCCCATAATGCAAGCGAAACCCGTTACCTTATAAACAAGAGAATTTCAGGAATTTCCTACCAAACAAACAGGACTAAAGAAAAATATTCAAGGAACAATTGCAACTCTTATGTCCTACCATTAGAATTGTCTGATATCCCTTTGAAAGCAATTCAGTGGGAATTATATTCCTCTTCCAATCAAGCCTCTGCACAACTTTAAGAATTATCTAATTATTAAAATTCTCTTTTGAAAATGGAAGTAAAATTGAGTTTCCATATCCAATAACATACGTGAATTCAGATCAGTTTTCTCATTTATGTAAACTGGAACAGCTTGCCAAAATATAAAGTGTATTCAAATCAACTACTCCAATGCACAAGAGAACTAAAGCATAATAAAACATTATATAGCCAAGACTATGAGAGACATTCAGTATAGTAAATCTTTCAACTGGTTCCTTGATCCCTGAGGGCACCTGTCAAGTCCAGAAGAGGTAGAGGAGAGTTTAAAGAGTGCTTTTCAAACCTTGAATCTGGAAATCAGAATCCCTGAATAGTTGGAACCCTTCAATGATTGTTCCAGAACTCAAAGGAAGTAGAATGAACAAGGAGAAACATATTTCTTGCACACATGACTGTCCAATTTTCAATCATTGTCTCAAGAAAGATAAATTACTGCTGCTCCTAGTACTTTAGCAAAATTAAACAGTCTTCTCTGAAGGAAAAAATACGATCATCACAGGACTTAAGTATTTTGTCTGGTAAACAACAACAAAAACAGCCTGACAAATGAGGTCAAGATAACACGAATAAGTGTAGTCAGAGACCATCAAAACAGGCTCGCTAAATGCTGCAGGTATGATAACTATCATACACATACTTTAAAATAGCTTCATTGAAGAAATAAATTTCCTTTAGGCAAGGAATTTGAAATCACAAAAATAGCATAGCATCAAAAAAAAAACAGTTTAACAATGAAAAAACGCAATTGTAATTAGTAATTTGACAGGTGGCTTTAGAAATAGATACTGGGGAAGTGAGATTTAGTTCACCAAAATGCAGGCTATTCAGAATGAAGCAGAAAGAAAACTGGAAAACCATAGAAGAGAGGAGACCTGGGCCCAAGTTGGACTTAACATATGATAACTAATTGTAGAGCCAAAGAAAAGGCAGAAAGAGTGACGTAGAGTCAGTTTGTAACTTCCAACTCTCCAAAAGCTGTTGAAAGACATTGACCCACATATCATATGTCAATCCAGTCCATTTGAGATGGGTAACTAACATAAACAGAAATTATTTTCTTACAGGTTCAGAGGCTAGCAAGGTCAATATCAAGGCAACAGCAGACCCACTGTCCTGGAAAGCCTCCTTTGTGGTTCTGCAAGGCCCATCCTCTGTCTTCACATGAAGAAAAGGAAAGGTGAGCTCTCTGGAGACTCTTATTATAAGGGCACGCATTCATGAGAGTGACACAGTCATTATTCAGTCACTTCTCAAAGTTCTCACCTCATGATGCCATCACATTGACCATTGATTTTCAATATAAATTTAGGGGAGATACAAACTTTCAGTTTACAGCAGAGTCTGTGCGATTATGTTAGGGGACTTTTAGGAAGTACCTGCAAAAATCTTGGGGCAATACTTGGGGGAAATACCTCTATTTTCCAGGGTGTCTAGCATAACTTTCCAGCAGAAGGGTTTTCTAAGCGGTTTACTAAAGAAGGAAAATTATTCATTTAGAATAAGGGAAGGATAATGGGGAGAATAGTGTCCTGGGGCCAACTGACGAGTTCATATGAAACTCACAGCAAGAAGAACAGAGTTTCTTCAGAGGACTAAAAGCAATTCAGTGTTACCAGGATGCAAAATGTAGGCTGGAAAAGTAGTGCTCATAAGACAGCATGCTGATGAGTGACCTTTTAAATCATAAGTTATCTGTTCATTTGATAGTTATGTCTGCAGACATGTAAAAGTCATGGCTGATATCAATAAATCAATATACTGAGATGAAACAGGATTAGAGTTATTACAGTAATCAGGAGGCCACTGCAGGAATGCAGTCAAGAGATGGTGGTGATACGAATAAAAGGAATAGAGTGAAATGGAGGACATTTGGAGTGGGAAATTAGTTAGAGGTTTATAATTACTGGATTTGTGTTGTTCTGAGACAAAACAGCTGGCTTCAAACTCATGGCAATTCTCTTGCCTCTCTGCTCCTAAGTACTGGGGTGCAGGTGCGCACAACCACGTCCAGTTAATAATTGGATTATAATGACAAAAGAACAAAATACTAAAGATGACTGCCCAGTCTGGGATTTAGATAACTGTGAAGACAGCATGAATCACTGAGATGGGAGTTACCTGGGGCTGCAGCTGGGCTCTAGATGACCATCCAGGGATTCTGGATGACATGCAGGAATTCCGAATGTGAAGTGTGAACAGCCCAGTCCAGTACCAGGATCCTGTAGACTGGTGGCTGTGTGGGTCTGCTCTTTCCAACAAGATATGGACTGGATTGGTGAATGTCAATACAGAGGCAAAGATAGCTACTAATGCTTCGGAAAGGACTTATGGGCAGGTGCCTGACACTCAAAAGAAATTGACAGACTGAAGGGACCAGTAAAAGCAGATGGAAGTCAAACATTTTGAGGAACTTGGCAGTAAAGGAAGATATTGATTTTTCACAATGGTTTAACATACAGTAGCTAAAAATCATATTAGTAATATCGTGATTTAAATGTGGGCTCTGCCAACTTTTCTTACAATGCTGGTCGAATATCTTTTTCCTCAAGATTAAAAGTCAGTTTTCGTTGCACGTGATGGTGCATACCTTTAATACCAGCTTTCAGGAGGAAGAGGTAGGTGGATTTCTGAGATTGCAGCCAGCCTGGTCTACATAGTGAGTTCCAGGCCTGCTGAGACTACAGAGAAACCCTGCCTCAAAACAAAAACAACAACAACAACAAAAAAGAGTCAGTTTTCCTCAACTCTGAAGTAGGGATAATAGTATACTTACTGAATAGAGTTATTGATGCATTATCTGAAATATACCATCCTTTAGTTATTAAAAATACACTTTATGTAAGGTGAGATACATTAAGGATGAGAGGTTTCAAGATCAGTTGGGAGGCCCTTTCTTCTTGGCTCATACTTAAGTAAGATTGTAAGTTACCTGATCTCTTTAACCAAAGTAGGTCAAAAGAGGTCCTAACTCACTGAACCTTGAAAGGATTAAATAAGTAGAATCCTACAAAGGGACTTAGTGCAGTGTAGAGTTCTTTGAATGGCTTAATATATGTAAAGTCTCAGTTGTAGTGTTTTGGATGTTATAAGCATACAATAAAAACCATCAACAATTATAATTACCACCACATGAGCAATGGGCAATATTAAAAGTTCAGGCTTATTTCAAAGAGGTATTAAAATAGAACTACATGATGGAAATTAGGCTTTAAGGACCACCGTGGAGTGTGCCATTCATCTGCTAAAGAATCTAAGTGAATTGTTCAATGTCAAAGATTCTTTTGATAGACTTTTGGGTAAAAGAAAAAATTTTCAATTAAAACCTTCTTTGATTCTCGTCTTTAGTAAAGAATCTTTGAAGCTCAGGCAAATTCCAGTCTAGAACTCACAGGGTGTTAAAAGAGGCTAACAACTGAAGCTAAAAGTTAGGAAAGCCAGAGGGGCTTCTAAGATTTACACAGATAGCAGCTGGCAGGAAAACAAAGAAAAAAAAAATACTAGAATCATTCGAGAAAGGGACAGAGAAGGCATTAAAAATTCAATCTCCCCCAAAAAACTTTTTGAGGAAACAGTGTGGGGGAAGGAATTAAGTGAAAACGATTTGAGATATTTTGATGCCTGTTTCCATAATGGTAAAAATAATTAAATGCTGAGATTATATATATATATATATATATATGTGTGTGTGTGTGTGTGTGTGTGTATATATAAACATCTTTTTTCTTCATCATAAGCCTATGAAAAAGGTCCAAGCAAAGAAACTGAAACATACAAGGATTAAATTACAATTTATTTATTTAAGTTTATAAGAATAAAGATGGGGAAAGCAGAGAACAAAACAAAAAGTTATAAAAGGCCACACAATGGCTATTTCATGTGCATTTCATTGGTGGCTCTCAGACTTTGGCATCTACTTAGAAACCTGGGCAGAAACTCCAAATTTCAACTCTATCCTATAGCCTTGCCCTCCTATCCCAAGCCTGGCCCTCCAAGTAATTAGAGTAGTTCTCCAAATGATTCTGCATCACATCAAAGTTGGAAAGCCACTGGTTACATATTATTGCTGCTGTCTCTACCTCCAGAATGGCACAGAAAACTCCAGGAGACTCTGCTGAGCCTTTGTCATTCGCAGGATAAAGCTGACATGCTAGTGACATGGGCCTCTACAGGCAGGCCAGCCTGTGGATCCTGAATGATTCCTGTAATTAACACAACTGTTCTCCATGTACTAGTCAGAGTTTTACAGAGGAACAGAGCTAATAGGCGATCTGAGGTTTATGAAGGGGGTTATTATGAAAATTGACATGATTATGAAGGCTAAGAATTCCAATAATATGCTGTCCTCAGACTAGGACCCTGTACTGTGTATAGTTGTCTCAACAAGTGTTAAATTAGTACGAATCAAGGAAATGAGTTTAATTTTACATTTTACGTTTTTCTTTGAAGTCTGAGTTTCATAGATGGAAGGGAAAGACACGAACACTGCAGAGAAGGAGGGGAGGGATGTGGAGACACAATTATGCCACTTTTACCCGTGAAAATTCACTTCAAAACTCTAAGAATCTTTTCTTCAAGGAATAGTTCTCAGCTCCCATTCCATTGTTATTATGGTGGCTGGCTTGAAATATAATTTTTGAAGAATGATTATTTTTGTTCATAAAGTCTGCTATGGTTCGGGCAAAACTAAAAGTCATCTTTCTCAGAGATAGAAAGATTTCTCAGTGGTTAAGAGCACTGACTGTTCTGGCAGGAAACCTGGGTTCAAGCTGGGTTCCCAGCACCCACATGACAGCCAACAACCATCAGTAACACGAGTTCCAGGAATCCTATACCCTTCCTCTGGACTCCCCAGGCATTCTATGCAGTTAGTGCACTTACATACATGCAGGCAAAATACTTATATACATAAATTTTTAAAGGCATCTTTTTCATGCAAGAAATAGAAATTTCAATATTCATTTCAACCTGGGATCCGTATAGAAAGCACTCATTATCTATATCATCAGTAGGTAGTCAGAAGCCAAGGAAACATTTACAGGATGGATTTAGTTGACTCTGAAATACAATATCAAAATTCCCAGCCTGTTCTGCAGGTCTCCAATCCTACTTACAGAACAATTCTACATACCTGGCAGTTTTTCAGATACTCAGAGGCAATTAGCAGAAATGTAGCTAACTTACATTTTTGACAAATATGTTTTAAGGACACAAAAGGCAAATGATTGCATGAATTCAATCCCATAAATCTGACTTATCCAAAATCAAAAAATAGACAATAATATTCAAACCTGAGTAACAGATCTATTATACCTTTGTGTGTCATGTGTGCATATGGATGTCAGAGGCTGACCCCTCATGTCCGCCTCAACCACTCTCACCTTAGTCCTTGACTCAGGATCACTCATTTGAACCCAGAACTCACCAACTTGTTCTGAGGATCTACTCCCCAAGCTCTGGGATTACAGGCAGACTTCCACACTTATCTGGCATTTACCTGGGTACTAGGGATCTCAACTCTAGTCCTAATGCTTGTACAACAAGCATTCAACCCACTGAGCCATCTGGCAAGCCCCAATCTCTTTAATATTAATTTTTGTTAACTTTCATATTGGTATAAATCATTTTCCCTTTTGATTGACTTTTTCTCAAAATAAAACCTACATATCTTATTAGTAACATTTATTAATCAACAATGTCTCAAATATCTTTTATAATGAAAGAAAGAAAGACTGGAAGGAAGGAATTGTGAATCTTTCCAGTCCTACTCTGTTTTCCTACTTGGAAGGAATAGAAGACTATGATATTTCACAGAGGAAGATCATATAAATGTGCATACACGTTAGAATGAACACTGCAAGTGACTACATATTTCTTCCTTGCATCAATTTAAAGTCTCCAAAGGAGCGTCAAATCATTTCTGGCAATGCAGAAGACAATACTAATTAGGAGTCAGTTGTCACCCTGACCTTCACTAGAAGCATTTCTAATCTTAGCATTTGCTTTAAAACAGACTAGAGCAGAGCATAGTGGTACATACCTTTAGTCCCAGTACTCTGAGAGGCAGAGGAAGGTAGATCTCTGTGAGTTCAAGGCCAGTCTAGTGTCCATAGTGAGTTCCAGGCCAGTTGGAGCTACAGGGAGACCCTGTCTCAAAAAGACACACACACACACACACACACATACACACACACTAAAGCCCAGATTGACAGACTGTCAGGCTTTCATTGAAAATTTCTGCAAGATTCTGGTCAATTGTCTTGCTAACACAGCTATCCCTCATGGACAATGACACAGAGAAATGGGTTCTTTGCACAGTCTTTCGTTATCTACAACCCTCAAGTGACCTAAAATAATGGGAGTAAATGATATATAGTAGTTCATAAAAATGAAAGAGAAATTTGTTTAATCCAAATTCATGAAGATATTTTTTAAGTATAAGGCTGAAAATACAGGTACAAAATAATAACTTCAAAGAATAATTTTCTGACCTTAGAAATGGACCCTGGGATCTTATTGGTGTTTTAAATGCTCTATCAGAGTCCTGCCGAATGTCTACCCTCAGAGCCCGTATCACTTTCCTCTGTTGACTTTCTCACCGTAATTAACATGTTCATGCATCGTGTTTATATTATTTTTCTTTCCAATAGCAAGTCAAGCAATAGACCAAGTGCTGGTGATTCAAAATGAAGAGAATATGACACTTCGTGAAAGAGTCTCAAGCATGGTAAGAACAGGTAAGTGTTTACAAAATCAGTCAACTGTGAAAAGCCCTTTAATAGAGGACTGTGCATAATTCTCTGCAACAGAAACCAATCTAACTTATACATCAGCGTCAAGAAAGATACATAGGGTGTGCACTGACAGACCATGAGAAGAAATGTGTCCTGAAAGACAGACCATGAAGGGAAAATGGGGAGGCAAGAGAGCCTGGAGAGAGACAGCTGTGTGCCTGGACCACAGATCAGGATGTGGAAACTGTCTACGGCTTGTCCTTTCCCTAAGGCCCAAGTTGATTTAAAGCTCTTTACCAACACACTAACATGCCCAATCCATGGACTTGCCAAAGATATCTTAGCACAGCTGGGAACCTGCCACTCAGGAAGGTGCAGGCAATGCGTCATGGCAAGGTGAGATGGAGCCTCAGCTAGGGTGTAGTGTGACAGCAGAAACCTTGAGCTACCAGATACCACTGACAGGAGAAAAGGTCACCATGAAAGGAGAGTGGTCCTCAGCACAGCACAGCTGGACTTGGAAGCAGGATAGAAATCCATGCCTAACATAAAATAAATGATGAATTAGAAGATAAGGTCCCAAACAAAACAGAGGCTCTTACTTTTTTGACCTTACTCTTCCTTCTCTTCTGACTCTACCTCTTTATCTGAGAGTGAAAATCAGAAAACATAACAACAAATTCAGCAGTGAATGATAATAGCTCATGCATCATCTCAGCAAATAAAGGGTTAAATATCTCATTTCTGAGACCATGCAGCAAAAGCAGAATTTGAAGACTCAAAGAGTAAAGTCAGGTATGCTCATTGTGTCTTTTAACACAATCTTTGACTTTTCTAAGTGTTTTGGCTACTTTCCTATTTTCTTTCTTTCTCCCTACTTCTGGCCCATTTCTCCTTAACACACACAAATATATGGGCAGGCTCCAGAAGGAGGATACAGTTTCATGTGGGAAAAAAGTATACAGATCTAAGAAGTCAGTCAGGGAACAAGAGCACAAAATGGTGTGAGAAATGTCTTTAAAAAGAAAAGTAGAATGGCGCAGTAGTGAACCACACATCATGGATTGTTCGTGTGGAAATATTCTGTGTTCGATTTTCTTAATAAGGAGGGAGATTGAGGAGGCTGGAGAGATGGCTCGGCACTGAAGAACCCTAGCTGCTCTCGCAGAAGACCTGGGTTTGGTTCCCAGCACTCACATGGTGGCTAAGAACCATCTGTAACTCCACCCTCTTCTGGCCTCACACAGAGATGCACTTAGTCACATTCAGCCAAAGTACTCAAATACATAAAAATAAAATAAAATCAATCAATCAATGAAAAGTTTTTAAAGAAAAATGTTGAGGAATTGAATAGGAGCAAGAATGAGATTCAATGAAACTCGTCTCATTTGATCTAAATTTCAATTTAAAGAAATCACAGCCTCTTATAGACTCAACATATATTATTCTAAAGATTAAAAATGAGAATCAGATATGTCTTCCCTACATATCAACACATGAGAACAGATGTACTTGGCGATTTCCTGAACTTAAGCCTGTAAAATGTTCAAGGCATGATCTGAAATAGTTTTATTTTTTAAAAGGTTATAAGGTACTTAACATTGGTGGTGTTATCAGACTTTCCTCTGGTGACCTTTAAGGTCCTGTCACTTTTCTCCTCCTCGGTTCATCCTATCAGCCTCACCCTCTACTGAAGCATGCCTCTGAGCAGCTTCTCACAGCAAGACAAAGGGTTTCTGTTTTTCTTGCTTTTGTTTTCTTCACAGGACCTATCTCCCAGCCCGCTCTCATGCATGTCAGGGATCAAGAAACAATTTATTCTGGTAGCTAATGTTTATTTTGAGCATTCCACATGCCAGACACACACCATGTATTGCATCCCATTCAATCCACTCACTGCACTAAGAGGTAGGTACAATACTGAGCAATGATGGTTCAGCTAACATACCCACTGTCAAATAGCCAGAAAGTAAAGAAGTCAAAACGTGATCCCCATCAATCTTTATGCCGAGGCTTCTCCTAACCTCTAAACTCCATTGCCTCTGTCTCTGCCAGCTTGGGAAAAGCAGTGTGTGAATGTACATTGCAGCAAGAAGCATAATGGTAATTGAATTTAATCAGAATTCAAATCAATATAAACTGAAGTAAGGCAGCATGAAATTTTGTTTCAAAGTGTTTTTAAAAGAAGATATAATCTATTTTCTGAGATACTTGAAAATAGTCCTGGAAAAAAGTAGACTAGACAGTATGATACCATGTAGCAAACATGGCCTGAGGCAAGTGCTATTTAGTCTATCCATTTTTTTTCTATCAAACTTAAGTCTGTGAGTGAATTGGAATCTATAAATGTACAAACTTAGAATTAGTTCCAGTGTTTTGTAGCCTGGTAGAATAACTCAGTCTGCTACAATCTATTATATACTCCAAATAACTAGAGAGTATAAAAGTTCACAACATGTAGAAATGATAAATGTTTGTGGACATAAAAATGTTAATTATCCCTATTTGATCATTATATCAAGCTGCTCACGTGGTACACAGTAAATATGTACAAATATTGTGACATCTTCACTAGACTTGATTAAAACACATAAATGAAAATAAAAATTAATCCTTACTCTCTCTTATAATGACTTTAATTTTCAGCTTATCTCAGAAAGCTTACACATCTCATTTTTATACAACAACCCAATTTAAACCCCAAATTTAGGGCTGAGGTACTTACAACACAAATGTGAAGAACAAAGTTCAGATCTCCAACACCTATATAAATAGTCAGCAAAGAATGGTGGTCTCCCTGTAATCCCAGCACTCAGGAGATGGAAATGTGATCTCCAGAGCAATCTGGATAGCTAGACTAGCCAAACTAGCAAGCTCTGAGCTCAGTGAAAACTCCTGCCTTGCTTAGTAAAGTGGAGAGCAGTGGAGGAAGTTTCCCAGCCACAGTCTCTGGCATCCCCATGCACACAAATGTATACTCAACTGCTTTCATGTGTAAAGGACATAATAAATAAATCCCTTTTTTCATGAGTCTTTGGAAGCAAACAAATTCTTGCAATCTTCAATGTTTTGGAAAAAAGAAGGTAGTGAAAACCATAATTTTAGTTACCTTTCTCAATCTAGAAATGAGGCCCATACAAATTGTTTTTTAATGTCTTGAGGGCTGAAGATATGGCTCAATGATTAAGAGTAGAGGACCTGAGTTTAATTCCCAGTGCCTACATGGCAGCTAACAACTGTCCATAACTGCAGTTTCAGGGAATCTAGCTCCCTCTATGACATCTACAAGCATTTCATGACATGGGTGCCCTTACACATTCAGGCAGTACACACATACACATAAAATAAAAATAATGAGTAAAATATTTTTTAAACAAATTATTTTTAATTTATTGATTTGTTTTTGTTTTATGTACATGAGTCTTTTGGCCACATGTATGTAAGTGCACCATGTGAATCTAATGTTCATGAAGGCCAGAAGAGGGCACTGGAGCGTCTATGGATAGTTGTTAGTTGTCATGTGGGTGCTAGGAGCTGAACCCAGGTCTTCTGCAAGAGCCCCAAGTGCTGTTAACTGCTGAGCCATCTCTCCAGCCCCTCATAAACAATTTTTATTCATTCAAAGAATCTCTCTAAGTAGAACGGTAAACAGAAAATACTTTACTCTTGGTATGTCTCGCACTCACTGGCCCCTGCCTCCCAACTCAAGGTCTTACCCTGAGGTCTTGACCCACCTTTCATTTACAATCACTTTCAGCTTTCTGTCTCAGTGTCACTTACTCAAAAAAGTGTTTCCTAGAAGGCTTCACTTCAGCTGTGCCACTCAAGACAAGGCTACCTCCCTTATTCTGCACTCTCCCACACTTGTTAGGACTGGATGTTAAATAACTACTTTAAAATGTCTGGTTCCCCAGTTAAACTGGACATTCCAAGAGCTTAAATACCATGCCTGTTGTAGTAAACTCCTGACTTTGCCATATACCACAAGTGCAGCACCTGATCAACTTTCACTACAAAGTCCATATGCATCTGTACACCTGCTTGAGATGAGACGCCATCGTGGAAACAATGATATACCAAAATAATGGTTTATTATAGGAAATGTAGCAACAGTAAAAAATATATTGATTCCTATATTGTTATAGGGAACATCTTACCACATCACCACCTGCAGTGAGGAAAGATATCTAATCAAACCCAGGTAAAGAGAATAGTGTCATTTTTTAAGGGTGAAAACTACAAACATTTTGTCAGATATCATTACCTGTGTATGAAATGCATTAGTAATTGATATCACCACAAATACAGGGGTAACTTTCCATTCTGGAGCTGGGCTTAAAGTCTCACTCACAAGCTGGTTCTTTATGGTTGCTTGACCATTGTTTATCTCCATCCAGGCAACTTGAGCTAGAGTTTCTTCCAACAGTAACAGCAACCTAGCCTGAAGATCAAAGAAAGAACCAAAAAGAGTTAAATAAGTTTCTAATTACTTTCAAACTCAAAAACTGCAACCTCTCCAAATATAATCAACCAAGGGGAAGGAATATGCTGAATGAAAAAGCAAAGCTAATTCGATCATAATGAATGACTGGGAAAGAAAACAAGTATCTTCAGTTAGGAAAAATGATGGCGATACCAAAAATCAATCTGCTTAATTATGTAACATATTCCATTATAAGTTAGATGTGTGGTGCATTTATTTCTAAGCAGTGTGATTGATCTGCCTTGAATTTAAAGCATACTCGCATAAAAACAACTAATTATTTTTTGAGCCTGTTATTAACTGCACATGTTAATATATTCTTCCTTAAAAATTTAATGAGATACTGAAATTCTCTCTAGTGAATGATTCAGAGGTATAAAACTTTTAATCAAAAATGTCATTCACTCTATTTTTTGTATTGAACTGGCAAATGTATATACTGATACAGCTCATTGAATATTCATTTGCTGGGCATCGTCAGATCATCCCTCTCCTGAGTTACTTTTTTTTTTTTTTTGGCCAATCTCATTCTTGTTTCTGCCTTCCAGCTATAATAACTTTTCCTATTCCGTGTGTGTGTGTGTGTGTGTGTGTGTGTGTGTGTGTGTATGCTTCTGTGTGTGTGTCTGTGCGTGTATCTCTGTGTGTTTGTCTGGTTCTCTGTGTATGTCTGTGTATCTGTGTGTGTGTGTGTGCTTCTGTGTGTGTCTGTGTGTGTATTTGTGTATCTGTGTGTGTGTGTGTGTGCATGCTGCTGTGTATCCACATGCATGTGGAAGCCAGCGCTTGGCATGGAGAACCTTGTATCACTCTCCACCTTATTTTTTTTTTGAGACAATCTTTCAACTGAACCAAGAGCTCATCTCATCATCAACTAAGCCTGGAGGCTGGCTGGCCAAGCCAAGGATTGGCCTGTCTGTGCCTCCCAGCCCTGGGATTAGGGATACACACCTCTTTTATGTGAGTGCGGGGGATCAGACTCAAGTCCCGTGTTTGTGTGGCAAGCTCTTTGCCCTCTAGCCCTCTCCCCATTCCTTCTGTCCCCAGTTTCTTACACATACCATGCTTCTTTCATGTCCTCCGGATGAGAGAGATCTTTGTCCCTGTTCTCTCTTCTTTACTTTCTCACGCTTCATCAGTTCGAAGCTCGTGCATCATTGCATTCCTCCACAATGTCAATGTCTTTCATTTTGCTCTCTCACCATCCTCAGATTTCTCTTCCGAATGACACACTGGCTACAATTTTCAAGATAAGTGTTACTGATTATTTGACAACGATCTGTAAAGAAATACCGTTAACAATCAGCAATCAGCAATCACTAAGCTAAGCTGTCTCTTCACCTGTAGTTGCTTATACTGAATTTTGTATGGAAGAGGTATGAGCAATGAAGCCTATATCAGAACTCTAAGATTTCCTACGTGAAAGGTTCCCCCTTAAATGCATAAAGCATGTAAAATAAAATGCAGCCTTTCAAATTCTTTAGCCCTTTCAATGAAAAGCTGATCTAGAACAACTGAGCAGGCCACTCCCAAATTCCTGCAATTGACCACTGTAGCAGGCCACTGCTGACTTCCCATTTGGGTGTTTGCACCTGAAAGCTTACACTAATCGTTTTGGCTTACTGAAGAGTGTCTACCCATGGCAATCAAGATCTCATAATGAGAACCAGATTAATAAGACAGAGAGTAGTACCTTCCCCAAATGAGGAAACAAGTAGTTTACAATGTCTTCTCCTAGAGTTACTTTGTCAATGAGTGGGAACCACCTACTAAAAGAAATCTAGAGCAGAGGCTTAGCCCTACAGTCAGTCCCACTCATGTTATTAGCCAGGAAACATGAAATAAGTCACTGAAATTCCCTGTGAGTCTTCTCTTCTCAAAAGTAAAAAGAGTGAGCTTGATGAGTCTTTGGATTCTCTCGTGGTTTGTGGTTCTACTAAAACACAAACATTTTGCGTCCTTGGTCCCTAGTTATTTTACTAAGAAGGAGGAAGACATCTCCAATAAGAGCTCTTCTATAGCTTGTTAGACTTGCATTATTACAGCTAGTTGTTTCGGGTAGCTTCATTTAACAACACAGCTTGTCAGAAGCGCTTGCATATGTGCACTATAACGGCCCTTCAGAGCAATTATGATATCAATGGCACTATTATAACTTCAGTGCCATCATAACATCTTATAGGCATAGCTAACAGTAAAGATAAAAATTTTATGAGACATACTCAAGGTACTGCACAAAGCAGCAGTTTTTTGCAAATATAAACAGCTGAGTCTTTTAAAAAACATTTGGCTTTAAAAAACAAGAGGCACTGACGTAAACCAAATCATGATACCAGTGTGGAGTTTATCCACTTAAAATTTGTTTATGGAAATATCACAGAGGCTTTGTGATTGCTCTACAATTGCAAATGACTCAGCTTGTGCATGCTATTTTGGACTGAAATTATAAGGACCTCAAGGAAAAGTAGGTAATTATCATCTTCAACTAATTAAATAACTGGAACAATAAACAAATTGATATCTAGGGTTTGACAACATATTTTCCTGAGACTTTCTGATATCCTAGAAATGTAATCAAAATATTATTTTATAAGGTTCATGTCACAGAAAAAAAGTGTGTGTGTATGTGTGTGCAATCCCTAATGAAGAATTCCATCTCTATGATCTGACCTTTGTTGCACCAAGTTGAGCAAAAGGAGAAATGAGGATTTTGAACAATGGAGAAAAACAGAAGGGAGACATCAGATTCTTAGAGCGCTTAAAAAGAGGAAGCTTAGAATTTAAGGACAGAGTTGACTTCCATGAGAAACGAGGAAGGCTGGGAAATTTATCTGATCTTTATTATTACAACGCCACTGTGGCATGCTTCAGGGGACTCAAATGAGTGTTTTATCACTTTTTGGAACATTTGTCCACTGACCTGGTGCTATTCTTGTTGACTAACATCTCAAGAGCAAGGCTTATAGCTGCTCCGATTTATTTGTGTTATGTTTATATTTTATAAAGTAATAGAAAACTGGCTACCAAGACTTCACCCTTCTGTAAAAGACGTTATTCATCTGACAACAGAATTCAACTTTACACCCAGAGTAAGTACTCAATAAGTATCTGTAGAAAAGATAGATAATAGATATTCTCTACAGACAGCACAATAGGTAAGTCAATTAAACAGATAGTATAAGAAAAAAATAGACTCCAAAAGTGATTTTCTCCACCATCTCAATTTTGCATGGATCTGAATTATTGTTGGTATTTTTCAGTTCTTTATGACTTCCTAAGACTTAAGTATATATTTCTATTTACTAATCAATTTTAGACATAAAATTCATATTAAAAACAGAATTTGCTCAAAAATAACAACCTTGTCAAGTAAGTCTAAATTCTCCTGTTCCTTCCACAAATTGCAAACAGAAAGAATGAATATGTTTGGTTCAAGTCATGCAGTAAGTCTTTGGTAGGTTGAAATCAAAAGGGCCACCTTTGAGCACTGCTGATCCTAGTTTGTCATGACAACAGTCTAACAATGGTAAGATCACGGGGCACAATTGGTCAGTTTTATCTCACATTCTTCCATTTTTCTTATGCTCAGCACTCGCTCTTTTGGCCAGAACACAAAACAGGCAAAATCTCCATCCAGCATTCACCTTGGGGGCCCTTTCTTCACCCTTACTTTCCCTCTACATCATCTCCAGAGAGTTAGTGTACAGCTACCTTCCTATTACCTGAACGCCTCCCTGCACACTCCATCCTCAGCATGTTTTGAATGAGGTGTCCCCCAGAGGCTCAAGAATTTGAACACTTAGTTAGCATCACTGTTTTAGGAGGATCATGACATCCCTAGGAGATGTGGCCTTTCTGAGGAAGCACATCACTGAGGGCAGGCTTTGAGACTTCATAGCCATGTCCCATTTCCAGTTTGTCTGTTTCCTGTACCTGTTTGAAGATGTAAGTCTTCAGCTGTCCTCGACAGTTGCCTCATTCCATGCCTCCCCATCATTTTGGGCTAACCCTTCTAGAGTCATATGCCCAATAAACTTTTCCTTCTATGAGTTGCCTTGCTTATGGTGTTTTATCACAGCAACAGAAAAGTAAAACACATGTATCAATTCATTTATCTACCTAGTGTCATTAGTTAATAGTCAATAGTTGTTGGATTATCAGAGGTCTGTTGTGTTTTAAATCAAAGAAGTAATATGCAGTAGTTGTCATGTGTTCGTAGCTAGGTGCATTTTGAAATCTCCTTGTTAAATTATCCTTCATGTATTCATGCCAACAGCATTCTGTTTGTTTGTTTGTTTGTCTACCTGCTTATTTGTTCTTGCTAGCTGACCATGGCTATTCTTGAACACACAATCCTCTTGCCTCAGCTTCCTGATTGTTGAGATTATAGGTATGTGCCACCACACCCAGCTTCTACAGTACTGTTTCAACTACTCTATCTTTCTTTCTGCTTATAACATAGTATCAGAAGAAATTATTTGTTCATTTCAAATACCTAAAATATCTCAAGGTAATCACATAACTTCCCACAACCTCATGAAAATTAATGAATTTTTTTCTAAAATATGGCAAGTATTTCAAAACTAATTTCTAGCACAAACACAAATGTTACTACATCAAGATGTGTGCAAATCAAAATTTGAAACTTTTTCCTAATTTTATATGATAATCTATGCTAAAATACTTGAGAAAATCTGGCCATTTTACAGTGTTCTTAATAACTCATTTAGAAACACTCTTTAGAATAAAGGTTGGATGTAAGGATGAAAAATGATATGAACAGTAACCAAAAAGAAAGCAGGAGTGGCTACCTATATAGAGACAAAGTAGATTTTATGTCAAAACATTCTCTAGAGATGACAGTCATTGATACAAGGATAGAGAAGTGATTATAAATATATGCATCCAATAGCTATATCAAATATTAAGAGATTCAAAAAGCAAACTCATGGTAATACAGTAGCAGTAAGCTTCAATACCCTCCACTTCCAACAAAAGACTGAACATCAAGAAAAAACAAGAATGAAATAAAACCCAATAAGGAACAGATAAACAGCACAGAGACCAAACAGACTAGCAGACACATACAATCCACCAAGAGCAGAACCATCCACATTCTCAGCACACAAAGAAGGTTCTGCAGAATAGATTCTAAGTATTGACAAATGTAAATCAGTCAAAATCATACCAAGCATCTTTCTGACCTACAAGAAATAAAATTAGAAACAAGTAATATCAAGAAAATGAAAATTCTCATAAATATATGGAAATTAATAACACTCTTGAATGAATTACTGAATCCAATCAGAAATCAAGAGAGAAATATTTGAAGACAAATGCGAACAGAACACAGCGTGCTGCATCTTGTAAGTAGTTAGAAGATGGAAGTTTTCACCAATAAATAACTTTGTTTTAAAAAGAAGGAAGGAAAAAGAAGCTCTCAAATAGACAGATTAGTTTTACCCTTCAAGGAACTAAAAAAGAAGGAGATCCCAAAGTTCAGCAAAAGGGAGCAACAGAGACCACTAAATATGAATCAAACAAAGAACTGAAAACAAACAAAACTAAGAAATAATTGGGGGCATTAAAGCAATTGGAGAACCCTGATTTTGACTAAGAATATGATCAGAAATAGGGGAAGACATTGCAACATATGACTCAGAAAGGAAAAGACACCCTAAGGAACTACTGTAAACAGTTACCTATGAACAGACTGTTAATCTAGAGAAAATGGATAAATTCCCACAAGCATGGAACATAAAGGAACTGAATCAGGAAAAACAGAAACCCTGAATGTACTAAAAACAGATAAAGAAAGGAAATACAAATAAAAAATATCCCAGCAACCAGATATGACAGCACATATCTGTAATCTAAGCTACTTGGAGAACTGATTCTTAAGAATCACAAGTTCAAGCTCAGCCTCAAAATCAATAAGAAATCACAATAAAATAATAACATAAGACAGATAGCTTCACAGCTGATTCTACCACACATTACAAGAAAAATTAGTATCACTCCTTCTTAATAACTTCTTCTAAAAGGAAGAAGTCAGGGCTAGTGAGATCATTCAGTGAGATTAAGCCTGCTCTCAAGCCAGATGACCCAAGTCATATGGACTAGGATCCATATGGCAGGAGGAAAGAACTGACTCCTGCAAGTTGTTCTCTGTTCCACACTCCCGAGGCATGTACTCCCACATACACACACACACACACACACACACACACACACACACACAAGGAGAAAAAGAGAGAGATGGACAGAGTCAGAGATAAGTAAATAAATATAATGAAAATGAAATAAAATCTAAAGAAAACTTCTAAATTCATTTTTTGAGGCCAGTATGACTTAAGGCCAAAGTTAGACAAAGAACTCAGAAGCCAAAAAATGCAAAAATGCAGACCAGGTTCCCTGCTACTATTGATATCAGCGATCAGTAAAACACCAGAAAACTTAGGAGAGAGAAAATGTGATGTTTGTCTTTCTGGGTCTGTGTTACCTCACTCAGGATGATTTTTTCCAGCTCCTTCCACTTCCCTACAAATTTCATAATTCCATTTTCCTTCATAGCTGAATAATAGCTCATTGTATAAATGTACCACACCTCCATTACCCATTCAGCAGTTGATGGACATGTAGGTTGTTCACATTTTCTGGCTGTTGTGATTTGAGCAGTAACAAACATGGATGAGTAGGTAGCTTTGCAGCAGAGTGTAGAACCTTTTGGGTATATGCTCAAGAGTGGTATGACTGAATCATGTGGTAGACCAAATCTGAGGAGTCTTCACACTGACTTCCATAACGACTGCACCAGTTGTCATTCCCGCCGGCAGTGAGTAAAAGTTAACCATGTTCCTGCCTTAGCTATGCAAGTTTCAATTACACATACAGGTCAGGAAACTAGTGTACTTTCATGGTGGAGGGGGTGGGTTATAGGAATGTAGATAGAATGCAGTGATATAAAAAGGAAAAAGGAAATAATAGGTTACAAAGGGTTCAAGGGGGTGGGAAATGGGAGGGTGAGGCAGAAGAGAGAGAAGGGGCGGGAAACTAACACCAGAGACCTTTACAAACGGTCACATGGAGACCTCCCACTATAGAAGCTTCTTAAAGTATGTACATATATAATATAAAAAACGATTAAAAGAAGTTACCCTATGACAGGTGGTCATCACCCCTCCTAGGCACCATAGGCTAGCAAAGAAAAAGCCCAATTCCATAAATTATTTTGACCAGGAGTCACAGAGACCTTCAAAAATACTGCTCTGCTCTTGGTTATCGACCAGAACTTGATGGTAAAACCCTATTGCTGAAGACACTGCATACATGAGTTGTAGAATAAATAAAAGGAAATCAAATTGGTACCGACTTCAAGGCTTCGTCTCTACTGGCGAACTTTCAAGGTGCTAGAAGGTGATGTGCATGCTATCGGAAGAGAAAAATAATCATCAGCCCTGCAAGTCACAGCGACAATTGGCCTGCTAAGATACGGCACCAGCACAATACTGGCATGGATATCACGAGAGGAACCGAACATTTTCTGATTGTATTTCTTCATCACAGGATGGAGCCCATACCTGACACTGATATCAGGCCGAGGAACCGATCGCTACATAGGTCATGGTCACAAGCCATAGGGGAGAGTCTGCTAAATAGATATAGCATTGGACTGCCTCCTAATAACTTACTGTTACACCCATCAATTAACAAATATCCCAACTTTCACCAGAGAAACTTCCTCATGCAACAGATGACGAGTAACCCAGAGACCCACAACTCATCAGTATGCAAAGAATAAGAGACTGCAAGGTACTTATCCCTAAATAGAGCACTATATCAAACTTCTGCCCCTTCCCGCGACACACAGGGTTCAGAGATCATTGTGTAGAGGGAGCAGGATTATAAGAGCCAGAGGTGGTGGACGACCACCAGGAAACAAAGTTTTTCAGACAGCTGGGAAGTGACTCCTATGAACTCACAGCAATGGTAACAGCAAGCACAAGGCCTGCATTAGCTCAAGCCAGAAGAAATCCCAGCATAGAAGTGGGAAATGTTTAACCTCAACCTTAGCTGAGGCGCCATTGGCAACTGATAGGTGCTGGGAAAAGGAAAATTGATTTTCTTCAAGTGTGTGACTCTGGGTAGGTTAACCAGGCTCCAGTGGATGACCCCACATTGAAAGGTATTTGGGGACACAAATTTGACTCAATACTCATATATATATATCAGTACATGAAATTGGACAGGGATCACTGGGAGGGGTGCTGATCAGGAAATCTAAATATGATCAAAATATAGTGTATGAAGTTTGCAAGAACTGAATAAACACGAAAATAAATAAATGTATTTTTTGGTCTTTTTGAGACAGGGTCTCCCTGTAGCCCCAGCTGGCCTGGAACTTGCTATGTACACCAGGCTGGCCTTGAATTCATAGAGATCCTCCTTCCTCTGCCTCCCATGTTCTGGGATTAAAGGCATTTGCCTCCACGCCTGGCAAAAATAAATAATTTTTTAAAGAAAAGATGTTGGGGTCCCTGTGCTCCCCGCCTGGGATGCAGGGTCTCCGCCATGAGGGGGTGAGAGGTGCAGGGTCCACACACAGACCCCGGGAGCTGGGTGGATGCATGCTGAGGGCCCGCCCCAGCAAGCTCTTTTATTCAAGGAAGTGCAAGGGGTTTTGTGGGTTTGGTTAGCCAATCGCCCTATGGGGTGGTTCCCAACTGCGGCCACTCCACTTCCGTCTCTTGGGCAGGTCTTCCAGGCGTGGAGCAGAAGTTGGTGTCCTGCTTGGCCAGAGCCGAGCACCACGTCCACAGGAGCCATTCCCCTCTTCCTCATGACAGGTGGCCTGGTGTTGTGCCAGCGTCTCTGGATGGAGCCTGACCTCCCTGGAACAAAGCTGCATCCATTTGTGTGCTAAGTAGGAAACACTTTCCTAGGCAGTTGCTTTTGGGGAGCAGGAAACCCCTTCAACTTAGGCTTTCTTCCTTTAAATGAATCTACGTCATCACAAGATAGAATCACCAAATGGTGGAATCTTGCCTTCAGGACGTCTTTTCTATTGTTCCATTGCAGTGCAGGAAGTTTCTCAGCAGTTGTACTGATCTCTCTAACAACTATAGCTACTTTCTCAGCACTAGCCTGAGTGCTCTTGTGTTTTGAAACTTCCCATGTCAAACAAATTAGTCCATTACCTTTAAGTTCAACCTCAGTCCACTTCTCTGAGGAACAGGAACAGAATGAAGCTAGATTTGTGACAAAAATATAACACAAGTGGATTCTATCTCAGTTCCTGAGAGAGTCCTTGTTCTTTTCTGAAACCTCATGAACCAGGCCCCTTCTACGCACATTTCTGTGAGCATTCTCATCTTCCCAAGCTCTTCTTCCAACCTCCAAAGGCTTTTCTAACCAAAAATTCCAAACTCATCCACATTCCACTCAAAACAGTTCCAAAAGCCCAAGAACTATATAATCAGGCTGATCACAATGGCCCCACTTCTTGGGGGGCCAAAACAAAAATTTTTTGTCTTAGTTAATTTTCTATGCTGTGATAAAATAATCTCACAAAAGCAAATTTAAAAAGGAAGGATTTACTTTGGCTCACAAGTTTCAGGAAGATACAGTCCATCATGACAGGAAGACATGGCAATAGACAAGGAAAGCATAGTGACAGGAGCAAGAACCAAAGAGGTAACAGAAAGTGGGGCTGGGCTATAAAACCTTTAGGCCTTCCCTCTATGATATCCTTCCTCTATTACCTACATGTTAACTACCTTGCCAATTAACCCCACTAGCTGGGGACCAAGTATTCATACTCCTGAGCCCATGGGGTCACCGCACATTAAAACCTCAACATATGCTGTACTTTTTGTCCATTCGTCTATTGACTGACACCTAGTCCAATTCCACATTTTGTTATAGTAGCTAGTGTCTCAATAAACAAGGGTGCCTATACCTCACTTGTATGCTGACTTCATTGCCCGATGTATACCCAGGAATGGTACGGCTGCATCATATGGTAGATCTACTTTAAATGTTTGGAGCAACCACTTGCTGTATTAATGTACATTCCCATCAACAGTGTGCAATAATTCTTCTTCTCAGAAAACTATTTTGATAAATGCATTCTAACTCAGGTGAGATGGAATCCCAGAGTAGTTTTCATCTGCATTTGACTGAGAGCTAATGAAATGAGCATGGGGTTCTAATGAAAATCTCAGTGCCAGGCATCGGTTAACTGCCTGTGAGTTACTGGGCAGGGAAGTCCCAGAGGCATCCAGAACAATACAGGCTATTGCCATTGCTCTTGGTTACCCACCATAACTAGATGGTGAGACTCACACACTTTGGTTTCCTTAGCTGCTTGTGATCTTTTGTACTCCCATACAAAGTTTAGGATTTTTTATAATTCTACAAAGAGTATGATTTGTATTAAAAATCGTCCACTATTACTTTGAAGCCTATAGCTCCCATTATGCTTAGTCATGTTTGTTTTTATAAAATTAGATGCCCCACTTGGTGCATATAAATTTATCACCATATTACTTTTCTTATGATGCAATTGATTAGGATTTACTTATCTCAATTACAATCACAGTTGAGTTTTGTTTCTTAGAAATTACACTCTGGTCCCCTTGATTGGAGTTTTGAATGTTCCCAATCTCTTCAGTCACACATCTGCAGTCCTTTGGTTTATTTTCAGATGGCTAAACTCTCGAATATTGATGGCTTCGTTGGTGGTGTTCTGCAAAGCAAATGTGCTTCTGAGTGGTTCTGGGTACCACAGCTACTGCCATGTTTTTTCTGTGTGGTTACAGTCTTACCTTTGAGCAGGGGCATCTGCTCTCTTCACAGGAAAATGATACATTACCAAAGCAAGGAAGAAACAGACAAAAATAGCACTTTATGTTTCCTCCCAAATTCCTGACTGTGGAAGGGGTTGTAAACTGAAATTGAATCGTACGTGTCAGGAACATATAATGTCAATTTTCAGTCCTGGGAAAACCCTTTTTAGTGCAGAATGCAAATACCTGCCCCTCGACCCTGCCTTTGTCAATTTACTTTAAAATAATTTTATTAATATCATTCATGAGTATAGTCTTTGTATCATTTCCATCCCTTCCAGTCCCTATCCAACTTCTCCAGTATTCCCCTCTACTCTCTCTGTTTCTTGTCCCCTTCTTTGATTTTATGTATGTTTATCCTGAGCATATTCAGTGATGCTCCTACGTACCTGTGTTTAGGGCTGCCCACTTGATGTTAGATAACCTCTCAGGGAGTTAGTCTCTGGAGAAAACTGATTCTCCCTCCCTCAGCATCAACTAATTACCTGCAGCTCCTGAGGTGGGACCCTTGAGATTTCCCCATCCACTATGGTATGTCAACTGAATTTTTATTATATGCAGACTCCAGTAGACTACCATACTGTAGAGATTTTATTGGTGTGGCTTCCCTATCATGTCTAGAACACCTTAATAGCAGCAGGTGTCACCATATTTTCTTGATGAATTGTTCCCTTGATCAACATAGAGTAATCATGATTTGTCTTTAAGTCTGCTTAGTTAATCTACTCTTGCTAGCTTTCAGATCCTGTTTGCTTACAATGTCATTTCTAATCCCTCCATTCAGTTTCACGTCACAGGTGAGGTGAGTTTCTTGTCTGCAGCATTTTATTTCATCTTATTTTTAATCAGCCTGTCTGTGTTTAAATCAAAGAATTAATTTGAGATTATTGCTTACATTTGAGATCATTATTGGAATCTATGCACTTGATTCTGGCATTTTGTTGATTTCCTTTTGGCCGTTGCAGTACATTTTTTCTCCTATCTTCCTCTCTTCTATGTTATAAATCAAATGATTTACTGTATCAGTAATATTTGATTCTTTCACATTTCCCATTGACATATCCATTTTTTTAATGTGATTTAGTCACATGTTCTCAGGATACTGTTCACCAAACTGATTCTCTACCAGGTAGATGATTTCCTTGGGCATCCTTGGCAATGTTAGCCAATTGGTCATGAATTCCCTTATTTTAATCCTTACCATGGAAGGTCTTTACTTCTTCATCCTTGAAGGACAGCACTGTTGGGTGTAGTAATGTTGGATGGTAGTTATTTCCTTTCAGAATGTGAAATGCGTCATTCCATGCCCTCATTGAATTTAGAGTTTCCTCTGAGAAGTCTGTTGAAGTCTCCCGGTCCTGTGAGCTCACCTTTAATTGTCACTTGGCACTTCTTTCTTGCATATTATAATATTGCTTCTTTGTCCTATTTTTTTAAATTTCTTGTTGAGCTTTCGTACATTTCATACAACAGTTCTTAATCAAATTTAGACGTCCCTCCCCCATCCATGCCCCACAATCACCCATTGGACCTCATTCGTTCTGCCAGACATGTTAAGTCCTAGCCAGTCAAATATTTGTACCCAGATGTCCTTTGGTGAAAATTCATCCCCTGGAGTCTAGTCAGTCTGTCTGGAGATCAGAGATAAGGCCTACTCTCCCTCACCAGTAGTAATCAGTCTCCAATAGATCCCAGTTTGTCCTGAATTTTTAAAAATTTAGGCATAGTGAGTTGTGAAGTCCATCCTCAACATGTCTGTTTGGGATTCTAAATGCTACCTGTGCTGGAATGTCCATGTTTTCCTGAGGTTTGGGGAATTTATGCTTTTATCTCCACCTGTAGCTCTCTTCCCTCGAGTATATCAATGAACTGGATATTTGATCTTTTAAGATGGTATCTCAAAAGCATTCGTGTTTTCTTCTCATTCTTTCTCACTTTTCTTTATTTCTGTCTGACAGAAAGATTTCAAAAGCCCTGTCTTCAAGCTCTGTTGTTTATTTTTTCCTTCTGACCTAGTTTGTTGTTATGGTGGTCAACTGGTTTTTCTACCTAACCTTTTAAGTTTCTCATGTCTAAGATTTCTATCTGGTTCCTTTTGCTAAATGTGTGATCAAACCTCCCATTCAAACCTTGCAACATGTACCTTAATTCATTGAACTATTTGAGTCCTCTTTTAATGCACTGATCTCCTTTAAAAAATCATTCCTTTGAATTTTTGCTCCACATTTCATCTGTTTGATGATACCTTTATAACTGGTTATTAGAGAGTTACAAATGTTATCAGGTATCATACTGGTCATATTGGTTTGGATTTTTTTCCCCAATTTTCTTAAATTTCTATATTGCGAATTGTTCATCTGTTGGTGTGAACTATCTTGTACTTTTATGCAGTGGCCTTCCTGGTTGTTTTCTCTTGGCAGTGTATCTTGAAGTATTAGTACTGGCCTCGTTCACTAACAGGATTTCTCTCATTCATTCCTTCATTCCTGTTATAATCTCCAAACCTACTATTGCACACTTGTTCATGTAACTGGGGTAGAGTAACCAGCCTAAAATTAGAAAGCATAGCACCACATTCACTGATATTTCTTTCGTTTTCCATTGTCTCACCTTACAGGTTCCAGGCTGAGGGAGAAAAATAGTTCTACAGTTCTAAAACAATTGCCAAATTACTTGAGCTGACATAAAATTTACATAAATTGACAGACCTGTCCCTGTTTATCTTGTATTACAAACTGTGTGCTGTATTCTTCTGAATCCACAATCCTTTTAACTAGGACTGGGAGTGAGAATTTTCTTGCCAAACAAATAAATACAGGCATTGGATCTTGATCTAAATGTCTGTTTCTGAAATCTTACCCCAGAAAACTTCTGAAAGAATCAATGATGGAAGAAAGTCAAATGAAATCTTTTGGCTAAGAAAAATATTCCAGCGCCCTCCAAATTGATGTTAAAGCCCATTGCTTTATGTCATAAATAGGAGAAAAATTGTATTAAGTCTGTACATAAATTTTCAACGTGAAAAGATAGGTGGCAGTCAAGGTAGTAAGAAAAGCAGGCTGTGGGTCCTCCGTCCAGATTCAGCCTTCAGATGTATCAGATTAAAGTTTACTGAACAATCCATTACTAAGTGAGAAGTGATGTGATATTTGAAGAACATCTATAACATCTATGATATGGTGGTCATTGTGTGAGAATTCTTTAAGTACCGTGTTCTTTCCTTTTTTTGTATGGTACCGGTAACCCATACCTTGTGCTCAGCATCATTGTACCATTTGGTTTTTTTAAACTAGTTCTTAAGTGAGAAGTTCATGTTCATACAATGCATTTTGATCATGTTTACATGTTTAACCCCCTCCCATCCTCCAACTCTTCTCAGGTCCAAACACCACCCTTCCCTATCCACCCAACTTTGTGTCCTTTTTTGTTTTGTTTTGTTTTTTAAAGCCCATCAAGCCCATTCGTGCTACCCATATATTCTTGGGTGTGTGGTGTGGCCGTCCACTAGAGGATGGAACCTTCCAGAGACAACACCCTTAAAGAAAACCAATTCTTCCTCTCCCAGCAGCTATCAGTTGTCTGTAGTTCCTCAGCAGAAGTGTGTGCCATGCCCACCTCCCACTCTATACTGAGATCTTATCTGGCTTGAGTTTGCTTAGGTCTTGTGCTTATGGTTACTACTACTCTGAGTTCCTATGTGTGCATCTGTCCTGCGATGTCCAGGAAACAGTTTTGTTGTCAGCATTTACTACTTCTGACTCTTACCAACTTTCTTCCGCCTCTTCTTCAGCCTTGGGAAGACCATTTGAACTAACACAGCAACAGTGATCAATTTTTACCTCTCCACTATTTTATATAAATTGTATGTATATATTATTGATATATATGTATGTGGCAGACTCTAATGACATTTTTTTCAAAAGTTCTGTAGCTATCTAGTCCCACAGCAATTTAAAGAAGTAATAAAATTATGTTGAAATATTGAATGATAGTCAAAAGGCTAGATGAATTGCATAATACCCCTAATAGCCTTTGCTATCTTAGTAAATATCTTTAGCAAGAGCATAAAAGAGTTAGTAATGGCCTTCAAATATAGGAAAGACAGGAACACAAGACAATTTGTGAACTCAAAAGTAAGATATTTACTTGAAGCAAAAAATTGAAGAAATCACTATCATGAAATTAAATAGAAATTATCTGAAATTTAAAATAAAGATCTAATTTTTTAATGATGTATTAGAAGGTATCAATAACTTTTAAAAGATTCCATCCAGTTTCTAGACTGTGGGGAATTCCACAGTGCTGTGTTTCCCACCAGACACTATAAGCAAAGATTTAAAAAAAGAGTTTAAGTTTCAGCTCTGACTTTATGTATGGTGCTAAAGCTAGTTATAGAGCACTTTTGAAACATGATAGCTATCAAATCCCCAAAGCTAGGCATATTTTTATCAACATGATAGTTTTTTCAGTGGCTCGCCTGATGTATATCCCACTTCAATTAACATTGCTCGACCTTTATTTCATTTCCTCCATAAAAACATAAAATGAACACTTAATCTATGCATATGCTATCTCTTGAAGTTTGAGTAAAATATAAAAAGCTACATTAAAAAACAGGACAGAATATACTTTATGATTCTATGTTTGTGCATCTAAAGAAGTAATGTCCCAGTCTAGCTTCTTATTTAAAATTAGCACAGTACTTAGTGATTATGAAAGTGCATTTCTCCCTCTTCTGCATTTTACTAAGGAATTCGTTAGTTAGTGTCTTATTTACGCCACTCATCTTTTATATTTACATCAGCCCTTCAGAATAAGTGTTTTAATTCATCGTTTTATAAGTTGGACCAAATATCTACCCCACCATCCTCAAAAGCAACAGCTTCTGAGTATAATGGCTTTCGTGCCTCCTGCCCATCACTCTGAATGAAATCATAATGGTAATATTTGTGGATTCAAAGATTTCTACTTTTAAAAACTGAGTGCAGACTGCCTTCAAATCCAGTTGCAAACAGCAGAAGAATTTAATTTTGTTTCATTAATATTCCTTCTTAACAGAAATTTTAATTCACAGCAGAGGGCCAAACGAAGGTCAGCAATTATGATGGCAGCAGAGCAGAGACTACTAATGATGAGCAAGAGTGCAGCTGTCTTAAAGCCCAGTGACAGGAGTTCACATCAGGCTGTTAAAAAGATATAAAGGCTCACACTCTGCAGCAAGGCGGCAGCCTAAAATCATCTGCCTGCACACTGTATTATCACAGTATAAAGAGCTTATGATAAGATATGAATAGGCCTGACAAATGGAAAAGACGAATAAACAAATTAATAAATCCTCAAACTGCCATGCAGTTCACTGGGAGAGGATCTTTTTGAAGTAAACATGATTTTGAGTAAAGAATCAAGGTGAAAAGATTGGGGAACTAACAAAAATATAGGCTCGGTGTTCACAGAGAGTCTTTAAGAAAAGCCTTTCCAGAAATCGCCAAATGCATTTTCAACTGATTTACTCTGGTTAGTACTTGAGAGATCTATTTGATACAAAAAAAAAAGAGAGAAAGAAATGGCATATTTCTGAGTTTGCAAAAGATTAAAGCAGAGTCATGCCATCTTTGTGCCTCTGTTTCCTAGTTTGCCAACAAGAACACCTCCTACCCATATTGGTTATTGAAACATTAAACAAATAGATAATATAGTAATATCTGATTCTTTGCAAAATATCCTAATCCACTTGTACAAACCAAGCACTCAAAAATCTGTGCTCTACCAGGTGTGGTGAATGACCACAAGGAAACAGTTTTCCAGACAGCTGGTCAGTTACCCACATGAGCTCATAGCAATGGTGACAGCATGCATAAGTTCCATGCAAGCTCAAATCAGACAAAAATCTCAGCATAGACATAAAGAAGCGGGTAAGAAACCCCAACCCAACCAAAGGAAGTGTGGCAATCAATGGCTTCTGGGAGGGGCAGAGCCAGTCCTTTCAAGAATGGGACTCTTGGAACTTTAACCAGGCTCCATGGGTGGACCCACACTGAAGGACATTTGGTGTTACAAATTAGACTGCATAAGCCTTAACATATATGTATATACATATATGTATGTATGTATGTATATTAAAATGCATTAAATTGATTGGACAGAGGGCTTTGAGTGGATGTGGATGGGGGAGGAGATCTAAATACCATCAAATTATATTGTATTATAAACCCCAAAATTCAATTTAAAAAACTGTGCTCTAGTAGAAAGTGCCACACACCTGCTCCTCAGTGAGTGCCCCAGTTAAACCTGGTGGTTTACAAAACAGAACCAGAACATTTAATAGTGGGTGGGGGATTTGTTGGGAGGAGGAGGGCTTGTTGGACGGGATAAGAGAAGGCAGGGTGGTAAGTTGGTTTAGTATGTATTACAGACATGCATGAAATTATCTGTGAATAAACTAATTAATAAAAACGTCATAAAGTCTCCAAGCAGCAAAGCAATGAAAATAAACATGAGCAACACCAAAAAGAAAGAAGCAATATAAGGGATATTGTGTCTGCTGATTCTGCTACAGGAACACAGAGCACTTCCTGTCAGGTTGCGATCATCTTAATATAGGGAAAACCAAGTCACCAGCCAATATACAAAGAAGAGGTGACAGCGCACAAAGGGAGCACCATGAAGAAGAGGGGAAGAAAAGGAAGAAAACAAAACAGAATGTACAGTGGGGCCTCGACCTGGATAAATATTTTTTAAATGTAAAGCTGCTGAAGTTAAAGTCTGAAATACAATCCAATCTGTTTATATCAAAGTTTTACCATTGAAGGCAGGTGTTTGCCCTAGATTATAATCCTTTGACTCAGCAAGACAATGTAAACTGTCCAATATGGTGACTTTCCATTTGGTTTTGCCACAAACTAGAACTTTTGGTTGGCTTTTATTCCAGAAAGAAACAAGACAGCAACAATAAAAAAATAGTTAGTAAATGCAATGGTTTCCATTATAATCTGTCAGGCTGAACAATGTGAACACCTCTCCAGGATTTGATATCATTTGTTCTCTACTTACAAAGTATGCCAGTCACCACTCATCAAATAAGCTTCTTTTGCAAGAGACGGAGACTGTTACAGAGTTTCACAACTGGTCACACACAGAGAATAGGTGTCTGTGGGATGTCAGCCCTAAGTGACACATCTACAATGAACCCCCACACCTCAGACTCACAGAACATAGTGGACCAAGGGCTAGAGAGAATCCTAATGCAACTCTCAACTCGCATCAACAATGCTCCCTCATGCAACAGAGGGCCGTGAACACAAAAGGCCACAACTGGCCAAAATGTAGAGAATAAGAGGCTTCAGAGTGTGAGTCCCTGGACATGACTCCCAAATTAAACTTCACCCACCCAGGGCTCAGGGACCATTATGGAAGAGAAGGCAGAAATATTCTAAGAGCCAGGGAAGAAGGTGCATGCATGACCATGAGGAAACAGTCTTACAGACTCCTAGGACCTTGCTCATATGAACTTACAGCAATGGTGACAGCATGACTAAACACATACAAACTCAATCAGACAAAAAAAAACAACATGAACTCGGGACAGGGGCTGGAGGGCAGACCTTGGTGAAGAACTATTGGCAGCTGATCACTACTGGGTAAGGGAGACTTGATCTTCTATAAGGGAGTGAGACTAGACAGGCTTAACAGGCTCCAGTGGATGAACTCACACTGAGGAACATCTAGGTGCACAAACTTGACTCAGTAGGCCTTTACATGTATGAAAAAATGCATCAAGTCCTGTAGACAGAACATGGAGGGTGCAGACAGGGAAAGAAGTGCCAAATGTGATTAAGAGAAATTGTATGAAATACACAAAAATCAATAAAAATGTGTTTTTTTAAAAAAATAATTTACCATGATCAAGTAGGATTCATATCATCACAGGCAAACAAAGACAGTCCAATGTACATGGCTAACATGATACTCATTGAAGAGTAGATGAAAGTTTATTCTTTGAGATCTGTAACAAGTGAAAGAAGCCTACTTTCATGCTTTTTATTAATATTGTACTGAAAGCCCTCCCCAGAGCAAGCTAGAAAGAGAAATAAAGTGCATCCAAAATGGAAACAAGGATGCCAAATTGTCATTGTTCATAGATGTTTTTATATACAGAAAACACCAAAGACTTGACCAAAAGGGATATATTTTTCTTGACACTTATTCATGGAAATATAAAATTATTGCAAAGATAGAGCTATACTTTCTCTGACTGTTCTCAAGAAAGCAGAAAATTTCATAAAGCAATTTTTGGGGTCTTTTTGAAACAGGGTCTCCCTGTAGCCCCATTTGGCAGAACTTGGTATGTAGATCATGCTGGCCTCAATCTCACAAATATTCACCTGCCTCTACCTCCTGAGTCCTGGGATTAAAGGCATGCACCATCATGCCTGGTTCTCACAAAGTTTTTTAAATGTACACATGCATATGACTAATGTGTACATGAAGAAAAGGTTGCACATGACTAATTATTAGAGAAATATTAAACCTACAATGAGCTATCACTTTATCCAGGTAAAAATGGCTATTATGATCAAGGCTATTATGATTCGCAGCTGTATATTCAAAAGAAATGAAATCAGTACATCAGGAAGACAGACATGTGTGTGCTTAAGTTCATTGCAGTACTGTTCACAATGGCCAAGGAGGTCTCCATCAACAGATAAATGGATAAAGAACGTATTTACACAGTAGAATACTATTTGGCCATAAAAAGAATGAAAGGTTGTTATTTGCAGAAATAGAAACGGAATTGCAGAGGATCACTATATTAAGTGAAATAAACTACATAGAAAAAAAGACGAATATCACATGATCTTATTTCATGTGTGATCTAAAAAAAATGATCTTAAAAAAAGTTGAAGATAGAATACTGTTATCAGAGGCTAGAGAGAAAAGTGAGGAAAACAGACTGGGAAATATTGACTAGTACACACTAAGATACTGTTGGATTGGGGAAATACATTCTGATGTATTTCTATTGCACAAAATGGTGACTTTAGGACATTAATGCACTCTGCATTTTAAGAAAAGCTATGTAAAGTGATTTTGAGTGCTTTCACCATAAAAATGATAAATGTGAGAGGATATGCTTACCCTGATTTTAACATTACTATGTGGGGGAGGAGCACCCTATAAATTTGTACATTTTTCATGCAACAATTAAAAATTAGAACATCTTGCTAAAATTATGAAATCTTCCTTTGTTGTGGTGTATAATCTTTATGCTGTTGAATTCAGTTTGCTGGTATATTTTTTTGTATGGCACAAAGCAGGATGGACCTTAGCTAAGCCACCTGTCATGCGGAATAAGGGAATGGCTCCTGTGGACGTGGTGCTCTGCTCTGGCCAAGCAGGACACCAGCTTCTGCTCCACGCCTGGAAGACCTGCCCAAGAGACGGAAGTGGAGTGGCCGCAGTTGGGAACCACCCCATAGGGCGATTGGCTAACCAAACCCACAAAACCCCTTGCACTTCCTTGAATAGAAGAGCTTGCTGGGGGGGGCCCTCAGCATGCATCCACCCAGCTCCCGGGGTCTGTGTGTGGACCCTGCACCTCTCACCCCCTCATGGCGGAGACCCTGCATCCCAGGCGGGGAGCACAGGGACCCCAACATCTTTTCTTTAAAAAATTATTTATTTTTGCCAGGCGTGGAGGCAAATGCCTTTAATCCCAGAACATGGGAGGCAGAGGAAGGAGGATCTCTATGAATTCAAGGCCAGCCTGGTGTACATAGCAAGTTCCAGGCCAGCTGGGGCTACAGGGAGACCCTGTCTCAAAAAGACCAAAAAATACATTTATTTATTTTCGTGTTTATTCAGTTCTTGCAAACTTCATACACTATATTTTGATCATATTTAGATTTCCTGATCAGCACCCCTCCCAGTAATCCCTGTCCAATTTCATGTACTGATATATATATATGAGTATTGAGTCAAATTTGTGTCCCCAAATACCTTTCAATGTGGGGTCATCCACTGGAGCCTGGTTAACCTACCCAGAGTCACACACTTGAAGAAAATCAATTTTCCTTTTCCCAGCACCTATCAGTTGCCAATGGCGCCTCAGCTAAGGTTGAGGTTAAACATTTCCCACTTCTATGCTGGGATTTCTTCTGGCTTGAGCTAATGCAGGCCTTGTGCTTGCTGTTACCATTGCTGTGAGTTCATAGGAGTCACTTCCCAGCTGTCTGAAAAACTTTGTTTCCTGGTGGTCGTCCACCACCTCTGGCTCTTATAATCCTGCTCCCTCTACACAATGATCTCTGAACTCTGTGTGTCGCGGGAAGGGGCAGAAGTTTGATATAGTGCTCTATTTAGGGATAAGTACCTTGCAGTCTCTTATTCTTTGCATACTGATGAGTTGTGGGTCTCTGGGTTACTCGTCATCTGTTGCATGAGGAAGTTTCTCTAGTGAAAGTTGGGATATTCGTTAATTGATGGGTGTAACAGTAAGTTATTAGGAGGCAGTCCAATGCTATATCTATTAGCAGACTCTCCCCTATGGCTTGTGACCATGACCTATGTAGTGATCGGTTCCTCGGCCTGATATCAGTGTCAGGTATGGGCTCCATCCTGTGATGAAGAAATACAATCAGAAAATGTTCGGTTCCTCTCGTGATATCCATGCCAGTATTGTGCTGGTGCCGTATCTTAGCAGGCCAGTTGTCGCTGTGACTTGCAGGGCTGATGATTATTTTTCTCTTCCGATAGCATGCACATCACCTTCTAGCACCTTGAAAGTTCGCCAGTAGAGACGAAGCCTTGAAGTCGGTACCAATTTGATTTCCTTTTATTTATTCTACAACTCATGTATGCAGTGTCTTCAGCAATAGGGTTTTACCATCAAGTTCTGGTCGATAACCAAGAGCAGAGCAGTATTTTTGAAGGTCTCTGTGACTCCTGGTCAAAATAATTTATGGAATTGGGCTTTTTCTTTGCTAGCCTATGGTGCCTAGGAGGGGTGATGACCACCTGTCATAGGGTAACTTCTTTTAATCGTTTTTTATATTATATATGTACATACTTTAAGAAGCTTCTATAGTGGGAGGTCTCCATGTGACCGTTTGTAAAGGTCTCTGGTGTTAGTTCCCCCCCCCTTCTCTCTCTTCTGCCTCACCCTCCCATTTCCCACCCCCTTGAACCCTTTGTAGCATATTATTTCCATGTTTCCTAAGTCTCTGCCTCCAGCTAGCCTGAATATGCTCATTTACTTTCTGTATATCTTCCATTTGGTTCTGAAATTCCAATGATTCTAATCCCCTCTTGCAAGTTTGTGTCACAAGAAATGTTTGGAGAGTGGTGACACAAACTTGCAAGAGGGGATTTGAAAGAATCTTCATATTGTGAGAGGCATGGTAGGGAATGGACTGAGCGGCAGGCTAGCTGGAGGTAGAGACTTAGGAAACATGGAATCCAAGTAAGCAACGAAAGCAGCCTAGGACAAGTGCATCGCTATGTCAGCGGTGAGAAGCCTTTGGGTTACGGAAACAAGGAAGAGGTTATAATAAAGAAATTATGAGCAGGGTTATAGATGGAGAGAGAGAAGACCATCCATCACAAATGACCCAAATGTTTCCTCACTGGAACAACCTGGTGAAGTCAGGTGCCACTCATGACAAATGGACACATCAAATAAGAGCAGGTAGGTCAAGATTAGTATTTTTCAAACAGATTAAGAGGGACATTGTGTTTATTCACTTTGTATTTGTAAAATCTACAATAAGTACATTGACAGAGTTGTCCTAAGAACCCAAACAAGAAAACATTCTGGAAAACCACATAACAGAGTACCTTCCTGACAATAAAACCACTTGTTAATTTCTTGAACTCATGAATTTGATATCTGTGAAAAGTATATTTTAGATGCTTATTTTATAATGTTCAACATGCCAAACACGTTAAAACTATTCAAAACTCTTTTAAACAATTTGAATTTAGGTGTCCACAAAAGAAATGTATTCTCTCTCTCTCTCTCTCTCTCTCTCTCTCTCTCTCTCTCTCTCTTGCTGTCTGATTCTTAGGCAGGGTCTCACTGTAACCCCAGCTGGCCTGCAACTTGCTATGTATACCAGGTTGGCCTTGATCTCACAGAGATCCTCCTGCCTCTGCCTCCTAAGTGCTGGAATTAAAAGCATGTGCCATCATGCCTAGAATATTTTTCTCTTTTATAAAGTACTTTAACTTCAAAGATTGTTACCAAGATTAAAATAATAAATAAAACAAAATTGTTATTTCAATAAGTGGCTCTGTCATCAGCTTTTTCACACAGCTATACTTATTAGTACTGTCTACCTTGAATTACTGATCACTTACTTAATTCTAAGAATACTTAAAAACATCTTTCCTCTAATGTTGATAACATTGATCAATACCATCCAACATTTCAGTGTTTAAAGATACTATGATTTCCTAATTATTCTATAATATAGGCATCTTTGAGTATTATTCTTTTTTTGAGTGTTTGAAATTAGTTCTTATGATATATACCCTTAAATACAATGACTACATCAAAACTTAGGAACATTTTTAGACTATATTTCTAAGATGTATTCAAATATAGCATATGATATACACATGAAGAAATTGGCAGTGATGTCACTATTTGACTATAATTGCTAACAGGATCTATTTGATATGGGTGATTTCATGTATATTTCTAACTACGCAGTGCTTTTGTTTTACTTTTGATAATTTACTCAATATTCAAGTTATCCATATATTAAGTTTTAAAACCATGAATACCACAAATATCATGCTATGATCTGTTTCCATTGTTTTTCTTAAAGAGACTAATAATCACTCTTTATTATGGTAAGAGCATAATACTTTTCTTCTTTGAGTTTTCCTTTAAGTTGCTTTGTTCAAGGACCACAATACTCATGCTGTTCCCTTCTACACTGTAATTACTTCTCAGCTGTAGCTAATCTTTTTATTGCTTTAGGATTCTTATTAGTGTTTGTAGAAATTTCTTATTTTTCTCCTCTCTGAGTGCTTAAAATTTCTTGAAGTTCTCAACATTTATTCACAGGACAATAAGAGCAGTTGATTCTGTTGCTCTGTGTGTGGCACACTCCTGTGGGAATTTCTTTCTTTCTGCTTTCATTCTCGTCCTTGCTTACTTACCCATATGCTCACATACTAATTGACAGTCTGCAGTGTTTACATAAATGGTAACTGATATATAAATGGTTCTAGTTTTTCGACTGCTGCCCAGATGTTTTCCAATTGTGCATTTGTATGTCCAACTGTCCAACCAACATCTTCTTTGAGATGCTGAACAAGCATTCCAAATATTATACATGCAAAACTGAGTTTCTAAACTCAGGACCCATCATTCTGACTAAGAAATGCTCACACATTATCTGTAAGCACTGTGTCTTAGTTTAGTTGATAGCAATTCTATTTTTCCAGTTTTTCAAACCAGAAACTTGGAGTGATCATTGACTTCTGTCTTCCTGTCTATTTTCAGCCCCTCAATGAATCATTCTAGTTCACCTTTAAGATATAAGCAAAGCCTGAAACCTTCAAATCATCATCTCTACTACTATAAACTATTTGGAAGCCTTTATTTTCGCATTCACCTCCTAACAGTTACCTTGACACATATCCTTGACTTTAACATTTGGTTGAATAGTATACCTCCCAAAGTTCATGCCCATTTGTCCACTCAGCATGTGACCTTATTTAGAAATATATTTCCAAGTCTAATTCTGAAGTTGCAATCATATTGAATAAGTAAGTGATCAGTAATTCAAGGCAGAATGTACTAATAAGTATAGCTCTGTAAAAAAGCTGACAGAATGAACATGCTGAAGCACGCTTGCACTTTTTATAGTATGTACAGAAAGGAGGCCTGGCAAGATTTAAATTCTAGGTTAACCCAGAAGCCTATGGTGTCACCAAAAATGTAATTGAATATGTACTTTCTTCTGTTGTCCTAAGATTTTCCCTACCTCTTTCATATGTTAAAAAACATTTGCTAATTAGAATTTGAATAATAATTCTAATAATTTTCCAGTTAATTACATCTTTGGAAGAACTCTGGGAGCAGCCTACCAAGTTATTGAAGCTCCAGTTTCTAAACATCAAGGAAATAAATTTGGTTTTTATATATTAGGGATTTCATGGTGACTGGGGATTCTGGGAATGTCTTAGATGTGGCAGACATGCTATTTTTTTTGTTGACTTTGGTCATTATCAGTATAGATAAAAAGAGGTTTGTACATTCATAGCATGTATTATTACTGTCTGCATGATTGCCATAAAGAGAGTTTTAGCTGGAAGAGTGCAAGCTCATTTTCCTGTAGGCCTGGTAAATTGGTTTCGGATTGGATCAACTCTTTAGACTGAGTACCCTATTGTTGCCAATACTCAAAAGGTTCAACTCAGCTCAAAGTGGGTCCTCTAGACTTTGGGTAAGGAATAAACAATGTTATGCAAGCATTGTACATGTTCATGAAGAACTGGCAATGAAACTGTGAAAGTGTTTATATTTAAAGTAGAAAATATAAGATGATCAAAATACATCATATGAAATTCTTGAGTCAGTAAAAGTATTTTTAATGTATAAAATATGTATTCTGTAGTCTCAGTATATAAAATGGTAAATCAATGAATAAAATATTAACAGTAGGTCTGTCTTGGCAGTAGTAATATAAAGGACTTTTGATTTCTTACTTTATATCAACCTTAACAGATACTTTTACAAATAAGAAACATGGAGAGACCAGGTGTGGTAGCACACTCCTTTAATTTCTCAGCATTCAGGATACAGAAGCAAGTAGACTGTTGTGAGTTTGAGACCAGCCTAGACTATATAGCAAGTTCCAGGCCAGCCATGGCTACATTGTAAGAATCTCTCTCTCTTTCTCTCTCTCTCTCTCTCTCTCTCTCTCTCTCTCACACACACACACACACACACACACACACACACACACACACATACACACACACACAAATTGAAGAGAATAAAAGACTTCATAGTATGTGTTCTCCTATAAGACTCCTATTAAATCTCACCCACCGCAGGGTTCAGGGACCACTTTAGAAGAGGGGGAGGGAAGATTGTAAGAGCCAGGATTAGTATATGATCATAAGGAAATGGAGTCTTCCAGGCCTCTGGGAACTTGCTCATATGAACTTACAGCAATGGTTACAGCATATACAAGACCCATGCAAACTCAATCAGACAGAAACACAGTATAGAACTAGGGAAATGGGCAAGAAGCCCTCGCCTTAGCTAAGGAACTATTGACAGCTGATCACTGCTGGGTGAAGGAGAGTTGGTCTTCTTTAAGAGTGACTCTAGATAGGCTGATCAGGCTCCAGCAGATGAACCTAGGGACATCTCAGTACAGAAACTTGACTCGATGGACCTTGACATGTATAACAGAATGGGTGAAATCCTTCAGACAGGCTATGAACGGTTGCAGTCAGGGAAGGAGGGCTAAATACAATTAAGGTATATTGTATGAAATACACAAAAATTCAATAAAAAATATACATTGGAAAACCAAGTGTGGAGAGTTTCTGGGGCTCAGAGTGAGTGATGACTAGGAGACCATATCCTTCAATTCTTTCTCACTGTGCTTCATTACTATTAATGAAGATCAAACTAATTGAGGTTGGCAACAGAGAAAACAATGAATAAATTAGTGAATAAATCTTACTTTAATCCTCAGTTGCCTAGTATACTCACTAAAAGTTGTTCTTGGTTAAAAATAAGAAAAAAAAATCTTATTCGTAAATTTTCTTTTTGCTCTTCCATGATACAAATGTTTCCTGGACCACAGGAAACAGACACTTTAGGGTCTTTTTCCTTGCCGTTCTATCATTTCTCAGTGTGAACCTCACATTTCAAAGGAAACGCATGATATAAGCATTCTCAAGTTTCATTCAGAGTGTGCTGACACCTGCTCTTGCCTATGGGCCACTGCTGGCCGATCAAAAGAAGCACAAGGTGGCCACCCCTGGCCCTAGACACTAGAATTTATACCTATGTTCCATATTCTGTGCTTTCCTAACCACTTAAAATTGCATTTTTTTTTAGATCTGTATACTTCAGAAAGATACATTGTTTTATGTTCGCTGTTTTGTTCACATGCCCGAGAGATGTTTAAGAATAAGAGTCAACACACCCAATACACTTTAACTTTGAGAAATGAGGTCACAGATAGAGGACACGTTACACTAAATGTCTCTTCCCATATCCATAAATTTGAGAATTAAATGGTGGATCCATTATCAGTTTGTCCTGGGGACATTTGCTGACTGATTCCTTTGCAATGTTCTGTAAATTGACTAATTAAAATAGGTTTCTGAGACAACCAAATCATCTCACTAGGTTCTTGAACTTACTCCGAGAGCAGATGTGGAATATAGATCCTGAAAAGTTTCCCTGCACAGGCTATGGCAAGAAACAGCTTTCTGGGTCAACTACTGCTCCCAGTGCTCAAAATGTGAGAGTAATTAGAAGCCACAGAGTCAATGAAGTAGACAGACCTTTACTTGGAAAAAAGGTGACTAATTATTAAAAACTCTCTCTGCACCATATTCTCAAAATGGTAAAATTTAATATGGATATATAGATACATATGATGATGATGATATAATATATATGATGATATAAGGTATGTTGCATATATGTGATTATGTAATATATTACATATATATATTATATGTGTGGTGAAACATATCATATTTATTTAGAGAACCACAAAAAAAGACAACTACTGAGACAAAATTAGAAGCAGAAACTGAAGGGTCATTAATTACCACCACGCTTAAAATCAACTAAGAATTTATAATTAATATTTGTACTATTTCCCAGAACAGCAAAGCAAGAGATTATTAGTTAAGTTTTGTGCAATGATGTCTTTAATGCTTGTTTCTTTGCAAAGAATTTATCTCTAGCCATATTTTCCTAAAATTCCACACATTTTATCTGTATTGGATTATATAATCTAGAACTCAATCTTCCCTTGATATTTTATGTCACTTTCAGTACGAAGAACTTGGAAAGCTTTACTTCAATTCTCTACCACAGATTTCTTCTCTGAATGAGACCCAGAAGAAGGAACTAAAATGGCATTCCTAATGATAAAGTGTGGCATATATGCACAATACATTTTTTTACTAAGAAAGAAGCATGAAGTGTCATGGCAGGAAAATGGATGCAACTGGAGATAATCATATTGAGTTAAGCCAGACTCAGAAAGACAAATATCATACATTTTCTCTCATTTGTGGTTCCTAGATTTTATATAGATCCATAAAATCATGTGTGTACCTCGTGTGAAAGGAGAAGTAAAACTGTCTAGAAAAATAAAGGGGAATAAGCAGAAGTGGGAGAGGAAAGGAAGGTGGAGGCTGTTGGGGGGGAGGGGATATGTCAAGCATACAATATCTACTTCTACAGAACCTTAAAAATTAATAAAATGTTTAAATGGCATCACTGTTAGTCTACAGGACACTAATCATATCTAATCAGGACAACCCAATCAACCCAGTTCTGGAAACTGAAAATCCTCCTAAGGTAATTAATCTTAAAGTGGTATTCTATGTCTTCCTAATATCTTTCTAATTCTTGGAGTTTGCTTTTATGCATTAGTAAGAAACTTCCTTAAAGCTTGCTTTCTCGGAACACAATCATTGATTTAGGGGAAATAAAAGCATCAACTAATTTACGGGAAAGATTTTAGACTTTACTTTTCCCCCAAGAAGCTTTATTAGCCTGTAAAACACGATCAAACGCTTTAACAGAATCTAAATCTACCTAATAACAAAGGGTTTTGTATTGGCACATTCTGGGAGCCCCGTTTATCCTACAAATAAAGCTATTCATTGTGTGCTTTTTGTTGCCCAGCATCTCATTAGCACATCGAAAACGGTCTCTCCTGCTTTCTCTTTACTGTTCAGAATTATTTGGTGATGCTTACCAAAGATCCACAGCACTTTAAGATCAAAGGGAGATAGTGGAAATATAAATATGGTCCCAGAGATTACCAGGAAACTAGGTATTTCTCCCCTAAGTACTCACTATGGTTCATGACTGTGTATGTATGACACTATGCAACACAGGGTAAATAGACATCTTGCCCCCTGCACTCGAGGAGTTTATATTACAGTCTGCCTGAGAGACATAAAAAACAACAGTGAGAATTGCAAAAAGAAAAGTTCAAGGTGTAATTTGGAGATAAAGTCAATGAATATCAGTCAATGAAATGAGACTCGAAAAGGAAAACAAAGTACTTAAGTGTGGATCAAAACAACTAATGCTAGAGTAAATCAAGCTACAGGAAGACACTTCAGAAGGGCCAGCCAGCTCAGAGCAAAAGACATTGGAGAATATCCAGGAAGACCTTGACACATAAATACAAAATCAGGAAGCACAGTATTTCTGTTACTGTGTAATGAATTTCTCTGCCCTAAAATAAGTCTAACAATAACTAATAGAACAGAGTAGAATTCAATTATGTTTGTTTCCATAAGGAACAAATATCTTCCATGCTAATCCTAATATAAAGTTTTCACTGTTACAGAATAGCAACCTCTCCTTGCTTTCATAAAGCCATTAGCATTAAAATGCCCAAAAGAACCATAAAACTACACTGTATATCATATAGGCTTCAAAGAAAGGCCTTCCTAATTCACCTTTAATAACTGAGGGGATCAAGGAAGAATTTCACATTTTAATCTTTAGAGGGTGGGGAGAAATGACTCAGAGGTTAAGAGCACTGGTTGCTCTTGCAGAGGACCCAGGTTCAGTTCCTAACACCCACATGGTAGCACAGCTGTCCATAACTCCAGTTCCAGGGAACCCAATGCCCTCTTCTGACCTCTGTAGGCACTGCATGTTCATGGCAGGCTTACATACATACAGGCAAACATTCACACACTTAAAACAAAGATAGATAATTTTTTTAAGTAAAAATAATCTTTAGACAGGAAAGGAGAATGGACCTACTGAGTGACGCAATGACTTTTGTCTCTGAAGAGAGCTTAAATAATGAGTCACTTTCATACAGAACCCCTGAATGAGCTTTAAATTTATAAGCACAGTGAATTTCTTCTCCAGTTACCATTGCTGGTCTGCGGTTGTTATTGGTGTTTTTTGCACCATCCCTCCACGTAGTGATTTGAATGAGAATGTCCCCAATAAGCCCCAAGTATTTAGACATTTTGTCCCTAGTTGGTGTTGCTGTTTGGGGAGGTTTTAAGAGGTATGGTCTTGCTGGAGGAAGCACATCACTGGGGACCGGCTTTGAGAGTTCTTAAGCCCTGCCGGATTTCCAGTCCTCTGTTTCCTTTGCCTGCTTGAAGATGTGATTGCTTGGCTTTCCATTGCACTGTAATGCCTCCTCAACTATTAGAGACTCTTACTCCTAGAACCATAAACTCAAATGAATTCTCCCTTCTACAGGTTACCATGGTCATGGTGTCTTATCACAGCAACAGAAAAGTAGCTACTACACTCCAGAACACAGATCCCAACTCCAAGCTAATGCTGACATTATTAATTACTTTGCACTTTCTCTGAGTTGCTTTTTTGACCCTTCATGCTGTTTAGACTTACCTTTACTTCTTTATTGGTTTCCAGAGTTCTTCCTGTCTTGGATAAGGCGATTTCTAACACCGTAAGTTTAAGCAAGGTATTATGGGAACAGTTCAGGAAAGGACAGAATTGATGAAGCAGCCTGATAAAAAAAGATGAAAGACTGGTCTGAGTGGTTTTACACACCCAATCCCAGAGCATCTGACGACTCACAAATCACTTAATGTCAAGTCCTCCCCTTCAGTACCAAGCTCAATAGTCTGATTATTTCCTCCATTCTCCATATTTTGGGTATATGCCCGCAGTTTGACTATAAAGTCCTTTGGGCTAAATATACTCTTCCTGATGCTGGCCACATACCATAGAAATTTGGTCATTAAGAAGGACTTACCAGCTAGATCATTGGCCATCCACAGAGGAGCATACAAGAAGACTCTGGAGGGAACACAGTCCTGGCAAAGTCAACATTCCTTTCACCTGCCCTGTGAGAAATGCTCAGTCTGTACTGCCTCACTGTGCTGGATGTGAGCTCTCACAATAAGCCTCCGCTGTGACCCACTGTGCACATCCCATACCTGGGGATGGAGTCCAACATTAGACTAGGAAGAGAGGGATCTCCAATCCCAGTACTCCAGTTACTAGAAGGTTTCGATTTTTTTTCTCTTCCTTTGTCTAAGCTGTTACTTTTTCTTATTTTCTTCTTATATATGAATTGACTGTGTTTTATTCTTTAATTGGAGGGAATGGATTAGGTTTCTTGGGAATGAACTGGACTTGGAGGACCAGATCTGTTGCCATAAGGGGGAGTTGTTATAAAACAGATTAGTCTGCTGACTGCTCTCAAGTGGGCTCCTACCATGAGGTACCTGCATCCACCTGAAGCCTCACTAGAAGCCAAATGATGCCAGTATAATGCTCTTGGACCTCAATAAACATGACCTAAATCAACTTTCCTATATAAATCTCCTAGCCTCAACTACTTTGCTGTTGTAATACAAAATGGTCTCTAAGGCCAGGGCTTGCCCCTCTTACCTACGTCTTCACTCCTAGAACTAAAAGTTTTCCACCAAAATATTCACTTAGGCGTTTCATCAACAGATTGATCATTATTCCTCATCCAACAGATACAGCTATTTTTGGAGAGACGAGACTGCATGAGACCGCTGCTTCACTCAGACTTTACTGCACTTATGTTAGAAAGACCTCAGGTCACATTACTTAATTTATGGACAAGGTCAGTAAAAGTTTAAATAATAGTAAAAAATTACTCCAGATTTCACTGTTTTGAGTTCCAGAATGTACCACACTTCGTAATACAACTCTTATTTCATCTTTAAATCTTTTATAAGTGTGATTCTGTGCCAGGAATCCCCATGACCTTCAGCGATTTGCTAGGTGCACTCATCTGAAGAGAAAGGATATGTAGGGCAGACTTGAGAAAACCAGAAACAAACTTCCAAGAGCCTGTCTCTAAAGAATCACATAGGCCACTGAATCCCTCTAACACTGAATCATGACATATGTGAAATGCTGACTTCCAGGGAATCCCATTAGAGACCTGGTATCCAACATTTTTACTGGGAACTGGTCATATAGGCACCTCTGTCTAGCTTATATTAAAAGTCCAGATTCTCAGAATGAAAACACAAACATTCGGGTTAAGACATAATTTTCACTAACACCTGAGGTTCAACAAACCATGTTGATCAGGCAAGGAATAGCGGTAACATCCCTGATCTAAGCACACAAGTGCCAGCCAAGGGCTAACTTTGCACCCAGGCCTTTCCCAAATTAGTCACAGGCCAGCTCTTTTAACCTTTATGCAGCATCCCTGCATCTCAAGATCCAGATCAATCTGACTTGAGCCCCTCTCACTCTTCCACACGGAAGAAAGAAACTTTTTCTTCCTCCCAAATTTTTAGTCTTTTAGGTCTTTTCCTAAGATTTTCAGAAAACTTTTCCATTGCTAATTTGCTTCAACCCTACTCACCTACTTGGCAGTCAGAGAGACAGTTTTGTGTGCCTTCTGATACACGAGTTCAAGACATAATGATGGCAGAAAACCAATAAGAAAGAGCCTGTCCATGTTTACAAGACATACTGTGCTTCCGCTAAGTCTTTTCCAGAGTAGCCCCTTCTATCCACACTCCTGGCAGCGCTTTTCCATTAAAATGGTGGTACCAAATAAGACAATGACTTTAAGATTCAAGCCATGCCCAGGTGATTCCCACAAGGGAAATCATAGACCTATTATAGATTCACTTATATACTGATCCAAAAAGAATATTTCTAAAACAAAGAGTTTGCTTTGACACCTATTTCAAGTTACTTATCAGGTAATCTCTTATGTAATCTCCTTCCATTCTGAGAAGGTGACAACAGATTGAAATATCTTAATATACTCTGCATAAAAGTATCCTTCAGGGAATTTCCTAAATGCTCCTAAATTTGAAAGCAAAAACATAAGCCTTCTTATAGAGTTCTATGGCTGCAGGGATTTTTTTTTTTAATTTTTGGCAGAAAGTTCTCTACCCCTCTGGAGAACTGTTTGATATTGTAATTTTGAACCAACCTGATATTCAAGAATTTTGCATCAATGTGGCTCAAAATTCCATCCTGACAATATAGATTTCTGTAACACAACATTTCTGATTCCTTCCATTTTCATGAAACTTATGTTGCACTTGAGAAACTGCTTTTCCCATAGATCATTTTTAATTCCATTTAAATTAAGCAAATGCTCACTTGAGCAGCTAAAACTCTCTTAAGGACACTTAAATTAACGATAATTATTTAAACATTCGTATACTCATATGCAATTCTCCTGATTTATTCTCCAATCAACATAATTCAAAATTATATCTATGGAGAAAGAATTAATTCACATCTTTTGCAGGAGAAAAAAATATTTATCTTGAGGATTATTATTTTAAAGAAAAATTAAATTATTGAAATTAGTTTCTGAATTCATCACTCTTTATCACAAAGTGGTCTGTGCAATCTCATATGAAGTTAAAGTCCTCCCCAAAAATGCTAAAACGAAGAGCATAAAAGTTATTGGTAAGGCCATGTGAACACTGTATTCTAAGCCTTAAATTTATCTTCTAATTCTATTCCACAGGCTTGGGATCCTATAAACAGGAACTCTAAATTAGAATCAAGCACCATAAACATTACATAGTATCTATGCAATGTTGGGAGCCATTTGCCTGCCTTGAACTATGCCCTAGTTTAGGGTTAGGCAGAAGTCAATCTTGTGCACAAAAGTGCTGTGGGAGCAGGATGTTTTCCTATGCAAATAATTTACACCTGATGGGAAGTTTATCTTACACCCAAGGTGAGCCCCTTGAAGACCCGTGAAGGAAGATGTGATTGGCTTAAGTGGTTTTGCCTGTGTTAACATTGTTTTTGTGTTGAACTTTTGAACTGTTGTTTTGGTCCTCATTTCGTACAGTATAAAAAGGTGGTACTTAATAAAGTCGAGCTGCTTCTGTATTGACTGACAGCCCTCCAGAATCTATCCTTTCTTTCTTTCTTTCTCTCTCTCTCTCTCTCTCTCTCTCTCTCTCTCACTCTCTCTCTCTCTCTCTTTCATATATATATTTCTCAATCCTCACTCCCCCCTTCAGGTAAGTTTTGATTTCTGCCAGCAGGCTCTGGCAATGCAAACTTTAAGTGCATCCCATAAATTATAGCGTGTGACACTGTCATCAGATTAAGATCATGAAAAATGAAATAAAATCAGAAGATATCCATGGCCCTTTCAGTTTCCCGCTAGCCATATGAGGGTCTTGCATGAGTATAAAAGAACTCTCTTTGCTGCGGGAATATGTCACTTTGAAGGACAGCTCCTCTTTGTGGCCATCACAATACCCAGCATGGTACATTCCACAATGTAAGTACTCAACCAGTACCAATTGAACTGACACAGAAATTGAAGTTTTATTCACTCTCATCCTCATAGAAACCTGGGCTACTAAATTAAATGAAGTGGTGCATTCGCTGTCTTCACAGAATTACATGGACTTTCACTTTAAACTGACTGGCCAGAGCTGAGGCTTGAGTGGGGTTTTGATATACAGGCTAGAAAGTGAAAAAGAGAAGTAAACCAGTGTTAGCATGCAGGTACATATTAAATGTTTTTTAAAGTACCAACCAATTAGCATGATTTTTATGTTGGCTCTACTGGCTCTTTGACAAAAACAAAATTGTGAGGCAGAAACAAGCCAAACTAATACTGCACGTCCCTGTGGTCTAGCAAAATGGGATGCAGATTTGGACAAATTCCACTGGGTACCAGATGTGTCATTGTTTTGGGAGAGGGCCTCAAACTCAAGGCAGCTTGGTGACAGACAGATGCTTGGGTTCTGTGGAACCCAAGTCTTTTGCAGCATTCCTTCTGGAATGCTCTCCCCAGATATCTACTTGGCCATTATCCTCATTTCATCTAGGTCTCTCCACAATGTCAAGGTATGGAGGGGCTTGACTGTACCTAACAATGTATGAAATGACTTCATCATTATCTACACCCTGGCTTTATCACTGCCTAGCACAATTCATTTATTATTTTGGCAATTCCATACATATATAAAATGTACTTGAAGCGTATCCACTCTCCACGTTCCTGTGGCTCCTCCCATTCCTGCTGACTCCATTCTTCTGCCCAGTTGGTCCCTCTCCTGCTTCCGTGTCTTTTATTGTGTGTGCAGATCTTGTAGATAAAGCCGCCCTGTGCTCATGATTGCATCAGCAATGCTGTATTCAGAAGACAGCATTTCACTGCGCTCCTCTCCATCCTCCAGCCCTTACATGCTTTCCACCTCCACTCCCACAGCATCCCCTGGGCCTTAGGGTGGGTGATCTTGATGTTCCATTTAGAGCTGAGCACTCAACCGTCACTTAGTCTCAGCACGTTGACCAGTTATAAGCCTTTGAATTAACCTCTGCCCATTGCAAAAAGAAGCTTCTCTGGCCAAGGCTGAAACTGGCATTAATAGATGGACATAAACATAAATATTTAGAAGACAGCTTGACTATGTGTTCATTTAACAATACATTAGGGGCTAGTGACTGCCCCATAGGCTTTTGATCAGGTTTGCAGAACCAGATATGTATTCCTTCCCATGGAGCAATCCTCAAATCCAGTCACTCCATCTGTCTTTCTCTCCTGTGTCCCAAGTAGAATATAAGCTGCAAAACAGTATAGTCCCAGGGTACAGAATATTGCTGCTATACAGCACTTGCATAATAAATATTATTAATATATTTTTATTGAATTTTTGTGTTTCATACAAAATATCTTAGTCATCTTTATACCCTTCTCCCATCTGTACCAGCCACCAGATTTCATGCATTCTGCCACATTTGTTAAGTATATTGAGTCAAGTTAGTGTATACAGACCTCTCTCAGTGCAAGTTCATCCACGTGGGTCTAGTCAGTCTATCTAGAGTCTCTCCTTTAAAGAAGATCACATCTCCCTCACCTTAGTGCTTCGGCTAAGATTGGGGCCTGCTGTTCGCTTCCCCAGTTCTATGCTGGGTATTTTCCCGAATGAGTTTGTATGAGTCTCGTGCATGGTCACATCATTGCTATAGTTTCATATGAGAAAGGTCCCAGGAGCCTGTAAGACTCTGTGTCCTTAGGGTTGTGCATCTCCTCCCCTCTTACAATCTTTCCGCCTCCTGTTCTGCAATGATCCCTGAGCCCTGGGTGGATGAGGTTTAGATACAGGAGTCCTATCCAAGGACCCAAATTTGGCAGACACTACACTTCAGCGAGCTGTGTGGACTTTTGTGTTCATCGCCCTCTGTTGCATGATGAAACTTCACAGGTGAGGGCTGAGAGATGCATTAGAAGCAAACTGAGTTGGTATAGTAGTGGCACTTTTATCTTGGGGGAAATGAATATGCTACCTAATTGGACTTAAAGCCCACTCAGTGGGAGGGAATTCATGTATTTGGCTATGTATACAGAAAAGTACTCAGGGCATGAAATGCCTGGCATGGTTCATTCTCATTCCCCCCCCTCTCCCCTCCCTCCCTCACTCCCTCTCCCTCTCTCTCCCTCCCTTCTTCCCTCTCTGCTTCCCTCCCCATCCCCCTTCTCTCTGATTTGTTTTGGTCCTCAGTAGAATTCAGGGTATTGTGGCCCATTCCCTCCTTCTCAGTGAATGCAACAATCAAAATTCCAAAACATATCCTATTTATCTTCAGTGTTACTCTACTTCCTCCATCAGCAGGCCTTTTCCCCTCCATCACTGCAGTTCAGTCACTTCAGGGGGCAGAATCTTACCCAGACCTGATTATTCATGGAATTCACCCTGCACCTGTAAATTCTCTATTATGATTCTGAATTTTAGCATCTTTCAATTACACCGAAAACGAGGTTAAAATTCTTCCTTTTTTATATTCTGCCATGCCTGTTACTTTATTGTTCCCACTTAAACTTATCCACGTACAACCTAAGCATTCTGACTGAAAAAGTAAGTCACCCAGAGCACTACAAAACAGGGATACAGAAAGCCACAGTTCTGACTTCTAGCTAACTTCCATTCTAGTGATTTGCAAGAACCATCACATTCATCTAATAGGAGACAATAAATCATCACATCTTACTGTTCCTTTGTACAGCAATCTGCCATACAAAAGTCCAAATAAACCTTTAAATTCCAGGGACACATTATAGCATCATCTTTGGATAGGCACATACAATTCCATTTCAAATCATAAAATATTAGAAAGGTAATATCAAGTTGTAATTTATCTACAGCAAATCCATGCAAACAAATCTTTTTGCAATTAATCTTGTCAATACAAATTTTAGATGCTAGCCAGAGTTCTTAATAAGACAGCTCCACTAAAGTAAGATCCTCAGCTAGCAAGACATAAATGCAGAATGTTACAGGGAAAAGGATGCTTTACCTTAACAATTATTTTCAAACATTTCTAAGAAAGCAAAAGCTCTTATACAAATTTCCTAAAAATACATGTTTGGGGAGTTGGTAGCACTTTGTTGTATGCTAAATACTGAAACTTGGCATTATAGGGAAACCAGAAATGTCAAGGTGAAGCAAATTAGGAGGAGAGTTACTGAGTTTGCTCTCCTTTGAGAGTTCATTTCTTACAGAACTATGTTCTCCAACATGTTTAAAATGGTTAAGTCAGAGCCTCAAAGGACAGAATCATTTTTTGTTTGTTTTATTTGAAGGATTTTTTAAACTGGGTTTCACCATGTTGCTCAAGCTGTCCTAGAACTCACCATGTAGCCCAGGCTAGACTCATGGCAATCCTTTTGCCTCATCCTCCTGAGTTCTGAGATCAAATGCTTGAACCTCTACACTTGATGAGGTTTTTTTTTCCCTTGGGTGGGGGTAAGTTCTTAATACATAAACTAGTTTACAAAAGGCTATATCTCTAACACATGTACACCCAAGCACCACTAAATGGACTCTCAAAAAAGTAATTTAAAGGCATATTAGGGGAAAACTAAGAAACTATAAATAAATATGGGTGTTCACAAGAAAAAAAACATAAACAAATTAAGCTACAGATGTTCAACAAGACGTTTATTGAATACAGGTGTCACAAGTCATTAGAAACAGAGGAAAGAAGATGAACCACTCAGTTAGCTCACTTGTTAAATAAGAACACTACTTTCCTTTGATAGTTTGTGCAGTTAACCTTTAGAAAGCTTAGGAAATGGAGGTTGAATTACACGCTGTAATAGCCTTGAGTGAATTAAGTACTAGATTTGCTAATGCTTCCGATGTTGCTTGTGCTTTAGTTTAACACATGGTGATACAGCTTGATGTACTTTTTATGAATGTTTTAGCTATAAGAATCTCAGAGCCCCTTTCTAAGTCAGTTCTCATCAAAAGAGCACTAAGCAACCTTCTATAACCTTCATTCCATCTACTCAGCAAATACTAATCTGGGCTCCAAGTTTAGCTCTGCTACTTTCTAGCTCACTCACTAGCTGCAGATTTGGAACACATTCCAAAATGAAGACAATCAGGTGAAGAGACAGCTTTGGGATGAATAGATAACAAGTTACATTGTGTCACAATAACAAGATAATTATCTGCTCCAGGGAAAATAAAAGGTTGTTTAAAGAAGTAAATAGAGAGGCTAGAGAGATGGCTCAGCAGTTACAAGTAGTAGAAGCTCTTGCAGAGGACCTGGGTTCAATTCCCAGCATCCAGATTGTGGCCAACAAACATTCATAAGCCATAACTCCAGTTCTAGGGGTTGCTGACCTCCACACTGGATGCATTTACAATACATACATACATAATATAAAAATAATAAATAAAATATTTTTAAAAAGAAAGTAAATAGACCCATAGTACATTACTTGACTCGACTGTGAATAATGTTTACAGTAAACATTGAATAAATATCTAGCAAATATGTAAGAAAATATGGCAGGAAGATCAAAGTAGAGAACTGGTTAGCGGGAATGTGCAGTTGAACATGTGAATGAGCTAAAACTTCATCTTCCATTATAAGAAGTCAGAAGTCAACATGTTCAGTGAAAAAACATCTGAAAATATCAATATGAATGTCATTCGAAAATGTGAAAACCTTAGAACTAGATAAGAAAGTTAAAGTATTTGACTGCAGAGAACAGAATTGAGTAAGGGTGGGAATTTGCATAGGCTCCATGTTTCATCATGAGACTGTAGTACTATTTTATTCACACACTAGGCACATGCATAATCCTGGTGGCCTTGATGACATACCACTAAAGATCTCCATTTGAGAGAGTGGAAGTCACTGACCACCCCAACTGCTGCTCCCATAAGCTTGTGAGAGTCTGGTACCAGCCAGTTGGGTCCTGGAACACAATTCCTGCAATGTGAAGTTTAGACCCAGGACATTCCTTCAGGCCTGGCTGAGACCCGACTGGAACAACACCTAGTTCTGAGGAACCTCATACCCAATCCTCCCGTATAGGAAATTTGGGGTGCTGCTCCTGTTTGTGCCTGCTTCCTCCCTGTATGTGTAACAGGACTGTTCCTGAATTAATCTCTTGCTTATTTAATCTCAGTTTGGTGATTGTTTCTCAAAAGAAAGAAAGAAACAAATTAATATAGATATTAAAAGTTTTAAGCTGAAAATTTAAAGAATAAGCCTATGAAAATGTTTGTAGTAATGAGAAAAATAAGGGGCAATACGGTATTGTCTATCTGTGCTGTACGCTCTTCCAGCAGAGGAGAAAGCATGGGCTTTGGAAATAGGGTCACTTGTGTGAATGCTTGGCTCAACAATTTACCAAGTCTCTGATCTGGGACACAATCAAGACTCATTATTTGCTGGGCATGGTGGCGCACACCTTTAATCCCAGCACTCAGGATGCAGAGGCAGCGGGATCTCTGTGAGATTGCGGCCAGTCTGGTCTGCATAGTGAGTTCTAGGCAGGCTGGGGCTACCAGAGACCCTGTCTTTAAAAAAAAGGACCTCACTTTAGAGTTGAGTCGCATATGAACTAATTCAGATCAAATGCTGGAATAACAATAAGAACAACCACATGCACAAGCGAAAGTCCAATAGAAGTCAAGTGTGCACTAACAAAGCCCTTTGCAGTCATACACAGAAACTCATTATGTTCGGACCTTTGTCCCAGAAAATCCATTTGTAAGTATGTAGACCAAGAAAATAACAGAAATACAGCAAGGAATAAAGATATTTTATACAGGGACCATCACAAAACAGTGTAATATAACAATTAAAAAATAAGTATATATATTTCAAATTATTAGAAAATATTTGTAATTTTCAAACAGTATAGGAAAATAGCCACAATAGGTGAAAAAAGGTTAGGATAACACAGTAAAATTATTGTGTTTATTTTATGCATATATATATTTATATGATATATCAAACAATGGCAAATTCAAACAATGGCATTAGTGTGTATGTATATGTGGAGAAAAGAAAGGGGACAGATAAAGAGAAAGATAATTTTTCAAATGCAAAGAGTTGGTCCAGCAAAATGGCTCAATGGGTTAGGGTACAAGCTACCAAGTCTGATGACCTGAGTTTAATTTCTAGGTCCCATACGGCAGAAGAACACTGACTCCCACAAGTTGTCTTCTGACCTCCACATGCACATTGTGACCTGTGCTTGCCACACACACAAATATAAATGAACACATAAATACATAATAAATAAATGTAAATTTTAATAATTTAATGACAAATGTTAAGAATATACATTTCCAGGTAGTAACATTGTTTATGTTTTCCTTTTTATTTAATTTATTTACTTGTATGCATATAAGAGTATTGCTTGCAGGTATGTAAATGCACCTATGTGTGCAATGCCCATGAAGGCCAGAAGAGTTCCAAGTGTCAGATCCCCTGGAACTAGAACTATGAATGGTTATTAGTCGTCATGTGGGTGCTGGAACCAAACCCAAGTCCCCTGCAAAAGTAGCCAGTGTTCTTAACCATTGAGTCATCTCTCTAGTTCCCTTTTTTCCTTTTTTAAATTTGATAAACAAAACAAGAAATTTGCAAACATTAGCAGGATGTCTGGTTTCCACAAGTGTATATTATATGATATTTAAATAGTTTAAACATGTCAGTGTCCTCAAAGTCCTCAAAGACTTATTATTTCTTTATTGGTAACTTTGAAAATACTTTATTCCCATTTTTTGAAATGTGCAGTTCATAGTTCTTATCTACACTCCAATATGCAACAGCACACCAGAACATCCCGTTCCAATGTAACCGTGACTTAGCATCTATCCCAATCCAGGCATCTGCAACTGCCATGAGTTCATGATTGCAATAAATGTGTCTTGCACAGAAATGACATTTTGCAATCCTACTCCCTATCTTCTGGCTCTTACAATCTTTCTGCCCCTCTTCCACAATGTTCCCTGAACCTCCTATTCTAAATGAATAGAAAAAAAAAACTAAAGAAAAAGAAAGAATAAGAAAACTAACCTTATACCCCATGTCTTCCCAAATTTTGAATTTTTAAATCTTATTTTATATCTTAACATAGTAATATTACTGTTAAAATTTTAATTGTATTTTTAGTCTTTATAATAAAGATATGAGAGGTTTTCTCAAAAGTATTGCAATATTAGAGCATTCTAAATTTGTTTAATTACAGTTATCAGTGTGTTTTATACCTTTCTATTTTTCTTATTATTCACTAATATCTCCTTTCATTAAGTTTAGATAACTTCCTTTAAAATTTCTTATGGATAATCAGGGTAGAGATATAGTCCTCAGTTTTGGTTTTCCTGGATATTATCTCTTATTAATTTCTTTTCTTAACTCTTTATAATAATTGAATTTTAATTTTATTAGGTAATGACTTTTTGTTTTTAAAAAAGTTTTTACTGAATCATTGTGTATTGCATACAGAACATCTCAATCAATCTTAATCACCTTTATACCCCCTTCCCTACTGGAACCTTTCCCCATAACCTCCCAACTGGGATCCATACATTCTTTCATCTATGTTAAGGTCTATTGTGTCATTAGTGTCCACAAATGTTCCTCAGTGCAAGTGCATCCACTGAGGTCTAGTCACCTTACCCAGAGTCTCTCGCTTTAAGAAAACCAGATCTTCCTCACCCAACCGTAATCAGTTGCCAATATTTCTTCAGCAAAGACTGGAGTCTGCTGCCAATTTCCACAGTTCATGCTGGGATTTTGTCTGCTTGAGTTTGCATGGGTCTTGAGTTTGCATGTGTCTTGAGCATGTCAAAACCGTTGCTGTAGGTTCATATGAGCAAGGTCTCAGGAACTTGTAGGATTCAATTTCCATATGGTCACATCCCTCTTCACTGGCTCTTACAATATTTATGCCCCCCTCTTCCACAATGGTCTCTAAGCACTGGGTGAGTGAAACTAAATATAGGAGTCCAGTTTAGGAACCCACACTCTGCAGATTCCTAATCTCCATGCTTTGACCATTTGTGACCTTTTGTGTTACTCCTCCACTGTTGCATGAGGGAGCTTCATTAAAGATATCTGAGAGATTCATTAGTGTTCTCTTTATCCTTGTTCTATGTTAATTAAGTCTTGGGTGTAGAGATTGCATTATAGATGTGCATTCTTGGTCAAACTTTGTGGTTATCCATTTATACCTTTATTTAGTTTCTATCTGTTGTCCTTGGGTAAGTCGTTCCTTCTTCAGCTCTTTGTACTGTTTCATGCATTCTCTGAAGAGCTAGTTTTCTGGACATGAATTCTTTCCACCAATTCATGTTGTGGAAGATTTTTCTTTCCCCTTCAACTATAATAGACATTTTTGCTGGTAATGTATTCTAGCTTGGCATCTATGGTCATCTCATACTGGGAATACTTTCATCCAGGATTTCTGGCTTTCATACTCTGCATTAAAAAGTCATCTGTAACTCAGATGGGTTTTCCTTTATACGTGACTTGTTGCTTTTCTTTTGCAGCTTTTAGTACTCTCTCTTTGTTTGATATATTTAGTGCTTTTACTGTGATATGCTGTTGGGAGTTTTTATTCTTGACCTGTCTATTTGTTGTTCTAGTTGCATTCGTATGGGTAGTCTTTCCTTAACTTGGGGAATTTTTTTCTAAAATCCTGTTGAAGATCTGGGCAACATCATTATCCTAAGGTTCTTTACCTTCCTCTATGCCTATGATAAGTAAATTTGGTCTTTCATAGTGACCCACATTTCCTGCATATTCCATTCCTATATTTTTTTACATTTTTCATAATCTTTGCTTGAATGCTCCAATTCTTCAGCTTTATCATTCAGTTTTGATATTCTGTTTTCCATTTCATTCATTCTGTTTGCAAGGCTTTTGCCCATCATTTCAAGTTGTTTTACTGAGTTCTTCACTTTCTTCTTTTCAACCTTAGTTTTCTTCAATATTTCTACCTCTTTTCTGAACTCAGTGGGAAGTTTATACCTATCTTCTTTTAGTTCTTTCATTTGTTTGTGTGTTCTTGAAATTCATTGAATTCTTTGATCATGTTTATGATTATTCTTTTAAACTCTGTGTCCCGGGTTATCTCTATGGGGTTCTCATTGTAGAATTTTTCTATAGGACTGATGATGTTTGGTGGACACATATTATTTGGGTTTTCATATTATTTTTTGTTGTGATCTTGGAATATGGATTTCTTCCATTGTTTATGATTCAGATGCAAGACTCAAGCTTTCCTTTGCTGAGTTGAAGTCTGATTCTGTTTGTATACTTGATGTGACTTATTTGTGGCTTGTTTTCTTATTTGGTATGAAAATTTGGTTGGTCAAGGCTTCAGGTTCTCTCTTTTGATTTTATATTGGACAGACCATATGGCTCTAGTTCAGATATTGAGGATTTCCCTCAGAGACACGGGTCAAAGTGGATCAGATGCTCTAAGATGCTCTCATACGGGCTGGAGCCCTCTAGCCAGCAGACAGAGCACAATTTGGGAAGATTGGTAGGTACAGGCTGATTTCAGGTTTTCTGAAGGGCACAGAAGCCTAGACCTACAGTAGTGGGAGGGGTTGCAGATGGTACCAATGCAGAAGCAAAGACAATCTGGATAGCTCAGAGCCAGGCAGAGCTAGGAGGATCGTCCAGAGATCTGGGGAGCTAAGAGTAAATGTGCGTCTGTGACCAGGGTTACAAGGAGAACAGAATGTGAGGTGAGGGAGTTTGGAGTTTCTGCAGCAGTAGGGGAGTGGAGACGCAGTAGCCAGGATAGATTTAACAGGGAAGCAGGTTGTTCTTCAGAATCCAAGGCAAGTTGGAGATGGGAACTGCCAGGGTAGAAGGCTGATCTCACAAATGCAAACACAAGTTGGGAGTGGGGACATCCTGTGAAACCTGTAACAAACTGAACTGAAAATATGAGCTGGTCTGAGCACAGGGGATCGGGTCTGGTTTAAGGGTGTAGTCCACAGATCTGGGATGCTAAGAGCAGAAGCAGGCCTGTGCCTGAGACTAGGAGGAGAAGAGAATGTGGCGTGGTGGAGAATGGAACTACTCATGTGGGAGAGATAGACTTACAGGGGAAGAAAGCTGGTCACAGGACTTCAAGGCAAGTTGGGAGGCGGGCAGCCAGGGTAGATGGCTGGTCTAGGGCAGGCAGAGGCGAGTTGAGGAAAAGCTTGTGAAGGCTCTAACAAACTAGCCTGAAAAATGGAGCTGGTCTGAGTATGGGGAACCAGGACACAGTGGGTGGGTCTGACCTAAGAGTGTAGTCCAGAAATCTAGGGTGCTAAGAGCAAGAGTGGGCCTGGCCCAAGACTAGAAGGAGAATAATATCTGTGTGTTTTTATTTTTAAAATAGCATCCAATGTATTAGGGATTGTGGCATTTTCAAACAAAATAATTTAGTTGGTTCCTCTCCCTACCCTCTACCTGCCGTTGAATATCCCCATCTCCTTCGCACATCGTGTGTATCCTTTTGCATCTCTCCCTTCCATCTCCCTCTGCCCTCTCTTGGTCTCTTTTATAATTTTCTAGGTTTTATCCATATTTACTTTCATTTTGATATGCACATATATACATTGAAAAGTAGGATGCACATATAAAAAGGAACGCGTAGTTTCTGTGTTTCTGATTAATACAATGCTTTCTAAATAATCAACAAATGGGATAACAAAATGGATAGGTCTCAAAAGAAGAGAGACAAATGACCAGCAAGTGCTTTTAAAAGTATTCAACATCTGTATCCACCAAAGAACTGCAAATTAAAACTGCTTGGAATGCCATGTTACCCCAATAAAAATAGCTGGCAACAAATGCTGCCTAGGATATGATGGGCAGAAGCCCTTATGTACTGCTGGGGGAGTGCAAGCTAGTATATGGAAGTCAGTGGCTTTGGCTTCTTAAAAGACCGAAAATAGAACTACCACATGACCCAGCTATATCGCTCCTTGGCATATACTCAAACCACTCCAAACCCCAACACAAAGAAGTTTGCACAACCATATTTATTGCTACTTTATTCACAATAGTAAGGAAGTGGAGCCAGCCCATATGTCCATCACCTGTGTCTTCAAATAAGCGCACTAATCATTTTTTCTCTTTGATCTTTGCTGCAATTGATGTCTTGGACTGGTTTTTTTTTTCAGCCCAAACATTTCTGACTTTTAATGAATTGCTTCATATCTTTGTTAAGTCTCTTGGTTAGAATTTGGAATATTTTTGTCTTTTCTGTAAGATCATTCAGTTTCTTTAAAGTAGCTCTTACAATTTTCTGAGCATTCTCCCATAATCATGCCTGGTCAGCTGCTGATACTTTAAGTACCAGGAAAGGACGGTTTTTTTGAAGCCTCTCAGTGCTTATGGGTGTGTTCATTGTCTAAGCATTGCAGGATCAGCTGTTCCAGCCTTCCTCATCTGGCCTTTGTTTATGCCTGCCTTTCCAGACAGTCTAACCAAGCTGCTTATTTTCTCTGAACCTACAGTCATTCTCATTATTTTTAGCTCTGACTTACAGCCGGGTCCAATCTTACCGGAAGTCTGCTCTTGGGGCAATGTCACTGTTTCAGTAACAGTAATAGGCTTGGGCAATTCAAGCCTAAGTTTGCCCAAAATATACTGTTGATGTGTTATTTGAAAGAACCAGAAGAGCGGTAAAAAGGAATAAATAGTCTTTCCCCACAAGCCTCTTCCTCTCCCGTTTCTGGCCTGTGGTCTATCCCTGGACTGCTGTTCCACAAGTATCATCCAGCTGTATCAAAATCAGTGCCTAAGCCCACATGCCAATAAGATCAACACAACACTGAGATGGGGTCAAAGTCAACTTCTTGGAACTACCAAGCAATAATATAGATGTGCTAGATGTTTTTAGTTGTCAACTTGACACATCAGGGTAGGGGGATCTCAATTGAAGAATTGTCTCCATTTGATTATCCCATGGCTGTGTCTGTGGGGCATTTTCTTAATTGTTAAGTTATGCGAGTGGTGCTAATCCTAGGCAGGTGGTCTTGTATAGTATGAGAAAGAAAGCAGGCTGAACATAAGCCAGAGGAGTGTTGGGTCCCTCCACCAGCAAGGAAAAACCACACTCCAGACATACTGGTTGCAAGCAGTTTTATTCAGTCCTTCTTCCAAGACAGCAACTCTTCCCCAAGACAGCAACTCGAACTAACAGACAGCAACTTGAACTCTGACAGCAACTCTAACTCTCCGTCAGCAACTTGAACTCTCTCCATTCCTGGGCTTCTTCTCCTTTTATATCCCCTAGTTTAGCCAATCACCTAAAAGGTCAAGTCGTGGGTGGCGAGACTCCAATCATGGTAAACATTACACGCAGGTCACAAGGCCTGCATGCTTTTAGCAACCAGTTATACTTCCTTCCTGTAACCTTGGCAACATCCCGGCTCTAGGAGGAAGCAGCAGCAGGATGCCATCTTTATTTCTCCCCACAGAGGAGCAAGGCAGTAAGCAGTGTTCCTCCATGGTCTGTGCTCCAAGTTCCTACTGTGAGTTCCTGTCTTGGCTTCCCTTGATGATAAACTATAATTCATAAGCCAAATAAACCTTTTCTTCCCCAATTTGTTTTTGGTAGTGTTTTATTACAGTAACAGAAGAATAACTAGAACAGAAATTGATACCAGAGAGTGGAATATTGCTGTGATGGACTTGACCAAATGTGTCTGGGAGAATTGTGGAAGCACTTGCAACCTTGGGCTGGAAAAGCCATTGAGTGCTTAGTGAGTTGTTGCTGTGGAGCTTAGAACAGTTGTGCTCAAGAGAAATGTAGATGATGGAGGTATGGCTTGTGACTTTAATGGAAGCAACACCTCTTCAGGACTGTTTGCACTGAATTAAGAATTTTTGGTAGTAAAACTTGAGCTTTACTGGGACAATTGATGCTGGTTAGCTGGGGTGGAAAATCAGCTGTGAGACCAACAAGAGACCAGCATCATCAAGGTGAAATCTGCGAGTTATTTCCTTAGAGTCAGCACACAGAAACTGTGGTTTAGAGGTCACCCAAGGCTCTGTCTCAAGCTGGAAGCAGGACTTGGTAATGTGTAAGAATCTCTTAGATGGTACTGGTTTTGAAGGGTTACAGGGGTCATGGAGATAATCTGAGGCTTTGCAACCTGAAAGGCCAGAACAGCCCACTACAGACTCAGTTTCGAAAGAGACTCCGGCATATCGGAGATGCCAGGACCATGGGATGACCACCAAAGACAATAAACAACAGGTGTGAAGTAGAGCCGGTCTGAGCCTATGAGACCAGCTGTGTGTGCTGTCGGTGGCAAAGCCAGAGAGGTGAAGTTGCCCGAGCCTTTGGATCCCAGAAGATCGTGAGTAAATCCCAGATATGGACCCTTGAGCTACATTTCTAGACTTTATATTTTTTAATGCACCCAAATCTTCCTTTTGGTTCAGGATTTACAGGAGCCCACAGTTAAGAGACTTTTAAGAGAGACCTTGAGCTTTTGAAGTTTGTCAAACTTTTTAAGACTTTGTGACTTTTAAAACTGTACTGTTTTATGTTGTGATATTGATACTAACATGAGTTCTCGGAGATAAGAAATGGAAAGGTTGTGGTTTAAGGTGATGTGTCTGTGTGTCAAGCTGACAAGGGGCCACTTGTGCTGGATAGCTTTAGTTGTCAGCTTGAGACACCAGGGTAGAGGGAATCTCAATAGTGGAACTGTCTCCATTGATTGGCCTGTTGCCATGTCTATGGGGTGTTTTCTTGATTGTTGAGTGATGTGGGGGACCTGTCCCACAGTTGGTAGTGCCACCCCTGGGCAGGTAACCCTGTATTGTATGAGAAAGAAGGCTAAGCATGGGCCAGAAGAGCAGCCAGTTGGCAGTGCTCCTTCGTGGCCTGCACTTCAGGTTCCTGCTCTGAGATCCTGCCTTGGCTTCCCTTGATGATGAACTATGATTCATAAGCCAAATAAACCTTTTCCTTCCCAATTTGTTTTTGGTAGTGTTTTTATTACAGGAACAGAAAGGTAACTGGCACAATGGACTAATGACCCAAGACTACTACCGCCAAACACAGGTAACGCTGGCTGGAGTAGTAGATATCTAGCCGACTGGGCACACATGTCCTCCATTGACACTGGAGCTGTTCCAGAGTCTGAGAAGTATCAATGTTTGGATTCACTCAGTTAGTTTTTATGAAGCCAGCACTAAGTCACAGGGCAAAGTCTAGTATTCACTACCTGGGACTATGTCAGTGAATGGGGTCTTATACCATGCTAGCTACTCAAGACTGGAGTAATGTTGGTGAAGACAGTCCGTGGTCCACCTAGACTCACACCAGAGTCTCGCAGCCTCAGGACTTATAGTCTCAGGAGTATACAGAGGCCTGTCCCATAGCTGGAAATGATACAGCTAGCACTCAGGTTCATCCTACCAGACCTGGCTTCTGTCTGGTGCTAGAACAATTTTAGGAAATATTTTCAGGGCTGGTGATGTAGCTCAGTTTGTTGGAGTACTTGCCTAGCACTGATGAAGTCCTGGATTCAATCACCAGGACTCCATAAACTGGGCACGGAGACCCAGGCCTGTAATCCCAGTACCTGGGAAGTATAGGCAGAAGGAATGGAATTCCAAGGCCACCCTCAGCTCCATAATGAGTTTGAGGCCAGTGTTGAATATGTGTTATACGAGGTCAAAAAAAAAATTGCCTGCACTTCCTTGATGATAATCTTTGCTACATGATTGTGGCCAAGAGTTGGTAGAGACAGTCTCTAGACTGCAAGGCTGATGCCAAGGCGGGGTCATGACTGAGTGTAACATCTTCAGGGGTCTTCACAGTCCAGTCAGGGGAGGGATGTGCTGTAGGCTGAATAAGATGGGAAATAATGAAAGCAAAAGTTCAAGGCTGTCCCCACGGCACACAGGTCTCAACCTCATGCCGGTTTAATCAAAAGGCTCCGTCTGTGAGCTCTGGTCTGTACAAAGCCTTCAGGCTTCTTCTGGCCACTAAGTCTCACCCTGGTGGGCCTGGCACTGAGGCCCGAGACACAATCCTATACTAACTTTGGCGCCCTTTTCTCCATTAACTGGAGTCTTGATCCTCCTCTGTACCACTGAGATTGAAGGAGGGTTGATGGAGGCAGGCCCTTTGCCACCTGGACAATGAAGGTCCAACAGTTAAGTACACGAGTATTGGTCAGGTGGTAGAGGTTGTGAGGATTTGATGGGAACTGAGTTTCAAGTCTAAGGCCTGAAATCCTATGTCCATTCCCTAAGTGAGATGAATCTGTCAATAAACAGGCTGCTTGGAGCAGAAAGGTAAATCAGGAAACTCCTTCCTGCCTTCAATCCATCTTTTCTCTTTGTTATCTTAAACTCTATATTCTCTCACCTGGTTTTGTCTCTTCTTATGTTTGTAGTTTGCTCCATTTGGTGCAAATGTGGGGAGATGAGGATCTAACTCAAGCCGTTGTGTTGCACAACTGTTATCTAACTGAGGAAAATCTGAAACAATCAGAGTAGCACAGCAAGTCTATTAGCTAAAATTTTAGTAGAACATCCCCAGGTAGACCTAATAAAGCAATAGTGGTGATTGCCTACTTGTGAATAAATTGATCTAAATTTTAAAAGCAACTTTTCCACAGTATGTCTACATAAAGGAAATATAGCAAGTAGTTGTCAAAAGCATTCAACTACTATCTTTGTAAATGGGCACGTACTATTACCTAGAAAATAAAAAAGGGAGAGAACAAAATTAAAATAGAAAATAAAAGTTCTAAGACATACAAAATACAGTAATAAACATACATTCTCTATGAATTTTACTTCTGCATTTAGGCGGGTAATTTACCCTGTGTTCTATGCAGTATCAGTTATTTCAATTCCTATCTTTTGACAGCACAATGAGCATATTCTGCCTTTATCACAGGTAACAAGGGCGAGTGTGGGCTTTCATCTTATTGAAATAAATAGCAAATATAGGTAATGTCCTCTACTTCTGTGTTTCTACCAAGGCAAAGAAGAACTGAAGGTATCAAGCTGAAGATAGTTCTTTAAAGAAGAACAGTCCTTTAAATCCAGCTTCCTCTCTGCTACATGGGCTGAAATTCCCCAGACTCTTCCTCTGATCCAGCATCCATGTTCTAATTTCCCATCTATTGCTGCATGCGAGGTTAAAGCAGCCACCCAGGACTCCACAACACAGATGACTAAAATGTCACGGGTGTCATTTTTTTAACTGATCAGTTTCTGGAAATGGTATTGTACCTAATAGTAATAACCAAATGAATCTGCTGTATAGTATCTGGCAAGCACTATACCAAGGGCTTCCAAAATCTTATCTTGTTTGAGTGTCTGTGACACCCTTAACTAGGGCAGGTGATAAGGACATTGAAACCAGGAAGATTAGCAAATTCTCACAATGACCCAGATAGAAACTGAGCAAACTGCAGTGAGAACCCAAAGGACCTGCATCTAAGGCTTCCTCTTTACTGGAATAGTCTTACCCTAACTAACAAATGGAGGAACTGTGAACACCCACCTCTCAAATGGAAAGACCTTCCCATAGCCATAGCCCTTTGCTTTCTTCCACTCCAGCATAATTCTTGCTATTTGAAGGCCTTCTACAGTGGACTAAGAGATCAGATCTATTTTGCAGTTGTTAAGAAGCAGAATGTGGAGCACAGAAAATATAAACAATTTATAAACAAATATAAACCAATAAAACAATTCATTTTTAAATTTTCTATTTATCTGTTAGTTTACATTATTTCTTCTTTGTGTAGTGTATTTTGATGTAGTATTTGGACTTACATATCCTGTTAATGAATGTAATCCTGGCAACTGGATAGAACACTAAAACCCAAAGGACTAGATAAAAATTATAAAACTCTGGGTAGATGTAGGTACTAGAATTTCTATAGCTAGAAAGCAGTGAGGAGTCCAAGTAACATATTAGACTGCCCTTGTGGTTCAAGAGCAGTCTTATGCATCTTTCACACAATGCGCCTGCAGCTTAGTTTTTCTCTATTAATAGGCTTTCTGATGAAATCTGAGAATGCAACAACAGTGAACACTGGGGAAACTAAACAGTAAGCATTTGAGTATCTGAAGTACTCAATGGTGTATCATGGCTTACACAAAGGATTGTTTCCCTTTTTATTCTAAAATCTGTACATCAAGCTCTAAAACTCTACAGTACCAGCAGAAGCTAGGAAACTACAAATAGGTCACTAATAAGGAGAAGATCTTAAGGGAGGGGGACTAGTAGAACACAGGTGATATAAAGAAGAAGAGGATTAATGGAGGGTGTAAGATTTAGAGGGGGAGGAGGAGGGGAGAAAGAATTACCAACACAGAGGATGTTTGAGAGAGACATATGGAAACCTACCATTGTATAAGCTCCCTAAAATACACACACACACATACACACATACACACATTTAAATGGAATAATTCTACAAGATGCCATAGGTTACCAAATGGAAGTCCCAGTATCAGACAAGGGAACCCTCCCTAAATTATTGGTCAGGGTGTCCTGGAGACTACCCAAAATAATACAGGCTATTGCCATTGCCCTTGGTTGCCTACCTGAATTTGATGGTAAGACCTTATTGCTAAAGACAACACACACTTCAGTTGCCAGACATGGAAAAATCAAGATAGTGCTGACTTGGAAGCTTCCTCCTTGCTGGCTAGCTTTCATAGTCCTGTGTTCTAGTTACTTTCTATTGCTGTGATAAAAACACTGATCACAACCAACTTGAGGAGGAAAGGGTTTAATGTTTGCCTTACATATCCTGGCTTATAGTTCATCACTGAGGGAAATCAGGGCAGGAACCCAGGACAAGAACCTGGAAGCAAGAGCTGAAGCTCTTGGAGGAGCACTGGAAGGCCACGGAGGAGCACTGCTTACTGGCTTGCTCCTCTGGTCTATGCTCCTCTGTCTTATACAACTCAAAACCACTTGCCCAGGGATGGCACTACCCACAGTGGGCTAAGCCCTCCCATATCACTGACCAATCGAGAAACTGCCTCAAAGACATGCTCACAGATCAGTCTAGTAGAAGAAATTGCTCAGTTGGGGGGGGTCCCTCTTCCAAGATATGTCAGCAGCTAAATCTATCTGCACATGCTGGAAGAAGCTATTAAAGTTCTTGAGTAAGAAAAATCGTCAACATTCTTACCCATCTGTGAACCCTGTGAGGTAAAATAATGACCAACCTGGCGGTACATACTCATCGTACAATAGTGGCATGAGGTACCACTGGCTTTCTGATTGGATTTAAGGCCCAGTCCATAGGTGGAAAATCATGACTCATACTGTAAATCTAGTCAAGAATCAGTGACTTGGGGAGCTCATAAGTCCCAAAGAAAAACCAACAACTATCATTATTTGCTAAATAGATACAAAGCAAAGCAGGAGAATGGCCATTTTCACAAATGATCCATGAGCATTAGAGGACTTTCTGTCTTCTAATGTCTTCCTCAGTTTCTTTTTCAGTTTTCATTATAGACATATTTCATATTCTTCATTAGGTTAGGTATTTTTTTGGTGAATACTATGATCGGTATTGTTTCACTGACTTCTGTTTCAGTATGTTCATCATGGATATATAAGAAGGCTACTGATTTTTCTGTGTTAATCTTGTATCTTATCGACTTTATTGAAGGTGCTAAGTTTTTTGGTGGAGTATTTAGAGTCTACTATGTATCTAATAAAGCAGCCATTTAAGATTTTCTAGTTTAGTGGAATATAGATGTGTTCCCGGCCTGATGTGTGCCTGACTCAACCTCCTCCGGGTGAGCTTCCCAAATCGCTCCATGCCCATTCCCATGCTTTAGGCCCATCTGTAGTCTCTCTCACCACCCCAGGGTCAGGCTTCCCTGCTGCCAAGTAGGGACCAGCATGTCCATCTCCTGTTTCCTTGGACTTTGACACTATCCATCTGAGGCATCTGAGGTGCTTCTAAGTAGCCTCTTTTTCATCCTAGAGAGCCCCTGAGTAGCTGACTGGAGGGATCTGGTCCCTCCAATATAAAATCAAGAGAGATTGCAAAGCCTAGACCAACCAGTTTTTCATACCCAATCATAAATCGACCAAGGTACATCAATAATACAAACATAATCAGGCTTCAACTTAACAAAGGAAGGCTTGAGTTTCATGCCAGAATCACAAGCAACAAGAGAAATTCACATACCAAAACCACAATGAAAAAATAACAATATGAAAAAATCAAAATAATATGTTACCACCAAATACCTCAAGTTCTATAAAACAGTTCTACAATGAGAAATCCCCAGAAAGATAACCCAGGAAACAGAAGTTAAAAGAACAATCATAAACATGATCAAAGAATTTAATGAATATAAAGAACAGACAAGGGGCTGTAGAGTTGGCTCAGCAGTTAAGAGCAGTTAAAGCTGTTCTTGCAGAGGACCCAGGTTTGACTCCCAGCACCCACATGGTGGCTAACAACCTTCCGTAACTCCAGGTCCAGGGGAATCTGATGCTTTCTTCTGACTCAGCAGGCACTGCACAACATGGGTACACTTAAACACATGCAGGCAATACATTCATATACATAAAATAAAAGTAATAATAAAAGAACAGACAACTCAAACAATGAAAAACAAATACAGATAAACTTCTGACTGAATTCACATAAGAGAGAAATATTGAAGCCCACTGGGTGTGGTGGTGCATGGCTTTAATCCCAGCACTCAGGAGGCGAGGCAGGCAGATCTCTGTGAGACTGAGGTCAGGCTGGTCTACGTAGCTAGTGTCAGGCCAGTATCATTCAACAGTGTGTTATTTAGTTTTCTTGTGTTTCTGTACTTTGTGCAACTTTCATACTGTGCTGTTGGTATCTAATTTCGTTCCGTTTTGGTTGGATGGAATACAGGATGTGAGGTTAATTTTTTGCTATTTGTTAAGTCTTTGAGTTGTTTCCTAAAATGTGGTTTATTTTGGAGAATGTTCCATGTGCTGCTGAAAAGAATGTATGCTTTTTATTGTTTACCCAGATTGCCCTATAGATCTCTATTACGTCCATTTAATTTATGGGGTCAACTCCAATGTTTCTCTGTTTAATTTTTGTCTAGATGACATCAGTGAAAGTGGGATACTGTCTCCCACAATTACTATACTGAGGTAAATTTGACTCTTTAGATATAGTAGTTTTTGCTTTATGAAATTGGATGTGCCCATGTTTGGTGGATGTATGTATTTTAACAAAATAAATCAAAGTAGAAAATCAAAAGGAAGGAAGAAAAAGGAAGGAAGGAAAGGAGGGAGAGGGAGAGAGAGAAAATAAACAAGGAAAAAAGAGAAATAATAAATAAAAAAGAGTGAGAGAGAAAAAGAAAGAAAGATTTTTCCCAAATTAACTAGTTTATTAAGACATTTTCTCAAATTAACCTCGGGAAGAAATTAATACTTCTAAGCTTCATATTGCAGTAGAGTAAAAGCAGTTAGATAAAATTCTAAGTCTTGGGGGTCCCAGCACTCAGGGCCAACCCGAGGGGGACCAAAGGGTCTCCACGTGGTAGAGGGGGTGAGTAAGCACAGAGTCAACACACAGACCCTGGGAGTTGAGCAGAAAGCCAGCAGTGGTGGTCTGCTGCAAACTCATTTATTCAAGAAAGAACAGAGAGTCTTATAGATCTTGTTAGCCAATAGCCTTATGGGGTGGGGTCCTGACCAGCCAATTGCAGTTTGTTCCCAGGTGGATCAGGTTCTCTCCAGGTGCTGGGCAGAAACTGGCTTCACAACCAACCAGTGTGGAGCACCACACCCACGAGAGCCATTACTTCATTCCTCCTGGCAGGTGGCCTAGCTAGGCCCACCCTGCATTATGCCCAACAAAGTCTGAATGGTATAGTAGCTATTCAATTCTGTATAAGGTATGTCAGTCTTAATATACCCAACCCCCTCTGATGACTCCTGAAGCTTTAACTTCAGGCTTGCAATTTCCACAAATGTCCAAGCATATGAGAGATTCTAATATCAGAACTCAAAGATGTGTGTTCTAGACTCTCACCAAATACAAATGATTTAGGGGTTTAAGTTGTACAGTTGGGCACAAAGACAATGAATTCTTAGGGTAATTTTTAAATTATTTAAAAGTAATCATGATGTTAAATTTTATTTTATAAAATTTACATACTTTATAAAAGTTGTGATTTTATAAAAGTTATCAAAAATTTCCCAAACAACTAAATTGATTCTTATCCAGAAAAACATATTGAAAACAATGTATATATTTATTAAGAAGGTCAGCCAAGCAGGATTGTAAGTTGAAGGCCAACCTGAGTTACATAGCAAGTTCCAGACAAGCCTGAGCCACACAGCAAGACACTGTCTCAAAAACAAACAAGCAAACAGTATAGGGGGTTAGTACTATAGCTCAAGGGTAGGGCTCTTCCCTAGGATATATGACATTCTAGGTCTGATTCCTAATATAGACAAACAAAACAAAATAAACAAAAACCACAAAATATCTCTACAACATCCATTAAGTGATTCTATTTCTAAGCGTTATATTTTAAATGATTCAACTTTTGAATTGAAAAGATATTTCCAACTTAACTTTCTCAATAAGTTTATGTATTTCCAAGCACATAAATTTTATAATCAGGAGGTTGGGGGCAATTTTAAGAAGGAAAATGAAACCATATATTCAGGATGTGTTGTTCAATTTTCCCAGCTCTCTTTTCTGTCTAATAATCATTAGATAATATTGATACTTTGATATTATTAAATTTAAATGCATAAACATAATCTCATATTTATGATTCAAAGAATTATATATCATTGTAGGAGCAGCATTGACATTCTGTGTCATAGGACAGAGGACATGGAAAGCAAATTACACACAAGACAGTATAATTCCAAAATTTGGTCTGCATCCTTATTACTCACATTAAGCCAAGCTGAGAGTGTTCAGTTTTATATATTTCAGGCTCTTATGTACTTTAGTTATACAAGTCAGATCTTATTTTCTAAGAAAAGTACAAAAATGCAACAAAGCTACTTTTAACAAAGCAATGCTGTGAATCCACTAAAAGGTTTATTATGCCACTAAGACATTATTCTTAAGATCAAAATTCATTATTATCTTTTCTAAGATGATACCCACCTGTCCTCTTGTTCAATAACTTCCATTTAAAATTTTCTCTGCTTCCAAATCAAAGGAAATATTGAGGTACATGATGTATCTCTGAAGATCTAAGGCTCCAAATGCTTTGGGTCTTTATAAGTACAACTACAGAGAAACCACAAAGGACTATAAAGCAGGATGAAATACTAACATTGGCCCTTGTACAGATTATAGCCAAACGAGTGTATTTGGCTTGCAGGACTCAGTGATTTATTACTGTTCGACTAACCCCCAAAGAAGTATTGCAATGTCTCTGGAATACACTTTGGAAACATCTCTACTTGTCAAATACAAAAAAAAAGGAATGGACAGACTTAGCATATAGACTGAGTCCATCACTGTCAATAATAACCATCAAAGCATAATATAAAATATTTCCTAAGTCCCTTCTGGCTAGTAAGAAAGACCAAGATCTAAGCTCATGAGCTTACAAGGTCCTGATTTATGGTGACCATTTTCAACAGCACACTGACTCACTTGCTCATAACAAAGCTGAAATCATAATCCTCCTTTTATATTTAGAAACAGACATTGTATTTTCAGACTTTGGTTCAGAAATCAAAAATAGCTAGAGAAGCATGGTGTTGGGTATGTTGTTGCGTGGTAGGAATACAAACTCAGAGAATGCAGCAAAGACAAATCACTGAAACGCTCAACCCTGCTACCAACAGAATAGCAAATACTTTCCTAATGACTACCTTAGTGATAACAACTGTGACCGTTAAAGATTACATCATAGCTACTTGTTTAGGACTATATAGTCTACTGTTACTGATAAAGCCTAACATGTGCTCTCTATTTTTCCATTGATCCTTTAAGTTGCTTAATTTGAGGGCATTATACTAACAATTAACTTTTAAACTCATTCAGGGGGAAAAAGCTAATTAAAGAACATAAGGGGTTGACTTTTTCTTTCTTAAGTATCATTGAACAGATCTTTGGTTCATTCAGCCACATCTACTCTTCACAGATGCAGGGAACATCCAAGTACACATGACCCATGGTAAGCCACCAATATACAGGAAAAAGAAAGGGAATGAAGAAATTTGTGGATTAGACTACTCAGTTATAAGATAGTATTTAAATTTTAAAATTGTTACTATAATTTAAAACAAGTCTTCAGATTTTATAATGGTTCCATAAAACTAATCAAGATTTTAAATCATTCTAAAAATTAGATATGCTCACAATGGGTCAGTACTAAAGAAAGTGTCACATTATTGCATGTTAAACCCAGAGTGAAGAGAGCTAAAAAATAAATATATTGCTCTGAATTTAAGGACTAAAGCTCTCTATTAAGTAACCATATAAAAGGCGGAAATAATATTGTAAGACACACCCAAAGTCGTGCTTTTTGCTACTTTGTAGGAAATATTGGGTACATATTAATGCCTTAAAACTGTTGATAACAGAGGTAATTTAGTCCCAAATCAACACCTTCACTTCTGTCTCCTAGAATAGACAATTGCTAAAACCACAAGAATGAAAACAAACATTAATTTGCAAAAAGCTGTTTATTACATTCACAGCTGGAAAGCTAATAAACTCTGGAAAGATATTTTCTATTCTAGTCAACTCAAATAATAGTGTCTACATCTTCATTTAACAGAAAATAAGTCTGAAAGAAAGATATTAATCTCTAAATCCCTGCCATTCATCATCAAGGGCAAATTAGGTAAGTGCCTGCTGTTTCTACCATTTCAATAATTCATAAGGTTCTCCTGCAAAGGTTGTATCAGTTAAATCTCTGGGAATAAAGTGTCTTTGCTGCTGAATTCATGGGGGGTGCTTTAAATAACTGACTTTGATAGTTCATGAACTAACTTATAGCTGATCTGAATGGACTGAACATCATTCATCCTAGCTAAAACTGAGAGAAAAGGGATGGAGGTGAGCTTGGCTTTGAGGTCTTCTTCTGAACTTGCCCTTCAAGCACCTTAGGACTGTCTTTCAGCATGGCTGGAAGTCTGGTAACTATCCAGAGTTAACTCCTGTTTCCTCTATCTTATTATTATTTTTTTAACTGAATTAATTCCCTCTAAAATATTTGTAATAGTCACTGTGTTTACCCTCCCAGGAATAGCCAGCTTTAATAGCAATTGTAAAAGAAAAAGGAGCAAATGGCTGTTAATGCTTAATCATTCTTATAACTGATATGTGAAAAAAATCAAGCAGTTAGTGTAGAACCGAAAATCTTAAACTGGAAGACTTCTTAGGCAACTTCTTGTTCCAGGTTAGTCCTGTTCAAGGTTCTTAAGTATATTTAGAAACTATCTCTTTATTTAGCACCTGTAAGTAAGCATCTTTACTCTCTGGTCACAAAGTACTTTCTTTGGGGCTGGCAAGATGGCTCAGTGGTTAAGAACATTTGCAGTTCTTCCTGAGGACCTGGGTTTGATTCCCAGCTCCCATATGGTTGCTGACAACTGTCCTTAACTCCAGTTCCAAGGGACCCAGCACCCTCTGCTGGCCTCTGTGGGCATTGCACATACATTGTGCACTTGGCATGCATGCAATACAAACACACACAAAAAAGAAATAATAATAAAATATTTTAAGTACTTCTTTATTCATTTGACCTTTGCATGTTTGTCAAACGTGTTCTGTTCCATGTAATGAAACTACATAGTCTAAAAGTTAACAATAATTCTACATTATAAACATAAATCTATAGAAAAATAATGCATCCAGACAAATTTTGCCTGAAAGAGGATCAATGAGAAAAACTGGTCAAGTATCTCTCTGAAGAGCATATTTTCACCTCAGATCTGAAGAGTGAAAAAGAGGCAGTCAGGCAAACTGCTGAAGGCGTCCTGGGCACAAGGATCAGAGTGCGCAAAGACCCTGCTCCAGAAAGGGGCATGCTACGCTTCAAGAACAGAGAGAGCAGTTCTCTTCTCTGAGCCAGTGGCAAGTCCTGGAATAGTTTGATGAGATGGGGAAGCAGGCCTGATGTGCTTTATAGCTTGGCACTTTATAAGAGCACTCTAGTGTTCATCTTGCCAAAACCCAAGTATGTTTTTGTTTGTTTGGTTGGTTGGTTGGTTGGTTGGGTGGTTGGTTGGCTTTATTTTTTTCATCTTCGTGAATAAGAAATTAGATTCTAGAATTGGACTGCCAGGCCCAATGTACCACTGATAAGCTGCTGAGTTTTGAAAATTTATATAACCTCTCTTAGCCAAAACATAGTCATTTTAAATATAGAAAACTGTAGGAATCTGTACTGACTAATATGAAATATCTCTTGATTTCATCACTCTTCTTGCTAAAACCAATTCTCTCTAGTCTTCCTGGTTTGAGCAAATGGCCACCATCCAATTTCTCTGTCCAAATACCACTTCACTATTTTCTCTCATATCCCACATCTAATTATCAGACATTTCTACCTGCAGAGAAAAGCATCTCACCTTACTAATACCACGCCAGTTGCTACACAGCGCATGTCCCTATTGCCTCAGCCCTAGGTTTCTGCAGCTGCCTTCTAATACAGAATTTTTTCTTCTGTTCTTGATACCTGCAGTCTAGATTTCATAAAGCAGGAAATAAATTCTTTCTAAGGCCAGCTAGATTTCTCCTTCTTTGTTCTATAGCACATGTGTGTGGTGTCTTCAGCAATAGAATCTTGCCATGAAGTTCTGGTGGGTAACCAGGGAAAATAGCCAGTATTGTTTGCGGGTCTCTAGGACACCTGGTGAACAGCTTCAAAAGAGGGAGCCCATTCCTGACACTGACTTAATATTTTTCAAGCCTATGGTATCTAGTAGGGGCAACATCTCTCTGTTAAACTCCTTTTAATCTCTTTTTACAATGCACACGTATATATTTGAAATCGTTTTTATAGCAGTGGGCTCCCATATGGCTTTTTCTAAAGGTCCTCGGTATTAGTTTTCCCTCCCATATTCCCTCCGCTGCCTTCCCCTCCCATTTAACTGTCCTACTCCATTATTCCCACCCCCATCATTGCCTTCTACCTCTCCTCACAGGGAGCCTTAAATGCACACACACACACACACATACACACACACACACACACACGAGTCATTTATTGGTTTTTGACCTGTCTAGATTTTGAAATTGAAATATGCATATCTAAGATTTTAAACTTAACATGCAGCTGTGAAAGAGAACATGCAACATTGGTTTTGCTTGGTCTGGGTGCATCCCTCATTCACTTGGGATGATTGCTTCTAGTTCCATTCATTTACCTGAAAATTTCATAATTTCATTTTTTAGGAGCTGAATAGTATTCCATTGTGTATATGATCCATGCCCTCAGATCCATTCATCAGTTGATGGATATCTAGATTGTTTCTAATTTCCAGCTGTTAGAAAAAGGGCAGCAATGAACATTGATGAACAGGTGTTTTTTATAGTAGGGTATAGGGACTTTTTTTTATTTGCCCAAGAATGGTATGCCTAGATCACATGGTAGATCAATTTCTAGCTTTTTGAGGAATCTTCACACTTATTTCCATGTGGCTGCACCAGTTTGCACTCTCACCATCAATGAATAGGAGTTCCCCTTTTCGCACATCCTCACTAGTATTTGTCACTGTTTGTGTTTTGGATCTTAGTCGTTCTGACAGAAGTAAGATTAAATCTCAAAGTGATTATAATTTTCATTTCCCCGATGGCTAAAGATGCTGACCCTGAATAGGATACCTAGATCAAACTTCTGCCTGCCAAGGCACAAGGATAATTGTGGAAAAGTGTACAGAAAGATTTTAAGATCCAGAGGAGGTGGATGACCCCAATGAAACAGAGTTTTCCAGGCAACTGGTCAGTTGCTCATATACAGTGTATATATATATATATATATATATATATATATATATATATATGTGTGTGTGTGTCTGTGTGTGTGTGTGTCTGTGTGTCTGTGTGTCTGTGTACAGTAATGCTTGAGTCACACAAAACCCCAACATAGACTTGGGGAAGTGAATAAGAAACTCCAACCCTATCTGAGGAACTGCTGGCAACCAATGATTGCCGGGAAGGGGAGAATAAGTCTCACTTAAGGGTGAGACTCTTAGTAGGTTGACTAGGCTCCAGCAGATGAACCCACACTGAAGGGCATTTGAGGACATTAGTCATAGGTCTTAATTTATTGATTTGAATATATGTGTATATATATTAGAATACAGAACTTTGATAAGGGGAGTAGAAAGGGGGTGCAGATATGGGAGGGCAGCTAAATGTAATCAAAATATATTGTATGAAATTCACAATTAATTTAAAAAAGAATTCCAATGGAATCAAATCAAACAATCTGACAATGGTCTGACAAAATTATTTTTTTTCTTGTGTATATGAGTGTTAAGCTTGCATGTATGTAAGTGCACCCATGTCATGCAATGCCCATGGATGACAGAAGAGGGCGGTGGATCCCCTGAAACTGGAATTAAAGCTTCTAGGTGAGTGTTGGGATTCAACCCGGGTCTTCTGCAAGAACAGCTGGTGCTCTTAACCACTGCATCATCTCTTAACAAAATCTTTGTTGTTAAGTCCCCTTAACAAAATTCTTTAATAAAATTTATAAAATGCAAAACTTAAAATTAAATCAAAATTAAAATCGTTTTAAAAACCATGCAATGCCAAAAAGCAATATAGTAGGTAAAACATTTAAATATCACAAAGAGAGACCAGATTTGGTGGCACATGCCTTTAATCACAGCACTTGAAAGACAGAAGCAGGTAGATCTGAAGTTGAGGCCAGCCTGGTATGCATAACAAGTTCCAGGCTAGCTAGGGCTACAGACAGACTTTGTTTTAAAAAAAATCACAAAGATCAAAAAGGGACCCTTTTTACTGGGATAAGTTTTCTATTATTTAGTATATTAATTGATTCAAAAAGTGTTATAAATGAAACAACTCTAATTTTAAAAATAGATTGTGTGTGCAGGAAATGTATGACTAAGAACTCATGACAGATTTCACAAAACAATAACATTTATGTTGGAGTTGTGTGTACAATCTGAAAAATGTAATTTTATGAAATTATTTAAAATATTTTTAAGTCAACATTCAAGTAATGGGCTTTGATGAGATTTTCTCTGTTTTGCATGAAAATGTCACTATTTTATTGAATCTTTGTGTATTTCATACAGAATATGTCAATCAGTCTTAATCATCTTTATACCCCTTCACCACCAGCAATGACCATAGCCCCTCAACTGGAATCCACACATTCTGTCATCTGTGTGAAGGTTTATTGCATCGAGTTAGTGTCCCCAGATGTTCTTCAGTATGAGTTCATCCACTAAGATCTAGTCAGCCTATCCAGAGTCCCTCCCATTAAGATAATTAGTTTATCCTCAACAGGAATCAGCTACCAATCTTTCTTCAGCAAAGACTGGGGTCTGCCACCCATCTCCACAGTTCCATGCTGTGTCTTTGTTTGCTTGAGCTTGCACGGGTCTTGAGCATGACAGCACCATTGCTGTAGGTTCACATGGTCACGCACCTTCTCCCTGGCTCTTATAATCTGTCCACTCCCCCTTCTGCAATGGTCCCTGATAACTGGGTGAGTGAAACTTAATAGAGGAGTCCTGCCCAGGCACCCATACTCTACAGATTCCTAATATCCATCCTTTGGCCATTTGTGACCTTTTGTGTTACTGGCCTTCTGTTGCATGAGAGAACTTTCACTACTGAGAGTTAAGAGATTCATTAGTGTCCTCTTTACCCCTTGTTCTATGTTGCATAAGGCTTAGGTATAGAGGTTGCATTGTAGATGTGCCACTTGGGCTAGGGCAATTCACAGACAGTGTCTGTGTGTGGCCAGTGGCAGTACTTACATTATGAAATTTTCATACAAATATGTCTTCATCCGTGTTCTTACCATCCTGTCCTCCTTCCACTGCCTCCTCGCCCCCTCTTCTCGCCTCTTTACTGGTCCTTTCATCTCCCCAGATAGCCCTCCCTCCTGCTTTCATGAAACATGTACTCTATTACCCTTTCTTTCTTGATCTCCAAGACCTTCTCCTGCCTTCTTATGGTCCCTTTTCCAGTTTCATGACTTACACACAAACACACACACACACACACACACACACACACACACACAAACACACACACCTCTGAATCTAGAGTGCACGTATAAGAGAAAATATGCATTATTTGTCTTTCTGACTCTGGTTTATTTTTATTTTGCTTATCATAATGATCTTCGGTTGCATCTATTTTCCTGTGAATGTCAAGATTCATCTGAAAAAGATAAAATTTAAATATATGATTTCAAATTGATACGTAAACAGATTAAGTTACTTTTAAAAATACAGATTTCAGTATATTTCACCTGAACTCCTAAAATCACCTTTCAATTTCAGGTTTTATGCACCTGTGCACAAGGAGCAAGACTTTATCTGTTAAATCTGGAGAGCTAACAATATAATGTAGTTCATGTATAGAAACTTTAAAAAGCCTAATTTAAATAAAATCCGAGAATATTTACTTGATAATGTAGTTCAATAATCAGGAAGTATGTAGAATTTCATATATGTTAACTTTAGAAAGTCATCTACTAATGACTGCAACATGGCAACATGGAAAATAGAACCTTATTAAGTAAACTAATTACATTTGGCATAGGATATATGCCAGGGCAAGCATGTAAAAGGCCCTACGTACATATATCAGCATGTGTAAGACCTTGTTTATATAAAGAAGCTGTATGTGTAAGTATATAAAGAGATTGGAAGATCTAGAAATCCCAAAAAATATTAATACAAGTTTTTTTCCATACCAAATAATGGTAATTTTTACATGTCTTGCTACCCTTTTCCATGGTACAACTTTTCAGCAACCCAACACTTCTAAAATAATTTTTAAAAGAACTGTACTCATTGGAGGAAAAGAAGAACAGGGAACTGGGTGGGTAGGGAGGTGGGGATGGATTTGGAAGGAGTTGGGGGAGGGAAAATATAATCAAAATGAAGTTTTCAAAGAACTAATACAATATTTGAAAAGAACTGTAACTAACCACCATCAAATATTTTATTATAACATTTTTATATATGATTCAAAACTAGAAAACAGTAGCCACCATCCTCATTAAAAAGGAAAATTGCATGACTTTCTGTTATCATACAGATTTTTATCAACCGTGATTTCTCAAACTACTAGAACACGATATCATAACAGGTATTTCTGACTTAATTCCAGTGGCCTTTATGTTTGTGTTTCTGTCAAACAGAAGGAAAGGAAACAAATTTTCCAACTCCTACAATCTACTGAAAATTTTTTTAGTTCTTTATTACTTGGTGAAGAATGCAAAGCAATTTCATCATCTTCATACCCGTATGTCATTGCACTTTGTTCTCATCTGATTCGTCCTCCCGTTGCCTTCTCCGAGGCCCTTCTCCATCTCCACTAGCTCCTTTCTCCCCTACTTAGTCCTGCCTTCTGTTTTCCCATTATATGTAATCATGTCACCTGTTTAAGATCCTCTCCTGTCATGTCATGATACCTTTTTTAGTTTAGTGACCAATACGTATATAAGTATACACACACATATTTTTAATTTAGATTCTGTGTAGGAGAGAAAATAGGTGATATTTGAAAAATACTTAAATGCCAGAGATTTGACAGTGTAATTCCATGTGAATCTACTGTTTCACTTCAAACTACTAGTAATGTGTTTATTCAATACTTTGTTTGCCCCTGATTGACTTGACAAATACCAGATTAGTATTTATTGTATTAGATATTGTGGCAGTTTCAACCAGGCATCTATACCACGATCCATGGCATGATGCTGATCTTACATAGCTACTACTCAAGGTACAATGAGAACCTGTCCTAAGGCAGACTTTACATACTAACAAGTCCAAGAAGAATATCACGTCCATTATCCCTTACCAAAAATATTTAAAGGAGATGGTGCTGTCTGAGTCATACATTGAATGATTAGAAAAATTCCAAGATACTGATTCAGAAAAAATATCACCCAGCAGAAGAGAGTGAGACTCAGTCAACTTATTCAAGTGTGTAAGGACGATGGCATCTATTTTCTATTTGTGCCTTTCACCCAGAGTCTGCAGACTCTGTGGACACAATCTTGTCCTGTCCCAAAGGTCAATGAAGTGTCAAAACTGTGGGTTTGGGAGTGGTGATCAGGAAGTAGTCCAACCCATACAAATGTGCTGCTATGACGTCTGGTGTCTTTAATGACACCATCCATTCACCTCTGTGCATCTCTGTCATTTTCATATACAGTTTTGAAAGAGAAATCTCTTGATCATGAGGAGTTCCATCTCTCTGGAGTTGTGTAGCACACTAATGGTATGGCAGTGTGCAGGTGCCAGCTACTTCTGTCCATGGGTCCACTGTGCCTCTGTTCCTTCCTTTCCTTACCCTGAGGAAAAGCCTTTGTAGACTGGCAGGATGGCGTACCCCCTTGTTTTCTCTCTAGCTTCTGATCAGCACTGTTGTATTACCATATATCCTTTCTGCACAAAGATTTTGAAGCATGAAATTCAGACATGAATTTACAGCATGTGGTTCTTTCTTGTCCGACATGTTCCTTCCCTGAAGCAATGAGCTCAACTGCTTGAGTAAAAAGAATAAAATTGGAGAAAACTATGAGGAAAAAAGGTTTTTTTTTCTAATATATCAGGCATAATAAACTAATAGGCACTTGGTCAAGTTTTTGTACCACAAGTAAAATTTCAACTCAGTAACTGTGGACCTGTGTGCAACAATACCTACAAGCTAGGTGAGATGAACCCACTGGTACAATCGTGGCAAGTCTATTATAGAGGAAACCACCACTTTTTGATTAGATTTGATGCGTGCCTCACAGGAAGGAATTCACATCTGGTACTGTAAATTCAAAACCAGTGGCTACGAAGTCATAAGCTTTCCTGGAGAAGCTACTGCCGTTGTTTTGCTAAATGGACATGATGTGTCTGTAAAATTGCCTTCTAAGTTACTATAGATGAGCCATGTTGTCAGCTTCGATCAGAGAAGCTTCTTTCTGAGGTGGTCAGTGGTGACTACAGAGACTTATAACTAGTCAAAGTAATGAGAATAAATAAGTGTTGACTGCCCAGTCATAAGTGGGACAGCTATATTGCCCTTCCAAGATCAGGGGAACATAGCAAAAGAAGGAGAGGGAGGGACAGCTGTAAGAGAGGGAAGACGGGGAGAGAGATGCCAGACTCTGACTTCTGAACATGACGTGGCTGTTGCACTCCTGAACCTCCAGTAGCTATGATTACCTGCACAAGATCTTCACAAGATTGGGCCCGTACCTGAGGATTTATATGCAGTTAACAGTTGGTGAAAGGAGAGAGAGATGTTTACATCTGTAGACGTAAGACGTCCAAGCTCCTATAGTCAGATTCTCCCATGCTTCTGTAAACAATCATAATAAAACTCATTGGAACACACACACACACACACACACACACACACACACACACACACATGATGAAAGTAGAAGGGAGCTATTTGGGACGAGGAAGGAGATTAGCAGGAGTGGGAGAAGAACAAGAGAGGGTAACAGAGGGATATATGAATATGATTAAAATACATTATATGCATGTATGAAAATGTCATATTGAAACCCATTATTATGTGTAATTACCATATGCTAATAAAAACGTTTTTAAGTAAAAAGAGCACTGTAGATGTAGTTCAGTGATAGAGTGCTTCCCTAGCATATGCAAAGCCATATGTTCAATCCCAAGTATGAGAGAGAGAATGCTTCTTCCACACTAAGTGAGATTACAGGAATGTTTATCTATTTCACTCAGGAACAGATTTTAGGGAGAATTTGTAAAAGAGAGAAGAGCCTTCCAATAACAAATAATACCAGTACATATTTATTGTGTTCTTACTGTGGTGGGTATTTTATGTCAACCCAATTGGTTCAGGGGAATGCACAAATGCCTGGTAAAACATTATTTCTGGATCTATCTGTGGTATTCCTAAAAGAGATTGGAATTTGGATCCGTGGACAGAGTAAAGCATACAGCCCTAGTCAATGTAAGTGGCCATTATCCAATCTACTGGAAGTTTGAATAGAAAAGTGGACAAAAGTTGAATTTTCACTTTTTTCTTTCTGATTGCCTATGTTTGGACAACATTTTTCTCCTGGCTTTGTGGATCCTGGTTCACAAGCTTTTATACTACACAGACTAGAATTTACATCATGGTCTGGCTGGTTCTTAGGCCTTCAAGCTGTACTACTGATTTTCCAAGGTTTGCCACCTTCAAATAGCAGTTTCTGTATGTACAATATTATAGGAGATAGATGATTGATAGATACAGATACATAGATAAAGAGATACACAGGTGAGAGATAAATTGATGATAGATGTTTGATAGGTAGATGATAGCTAGATAGATAGATTATAGATTAAACATAAAGATAGATGATAGACTGATGATAGATTAGATAGATAAATGATAGACTGATACATACATCATACAAATGAGAGAGAGAGAGGAATATTCCACATTGGTTCTACTTCTCTGGAGAATTTAATGTACCTATTGTGTGCCTACCATGGAAAAAACCTAGACCACAAATATTCTGTCTATATGGGAGGAAAGCTTTCACAAGCAATAATTATACACAAAATTTCAGTGTAAAGCAGTATGTTTTTTGATGAATACCAATCTGTCAATCAAATCAAGTTGACCTACTATTAATAAAAAGATTTCAACTCAGCTGTAGAGTGGAATGATGGCTGTTGGCAGCAAGGGGGAGAAAGAGGAGAGAAGAGAGGCTGGTCAGTGGGTACTAAGCTCAGTTAAGACTTAGAAATTCGAGTGTGCCATCGCATATTAGGGCAACTTCAAATAACGGTAGTGTGCTATACATTTCAAATAACTAGAAGAAAATATTTTGAACAATGCAATAATAAACAAAGTGATGATAAATATTTAAGGAAGTAGATATTCTACCCTGATTTAAACACTACACATGTATGGAAACATTAGCCATTACCCTATTAATTTGTACATTTTTTTGTTACGTACTATCTCTAAAATTTATTTAAAGTCAACTATATATCAAGAAATACTTCCGTGAGGGATTCCCCTGAGTGTAGACTACCTTCCCCTTTTGTGTCCCCAGAGCAAATTCAAGTCAGTTAAAAGCAGTTTAAGGCAGAGAATGTATCATTAGTGCCACCTTTTGGTCGAATTGAAAAATTCATGCTGTTGGGCCTGATGTTCACCAGCACCTAAATGGTTCCTGACATCTCATGTGTCTCTCCATGTTTCAACTTGAGAAACATAGAACTGCTTTCTGGAAAATCCCACATCTTAGTGACCTGGAACTAGAAACAAGCTTGATTTTATATGTTCAAGTCTTAAAATCTATCTCCCCATAAATTTCCTTTGACTTCTAACATTCAATTCGTCCTCAGTTACTATTTCTTTCATTATCAGTTGGAATCTGTTCCCACTTCTCATCAATACAAGTAGAATTACAGGTTTAAAAAGAAAAGATTGTAGCATCCTTGGTATAAAACTGGATCCTGAGACAGTTTCCACCTTCATTTTATATGATTCATAGACAGACAGACAGATGATAGAATCTACCTTCCAATATATATGCCTTGCCCACTTCGATATGAATGCAGCAGATTGTATACACTGGTTACAGAATTTTACTGCTAATGAAACTCTTATCACTCCTCCAGTGAGGACCGAAGAAGTTTTCACATGTCCAATTAGAAGTATCTAGAAGCTAGAATCCACGTTTTGAATTTGAATCCCAGTATCCTTTCCATGTAAAGTCACAGTGCCTAACTTCCCCCTGGAACAGTGTCACAGGAAGCAGACTAGCTTAGTGGGCTGTTCCAGAGAAATAACTGTGACTCTTGCCCAGGCACTAAACTCGTCTGTGAAATGCGATGCCATTTAATCTCTGTGATGCCACTTAATCTGTAATCAGCAGAGCCTGACTCTTGATGAAACACTGGGCAATGTTTCACTGCTTTTCAGCCCCACAGTTTTGGACATGTGCTTCGGAACAGTGTTTTCTATTAAGTTATTCATTTATGGAATGTTCCATTCCTAGGTGCGTTTCCACGCATGTTCTTGTTTCTGTTCTGTTCCCAACAAATTCTCAATTGGTGTGTCCTATTATGCTGTTGTCAGTCATTTATTATTGTAATCAAAAGTGTGGTTTCCATAGTAAGTTATACTTCCTGATCCAGGAACAAAAATTTCCAAATGAAACTGTTGACTGGCATCTTACAGATGGCATAATTATAAATTCTTTCCTGTGTGTGGAAAGTATCAAAAGAAAAAGAAAACTTTACTAAATAGCTGAGCATTTATACACATGCAAATAAGGCAAAATTTCAGAAGGCACTTAATGATATTTCATTTCCCATCTTTCCCTTAAAGTGAGAGTCCTCACACTAAAGGAAAATAATATTCTTACATATTTTAAAGCAGCTTCCCATAAATATCTTTCTAATTCATGAACACAAAATTCATAACATGATTATGTTTTAATTAAAAATCATAAAAGGTTTTAGAATGTAATCATCCTTTTGATCTTGCCCTTCATTTTTATCAATTTCTAATTGTTCTTTTCTTCAACTACTCCTCAAATTTATCATTTCCGCCTCAGTTAGAGCTCATTTAAAGTTCACGTATTTTTTTTCTGTGCCTAGTTTCAATAGAAAACTATTAGCTCAATATTCCAATCACTTAAGGCTTATGAAATGTAAATGCTTTTCTATGCTCTGTGTAATCATGAGTATGTGGCCTTTCACAGGGTGGTTAAGGGTGAAAATTTAAATGTTACAGTTCTGATAGCCATAAAGCTAATGAGTACAAACATCCATGCTGATGTCAGCTGGCCAGCATGGTACTTTCCTATAGGAGAGTGCCAAGAGTCATTATTAAATCTTAAATGATATTGCTGGAGACTTGATAGCCTCACCTCAAGCTATTTTTGTATTTCTTACCTAAATACTGTGTGCTAGATTTCCTCTGTTGCAAAGAAAAATTGCTGATTAGTCAAATGGGAGTTAACTCTGTCTTTAGTGATCTAATAAACAAGAGTCCCAGGCTATGTGTTAGTCATCCCCTCAAGTGTTTCTGGGCATGAATCCCCTCTGCAAGCCATCACCTCTCTAACATTTCACACCAAGAAAAGATGATGATGACAGGCTGAGCCATTCATTTGTAACCCTTTTATAATTGAGGTCACATGAAGAATGTGAAAATAATTGGCTAAGAAAACAAACTAGGCTTTCTATGTACCCTGTTCTTTGAAGAATATAATGTCTGTTCCCAGATTAATTTGAATAAATATAGTCAGCCCTCTGTACCTGTCAATGCCACATCCATAAATTCAGCCAACTGTGGATCAAACTATTTTTAAGTACATATATGCTGAACATACATGCTTTTTTCCTTTTTTATTAATCCCCAAATAATACAGCATAGCAATTATTTATGTAACCTTTGCATGGTACTTGGTAGTATAAATCCTCTACACGTGGATTAAGGTATACAGAACGTTAGGATTTATAGACATCAAAACCCTCAGGTGCCCAAGTTTTTTATATAAAGATGGCCCAGCATTGTATAGAACCTTTACACATCCTCCCTGTATTAGTTACTTTCTCACTGCTGTGGCAAAATACCTATAGAAGAAACTTAAGGGAAAAGACTTATTTGGCTCACAGACTAGGAAGGGATAAAGTCCGTTGCGATGGAAAAGCAGCATGACGGGAGTATGAGGCTGCTCAACACATTGCAACCACAGTCACAGAGCAAAGAGAGGAATGTGGGCTCACACTGGCTTCTTTTTTAACTCCGTTTTGTTCTGTCCAGAATACCAGACCACAATAGGGTGTCACTGTTCACACTCAGGATGTGTCTTCCCTTCTCTGATAACATCTCTAGAAACATCCCTGCAGACACTCCGAGGTATAGTTCCAAGGTGAAATAGACCATTTAGATTAACCATCACAAGTCAACTTCATACCCAAACATATCACTTTAAATTATAACATTCCACCTTGGTCTGGCCCCATATTTTCCTGGCCATCACATGCAAAATGTATTCATTCCAGCTTTAAAAGTCACCATAATCTTAACAGATTTACCATCTCAACAGTTTCCAAAGTTCAAAGTCTCTTTTAAGACTCAGCGCAGTCACTTAATTGTGATTGCCTCTAAAATGAAAAATAAGTTACATACTTCCAACATTCAGTGGCACAGAGTAAACATTCTCATTCCAAAAGGGAGGAATTGGGTCAAAGCAAAAAATTTTTTCAGAATAAAGCAAAATGGAAACCCAGCAAGGCAAACGCCAAGCACTACAGCTCCATGGCAGACACCTCGGGCTTATGGTGGAATCGTGTGGGTTCCAGTGTAGTCCAACAGCACCCATTCTGTGCCTGTAGCACATAGAGCCTCTCTCTTGAGCTAGCTGCACTCTATGCTTCCAGAGTAGCCATCACATGGTCCTGGCATCTCCAACATCCAGGGTCTCTACTACAACTTGGGCTTCACCTTCACAGCTTCATAGAATGCACATCAGAGCCTCCTTGCAGGGACTCCAAGCCTGCCACACAGCACATGGACTCAGTGGCTTTCTGGAACCTTGGTGCACACCTCCACAACCCTGTAATTCTTGAATTTTGCTTGCCTGTGAAGCAAGCACCATACGGATGACACTGCCAAGCTCTGCTGCCAATTTGAGGTGTAGTCTAGCTCCTCTCCCACAGCTAGAGTGGCCTCTGTGTCTCTTGGAGGCTGTGCTGGGAAAATAGTTTCCTGAGTGATTGTTCCTGAGTAGGGAAACCTTTCGTTAGCACTCTCATCCATTCTCCCTCCTTTCAAATGAATTTGCATCTCTACAAGATAGAACTTGCACTGAGTACAGTGTCGTCCTTGAGGCACCTTTCCAATGGTCCCAGTGCCAAACGTAAGGTTTCTCCTTAACTGTAAGAATCTTAAAAATTATAGATGCTTTCTCTGCTGTCTTCTTATCCTAAACTTTAAAATCACTTATGCTCTTTTTCTGACCACACTACACAATTTTTTATCTTACTGTTCTCGTTCACTGTAAACCAGTTAAAAAGAGGAGTGGGCAGTAATCACTGTCATAGCCTGTTATGCTATCTTGAAATTTCCTCCACCAAGCAAATTAGTTGATTACTTTTGAATACAGCCTCACTCAAGTTTTCAAAACATGGGCAGAATGCAGCCGGCTTCCTTGCCAAATGTAATATGAATGGCCTCTAGTACAATTCCTCCAAAAGAGTTCTCATTCCCTCTGAAACCTCATTAGTAGTCTTTATTCTATGGCATTGTATTAGCATTCTGTTCTACATTTCCACCATTCAACTCTGGTAAACAGGATCCCAGGGCCGACAGACCACAGGCTCAAGTAGTCACAGCAGCAGGTCCATGTTGAACACCAGTTTTCTGTGTTCATTAACTTTCCTCATTGGTGTGACCATATACCAGACAAGAAAGCACGTTAAGGGAGGAAGGGTTTGTTTTGCCTTACATATCCAAGGAATGCAGTCTATAAGGCAAGGAAGCCAAGCCAGCAGAAGCAGCCTGGCCCATGGTGCCAAGCAGGAAGCAGAGAAAGAGAAAGGCCAGGACTTGGTTCACTTTTCCCTTGTCCTCCTTTTCTTTTTTATTCTGTCTTGAAACCCAGCTTCTAGGATGGTGTCACTCACATTTGTGGATCTTCTCTTCTCAGTTAAATCTCTCTGGAAACACTGCCATTGGTAGACCCAAGGTTTGTCCCCTAGATAATTCTAAATCTCCTTGAGTTCCATGTGGAGATTAGCTATCACACTCCCTTATACTTAAAACATCCCTAGATTACTCTTAGTACCTAATAAAATGTAAATACTCTGTAAATAGCTCTTACTGTTTAAGGATTAATGACAAGAAAAGTCTTCACGTGTTCAGTACAGAGGCAAATATTTTAAATATTTCTTACTGTATGGAAAGATAGTACTTGGTAAAGCATTTGCCTCACAAGCATGAAGACCTGAGTTTGATTCCCCAGAACACACATAGGAGCTAAGACTGGTGGCATGTTCCTGTAATTCCAGTCATGATACATATGGATCCCTGGAAGCTCTCCATGCCAGCTAGCCTGGCCTGCATGGAGAAGCTCCAGGCCCATGAGAGACCCTGTCTCAGACAAAAGGTAGAAGGCACCTGAGGACTGACAGCAAAGTTCTCCATACACATGCCATGCACACACACGTGTCCACACATACACATAAATTTTTACCTAAAAATGGCCTCATACTGTACTATTTTCATGAAAACCTTACAGAACTAGAAGCAAATGTAAAGGCATTGCTTAGGCATGTTTGCCTCGTCAGCCACCACTGTGTAAAATTCTGAAAGATCCCAGTAAGGGTCCTTATGGAAAAATATTCTATATATGCAATTTACTGACCTCCAATTTCTGTTCATTTTCAACATGGACAAAAATAACTGCTGGGAAGGGACAAACTTCAGAAGCTATGCTCAAGAACTTTTGCTGAAACAGAGGTGCATTATGAAAGAAAGGGGAAACATTGCTAGCATGTCACCTCTGCCTCCATGGCAAAATGAGTGGTTTCTGAATTGGCACTGGAGGAGAAGGAAGCTGGGCATAAAATTTCCTGTGCATGCGATTCACCCATGGAGTCAAAACATTGAGTACGACTGTTAACCTGATGCAAGAGAAGACACACACGGTCCCAAACTAGGATTGCTACCTCTGGCTTCTGGTAATAAGAGAACTGAAAGATATTTTTGGCACAGACTCAGAACTCGGTTTGAATGCAAAGTAAAAATTTTCAAAAGAAAGATGCTTTAGGCTATATCTAAGAAACTCCTCACAGGTAGCATATGTTTGTACTTAATATAATCTATCCAAACAGAGGAGCCCTGTTCATCAGATAAGTTTCTGTTCTGATGACCCCGGTACTGAGCTAGCAGGAAACATCTTTACTGAAAATAGAACACTTTATGCTTGCTCAGAAAAGATGCTCCCCTGTGGACAGAAAGGGAAAAAAATGTAAGAAGAGGAATAAACATCCTCACCTCTGACTCACGATCCCTGCAGATGACGCTTTCTCCTTGACTTTCTTTGTTTCTCACGGTCTTTCTGTTCTCTGCATCTTGCCCTCTCTTTGAACTTTCAATGAATATTCATATGTCTCCATAGTGACTTGACGATACTCTGATTAAGAATATATTGAAGAACTTAATATAGTTTCTTCTGAAAAAGAAAGTATTTGGGTAGCAAGTCACCCATGTTAATTAGGGACATTTTACTAGAACTAGACAATGAATAAAATTGTAGGTCTAGATTTACAGAAATTCTGGCTGCTTTATCACGGTAGAAGCATCTTCATTCCTTAAGAGTTGGAGGGAACACAACACCATTGCAATTATCATAACTTATTTGAAAGAAAATCAGTCACAGCTATCGATCAAATCTTATCAGTCTGATCTTTGTACTGGACACAGAATAAAATGGAGGGGGGGGCGCAGGGAATCAGGCATGAGTCTCTCACTAATAATGTCGCCATCTAGGGGTTACCATCCTTTCAATGGAAGAACAGCAGCTAACACGGTGGCTTCAGTACACAGGCCTCCATTCAAACCCCAGCAATACCAACTACACAAGGTGCCTGATGGAAGGAGCATGTGAGGGCCAACATCTTCCTGTCTGCTCTCCAAGCTCTGTCCTGCCCAAATGATACACTTTTTAAAAAGTTACACAAAGGTAGAATCAGAAGCCACAGCCTCTTTGATGAGTAAAGAGAAGTATACTCATCTGTAAATATAAGGACCCATATTGAGCATACCGTAAGAAATTACATTTGTCTACGGATGCAACAGACATAGATTTTTCTCTAGGATCTATGACCGCTCCAGCCATGTGTATTTGGCTACATTTATAATATCACAGATGAGTTCCCTCCCACTAAGAGGATTTTAACTTCAATTAAACAGCTGCTGATTACCTCTAAGATGCAAGTGACACTACTGCACCAATAGGAATAGTTTGCTACACCAGCCATTGTGGTTATTAAGCTTTACAGCTTTGTTGGATCATTGATTGATTTTCTCCTTTAGCAGCTTTCATAGTATCCTCTGATATTACGAGAGCTAGTCTTCAGGGAAGAGATTTCCAGGTCAGTTCCAGCTCCATTGCTCCAAGTTCTGTGTTCAAAGTACATCTTTTCTTCAGCAATAGGGTCTTACCTTCAAGTTCTGGGAAGCAATCAAGGGCTATGGCAATAGCCTATGTTATTTTGGGAGTCTTTTGAACTACCCTGACTAACAACTGGAAGCGATGTTTCTCCTGTCTTGCACTGTATTTCCTGTTATATAACCTTCAGCTATACACATGCAGTCACATACATATATTGTATGTGTATTTTTCAGGAGAGTTTTGAACCACTACATGTTCCCTCTGGTTTTTCACACCACCTAAGCATTATTTATCTCTCTCCTCTCTCTCCCTGTCTAACCCTCTCTCATCCTTCTCCGGTTAAAGTATCCCCATTTTCCCCATTTCCTCTGATAACACCGGTCTCCCACTATCCCCCTCTCTCAGTTTCCTTCGCCTCTGCACCCATAGTTCCTTTCCATTTTTCTGACTCCTGCAGTTATATCAGGATATATATTCATGTATAAGAATCTGGAGCTAAGATCCACAAATGAGAACATGTTTCTTGTTTTTCTGAGTCTGTGTTATTTCACTAAGTGTACCAGTTTTGAGTTCCATCCATTGACTGCAAATTTTATGATTTTGTCTTTCTTTACTGCTGAGTTGAACTCCATTATGTAAATGTACCACATTTTCATTATCCATTCATCAGTTGGGGAATGTTTAGGTTGTTTCCCTTTCTTAGCTACTGTGAAAAAGAACAGGGACAAACATGGCAGTGCAAGTATCTCTACAGTAGGATGAGTCCTTTGAATAAATGCCTAGTGGTAGTCTAACCTGATCATATGATGGATTTATTTTTATCCTTTTGCAAGTTCTCCACGTTGTTTTTCATGCAACCAGTAGTGGATGAGTGTTCCCCTTTCTTCACATCCTCACGAGCATTTCATGTCATTTCTTTTCTTCATCTTAGCCATTCTGACTAGGGTAAAATGAAATCCTAATTTCCCTAATTACTAATTAATTAATTCACTAAAACCTAATTAATTAGGTTTTCATTTCCCTAATTACTAAGGATATTGATTAAGGTGTTTCTTGGCCATTTTTATTTCTTCTTTTGAGAACTTTCTGTTCAGATCCATAGCCCATGTCATCAAAGAAGCCTCTTTTTGCAACAGATGGAGACTATTACAGAGTTCCACAACTGGTCACACACAGAGAATAAGTGTCTCTGAGATTTCATAAGTGACACGTCTACAATGGAACCCCTACACCTGAAGCACATGGAATTTAGTGGAACTGGGAGTAGAGAGAATATTAACACTTCTCACAACTCTCACCAACAAAGCTTCCTCGTGCAACACAGGATGATTAACACAGAAATCCACAACTGGCCAAAACATAGGCGAATAAGAGATTTCACAGTGTGTGTCCCTGTAAAGGACACCCATATTAAAGTTCTGCCAGTCAGAAGTCAGGGACCATTGCAGGAGAGCGGGGAAGAAAGACTACAGTGGTGGATGATCACGGGAAAGTTTTTCAACCTTATGGGAACTTGTTCATATGCGTTTACAGCAATAGTGACAGCACACACAGGACCCATACAAACTCAAACCAGACAAAAATCTAGTATAGAACTGAGGAAGCGGATAAGGAGCCTCATCATTAGGTGAGGAACTATTGGCAACTGATCACTGCTGAGTGAGGGAGAGTTGGTTGGTTTTATTTTGTTTGTGTTTTTTTGTGGTTTGTTTGTTTGTTTGTTTGTTTGTTTGGCAGAGTCTCCCTAGTCCTAGCCTGCCTGGAACCCACTATGTAGACCAGGTTGGCCTCAGATCTCAGAGATCTCCCTGCCTTTACCTCACGAGCTCTGAGATTAAAGGCAAGTGCCACCATGCCCAGCAAGAGAGCTGGTTTTCTTTAAGGTAGTGAAGCTAGATAGGCTGACTAGGCTCCACTGGATGAACTCACACCAAGGGACATCTGGGGACACAAAATTTTCCTTAATACGTGTGACAGCATGCATGAAATCCAGTGTAGGGAGGGTGCTATGGGGTAGTGCCAATAGGGGAGAGGATCTAAATATGTTAATGTATTGTAGGAAATGCACAAAAATTCTCTACATATAGATAGGTGTAGATATAGATATCGATAGATATAAAGATATAGAGACATACATAGACATAGACACAGAGATGAGATAGATAGATAGAGAAAAGATAGAGATTCCACAGTCTTGAATTAAAGCACAATTAGTTTTCCTTCTCTGGTCTTTCTAGTACAACAGAGTCTACACCCTTCATCAGACCTGAGTCAGGAATCTATAGGCTACAGCAGAAGTGAATTAATACAACTTACAGCAAATCACAGCTCTATAGACTTAGTGGACCATAACTGCACAGTTTCCTCAGGTTTCTGTGGCTTTGGATTGCCCTCAGCCACTGTTTTCTTGGGGTAATTTTATTTAAAGTTCATCTTTACTCTTTGAGTTAATGAGCATTCTGAAGTCCAGAGTTGGTCGTCCAGGTCCATCACTTTTATAATGCCACTTTTTCCTTGTGAGAGCAAAGACCTTTTTCTAACCCACTGCAGTCCTAGATTTGTAATTAGTGAATATGAAGTAGGAGAAAGAAAAAAGAAAGAAAGAAAGAAAGAAAGAAAGAAAGAAAGAAAGAAAGAAAGAAGAAAGAAAGAAAGAAACTATGAAGGAAGTCAAGTTTTAGTAATTTGGAGATAATAATATAGAATTTCATTAATAAGGCTGATCTGCTACTAGCCAATTCCACAGATTACAGTGAATGTGTCTGATGGCTCTGTTGCAAAACAGACCCATAATTGGCATGTTTTAAATTCAAATGGAATTTTATGTCATGGTCTGATAGAAATGCTTTCTCTTGGCTTTGTGACAGTTTCGAAAATCCTTTCTAATAATGGAGGGAAACTCTTATAATGTATGTGTTCTTATATTTGTACTAAAAACTGGTTTTAACATTACTAGAGATTGAACCTAGGTACTAGGGCTTGTCAGGCAAGTGTTCTATCTCTAAGCTATGTAATTAGTCCTCTGTTTAAAATGTATACTACATGCCAGGCACGGTGGTAAATGCTTTCAATCCCAACACACTGGAGACAAAGGCAGGTGGATCTCTGTGAGATGGAGGCCAGCCTGGTCTGCAAAGACAGTCCCAGGCAAGTTGAAGTTACAGGAAGAGATTCTCTCAAAAGAAAACAAATTTACACTATCTTTGGTCAAAAACTATTCTGATTCTGTCACTTATAATGTACGTCTTATCATTCTTTCGATTATAAAAGGTTTGGGACAAAATCTTCAAAAGTTCTCAAGCAGGCTACTAAGAATGTGACTCTTCCAAGATTTGTTTAAAATATATGTCATTAATAATGAGATTCCAATCCAAACAAATCCAGAGTGTTTTGTATTTCAACCAAAGTCCTGAATTGTTTTCCAGTAACCCATGAAAAGCAACTAGAAACTACTTGGATGTAGTTTTCACCTGTGTTTAGACACTATTTTCAAAGAAGTAAACAGGAGCAATTAACACATTGAGTAAACAGTACCCAATAATCATTCATATTTACAGTTGTTTAATCAGATAAATTAGCCTTGTGATTCTTTCAAAATAGCTTACTACCATGACAAGCTTCAAATAATATCATTTGGAATTGGAATTGTTCTGTCTTTTATAAAAGAAGTTTTTAAAAAGGCAGAATAAAACTTGGTCTTATTACAAAGAAAAAAATATCCCAAGAAGGATATAAACTAATAGCACAGTATTCATGTTACAGAGGCTCTAGAGTGACCCCCCTCACAAAAGAGACCTCTCCTCATAAACCAATAAATACCCTTCTGACGCTTCTCCAGACCCTGCCCAAGTCTCAAGCACTGACAGTGTAAAGAAAAGTCCTAAACTTTTAGAAGTATTCCTTCCTCTTCTCAGCAGACTATATCCCTTTGGTCTTCAGGATTTGTCTGGGGAGAGAGGAGAGAGGACAGGTCTGGAGAGATGGCTCAGCAGTTAAGAGTGTTTGTTACTCTTTCTGAGGACCAGAGTTCAATTGCCAACACCCACGTTAGGCAGTTCACAACTTCCTGGAATTCTAACTCCAGAGATCCAGTGCCCTCTTCTGGATTCTCTGGATACTGCACTCACATGCACACACACACACACACACACACACACACACACACACATAACACATAATTAAAATTAATAAAAATAAATATTTCATTAAAAAAGATTTGTCTGAGGAGCTGGAGAGATGGCTCAGTGGTTAAGAGTGCTGGCTGCTCTTGCAGAGGATTGGGTTCCCAGCACCCACATGGCAACTAACAACTGTCTGTAGGAGATTGTTCCAGTCATAGGAGATTTGACATCATCTTCTGACCTCCACAGTCATTACACATATAGGTGCACTTTCATACCTGCCAGCAAAACACCAGTACACATAAAATAAAAATAAAACAATATTTTTTAATCTTTAAAATAAAAGATTTGGCTGAGATATCTCTTGCTGCCTCCATCAGCCTGCATTATGTGTGGTTCTGCCTTATTACTTATCATGATACTCTAAACATATTTGTCTCTCTGAGTTCATTGAGGACAACAAATGCTATTTGAGTCCCTGTATCCCTGATGCAAGCCATGCCACTTGAAAATAATATCCAGGAGTATAGTCACAGTGTCCTCCAGTGGAGGATTATATGGGAATATCAGCTCTATCCATCAACTCCCTGAAGAACTGGTCACCACATTACCAAAGTCAGCTTCCCTTTGTGGGATAGGTCTTGTCTTTGAAAAAGCTACTCCAAGGCTATCCGTTCACTATGAATACATTTAAGATGATTTGATAGGTTAGCTGTCTTCACTTTAAGTATGGTTGTGCAGATATATGACAAGTTCCTTAATCCATTCAATGGTTGTATCTTCACATGCCTGGTCATTCCAGAGGAGCCAATATAGTGCAGAATGTAACCTATAGTTTTCCTTATGAGAGAAGGCAGGATCAGAACCAGTTGCAACTATTTATGATTTTCTCAAATTCTCCAAATCATTTTCACTCCTAAATTCTTTGTATCTTAAAAAGCTTGCTTTTATTAGCACATGTGCAAAATTGTTATTTCTATTCCTTAGTCATTCGTTGTTACCGGGCATGTTTCAAAAATATTGCTCTCTATTTGTTTCCATTTAATCACACATAGCCTTGCTTTATTAAGCTGTAGAATGAGTTTTCAATTCAATCTCCAAATGCAAATCTACTTTGACGAACCTCCCCACCTCAAAATTGCATTCTATTACCTCTTCAATGGTAAAGGAGAAATACACTGACTTTGACCAAAATGAATTTGTATATCTTATATAAAATACTGGCACCTTTGGAAGGTTGACTATTGATGTGTTCATCTTAAAAACCCATGCAGTTCTTTGATCTCCAGTTTGAATCACTAAAATAAAACTGTTCATGAGTTGAAGCAGTTGAAATCCTTTCTCCATGTGCTACGCAGCACTTGAGATGCTGGCCCAAGTAAAGTAAAAGGCAGGGAGAAAAAGAACATTTCTCTGTTTGCATAAATGCTTGGAGTAAATCAAGCCTGAGTCTGGCTGCCAAGGAAAAGGTAGAACCTACCAATATTTCCATGAGAAAAGGAGGGTCAGTTTACCAGACACAGGAAGATGCCTGTGAGAGAACCAGAAAGGAAATAGAGAGCAAAGCAATTCAAAATTAGTATAATGTTAAAACCCTAAAACAAGTTAATCTTTAAGAAGTCCTCTTATTAAAGCCTCTCCTTCAACTGGCTATAAAATCGTGCTCTCAGAGAGTCGCTGCAAGTAGACCAAGAAAATCTGCCCCCAAACAGTGAGAAAGCATTATACTCAAATTTGTGATATGTCGCTACTTGACATGCAGTTCCTCAACCAGGTCATTATACCATGTAAAGCAGGAAATGAAATCCTAGGTGGCATATAACCAAGTTAAAAAGAAATCAGCCTGCGGGCTCTTTAACGAAGGCTGACAAGCTCTCTACACTGAGGGCCGTAGCCATTAGAATTGCATCTGTCTATTATTTTCCTTTCTCTGTTATTATTCTATTCTTAGCTAGCTAAATTACTCCACAGGCATGAAAGCATCAGTCAAACTTATGACTGACCACAAGAGCATTGATTAATATGGACAGAAGAGGAGTTCTGCTAAAACTGCAGGCTCTTCTACCAAACAGCTCAGACACACAATCAGATTTGCTACTGTGGTTACCAGAAACCACAGCTTGCTATTTTTATTATATTCCCTTTATAGTTTGGCCTCTCCTTTGGAACAGCGGATTATTATTCAGCAACTTCTAAATAAGAGGGGCGTGCCCACCGTCTAGCAGATTGCCGAGAGAGCTCTCAATGCCTCCTGTGTTTGATTTGCTAATCAGTTCACTGTAGCCAAAATGAAAGTCAAGGTGCACGGTGGATACTGGGATCTTAATTTTGGGCAAACAGCATTATCCACACAAATTTAAATGCACAGATGCTGAGAACTTAAGTTTCAAAGCCCGTGATCGCTTAAGAACCTGTTCAATTGAAAGTGAACACTGAAGTTTTTTTGACGTATTGTCGATAGACATTTGGAGAGCTGCTATAACTTTGGTTTTCATTTAAATGTTGGCCTTGTGCAAATCTAGAGTGGTAGTTCTCAGCCAAGGATCAATTTTATCTCCCAGTGGCTACTTGACAATATCTGGATATATTTGGTTGGCATGCCTCTGGGAGCTGGAAGGAGCTACTTGCATAACAGGTAGAAACCGGGGGTGCTTCTAAACATCCTTCTAAGCAAAGGCAGGCCCTACAAAAAAGAGTCATTTGGTCTAAAATGTCAGTAGTACCATAGGAGAGAAAATCAAGTTTAGAGGGAGAAACTATTTTTGAGCTAACCTTTGTGTAAATGTTATTTAGATCAAAAGAATGAATAATGTTGCAAATTCAAACTCAAGTATCTCTATTGTATTGAGGTGGTAAGTATTCTGCTACCTAAAATAGTAAATAGAATAAATTCATTATACTTTATTTGCTAAACATAGTAAATAAAATAAGTTCATCACACTTTATTTGCTAAACATCTGCGAATGGTGTCCTTCCTTAAGTAAACTGTAAATGAACAAAAACTAGAGAACATATCCTTTCCATATTCAACTATTTGACTCAAAAAATTCATACTTCTTGGGTCAGGCATGGTAGCTTCTGCCTTTAATCCCAGCATTTGGGAAGCAGAAGCAGGCAGATCTCTATGAGTTCAAGTCCAGTCTGGTCTTGTTGGATGTGTAACAGATGAAGATTTTCTCTCACTCAGTGGGTTTCATCTTCACTTTCTTGGTTGTTTCCCTTGCTATACAAAAGCTGTTTAGTTTAATGAGGTCCCACTTGTTGATTGTTGACCTTAATAGCTGGGAACTGATACCTGATTTAGAAAGTTCTTTCCTAAACCTATATCTCTTAGGAAACTGCCTTTCTCCAGTGTGTGTTCTTGGCACCTTTGTCAAATATCATCTGGCTGAAATTGCATGAACTCGTTTTTGGTCTTCTATTATGTTCCATTGATTTATGTGTCTGTTTATGTGCCTGTATCGTGCTGGTTTTATGACTATAGCTCTGTAATATAGTTTGAGATCTGGTCTAGTGATCCCTCCAGTATTGTTCATTTTTCCCAAGATTGCTTTGGCTATAAATTTTGGGATAGTTTTTTTTAGCTCTGTGAAGAACGTCCTGGGATTTTTGATAGACATTGCATTGAATCTATCGATTGCTTTTGGTAGGATGGTCATTTCTGGTATGGCAACTGCAAGAACAGTGGCTACCAAAGTTGCCTTACCTAAACTTTGAAGAACAGCAGTGGCACTTCAGTCCCAGCGTAGACAGCAATGGAGGCAGGGCGGCGTCAGGATGGTGCGCAGGTCTGGCTGGAACCATTTTAGGAAATTTAGGAAGATGGGCAAGAAATGACCCCCTTTTCTTCTGCCTCCTCTGTCACACACAGTCCCCCAAAAAGTGTTGCCTACAATTACTGTAGAGCAGTGTTGGGTAAAGAACATATTTTCTTTAGTGATATATGGGACAAATATATGGAGCGATTAAATATAAATGTAAATATCAAGCTCATTGGGAAGAACAAAACCTAAGTCTTAGGCATTATGCCATCTCCCAAGAAGCATTTTAGTAACCCTTCTATACCAAAGAAAGCTACTCAATGGAGGAAAACCTCACCATATGGAGATTTTATGGAAAGTTAAACAAACAACTATTGTCTTAAGTCTTACAGAAAGATCAACATTGAGGTTCTGGTATGGTATTCACTACCCAGGAATTGTGGAATCTCTTGATTCTGGAGCTATCCAAGATGCATCTACTTGTCATGAGTAGCATCTGATCTAATTTCCCTCAAAATTATTTAATGTACAATTTCTGTCTTAAAAGTAATTCTTAGTTACATAGATGCTCCAAATCCCTTTATTTGAAATATAAATAATCTTCCTAGATTTTTTTTCCTATTTGTAGAAGAGGCCTTTCTTTCTGACTCCAAAATTCCTGGCCCACTCATGCATTGGATTATTTTAAACACCTGAGAAATTTTAATTCCTTCTTCCTTTTAATCATTTTGACCAAGTACTATTATAATTTATTTAAGTCATTCTTCAGAAACAAGAAATGAAATTTTTGTACACTCTTAATTTACTAAATTGTGTCTCAACTTTGGACAGAAAGTTAGCATTCCTAAAGTAACTATCTATGGTATTGACATGTAAAGATTGTCTAAGAATGAAGTTCTGTTCTACAGAAATGTAAACTGGGCATTGTCTACTACTCCAACCCACCTCCTCTTAACCCTCTAATTTCAACTGGGGGTAGTTGGATGTCTCCATGAGGAGCCCTTTCTTCTTGTTCCCATAGAATGAATCACCTGCACAGAGCCCTCATCGTCACATAGCTCTACTTCAGGTGATATTCAAACTAAAATAACTTTCCTCTCTCAAACTTCTTCACTTTACAGATGAGGAAACATCTTCATGTTCAGTTGTCTCCTGCAGACATATCTGAACGTTTCTAGACTAGGAAGCAAAATTTCAACATATAAGTTTTTGGTGGACAACAAAAACCAAACCACAATTCATCACAAAATTAAAGAAAATAACTATGATCAGATTTGCCTTTGGTAGGATGGTGTGGGTCCTATATTAAGTTTCATTCGCCCAAGGCTCAGGGGCTATTTCAGAAGAGGGGGCAGAAAGATTGGGAGTGCCAGTGAGGAGGTGTATGACAATGTGAAAATAGAATCCTACAGGCTCCTGGGACCCTATACATATGAACCTACAGCAATGTTTTCAGCTCGCTCAAGATCCATGCAAACTCAAGCAAACAAAACCCAGCATGGAACTGGAAAACTGAGTAGTAGATCTTAATCTTTGCTCAAGAAATATTGACAATTATGGTTGGGTGAGGATGAGTTGATCTTCCTAAAGCGAGAAACTCCGGATAGGCTGACTAGACCTCAGTGGATGAACCTGCACTGAGGAACATCTGGGGACACTAACTTGACATAATAGACCATAATACAGATGAAAGAATGTGTGGATTCCAGTGGGGGGGCTATGGGAGGTGCCAGTGAGGAAGGGAGTATAAAGATGATTAAGACTGACTGAGATGTTCTGTATGAAATACACAAAGATTCAATTAAAAATTAAAATAACTATGATCATGGAAAAAAGATGTGAGGCATTTATAAGGGATTTTATGAGGGGCACCTCACCCACACTTAAGATCACAGGCGTCTCAGGAAGTAATGTCTAAGAAAGGGGCTCATCAAGCCTATTCAGACACCTTATCCTGCCCTTTGCTCTTTATTCAGCTCCTGTCTCCCACAGATTTGCCTCCTCCCCTCACCAGCCTAAAGTCCGTATTATAGTCTTCCTCCTACTCCATTCCTAGTTCACAGGGCTAATACCATTCCCCTGGTTCTCCACTCCACACATTCTAGAGCTCGGTTGCCTTGTTTTTTGTTGTTGTTGTTGTTATTTCTTTACTTTGTTTTGCTTTGTTGTCTTGTTTGTTATTCTGTCTTTCATTCTTTGCTTCAGAGTTGAGGACTGAATCCAGAGTCCTACACTTGCTAGGCAAGCACTCCACCACTGAGCTAAATCCTCAACCTCCATTGCAGATCTTAGATAAAGGTGACAATCAGCCTTCTCTGAGCTTACATGTGGGCTTCACAGAGTTTCTTTAGAAAACCACATAATTATGAAGACTGATAACACACTGCTCTAGATTTCTGATCGCTACCAGGCCCTTCATCCTACTCAGATCTTCTCTAGTGCCAAAAATCACACATGTCAATGTTTCTTTGCCAATGCCGCCATCATGAGCATGCCAAAACCTAATGGTGCTTTTCAAGATTCCTCTTTCTCCTTGAAAACTTTACAAACTTGGGACCCCCTCCCATCTTCTGTAAACTGTGCTTTAATTTTACTTTACTGATATCATGCTCTCTTAGCTCTCTACTTGTTCTCTAATAATGTCCACACCAATATTTATTTAAGTGTTCCATGGCTTTATGTTTAGGCATTTCCTCTGTCTTTGCCATGTCACTAAGCAACTTTGTGTACTTTTATAAGTTAGCTAAAACCTTCTATGTGCTCAGAGCTGCAAACCGAGATCTTCAATAAACATACTGTCTTCAAATCCAGGCTAAAAGCCTGATTCAACTAAACTTGCCAGTCATTACTTCTCTTGGTCCAGTTTCTATTTTGTTTTAACAGCATATTCATTCTTTGTAATTTTCAATTATCAGTCACCCAAGCAGCAGACAGTCTAGGAGTTCTTGGATGGGAACGTTGTAGGAAAGTCATCCTCTTTTCTTCGTTCCCATAGTCATAGATAACCAACTAATATTTATTTTAATTCCTATTTTTTCTGACCCATTCTCTCAACTTTTGGTAATGCCACTATCATACCCTAATTAATCAGAATTGCTGAATAGTAATTTAAAATCCAGGCTATTTTATAGCCCTGTGGATTTTCCTGATTATATGAAATGTCATTTCTTCTTTTCCTGCATTCATTTCTTCAGGACTTAGTATGAGCCCCAGAATTACTCTTTTCTTGACCTTCTGCCTTCTATGAACCCACCAAGACTCTCTACTGAGTCTGTTGTACAAATACAAAGAAAAGAACTTATGACATGCTATTTATTTGTGTCATTCGTTCCCTGGCTATGTCTTCCCTATTGAAACAAAAGGCTTCCTCTGGGTAAGCAGGGAAAGGGCTCAGTAGGTAATGTGCTTCTCACACAGACTCCCCAGCACCACATGAAAAGCCAGGTGTGACTGTGCACACCTATAACCCAGCACTGGGAGAGACGGAAGCAGAGGCAGGGTCCCTAGTTCTCGACAGACAAACAGGTAAGTACTAGGGTCGGGCAGATCCTGTTCATCAATCAATAAGCTGAGTGTGGTGCACACTTTTAATCCCAGCACTCAGGAGGTAGAGGCAGGTGGATCTCTGTGAGTTCAAGGCCAACCTCGTCTACAAAGCAAGTTCCAGGCCAGCTGGGGCTTCAGGGAGATCGGGCTTCAAAATGAATGAATTAATTAAATGATGTGGAGGGTGATCGAAGAAGGTATTTGGTGTCACCTTCTGGCCTCCACATGCACACATGTGCATGCACATACACCTGTATATACACATGCACACACAAATAAACACAGAATACATACACATATCAACACACACACACACACACACACAGCTCTCTGGAAAAGACCATTTCTGAATTCCATTCATATCTCTAGGACCTAGCACAGTACCTATATCAGTAGACATTTGTTGAATGAGTGAATGAACCCAGGACAACACGCAAACTCCTGTAATACATCATTCTCTATAACTGAGGAGACACTGAAAACATAGGCAGGCTTTGGGGTGACACAAACATGTTTAAGTCCCCTTAGCAATGCAGAAGTTGTTTGCCCTTGACAAGTTAACCTATTAAAATTTCAGTTTCTCATCTATAAAGGCACCAAGCCTGATGACCCGAGTTCCAAAACACAGAAGTAAAAGGGAGCCAACCCCTGCAATTTGTCCTTGACCTTCCACAGGCACATCAGGGCATATGTGTTGAACACACATTCATAATAAATGAATAAAAGATTTCATATCACTGTCTCATGCAGGTTTACCAGGATTCAATAAAGAAAAGGAATTCAAAGAAATCAAGAGTAAATGGCTCCTGACAAGAGCTTAAATGCGAGTTGGTCATTTCATTGCATTCCCTCTACCTCGTAACTCGCCACCTAGAATGTTTATCCATCAGTTTTCATGCTGCTAGCATGCTGTCTTCTTTTAAAGCTTCAGTCACCTGCATCGCTAGGAGTCTGCCTCTTCCCCAGTTCCTTCCAGCTGAGTTGATGTCCTTCACTTTCACTTTTCCACAGTTGCTTACTATTTCTACTGTAGTATTTGTTTTATAGGGCAAGCATCTATTTCCTTGCCCTACTCTAACATAAACTATGTTTAAATAGGAAAAGGAGATATGAATTTTTACCTCTAGACCTTACTAATCTGCATGGCAAATGCCTTGTGTTCAATAAACAGTTGCTGAAAAAAGAAAAATACTGCCTACTACATTATCATTAATGAGATGGACATGCAGAAATTTCTTGGTGATTTATGGAGTCAGAGGGGTGGATTGTTGTATCTTATAGTCCTATATTAAATAAATCAAATAAAGGCCATGTTGAGTTAAAGAGTATCAACTAGAACACAAAGATATTAAGTGGCTAGCTCTGATGCCTCAACTTGGTCTCCATGAAAGAAAACAAGATCCCTATTGAACAGTCTCTTGTTTTAATATATTTGCAACTCTGTCTTATAAGCTCAAAAGTAAGGACAGAAGGTTAGCTCCACATGAATAAAATAAAGCTTGATAGTAAATTCTTTCAGTCTCAAAAACTATTTGTTCTCAGGCTTCCTTTTATTGTTATTTTAAATGTTTATCGCTATATTCTTCATTCTGCTTACATCGGGGAATTAAGACTCTCCTGTCCTAATTTCCACCCATCACAACAAAGCCCGCAGAAGCTTGCACATTTTGGTTTGTAGGATTTAAGATTTGATTTGTATTCAGTGAAGAAAAATCCTTACTTGAAAGCAGCATGGCATCCTGAGATAATAGCTTAAAATATTTATAATTGGAAAAGGCAGGCAGACTCAATCATAGGATATCTTAATTATAGCAATATAGGTATAATTAGCACTGTTGCAATAAATTACTAATTTGTAAGATGAATTATCCTGTTTCAGTTTTCAGAAAAAAGTTTTATACATTATTGAATGAATTATTGATTCAAATTCTTCTTCTTCTGTATCCTGTCCACTGATACCTGACAATTATTTTTGTTTCATTCTCTACATTTCAATCTCTGCATGTGGAGGCCAGAGATCCACTTCCATGTCTTCCTCTGTCACTCTCCAACTTATTCACTGGGGTGGGTTCTCCTACTGAACCTGGAGCTCACCAATTTGATAAACTAGCTAGCCAGCAGGCCCCAGATATTCTCCTGTCTCTCTCCCCAGCTCTGAAACTACAGGTGCCTACTGCTGTCATTAGTTCTTTATGTGTGTTCTGGGGATCCGAACTCAGATCCTCATGCTTGAAGAACAAGCACTTTATTGACTGAGCCAATTCCCCAGCTCCTTAATGTATTTCAAATAGTCCTCAATACTTAATATCCTTTGTACATGAGTAGAAATCAGAATTATGGATTAATGCCTAAGTTATGGTTAGCTGTAGAGACAAAGGAAGACAATGCCATTGGTAATTGTAATGGTTGAAAGGGCACTTCATAGTTAATTCCAATTTTTCAGAATAAAGTACCAGTTCGTATTATTGTGATAATGCCTTGCTTTTATTTCTTTCAACTTAATGTTTAAAATTCATTTTAAAGTGGTATAATTTTCTTTTGGTCGTGATTCTTTAGAAAAGGAGGCCAAGAAAGCACAGTATCACTGTTTTTAATGTCACCCACTTCCAATTCCCTTTTTCTTTATAACTTTGCCACTCACTGTAAAGTGTATTCTAGTAATAAGCTTTAGACCAGACATTTATTGCCAGAGAAAGATGGCCATTTTAAACTCTTTTTTGATTTGATTTTGTCTCAAATCCTAAGCATTCTTTTTCCCTTAAAACAAATTAATAAAAATAGCACAGTTTAGGAAAGAAAATCTTGCTACTGTCATATCAGTAGCCAGACATTCTCCACAATGTAAATAAAATATTAAAGACAAATTTCAGGATTACATGCATTCTAGTAGATGCAGAGCAAGATGGCTTTGAGGAGCAAAGTTTAGTCACCAAAAATTTACCCATTCCTCTAACTTTCAAATTGTAGGGGAATATATTGAAACAATTTGTGGAGTGAAGACTAAAGAAACTCAACATGTAAGCCTGGGGTTTTAAAGTTGGTTTTGCAGTAGAGGCCATATTCCTAGCCTGCCTGCCTTCAGAATCATTCGTCAGCCTCCAACCAGCTCTGTGGATTGGCCTGGTGTGCAGACTCATCACAGATGTCTCTTGCATCAGCATTAATGAGACATTTGCCTATGTCAAACTTCAAGAATCCAGCTCCCATGACTTGGTGCTGAAATAATTTCCTACCAGGGACAAAACCCTGGGGAACCAAAGAAGACAAATTGATAAGAAATTCCATTTGAAATGAATTACAGAAATTATCTAATTTAAAGAAATTAACCCGATTAGACATATTCTTTCAACTTTTTTTTCCTTAGAGCAATAACACACCCTAATTCAGATCTTCTGCATATCATCATAATAGAGCACTTACACACCATTAGTGGTTAAAACATTATTCTTCAAGTTCAACTATTCAACTAAATGTTAAGTATTTTCATTTGAAGACAAATTGGAACCTGTAGTGTTCCTGCTCTTTCTTTTTACTTAATTGCTCCTGGACACTCTGGTGGCTCCTTCTTGACAGTACCTCTCACACATAAGTCATAACAATGGAAGTATGCTTACATGAGTGAGAGAAAACATCACTTTAAGCTGACATAGTCATGTCATTGACCTTGAGCTTCTCTTGAAGAAAATGAATTGGTTTACTGAGGCAGTCAAGTAGAAACCCAAAACCATCATTTTCTAAAGATTTTCAAGGTAAAAACCTTCAGGGACAATCTTTTGTCACTGTCTAAGGCTTAACTGTCTTAATTCACTGTGATTAATGACTTTTAAAACTCTGAGGCACCAAGTTTCTTTTTGTGTTGTACTATATGAACCTTGTAAGTGGATGTTCTTCAAATGAACATTATAACTGCACACAAAACACATCAACAACTATAACAGATAATTATGGACTGTGTCACTCAGTTAGAATGAAAGACATTTCCAGATGAAACTCCCCACTCATTTAAATAGACATATCCATTTCTCACCAAAATAAATATCTCATGACACAGGTGATCTTTCTTCCATCAAAATGACACTCCATTCTTTTTGCCTTACTAGTGACTATGGTTCTTAGAAAATCCAATAATGATTCATTTTAGTCAAATGCAGATTTAAGTCATAGCATTTAAAAAATCTCCTTGCATTTTAACTCCTAGTGACTAGAAAATATTAAATAGAAAAAGCAAGTGTCATTGCACAGGGAATGTCAAACCTCTGCATGTTACAGATACAGTTCAAATTCCACTACCCAGTGTGAATTATATAAAATTTGGTGATTGCTACTATCTGAAGTTAGCAGGACAAAATGTTTCATCTTTAATCAAAAGTGCAATCAATTATAATTTTTGGCCACAAATCGTGAAACTATTAGAAAAGCTGTATTGAAATGACTAGTCTTTCTCTGCAGAATGGAATAAATAAGCATCCAAAACCTGCAAACTCTAGTGTGATCCTCAGAACAAACATCAAAACAGAATCCAGTACTGTAGAAATACTACATCTTCCATCCATTTAGACTCATCCATTCTCCAATCTGTGTGCACACAGGAAAGCAGATACACTTCAAGTATTCAGATTCTCGCTAGCTGTCAGCACCATGAAACTCAAACTCAGACTTCCTTTCTCCTTCAGGTCTTTAGGGAAAAAGTCCTAGCATAATGAAAACAGCCAAAGACACAGATACTGGAGAATCATCTCTGAGGCTTCATTGTCTTGAAAGATTTGTTCTGAAAGTGTACACTAACTACCACTGTCACTTAGTCTGAAATTGATGTAACTACTGTGTCACAGTGGCTGAAACTCATGATACATGAATCAGAGGAGCATAAGAAAGCTTTAGAAGTGACCAAGATTGGGGAAAAAGGCAGAGAATTTCTTTTCTTCTTTGTTTTTGTAATTTTTTTGAGAATTTTACACCTGAGTATTGTCTTTGCAATTTTTCCAACTCTCCCAGTCCCCAACCAACTCCTTCCAGGTCCTCTCTTAATTCCTACTCCTCTTCTTTATTATTGTTACATACACATATGAACATTTATAAATATATGTATATTTTATTATATAATGAATTGAGTCCATTTAATGGTGCTCATCTGTACCTGTGTTTAGGGCTTCCCACTGGGGAACAGATGACCCCTTGAGGAGCTAGTCTCTAGAGAAAACTGATTAGTTCAAGGCAAAGAATTTTATAAAAAAAACAAAACGTATTCATTCCACTTCCTTCCCTCAACAAACTAAAAACTAGCAAGTGAAAGAATTACAAATTATAATTTTGATGGGTCAAATAATTTAGATAAAAAGTACCTGCTATCTAAAGTTTATTTCATTTTAGATAGAGAATTCATCATTTGAATTATCTTTTCTTCCAGAAGGGAAATAATGAGTTTAATTTTACATGGTTGATATGTGTTTATGATAGCTTTAAAAAAGAATACCACAGAAGGCCTTTATTCATGGAAAATAAAATTGTTTTGGAGAATGCACTGAATTGCCATTAAACTTTTTTTCTGTATTTCTTTTCTGTGTTAAGCTTACTTGATCATGTGACTCAGCAATCTCTTAGTAATGTAAGACTTCTTTGATGTAATAAAAAAACAGCAAAAGTTAATTCACGGGAAAAGAAATGTTTACACAGATGCATGATCTTTCGGAGATCTAGGAACATTAGAGTGATGAGGCTCTCAGTAACACTCTGGAACAGTTTCTACAACACAAGGTCTATGACAGATGAAAAATCCATTCTATTTCTTGCCTTGTTAATAAAATGCATACCTTATACCTTGGAAGTTTTATAGCTAAATCTCCAGTGGCCAGCTTTCTTCACTATACATGAAGGGAACATGTACAAAGTACAGCCGCGGGAGTCCAGGACCTTCAGAATATTACTCATTGGATTAACTGACTCTGAAGCATCATTTTGAAGAGAGTGAAGATCCATGTCTCTCTCTTTATGAAAAAGTTATGAACATAATAGTTTATATGAAAATATATATTATAATTACCACATAATACACAAGCACACAATATTGGAGTAATTACTTATTTTTTTGCTAGCTGGTACAAGATAGAAATGGAAATTATCATGCTAATGTCAGTTAGCTATTTCTAGGTAAAAAAAATCATAACAAAACTCAAAAGTTTCAAATGACAAGTCACTTATTATTGTAGTTCATATGTCTGTGGCTATGCTAGAGGTCAGATTAGTTCAACAGGGCTCATATATACACTTGTTCATTTGGAACATGCAGGCGAGGATGGCTGCATCCTCATCATGGTAAGGGCAGAGCTACTAGAAAACAAGTGAAATCACACAAACACTTTTTAAAGCCCCTGCATCATGATCTAAAACACCCCATTGCTTGGCAGACCACAGGCCATAGGGGAGAGCCTGATACTATTATTCTGCTAACTTTAGCATTAAAGCAGCTCCTAATGATTTAATGATATATCCATAGATTAATGCATCTCTTAACTCCCGCCAGAGAAGCCTCCTTGTGCATCAACTGGCCAGCATGCAAAGAATAAGAGACTGCAGAATGATTATCCCTGAACTGGACACCTGTATCATATTTCTGTGGAAAGACTGTAAGAGCCAGATGTGGTAGAGGACCACAAAGAAACAAAGCTTTCCAGACAGTTGGTCAGTTGCTCATATGAACTCACAGCAATGGTGACAGCATGGGCAAGTCCCACTTAAGCTCAAAGCCATTCACAGTCCCAGCGTAAATGTGGGAAGATGGTAAGAAACTCTGAGGAACTACTGGAAAGCGATGTCTGCTAGGAAGGGGAAAGTCAGCCTCTTTTAAGGGTGTGACTCTTGATACATCAACCTTGCTCCAGTGGATGGACCCACACAGAAAGGCGTTGGTGGACAAAAATTTGACTCTCTCTATAGGTCTTAATATATATAATACATGAAATTGGGTGAGAGGTAGTGAGGGGATGCAGATATGCAAGGACATCTAAATATAATCAAAATATATGAAATTCACAAAAATTCAATTAAAAATGAAAAAAGAAATACAATTAATAAAATTAGAGTTGAAAAGAGGGATGTCCCAATATATTCTAATGAAATCCACTTTGAAAATGTACATTCCAAAAAAACAGGAAACTCTACAATAGATAAAATCTTAAACATATATGACTTATTGAAATTAAAATCAAGATGTAAAAAACTTAAGCAGATAAATAACAAGCAATGAGAATAAAGCAGTAATAAAAAAGTTTCCTTATAAAAAAAAAAAAAAAAATCCCATTGGCCAAAGTAAGTCACAAGGGCAAACACATTCTCAATGAGAGAGAAATGCATTCTCTGTCTCCCTGGAGGGAATGGTCTATTTAGCTGGCAAAAAATGTGGCTAACAAAGAAGAGTAAAGACTGGTGTTATAAGGCAATCAAACACATCATTGTTAAATGCCAAGAACAATAAAGGATATTAACATAAAAATCTGCAAAGTGACCAGCAAACCAGAAAATAACATAAATTAGGGGAATGGCCTTTTTTGTTTATTCATGACAGCTACATCATGCTTTATTCATTTGTACATGTACAGTCCCCAGTTCAAAATTGATCTAAGCCAATTTGGCCATTCATAATTATTGAGTTCTTTGACAAAGACGCTACAGCTTTCTTCTTTACAACCTGACTGTAAGCAGTGTGGTAAAACAAAAGTAAGCTTCAAGGCTAATTTTTGCTATGCATTAAAACATTTATTAACCATCATCTCCCAATGTAATTATACAGGATAAATTGGTAAGCTTAGTAAACTCCATATTGCCTCGTCCTTTCAGACACTCTGATGAGTGCAGTGGATATTATTCAATCCAAAGTAGATACAACACTTTTCTGAAGGCAGCATCAGCAAACTCGCCAGCATATCAGGAAATGAGGTTCTAGAATTTGCACATCTAGGGCACTCTTAGCACTGTTTGTTGTTGTTATTATTATTATAAGCAATTTTATTTTTAAAGTTAATTTTCAGTATATTTTTCAAGCTTTTTATTGAATTTTTGTGATTTTTTCATACAATATAGTTTGATGGTATTTAGATCCCCTCCCTCACACTTATCTCCCCCACCTCCTGCCACCCAATTTAATGCGTTCTCTTATATGAAGCCACACTGAAGGACATTTGGGGACAGAAATCAGACTCTTTAGTACTATTTTGTAAAAAGGAATTTTCCCTGAATGTTTTTTAAGATTTACTTATTTTTATTTTACGTGTGTGAGTGTTTTGCCACATGCACGCCTGATGCCCATGGAGGTCAGAAGAGGGAGTCAGATCCCCTGGAACTAGATTTACAGGGGTTTATGAGTTGCCATGTGGATGCTGGCAATGGAACCTGAGTTCTCTGCAAGAGCAGTAAGTGCTTTTAAGCACCAAGCCATCTCTCCAGCCCTAAATTCTAATGCTTTGTTTTTGTATGGCAGGTAAAGAATGAACAGTCTCTCCAGACATCAGTGTTCCTGAATATTCATTTCATCAGGAAATAATTATTTTAAACATCCCATGTGTCAATTAATGGGCACTTTAGTGCAACTTTAGATAGTGATACTTGGACCGTTTTCATTACAGCCTCTGGAGTGTACATCTGCATTAAAGTCCTTCAGAGAGAAACCAACAATTTCTAGAATGCAAATTCTGATTAGGACACTTTTAATGTTAACAAATAGCTCATTACCTATAAAACAAAATCCAATATACCATGTAGCTCACACTGTTTATCCTCATATATTTTTAAGTAAATTATAGATAATATAATGCATAGAAAATGCAAGGTGAATGAGAACATGGCAAAGTAGAGACACCCAGCATGCTCTGTTTGTCTAAGAGATTAAAATGACAAATTCATGGCTGCAGGGAGGAGAGGATGTTGTGGGAAGGCACTGCAGGGCAACAGTAGATAGCAGTCGGATGAATACAAATATGGGCTTTGCAATTGTAAGAGAAACAGAGTCCCAGTGTGGACCACTCTGCTCTCTAGAGAAAGCCTTACACTAGGCTATCAACAAGAGAGGGAAAGCTTCAATTCACCTCAGGAGTACAGAATGCAGCAACTCGCCGTACTTTCGTCTAAAACAGATCTGTGACCCCAAAGCAAGATGGCGCTGAAGAAGAAGCATGCCTTCCCACTTTTGGAGGTGACAAAACAGGGAACCATCTTAAAGAGTCTGGGAAGATCAGAGGTCCATGCATTTTTTAAATTTTTGTGTATTTCATACAAAACATCTTAATCATCTTTATATCCCGCCCCCATCTGTACCCTCCCATACTCCCCCAATGGATTTCATGCATTCTAACGTTTATACTGAGGCCTATCAAGTCAAGTTAGTGTCCCAAATGTCCCTCAATACAAGTTCATCCATTATCTGGCGTCCGTGTATTTTTATATCTCCAAGTGCAACTGGTTTCTCTCTTTATTGCTCAGTGAATGGCCACCCAGTAAGTCAGTATAAGACCCAGAAATTGAGTGTGTCTTGGTCATGAATTCTTAACACAAGTCCACACGGTAGAAAGGATGATCTGCATTACCGAAGGAAGTGGAGATCTCCTCTATTTAAAAGCATCAGAGAAGAGTGAAGCAAGCTGGTGTGGATTTGTGTGAGGGCTGGAATAGAGAAAAGTATAGACTGAACTGGTAAGCTCACTGGGAGCACAACTCAGTCCCTAAGACCCCAACCCCTACTCCTCCACCCTCAGAACAAATTGATTTGGTCTCTTCTCCACACTCAGAGGCCAGAGATACTTAGAGAAAACTCACCCTCTGCTTAGGCACTTCCCATGCCTAAGTGTACTGACAGAATTCCACCCAAGGGGCACTGACTGCAGGATCCCCCAATCAATGAGAACCAGAGCAGTTGGCAGATGGCTCCTACAGTCTTTCATTCACAGGGTTCACTGGCATGAATATAACAGCTTTCATTGTCTGAAAGCTATTGTTGGACAATGCGCAGCAGGACCTGGCCCCAAAGCCCCATCTGCTCTGACCGGCTAGACTGGAACTGAGAAAGAACAAAACACACAACCCTCACCACACCTTGAAAGCTCAAGGCACAGAGGTCTCTCTATCTCCTCAACAAAAAGAATCTCTCTCTCTCTCTCCTTCTCTCTCCCTCCCTCCTTCCCTCTCTGTTTCATTTAGATTTCTTTTTCTCTCACTATTTTTTCTTTTATTTTCATCTCACATTATTCGCTTTCCTGCCCTGTTTTTCTCCCTGACCCCCTTTAGAATTACTTTATTGTTGTTACTTTTGTCCTTATTCATTTTTACTGTCTTGGTTATTATACATCTTTTTTGTCCGTTTATTTTAAATGATTATTAGGGAGGTAGTCTTTTCTTTAACTTGTTTTTACTCTATGTCTGGTTGGGGTTGTTTTATTTTTTGCCGTTTCAGCTACATTTTTTTATTTTCTCACCCAAGACACACTGAGTATCGAACCCTCAAGAGGCAGGAACTCACTATGAGGATGCTCATGAATGTATTCATCCCAACAGATGTGCAACTCGCAAAATGAAAACATGAGAAATATGAAAAGGCAAGGCAACCTGACTTCTTCAAAAATTCACAATTCATTAATAACTGAATCTAAAAATAACAAAATGGGTGAAATGCCATACAAAGATATCAAAAGTTTAGTTTTTAAAAAATGATCAGTAACTTCAAAAAGGAAACAAATAACTGAATAAAGGAAGGGAGGCAATAAAAGTTAGGATGAGAAATTCAGCAAAGAGGTGTTGATTCTGATGGGAGAAAAAGAGCAATCTTGAAAATATAAAGCCGATAAATCAAATTTTAAAATGGTGGAAAACATCACTAATAGTCAAGATCAAGAGAAAGAAATATCAGAGCTGAAAAAAATGATGAATTATTACATTCAGATAATAATAACAAAAAGTAGGAAGGTATCATCAAAACAGTTACACTCCCTGGAACGTGGAAAACAACTCATTCACAATAGTCACAGATTAACAAATTTACCAACTAAGTATAATACCTAGAAATAGACTAACAATGGAGTTAAAAGATCTCTGCAGTGGAAACTATACAACAATATAAAAAGAAATTGAAGAGAACATTTAAGGAGATGCAAAGGACTTCTATGTGCAAGGATTGGCAGAATTAATAATGCTTAAATGGCCTTATTACTGAAAATAACCTGTAGATTCAATATGATCCATAAAACTCCAATGGTATTCTTTATAGAACCAGGAAAAATGACCCTAAAATTCACATGAAAGCCCAAAATAATACAAATAGCCACAGCAATCCTGATCAGGATTATCATACAGATTTCAAATCATACTACACAATCTCAGTAGCAAAAAGAGCATAGAGAAGGCACAAATTTATTCCATTCCAATTCTGCACCCCTGGAGCTTTCTTTTTAATTGACTACCACCACTTTCCTTTGGATCCAGTCTGTGCAACATCATCTGGTCCTTGACTTTAATAATTTTTGCAGCTAATACACACATATACAATCCATTCACATATGCATGTCTATAGATGCTCCTTGGCTTATGATGGAACTGTATCCTAGTAACCCATCCTAAATTGGAAATATTTCACCCATATTTATTTAATACATTTAGCCTATAGGACACTATAGCTTAACAACATAGTACACTATATATTATCAGTTCTTTGCTTTGGGGATCACATGGCTAACCAGAAGCTACGGCTGGCTGCCACTGCCAGCATCTGTAGAGACTATGATGTAGATTATATCTACCCTGACAAAAGCATAAAGTTCAAGATTCCAAGTAGGCTTTCCCCTGGATGTGCATTGCTTTTTCACCATTGTGAGATGGAAAAACTGCAAGGCAAGCTTCACTAAGTCAGTAACCTTCTGTGGGTTTTTTTAGTCTTAACATTGTTCAACATAAATAATATGCACAAAAGCATATTGAAATTTTCCCAACTATTTTGTAAGTTCCTTAGGGAATAGCATACTTCTATCTTATATTCCTCACACACAGCAAGAATATAAAATTCCTTAATGAATGAACCAATGAGAACACCATTGGAAGAGGATTATTTATTCATAAACAGAGCAAAGAAAAAATGTCAACTTAACACCTCCTTATATAATAATATTAACTCTTTTTAAATATGTGTGTATACCAGTCACCATTATTATAAGTGTTAACCCTCAAAAAAATATCTTGTGAGCATGGTACTATTATTTTCATTTTTCACATGATAAAACAGGCATATAAAAGCAAAGTAAGTCATCATCGACAGTAAACAACGATATCAGAATTCAAATCTAAGCAAACTTGATTCTAAATCTAATGCTCTTGTCTGCTTTGTCATTCTGTTTTTCATAATTGCAAATCCACAGATTTAGATTTCTGAACGCATCTGTTCTGGTAACCTTTATAAATATCTGCGTACTAAAACTCGGTCAATAAAAAAAGAAAAACTCATAATAAGTTTGTGTGTGAGACGTCTGTTGGCATCCTTCATGCAGAATGACCCTATAATTTTTCATCCAAATCAAAACACTATTGGGACTGGAACAGGTGCTATATTTCTTATTTATTGCTTCATAACAAATTACCCCCATACTTTAAATGCTTAAAACAAAAGACACATTATCTCACACACTTCAGGGTCATGAGTCTAGGAGACATTTAGCTCATAGTTCTCATTAAGGGCCTCATGAATTTGTAGTCGATATATTCCCAGACTGTAATGATGAAAAGGCTTGACAAGGCTGGAGGGTATTCTTTTCACACTTCGGCAGCTGTTCAGAGGTGTCAGCTTTTCTGTCTAGGAGCCATGAGGCTACTCTTGGTAAGGAACTTGGCTCCCACCAGAGTCCTAGAGTGAATGATTGTGAAGGAGAGAAATTATGGAAAATAGTGAGGAAAGGAGAGAGAGAGAGACAGAGAGAGAGAGAGAGAGAGAGAGCTGTAGTGCAATTTACTCTCTCAATATCTCCCACCAAATCTTTCTCATGACATCAGTGTGGAAGTCACCAGCAGCCAGCAACGGTGTCTTTTCAATCAGTACTCTTCCCTTCCACAGCAAACATTAAATTTTTGACTCTCTATAGGCCTCACAGTTTCATTCAGCCCTCTAAATGTCCATATATGTCTTCTTAGCAATCAAAGAGATTCATAAGTGATAAAAGTGTTAGGGACCTTATAGAACATTGATCATATTAACATTCCATACTGTAAGATTAAATATCTCTTGTTAAAATTAATTCTCAGAATTATAAGCATGGTATTTTCTATGACAGATCAATCTACTCTACTAAGAGAGGAAAGAACTAAACCTAAGCATAATTTGCTAATTTTTGATACCCCCAACTCTAGGCTTCTCTTCAAGCTAATTTGGTGATATGCTAGCTTGGCAACGTTCATGTGAACTTGGCCCTAAAACTAACGATAACTCTAACACAACCTCTGAGTCTTCAGAGCAAAAATTAAAACAAAATAGAGCTAGGGAGGTGGCCCAGCAGTTAAGAGCAACTGACCGCTCTTGCAGAGGACCCAGGTTCAGTTCCCAGCACCAACGTGGCACCTACCAACTGTCCTTAACTGCAGTTCTAGGGAATCCTATATTCTCTCTGCATGTATGCCATGTACTTATGCACACATACATGCAAAACTCTCATACATATAAAATAAAAATAAAATATAAAATATTTTTAATTAAAGCAGTAATATATCTAAGTAAAGGGGTTTGGCTTTCAGAGTAATTAATTCTCCCTTTTTCTAGATAAATGCTGGGTACTATGAAGATCTACCCATACCCTGATAAAGAACAAGAGAAAGTTGCTGAGTAGTACTGTATCATTTATTATAACCAAGTAAACCAAACATATCTGAGAATAGTCCTTTGTTTCCAACAACCATTGATGTAAAAGCAGCAAAAATAAAGAACTGTAGACTTTCACAAATTATTTGGTATTCTTAAAATATCCTCTTTCATCATGTATGTAAGACTCCCTGGACAACTAGAGATTGTGGTAGCTGCCTCAAATATGGAAGTAGTCATCGTTATATCATAGAGAGGTCATTTGGGAGTTAAACTCAAAACCTGAGAGTCTACACTGACCCAACGTTATTGATATATTGACATGCTGAAGAAATGAGAGAGGAGAAAGAAGGGTAGAGGAGGAAAGAGAAGAGAAAGTAAAGAAACAGAGACAGGCAGAGAGAGGGAGAAACATCGACCGTATCACTGCCCTCTAATAGTTTATTTGACCCCATGGCCAAGGAAAGTCAGAAAATGACTTATGAAGAATTAAAGTAACTGTAAACTGACATAAAAGTCAAGAAGTAAACAAAGTCATGACATATGAGTGAATAAAGATAAAGCATTTCACCAATGTCTCTCATGATTCATTACTCACATTCATTCAGTTTCCAGCATCACCTTGACAAACCCTGTTAGTAAATAAAGGAAAGAAACTGCACAACCAGGGTACACTAAATTGCTTTCCTTCTTTTTTGTTTCCACTGTATTGGGGAAGCAAGTTGGTTGCTATTTTCTGGAGGTTTACCCCTGTTGATAATCTATCCTCCCATCATTTGTAAGCGGGATATTTTTCTCATTTCAGGGTTAAAGCAAACCTGGTGCCAGCTAAAGCCAACTTCACCTGCCAAAGGCTGAGCGGTTCCTCTGAGCAGTGCAATTACTCATCAGTTACTTGAATATTGTTTTCCTTGGGAGAGTCCTGTCAACTAATTTTTTTTCTATTTACTTCTTGTTTAGGAACTACTTTGATTTCCCCAAAGTTAGTAAATTGACTCCTAATTTTTTCTACTTGTTATTTGGGAATATTTAAGTGTACAATGCCAGTCAAGAGTCACATTTACATTTACCATTTATCCTTATCCCTTTCCCTGGGTACTAGATCCATTATGGCTTCTCTCTTATTTTTATAACATGTACACAAAACACTATTTTCTGAGGAAGAAAATTTCAAGAATTTTTTAGGAGAGGTCACAGAAATGTTTTTTGTACATGTAAACTGCACAAAAGAATGCTCAATGAAATTTGAAATTGTGGCAAACTAGCCATATTCTATATTTTTAAGTTCACATACAAAGTGATGGGTTCTATCATGGCACTTCTGCACATATGTGTCATTATACTTTGTTCTAATTTATCCCTTCCCCCTAAACTCCCAGCCCTCCCCTTGCTAGTTCATGTCCTCCCACCAATTAGTCTCCTTTCTGCTTTCATGTTACAAGTATTCCATTAACATCCCTTCCACACACAATATATACATATATAATATTTGTATATGTATTAAAATCTGGTACCCATGTATGAGAGAAAACAGGTCATTTTTGTCTTTCTGCATCTGGCTTATTTCATTTAGCACAATGATTTCCAGTTCTACCCGTTTTCCTGCTGATGCCATGATTTCATTTTTCTTTGTGGCTGAATAAATTTCACTATGTATATGTAGCACAGTTTCTTTATCCATTTATCTATTGATGGTCATTTAGGTAGTTCTATTTCCAAACTATTGTAAATAATGCACTGATAAACATGGATGCGCAAGTAATCTGTGGGACAGTGATTTAGAGTCCTTTGGTCAATACCCAGGAGTGGTAAGCGTGATTCATGTGGCAGTTCTATTTTTAGACTTTTTGTCTTCTTTTAGATTTTTTTGAGGAACTTCACGTTAATTTCCATCATAGCTACGCTAGTCTACATTTCCACCACAGTGACTAATTCTTCTTCTCTCCTTACAGCCTCACCACCATTTACTGTCATTTGGTTTTGAATGCTTGTTTTTGATGATAGCCATTCTAATTAGGGTGAGATGGAATATTAAGACAGTTTTAACTTTGATGTTCCTGATGGCTAAGGATATTGAGCGCTTTTTTCATATTTATTGACCTTTCGTGTTTCTTCTTTAGAAGACTGTCTATCCAGTTCATTAATCCATTTGCTGATGGGAAGACTTAAGGTTTGGGGTGTTTGATTTTGCAGCTCACATAATAAATACATAGAAAGTATCTGATATTCTTGGGTACAGGAAAACAGAAATATCATTTTTCTCCAGGTGAATACAGTTTTAAAATCATTGGTCAAATTATTTGAATCTTAATTGTTTTCCAATCCTTTTCAGTGGGGTTACCATTTTTAAATCTAATTTCTCTCTCTCTCTCTCTCTCTCTCTCTATATATATATATATATATATATATACATATACATATATATACACACATATACATATACAAGCTGAAAATCTCTTAAGAGGCAGATCAGCGGAGACCATCTGGGGAGGACTGATACTGACCTCCAAGACAGATGATACAGCACCTGCTGAGAACCTTGGTGCATCACAGAGCACCCTTCCAACCATGAATGTAACCAGTTTATGAATTTTTCAGGTAAGCAAACTCTGAGTTACAGGCACTGTTTGACTTACCCAAATGCACTAACCAGCCAGGGGCCATCCAGAGCTACTCCTTGACACTGAGCTCCCAGCTCCTTCCAGAAAATAAGAGCTACTTAGTGTGAGTAATGTTGATACTTCATTTGAAAAGTATTTGTGCTTGTAAATATTTACTTTTTAGGGTTTTTACAACTTTTAAGGTAGATTCCAGGACATCTTAGAAGCAAGAAAGGAAAAGCTTCCTGAATTGCTCATGTACGATGTTATATCATAATTTGATTTTTTATTTTGCTTATTTTTTTATGTGAGCGAGTGTTACACCTGCATGTGTACAAGTGCACCTCCATGCAGTGTCCAAGGAGGTCAGAAGAGGGCGTCGGATCCCCGGGAACTGGAGTTACATGAAGGTTTTTAACCATCATGTGGGTGCTGGGAATCAAAACCCGGGTTCTCTGCAAGAGCAACCAGTGCTCTTAACCGCTGAGCCAATTTCCAAATTTTTTTAAGCCTTATCTTTTCTGCAAAGTAGATGGTTGTGAAATAAGTGGCTCATTAGCTTTCACATGTTAGAACACCAACCCCTATAGCTTAGAGAAATCACTAACAGAAATTCCTATTGCCAGTATCTCTCATAGCTAATGGAAATCTTTCATACCTCACAGAAAACAGATTATAAAGCACAAAACTTTGTCTAGGTAGCTGTCCTTCTAGGCTGCCAATCTTGTTTTATCTTTTTTGTACCATTGTCTCCAGATGTTTGTTACATCTTTTGACATGAACAGTGAGGTTGTCGTACCAAAGCCTTTGATCCACATGCTCTGGTATTCATACTACATCCCCACTCTTGGCAATACAACGCTGTGTAGTCATGACGGAAAGAGTGCCAAGGCCTCCCACAACTCCGTTGTTCATTATTAATCACTGATGTTCATATACAAGAACCACCATAAAAATTAAATTGAGCGGGGTTCATCTCTAACTGTTAATCACAATAAAACATTCTTTCTCACCTCATCAATTAGTATATATTCATTACCAGGAGCCTAGTGCTTTTTTTTAAAGTTAATTCCAATCCTTTATTTAAAATACAAACATTAACTGTTACCCCATGCTGTGCAGGGAAAACATTAAACCCAAGCTCCTGAGGTACATTGCTTTTATACTGCAGATATTGAAATGTGACCCTTATCATTATAGACTGATTAAAACAGAAATTTTATGGCATCTCAGCATGCAGTCAGCTTTTAAAGATTAAAAAAATGAAAAGAGTAAAGAATAATGAATTACAAAAGCAGTTGGCACTATCAAAAAGTACTTAATTTAAAAAGCATTTCCCATAGTTGTGGTTCAAAGATGGTGATGCTCATAGCTAAATTAGTTCACAACTCACCTGCATCAAATTCCTTAATTACACAATACCATGTGTACTATTCAAAGAGACCAAATAGCCTCAAGAATAATTACTTGCTTTTTTATTAGTAGTATGCAGTTCCCAAAAAAGAAAATCATTTTCTTTAATAAACAACTGAGCTTTGTGTTAGAGTAGGCCTCAAAAGGTATAATACATTTTTTTTACCAAGGTGAATGTCCAGGACTATGTGTGGGGTGAGGACCATAGTTGGACCTCAGATGAGATGGGAGGTCTGTTCTAGAGAATCTGTCTTCCAAGACCAGAATCTGCGAAAGCCAGAGACCAGTTCAAACGAGGGGACCACGACTCCAAATTAATGGGAAAGGATTGTAACTCTAACTCACAGGAGGGGAGCTTCAGTTCCAGGTTCTTGGGAGGGGACCACAGGTCCAAGTCCACAGGAGGGAACCTCCTGTTCAAAAATGGAAAAAGAAGAAGAAATAAGGACTTTAAAATTTAAGAAGCAACACTGCGATTTAAATTTTTCAGATTGGAAAGCCAAGAAGTGGTTCAGTATACATTAAAGTAAGCTGACAAAAGCGGGGAAAACAATAGCTTAAGAAAGGAAAAAAGTAGTAAGTTCTTGTACTTAGACAAAGTTACACTGGATCTGTTAATCTCCAGATGCTTTGTGCCCTTTTCTCTTTTGAGTTTTGATCTTTGTCTAGATTATAGGTCCTGGTTTCCCTCTCTTGGACCTGACTCCTGGGCTCACCCTCACACCTGCCAGCTTAGTAATGGTCTCTCTGTTCATGACTAGTAAATGATTTTGGGGTGGGGGTGTTGTTGTTGTTGTTTTGAGACAGAGCTTCACTGTGTAGCACTCTCTGACCTGGAGCTCAATATGTAGACCAGGCTGGCTTCACACTCACAGAGATCCACTTGGCTCTGGCTCCCTGGGATAAAGGTGGGCACCACCGTAACTGACAATAGCAAAGATCTAAAATGTCTTAGAGTCAATGAACTTCCTTTGCCAGTTTGCACAACTTGTGCTTGTTTTTTTATGATTTTTTTCTGAGCGTCCCACTGTGATATTTGGTTTTACTGTCAAACTACCATAAATTAGAATTGCCTGAGTAGGGAACTCAGTTGAGGAATTGTCTTGTTGCTTTAAGACCCACCCCAAATGTTCAGGGCACCTTCTGATAGCAGGCCAGATAAAAAAGGGCATGGCAGAAGGAAGACTTCGTTTTTGTGCCCTTGGTCTTCCTTTTTTGCCACTGGGTCAGTTTACCCTATTACTGCTGTTACTTATTCCTTCCCAGTATCAGAACTAGCGTTTCCAGTCTCCCATCATTGACTGACTGCCAGGAACTCTACAGGGTTTTGGTACCAAAACCTGGGACTACCAAGACACCAGCCCAGAGACTAAGCAAATACCAGGTTCTTGGCCTCTTCAGTGTGAAGCAGTCACTGCGGGACTACTCCGAGTGCTGAGGTACCCACTCAACCTCAAAGACCAAGCAACTACTGGATTTTGAGCTTCTTGGGTGTGAGACAACTGTTGTTACTATTTCAACGTAAGCTTATTTAATAAAATCTTTTAATATATATTTATTCTGCCCGTGCTGTTGCTCTAGAAAACACTGGCTGGCACATTCAGAAAAACCACAGGATGTGATCGTTACAGAGAAGCAGACAAAGAAGCATGAGCAAAGAGAATGCAGGTCTACATCCCTCATTAAACAACAAGGAAAATGAGACCCACAGAAATTATATTATCTGCATTTGCATTGCTACATTTGAAATGCATCTTAGCAATCCAGGAATCCATGTCAAAGCAGAGGAAAAGGAAACGGTATTGATAGTATCGTCGTGTGTGTGTGTGTGTGTGTGTGTGTGTGTGTGTGTGTGTGTTGCTGAGGACAGAACCCAGGGCCTTATGAACACTAGGTGAGTGCTTTACCATTAAGCTATACCCCCCAGCTCTGAACTATTTTTGACAAATATTTACTCTTTTTATTAGGATGTTTAGAGTGAAGTTGCTTACATTTAAACTATAGAAATTTTCAGTTTAAGGTCTTTGAGATTTGAAATGTATATTTTAAAAGTTTATATTCGTGGTGAGAATTTCTTAAGCTTTCCAGAGTCAAGAAAGGTCGTTTCTTGATCTGGAAGCCTTCTCCCTGAAGACTAGATCTCATAGTTCTAGAGGATACTATGCAAGTTGCTAAGGGAGAAAAATCAATCATGGTTCAACCCCCTCTTTAAAGCCTAAAAACCACAACAAAGACCAGCATAGCAAACTATAGTGGAGCAGTAGTGGCACTTTTATCTTGCAGGTAATCAACACCTATCTAATTGAACTTAAAGTCTGCTCAATGGAACAGAATTCATGTGTGACACACACACACAAAAAAAATAGCCAAATACACATGACTGGAGAGGTCATAGAACCTAGAGGAAGCCTACCTCTGTCACATCCCTAGACAAATGTAACTTCTTAATGCATGCTAAATATAGATACTTATATTTATAGACAAGTATACTGCGCACCACTCATCAAGATAGGTTATTTTTGCAACATATGGAGACTGTTACAGAGTTTCACAACTGGCCACTCACATAGAATAAGTATGTCTCCGAGAGATGCCTATCCTTAAGTGACTCATTTACAATGAAACCTCTATACCTAAGGCTCACAAAACATAGCAAAACAAGGTAAAGAGAATATTAATATATCTCTAAACTCTCATCAGTGAGCTTCCTCATGCAACAGAGTTCAATGCACCCAGAATGTCAGAGCTGGCCAAAGTGTAGAGAATAAGAGATTACACAGTGCATGTCCATGGATAGGACTCTTATATTAAAACTTACCCACCCGTGGCTCAGGGACCATTTCAGAAGAGGGGGCAGAAAGATTGTAAGAGCCAGGGTTGGGGTATGATCATAAGGAAACAGAATCTTATAAGCTTCCAGGAATTTGCTCATATGAACTGAGAGCAATGATGCCAGCATGCACAAGACCCATACACACTCAATGAGACAAAAGCCCAGGATAGACTTGGGGAAATGAGCAGGAGGCCCCAACCTTAGCTGAGGAATTATTGGCATCTGATCACTGTTGGGTGAGGGAGAGTTGATCTCCTTTAAGAAAGTGACTCTAAGTAGATTGACTAGACTCCACTGGATAAACTCACACTGAGGGACATCTGAATACACAAACTTGACTTGATAGGCCTTAATGTATATAACAGAATGCATGAAATTCAGTGGGAGGAGCTATAGGGGTGGATGGGGAAGGGAGTCTAAATATGACTAAGATGTATGAAACGCACAAAAATTCAATGAAAAATATACATTGAGAATAAAATTTTTAAAAGCAAGGACAGTTCTTTAAAATTTAAGTAGTTATTTAAGTCCATCCTATGTTTTCTCCATTTCCAGTTTCCTCAAACAGTGACATTTTTGGCTATCTTCCAGTTCTCCTGTCTGCAGTTTTCTATGCATCTAAGCACCTGCTAACCTCCTCAATATCAGCGCATTCTCATGCATCCAGAATCTCAAAATTAATCTCTCATTTGCTTGGGAATTTGCAGGACTAATTATGTGCACTGATGAGTGTCATCATCGCCAGGGAAGATGTCTGGACTAGACGCTCTATCCTTCATTCTTTGTCTGTCAGTGTGAGTCTCTTAATGCTAATGACTAAATCTAACCATCGTCCAATCTTGGGGTGACCAATTCCACCCACTGATTCTCTACACTGTAGTGATACCTTCACTTGAACTTCCGGAGTCAATGCTTCCAGCTCCATGACAACCAGCACACCAAATGAGACAGATGCTGAAAGGAGCTAGTGCTCAGTCCTTCACAGGCCATTAGGGAGAGTGAGTCTCCTGGAGACAGTGGGTATCTTCTCTTCACTTTCTTAAGTGATTTCCTCTTCAACTCTTTGCTCTGTCCTTCCCAAATACGCAATCCTGCTGCTCACAGAGCAGATAGAGGTAAACGGAGATGTGTGAATTTCCCTTTCTCTTTTATGACTATTTGTTTTTCTATGAGGTCTCAGCAGAACCTACTACTTCTCCAACATTCCTGTACCACATTTTTTTCACTTTTCATTGAATTTTTTAGAACTGTATACAATATATTTCAGTGTGTTTAGATCCTCTCCCCCACCCAATTTTATGTGCGCTCATATTTTAAGCTTATTCATCATCATAGTTCTATAAGGCTCAACACATTTGAAAGTATAGTTATTTTTATTCTATGAATTGCTTTTATTACTAAAAACACAGCCAAGGATGACACATTCTAATGGGTTTCCATTAGGGTCTTTCCTAATGGGTCTTCCCTAATGGGTCTCCCTTATCCTAATGCCTTCACCTCTCGATTGCTAAGATTACAGGCATGTGCCACCACACCCAGCTTCACATTCTATTCTCAAAACTCTATTAGTCTGATCTCCTCATGGCTTTAAAATTTGAGCCCTTGGGGACCCAGAAAAATGATTCAGTAGTTTAAAAGCATTTGCTACCGTTGCAGAGAGACCCAAATTCAGTCCCCAGCACCCACAATGGGCAGTTCACTGCCTCCTATAACTCCAGCTCCAGGAGATTTGATACCCTCTTCTGGCATCCAAAGGCTGCACACACATATGCATATACACACATACACATAAATAATAAAAACAAATCTTTTTTAGATATGAGTCCGTTAGAGAATCCTCAGCATGTCCATGGAAATTTCCTCTAATTCTTCCTCTTCCTCATTTTCAGCCATGTGGTCTAAATTGCCTGTGAGACAAGATAATAACCCTTTAGCAAAAACTCATGTAATTATACCATTTTCCCTCTCAAAAAAAATCTGTCTTCCTAATATCTGGGCTGTTTATCATGCCCAGGCTGTCTCTCACTGGTGATCATTAATTCTGTAGCCATAGTCACAGATGACAGGCAAAGTCCAGGAGACCCAGATTGCAATTTACTCATTATTTGACCACAGAGAAGTTCTGTATTCACTAAGCTCCAATTTTATCATTTGAAAAGTAAGGCTAATATTTCAATACCTATCTATTTAAGTGACAGTTTGGCATGTTGTAGAAAACATTAGCTAGAGACGGAAACAGGATTTGAGCTAAGTCTTTCATGAAGTTCCCAAAAGAAGTTTCATACAAAGGTTCAAGAATCAGAATATAAGCCAGGCATTGTGCAATGTACCTATGATCCCAGCACTTGGGAAACTAAAAAGAAGACTCAAGAATCCAAAGCTAGCAAGGCTATGTAGTTACAGTCTGTCTCAAAAATTAAATAAAGATAGTGATTCCCCCTGTCCCAGAATCTATCAATAGCCAATAGTTCAGAGGTAAAGGGTAGAACTCCATAAGCTCCTCCCTAGTCCTTGATGATTTGCTAGGGCTGGTCTTATGTGGCCTCAGTGATTAATGATTACAGTAGTCATATCAAATCTAGAGAAAGGGATTTTGTGGCCTTTGACCCTGGTTGGCCAGCTCTTACATACTTCCTACTCCTCTTCCAAAATGTTCCCTGAGCCTTCGTGGGAGTGGTATTAAAAACTTGTTTAGGGCTGGGTCCACATCCATCACTTAACCATGACTCTGCATTCACCATGTTCATTGTAAGGAAAGGCTTCTCTGATTAAGAGAAGTGAGAACCGCTTTTGCCTATGAGTCCAAGCATAGATACCTAGAAGCATGAGCTTATTATCACCATATACTGGGTTGTAACCAGGCTTATATTACCATCATTGGTTTACACATACACTCACTGCCTCCCATGGAGAGGACTTTGAATCCATTCAGAAGGCAGTTGATTATCTCCAACAGTCAAGTCGCTATAATCATAGCCTTTAGTAGCGTACCCTCTGCTGAGCCCACTAGGCTCCAAGGGATTGCTCCAAATTCATAGTCACATGGCTGGTCCTGATTAATCCTGGTGGATCACAAAATGAACAGACATGAACGCATGAGAGAAATTTGTGGGGAGGGTGGACAGAAGTGGCAAGGACATAGGAAGTGATAATACAGTATTCAAAGCACACATATGTGTAATTATAAAAGAAATAATAAAAATTAAAGTAGGTAAAGTAAAAATCAGAATACAGTCAGAGTTCTCAAAATACTATATCGGGAAGCTAAATTTCAGTGGCACAATGCTTTCAATACTATTTTCTAAAATTTGTTGATTCTCATCTAGCCTCCTATAGAAAACCAACTATCAGGTGTCAAGAGAGAAAATATAATCACCTTCAGCAGGATTTGTGCCTCTTCTTAAGAACATGAAATTGATGGAATATGTGATGTGTTTAAACACTTTGAGAGGAGATACTATAAATAGACAAGAAAACAAACTAAAAAGACAATTATTAACCTCAAGGAAAACAAAAAATTACAAGTCTCATGTTTCCACTTTTAAGAGCGTATTCAACCTCACAGCAATGCAGACACTGAAATTTGACCTAACCCAAAATGCAAAACAATTCTATTAAGCATATGAGAGACAAAATGTACACCAGAGTATAAGTGAATGTATGTGCTGGAGGGAGGGTGGTGAGAAAAAATACTAAATTCCTCACTTAACAAAGAAAAGATCAAGAGGCGGGGAACATTAGTGGATGCAACTCCAGCTACGTCAGAGGATAAAGCTGGAGGCACACAATTTCAAAGCCAGACTAGGCAACAAAGAGAGACTCTACCTCCAAACAAAACAAAAACTGTCATCTTGCATGAAAGCAAATCAACAGATAATACCCACTGTGGTTTGAAGATGCGATGCCCACCCACAGGCCCCTGTGTTTGAACACTTGGCTCCCAGCTGGTGGCTCTGTTGGGATGGTTATAGAACTTTTAAGAAGTGGCTGGAAGAAGTATATGGCTAGGGGCAGCTGTGAAGTCTATAAAGCCTGGCCCCACTTTTTGTCCTCTGTTTTCTTTTTCTTTTTCTAATATTGTATTTATTATTTTTATTTTATGTGTACAAGTCTATTGCCTGAATGTTTGTAAGCACACCGGTGTCATTCAATGCCCATGGAGGAGAGAAGAGGGCTTCGGATCCCCTGGAACTAGAGTTACACACAAGTTGTTGCCATGTGGGTGCTGGGAACCTAACCTGACTCCGTTGTAAGGGCTGCTGTACTCAACTGCTGAGCCATCTTTCTAGCCCCTAGTCTCTTGTTTTCTTGAGATGAAGTGTGATCAGCCAGTTTCCTGTTCCTGACATACTCCCCCACTATGATGGACTCTATCCCTGTGGAACTCTAAACCAAAATAAACTCTTTCTACCCTAAGTCACAGAAAAGTAACTAATATAGTAAGACTGAAAAACAGAGACCAAATGTCGATATATGAAATTGGTTGAATTATTCAAAATGGTTGGGGTGAAACGAGATAAGAACCTATTGTTACTTGAAACAAGCCTTGTTTTACTATGGCTCATCAAACTGTGTGATTGAAAATGAAAATAATATCAAAAAAGAAAGAAGGAAAAGGTTACTGTTCTCAAGATTTAATGGACTACATCAACTGCTGTTGGGTAAATATTATTAAAGGCATATGAAAAGTGTTAAGAACATAAGGAGGCTGAGCTAGAATAAGCTGAATTTAGTCAAGAACAAAGAAAACTACTCTGAGATTGTAATGTAAAAAGTACAGACTCAGTCTTGAAAATGTATTCCAAGATTTTACAAATGGTGGCTATTTTTATAACTTTAAAACATAAGGGGACTGGAAGTTATGTCAGTGTTAGCCAGAAGTTAGCGTTGATGCTGGCAGAAACTTAGCTATTTCATTAAAAAAAAAGGATTCAGCTCTGGCATTAGTCTCTGGGTAATCTTAAGTAAAGGCTCTATTACACAGAAAGTCGGAGAGTCTAACCATGTTGGATATTCACCCAAACCCGGGGACAGGACTGCAGATGTGATTGGCAGTAGCTGTCAACTGCATGTTAAAAGTTTGAACCCAATAATATTCCATTTTCACTTCTTTCCTAAAGGATAAGAAGCTTCAATTCATTGTTCGGGCAGCAGGAGGTGCTAAGAATCCTGACTTTAAGTCTTCTTTGGGTGGAACCCAAAATTTTAAGTAGGATTTTCCTAAGCAGAGTAGGAGAGAAAACAGCATTAGCAGAGGAACGGAAGCATGAAATTACCTTTCCATTCTCAGGGCTCCCTACTGCTACTGTGGTTAGACTGCACTGTGCATTCCAATCAATAGCAGGTAGAAAGGCTAAGAAGCCTCACATATCAGTCTATAGACTCTTACAGTCACAAATCCAAGCTCATATAGTCAATGACATCACATCTATTTGGCGGCTTACTACATAACCCAGGAGCCATCCTTCACATTTCCCTGTCCTTCATCCACATGTGTCACCCATCATCTCCTGGCATTTCCTCTGAATGGATGAATCCATGTGAGGAAGTAGAGCTATGAGCTTCTATGCAGTACATTTGTAGTACAGCTAAAGGCAGTGTTGCTCACCTTGGTCTGAATTCCCACCATTGCCTACTTGTTTCCTAAGAAGAGCATCTGAACTGATCTTTAAGGGTGGCGCCTTCCTTTCCAACCCCTACCAGAGTGATCTCATGAAAATGAAAATCTTGCTGAGTCAACCATCCTTCTTAGAACACTTCAGTGACTTTCCATTTCTCAGATTGTTTAAATCTATCTCCCTTCTTGACCATAAGTTCAATATAAACAGGAAATACGTTTGTATCAAAGTGTATTTGTTTAATAAATAAATAAATAGTGTGCTTAATGAAGCCTACAAAAAATTTTAAAAGACCTGAGAGAAGAAAAAATACTTTCTTATGCAACAGCAATTCCAGAAAAAATGGCTCCCTGGTGCTGTGAGGACTGTGTAAATGAACAAGTATTCTGAAACAGCATCAAATTTAAAAAAGAAAATCAACAGATAAATATGAGATATAGTTGGAATTAAACTCTAATGGCACACCAAAGACAATATAAACTTAAATATGCATCCAGTTTTTACCATATTTTAGATGGTTTGCCCTTACTGCTCCCTGACTCCTATCTGATCTTTTTAAAACTAAGCACCATGCTGAGAACAGACTCTGAGGTTGATAAAAACACAAAACTCCTTCAATAAGTAGCCCTTCTTCCATTTCCTTACTAGTGAAAAGCAGTGTGGTGCTCACAAAGCTCCTAGCCGTCAGCAGGCCAGATAATCCATCTGCTTTTTAATTAAACAGACTGAACATTGTTTCATTTGAATTGGATACTCTCCAATCTTTCTAAAGATTTTCTATCCATCGAGCAGGTTATCTTTTCAAAAAAAATTCAAATATGATGCCTCATTTTTCACTTTTTACTGAAGAGATTCTGATTTGCTAATACATTTACTCTCCTAACACATTTTAAACCAGATGTTACTTCCAGAAAAATAAAAAAGATTTATGTTTTAATTTAACTAACTTTGGGTATTTAAATGCTATTATGTCTTCTCTTTTTAGATCAGTAACAGAAACAAAGAAGATATCACTAAGTAACATAAAACTCCCTTCTGCTCAAGAGGTCACTGGCAGGCAGGCTTGCAAACAAGGCAGGAGGCTCTCAGGCTCCAAGGACAGCATCCTAGACCTGAGGCATGGATGCGATTTGACAGGGATGCCCAAGACCAGGAATTCTTGAGCAGCAAAACCTGTGCTTCCAACAACAACCTTGTGAATGGTGGTGGCCTTAGCACAGTGAAGAACAAAGTCCTCGGGGATGTGACAGGCACTCTGATCCTCAACTCACTGGTGAGAAGCAGTGCAGTATGCTGTGAATGGAGAATGGTGGCTTAATGAGTGAAATTCGGGCTCCCTTCTAGCAGCCCTCGATATAAGTACACCAGTCGCAAATGATATTTTTTATTTGACAGAAATATAAACATGATCTTTGTAGCTCTTTGTCAATTTAAGGACTGTAAGAAATGTTTAGGATTTTCTTCTTCTCTTTTCTTTTTTTTTTTTTTTCTCTTTTTCAGGGAATTCCTACCTGCAGTTCTCTGTGGTCTGCAAGCATCGGGTAAATGAGCAAATGCTTCATGGTGTGTCAGGATCCTACTGTGACTACACGTTTCATAAACGATCCCCCATCTAGAGTTCACCTTCTGAAGGCCACTGTCACAACCTTCAATTGAAGAGTATACCAAAGCACACTCTCCAGCCACCTGTGGACTAACCATCCCCTATTTCATGTGGGAATCGTTACTGGTTTTGCAGCTCAGTTGCCCAGTGTCCAGTCCTGTCCAGGACCAGAGGATCCTCACATACAAATAAACATCTTTGTATATGTAAGTGACTGCCTTACTTTTTAATCATGACTCTGAAAGGTGACTTCCACTTGTCCTACTCTTGAGGTGTGCACATGAAGAATGAAGCCATGAAATGACATGGTCTCCGTTATAGTTCAGCTTCAGCTGTCAAATTGAAACAAACCTAGAGTCACCTGGGATGAAGGAACCTCAATTGAGGAATTTTCCCATCAGTTTGGCCTATTGGCATGTCTGTAGAGCATTTTCTTGATAGCTAATTAATGGGAGAGGGTCCGGCCCACTGTGAGCAGTGCCATCCATGGGCCAAGTGAGCCCATAAGAAAAGCGGCTCAGTAAGCCCAGGGAAGCAAGCCAGTAAACAGAATTCTCCATTGTCTCTGCTTCAAGTCCTACGTTTTGGTTCCTGCCTTTAGTTCCTGCTCTGGCTTCCCTAGATGATGAATTGCTGTCTAGAAGTATAAAAGGAAACAAACCCTTTCCTCCCCAAATTGGTTTTGGTCAATTGTGGTCAATACATAAGACAGCTGCTGCATTTTGTCCATGCCCCAATTTTAATTTATTGAAGAATATCTTTAACAACTAAAAAGCCATTTTTTTATATATATAGGAAATGTTTTTTAAACAAATAAATCAAGCACTACCCATAACAAATTATCTTATTCTATTAATAATAATAAACACACTAGCTCACTATCAAGTTTATAATGGCAAACATTTATATAAAATACTTGTCAGGCACTCTACTTGTCTACGGTCCCTCCTTGAGAATCTCAGAGTTATTAGTTAAGGGAAAAGGAGAGTATGATAGCTCATGTCTTTAACCCCAGAACCCAGAAGGCAAAGGCAGGTAAACCACTGTGAGTTTAAAGTTAGCTTGGTCTATATAGCTGGTTCAGACTAGGTAGAGCTACATAATGAAAACTAGTCTCAAGAAAACAAAGTTTGAAAGGTGCCAATAGAAATTTTGATCACTCCAGATGAAAGAAAATAATCTTAACAAAAGAGAAAAAGACAGTTTAGGAAATGACACAAACATTTGAAAATTAGAGGTTGCAGAAATTGTAAAAGATGAAAATAAAGACTAGAGAGGCAAGTAGGATTTATGTTAAGAAAGACCTTGAATATCGTGCTAGAAAGTTGGATTTTATGTTGTAATTAAAGAGGATGGATCACAAGGAAACCATGACACCAGATTTCTCATTTAGAAAAATTTTCTTGGCAACGATACAGACGACAAATGTAAAGGGAGAAAAACTCCCTATGAAGTCTAAAAACAATTCCTAAACTAGATAACCATAAAAAAGATGACTATTTCACCTATGCTGTCTACAGAGGTTTGAAATAATAATAATTACTTCCAGAAATTTATTAATCCCAGTTCTTTAAAGGTTGAACACTTAGTTCCATAATCATCAAGAGTTAATTTCTAATATTTTGAGATTTTTCTTCTTTTTTGATTTATTTTTATTTTACATGTATGAATGTTTTTGCAGGTATATAAGTGTACCACATGTGTGCAGTTCCCACAAAGACCTGAAGAAGGTGTCAGATGCCCTGGAACTGGGGTTATGGACAGTTGTTAGCCACCATGTGGGTGGCTTACAGGTCTTCTGTAAGAACAGATAGTGCTCTTAACTTCTGAGCCATCTCTCCAGCCCCAATTTTTTTATTTTTAGTTATGCATATCTGGGTGTGTCTGCATGTGGATCTGTGCAAGTGAGTACAAGTGCTGACGGAGGCCAGAGAAGTCAGAGCCCCTGGAGCTGGAGCTACAAGCAGTTGTAAGCTGCCCAGTGTGAATCTCTGCAGCCCTCTAATGGAAATTTTTTTGTTCTTTTTCAGACAGGGTCTCCCTGTAGCCCCAACTAGCCTGGAACTCACTATGTAGACCAGGCTGACCTTAAACTCAGAGAGATCCACCTGCCTCTGCCTCCTGAGTGCTGGGATTAAAGACATGCACAACCATGTCTGGTGCTTTTTTGGGAATTTTTTAATATAATTTTTATTATTTGTGTATGAGTGTATTGCCTGAATGTATATGTGTGCATCCATATCATGCAGTGCCTTTGAAGGTCAGAAGAGGGCATTTAATTCCCTGGAACTGGAGTTACAGGTGGTTGTCAGCTGCCATGTGGATTCTAGGAAGCAAACCCATGTCTTCTGCAAGAGCAACTAGTGCTGAGCCATCTCTCCAACCAAGTATAATAGAATTTTTATTATGACCAAGATAACTTTAATATTTTCTTCACCTTAAATTGGACAAGCTTCTTCTTTAATATAGACCACAGATTTCCCTTTGAGCATTTAATATAGAAAACTTACAGTTATAACTGCTTTCTCACAGGGTTGACACATTTCTGGATATGTTCAGTTCAGGGTTCAGAAAAAGATGACTGAGAATGGTGGTCAGTTTTAAGCCAGCCTGGTTTACATAGCAACATTCTGTCTCAAAGCAGGGACAAGGGGTTGGAGAGGTGGCTAGGCTGTTAAAAGCACTTGCTCTTGCAAAGGATCTGCGTTCAGTTCCCAGTCTGGGCAGCTCACAACTACCTGTGAGACCAGCTCCAGGAGATCCAATACTTCTGGTCTCCTTGGGCCACCTGCATCCACAATGTACCTATCTGCAGAGACACAGAAATATACACATAACTAAGGATAAAAATTAATTCTTAAAGTTTTTTTATGTTATGTTTGTGAATGTTTGCCTACATGTATGTATTGCACCATGTGGCCGGTGACCTCAGAGACCAGAAGAGGGTGTCAGATCTCCTGGAACTGGAGTTACAGATAGTTGTGAGCCACCATGTGGGAAGTAGGAACCAAACTCAGATCTTCTGCAAGAGCATTATGTCCATTTAACTACTGAACCATCTCTTTAGGCCCCCTCCCCAATAATAATTTTTATCTTAATTTTTTTTTCTTTTGAGCATGCCCAATTCTAGGTCATGAAACACATGCTCAAAAAGGAAAGATGATAGGCAGAACAGCTCTAGGAATGTTCAGCTCGATATTATGAGTAGTTTGTTCTAAGCACCTGAAGAAATGAGTCAAAGTGCTGAGAAGCTAGTCGTTTGTAAGTTTCTCCAAAATGTTTTGCAGAGTCCGGCATGATGGTACAGGTCTATAATCTAATTCCAGAATTTGGGAGGTGGAGGCAGGAGTATAAGAAGTTCAAGCCCATCCTGGGCTATATAGCAAGTTACCAGACAGCTACATAGCAAATCCCTGTATGTGAGAGAGAGAGACACAGGGAGAGGGGGAGCAAACAGAAGGGACAGGAGGACATGGGAGGAGAGGAGAGGGGAGGGGAGGAGAGGAGGAAGGGAGCTTTGGAGGTCTGCTAATGTAGGAATGTGTCCCTAAATACCTCAGTTAGTAGCTAGCTACCCCTCATTCTTTCATGATACTGGAGAAACGAGATAGAAAAAAGCATTTCACTTACTTGAGAAGAATTACTTTGACTCTAGATATGTGTCTTTCAATTGGAAAATGTATAGAGGTCAGGAAACTAATAAGGGGTCGGGAGGCGGGTCTATCCACAGGAGGGGAGATAAAATACAGTAATGTAGCCAGGTGTGATGGTGCCTGCCTTTAATCCCAGCACTCAGGAGACAGAGGCAGGTGGGTCTCTGTGAATTCAAAATTAGCCTGGTCTACATACATAGCGAGCTCCAGGCCAGCTGGGGCTGCAAAAAGACTCTGTCTCAAAAAGATCAAAAAAATGTAATAATATAAATGGAGAGAAGAGAATAATGGACTAGGAAGGGTTAATGGGGTGGGCAATGGGAAGTCAAAGAAGAGGAGGGAGCATGGGAAATGATAACAGTAAAGGCCTTTTGAAAAAGTCGTATGGAAACCTACTACTATAGACGCTTCCTAAAGCGCATAGATGATAGATAGATAGATAGATTAGATAGATAATAGATAGATAGATAGATAGATAAATTAGATAGGTAGATGGATGATAGATAGATAGATAGATAGATAGATAGATAGATAGATAGATAGATAGGGAGTTTAAATGGAGTTATCCTATCATCCTATAATAGGAAGATAATGCCCCTACGAGACACTACAAGACAGCAAGTAAAAAGCCCAAAGCCCAATACTAGAGACGGACCCTCTTTTTTGGATTTGTTGACCACAGACCCTCAAAAACCACTGGCTATTGCCATTGTTCCTGGTTACCCTCCAGAACTTGCTGGTAAGACTCTGTTGCTAAAGACATTACATACATATGTCAGCTGGTACTGACCTTGAAGTTTCATCTCTACTGCCTAGCTTTCAAAGAACTGGAAAATGCTGTGCACGCTACTGGTAGAAAAAAATAAATCATCAACCTTGCCCATCTGTGAGCCCTGTCGGCCATAGTAATGACCAGAATGGAAGATATGCCGACTGGTACAATATTGGCACAAATGTTATGGGAGTAGCCACCACTTTCTGGTTAGCTTTAAGGCCCCAAGATGGAACGTAAGACTGGCACTGTTTCCAGGCTTAGGAATCTATAGCTAGACAGGTCACAGACCATAGGGGAGAATTTACTATGATTCTGCTAAATGGACATAGTATTAAACTGACACCTAATGACTTATTGTTATACCTATAGACTAATGCATCTCTCATCTCTTTCCAGGGAAGCTTCTTGCAGCAGTTGGCAATTAACACAGAGACCCACAACTGGTCAAAATGCAAAGAATAAAGAGGCTGCAGAATGCTTGGCCCTGAATGAGGCATGTGTATCACACCCTTTCCTCCTCAGGCTCAGGGATCACTGAAGAAGAGAGGGTAGTGGAAAAATTATAGAAGTCAAAGGTGATGAATGGCTACAAGAAAACAGTGTTTTCCAGACCAAAGGGCATTACTTGCATGAATCCACTGCACTTGTGACAGCATACACAAGATCTACACACCTTCAACCAGAAAACACCCCAGCATTGAGGGAGAAGGTAAGCAAGAAGCCCCAGTCTTCGGCAAGGAACTATTGGCAAATAATGGCTGCTGGGACAGAAAGAGTAAGTTTTCCTTGAGGGTATAATGCTGGGTAAGTTGACCAGGCTCTAGGGGATGAATTCATACCAAAGAATATTTGGAAATACAAATTAGACTTTATAGGCCCTAATTAAAAAATAATAAAAGACATGAAATCAGGTGGATGGTAGTAAAGTGAGGTAGTAAAGTGTATGAAATTCTCAAAGAATTGATAAAAATACTTTTTAGAATTGTTACTCTTCAATGTATATTTTTATTGAATTTTTGTGCATTTCACACAATACATCTTAGTCATATTTTTGGAGGGGAACTGGGAAAGGTAGGTATAACATAAATACAATACTCATGCATGAAATTCTCAAATAAATAAAGTAAGATATAAAAATAAGAATCAATAAAGATATTATTTTAAGAGAAAAAGAAAAAAAAGTTACTCTCCCTGCCTTACCTCATTATCTTCTCCCTTAGAAAACGGAGTGAATCCTAAGTAAACCCAAAGAAAAAGAAGTGAACTGTAATCTGCACATTCTAGGGTCAGGGAGGGGGAAAAATATAAGCCATTCTTAAAGACTTCATGGTGCTAAATAGCACCCAAGAAAGCATGTGGAATGAAAAAAAAAAGAACATGAAAACTGCTTGAGGCATACAAGAAGAATAAAAAACAAATGGCAGGGAGTCTGCCAAGAAGACAGAGGAGCAAGAAGGGAAAGACGACATAAATGACCTCCACAGGCTCACATGTTCCGATTCTCGGTATCTCTCCAGCTGGTGGCAGTGTCTGGGGAAGTTGTAGAACCTTTTAGACTTTGGCCTAGCTGGAAGATGTAAGGCCTCAGAGGCAGGTCTTGATGGTTACAGGCAGGCCTGGCTTTCAGCTAGACTCTCTGCTTCCTGAGACAGAAGTCCCAGCTCCTATCCCATGAGGTCTACCATGCTGTCCCCACTGTGATAGACTGCACCCTCACAAACCAGGAGCCAGAATCAATCCTTCCTCTTTCATGAGGCTTGAACATCACATGGTGTATTTTAGTACTGAAACATATGTCCTATACGTGTATAATTTCAATTATTTTATGTATTTATTAAAATGTTATTTTAAGTTTAAAGGAGTGACAAAAAGGTGCACAGGTCTTAAGTTTAAAAATAAAGGATAGCCAGGCATATGCCTGTAATTCCAGCACTCAGTAGGCTGAGGCAGAAGGATTCCCATGTGTCTGAGGCTAACCTGTTCTATATAGAAAATTCCAGGGCAGCCTGGTCTACATAGTGAGATTCTGTCTTTTTAATATTTTTTAAAGTTTATGTGTATAAGTGTATTATGTATGTATGTAGACCCATGTCATTCAGTGCCCTTAGAGGTCAGAAGAGGGCTTCAGATCCCCCAGAACTGGAGTTACAGATGGTTATTAGCCACCATGTGGATGCTGGGAACCCAACCTGCATCCTCTGCAAGAGCAGCTAGTGCTTTTAACCACTGAGTCATCTCTCCAACCCTGAAAATATATTCTTTAGAATGGGTACATCACCTGTGTTTTACCCACTTCACACAACGCGTACATAATTTTAATCTGGCAAATAAATCATTAAAAAATTGCCATGACCTAACACACAACACAAACTTTCTCTCTACAGTAAACCCCTATCCATGAAGTTCAAATGGCAAGGCAGTGCTCTGCAGCCTCCTGTGCTAGACTACTTGGCTCTGCAGTATCATACAAATGCCCACGCCCTAAAGACTTGGCAGTCAGTCTGGGTAAAGTGACGGAACCTTTCAGTGGTGGGGTCCAGTGAAAGGAAACTGGGCCCTGGGAATCTTGTCCTTGAAGGGATAAGTGACCACCAAGCATCTTCCTGTCTCTTTCACTTCCCTGCTGTGAAATGGACAACTTCACCCACAACACATTACTGCTGTGTACGCTGCCACCACAGAGCCAAGTGACCATGCACTGAAATCTCAGAAACCAGGAGTCAAAAGAAGCCTTTCCTCCTTACAAGTCGATTAACACATATATCTTGTCATAATGTGGAAAACTAACAAAGACTTCAATATTACTAGTTGTAGACTGCTTTATTAATCCTACTTTTAAAAATTCCAAGGAAAACTAAGCTTAAAGAGACCTTTTTCAATCCTACCACATATTTTCTGAACAATAAGCAATGATACTTTAAATATAAGTAGGCCTTTTTTGTATTAATCATACTCATTAAAAGATTAAATATTGCATATAAATAAAAGGGGTTTTAAGCAAAAGTATGGAATGAAATATTTGCCAGCAACGACTATTTTTGAACAGATATATTGTAGTGAGCAATAGCACACGCTAATACAAACAGATACACTGCCAACTCATTATTCCCATCCCTATTAAGGCAAATAGCCATACACAGACTAACCTGGAGCACTGTAAGAAATGAGAGTGTTAAACCAAAGCCAATGCATAATTCATTGAGTCTAAGTCTTCCAGTTCTCTGGCAGTTCTCTCACAGCTAGCTGAAACAATGCAAAATGATTACAAAGATGTATCACCTCTACCGCTGGGGTGTCTGCCTTATCTATTAAACTAGCTCATTTATTTAAAAAATAACCATCATCTGTAGCTACTTAGTATTCTCAATGTTGGCTTTGTGGAATAATGTAATGCAAATGTACCTTGCTGGAGTTTTGAAATGAGATGATGTCCACACGATGTCTGCTTCACAAGCAAAACCTGATTTGGAGATGAACTGGAGCTAGCTCTGGGGTAGAAGGCAATCCTGTGACTCTCTGAGGTGCTATGCCACATTTCTGTTCATCACCTTACCAACATGAAGGAGTCAAGTGTCAACAAAAATGATCCTGGGAGTTAAGTAAGTTGAAAGACAGGTTCTATTTCTGAATCTGCCATTGACTTGATTTGACCTAAGCCAAACTTGTCTAGATTTTCCCTCTAACTCTATCACAGTAGGACAAAAACTTCCTTCCAATATCCATATTTAGCCATATACGTCACCAACAAACTACTCTAGCTTTCAGCCATATTCCACTAAATTGTAATAATCAAAAATGCAGAGTTTTAAAAAATATTTTTATTCTTTGAAAGTTTTACACATGTACACAATGTATTTTTATCTTAACCATCCCTCACTACCTCCTTCCAACTCCTTCTGGGCTCCCCAAACTCATCTCCCTCCCAAGTTCATGTCCACTTTCATTATCATTATTATTATCAGTCCCCTGAGTTACTATTATTATTATCATTATTATTATTATTAGACCCCTGAGTCCAATTAGTGCTGACCATGAACATAGCTGTGGGGCCATTTACTGGGGTATGAATGACCTACCAGAGGGCACATCTCGAAAGAAAATTGACTCTTCCTCCTTAACAGCCATCAATTGTCAACAAATACTCAGCTAGGAGTAGACCCTCAGGAGCCCCTCCCCTATGCATGCATGGATTTTAGCAGGCTTGATCAGGGGTAGGTCTTGTGTATACAGTGACAACGGCTGTGAGTTCATAAGTACAATAGCATTTTCATGTCCAGAAGGCAGCATTTCACCACTCTTCCTCACCATCCTCTGCTCTTACATTCTTTCCACCCCCTCTTCCTCAATGCTCCCTGAGCCATAGGTGTAGAGGTTGCATTGTAGACGTGTCACCTAGGGCTAAGTATCTCACAATCACTTATTCTTTGCATTTGACCAGTAATGGAACTTTGTAAAAGTCTCCATCTGTTGCAAAGAGAAGCTTCCTTAATGAGTGGTGAGAGGTACCCTTGTTCATAAATATAGGGGTACATATTTAGAATACAGTAAGAAATTATGTTGGTCTAGGGAAATTACAGACTGTGTTTTTCTCTACGGTTTATGACCTGTTAGCCATGTGCACTTGGCCATGTTTACAGTACCACACATCATTTTCCTCACAATGAGTAGGATCTAAGTCCAATTAAACAACTTTGATAAAAGTTGTTACTACTGCACCAATAGAGAGCTTGTCAAGCCCGTCATTGTTGTGCCTCACCTATTTTAGCTGGGGTAATGGTTTCTCTTGTAGCAGAGAAGTCAGGATATAGGAAAGGGCCCAGAGCTAACTGCATGTTTCCTTAGATACTCCCCAGGTGCCAGTGCTGCCTCCAAAAAAGACTCTGAGACTCTGAATATGCACTGAGGCTGCTGGAGGCTCCGTCATTGCCAGCATCTATAGTTGAAAATGACTGTGACACAGAGTACAGAGTTGCAATGGGAATAACAATGCTATTTGCACCCAGTGGTCTACACAAGTGGGGTCAACCACTGTCTGCCAACCTGCAGCAGCAAAGCTCTGAGTAGGAAAGCTAGCCTTGGGGAACTGAACTGAGCCCATGTCTCTGATAGCATGTGCATGCTATGCACCCTCTACCATGAAGTACATCCCCACCCTGGAAAGCCACCTTTAATGGATGGAAATCAAACTCCATACCATCTGTATCACAAGGCAAGAGCACCAGGTCCTAGCTGACATTTCTTTAGGAATGAAACGTTAACCCTGACCAATACTAGCTCAGCTGTGTTTTATCTTACTCTTAGAAATGCCTACTGACCTTTTCCCTGCTCTCCTTAAGTCTCTTCCAAAACACAAGGGTTTGGAGGTTGAATGGGAACGTCTCCCACAGGTTTCAAGTATTTGGACATTTTGTCCCCACTTGGTGGTGCTGTTTTGGGAGGTCTTAGAAGGTGTGACCACGATGGAGGAAGTATGTCACTAGGGGCTGGCCTAGAGAGTTAAGACTTGCCAGATCTCTAATCTCTCTCTGCTTCCTGTGCCTGCTTGAAAATGTGAGCCTTTACTTTCTGCTCCTGCCCACCATGACAGACTCTAATTGCTCTGGAACCATAAGTTAAATAAACTCTTCCTTTTATGAGCTCCCGTGGTCACAGTGTTTTATCACAGCAACAGAAAAGTAACTAATAAATGGGAGTGAGGAGCAGTTTCTTAGTAAGCAGTTCTGAGATGCCGTGACTGCCTTGAGAAACGTCTCCTAAATTAAAAAAATAAATGAACATAAATTAAAATCTCAAAAGGAATCAACTGTCACCCAAAGACTGATGCTTGAGGTAGTGTAATGGAACAACAGAATAAGCCAAGGCCCTCACACATTAATAATATATACTGATGCATACTATATACTAATCCAGTTAAGCTTACTGCCTACCCTACTTCCCATTTTCTGTTGAGACAATAAATTTCCTTCTTATTTAAATTAGTTAAGTTAGAGTTTCCGTTACTTGCAGCCCAAAGAATCCTACCTAATATACATAGTTATTTATACATTATATAAGTTAACTGGTTTAAGCTGATTTATAAAGCAAAAAATTTTAAGTAAGGGCAAGCTTATGAAGAGTTCAGCCATACGCAACATCAGATAAGCATGTGATGGTTCTAGTCATATAATACACTGGGTAGATAGTTCCTATTTGACTTACCAGGGGTTTTTTGTTGGTTTGTTTGTTTGATTATTCACAAACTAAAATGTTAAACATAAAAGGCATCTTAGGAATAAAACTTTGGGTGTCAACAGTCATTTCACAGAAGAAATGTAAAAGGCCTGATTTATACCTTTGCCAAGACATTTTCTCGTTAATATACAAAGGGTCTCAACCCTGAAGCATTAGTACATATGCTGACTTCTAACTGGGATTGAAATGAGATTTTTCCCCACAAGGAACAGTACTAAAAATATGATCAAGTGAGTTACTGAGTAATTTCACCCTAGTCTATAAGACTCCTGATCTGTACCAGGGTGATAATTTTGAAATACAGAGAACTGGGAAAGGGCAAATATTTATCTTTAAGAATAAACTGGAAACTCGACAGAGAAGTTAAATTCCACAGAGGATGACTTCATGCTCTGAGCTTCCACAGTGTTGGACAGACAGAGTTTCCATGGGGAAGTAAAGTTTCTAAAAATTTTTCGGGTAATTTAAAAATTTTAACTGGCCTACTTTATATGGACCACATAAAGGACCTCAGAAATCTGACCTGTCTACTCTCTAGCACTTAAAGTAGTTAAACTTAAAGTAGCCAGCCCCATGGCTTCTTGCAATACACTCATGCCTGCATTTGTGAGAGCTCCAGCTTCCCCACGCTCCTCTCATCAAACATTCCCCACCTCTGCTCTGTCCTCCAGTCTACGTTCCTTCCCATCGTTCCAGGCCTAATTCAAGTCTAACCTGCTAGAAGCCTCCCTGAGCACTCCTCTCCTCAGAGTGCTTTGGAGGAAAGTCTGCATAACACAATCCTGTGTCCAGATTAAATGAGGTAGAATAGTGTAATATTCATTGGCTCTGTTACTTTATAGAGAACACTCAATAAAAGTTTCAAGGATGGTTAGTATTGAGCATCACCTGGACAGTAGGAGGCAAAACTCTGGGCACATGGATGAGAGATTATCTAGATTAATATTAGCCTCTGAGAATGCCTGTGGGGATTAACTTGATTATGTTAATGAGGTGGGAAGACCTGCTCACTGTGGACGCCACGTTCCCTAGGCAAGAGATTCTGACCTGTAAAGGAGTGGGGAAAGCAAGTTGAGCACTAGCATGTGTGCTGTGCATTCGTTGCTGTGCTCTGACTGCAGATATAACATGACCTGCTGCTTTAAGCCTTTGATGCCTTGCCTTCCCTTCCATGCTGGGTTGTAATCTGGAACTGTGAGCTGAAACAAACCCTTTGCCCCTTAAACTGCTTTTGTCAGAGTATTGTACCATAGCAACAGAAAATAAACTAATACAGTTACTATGTCTATTAATAATGACAGCAATTAATAATTACTACATCTTTATTCTGCTACCTAGTATAAAATGCACTTATGCATAAGATTTATAATTTTTTTTCAAAAGTGAGATCCAGATGTGAAGCCTAGTTATGATCTCAACTAAGACATTTAAGCTAATGGAGTCCCAGGTTCCCTCTCTGTAATATGAATTACACCTGTCCTACTCACCTCATAAAACTGTGGAACTTGAAAAAGAGATGAGTATAGTATAGTATCAGTAGTGATTGCAGATGTTCTTCAGTCTATGAAGCAACATCCTGATAAATCCATGGTAAGCTGGAGATATTGGCAGTTAAACACTGCCTTCAGTATGCCTGACTTACCAAACTTCGAAGCCCAGCATCACAGAATGCTGCAGGAATTGGTTGTCTACACTGGTGTTCTCACAAATGACTAGGAGATGTTGCTCACTGAAACTGTCCAGCATTGACAGAGACCATGGCACTATTTACTGATAGCCTGGAAAATTGTCAAAATTCAAAACTGAATTAGTTTCTACTACAAAATGGTGTAATGCTTTTACACCATTTTAAAGTCCAAAAAAACCTATAAAACAGACAAATCATTGGAAATTAGGGTCTGTCTGTATACAAACATTCAGAATGTTATTAATATAGTCATAAAAATATTTTAATAATAAACCAGAATGCTTAGAATGTCCAAGTGAACCGGGAAAAATATGTAATTATTCAACAATGTGATCAAGACCACAAAGCTGGATTCTGGAAAAGACTGTAATGAAACATACTGACTTGTTAATAGTTTATCTGGCAGGAATCCAAGCTAAAAAGTCCCTTCTTCATTCCAAGTGCAAAATCGGCATCCTTAAATTTTTTGTCCAGGATAGCATTCTGGATACTCAGATGAAATTGCATGACTAGGGCAATGCTGAGAGAAACATCAGACAATCTCCCTCTATATCCCCTTCTGGCCGATCCTAACAGGAAACCAGACAACAAAGAATGATTGGTAGAGTTCCAGTTCAGGCAATACCGACCATAGAGGGCCAGCTTGGGGAGGAAAATCAATGACTTAATAACTGTCACACTAATTAGCTAAAACTTCCACAAGGAAGAATATATCTTCACTCTTGATCTCATCAAATCATTTCTAAAGATAAAATCTGAAAAAGGTCAGAGTCCCAACGCCCAGCCAGAAGAGGGCCTGGAACAGAGCAGGGGAGTTATCATAGACTGCACTGATGTGAAAAGGCTTGCTTTGAATCAGAAATAGAATCTGCCTGAAATTTCTCATTAGGCTACGATTTCATGGATCCAGATGATCAATATTTAAAGAAATAGCTCAAAGTCAATACAGGAAGCATAATGTTGTTTTTATAGTATAAATGTTGAAGCCAACTTGCCTGGTTCCAAATCCCACCTTCACCAGTTGTGAGCCAAGTGTGAAATAAGAGATCTGAGGGAAAGTGTGGAAGAAACATAAGCAATCCAGAACAGAGCTACAGGAAAACATAGAGCTGGTAGGTGGTGTATTTTGAAATGATAAAAAGAATATGCTGCAAAATTCATAATATTTTGGTCATAGCTATATTCCTTTCACAGTATGTGACATGCAACATATTCTCACTGACTATCTATTAAAATAATTACTTGAATGAATTTAGTAATTAGCGTGTGTTGAAAGTATGGTGCACACCATTAATTCCAGCATTCAGGAGGCAGAGGCTAGTGAATCCGAGGCCAGCCTGGTCTACATAGGGAATTCCAGGTCAGCTACAGCTACAAGGAGACTCTGTCTCCATTAAAAAAAAAAGTGTTTGAAGTAAATATTATAATTGATATCTCTACATCAGTTGAGTCTATGTGGACTTTAGAATGCTTAAAGTAAGTTGATTATTTTAAATATATGACAAGAAAACCTTATCTCCTTCCACTAAATAAAATAATAAATATTGAGGGGAGTCAAACGGCAAACCTATAGTTTGCAAAGGACTAAAAATTAAGTGAGAAGTATTCTCAACTCAGTGGAGGCTGGTGATATGGTTCAGTGGATAGAAGCATTTGCCATGCAAGACTGAAGACCGGAGTCAGAAAACAGACTCCCAAAAGTTGTCCCCCGACTTCCCTTTGCATAGGAACCATGACATGTGCACACACACACATGCGGGCACACACACACACTAGTAATAAATTTTAAATTTTTAAGAAGAAAAAAGGAAGGGCTGGAGAGATGGATCAGCAGTTAAGGGCACTGACTGCTCTTGCCGAGGACTCTGATTCAGTTCCCAACTAGCATGGCAGGTAACAATGATCTGTAACTCCAGTTCCAGGGAATCCAACATCGTCTTCTGACCTCTGTGGGTATTGCATGACACAGGTGCACTTACACACATGCAGACAAAATACTCATACACATAAAAAAAAGTACTGTTTTTTAAAAAATGTTAAAAGGAAAGTCATTGGAGAGAAACAATTTATACATCTGACATAGAAACTGCCATTACAGAACATATAGCAAAGAACAAAATTATGTCAGACAGAAAGTATCAAGCAATTTACCAAGTATAAGACACAGATATGAACCTTACTGAGGTTACAGACTCAGCAGCTTATCCATACCAGCAATGGCCCCTGAGGACCTTGGGCATCATAAATTGAGTCAATAACTTCTCTGGAAAACCTAAGAGTTTATTGATAGTGAGACAGAAAGGAACTTAAGTAATAATCTTCTAAGTCCCCACATTACAGTAACTTTACGTTTCCTCCCAATCCTCTGTCCCATTCCAACATAACATCCACATCCATGTAACATGGAAAGAACAAGTAGGAAGAAAAAGAGAGTTTTATCATAGAAGAAATCTTATCACCTTTGTTCTAGGATGTCCTGAACCTAGCTAATTTAATGCCTTCTTTCATCTTTCAAATAAGATATAACAATGGCACTTGATTCCATGAAACAAGTCTCAAAGTCTTTTTTTAAAATGTGTGTGTGTGTGTGTGTGTGTGTGTGTGTGTGTGTTGGTGTTTATAGGTGCTCTTGGAGGCCGGAAAAGGGCATTGGATCCCTAGAGCTGGAGTTATAAGCAGTTATGAGTTACCTAATGTGGGTGCTGGGAGTTGAACTTGGGTCCTCTGGAACAACAAAAATTGCTGTTAACCACCTAGCCATTTCTCTGCCTGAGCCTCAAAAATCCTAAATATCCATGTAATGAAGGAAATCAGTCTTCACCATTCCCATCCTAGCCTTATTTACAGAGGATCTGTCACTGACCCTTAGAAAATGTACCACCATACCACTACTGACCCATTTTCAAACACTGGAATGTTTTTCAACATATACTTTACAACAGTTTAATGGATCCTGAAATTGATTTTTAAATCATGTTATACGTTTATACATAAATATACATGTGCTGGGCCAAAATAGTAAATGCATTTTTACTATGAGTCACAAGTAAAAGGAATTTTTTTTTACAGTTCTGGGGACTGTACATGCTAGGTGAGCATTCTACCACTGAACTATGTCTTCAACCCCTTACAAGTCAAAATGGCTGAAGAACACTAATATAATCTATTAACAGGGAAGAAAGTGAACAAAGAAAACCTACCACAACCCCATCTAACCACACAAAGTTATATTGAGATAATTTAAGCAAGCAAAGGGAGTAGATAAGCTATCTGATTTGCCTACACTCCTTGTAATTATAGAAGGATCTGAAGAAAACTCCAGATTTGCCTATTTGGGTTACTCCTTTGACCATTTATGATGTAATGACTATCATGTACCTAAGTCTGCAAATAAAGGAATTGGCCTATGAGTGCTGAAAATTGAATGTACCTATGTACACAATACAGAACTTAAATGATGCATATATATATATAAGTGCAAAATTATGTTTCTTGTTAATTTGGGCAGTAATTAATATGGCTTAGGTTTCTTAAAGAGACTTTATCTGTTAGACCACACAGTGTAAGCCATCACCTCATATGGTATACCCTAAAGAAACAAGCTGTGAGTCATGATAAGCTACCTATAAGTACTAAATAAAAGCTTACAACCAAATGACCATGTACAGTTAACAAGGCAGATCAGTGTATGTGTTAAATAACTTCCTTGTTTATTCTTATCTTGCTGCTTATTACTTAAGCACCCTAAAAAGGTCAGCCCCACATTGATAAATTGTCTTCAATAGTGACCTAGCAACAGGTAGAACAATTGTTTTCATCACCTTAACTGCTCAATATTTGATCATTACAGCCTTTTATAGTGTTATACACTAGATGTTCCAAAGTGGTCAATTCATAAAGTTGTTTGTTTGGTTGCTATACTTCTAGACTGTGTGCTTAAAGTTATTCAAACAGCGTCTTCCTAGGGGTAAAACAAAACAAAACATTTTTCCTCACAAATCTAAAGGTAATAGAAAGGAAAACAAACAACAACAACAAAGCATACAGAACTTCCCACAGAGCAGAATAAATCAGTTTCACTTTAGTCTCACTTCTTTATCCCCAAACACGGCCATTATGTGCCTTAGAACTAACATAAGTAGAAGGAAATGCATGCAGGAGGAATGGATGGATGCACTATTAAATGCCATTTTCATAACTCTTGCCAATTTTATAACGGCCCTTGACAGGTCCATTATAATGCTTAGTTCAGATTGCATTGTGGTAGAAGACAATATTATTCATTTCCATTTCATATAAGGAACAGAGGCTGACCGCAACACCAAGGCAAAGCACAGTCCACCGCGTCTTCCATTTGCTGCCCTGTTCCTCTGTTGACCAGCGATGACCGAGACTCGTTCAAAAGAAACAGGCCAAACTCTAAAACAAAACTTCAAGGCAGTTTATAGCTCAGTCCCTCTTGGATTTGCCTGCAATAGTAATTCTCCACAGCATTGCCTAGGTCTCATATGCATCTGGTTTGGCCACAGCTCTCTGCTACTATGATAATTATTATGACATAAAGGCAACCAACAAGAGCAAATATTCCATTTATGTCCATCCTTTCATAGAAAAACTAATTTTATAGTTGAACCTAGTTTAATTAAATATAATTTTTTTAAATGCAGGGTCAAAAGCAGGAAATGAGTTTGCCTTTATTCTTCTGTAAAATAGAGCTCAAGAATAACCAAACAGCTAGTTTGGGTATAGTAGCTTCTGCCTATAATCCCAGCACTTGAGGCAGAAGGATTGCCACAAGTTCAAGTCCAGGCCAGACTACATGGTAAGTCAAAGACCAGCTTAGGAAAACCCTGCCTCAGAAGAAAACAACATAAAAAATCTAAACAGGGAACTCAAATAAGAGTGGTCCTAAACTATTCTCCCCTTTCATGTGTATGTATATTTGGTGGGAAATGTTTGTATAGGTGAGAAAAGAAATAGTCCTGCCAATAACGCAATCTTTCCCAATCTCCTAAGCTTTTGAGAGGAAAAGATCACTTTGATGAATTCAGCATTTTGTATTTAGAGTTATTGAACATCATCAGTGTGCAAGGCTGTGCCTGCCACAACCACCAGAAAAACAGTGACTTGGGGAGAGTTTCAGAGACGCTGTGATCCAGACCCCTAACAAATGGGGAACAACTGTTTTTTAATGTTTTATCTTTTCCTCCCCCTCTTGCATTCTTTCCCACAACAATAAGCCATAAATCTGACTCAGAACTAAAGGTTCATAGTTGGAACCTCTAGAAACAGCCATTCTGGTCAGGTGGTGGCATACCTTCAATCCCAGCATTGGGGAGGCAGAGGCAGGAGATTTCTATGAGTTGGAAGCCAGCTTGGTCCACATTGTAGGAGAAAGAAAGAAAGAAAGAAAGAAAGAAAGAAAGAAAGAAAGAAAGAAAGAAAGAAAGAAAGAAAGAAAGAAAGAAAGGAAGGAAGGAAGGAAGGAAGGAAGGAAGGAAGAAAGGAAAGAAGGAAGGAAAAAGAAAGAAACCTCTGAATCACCCCTTGGTCTGATAATTTATTAAATTTAATTATTAATAAGTCAACAACTCCAAGAAGTTTTTAAATTATGTTCACCGTTATGCTGTAGTATTTTACTGTTGTTGTTTCAGTGATATTTAGGGTTATTTCTTTGGTTTATTGCCTTTGGACTTTTTTCCAAATATTTGTTTACTTTTATTTTATGTGTATGAATGTTTTGCCTGGGTGTATGTATGCTGTCTGGTGCTTGCAGAGGCCAGAAGACATCAGATCCTCTGGAGCTGGACTTACAGATGGCTGTAAGCTATATGTGGGAAATCATACCTCAGTCCTCTGCAAAAGCAACAAGCGCTCTTACTGGCTGAGCATCTCTTCGGTCCCTCCTTTAGATTTTTTTAAATTTATTTTATTTTCTGTGTATGAGTGTCTTGCCTGCATTTATGTAAATGCACCCATATTATGCAAAGCTCATGGAAGCCAGAAAAGGGCATTGGATTGCCGAGAACTGGAGTTAGGGATGGAGTTAGCCACCATGTGGATGCAAGAACAAAACCTGGGTCTTCTGCAAGAGGAACAAGTACTCTTATCCACTGAACCATCTCTCCAGTTCTCCCACCCCCGATTTTGATTTTTGTTCTACTGTTTCTGTTAGGTTTTTTGGGATTTTGCAATTATAAATCTATACAGTGTGGCTCAGTAATATAACCAAATTCTTAAGAATAGTACAATTAGGTTGCATATAACATACACATTGCATAGTTCCAATCTAAATTTAAAATAATCATGATCTATAAGAAAAATTATCAGAGATATCAGAGAATGAAACATCCTTGTTATAGCCATTAACATGGGCTTTATCTTTTTTTAAACCATATTGATTGGGGGGATTGCTAGCAATAGAATCCAGAACCCTATGCATACTAGGTAAATGTGCTATCATTAAACTATAACTTCAGCCTTGATACTAATTTTTCATGAACTTATTAGTGATTAATTGCCTTGTAATACCATTTGGTTCTCAAGATAGAAGTATTGCTATTATTTGAAAATAGTTTTGTTGTACATTCTAATATGTTTTTTATTTTTAATAATTTAAAATGAATTAGGGACATGATATTTAAAGTTCTTCTGGCAAACCTTTTTGTAAAGTATTTGTGCCAATGAGCAAAATTGAAAATTATGCATGGAGTTTCATGTTAGTTATGTATGCATGGATTGTTTTGAAATTCCATATTCACAGCCAAGTGATACAATGTAAATAAGACCATAAGCCTAAAATACTTAATGTTAAGTGGCAGCATAACCATATTGCTCAAAGAGCTCATTATTGCCTGGTCCAGTAATGCATTACAGAGACAACAAGGACTATGGTTCTTATTCCCTCTTTTTTTGTTTTTGGATTGGTTTGGCATCTTTTGTCTATTTTCTTAACAAGGTCTTGCTGTTAAGCTAGCCTTGAAGTCCTACCATGTAGGCCAGGGCCTCCACATCCTGAGTACTAAGTTTATAAGCATGTATCACAAATGCCTGGTTAATAATGTCTGCTTCTTATACATAATATATAAGTATCACATAATATAAAAGTAATCAATAAAATATTTTTCTAAAGGCACAGTGTCTAAAATACTGGTCTTTCTTTCAGACCTCTAACATTCACTATCAAAATGTGTGAACAAACCAATACTGAGATTTATGCAGACTGAATAATATATGTCATAATAAGGTGCATCAAAAGTTTTTTGATTTAGAAAACTCAACTTAGAGTTATTCTCACCAGGCTTGCATACAATATAATCTCTGTATTCATATCTTATTGAGACCTAAAGGAAAAAAGTAGTTACCAATCTTTCCCTTAGGGAAAGTTCTCAAAAGTCTGGAAAGAGTCCAGTTTTTTTCTGCTTTAAATTTTGCTCTTCCAGTGGCTTAGAGGAAGTAGAAAGAGAAACTACACATCAAAATAAGAGCCAGGCATGGTAGCAAATGCCTATAATCCCAGTACTTGGGAAGTGGAGACAGGGGGATCAGGCCTTCAAGGTTATCCTGTTTCAAGTCAAGGCCACATAGACAAGATAAGACCCAGTCTCAAAACAAAACAAGCAAAAAAACACTACCAGAATGAAAGGAGGTGTTTCTTTGGAAGAATGGAAAGTTAAGAATTCCTCCAGGATCAAGGTCAGTTAAAACAAAGTCACTCTACATTTAAAGGAAAGATAGCCAGTGTTTGGGGTGGGCGAAATGAATGAAAACAAGGAGAATAACTCCACAGATTATTTCTCCAAAAGCCAACTACATCCAAGGCTTCTGGGGGATGAAGAACCCGTCAGGCCAGCAAAGGATCAACACCCAGAGCCCCTTCTGTGCAAAGGCTAAATGTCTCGACTCATATCAGCCTTGGCCTCTGCACTCCAACTGTTTGTCTCTGGCTGAACTGACATGGACGAAGTACCACTTACTCAAAGAAGTGGTTTCTGGTATTCTATGCCTCCGTCCCAGAGGCCAGCCAAGTAAATAAACATCTTTTCTCTCTACAGGAATGGCATATGCCATAATACTTTCCTAAGAGCCCTTCAATAAATTTAACAAACAGTTCTAATCTAATCAAATATGTTAGGTACTCAACCTTTTCATTCAAATAAGAGATTCAACATGTTTTGTTTTCCTCCCTTTCTACATGTAAGAGAGGAAATACTCTAATTCCCCTCTGACTTATGTTTCATCAGGCTTTTCAACATTTAAGAACATTTCAGAAAAAAAGACTATTGGTTTAAATATTATTTTTAGAACACAAATTCTGGCCCATCTTGATGGCACACGCCTTTAATCCCAGTACACAGGAAAGGCGGGCAAATTTCTGTGAACTTGAAGCTAGCCTGATCTACATAGTGAGTCCCAGGTCAGCCAGGGATACATGGTGAGACACAGTCTTTTTAAAAAAAATTCTAGGTAAGGTGAACAAGTGAGATGCAAATGTTTTAGAGATTGCAGGTTATTTTCACAGAGCGTAGCAACAATTCACAGAATCTGGGCTTCTTACAAGACTCCTTTGTTGGAAATAAAATTTCCAAAGATGGTTTTATAGCAAACATAAAAGTATGCCAGTGTTTCCTCAGAAGTAAAGAGGGAATATTTTATCCATCTTGCTGAGATTTTCATCAGCAGTTAGAAGTCCCTGCAGTTTTACCACTAGTATCAAAATTTCATTAATTAGCATCAAGAGAGAAATAAAGGCTAGGCTGAAAAAGCTCAAAACTTATAAAATAGAAAAAGGAAAGGGCTAAAGAAGATTGCTAATAGGTGAAAATTGGGGCATGCAGTATTTTTCCACCCTTGTCTCATAGTTCAGTGATATTACACTTAGAAAGGTAATAACACTAACAGCTCATAAAGGAGGCTCTATTACGTAGAATTATGATATTTTGCATGGATATTTTAAGTTTCATAATCCTAATAACCAAAAATGCTCATTAGCATATTAATTTGAGATTATTTTCATTTAAAATGTTGTTAAAAATATCTAATGCCTTCATCAGAAATATAAATGAACTTCTTTAATTCTTTAAAGGAATTCTGCATAATGTAATAGGAATTTGAGAATTAGTATGCAATTCTGAGGATCAAGGCCCTTACTATAAGTTTAAAATATTCAATTAACTATCTTGTAGAATTTTTAATTGTGACTCTGAAATGTTAAGCAGAGCATTAACATCTATTATTTTTCATGAATTAATATTTTCCAGGACTATACACATTATCAGTTCTAATACAGCACTTTAGGGCACAATTTAAGGTTTGGTTTCATTTTTCAACCCATGTTGAAAGGCAGTGTTTAATTTTGATTAAGCTATCTCTACTATAATTTCAAATGGCACATGATTTCAAACCAAGGAAACAAATGCTTGCTTAAAGATATTGTGTTTCAATATTTTACTGTAACTTACATAATTTCAAAAACAGTAAGATGGTCCAAATTAACAATGCTGTGCTATAAGGAGTTATTGTCACTAGAATGTTGGGTTCCTTTGTGCTTGCCCAGATAACACAAGGGAAAACAAGGTCTCCTCTTAGGGTTCTTAGTCTCATTAATAAAAGATTTTAGGAATAGACTCAAACAGAAGTTTTAGGATAATTTTACTGGTTGTTTAAAAGAAAAGCCTTCCGGGCAGGTCAGTTGTAAAGCTCAGCAGCTGATAGAAGAGGAGAATGGAGAGAAGAAAAGCCAAGCCCCCTTTAAAGCTGGCGTGGGGGTCAGACAGGGGAAAAACTAGCAACCACATGGTGGGGAGAGGAGCTTTATAAAAAGAGTGAGAACAAAAGTGTTGAGGAAGCCTAGAGTGTTAGGAAATCTTGCTCAGAAAAGAGAAGAAAAGGAGAGGTTATGCAAACAAACATACAAAGCTACATGTCTGTAGCTAGTCCAGGCGAGTGCAGGGATCTAGGTAGGAAAAGTTTGCCATTTCATTAACTCACTTCCCTTTACCTTGGCTTAAGATGATCCTGCCTTTCTCAAGGTGGTCTCTTAGCTAGATAATTGACCTAGCAAAAGTGGAATACTGAGTCTCTGAAAGGCCAGAGATTTTATTCTCTTGACCAAGAGTTTATTCTTAAAGGGTCCTTTCTTGCTATTGTAATATCATTATGTGTTTTCTAATTAGTTCCTTGCCCTTACGAAAACAAAACAAGAAAATTGAGATTCCCCAGCCCACTTCCAAGAAACAAGGCATCTCAGCTTAAGAGTGCCTATGCCCAAGATAAAAGCCACCTGTTTTAGAATCTGGATACACCACCAGGCAATGAGAAGAGGTGATACCAGACAGTGACTCAGAGTCTGGGCTCTGAAGCCAGGTGTAGTCTAACTACTGGAATCACTAACTAACTAACCCTTTGACTTTGACCAGTTTATTTCTAACTCCTTTAAGCCTCAGTTTCCTTGTCTATAAATGGGAATAATGGAAATTCTTACTTTATAGAGATATTGTGAGAATTATAAGGTAATATAGCAAAATATTGAATTCAGGCCAGGCATGGTGGTGCACCCCTTTAATTCCAGTGCTCTAGAAGCAGACCAGTTCCAGGCCAACTGGGACTACATGGAGATCCTGTCTCTAAAACAAATAAAAACAAAACAAAACAAAAAGATATTGAATTCAGTGACTGGTAACTAGGAAGTGATCATATATTTAACTTCTTTCACTAAAATTAAGCTGTGAATAATCATCTGGGCATCTCTACATTTAGTACTCCAGGATAGCAGAGAGTCTTGAATTTGTGTTTCCAACTGATAGTCAACAGATACCTAGAACACCATATTAAGACCAACCAATGGGGACTGGAAAAATAGTTCAGTGTTTAGACAGACTTGCCTTTCTTTCAGAGGACCTGGGTTCGGTTCATAGCACCTACATGGCAGCTAACAACCATCTATAATTCCAGTTCCAGGGGATCTGACAGCCTGTTCTGGCTTCTGTGGATGGAATATGTGGTGACATATGTACATGCAGGCAAAACATTCAAATACAATAAAATATTTTTTAAATAGGACTAGCCAATGGGGACTGAGGATACAGCTCAGTGGTAAAATGTTTGCCTAGCATTCAGGAAACTGTGGATTTGCTTTCCAATACCACAAAACACATTTTTTAAGAATCCATAAATTTAAGAATCCTATTGAATTTGCTTAACAAAAAGGTAAAGTGTTTAATATATTAGAATAGTTATTTGCATAATTTCAAAACCCGCAAGATATTCCATACCTAAGCCTGGTCTCAGAAGGAAAGTTAGATATTAGAGCTCCCTAATTTTCCATCCCTAATATTGATAGGTGTTTGTTATCATTTAAGTGATATTTTCTGTTAATGAGATTTTTCGGCTTTACATTTAGTTTAGCTTTTGTGGGAATAGCAAAATCCACCCACAGTTATGAAAGGGCAACTGTGAACAAATCCACAGAAAATTACTAAATTAGCTTTGGTCCAGAACACTCTAATTCAAACTGCCAGCACTACACTGCCAAGAACGTCCCACCAACTGAGAGATCGTCATGTGAAAAAGCACAAACTTTAAAAATATATTATGCATAAATACTAGGCCAAATATTTTTAAAGTATAGATTCTGTTTTAGAATATATAAGGAATATCAGAGCTCATTTTCACTGGGGAGTTTTTGAACAAAAGTAGTCATTATCATTTTTAAGAAATTAAACAAGCATTCAAGAGATACTAGTCACAAAATCCACATCCTACTACCATTCAGCTGCCAACTTTTCTAGTTTCAAAAATAGGTAAGATTTTAGAAAATCAAGCAATGCCAAAGAGAACACAATCTAAAATAATTTTAAAAACAGAGCTCTTCTGCTAAATTCGTATTATACGCATTCATTAGGGCTGCCAAAGATGTTTTTCAACAGTTCAAATTAAGTCTATTCAATATTTATCTTCTACTAACAAAAGTTTATCAAAATACAGACTTGTTATCACAAAGGCCCTGTCATTATGGCATCCAGCAAGACACAAAGGAGTAAGTTCTGTTTCCCAAAATAGTAATGTAGCCAATGTTTTCAACTTTCGCTTATTGCTAATTCCATCCCTTATAAATATTATAATAAGCAGCTTTATTGTAAACCAATTCTACCACTGATAGTGGTAGCTAATAAGATGTATTTAATTTTTTATCATTTTAGGCTATTATATTTCTTTCTTGGTAAATGAGCAGAATATACCACTGTTAACTTACCATATTACATTTTCTTTATGAATAGTTTCTGAAATACTTACTGTAAAGTAAGTACTCTAATTTAATTTGTATGCAATGCTTTTTGCTAAATTATTTTGAAGAAAAGAATATTCTTCTACATTAGTGTTAGCATAAGGGTGTCTAAGAATTAAGCTTTTATAATGTATATGAGTGTTTTATCTGATGTGTGCAAGTGCACCACATGCATGCAGTGTCTGTGGAGGCCTTAGGAGGGTGTTAGATCCCCTGGAACTGTATTTACAGATGGTTGTTACCTGCCATGTGGGGTCTGGGAGCCAAACCTGGGTCTACTGCAAGAGCATCCAGTGCTCTCAACCACTGAGCTATCTCTCCAGTCTTGGTTTTTTTATGTGTATGTGTGTTTTACCTGCATGTATGTAAGTGTACTACATGTATACAATGCCCATAGGTAAGAAGATGGTGTCAGATCCCTTGAAACCGAAGTTATAGATAGTTACTAATCATCATGTGGGTGCTGGGAACCAAACCCTGGTTCTCTGCAAGAGTCATCACTGCTCTTAACTACTGAGCCACCTCTCCAGGTTTGAATCAATTCTTAAAGCATACTGCTTAAAACAATGATTAATTACTAGGGTTTACTCACTAAATGTAAATTTTTAAGTTTATCCAAAATGACATATTAAAGGTTCTCCTATAAATGGATTCCCTCTTTTGGAGTTGTTGATCATGGGGTCCCATAGATCCTCAAGCAATGCTAGCTATTGCCATTGCTCTTGGTTAGCTGTTAGAACTTGACAGTAAGACCCTGCTGCTGAAGATACTACATATGTAAGTCATAGAACAAACAAGGAAAAATCAAGCTTCATCTCTACTACCTAGGTTTCACAGTGCTGGAAGGTGCTATGCATGCTACCAGAAAAGAAAAGTAATCATCAACCTTGCCCAGCTGTGAGTCCTGTAAGCTATAACAAAAACTGGCAAGATATGCCCACTGGTGTAATAGTAGCAGAAATGTTATGGGATTGGGTCTGATTAGATTTAAGGCCTTCTTCACAAGATGTAGTGCATATCTGACATTGATATCAGGCCTAGCAGCCTGTGGCTAGACAGGTCACAGACCACAGGGAAGAACCAGCTACTATTATTATGCTAAAAGGGCATACTATTAAACTGACTCCTAATGACATATTGTTATACCCATAGACTAATGCATCTCTCAACTCCCACCAAAGAAGCTTCTTTTAGCAGATGGTGATTAACACAATTACCCACACTGGTCAACATACAGAGAATAGGAGCAGAAGAGAGAGTGGGAAGATTGTGCTAAACAACTACAAGGAAACAGTGTTTACCAGACAGCAGGGCAGTTGCACACATGAACTCACAGCAATTGTGACAGCATGCGTAAGACCTATATAAGCTCAAGCCAGACAAAATTTCCAGCATGGAGTTGGGCATGTAGGTAAGAAGTTCCAACCCTAACTGAGGAACTATTAGCATCTAATAGCTGCTGGTAGAAGGAGAGCCAGTTTTCTTCAAGGATGTGATGTCAGATAGGTTTACCAGGCTCCTGGGGGTGGACCCACACCTAAGAGCATTTAGGGAACACAAATTAGACTCAGACCTTTAAAAAAATAATAGAAGACATGAAGTCGGGGGAAGCGGGGGAGAAGAATGAGGGTGGACAAGGGAGAAGGGGTCTGAATATGATCAAAATATACAAAACACATTGCATGTAATTCTTAAAGACTCAGTGAAAATATGTTCTTTAAGTTCTCCTGTATTTAAAAATCTGCATTTCAAAAAGTAATGGTTCATTTTCTCAGTGTTAGTATATATATACATATATAGTATATATATATATACATATATATATATGTATATATATATATGGAGATGTAATTGCCCACTTCCCAGTGGGCTTCAGGAATATTGCATACAGTCCTTGGGGCAGCAATGTATGGATGGTTAGGTTCAATCCTAGAGTGACCACTCACTAGTTATGTGATCTGTACATGCTTTCCTAAGAGGACCGTAGAAGTAATGACAGTAAGGAATAAATAATAGTGTGTATTAATAAGCCTTTAAAACAACACCTAGCAAACAAGAAGTTCTCAGTAAGTGTAAATTATTGCATTAGTATTACCATAGTAGTCACCAAGGACTGCAGTGGAATTTATTTGGTCTGTATACACTCAGTCAAGTGACATTTTCTATAATACTCTTCACTGATGTCCATTCATCTCTTGTTGAACATGACCAACCAATAGAGAATGGATGGTTGATCTACTGACACAGCAATATGGCATCACAGGGCACCTCAATATGGTGGCTTAAAACCATGAGCATTTATTTGGCTGTTCATAATTGGGTCAGCAATTTAGAGTGAGCTTCTCTGGGCAGTTCTGGGCTTAGTTGTACCCAATTCAGACAGCTCAATCAGTTAAGTATCTGTTGCTCAATAATGAGGACTTGAGTTTGATACTCAGCACCCATGTTTTAAAAATGTATGGTGGCATATGTTTATAATCACAATGCTGAGAAAGCAGAGACAGGCAGATAGATCCCTGGAGCTTGCTGGCCAGCCAGCCCAGCCCTAATTGGTGAGCTCCAGGTTCAATGAGAGATCCTGTCTCAATGAAGACAGAGGTTACCTAAGGAGAAATGACACCAAAGGTCATCCTCTCTGCCCTACATATACACAGACACACACATTCAAATATATGTACCCACTCATCTGTGAATATGCACACATATACAGAGAAAACTGTGTGTTTATAGAATGTATGTATATGTGTGTACATTATGTATGTATCTGTATGTATAGGTTCATTTGATGCCACATCACATTGCGAACATATATGATCTAGTAAACAAAACCTGCAAATATTTTCATGAACTATTTTTAAGCTCCTTTCACTATGAATTTCACATAGAATGACCCTACAAGAGATTTTACAGAGCATATGCTTTAGTTGACTATAAATCAATGTGGCATCATGGCTTTTGTGCAGTTAATTCGAATTGGTGCGCTTATAAACTCACTGACCCATCCATCTCAAATGCTGCCCTCTAGTCGATTAACTTATTAGTAACTTTTGACCATATAAAAACAGCTTTATTAAAATTTTCTGCTTTAAATCCAAATAACTATTTACTGCTCTGAAGCCTAGACAGATAAATCATATTAGTGTCTCAGAAATACCAGGAAAAAAAATCCCACTTGTGAGAGAGTCTTTCCTCAGTACAGGAACATCAGGAATAGTTCAGGAGCCAGAGCTTCCCAGCAAGTGTCCTTACCTAGTCTCCAGGATTTATAAATTCTTCTCAGTTTTAAATGATCTTTCATCTATCATCTAATTTTATCTCTCTTAACCCACATACTCTTTGATTTCCAAAATTAATACAACACAAAATCTTGAATTTAACAATTAGAAAATCTTTGAAAATACTGATGTTACTGTGAAAAAGCTATTTCTCTTTATATTTTATATATAATAATAATTTATTATATTTTATATATATAATTTATATCAAATTATAATAATTTATATCAAATTCTCAAAAAGATATTTATTGAGTGGTATGGAGCCACCAGGATGTTTGTAAAGGAGAAATTAAGTTCCAAGTAAGCTTTTATATACTTCAGAACATTGGCTACATGGGAAAGTAATGATAGAACATGTATAATACAGTTGGGTAGCTTGACTTCCACTAAATAAAATTGTAGGGCAATAGGCAAAATCCACAGCCAACTTTTTTTTATCTTTTTTGAGACAGGGTCTTCCTGTTGCCATGAGTTGGTCTGGAACTCACTATGTAGACCAGACTGGCCTCAATCTTACAGAGATCCACCTGCCTCTGCCTTCAAATTGCTGGGATTAAAGATATGTACCATCATACCTGGCTTATTTTATTTTCGGGTTTCTATTTACTTCACATTTATGAGTGTTAGGCCTGAATGTATATAGATGTGTTGTGTGTGTGCAGTACTCATGGAGGCCAGAAGAGGGCAATGGATCCCCTGGAACTGAAGTTACAGGTGATTATTAGCCTCCATGTGCATGGACCTGAACCCAGATCCTTTACAAGGTCAGTGTTCTTAACCACCAAACCATCTCTCCAGCCCCAACACATCAACCATTTTTGTTGCTATATAGCAACATGAGGAATTGCCAACTAGGTGCTATTGAAACAAGAACTGCCAGCACCAATCAGCCCTTTCTTCCTTTTAGCTATGAAATGCATTTGTTCTGCTTTGTTAATTTTTTAGAGACAAGGTCTTATATCCCAGGCTAGCCTGGAAGTTTCTGTAGAGCTCAGGCTAGCCTTTGAGGCTCAGTCCTCCATCCTTCACTCCCTGAATGCTGGGATTACAGGTGTGAGCCACCTCACCTGACTGGGTGTAATAATGGAGAAAACTGCAGAATTCATGCAGAAGCAAAAAAAAATTTTTTGTTTGTTTTGTTTTGATTTGGGGGACAGAGTCTCATTCCATAGCACAGGGTAACCAGGAACACACTATGTTTCTATGTAGTCCTAGCTAACCTCAAATTCATGGTAATCTTCCTACCTCAGTCTCCTAGATATTTGGATTACAAGCACGAGCCAGTGAAGACAGTTAAAACAACATTTTCGAAGAAGCGAATATTCACCTATAAATAGGTTCAACCACTAAATCTGTGGAATCTGTAAGAACACAGTGGAATTTCTGTGCTGTTTCAAACACAATCTTTTATCTCCAGGGTGTGAGTATTGGCCATACAAAAAGGCGCTATGATGGAGGGCCTTCCTCTGGTTTGTTTTGTTTTGTGCGTTCTGTGGTGTAAGTGAGAATGAGAACTTTTGGAAATATGTAAAACTTGGATCTACATTATTAAGCTGTAACCACCATCTCAGACAGAAGAGGGAGGGAAACGTTTTTTAGGTTTTTCAGTACAGTTGAGCCACTTTTCTTCTCATTCAGCTCAGTCCAAGGAACACCCATCTACATCCATCCAAAGCATTTGCTGTATTAGTTACTTCTCTCATTGCTGTGACAAAAGCAGCCAAAGGTAGGAATGGCTTTATTGGGCCCATGGTTTGAGGCGATAAAGTCAATCCTGGAAAGGAAGGTAAGGTAGAAGTAACATAAGGCAGCTGGTCACATTGCATGCACAGTCAAGAAGCAAAGAGGGATGAATGTTGATACTCAGCTGGCTTCCTCTTTCTTCCTTTGTGTTCAGTCCTGGACCGTCCTGGTCCATGGGATGATGCCAGAGGATTTTTCTTCCTCAATTAAACCACTAGAAATACCCTCACACTCAGAGGTGTGTCTGCTAGGTGAGTATAAATCCAGGCAAGTTAACAATGAAGAGTAGCCATGGCCACATTTATTGTATTGCACTATAAGCTAATGGTCTATATATCAATCTCCTCTCCCACAAGTGTGGGTTTCAGTGGACAAGCTGGCCTTGAACTCACAGAGATCTGCCTGCTTCTTCCTCTTGAGTACTGGAACTAAAGGCATTCACCACCACACCCAGCTTGCAGTTGTCTAATTATACTCTATACTGTCTGATAGTATCTTAACCTAGGTTTCTAATTCCTTCTTTCCACAATGGTGATTGAATTGTTCTGAGAATTTATGAAAGCCTTGTCTTGAATAACACTGATTTGGGGGTTCTCTAAACATGAAATTTAATAGCTATCATTAGACATCTATAGCAAACAACTACATGGGCAGAGCCCACTTACAGATTTCAGGTAATCACAGAGTCCTGTAGCAATAGAACATTGAAATTATTTCCCCATGTAAAATCTGGAAGCCATTGAGCTGCTAGGTAATAAGCTTGATTATTTTGGGCTTGCACAAGTACCTAAGATCATGCTCTGAATTCATTTGATTGAGTAATTTTATTGCCATTTTTATAACACTCCCATGTCACCAATTCTTCCCTAGAATCTCCAGCCCTGACTCAGTGAAAAGAGGTGACTCATAAGCTATAGCTTTATTTTTAGTGCAGTGCACAGCACAATCCTGAGAGACTCACAGATGTTTAGATACAAAAAAGAAAAAGGAAAAGGAAAAAAAATCTAGTAAGGACAAAATAATGCTCCTTTGGACTTTAAAGAGAGAGCCTCTTTCTGCCTGAATCTTAATTCATGTCAGCATGGCACATTCAAGAGAATTTGTGTACACTCTGCACTTTTCTGATGCCTTGTGCAATGTGACAAAAGGCATAAATGCAAAGTAAGAACACTACATCACACTGTTGAGCCAGGAGAGGAGTCTACCTCACAGTTTCCATGACCCACTGCGTGAGAGACAAGGGAACCAGAAATGGCTCCTTTCCCACCCAAACAAGTCATTTTTATCATAGATTAGAACTTTGTGATCAGATTATGCTAAACTATAAACATGTCAAAATGGATTCCAAAGTGGTAGTGTCAAAGTGGTTGTAACAACGTTTTCTAGTGATTAATTCTACTTTTTGTACATGTATGTGCGTGTACATACATGTGTGTTTGTGTGAGTGCTGTATGCGGGAGGGGCATGGGCATGCAGGTACGCCCACTCGTGAGCATGTGGAAGCCACAGCAGGACATCAGGTCTCTTTCTCCACTGCTATCTCCCTGGCTGCCTTGGGACAGGTTCTGTCACTGAGCTATAAGCTCAGGAGCTGGACTGGCTAGTCTGTGAGTTCTCAGGGTCTGTCTGCCTCCATGCTAGAAAGAAGTTTGAGGTATCAAAGAAAGAGAGCAACCCTCCAGTTAAAGCAGCTCAACAAGGCAAAACTTTCCATCTGACTAGAAGGGTGCCCAGCTCACAAAGGCAGGGAAGCAAGCACACCAAGCAGAAAATCTGGGGTTTTCACGCTAACACAAGAGTTTCTTTCACAACTGGCCGGGGTCTGACCTCGCCTTTCAAGGTTGACTAGTTTTAAAAGAATTGAAGCAAAGGAAATGAAGAAAAGGAGGAAAGGGTTAACCACTACGGGCCGTCAAGTTTGGGAATGTTTTAGGGCCTTGCATAAGCAAAAAGTTTTACAAGGCAAATGAAATTAAAATATTTGAAGCCCTTGTCCTAAACGAAAGTTTTACAGTGTTTGATAAAAAAGACTGATATTGAATGTTTCTTGCACTCCACACCCCAATGCTGGGGTTGCAAGCACACATAACCATGCCGTTTTTTTATATGAGCAATGGAGATTCAAACTCAGGTCTTCATGCTTGCTGAACAAGGGCCATTGTACACTGCTCCATCTTCTCAGCCCCTTTCTCTACTTTCTATTTGCTTTAGGAAGTTTTATAGCCTAGATGCCTGTAAATGTAAGTTAAATCTGAATTTAGAGTATTATTGCACAGTTCAATTGTTCTTCTTCTTCCAAATGAATTTAAATTCGTGAAATCATATGTTTTATTTTACAATACATTGAGTGTTCACCTTTTCCTCAACAAAACACTGTTTTCTCTACATTGGGATATTAGGTAACAAAAATGGGCCTATTTAGTAGAAATTAATCCCAGAAATCCCAGCCCCAGACATCAGAGTGGTATCACCTGAGACAAAAAACTCCACAACCTGGTAGAATTAACTTCAGTGTGGTTCATAAAAGCAACACAATGGCCAAAAGTGAATTAATGATTTAATGTAAATGGTATAGAAATAAGGAATCCTTGTATAACACACAGACAAAGTGTGTGCACACTTGTGGGCTCACACACTATTTGTAAATTCTTGCTTTATCATTATAGTGTATTTGAGCATTCTTCCTTGCATCACAGTACTTTGCTACACAAGTGAGGTATATAAGTCAGTGCACTGACCTCATAGGAGCTAAGGATATAGCTCAGTGGTATCATGCTTCCTAGGCTAAATCCCATGCACCATAAAAGATAATTGATTAATTAAAATGCAGAATCTTAAACATGTCCCTAATGTTCAGGTCAAAACCTGCATCATGGTACAACCCCAGGTAATTCACACTCAAATTAAAGGTTGAAAAGCACTGTCACTGTAGATTTTTAAAGCCCCATGTAGGGGCTAGAGAGATGATTCAGCAGTTAAGAGCATGGCCTTATCTTGCAGAGACCCCAGGTTCTATTCCCAGCACCTACATGGAGGCTAACAATCATTCATAACTCTAGTTCCAGGGGATCTGAAATCTTCTTCTGACTTCCACAGTCACTGTACGACAGTGTACACTTACATAAATGCAGGCAATACACTCATACACATAAAATAAAATATTTTTAAAATAAATAAATAGCTAAAAGTCTCATCTAACTCCAGCCTTTTGAAAATAAAATCCTCTTCATATGCATAAAATGCATTAATAACAGAAATATTGAGTCCTGTGTTCTGTTTAAACTAACTGGAACTTTTTAAAGGTAGGAAATTGCCAAGCACTGAACAAATAACTGTGATGGTAAGAATGAAAATAATTGATCAGGGAAAACAAATGTAGCACAGATATGAGAACACATCCTCTTGGTGTGCTTTCTGTTTATAAAGTTGCAAAAGATGGGGCTAGCCAAGACAAAAAAGAAACAACCATACAGAAATCAAAGAAGCACTTTGAGAAAAGGGCAGGAAGAGAACCATAATGTCAAAAACAAAGTCTTTTAAAAATTGGAAAAAAGGATTGTGCAAAGCATGTGGGCTTAGCAGTATCACAAGGCATCGTATTTCTTAAATCTCTACAACCTATCAACAGAATGAATTTTTAGCAACCTTATTAGTATAGCAAAAAGAAAGAAAAGAGACACACAAGACAGCTCAGCAGATGAGAGCATTGGCAACATACACAAACACATAATATAATAATTATTAATAATAATAATAATTAAATAATTTTGAGATGGAAAAGGAAGGAGGGAGAGAGAGCAGAAGGAGGGTAAAAAGGAAGGGAGGAGGGAAGAGAAAAATCCTGGCAGATATGGAATATATACAATTTAAATCATTTGGACCCATGTATGCACCTGTAATAGTACCATCACATAATACCCATCACCCCCAAAGGTGAGAGTTAGAGCTACATGTGAGATCCTGTCTAAAAAACAAAAAGCTACCTGCCTGTGGCCTCAACACTTGGGAGGTAGAGGTCAGATGACGAAGAATTCAAAGTCATTCTCAGCTACCTTATAAGCTGGAGGTCAGCCTGGACTACATGAAACCCTGTCTCTAAAACAACAACATGCTGTATGGCAGGTCTCTAGAATTTATTCATCTTCCTAACTGAAACTATATAACCGGAGCAATAACGTCTCATTTTTTTCTCTTTTCCCACTCTAGCCCTTAGCAGCCATTTCTTGGTGTGAAAACGAGCTATTTCTCAGATTTAACCCTTTCAGTATCTAAAAGATTAAGTCGAAATCCCTTTGTGAAGATACAGGTCCCTTCAGGAGCTGCTCAGCATTTCCAGGCTCAGATCCTCACATTTCCACATGGCCATACAGCTACTCCGCATGCCAGCTCGAATGGGTGAGACTTTCCACTTTGTTCCCTTCCTACGGGAGTTCTTTAAGTCGCATTCCTCAGTTTGCGGTACTCACCCTCCCAGTCTTCAGTTACTCTGCAGAGTCGCCTTTTCCTCTGTTTTACCAACACAGCAATATTTACTGCGGTGTGCTCTGATAAATGACTTTGGAATCTCGACTGTGTTAAGTTCCTTGATGAAAAAAATGCTTTACTTATCTCTTACCAGAACCTACCTACCACACTGCCAGGCAGTTATAATTCTTAGCACTAGATGTATGTCTACACTTCCTTATTCTCTGCTTTTTTACATTCATTTCTTGATGTGCCCAACTTTCTTTGACAAATGCTGTCTATCTATCTCATTCTTAAATGTCTGTTTCCCAAACCCTTTATATTTTAATAATACGAGAATATATTACCTTTCCCATTGCAGTGACAAAATATCTAACTAGAAGCAATTTAAGAGAAGGGTTTAGTTTGGACAACATAGGGTATATGACCAGGAAGACATGGAGCACGAGGCCTCTGTGGTCAGGAAGTAGAGAAGGGAAAAGAAGTGGGACCATAATATAAAAACTCCCAGCCGCACCCTCAGTGACCCACTTCCTCCGGGAAGCTCCACCTCCTAAAGGTTCCATAGTTCCCAAAGCAAAGCCACTAGATGGGGACCAAGTATCCAAACACATGAGCCTTATGGGTAACATTTCACATTAAAATCACATCAATGGGTATAATATTCTTTTTTTCAAGTATATATTTTTATTGAATCTTTGTGTGTTTTATATAGAACTTCTCAATCAGTCTTAATTATCTTTATATCCATTTCTCCACTGGCACCTCCCATAGGCCACCAACTGGAATCCATACATTCTCTCATCTGTGTTAAGGACTATTGTGTAAGTTAGTGCCCCCAAATGACCTCAGTGCAGGTTCATCCACTGAGGTCTAGTCAGCCTACCTGGAGTCCCTCGCTTTAAGATTAGTTCATCCTCACCCAACAGTAGTCAGTTGCCAATATTTCTTAAGCAAAGGTTGGGGTCTGCTACCCCAATGGGTATAATCTAAAAATGTGATAGGTATATGTATTTATTCAGCACTAAATGTTTCTGTAAAAGCCTAGTGAAAGACAGGTATAGGCAAAAAGATCAAGAGTTCAAGGCCAGATTGTGCTATATATTGAGACTCTATTCCCCCACCAAAAAAATAAAATAAAATAAAATGATCCATTTGAGCTGGGCATGGTTGTGCATGCCTTTTATCCCAGGCAGAGGCAGGCAAATCTCTGAAATAGAGGCCAGCCTGGTCTATATAACAAGTTCCTAGGCCTACAGGAAGACCTAGTCTCAAAAAAAAATCTCATGTAAGCTTGATTTTCCCCCTTTTAAAGGAATTTGCTTGTTCTGCTTGTTATATAAAGAATTCTCTTTTGTAAATACTCAGCAACCTTTCTCAATGTTGATAATTCAGTATCAATTTTTCCTATTTTTCTTTTTACTAAAGAAATTTTCTGTCATATCTTGGGGTAGTTTTCCTTGCCATCTGTTGTCTTCTTTGGAGATGCCAATTGTTTGGTTAGCCACCCACATCTATCAACCTCTTCTAATTGCTTTTATCTACATCTTGTTTTCATTTATGGTGATATTATGAATTTCTTGTACCACATTAGTTTGAAATTTATGTCTTATCTATTCTGTATTCTCTAATATATTTACTGGATGGAATATGCCGTTTTACATCTCCTTAAGAGTCCTTGAACTTGTATTTGCCTTTTGCGGGAAGGGAGAGGGGCTGATAGTGTTTTGTTTTGCTTTGTTTTGTTTTATTTTGTTTGAGACAAAGTTGTCTTAGCTTGTTTTTCTGTTACTATGATATATATAACATGAGCAAAAGCAGATTGGGAAGGAAAGGGTTTATTTCAGCTTACAGGTTACAATCCATCATTGAGTGAAGTCAGGATAGGAGAACAAGGCGGGAACCTGAAGCAGAAACAACTGACTTGCTCAGCTGCTTTCTTATACAGCCCAGGCCCATTTGCTTAAGGAATAGCACCATCCACAGTGGGTTGGGCCCTACTACACCCATTAGAAATTAATAAAATGCCTCTTGGGGGCTAGAGAAGCAGCTCAGCATTTAAGAGCACTTACTACCATTGCAGAGAACCCCAGTTCAAGTTCAATTCCTAGCACCCACGTGACAGCTCACAACCATCTATAACTCTAGTTCCAGGGGATCTGACGCCCTCTTTTGGCTTCTGTGAGCACTGCATACATTTGGTGTACTTCATTGCATCCAGGCAAAATACTCATACACATAAAATGAAAATAATAAATAACTTATTTTAAAAAGAAAAAAAGAGGGCTAGAGAGATGGCTCAGTGGTTGAGAGGATTGGCTGCTCTTCTGGAGTCAGTCCCCTGCACCCACATGGCAGCTGACAACTGCCCCTAACTCCAGTTCCGGGAATCCCATACCCTCTTCTGGCCTCCACAGGCTTTACATGATATGGGTGTACTTACATACATGTAAACAGAACACTTATACATAAAGATAGATAAATGAAAAGAAAAAAGAAGGGCTAGAGATATGTCTCAGTGGTTAAGAACATATACAGCCCCCAAGTTCAGTTCCCAGCACCCACATCAAGCAATTCACAGTCACCTGTAACGCCTGCTCCAGGGAATCTAACACCCTCTCTGGCCTCCACAGGCACCTTCACTCACATGCACACACATATTATTTAAAAATTGAAAATAAATAAATTTTTAAAAAGAAAAAAATGCATCATAGATAGGGCCACAGGTCAATCTGATCTGTGTAATTCTTCAATTGAGGCTCCCTCTCCCTGGGTGACTCTAGGTTTGTAACAAGTTGACAGCTAAAGCTAACTATTTCAGGGTCTTGTGCAACACAGGTTGGACTTGAACTTACTGTACAGCTGAGGATGACCTTCAACTCCTGATCCTCTTGCCTCTGCCTCCTAAGTGGTAAAATTACAGAGTATGCCTTCATACTCAGCTTGACCTTGGATTTTTACTTCATTCTGTTCTTTTATATTCCTGTCTTTAAGCTTTTACCTTATTGAATCATTGTTTGTATAAAAATTCTTTCTTATCAAGGAACACTCAGAGGGAGAGAATTTCCACTACTGGACTTATGATTACGTTTTTAAACGGTTTTTTCGTGTGTCTTCATGTGTATGCTTCTCTCACTATGACTCTGCTTCACTGTATCTATGCCTCCTTCTGTAGTCTATTTGCAGAGTTTTGCATGATCTCTTTTCATCTCACATGTGCTTAAGAGAAACAATATGGTTCAGGCATTGTGCCTGAACATGTTGAAAATCACGTTTATTTATTTTTTTTCTAAAGTCTTCCATAAACATAAACCGAGAAGATTTAACTCTGATAGTATACTACAAAAAGAAATTAATAGGTGCTGGAGAGATGACTCAGCAGTTAAGAGCACTCGCTATTCTTGCAGAGGACCAGGGTTCAGTTTTTAGTACCCACATGGTAGCTCAAAACCACCTATAACTCCAGTTCCAAAGGATAGTATATCCTTTTCTGGGCACCAGACATGCACATTGTGTGCATACACACACATGCAGTCAAAATACTCATACACATAAAATAAAAATAAGTAAATTTCAGGGCTGGAGAGATGGCTCAGAGGTTAAGAGCACTGACTGCTCTTTCAGAGGACCCAGGTTCAATTCCCAGAACCCACATGATGGTTAACAACTGTTTTAATTCCAATTCCACGGAATCTGATGCCCTCTTCTGACCTCTGCAGGCATTGCATGACATAGGCGCACTTATACACATATAGGCAATACACTCATACACGTTAAAAAAGTAGGTCTTTTTTGGAAAAGAAGAAATTATGGCCAGGAATGGTGGTTGTACACCTTTAATTCCAGCATTCAGGAAGCAGAGGCAGGTGAATCTCTGTAAGCTCAAGACCAGTCTGGTCTATATAGCAAGTTCTAAGCTCGTCAGAGATACATAGTAAGACTTTGTCTCAAAAAGCAGGGGGATGGTGGAGCAGCACTGGCTGCTCTTGTAGAAGACCTGAGTGTGATTCCCAGCACCCACAGAACAGCTAACAACCATCCAGAACTCCTGTTGCAAGGGTTCTTATGACTTCTGTGACTTCCACAGGCATTTCAAGCAGGCATACACTTACATATGTGCAAGCAAAACAATCATACACATAAAATGTCTTTAAATTTTAAGTTTTTTAAAAAGAATAAATTAATAATTGATACTTTTAAACATGCACCAGACACTATGTTAAATAGTCTAAGTTGACTTACTGTAATTCATTCATGTTAGGCACTATACAGGAGTTAGACAAAGATGTTCTGGTACTAGCTGTGTGGGCTTTGTGTTTGGTTGGTTGGTTAGTCTGCTTTGAGATGGGGTCTCCCTGTAGCCAAAGATGACCTGGAACTTGCTATGTAAATCAGACTGGCCTGGATCTCACAGAAATCCACCTGACTGCTTCCTGAGGGCTGAAACTAAAGGTATATGCCATCGAGTCTGGCAATAACCCGTGTGGAGTTTTACCAGTATATTTGATCAATAAATTACTTAATCTCACTAGACATCAGTTTTGCAATCTCTAAATAAAAGAGTAATAAAATCATTTAACCTTATTGATGGGAAGAGTGAATAAAACTGTGGAAACACATGGAAGGCAAGTCTGTAATAGTATTTGTCAGATGAATGAATGAACAAGTGAATGTTCTCCAAATAAAAAATTTAAATATTATAATATATTTTCTGTTTCAATTGAAAAACATGATTCCAAACTTGGCTAAGTTTGTGAATCAATGCCTTTATCATTTTTTTGTAACAAGTGCAGGTGTTGCATGCAAAGATGTAACTTTTAAATAGCAGCAGTTCTTTAGCTGGGATGCCACTGAGAAACTGAAAGACAATGCTTGCCATCTAGTGGAAACTTGTTAAATTCCAGTGCCTCTGTTGAGTTCTGGCAAAAATCTTGAATTAAAATGAGCTGTTCACTTTGTAATATCTTTCTGATAAACCTCCATCATGAACTTTTTTTGTGTAATATGAGGGGAAATTTTCTTTAGTACAGAAAAAAATAACAATAATATCAATAAACTGGAATTTTCCTCTGATCAAAAAAATGCTTTATAATAGACCATATCTGTCATGATATTTTCAACTCAGAATTTTTTTTAAATTTTCCAGAAAATAATTAAGCATTGACATGTACTTGTTTAAGAGTTGTCAGAAGTCCAAAAATATAAATAGGCTCCTGTGTCCAGGTTTCTTTCTAATTTAAAGGTCCATTTGTTTGTTTCTATGAGTTACTTCCTGTGAGTTACTGCTATTATTTAAAAGTTGCACCTTTTTCTTTGCATTTATCTTTTTGTTGCTAAAATTCAGAAAGTTCCATCCTAGTTTATCTTTCCAGAAAAGATTTCATTTTATTACCCAATCCATCCTAGAGTTGGGGAAATTGTTCAGTGGGCAAAGTACTCACTGCACAAGGATGAGGAGCTGAGGTCTCAAACCCTCTTACTATCTAAAAGACAAATGTGACAAAGGAGTTGGGGCAGGTGGATCCTGGAGTCTCTCACCAAAGTTAGGGGCCAAGTGTTGTGGGGCCTTTAATTCCTGCACCAATAGACAGAGGTAGGCATATCTCTCTGAGTTCAAGTCTAGCTTGGTTTACATAGTGAGTTCCAGGCCCATCAGGACTACACAATTGGACCCTGTCTCAATAATAATAATAATATTGAGAAATCAATTGAGGAAGAGATCTTGGTTTCAACCTCTGACTTCCACATGTACACCCAATACTCACATGTGCACACATGCATACACATGCTCACATAATCCTAGGCTTAGTGGGGTGTGCATATAAACTAGCACTCTGGAAACTAAAGTAAGAGGATTTCAAGATCAAGGCCAAACTGGGGAATGTAGTGAGTGTGAGGCCAGTCTAAGCTATAGTGAGACTCTGTCTCATTTTAATTCTAAACAGTTTTTATTAACAAATTATCATGTTTAATAAGCTTTGCTAGATTTAATTTAATATTGTTCTTTTAGTCACCACAGAGATTAAAACTTAAGGTAGCCAAGTTTTATGAAATACCCTAATCTCAAGAAACAAATCATACTGGCAGAGTCGTGAGCAGTGCCAGTGATATATAGTTCTTGGGTCAGAATGGTAACTAATCTACATGTTGAATATGATTCCTGCTCACAAAAGAAGGGAACTTGACAAAGTTATGGGCGATAATTCTTAAAAGAGGCAAGTAAGTAGATTCCATAAAATTATTTGAAAGGTTAATGGCTTTAAAATATAATGAGGCAGAAGCTTTGGTCAGGCAGGAAAAAAATGTGCCAGTGAGGCCAGGGGGAAATGCATTTGTGCAAAGGAGAGAGAAGTTTTCTCAGGACCTTTTGACTTTCAAGGCAGCTTTTCAATGAGGCTGTTTTTGATTTTGACTTTCATCTATATACTGAGCTGTTATGTGCCAAAGCTTGGTTGTTTTTATCTTTCAGATGGGATCTTGCATGGCATTATAGACATTAGAGAAAAAGGCATTGATGAAAGTTACGAGGGCCACTGTGTCATGAAGCTAATTTGTGCTATCTGTGCTCTTATTCTTTCCAAATGTACCATTTCATCCTCTAGTGTACTGTTTTGGGGCTCCCTAACCTTATCAGGTGAGGAACCTGACAGGATCATCTTATAACGGAAATGTCTATATCCACAATTGCTTGACACTCCCTGGCAGGACATCCTGGGCCCAGGAGCAAAACAAAAACCACATTTCAGCTCTCTACTGAAAATGGATCTGCCTTACTGCAGAACCTAGGGGGCTAACATGACTTGCTCAACAGAACTTGACACAAAGTACACACAGCATCTTGTCTCACAAATAAAACCTTTGGTATCACAGATTCTACATGCCACATAAGCCAAGCAGCAAGGAAACTTGCAAAACATCCCATGCCTACTGCTGACGCTTTCCTACTTTAGATCCCATTTAAAGTTGGTGGTCCTTAATATCTCTCAGCATATGAGTGAAGATGTATCCTTGGATGAGACATGTCTCACATCTATCCAACACCAGCGAACCTTGCAGATAACACTTCCTAGGGCCATCCTTTAGGTGGCGGTAAGAGGAACCAGACATAAGTTGCTTTTCTCTTGCTGGTAATCATCACGGGTAAGGCACTTGAATTCTGAACTAACTGTTCTCTGCTTTCCCAACCTCTCTTCTCCAGATTTATTTGCCATACCTCTGTGCTCTACTTTTTACCTCTGGTTTTGGCAACAAAGTCTTCGGTTATGTAGACTTTCTCGTCCTCTGGCTTCTAGTTGGTTGAGGTAGTGGGAGATACCAACAAAGAGTTTGAGTAACGTGCAGAGTGAGGATGGAGGGATCAGGACATTCCGTTCCTTTCTCCACCCTGGCATAGAGCTGTTGTCTGGCTATGGGGTTCAGCTCTGCAAGTACTGGCTTCCATCCCTGCCCATCCCTCACTCTAGCTTCCTTCAGGCCTAGAATCGTAATGGCCCCAGAGAGCTCAAAATCTCTATTGCAGCTCATTACCCTGGTCTGATACTTGTAGGTCATGTTTTCGAAGTGTCTTTGTACCCTGCTGAGACCCACAGGCTGGGAGGAACTAAGGCAAGATCCTACGCCTCTTTTTAGCCACAGAAGTGGGTACATTTATGCTTCATGAAGAAGTCAGAGGTCCACCAGCTATCAAGAGCTTTAAAAAAAAAAAAAGGAGGTTGGACTTGGAGGAACAGGCTTACAATCTCAACTATTCAGGAGGCTGAGCAGGAATTCAATGCCAGTCTGAACAACTCACCCTGACACTGTCTCAAGGTAAGGCAAAAGAGACTTGAGGGTATAGTCCAGTGGTAGAGTTCTTTCCTACCATGCATAAAGCCATGGGTCCATTCTTTAGTACTCCAGCACAACAAAAATAGACAAATAAATTGATTAATAAGTAAATTAAAATAAAAGGAGGAAAGGGGCGGGACTTTAAAAAGTAAGACAGCAAGCCAAGCTCAGTGGTTTATGCCTGTAGTTCCAGTACATGGGAGGCAGAGACAGGTGGATCTCTGTGAAATCAAGTCCAGCCTGGTCTACATAATGAGTTCCAGGTCAGCTGGGGCTATTTTAACAAAAATAAAAGACAGCAAAATACCGACACGTTCTATTTAAACTTTTTTTTAACCTGTATAAGAGAAATTGCTGAACAATTTTTTGATCATACGGATATATGACAGTCATTTATAGTGTTACTTCATCTATTAAACAGATATGAACCGTAATTTATATGCCTTGTGTTAAGAAGTTTCTTTGGGGGATGGTGAGATGGCTCAGTGGCTTGATACTTGCCCCCAAGTCAGCAACCTGAGATCAGTCCCTGAGATTCACATGATAGAGGGAGAGAAACAGTTCTCACGAGTTGCCCTCTGACCTACACACACACACACACACACACACACACACACACACACACACAGAAAATTAAATAGATGTAATAAAATTATTTTTTTAAAGGGGGGGGTGCCTTTTTTAAGAAAAATATCCACATCTGTGGCTAAAAAGAGGCGTAGGATCTTGCCTTAGTTCCTCTCAGCCTGTGGGTCTCAGCAGGGTACAAAGACACTTCGAAAACATGACCTATAGGTGTAGGACCAGGGTAATGAGCTGCAACAGAGATTTTGAGCTCTCTGGGACCGTTACCATTCCTAGGCCTGAAGGAAGCTAGAGTGAGGGATGGGCAGGGATGGAAGCCAGTACTTGTATAGCTGAACCCCATAGCCAGACAACAGCTCTATGCCAGGGTGGAGAAAGGAACGGAATGTCCTGATCCCTCCATCCTCACTCTGCACGTTACTCAAACTCTTTGTTGGTATCTCCCACTACCTCAACCAACTAGAAGCCAGAGGACAAGAAAGTCTACATAACCGAGGACTTTGTTGCCAAAACCAGAGGTAAAAAGTAGAGCTCAGAGGTATGGCAAATAAATCTGGAGAAGAGAGGTTAGGAAAGCAGAGAACAGTTAGTTCAGAATTCAAGTGCCTTATCCGTGATGATTACCAGCAAGAGAAAAGCAACTTATGTCTGGTTCCTCTTACCGCCACCTAAAGGATGGCCCTAGGAAGTGTTATCTGCAAGGTTCGCTGGCGTTGGATAGACATGAGACATGTCTCAGCACTGAGCTGTCCCCTACCAGCGGAACCGAAACAAGTTAAACATCCAGCCAAGCATTCTGCTATCATTATATTATTTTGCCCCCTATCAAAATTTTCCTACTTGCTGTTTCATTCAAGTAACAACTTTTCCCAAATTTTCTATATTTCTTTGAATATTGGATTTTAAATTAAGTACTTTGTTGCAAACCATAGTATTTTATATTAATTTTATGAACTCTTGAAAAGATTAATATTGGTGTGGTATGTGCAGGTGGACATTCTCTTGTGTGCCCAGTTTTTTACATGGGTCTTGGGGATCCAAACTCAGGTCTTCATGCTTGCATGGCAAGAACTTTATCAGCTGAGACATCTCCTCAGATTCTCAAAGACATAGTTTAAGTTTTAACTGAATCCAACTCCCACGTGACACCATATTAACCAGTGAGAAAGATGTGCATGTACTACAAAAAAATCATGAATTTAAAACAATCAGTTTTAAAAATTCATTTTGACCAAATATCAACATTTCATATCATTTGAAATAGAAGAGTGAACCGAGACTGGAATATACCTAGCATATATGAGAACCTTAGTGTCATCTTCAACAGCCTCCCCCTCCTAATAGTAAATGAAGAAAAAGAGCTCTTGATGGAAAAGTGAGGCAAGCATATTTTGTGGCATTCACATTATATAAAAATAATGTGATTTTTCTTTCCCTCTATGAAAGATGATAAAAATGTAGCCATCGTGATTTTAACAATATCACACATTTGTCTTACTTTACCTCCTATATGATAATCATTGAAATTGCACATTCTCTACCATATGTTTTGTTGACATCAACAGCTCAAATTATCTTTAAGATGTCTTGAATAAACACAGAGGAAACATTAGCTGTTGACCTGCTATATTTGTGTGTGTATACATATACATATACATACATATAATAGCACACCATTAATATAATTCTCATTTTCTGCATCAGGTGAAAAAATAAAATGAGCCAGGAATGATGAGGCCTGCGTGCAATTCCAGCACTGAAGATCTAGAGGAGAGAATGTGAGTTTCAGCCCAAGCAGGGCTATAAAATGAGTTGGAGGCTAGCCTGGGATATATGGAAAACCTTATTTCAAAAAACAAAGCAAACAAAATAAATAATATTTTTTAAATGTATCTCCCAAGAAAACCTTTTCCAGATATACATCTGACAAAAGAATTCAAAAATTATTACCAAAAACTCAAATTATCCAATTAATAAATGGACAAATGAATGAGTTCTTAACATAAATACAAATGGCCAATAAACATATGGAAAAATTTCAACATCATTAGCCTTCAGGGAAACCAATGGTTTATACTAATTTTCAACTTGACAGGACCTAATAATTTCCTAGTAAAGTAGCCCCTGGACACGCCTGTGAGGGATTTAAGTTAGCCTCTAGGCACGCCTGTGAAGACTTTTTGAGAAGTTTAAATGAAATAGGAAGACTCCCCCTGTATGTGAGTGGCATGGTTCATGGGCTGGGTCCTGAAGTGAATAAAAAAGAACAAGAACTGAGCAACCTCTCTCTCTCTCTCTCTCTCTCTCTCTCTCTCTCTCTCTCTCTCTCTTTCTCTCCTCTTTCCCCTCCTTTCCTCCTCCCCTTCCTCTTCCTCTCCTTCTCCTCTTCCTCCTCCTCCTCCCCATCCTTCTTCTCTTCCTCCTTTATCCTGATTGTTGATGTGATGTAATCAGCTGCTTCACATGCTTGTGCCTTGTCTTCCCTGTCATAATAGCCTTCTCCTTGAACTTTAAACCAAAATAAATACTTTCTCCCTTAAGTTGCTTTTGTCAGGTTATTTGATCACAGCAACAGGAAAAAATAACTAATACAGAAACGAAAACTAAAACTATACTACTACACTGAGATTCTGCCTCACTCCAATCACAATGGCTCTCATTAAACAAGCCAGGCATGGTAGAACACACCTGTAATCCCAATATTTGGAATGTGGAGGAAGGATTTTTAAAAGTTCAAGGTCAGGCCTTCAAGATGGCTCACTGGGTAAAAGTGCTCACTGTTCAGGCAGGCCTGACAATAAGAGTTTAATCCGTGAACCCCACATAAAAAGCCTGATGTAGTCAAGATGAGAGGCTGAGGTAAAAGACTCCTGAAAGCTGACTGGCCAGCTAGCATGGCATATGCAGGGACAGAAACAAGACAGACCTTTCTCATTAAAACAATGTAGAAGGAGAGAACTGACCAGAAAAACTGTCTTCTGACTTCCACACATGTGCACACCTACACTCACATACATACACATTCACCAGGCATGGTGGCATTCACCTTTAGTCCCAGTACTCAGGAGGAAGAAGCAGGCAGATGCCTGTGAGCTCAAGGCCATCCTGGTCTACATAGTGAGTTCTAGACCAGTTGGGGCTACAGGGAGACCCTGTCTCAAAAACCAAAGCAAAACAAAAATTGTACATACACATTCACACATACAAACAAATAAAAAGAAGTTCAAGGTCATTCAAAGTTATATAGTAAGTTCGAAGCAAGCCTGAGATATATAAGACCCTTTATCAAAAAAAAGTGTGTGTGTGTGTGTGTGTGTGTGCGTGTGTGTGTGCGTGTGTGTGTGTGTGTGAGTCATGAAAGCAGAAGGAGAGCCATCTGAGGGAGGAAGAACAGCAGGAGAGTGAATGGAGACGAGAGCGCGCTGTGGGGTGACCACGAGCAATGTATACGGTACACATGGAGGAAGACTCATGAGTCCATTCTTTTGTATGCTACTTTTTCAAAGCTGTAAAAATTAAAAGCAAAGTTAAAAAAAGAGCAATTTTTTTCTCTTCATAACATGTATATTTTAAGCAAAAGGAGACTTTCTGATCTAAAAGTCAAAACTGTGTTTTTGACAATACATGAACCTAAGAAGAACTGGCCCTTAGTAAACCATAGAATTACAATAGAAAAGGGACTCAGGGTTACTTGGTTCACAAACCTTTTGGCATTTGCCTCATGATACTGCCTTCCAGAACAATCACCTGGCAGCTTTTGAACCTATGTGAAAACTTAATATTTCTTGAGGTGGTGCCCGCTATCCTGAGTGGTCTGACTTTGAGAATTCTCTTTCATGTTTAGCCAATACCTCCGTACAGCTTCTATTCATTAGTTCTAGCCCTAACCTAGGGACTGCACCCAGCCTCTGGATTATACACATGCTTTTCTACAGAGTAGCCTGTAAATATTTCAACAGAACTATGGCATTCCTCTGAATCTTCTTATGTGTAGGCTTTAATAAGTTTTTCTCCTTTATCTTTTTGTCTCACAATTGGAATAACTTTGCTTTACTACTGTAAAACGATCAAAAGTTATACTGTATGTAAAATATAAAAGCCTCCCGCTTGATTCCACCTCTTGAAATAATCACACTTAATATTTCAATGTATGCAGTACACAAAATTGGGGTAGTCATCTAGTTCTCAGTATTAGAATTTTGTTATGGTGATAAAATATTTGAAACGACTAAAGGGAGGAGGTTTTGCTTTTGGCTCATGGTGTAGGCCTGTGATCATATGCTTACTGTCATAGCAGAAAAGCATGTTGCAAGAGGCTGGCAGAGTCACTTCATTGCAGTCAGAAAGACAGGGAGGGACCAGGGAGAAGGTATTCCCTCAGAGATCTGGTTCCTCAAAGTAGACCCCTCCTCCTACTTTCCATCAGCTCTCAATAATGTCATCATTTGATGAGTCCAGCAAATGATTAATGCATTCATTAGGTCACAGCCCTCAGGATCTAGTCACATCCCAAAAGCCATAAGCTGGCAACTCATGAGTTTTCAGGGGCCCTTTGGTTTCAAGATATTACAATAATTATTACCTCAATGGCTGTGTCTACACTACTCTCTCCTTATGAGAACTATGGAACACCATAGTTCTGTTGAAATATTTACAGACTACTCTGTAGAAAAGCATGTGTATAATCCAGAGGCTGGGTGCAGTCCCCTAGGTTAGGGCTAGAACTAATGAATAGAAGCTGTACAGAGGTATTGGCTAAACATGAAAGAGAATTCTCAAAGTCAGAACACTCAGGATAGCGGGCACCACCTCAAGAAATATTAACAGTGCACTCCCCAGACAACAGGCTGGATTGTACAGTCTCACTCTCCTGGGAACAGTGATTGGTCAAAAGTGCAACCACATGACACAAGGCTAATCAGAACCTTCCTCTGAGATTTTTACACTGGGAATCTGAGAGAAGTGTTTTCTTCTACAGTGTATCAGTAAAAATAGCTGCAGCCATGTTCCTCACAACATGGAAATATCCTATCTGTAATAAGAGACAATGGTGGTCAAATAACATAGTCACAGAAATACGAGCTGAAAAAGTCGGACAGTGTTCAACCTTTCATAGTGCAAGAATTTTTATTTGTCTTTTTGAGACAGGGTCTCCCTATAGCCGCAGCTGGCCTGGAACTCACTACATAGACCAGGCTAGCCTTGAACTCACAGAAATCTGTCTGCCTCTGTCTCCCTAGTGCTGGGACTAAAGGTGTGTGCCACCACATCCAGCTACATAGTGCCAGAATTTTATACAACCTCGTTGTCCTTCCAAGAAACTTCCTTTTCTATATATATAAACTAATCTGAATTGGATTTTCTACAAGCAAGTTGTTGAATAAATCAAATAATATTTTCCCAGGATTTTAAAATGTAATAACTTATTCAAATTAGCTGGATTTGTGATTTTTGGAAAGGAAAGATGGCTATACATAATTACTATTTTTAAAGTTCTTTTAATTTTTTATCTAATGTGTGTGGGTGTTTTGCCTACATTTCTATATGTGTGTACCTTGTGTGAGCAGTGCCTATGGAGGCCAAAAGAGGGTGTCAGATCCCCTGGAACTAGAGTTACAGACAGTAGTGAGCTGCCACATGGGTGATGGAATCGAAACCCAGATCCTTTGGATGTGGTCTTAACTGCTGAACCATCTCTCCAGTCCCTGAGTCAGAACCTTACTATATATCACAGACTGGCCTGGAACCTGCTTTAACTGGCCTCAAGCTCATGGTTATCCTGCCTCGGACTTCTAAATTTTCTAAATGCGGGGAATATATGCATGTACCACTATGCCTAGTTCTTTTTTTTTTTTTTTCCTGAGACTCAGTCTTACTAGGTCGCCTGTGCTGGTCTCTCATGCCTCAGCATCTCAGCATGTTAAGAAGCTGGGGCTGCAGACATGTACCACACTTGCTTTATTTTTCCTGTAGTTGTTTGGTTGGTTTTTTTTTTTTTTTTGCTTTTTGCTTTTTGAGACAAAGTCTCAGCTTGTAGCCCTGGCTGGCCTAAAACTCACTATGTAGACCAGGCTGGCTTTGAACTTGCAGAAATCTGCCGGCCTCTTCCTCTCAAGTTCTGGGATTAAAGGTGTGCACCACTCCCCTCAGCTTTGTTTTTCTTCTTAAGATAAAAATAATCATGAACTTCTTTTTAAATTCTTTTTTAAATTATTCTTTTTTTCAGTACTGAGAACCAAACTCAGGCCCTATACTTGCATTCTACCACTGAGCTAAACTTCCAGCACCCACAGACTTATTTCTGCAGCAGATCCTTTACATTTATGACCGGTTTTAACAATTTAAGAAGGAAAAATAGTTTGTACATTTTGGGGTGTCTTAACTCAAGGCCATTGGACGCATGTATAAAAAAAGGTTAGGCTGGGGACAGGGATGCCTCTGGGCATGCTCAGCTATCATCATACTGTCTTAAGGGGAAATAAAGGAAAAGACACTGTAAATGTTCACAAATAGAGGAGTTGCCCCTAAAAGTGTTTTCCTCACTTAGTCCTGTGCTGAAATAGCTTCAGTTGTCAACTTGATCCATCTGGTGGAGGGAACCCCAATGGAGGAACTGTCTTCATTAGACTGGCCTATCGCCATGTCTGTGGGACATTTTCTTGGTTGTTGAGTGATGTGGGAAGGTCCAGCCGACTGCTGCTTGTGATTCTCTGTTGTGTAAGAAAGCAGGCTGTGCACAGGCCAGAGGACCAAGCCAGTAAGCAGGGTTCTTCCACGGTCTATGCTTCAGTTCCTGCCTCCAGGTTCCAGATGTGTGAGTTCCTACCTTGTCCTCCTTCACTGAGGAAATCTGACCTGGGAGTTGTAAGATAAGGCAGTGTTTTTATCACAGCAACAGAAAGTAACTTAAGAGAGCAGCTAACCAATTCAGCAAAATCGTTGCCACTTTATAACAAAAATGGAATTTTTCTCTATTTTCTAGTAACATGTTCCTCATTAATACTTAATAGGATATAAATGTGTGTGTACTGTTTATAGCTATGTGTGCCCACAAAAAAGGGACTAGAAGCTGTGGTAACACCCAGCGGTGAGCTTACCTAGCACTTGAATCTTGACTTTTAGATACCATTCTCCATGACCCTTGAAAACATGGTGAATTCCAAGCAGTACAGGGAAATTATAAATATTGCAGGGTCTTTTTCACTCTAGAAAGCCAAGAAGTGTTCATAGAATGACAGAATATAGCAAAAGGAAACAGAATCAAGTCTGTAGGGACCACTAACAAATCTCGAATAATCTAAAGCTCAAAACAATAACGGCGGTATTAAAATTAAAAATGGAAAGCACGATTTTTTAAATTTTTTATTGAATTATTTTGTATCTCATACACAGCATCTTAATCATCTTTATACACCCTTCCTCATCAGCACCCTCCCATAGCCTCTCACTGGATTTCATACATTCTGTCATTTATGTTAAGGCCTATCAAGTCAGGTGAATATCCCCTGACATCCATCAGTGCAGGTTCATCCACTGGGGTCTAGTCAGCCTATCTAGAGTCAGTCTTTAAGAGAAAATCATCTCTTCCTCACCCAGCAGTAATCAGCTGCCCAATAGTTCTTTGGTAAGATTGGGACCTGCTGCCCATTTCCACAGTTCTATACTTGGTTCTTGTTTGCTTGTGTTTGCATGGATCTTGTGCATGCTGTCACCATTGCTGAAAGTTCATATGAACAAGGTCCCAGGACCCTATAGAACTTTGTGTCCAGGTGGTCATGCATCTCCTCCAATGGCTCTTAAAATATTTCCATGCCATGTTCTGCAATAGTCCCTGAGCCCTGGGTGGGTGAAGTTTAATATGGGAGTCCTGTCCAAGGACCCACACTCCACAGACTCTTATTTTCTATTCTTTGGTCATTTGTGGTCCTTTGTGTTCATTGCACTCTGATGCATTAGGGAGCTTCATTGATGAGAGTTGAAAGATGCATTAGTATTCTCTCTACCCCTTGTTCCACTAGGTTTCATAAGTCTTAGGTATAGAAGTGCCATTGTAGACGTGTCACTTAAGGTTGGACATTTCACAGACACTTAATCTCTGTGTGTGACCAGTTGTGGAACTTTGTAAAAGTCTCTGTTGCAAAAAAAAACACCTCTAATGCATGGTGACTAGCATACTTGTCTGTAAATATAAGGATTTATATTTAGAACAAACTAAGAAATGACATTTGTCTAGGAATATGACAGCCTTGAAGTTTTCTCTAAGATCTGTGACCTCTCCAGTCATGTGTATTTGGCTATGTTTACACCACCACACACGAGTTCCCTCCCACTGAGTGGGCTTTAAGTCCAATTAGGTAGCTGTTGATAACCCCCAAGATACAAGTGCCACTACTGTCCCAATATAGTTTGCTGAGCCACTCGTTGTGATTTTTAGGCCTTAAAGCTGGGGTTGGAGTATTGATGGATGATGTCTCTTAGCAGCTTGCACAGTGCTCTCCAAAACTATGAGAGCTAGTCTTCAGTGAGGTGACTTCCACGTCAGTTCCAGGTCCATTGCTCCAAGTCCTGTGACTAAAGTATATCTTGTCTTCAGCAAAAGAGTCTTACCTTCAAGCTCTTGGAGGTAATCAAGGGTCATGGCAATATCCTATGTAATTTTGGGAGTCTCTAGAGGACTACCCTGGCCAACAGTTCAAAGGGAGTTATCTCTTGTCAGGTACTGTTTCTTGTTGTATAGCATTCAGCTATACACATAGACTCATGTAGCGATAGTGTATGTATAATTTTCCTGTGATTTTTTTATACCAGCTAGGCATTATTTATCTTCTCTCTCTCTCTCTCTCTCTCTCTCTCATCTCTTCTGTGTCTGTCTGTCTCTCTCCCTGTGAAAGCAGTGATTTTGACATCATAAATTAATAACTTAACAAATTAAAATCTGAGGAAGAACTGAATACATACCTGCTTTCAAGATATATCTTCCTGAAAAATACTTCTTGATCAGAAAGGGGAGAACAGTAACATGACTATGTAACGAACCTCAGAAAGGGCACATACAGGCATATGTGATACTTGATAAGGTATGATGAGAAAAGCATAGACTTTCTCTTCTGATGTTTCTGTTGAAGTTGTGCATTTTGGGCCTCAATACTCATGAGGAAATGAATCCAAATTGAAACAAACAGCACAAAAATGACTAGTGTGTAAATCCTCGAATATGCCAAGGCCATTAAAGTCAAGGAAAAACTAAATCAGATACAACAGCTATATATACGACATGATTCTCAAGCAGATTCTTGCTATAAACTATTGTTGGGGCTCAAGAGGTGATTCAGCAGTTCAGAGTGCTTACTGCTTTTGCAGTTGACCCAAGTTTGGTTTCTAGCATCCATATTTCAGCTGTATGCCAGCTCCAAGTGATACAGTGCCCTCCTTTGACCTCCACAGGCTCCTGTACATATGTGGTATACACTGACTCATGTAGGCACATACATACACATAAAATAAAATATAAATAAATAAAAATTTTAAACATGATATTGTTGAGAAAACTGACAAATTTGGTTGACATCTAAAGATTAGAAGGGAGCACTGTATCAAAAATTTTGGGGGTTTTTGTTTTACAGTTATGTCTGTTCTTATTTGTAAGACGTATATGCCAAAAATTTAGGAGATTCAAATAGTTCTTTCTTTTTAAAGGATTTTATTATGTATTTACTTTCTATATGATTTTTCTATAATCCTACTAAATGGGAGGCAGAAACAAGAGAACCACTTTAAGCTCAAAGACATTAGTATTGTAGCATGCTGGGCCGACTACCAGGTAAGTCCACTACTGACTTTTCAACCCCAGAGATGCAACTATGACCTTCAAGCACTAAGAAAGTCAGTCAGCAAGGAGGAAGTGTGCATGTTAGTTCCAGTTTGGTTTCTCAATGCTTAAAGATATAATTTTTTTCTTTTATCTTTTATTTATCCTTATTTATTTAATTTCATACATATATACAATGTATCTTGATTATATCCACTTCCAACTCTCCACTCCCACTTCCCATACATACCCCTTAACACATTCCCTTCCCATGCTCGAGAAAAGGACTAATTCTTAAACTGACATGCCACCCACACACCTGAGTAGTGATTCTCTGCTGGAATGACTTCCACAATAATCTTTACTACATCAGTTCCTCAAGTGAGGCTTTCTACTCAGGAGATTCTAATTTGTAGAAATTTGACATTAAAACCAGCCATCACAGTGTGCTTCAGTAAAGTGGGAGAAATTTCTGCTATAGGGCCTCAGACATTATCTGACAACATCCTTAGCCTTTTGGTTTATGGAAGGCCGTGGTCTATTAATACATTCCAAAGGTTTCACCTTTCAGTCACAAGGATGTTAGGTCAGATATAGATGTGAGCAAGGAATGGCTATTAAGGATGCTAAATTTAGCTTAAGATAAATTGTAATCAGGCTCTAGACCCACAGCACTGCAGCCTCTCCACAATCATGGAAGTCATAATCAGTTAGCCAGCCTTCCAGAAGGTTCGGTGCAGGGGGCTGGCTTGAAGACCAGCAATTCTCTTACCTTAGCCTCCTGGAACTAGGATTATAAGCATTCGTTAAAATTCTTGTGCATTTTTGTATTATTTTTAATATATTACAGTGTACATTTCTTACTGTAGGTTGCAACAACAACAAAATTTGTAAGCCAGGTATGGTGACCTAAGCATTTGGGAGGCAAAAGTGGGAGGATCAAGAGTTCAAGGCCAACCCTCAACCTGCATGCCCACGTAGGGAATTCCAGGATAGCCTAGGTCACATAAGATCCTGTCTCAAAAAGCAAACCATAGCCACATCAGCCAGGTCCTCAGGGAGTTCCAAGTGGGCTGGGACTAGAGAGATCCCATCTAGTTACTAAAATAAAGTTACTAAAAAAAAATATATCGAAAAGGCTACTGACTGGTGAGATGGCTCAGTGGGTAAGGTTGCTTACTGAGTTCAATCCCTGGGTCCCACATGATGGAAGTATCACTGGAAATTTGGGGGATCTCTTAGTGGTTGTCAGACGGTAATGAAGAAATCAGGGTCCGTTCTTGGGCTTCTTAGTCTCATTGATGAAAGAATTTAAGAACGAATTCAAACAGAAACTTGAGGACAATTTTATTGGTGTTTAAAAGAAAAAGAATGTGATGGTGCTTACCTTTAAACACAACAACTGGGAGGCAGAGGCAGGTGAACCTTCTGTGAGTTCAAAGCCAGCCTGGTCTACATAGCAAGTTCCAGGCCAGCTGGAGCTATAAAAAGACCCTGTCTCAAAAAGACCGAGAGAGAGAGAGAGAGAGAGAGAGAGAGAGAGAGAGAGAGAGAGAGAGAGAAGACAGAAAAAAATCCCAGGGCAAGCTGTAAATCTTAGCAGCTGCTTGGAAGAGAAGAATGAAAGAAATAAGAAAAAAATGGCATGGTGTTTGAGTTAAGCCAGTACTGAGATCAGACCCCGTGTGGTAGACAGCCACATGATATGGAGGGGTAACTTTGGACAAGGCAAAGCAGTCCAGAGTGTCAGAAAAAGCAAACTTAGGTTCTGGCCTCTTCTGACTTCTTTGAGCCCCTGTACACACTATGGTGTACATACATACACCCAGGCACATACTCATTAAATACATATGAATAAATAAATAAATAAATCTTTAAAAAATAGAGAACAAAAGTTGCACCTTTCTGGTAAACAGACCCATCCAAACCTTATAGTGGCTTATGGGGACTGTGCTAGGGAGCAGAAATTTGGGAGAGAAAAAGTACACTATCTTACTAAAGGGATCATTATTCCTCCTATCTCTTCGTTATGGAAAAATTAGTCAGACAGCTAGTCACTCTGGAGGGTTGGATAAGTCACTCTTTATTCAAATGTGGTCCCAGAAAGGCAAAAAGATCCTCTGAGATTTCTGGGCCCCAAACATAAGCACAACAGAGACTTTTATGGGATTTTATAGCAGGTACACAGATGTGTGATGTAATACTGAGAAATGCCACACAGTTTTGGATCAAATCAGCAGTCCTTTATTAGCCGGCAGTCAGAGGTAGGGCTAATGTCCAAAAGAACTCTTGACTCCAGAAGCAAGGCATGGTTTAGTAAACCTTATAACCACACTTACATCATGCCAGGGACAAAGCCAATGACCATATTTATATCAGATCATCATCGTTACACCAGACTAGGGGCAGGTCAATTAATAAGAGGTTTTCAGTTAACAAAAAGTTTCTTTTGGGCTGAGTGGGAAGACGTGCTATCTGGCTACATGTAAGGTTCTCAGTATTGTAAAAGCAAAGTACTTCCTGAAGCTACCTGCATGAGATGTTCTGCCTGGCTGGCTGCAGTGGGAATGGCTGGGAAAAAACAGGGTAAGGTAGAAGTCAGCTAGAACAAAATGGAATCAGTGTTTCATTTCAATGTTATTTCAGGAAATTCTATTTTGTGGTCACTGAAGTTTACAAAGTAGATTTCACACCAGAGACCAAGACATCTGCCGCTGTTTGATAGTCAACCAGGCCAAGATAATTGGGCCAGGTGTATAACTGGCAAGTTTTCCATTTTCTTAGTTTCATTTCCTTCTCAGTAAACATTGTTAGTCAAAACATCCCAGAGTAATGAGACATCACAGTGTTGTTAGAGTAGCAAAAAGCCCCATAAATCGAGACTATAAATTCTCTAGTCTCTCTGTTGGAAGATTCACTTTTCTAGTTTCACCTATCAATCGTCTGGTCATAGGACCACTTCTAGGAAGGCAGGTTCACCTTGAGTCATGTTAAATAGACAGGCAGTGTGCTAACGAAATAATGGGCCTTTCCTGCCGGGGATCCCCACTTACTACTGTAGTGCTTCTGGACTTGGCCATAGACGTGTAGTTCTCTGTAAGTCTGCCCGATTTTCTGAATTTTTCCAGAAAAGCATAATCTTTCTCTCTCCTTTTCTTTTTCATATCTCTTTTCTAAACATGGTTTCTTTAACTCGTTGGGCTAGCCTAGCATCTTGTATTTCTTTACCTTTTCTCTAAAGCTTCCTTCTCCCTGTCATGTGACTGCCAGTCTGCCACATGGCCTCATTACCTTTGTCTTTCTCTCCTCCACTCTCCTCCTCAAGGCAGCTGCTAAGATTTTCAGCCTGCCTACCCTAAGGATTTTTCTTTAAAATTCTAATAAAATTGCCCTAAAGTTTCCATTTGAGTCCATCTGACATTATTTTACGAATGAGACTGAGACTACTCCAGGAGATGCAATGCCCATGAAGTCAGAAGAATGGATTCCCCTGGAACTGAAGTTACTGGCGGTTCTTAGCTGCCATGTGGTTGCTGGGACTGACTCTTCTCTCCTGGAGCAGCCAGTGCTCTGAACTCCTGACATCTCTCTGGCCCTTCCTTTTTTCTCTTTATGCCTCTTTTCTAACTATGCTTTCCCTTGTGGTTTGTGCTGCCCCAATATTTGGTTTTTTAAATTTTTTCGATACAACTTCCTTTATCTCCCCACCATGTGGCTGCTCATCTGTGAAGCCTATAAACTAGCAAGGTTTCATGGTCTTTTTCCTTCTCCCTTCCATTCTCCCCCTCAAGGCAGTTGCTGAGATTTATAGCTTGCCTATCGTGAGGATTTTTCATTAAATTCTAATAAAATTGCTCAAAAGCCTCCGTTTGAGTTCATTCTTATTTTATGAATGAGACTAAGGACCCTCTAGGGGATGCTATTTCTCCCATGTATCAACAGAGTAATAAAAAAGTCACAGAGTTGTATTTTAAGGTATCTACCTAGTAAGTTAAACAAAAAGGAGACTACAAATGGCCTAAGCTTACACACACACACAAAAAAAAACAATATTATAGAATACAGTTTGGTTATAAGTACATAACTCTTCCTTATCATCTTTAGCATGGCTTGGGATGGTCCTCTCTTCCTGGGCAATGGTCTCTAGGCCAGGTCATGAACTCATCCAACTGCATTACCTCTTAAGTGAGGAAACATTGGCATGTCTCCACCTAGAAATAAATTTGAATCTTTAAAGGGAGAGTTGTCCTTTGACCTCCACATACATACTGTGTGACATATGCACATGCACGTCTCCCCACTCAAATAAATATGATTAAGAAAAATGTTTTAAGCTACTGGAAGCAAAATATTTTTAGGATCTTTTAAATGGTCCTTCTGTGGCAGCCAGGAAAACGTGCAATTCTGATCTTTTGTAAAAGAATGTTTATGAGTTATGAGCAGTGAAGCAGGCTGCATCGCCTTTAGGATCTATAAAGCTCTGTGACAGTCAGGAATGACTGCCATGGCTGTAATCCCAGCACTGAGGGTAGAGGCAGGAGGATCAAAAGTAGCCTGGACTACTCAGGGAGTTCCAAATACCAGAGTTATTAGTGTCTGTTTTCATCTAACATAACCATCCAATATTCTTGGTCCCATTGAAACATTAAAGTATATGAAAATATTACAATGTTAATAAGAAAAGGCCATTATCATGTATTTACTGGTCACCATACTCAACAGGGTATTGTCACAATGACCAAAGCATGGGAATTTAGAGTCTACAGAATGTGGGTCCCTATATTAAGCTTCACTCATGCAGAGCTCAGGGAGTACCGTAGAAGAGGAGACGGAAAGACTGTAAGTGCCAGGGAGGAAGTGCATGTCCATATGGACATAGAATCCTACAAGCTGCTGGGACCCTGCTTATTTGAACTACAGCAATGGTGTTGGCATGCTCAAGACCCATGCAAACGCAAGCAGACAAAAACCCAGCATGGTACTGTGGAAATGTACAGCAGACCCCAATCTTTGCTAAAGAAACATTGGCAGCTAATTACTGTTGGATGAGGAAGAGCTAATCTTAAAGTGAGGGACTCTGGATAGGTTGACTAGACCTCAGTGGATGAACTTGCACTGAGGAGCGTCTGGGGACACTAACTTTGACCCAATAAGCCTTAACACAGATGCAGAATGTATGGGTTCCATTTAGGGGACTGGGAGGTGCCGGTGGGGTAGGGGGCATAAAGGTGATTAAGATTGATTGAGATGTTCTGTATGAAACACACAGATTCAATAAAAAATTTTAAACTATCATGTAGCTTTAAATAACCTTTACACAAATGTGGTTCCCTCCTGTGATTTGGAGCTGTAATCCCTTCCAATGAACCTGGAACTGCGGTCCTACTGTGAACTGGAGCTGTGGGCCCCTCACATGAACCTGGAGCTGTGGTTCCCGCACATGAGCTTGGTTGGTTCCCAGCAGTGAGCCAGAGTTCCATGTTCCTCTGGTGATGGGCTGATGGTGGAGCAGATCGGAGGATGGAGGACTTTCCGATGCTGGGCAGCAGTTTGGGCCTGCTCTCGTGACCTTATTCCCCACAACCCCCTACCCTGAAGTCCCAAGTTGATCATGGCAGTGGCTTTCCTTCTGTGTTGGGATTATGCTGGGTATAAGGGAAGTCTCTGTCATTTGAAGATTCTAGACTTAGGAAGACTGATTCTCTAGAATGTACTTCCCTCCTCCCTTATGGCCTTGACTGCACACATCATCCTGGGCATCCAGGCCTTGTCAATAGAACTTTCCCATTCTCAGGCACTAAGAGGTTTTCTATCATTTTTTTCTGTTACTCTTCTACAGCCTTGTGCACCTTCCCCTGTGAGGGACAGAAAATGTAAAACCCTTAACTGAACTTCTAGTGATAAAAAAATGTAGTCTGGGAAGTTTTTATAAAGAATTTTTCAGCAGTGTATTTGGTGTTCTGTGTGCTTCTTGTGTCTGTACAGGTATGTCTTTTCTTAATCTAGGGAAGTTTTCTTCTGTAATCCTGTTTAAGATCTGGTCTATGCCATCAGTCTGGGGTTCTTCTTCCTTTTCTATGCCTACAATTCATAGATTTGGTCTTTTCAGTGTCTTACAGTTCTTGCATATTCCTTTCCTAGTTTAAATATTTTTCATATTATTTGTTAGAGTGAGGCAAATTCTTTTAAAACCAAAAAATTTTACTTAGAAATTTGTAAACGTGGAGAATAGGGAGAGAGTGATTTCTCAAATGATAGACATAATCTATTGAGAATTTTAAAAAGGAAGAATGTGTTCTAAAACATTGTTTGAAATATTTTCCCAAATTGAGAAACTTTATTTATTTACAATTAAATATAAAAATATTTATATTTCCTTGATATGCTGGAATGTGTTCAGTGATGACCTCCCTATGAGAACATGTCTCTCCCAAAACATTTCCTTCATCCCTTCCCAAAAGAAGAGGAGACACAAGACGTGCCTGGTGTGGCATTCCAATTCTTAACTTCGTGGGTGTGGAATATCCAGGATGCTATAAAATCACCACAGTTTTTAGCGCTGCACAAGTTGTACTCATGTGTTGGCTACTCCACCATCATCTGTCAGCTTACAGGTGGAAAAGTAAGGCTGACAGAAGGGTGTTCTTTCAGGAGGAAGTCACACTAAAAGCACCTTGAATCAAGATGAGTGAGAGACCATCCCAATAAACCCATTTTGGATAAAAAATGCTGTAATCATTAAATGGATGGTAATTCTCAAACTAAAATATGTGATGTTGTTTTAGAATGTAAGTTCACAGTCTTATATGTCTACTATAATTTTTGAGTATTATTTACTGACAAAACTATAGTACTACCAAGCTTTAAAAATACTGGGAGGTTTATCAATGCTGTTGTAGTATGAGTTTGTCCTTCACTTCCTTTCCAAATTCTCCAACCTTTACAAAGTTTTTCAATATAATCGTGTAATTTTTTTAAAAGGTATGCTAATAAAAATTTATAAAAATCTATTGGATATCAAGGCAAAACCCAGAAGGCTTTACAGACTTTCAGAAGGCTCCATTATACAGTACTCTGATGGTCTCTGCATGCCAAGCAAGGCAACAGGCTGATATTGTGTCCAATTTTATTTTTAAGTCCTGTGCTTGGAGCTGTTTGCCAGACTCTCTCAGTGAGCACTACCGATCCTCTAGGGTCACACAACCTTCTTTATTTCAGATGTGCAAGGAGAACTGGCGCCCACTCCATTGTGTGCAGTGCTCAGAAGCAGGTGGGTTTGATCCCACGCATCACTATCAGCATTAAGCTACATTTAGAATTTTCTCCATGCAGAGCACAAGAGTCTACACACCATCAAAATGAGTGACCTCTGAAATGCTGCACTTGTGGCAGTGGAGTCAAGTGACTACATGAGTTATATTAACATCCAGAGTGTTCCTGGAGCAGCAGTCTCCTTGGGTGCAAGAACGATTCTCATTGAAGCCCACCCAGGGGTCATAAAAAGATGAGTGAATCCCTTATCTTCCTTTAAGTGCTTGTCTTAGCTGTCCCATGTCCATTCCTGAGTAAAATCTCAAGGCACAGTACTGTTCTTCATATAGAAAAGGGCACAGCATACACCAAATCCAATATGCCCCAGAATCATTCTTAGAGAAAACTCTAAGATCTAATGTCCAGATCTACCCTGTTTCTACTTTTCGTTCCCTAGGCAGATGGCTGCTCTCTTTTCTGAATACTTAAAGTATTTAATATATTTTTGAATTTTATTTATTGTTAAATTATTATGATTATTAGCATACACTTCCAAGGGTCTCATTAGAGTAGGCTCCTGACGGCATGGACACTCATGTCTTCCCATGCAGTTTTACACTGTGTATGGCACAGGAGAAAACTATAAAATGACCATACTTAGACACACCTGGAACGAAGGACCTGCAGAGAAAGTTGTATACCTAAAAGGAACCAGTTCTGTGTTTGAGCTGAAGTGGCCTTTGCTTCTAACTTGAATTCAACTCTCTTTGGCCCCAACAGAAAATTTACTTTCCAATGTCTGCTCCAAACACAGGTCTAGACTAGAGCTGATCCAAATGTTTATGTTGGGTGATTTTTCAGTCCTTTTGTTTGACATTTTCCTTTAGTAATGACAATATGATCCCATTGATATTAATTGTGTACTAAAACTGTGTTATTTGAAGACAGGGCCGTGGATTTCGTTATTCCTTCTTCCCTTCCTTTCTTATGAGAAACCATAGTTAAGAGAGGACTTGCATCTGTTCTCGTCCTCAAAAGATCTTCCAGTGGCTGTGTGTGACAAGGTAGTTTCCCAACAAATGACAATACTTGAAGCAGTTTAAGATGCCCTACCTGTGAGAAGAAAGCAGAAAGCAAAGAGGAACAAAAAAGGAGGAGGAGAAGACGGAAGATAAATCAGGATGATAATAAAACACAGAAACTGAATGGGTCAAAACTCAGAACTCAAGAGGCAATGTAGACCACCAAAACTGGAAGGGGAAAGATCTGGAACACTTAAGAAGGAAGCAGAAAAACTATGAAGAAAATATTTACAGTGTTTTAATAATTTTAAGCATTTTATTACCCTTAATATTAACACTTTATTTTTCTTCAATATACTTTCCCTTTGGTACCATCCTGAAAGCTGAAAGTCTCCTAATCTCTTTCCCAAAGACTCTGACCTTCTCTTCCAACCCATCTGTTAATTAACTAAAACTCATGTGCTCAGAGGAATATGTTCCATTAAGAAAACAACCTGATTCAAATAAATCACATTAAGAACTTGCAGTTGTAGGTACTAGGAAAACTAGATGCACGTCTCTCACTCTGCACACACACAAACACACACACACACTATTCAAAGTGAATCAAAAACCTTAATGTAAGAGCAGAAACTCGGAAGCTGTCAAAGGAAAATGTAGGGAGACCTCTTCAAGACACAGGTGTGGGCAGGAGTTTTCTGAAAGGGACTCGATACCACAGGAAACACTTCCAGGGATTAACAGGAGAGTACAGGAAGCGCTAACGCTTCTGCACAGAACAAGCGGACGGCGAAGTGAAGGCGCAGCCTAAACCCTGGGAAGAACTCCCTGCAGGCCGCGCAGCTGACAGAGGGCGGGTCTCAGGGATGCACAAGGAAGCGGGAAAGTTAGACTCCCCAAACCAAACCTATTCGACCGATAAATGGGCTAATGAACCAGAGACGATTCTCAGAAGAGGGCAGTAGGGGAGGGGAACGAATGACAACGAGGTGTGACGTGTCTGAAGATGCTATAATGAAACCCATTACTTTACATACGAACCGAAGAACTTAATTAAAAACTAGAATTTAAAACAAACAATGCAAGTTTGCAAAGGACGCAAGTCTTTTTTACATGGAAAATGCTGGCTCACTAAAATGTAAACCGGAGAATCCATAAAGCAGGTTTAGGCACAGAAATGATTATCTCAGATTTTGGCCTCTAGAGACACCTATATTTATGTGCACACACACACACACACACACAATTAAAAAGTGAGATAAATGTTTTTTTAAAAACCGAAAGTAATAGACTACCTGGCTAATCGGACTTGTGTTATAGAAAGCACATGGAAAAAAACTGTAACAGTAAAAAACTATGAACAGAAATTCAGTTTTGACCATGAAAGAGTTAACAGGAGGGACACAGATGGCTCAGTGAGAAAAGGCACTTGCTGCCAAACCTGATGACCTGAGCATGAGCCCAGAACCCACACAGTAAAAGGAGAGAACCAACTCACACAGGTTGTCCTGTGATCTCCACAAGGACGCTTTGGATCATGCGAACACCAAAAGACACACATCAACAAATAGATAAGACAGACAGACATAAAATGTCTAAGAGTTAACAGGAATGGGATTTATCCTGAAATCTTGCCCATATATACATGCACACACACACACAAGGATAATTTAAAACAATAGAAAACTAAATAAAGCACAGAGAATGTCATGCTCAACAAGCAGGAAGACTACAAGCACTGAAGAGAGAGAGAAGCAAGTGAGAAGAACTTTATCACAGCCCCAGTTCACAGCCTTGGGTATCATTCCAGGCCAAGGCAGAAGGCAATGAATCCTTGCTAAGTTAAGAAAAGGTTAGGTTTAGGGAAAACAGGGCAGCTAGAATTTAAGGCACAGAATACAAAAAGGTGATAGCTACAAAGAGGGAAAACTCCTAAAGAGAGAATACCTGCCAAATCGTTTTACAAGTGAGGAAATTACCTGAGATGGGGAATTACTAGAGAGTGAAAGCTCTGTGATTCCCAGATAGTGTACACAGCGGGGTTCCATTCCCCCAACCAGAGAGGAAAGGTCACACCATACACAGAAAGAGGCAAAATGGCCCTCAAGTCAAGGCTGCTCTCTAAATGCACCGTCAGAATTAGAGACTGGGTCAGTCTGACTTGAAAACGCAAGCTCTTCCTACCACACCACACTATCATAACAGTAAAAATCACAGGCCTATTTCCTCATTCCTATTAAAGTCTGCCTTGAGTCTATCATCTTCATGGAGCCATTCAATACCTCCTCAGTCCTCCATTCTATCCTCCTCTGAACTCATACAGTAATTAAAACAACTATGTGCTAGTATATAACACATTACACTATCATATCTGTGTGTACATATTGACTACAGGCAACTTCAAGACAATTCTGATTTTCTGTATTCTAACACAACTCTGGTGCTTATTTATTATCATCATATTTGAACATAATGTTTTTGAAAAAGTATTTTAAAGTTTTCAACTGTAGACACCTCAACACCAGAACAGCAAAGAAAAAAAGAAAAAAAATCTAGTTCAAAACTCAACAACCTCTTCTACAATGTGTCACACCTTAATGTCTCCAGACTCTAGACAGAACTACTTTGCTTACAAAGCACTCTCTTATACACAGCTTTAGTAAAAGGAGAAACAAAAATGAGGCCCACTGTTCTCTGAAATCCATAACAAGCATTACGAAACTAGAGCCCAAGATATCGGGACTTTCAGTTGAGGAACGTTCTATTGAACCACCAGTTAGTTATTCAAGTATAGTCACTAGTTCTCTGGAGATCACCAAGAACCTTTCAGAAGCTCCAAAAGGCATGACTGCTTCCATAGTAATACTAAGATATTATGTGAAGGACACTGATAATTCAAAAGTAACAGCAGGTAAAACTGGCAGTCCTTCAATCAAAAGAGTCAAAATCAACTGACCTTCACTATCAGGTACTCAGAGGAAAAAGAAAACTCAGGCACACCAAAAGTGTCCTGATAATGAAGTAAAACTAATTTATTAAATCTTTAAGAACAGTTTTTTTAACTCTCTGTGTGACAAAAAGTGAAGTACAAAAAAGTATAATAAAGAATTACAATGGTTATCTCAACAGGAGTCTCCAGCACAATGGTTTGAGTTGCAAACTGAACCATAGTCATTTTTCATGAAACGTTATTTTTATCTAGACAGCTGACAGACAAATAATGGTATTGAGAGTTGGGTGTTGGCATACAAAATGAAATGAAAAAATCACAACTAACAATGCTATCTAAAAAAAATTAAAGCTTTCAAGTAAACAGAATATCTAGAAACCATGTATCCGATCATCACCGTATAACAACTTAAGGAGTTATTTTATGAGGTCAGTAATAATGTGGAACTAACTAATGTGATTTTTAAAGAATTACATAATGAAATACATATGCCTTTGAAGACCTATATAAATCAATTAATTATTTTTCAAATGACAGATGCATAATGCTATAAAATCATATGCAATATCCAATTAAATTTACATTTTTAAGTCTTTGTCCAGATAGATTCATTGCTGAATTCTACAAGATATTGAAAGGAAAACTAATATCAATACTTCTCAAATTACTCCATGAAACAGAAAGCGAAATAATGCTACCAAACTCTTTTTAAAGAAGCCAGAATTACCCTGATAACAAAACTAGACAGAAACACAAAACAGAGACAAGTATAGGTAATCTCCCTGAGGAACCTAAAAAATGCTCACAAACTTGCAAACTCAGTTCAAAAATACATGAAAAAGATCATTACCATAATCAAATGGCTTCATTCCAGACATACAGAGATGTTTCAAAATATGTAAATCAGAAACCATGATAACACAGATTTGAGTATAGAAATCACATGATTAGCTAGGTGTGGTAGTGCATAGTCTTTAATTCTAGCACTCAGGAGGCAGAGGCAGCAGATCTCTGTGAGTTCAAGGCCATCCTGGTCAACATGGTGAGTCCCAGGGGGCTACAGGGAGACCCTGACTCCAAAAGACCAAAGAAGAAAGAAAAAGAAATTACATGATCATCTTAATAGATACAAAAAAAGCCTTAGATAAAATTCAGCATCCCTTAATGATAAAATGTCCTGAAGAGACTAGAGTGGAAGAAACGTATCTCAATACACTAAAGGCTACATGAGAAACCTACAGTCAACATCATCCTAGTTGGAGAAAAACTAAAATCATTTCCAGTGAAATCAGGAACAAGGGTATCATTTAGCAAAGCACTAGAGGTCTTAGCTAGAGCAATAAGCAGAGAAAAAGAAATAAAAGGGACACAAATAGGAAAGGAAGAATTCAAAGTATCTTTATTTGTATATGACATGGTTCTATACAAAAAGGACCATAAAGACTCCACCAGAGGGCTTGAGAGATGGCTCAGTGGTTAAGAGCACTGGCTTCTCTTGCTGAGGACCTGAGTTGGAATTCCAACACCCACATGGTAGCTAACAACTGTCCGTAACTCCAGTTCCAGAGGATGACATCCTCTTCTGACCTCTATGGGCACTGCACAACATGGTATACTTACATACATGCAGGTAATACACTCATACACAAAAAATAAAATTAAAATTTTAAATGCTAAAAAAGACTCTACCAGAAATTTCTTATATCTGATACACTTTCAAAAATGTAACAGGATGCAAAATTAACGTACAAAAATCAGTACCCTTCCTTATACAAATAACATGCTGAGAAAGAAATCAGAGAAACAGACTGAAGATATGGCTCAGTGGTTAAGAGTACATACTGCTCTTTCAAAGGATCCAAGTTCAATTCCCAGCAACCACGTCAGTCAGTTCACAATCACCTGTAATTCCAGCTCCTGGGGGATCCAGCACCTCTGGCTTCCATTGGTATCTGCACTCATGTGCAAACATCTACATACAAATCCACATAATATAAAATAAAATATAAATTAAAGTTGAAAAGAATATTAAAAATTTTCTAAAGATGGGTCTGGAGAGATGGTTCAGTGGTTAAGAACAGTGGCTTCTCTTACACAAGACCTCAGTTCAAATCCCAGCACCCACCGTAACAACCATCCATAACACCAGTTCCGGGGATTCGACTCCCTATTCCACTTTCGTGGGCACTACATGACGCAGGTGTGCTTACATGCATTCAGGCAATATATTCATCCACATAAAATAAAAATAACAAAATATTCATAACTGCCTGGAGAGACAGCATATGAATATGAATGAGTTCCTTGGACAAAATCTGCCCAAGGTGAAAGACATCTGCAATGACACTTATAAAACACTGCAGAAAAAAACTAAAAGTGATACTAGAAGATGGAAAGGCTTTCCATGCTCACAGCTTGGAAGAATTAACACTATGAAAACGGCTCTATTACCAAAAGCAATCAGATTTAATGCAATCCCCATAAAAATCCCAATGCCATGTTTCACAGAAATGAAAAAAAATACTGAAATTCATATAGAAGAACAGAAGACCACATAAAACCAAAGCAAACTGGAGCAGAAACAGCAACGCCGGGGGCATTACCACATACGCAAAGGCATGGATGGCATTCCTGTTGTGTGGTGGGCACTTTAACCACTGTCATTCCCCTACACCCACAGTTTTTAAAACTATGCCCAAATCTCTCCTTCCATTTTGTCCGCTATGACCGGAACTCTTGTCAGGTGCCGAGGTTGGTTGGACTACCTCACAGGAAGAGTGTAAGTTCCTCTCTGCTACCAGGATCCTATCCATGCCTTACTGCTTCCTATATGTAGTGTGCTAGCATTTTTTACCTCTCCTACTGGACTTGGAACTCCTCAAGAACAGAATTATGTCTTATTTATCTTTTTCCCTATGCACTATGATAGAGAAGCCCAATAAAAGATTCCTAAGAAGCACCATACAAGTTGTACTCAGAAGTCTTTAAAACAGCAGTTACAAAATGAAAATATGGATATATACTGAAGTCTAAAATATAACTTTATATATATATATATATATATATTTCTTTATATATATAAATGTTTTGCCTGCATGTATGTAAATACACCCAGTTACACAATACCCATAGAGGCCAGAAGAGGGCATCAGTTCCCCTGGAACTAGTGTTACAGATGGTTGTTAGCTGCCATGAGGGTGATGGGAACTGATCCTAGGTCCTATGTAAGAGCATCCAGTGCTCTTAAGCACTGAGCCGTCTCTCTAGCCACTCTTTTAATGTCTTTAGTCACACTTTCTCAGGTCTCCTTAGGTTGAAGCTTCTCAAAGTTCTATTCTTAGCCTAGTACTTGAGTCTCATAAATGCTTTTGCATTACTTTGTTTAAATCTGAGTTTCTCAAGCTCAGCAACTGATATTTTAGGCCAGACAATTTGCTGGAGAAGGATGTCTTGCACGTGCAGTATTTAGTGGCATCCCTGGTCTCTACTTACTATTGCATTCTCTGGTTATGGCAATTAAAAATATGTCTGGTCACTGTCAAATGTCTCCTGAGTGGCAAAATCATCTTTGATTGAGGATCACTGGATCTAAACTAACGTCTTTCATGACTTCCCACATACACATATATATGCATGCATGTATATTGTAAATACATGTTTAGCACATTTATACATGTGTATATATGCTGATTCTAAATCCATCTTTCACCCAATCCTTCCTCCTGAATTCTCCTGAAATCTAAACAAATATTCAACCACATAATGACTCTGTGGATATTCAACATATTTAAGCTTTATCAGCACTATTCTAGTTTAAATGTATTCCTTTTTCCTGTCTGCTGTATTCTGATGAATGGTGTGACCAATTAGAATCTTAAGGACTTTTCCCCACTTGTATTCAATGAATTATCAACCACTTGTTCTTACCTTGACTTCCCTTCATTCTTTCCTATTCTCCACTCCCCAACCTCTACTTCTCTCTTCCTCTCTCGCAGTCTTGCTATATAGCCCAAGCTACCCTAGAACTCATGATCCCGCAGCACCAGCTTCTGAAGTGCTTACTGCAGGCATGCGCCACCCTGCCCAATTTTTATTGGAGTTCTTCAATAACTCCTAGTCAAGTCCATTCATCTCTATGTCCACTGCCAAGGACTTAAATCCAGCCTATCACACCTCACCTGGATCATGGTATTCGCTTACTAACTGATCCCTTATCACCTATTACCTTTCACCACACAACTGCTAGAATGCTCTTCCAAGAATTCAAATTGGCAGTGTCAATAACCTCCTAGCAGCTAACAGCTTCCTTCTCGCAGCCTTTGAGTCAGGCTTTACTCTGAACACATGAGGAAGTCTGAGATGGAACATTAGCTACCTTACTGGCCTCCTCTCCCAGTTTCACTTCATCCACATAGAATGTATCACTCACCATGGCTCACGACTTGCACTCTGCAGTGTTTAACATCCACCACTCCCGTGGCCTGAGCTGCCCTCACCACTGTAAATCCTTCTCATGTCAAACTCCTCCCTTGCCCACTTTTCAAAGATGAGTTCAAGATTCGCCTCCTACAAAAGGTCTCCTCAAAGCTTCTCGGTGACTCAGGGTCACCGTCTCTGGGTCTCTAAATGCTGCACTTAAGCTTCTCCTACACCTTGGACTGATGAAGCTGTTGCCTCACGCATCTGCTATGAGCTCACCAGGATAGGGACCAAACATTATTTGATTTGACCTACTATTTACAAGACAGTAAGTTTAGAAGACAGAAAATAAACAGAAGTAATGCCTTCTTCAATATTATACTCACATTCAAATACAAATTTAAAAAGTAGACTTAAATCATGCATAACTGATTTTTAATATTTTTATTATTTTATGTGCATGAGTGTATTACTTTCATGTATCTAAGTGCACGCAAGTTGTGCAATGCCCCTGGATGTCAGAAGAGGACATCAGATCCCGTGGAACTGGAGTTCGGACAGCTCTGAGTCATCATGTGGCTGCTGGGGATTAAAACCCGGTCCTATGCAAGAGCAACCAATGCTCTTAACCACTGAGTCATCTCTCTAGCCCACATAGTTGATTTTTTAAGGCAATCCTTTTTATTATTATTCTTTTAAGCTAGTGCTAGATTAGTTACAAGTGACAAAATTTCTAAAAAGGAGGAACGTTTTACTTAAATATATGTTTCTGTGTATTTTTTTTAGCCATAGAATCTGTAATAATCATTTATATAAAAAATAAAAATCTTAATGGTCTTCCAGTACCTATGGAGTCTACTAACACACAAATACAAATACAGCCCTTTGGACTCAGAGCATCCTGATTATTAGAACTACAATATCTTAACTTTTATTTACTATTCTTGCCCGAATGTGACAGAACACTTAATGCTTGAGGGTCTGGGTTAAATGTACAACACCTATTGTACTGTGCAATCATGTGCTTGAAAGAAGCCAGACTGCAGAAGGATCAAATGGCCATCAGTTAAAGCTTCCCCAGGGCTAAGGAGATGAGCTCAGGGGGTAGCAGCACTTTCTCTACAAGCATGAGGACTTTAGTTTGAATTCTCAGCACCCATATCAAAGCCCTTCATGGCTGCCAGGGGCTATAACCCCAGGGTGGGGATGGTGGAGGCACAGACAGGCAGGTCCAAAAAGCTCATTGGCCAGCTACCCTAACTGAAGCACTGTGCTTCCGATTCAGTGAGAGGTCTTGTTTCAAGGCAGTAGAGCAGAGAAAACACTCAGTGTCCTAGTCTACCTCCACACCTGCACCTCCACACATCCACACTCACACGTGTACACCTCCACACCCACACGTGTACACCTCCACACGTCCACACTCACACGTGTACACCTCCACACCTGCACCTCCACACGTGTACACCTCCACACGTCCACACTCACACGTGTACACCTCCACACGTCCACACTCACACGTGTACACCTCCACACCTGCACCTCCACACGTCCACACACACATGTACACCTCCACACATCCACACTCACACGTGTACACCTCCACACTCACACGTGTACACCTCCACACTCACATGTGTACACCTCCACACCTCCACACTCACACGTGTACACTGCCACACTCACACGTGTACACCTCCACACTCACACGTGTACACCTCCACACCCACACGTGTACACCTCCACACTCACACATGTACACTGCCACACTCACACGTGTACACCTCCACACCCACACGTGTACACCTCCACACTCACACGTGTACACCTCCACACTCACACGTGTACACCTCCACACTCACACGTGTACACCTCCACACTCACATGTGTATACCACCACACCCACACCCACACCAAAAGAGTAAACAGTAAAAAACTTAGCCTTTGCAGTAGAGCCCTAATTCCATAATGTTACTATGCTGAAAACTGACCATAAGCCCCGTTCTCTTTTTTCGAATAGTTTTGCTGAGAAGCCCTGGCTAGCTTTAATTCATGATATAGTCTAGGATGGCCTGGAACTTCCAGCAATCTTTCTCCCCCTTCCCCTTCCACTTCCCTGCCCTGCTCCTGCCTTCCAAGTGCTGAGATTACAGGCATGTGTAACCACAGTGACCCCCACTCTTACAGAAGTTAAATTTTCAGTCGTAGACTTCAATATTCCCAAAGTTATGTTTTCTAAGTCACCAAATTGAAAGGATAAAGCAAACAGAAAAACATACAAGCCATTTCATTTTGTATATCCTATTGAAGACAGTTTTAAACTATTTTTAAATTTCATTTAAATATCCCTTTGAGGTACATAATCACTTGAAAACTAAAACTTTGCAATGTAGTGATAATAGATTTGAGGAATCAGCCAATAAGAGAGGGGATCCACTGAACCAGCTGGGTTACACAGGAGCTTAGCTTCTCATCTACCCTGTGCATTAGAAGCAGCACATGCACCACCCAGACCCACCTCCTCACCTGTATCCTACTGCAGGGACCCCATGGTGGCAACCAGCTCTGCGTGGGCTCCGACCAGTTACTCAGAGGGAGCAACACAACAGCAGCTGCTTCAAACCTGTACACTGTGTGCCTTTCATCTCCCATCCAGAAGCATCTATGTGGCACCAAAGACCAGGACGGCATCAGACATCCTAAGGCCCTGCGGGGACTCACATGCATTAACTCAGAAATGTAGGCAAGTTAATGACTCCTGAGGAAAGCCTTTGGTGGATAGAAGATTAATGTTTTAAAGGAAAACCCTTAGTCTTTCCCAATGCCCCAGCAGACTGTCCTAGTACAGGACACGGAGATCACAGAGTCCCATGTGAGTCAAGCAGTCTGTCACATTAAGCAATAGCTAGTTTAACAACACATTTTCTTTTATCTTCTAATTTTCCACACAAGCACATATAGTACATTGAACGTTCTGTCCCAGTGCCCTCCACCCTCCCTTTATCTTTACCTTCCTCCACCTCCTTCCTCCTGTCAGTCCCCCATTGTTCCCCTGGTTTTATACTTCTATTGTTGTGTCATATAGAGAAAGTAGCTAATACAGTGTCTATGCACGATCAGCTGGCAGTGAGGATGCTCTGAGGAAATAATGACAGGAGATATTCACCTACTGCTTCTCGCTCTTTTCTAAATATTCAAAGTCTCAAGCTGGGATTCTGAATACTACTGTTTTCATTATGGCTCAGTTTCAGGCTCCAGAACTCTCTCCCTTATAAAAAGCAGACAGCAGTGCTAATCAGCACAATCTAAGATATTAGACAAGACTGACATTGTCTAGCAAATGTTAGCAACCTAAGAAGCCATTTCACCTCATATAACATAATGCTCAAAAGTGAAATAACTAACCACACAGATCTTTTTCTTTTAAAAAAATAAAGATTGAAGAGCAAAGAGTACAAAATAGTTACTAAAATCTATCACAAAGATTAACTGCTAAGATAATGTCTTAAAATTCCTTTATGATTCAGGGAAAAATCTGCAAATTGAGCTATCTAATATACACAGTAGAAGAAATTAATTATGCAGCTACATACTTGAAATATAGCAGAAGGAGCTATGAGATACACATACTCAACTAAGACTTACCGCACATGCATTATATAGCAAGCATTAGAGCAACAAACTAAGCAAGGAGACCGTCACACTGCAGACAGTGAAAGAGAAAACTTTAAACCACGATCTGGGGAAGAAATAATATTGGGGGAGGAAGGAAGTGGAGGTGCAGACCTTCCATTCCAAGAAGAGAGGACAAAAGCCACAGGGCAACCAGAGGGCAGAGGGGCTGACATAATGGAGAAGCAGAGGCCTGTGACTGGTGCTGGCTGAGGAACAAGGTGAGTGTACCGGAATGGAGGCTCTAGAAGTAGGCAGAAGTAATACTGGTGACACATCCATAACACTGCTAATAAGATGAAGGACTGGAATTCTGTCACTCTGTGAGAATAAAACAGCAAGTATAACTTTAGGCTACAATTTATAACAACTCGTAGGTAGTGAAATTTCCACAGTGAAAATGAAAGAAAGACACAAGCCAAATGAAGTCTCTGTATGAAATATTAACTAGTCTTTTTCTTCTAATTCAGTAACAACTGCCTTTTTAAAGAACAAATTGAGTCAATACTACAGATACTACTGAAGAAACCCTGTACTGTTATGATAATGCAATATTACTCTGCTGCTAATGTGACCAGAACAAATCTATCACATCCTAATGAATAAGGTCCCATTCCAATCAACTCGTGTGTGTGTGTGTGTGTGTGTGCACATGTGTGTGTGATCAAAATGCTATGCCTCTTACCACAGTATCATTATTCTGCCATCAATCCTTTTGCTACAGGTTCAGATTTCAGGATGAAGTCTCTTCATCTTACACATTCAAATTCCTCTTATATCCTCCTGTCACCAAACAACTCTACTTACACGGTTCACTTTCTGTTTAAAAAAAGTAGAGATTTTGTTCAGTACCACTAAGGAATCCAGTGAATTATTGCAGTAACTACGAGTATGCAATAATGGGACATTTTTTAAAAGCAAAAGCATTATAAGTCACATAAACAGAAATAGGTTATTAATAAATTAACAAGCTGATCTTTCTTCTACCTAACAATACTAAGTTCTTCAGAGAGAAAGGCTAAAAACTAAGTATTAATTTTAAGATATCAAGAAACATTTTTTAAAGATGAAAGATTAGGATATGATTTTAAAAAGACATTTAACTGTTTGTTTATTCTGGTTTTAACCTGGGACTGGACTGCAAAAGAGAACTGTGAAGTATGCACAACAGTAATAGACGGGCCGCATTGCAGAACACTGTATTACAGTAGGCTACACACCTCAAGGACAGTCCTCATATCCAGTGCTCAAAGTGAACGAGTGATGTGACAATATCATTTTTTTCTTGAGGCAGGTGCTAAACACAGAGATAGAGAGCCTATTTCACACACGTACAGATATTTACACACATGCAAGCAATACACTCAGACATATAAAATAAAAATAAATCAAAAAAAGTAAAATCAAGAAACACGGTTGTCAATATGCATGATCGGTAGAGTAACAGTAAATGTTGGAACAGGGTTGGGCTTGATTGCCAGTGTTTTCCAGTTTCTATGGATTAAAAACTCCCGGTACATCTGTTACTAACAACATGGTATGAAGGAGCTTGCAAAATTCCTGAAAATTTAGCAACTAGCTTTCACATACCAGAATAAGCTACTCCACTGGATAAAAGATTTAATGGCTACATATAATCCCTAAATTCTGTTCCGTGTTCCTCCAAAAAAAAAGCACAAAAGTCAAGGAATACTTAGGGAAAATCGACATTCCCCATTCCAAAAAGGCCTGTGACATCAATCTACAAAACAGTTGTGATAATTAATTCCAACTGGCAACTTGACAAGATCTAGCCTCACCGGGGAAGTGGGCCTCTGGGGAGGCGGCACCATTCCCTGGGCTGAGGCCCGGGGCTCCATGCAAAAGTGGAAGGAAGCTGGGCAGAACTTGTTTCTTGCTCCCTGCTTCTTGATCCTGGATACAATGTGACCAGCTGCCTCAAGCTCCTGCGGCTGTGACTTTCCCAGTCATGGACTGCAATCTCAACCGGGAGCCAAAATAAACTCTTCTATTCTTGACTTGCTTTTGTCACAAGCCATGTGATCTACCATAGAACTTACTTTGTCCAGGCTGCTGGCATTCAAACATTTCTGGTCATGGACAACAACCAGTTAAATATACACATATATTGGAGTACATACCCTCAATGGATGTTGATGTACTTTCTATGAATTAGAAACAAATATTTTTATTCCACTATACTATTATTGAATAAATTCTAAAATATAATATAGGCATAAAAGAAACTTTTCCCTACAACATCCCAAATGAATCTTACCTACCTACTCCTGGGGCTTATACAATTTACTGCTAAAACCAACATTAGAAGTAACATGGGCTGCCATGCTAACGACCCTGGGTTTGATTACACGTCACTCAAAAAAGGGGAGGGAGATAAAAATTCCCAGTTCCATTTCTTTGTATATCAACAAACTTATCTCACTTTCAATGCTGTAAAGTCAGGGAAGGACACATTGTAGATTTTTTATTTTTTTAAGACAGGGTCTCAGGTAGGGCAGGTAAGCCTAGAACTTGCTACATCACTAAGGATGACCTTGAATTTCTGTTCCTGCTGCTTCCACCACCAGAGTGCGAAAAATCCATGTATGTACCAGCATGACCAGTTCCATGCGGTCCTGGAGATCCAACCCAGAGTTTCATGCATGCTAGGCAAATATTATACCAACTGAGCCACAGCCTAATAAGGGTAACAAGTCTTTAGTTAAGAAACAGAACACAGAACAATACTACATATATGTAAATTGTGTTGAACAAATATAACTCCTGTTCTCTATATTCTAGCAATTCAGGGGCAGGTATTTCAAAAGTCATTTAAGGGCTGGGGAGTTGGTTCAGTGGTTATAGCATCTCGTAAGCAAAAGTGAAGCCCAGAGTTCAGAACACCCGAACATACATAAATGCCAGGAGGTCATGGCACACCACCAGTAATCCCAGTCTTGGAAGGCAGAGAAAAGGGATCCCAGAGCAAGCTGACTAGCAAGACAAGACATATCAGTGGCTCTGGGTTTGATTAAGAGATGCTGTCTCATTGAATAAGGTGGAAAAGCAATTGTGGATGATTCCTAACATCAAGCCAGGGCTCTACACGCACACATATTCATGTATCTACACACTGACATCTGCCCACACACATACAAACATGCACATGTATACATGACACACACATACATGAAAATGGAAAAAAAGAAAAATCATTTAAGCAAAACATGCTGCCCCCTAATCACTGTTAATCAAGTCTATAAACTATATTAAATTTTTCTTAAGTACACATACATCTATTAAAGGGAACATGACAGGAAAAATCACAAAGTCACAATCATAAAGTACTGTATAATATTACCTTACATTGATTACAATGTGCTGCTCAAATTTCTTAAATTTCTGCACTAACTTTTTTCTGTTATACACATAAGCATTACAGATGAAGCTAACTTCATCTCTGCTGCATGAAAGTTTTTTTGTAAATTTAATTCCCAAGCTAGTTTCTCATCAAAACGAGCAACATTTAGCACCCAGGAATCGATTCATTTGAATAATCCTTGCACCCTCTAATTCTTCATTTCATACTTATAGAGGATTGTCTATGAGACCCCTGTATTTGGCAGAAATGATAACAAAATTAAAACAGCTCCAAACCTACAACTTCATCTCCCTTCCCTTCCACTCAATCTTCCATTTTCCCTCTTTAAGAAAGAAAGGGTCCTTCTCCCCAGTTAACACAATGCCCTAATTAAAAGCATATCACTAGGTCTGGAAAGGCGGCTCAGTTGGAAAAGTGCTTGCTAGACAAGCAAGAGACCAGAGTTTGGATCCCCAGTGCTCATGTGAAAAGCAGGCTGCTGTGGCAGACATCTGTAACGCTAGCACGTGGTGCGGGTAGAGACAGGCATATTCCTGGGAGTCAGCAGATAGCCAGGCTAGCCAAATCCGTGAGCTCCAGATTCAGTGAGAGACTTAAACTCAAAAACTAAAGTAGAGGGGTATAGAGATGGCTCAGCAGATAAGAGTACTTGCCTGAGCTGGAATCCTGGCACTGAAATTAAAAGCTAGGCATGGTTACACACACCTATAGTCCTAGAAATAGGGGACTGAGACAGAGGATCTCGGGGGGTTAATGATCAACAGCATGGCTTCAGCTTCAATGAAAGACCTTGACTAAAAGAAATAAGGCAGAGAGTGACAGAGCAGGATGTCAAAGGTGCTCCTCTGGCTCCCACACATGTACACAGGCATACACACACAGACACACACACCAACACACAGACATAGAGACACACACATAAATTAAGGTGGAGAATGGCTAAGGAAGACCCCTAATATCAATCTCTGGCCTATACGTGTATGTGTACCTACACACATGTACACATGAACACATATACACACATATACTACACGTGCACACAAAGTTTATTTTTAAAGCATATCACTAGGGTAGCACCATAATATACACTTGTAATCTCAGCACTTGGAAGGCTGAGGTAGATTGTGAGTTAAAAGTCTAGTGTAGACTACAAAGCAGTTTCCAAGTCAGCCTATGCTACATAGTGAGACCCTGTTTTATTTACCTTCTCTTCCAAATTCCAATGAAATGATGAAAAGAAAAGTCATTTAAAAGGAAATTATTGTTACTCTACAAAAAGGGGACTATGAGCCCATTAGAAGTTTTTAAAAACTCTAGGATCCCGGGGATGGACAGACAGCTGAGCAGTTAAAATCACTTCTTGCTCTTGCAGAGGGCCTAAGTTTGGTTCCCAGCACCCACACGGCAGCTCACAACCACCTGTAACTCCAGTCCCAAAAGATCTGATGCTTTCTTCTAGTCCCCACAGACACCAGGCATGCACAGGGTAAACATACATACATATGGGCGCCCACACATAGAATAAAAATGAATAAATCTGGGCTGGATAGATGACTCAGCATTTAGGAGTACTGGCTGTTCAAGCAGAGGACCTGGGTTTAAGTCCCAGCACCCATGTGGCAGCTAAGAGACATCTGTAATTCTAGCTCCAGGGATATCCAACACCATATTCTGAACTCCACAGGCATTGAACAACACAAGTGCACTTACATACATGCAAGCAATACACTTACACACATAAAATAAAAATAAGAATTAAATAAATAAATCTTTTACTCTACCCCCCCCCCAATAAAAACCAGCTCTAGTTCCATGGTTCTTAAGCCTCATCATTGAATTATCTACAGGGCTGACTTGTGTATGTCAAACATGTTCCCAGGTGGTACTGATTCTGAACAAAGGCAGTTTAACTAAATAAACAGAGAGGGGAGGAAGGGAGAGCATATCTTCTCATTCTAATCAGTATCCTCAGAGAGTCAAAAGAATGCTGAATCCATGTTTTCTGTTTGTTTGTTTGTCTGTTTTAAGGAACAATAAGTTGAAAGTAAGAAACAATTCTAGAAAATTGGAAAAAAACAGTATTTGAACTACATTTTTTTCACAAAAACTAAACAACTAATATTTCAAAGAGAAGTATGTGAAATAGCCTAGGAACTCTTTGAAAGCATACACAAAAATTGAAAATGAGTCAGACAGTACTAGAATAAAGACATACATGGGCAGTAGCTACCTGATGGGTTTCTGAAGAGACAATAAACACATCAATGAAGAAAAGCAGCTTCCCCTAAACTAAAATCACTGCAATTTCCAGCAAGCAAAAACTTTTAAAGTCCACAGCATGACATGTATTTGTGACAACTTGAAACTTTAGAATAAAGAAAACCTTAAAAGCTCTGAGGGGGAACAGCACACTACTACAGAGTAACATGAGTCAGATATAGCAACAGACACTCAATAGCATGGCAGAGGAAAATGGAATATTATATTCAAAGAATATATTTTCAGAAAGAAAATGCTTTTGAACCTGGAATTTGACATCTTCAGTTCAATCATCAAATGACATCCCACAAGTTCAAATGGACTTCAGTGAGTCACAGTTATGGTTCAGGCAGAATCACATAGCTGGGGCGACTTTAGAATTCCTTTCTCTACCTTCCCTGGCTCCTGGCAGGTCTGTCTCACATGGAATCTCTCTGCCTACTGAACCCCCACCTCCACACCCCCTACAACTCTCACTCTCTTAAGATTAGATTGAACCTACCAGGAAATATAAAATCACTTTTCTTTTCAAGATCTTCTTTACCTTAATTATACCACCAAGTCTTTTTTGTCATGTAAGACAACACACCTAGAGGATTCAAGAAGTAAGATGTGCACATCTCTACTTTTAGCCTTTAGTCTGTCCAACAAACCCCAGAACTCAAGGATGTCTTCCATAAAAACAAAAAAGAAATTCAAGAAAATACAAGAACCAGACATAAGAAAAAATGCAGCTGCAGAGCCAGTCTGCTCACGTAGATAACATACATCAGAATCCAGATCTCTATCCACTGACACTGAAAGGCCCGGCAGTGTTAGAGAATACATCAGAAGCAGCGCTCAGCTAAGTGTGTGAAATAACTGCCTGGTGAATTAAAGAACTGATTCTTGCCTGAAATTCATATACATGAATTTGTATGTTATATGTTATATGTATATAAATGTCACATATGAAACATGGAAAAATTCATTTCATATACATGAAACAGACATTGAATCAGTTCTGAAATATAATTGTTCTTAACTGACATGACTGTTACTAACAAATTTACTTTACATGTTCTTTTTTATTTTTATTTTAAATATCTAAAAAGAGATATAATACCTACCATAAATGAGAATATTAAAAAGGTATAAATGTACAAAATAAAAGATTAAAAATATTGAAAGAGAAAATATATACAATTTAAATGTGCAAATTACAGTTGCTCTAATAGTTTTACATCCATGAATCTAACTTTAAAAATATAAGTACTTAGTTACTCCATATGTGAGAATATTAAGAATGCCCATTGCAAGGCTGGCAAGATATCTCAGCAGATAAGAGTTTGCCATGTAAACTTCATGGCCTGAGTTCAGTTCGCAGAACCTATGTAAAATGCAGACTGCAGTGGAATGCATCCATAACCCTCAAACTCCTACTGCAGGATGGGAGGCTGAAACAAGAATCACCAAAAATCTCACAGGTCAGCTACCTGGAGAGCGGCAGCAAAGCCAAAGCAAGAGAGCCACTCCCTGAAAAGCAAGGAGAATGCTGTCCTCTCAACACACACACACTGACATACTGTAGCTTGCCTGTCTTTCTCTCTCTCTAATAAAAAATAAAATAAAGGGCTGGTGAGATGGCTCAGCAATTAGGAGCACTGGTTATTCTTGTAGAAGACCCAGGTTCAAATCCCACCACCTACATGGCACCTAACAACCATCTGTAACTTCAGGGCCAGGGGAGCTAATGCCCTCTTGTGTCCTCTGCAGGGATTGCACAGCGCAAGTACACACACACACGCACGCACGCACGCACGCACGCACACACATAAAAATAAAAATAAATTTAAAAAAATAATAAACTAAATTAAAAGTTTGAAAAAGAATGTCATTTAGCAAGCTGAACAGGCAGCTCAGTGGTACAGCCTTTGCCTAGCATGCATGAGGCCCTAGGTTCAATCCCCAGTCCCGGAAAAAATAAATGCCACTGTACTTTTTTGTAGTGAAAGAGGGGAACCAATCCAAAAACATCCACAAATGGGAAATGTCAGTCATTAGTGCAGCAGCCCAAGAAAGAAGTATGCACATGTGCTTTATAATTTTCATATGAAGAGAAGCTAAACAAGTACCCAAAAAACTATGAGCCACAGGAAATCCTACAGTATACACAGGAGCGGGCACATGACTTAAGTGTCGTGTTGCACACATCTACTCAGTCTTGTTCCAATGCATCAATACTACGTCTAGGGTATCTTTTACCTTTAAAAAAAGAAGAAGAACTCAGAAACTGAACAAGGCAGGCACATTAGTACATGTCTGTGATCTTGGACTTGGGAGGCTGAACAGGATGATCTCGAGTTTCAAGTCAGCCTGTGCTACAAAAGAAGTTCTAAACCTGCCTGGGTTGCACACTAAGACCTTGTCTCAAAACAAAAATGGAATGCTGAGTACTACTATAGATTATACTAGTGAAATGTGTTTAAAATATGGTCTGCATGAAATTCTTGTGGGATACACACCAAACAACACGGTCAACATTTCATTACATCGGCACTATCCCTAAATAAAACAGTACTATCAGCAGCATTTTAGCTCCTTTTAAAGACATGCAGCTGACTGAAACTAGACTATACAGTATCAGACAACAAACACCATGTTCTTTATCACTGCCTTAAAAATGTTAATAAATGAGTATTAAAGAACACCTACCGAATCATTCACGGCTAGTGCAAGTGCGAGGTTCACTGAAGGAAACAAAGAGTAATTAAATTTAGTGATTTTCCTTCTATGAAAATTAACTCTAACTTTTAAGAGTTCCCTCATTAGTGCAGAACAAGAATGACGAGAGAATACAGAAAGTAAAGGGAAAAGAAAAGGTAATGTGGTGACACCAATAAATGTCTACCCTCTGATGAATGTTTAAATAGCTTATTTATCGTCTGTTTTATACAAATATATGTATTTTGTTTTTTGTATTTTATGTGCATGAGTGTATTACCTGTATGTATGTAAGTGCACCCACTCACTGCAATGCCCATGGAGGTCAGAAGAGGGTGTCAGATCCCCTGGAATTGGAGTTACAGATGGTTATTAACCACCATGTGGTTCTAAAGTACTGGATTTCCAAGATACATAAACAGGAACACATTCTAAACACCATTTTCTTGCAGAACAACGCTGTTTCTATCAGAATTGTTTCCTATTAAAGGAGGGGGAAGCATAACTTTTAAAGCAGACCTGGTTCCGATCCCAGCTCTGCCACCTTTTACGCCATAACCCTGACTATGCTATTTTCTTTCTCAGTCTGTATCCTCCTCTCTAAAATAAAGGCAACTCCTCCTTGGTAACTATTGTAAGGATTAAATGAAACATTGGATGGAAAGTCTTTCATCTAGGGCATGGTATTAATATCATGCCCATACAGTACAAAATAACTCTGAATTTCGAGGACATTCACAGATTAAGGATAATCTAACTTTTCAGCCAAAACTTGTTGGCAGTGCTGGGATGGAACAAAGGGAATCACACACGCTAGACATGCGCGTTGCCACTGAGCTATGTTCCCAGTATTTCATGCAGAAACTTTAAAAAAGTGGTTCATCTTGAAGCTATGTTCTTCATGCACTTAATCCATCTCACAGAGACGGCAGTGGCATACATCCATAACCCCCAAACTTCTACTGCAGGGAGTTGATAATTTGAATTATCAACTGTCATTCTAAACCAAAATATTTCTGGCATACATATTCAAATACTAAGCATTCTCAAATAGTCTGAGAAAAGAATAAACATGCAAAAGGCACAGAAGTATAATACCAACAGTTACATAAAAATTCCTAAGGCTTAGGTGTGTTCACAGAGCAGTTTAGAACACATGGCATATCGTTAACAGAGGAAAAAAGTGAGAAAGGGATATTTATCAAGCACCTACTGTGTCACATGCTGTGGCAGCTTGAAGGAGAAACGTCTCCCCACAGGCTCCTGTATCTGAACACCTGGTTTCCAAACGATGGCCCTGTTTGGGGAGGTTATGGAACCTTTTGGAAGGAAAGTCTTGCTGGAGGAGTATATCACTTGGGGCAGGCTTTGAAGTTTTAGAGCACAACCTACATCCTGTTCCCTCTCTTTCCTGTATGCAGATAAGATCTGATCAGCCAGCTTCTGCTCCTGACAGCCTGCCATGTCTTCCCTGCCATGATGCACATCCTAGCCCTCGGAAGTGAAAGTCAAAATAAACTCTTTCACATTTCTGGTCATGGTGTTTTATCAGAGCAACAGAGAAGTAACTAAGACACTTGCTGTATTCTTCTCCATATCATTTCCTATTTAAGTGCCTTCATACTCCACAGATCATCTTCCAACAATGATGATGGTTTGTTTTAAACAAGGGCTAGCCTACAGAGTCAATAAACTATATTGCACAAAACCCAGATTATAACTTATGGTTATAATCTAAAAAGGACTTCATATCTCTATTCCATCCCAGTAATCACAGAACATCCACAAGGATTCACATCATGGAAAACAGATCAATGCAGAACACTTTCAAAAACAGGAAGAGGCAGATGATGGAATCAAAGAATAAATGCTTATGAATTTTAGAAAATAAACCAGGGGCTGGAAAGATGACTCAGCAGTTAAGAACACAGGCTACTCTTGCTGAAGATTCACACTCGATTCCCAGCACACAGGTAGTGGCTAACAACCTTCTGGTCCAGGGGAATGCAACTTCCTCTTCTGACTCCCGTGGGCAATGCAGAGCACACTACATACATGCAGGCAATGCACATACAAAGTAAACATAACAAATAGAACTATGAAAAATAAATCATCAAACATTGATTTTAGGCAGGCCCTTAGAATGAAGGCAAAAATGTGTAGAGTAGAGCATGGATTCATTAAGAACAAATAACAAATCAAAGATTTCTTTGGGACATAATTAAAAGTCATCTGTTCACTCTATTCCTGGCAGCAGTTCTTTTAAGGATTTTAATGGGGAATTTTAGGGACAAATGTACTGCTAAGAAATAAGGAGCCTTCAAAAATAGTCTCCATGCATAGGATATGCAGACTAGAAGACGGGGCAGGGAGATGGTTCATTGAGTAAAGTGCTTCTCACACACAAGCATGAGAGTATAACTGCAACCTTAGCACTGGAAAGCAGGAGGGACTGTAGAGACAGGCAGATTCCGCAGAGCTCAATGGCCAATCAGGGTAGTTCATCCTGAGCTCCAGCATGAAAGGCTAAGCTGAAGAGCAGGAGCACGCAAACACACACACACACAAAGACTACTAGGTTTTCATTCACTAAAACGATGCTAAACATTCCCAAGAAAGTTTAAGCATTAGCTATTCTTAACTTTACAAATTATGCAAATGATGTGGTTAAATGAAAAGGTCATAATAACAAAACTTTTCATTGCAAATATACAACAAATGAGACCAAGAGACTGGAAAAGAAAATCAAAGAACAGAATCTCGTGTAAAATATTTGTTGTTTTAAAAGTGAAAGCAACCACTTAATGAAAAATTCCTAGAAAATGCTGGGTTAAGTGCTTGTTTTGATTTGCATAAACATCCTATGAAAGATATTATCATCTCCTTTTTAATTAAGACAAAGATCTGAGGACAACCTAACCACATTTTGCTCAGTGGAATAGAAAACCTACAGACATGTTTACTCTAGCTCCATAATCTAAGCTTCCACCCACTATAAACTCCAGATACAAAGGAACCGACTTTGGACACCTCACAAATACTAAAGTTGAAAAGAAAGTGATCATCTGCATATGTGCATTTGACACTTGGCATAACTTCAACCTGTGATACCTGCAGTAGTAGACTTTCCAACTCCACCCTTTCCACAGGCCACGATAATAACTTGTTTAACACCTTCTATAGGTTTCTGCTTTGGAAGTCCAAGAGCCAGGATCTGAGCTCTTCATTGCTTTAAAGTCCCACCGTCGGTACCTAATAACTTCAAAAAAAAAAAAAATGCAAGCGTTTGAAATCATTCATCTCCATTAACCCAGTACTGTGCGGCAAAAATAAAAATCCACAGGTTTGAATTAGGTTATCGGCTCTGTCAATTCCGTCTTTAAACGCTATTTATCAAATTGCTACCGACCACAACTGTAAAGACTCCTTGTCTAAACTGTCTGCCAAGGTATGTGAGAATGCTAAAAACGTGAAGTGGCCTCTTTATCAAGTGAAATTCTCCACCACTTTTCCTTCTCGCTAACCTATTTACTAAGTAACCCCAACCAAGAAGGGACAGTGCACGCCACACATCCTCCAAACTCCGGGGACAGCGCCCCTTCCAGGAGCTGCAGGCTGGCGCCGGCGCACGCGGGCTCCGAAGCTCAGTGTCAGCCCCGGTCGGTGGCAACTCGGCCCGCACCGTCGCCATCCCGCAGGCCGCGTCGCAGCACCACACACCTGGTGCCCACAACCCAAGGGCCGGTTCGCCGTGCGCGGGACAGAGGCTGGGCCACCACCCCAAACCCAGGCTGCACCAAAGCACAACACACGCCGCCACTTCCCCACGGCAGGCTGCGCGGGCAGAGCCTAGTGGGAGCCCGTCGCTCCCGGCGCTGAGTAATGACGTCACGTAGCAACTCGCGGCTTCCTCTCCCTAGAGACCCACTTGATTAGGGATTCTTCACGTGATTGGTTGGGATCCCTGTTGTTGGCAACTGTGAATATTTTTGTGACATTTTACCAGGTATTTCCGAGATTCTTTCACAGTACAAGGCTCACTTTATCCTTACAGAAGTCCCCGAGTGGGCAAGGAGACTTTCTAGGAGTTTATTTGGTTTTCTGGATGTTTGCAAGGTGATTTTGTCTGTTGTGTTTTGTGCTGGGGATGAACCCAGGGACTTCTGATTGCTAGGCAAGCACCCACCAATGAACTACATCGTTATCCCTCCTCTTTTTATTAATGTCGAATCTCAGATTTAGGAAATTTTAAAAGACCTGACCCAGTTTCACAGGTTCTGGAAACACTGGAACATGAAAACGAATTAAGTTTTTATTCCTACATAGTACTGTACATGTCACTTAAACACTGCCACTGTTAAGAATTGCACATCTCCCCGCTTCCCCGCGTGATCTACAGTGACACTTTACACCAAGCTAGTCGCTGCTCCTGTGCTCGTGTCCCGGTTTTCAAAAGGAAGGTCAAGATGTCTTACTAGATTCAAAAACCCTTAGCTAAATCAAAAATTAGGACAAAAGTCGCAAGTTTTCTTCCCAAAGAACTTAATGGCTGGAGTAGTGGCAAAGCGTTTGCACAGCATTTATGAGACACTGGACTCAATTGCCTGTAAGGGGAATAGAGTGAAAACAGACCTACAGAGAGGGAGGGAGGGACTTGAATTTACCCTGATGGAAGTGTTATGGCACTAAGGCCCTGGAAAGGACCACTCAGACTCAGATGTTCCAAATCAGCCAAATCTATTTAAGTGGGCCAGTGACTGCACTTTCTGGGCCAAGAAATAGAAAGCACAGTACAGGGAGGTGGGATTGCAGGTAGGAAAAACTCACCATCTCATTAGCACACAAGTGTATTCCTGCGCATCTGTTTAGCACAACTTAAGGTGAACCTGCCTCCCTAGGAGTGGTGTCATGACCAAGTGATTGGCTAGTGAAACTGGAAAGGTGGTTTTCTCAAGAGATACACTGGAGATTCTTTATCCCAGTTAATTTTCTGGGGCTCTTTCCCACATTAACAGAAGTAAGGAAATGTGTGTGTGTGTGTGTGTGTGTGTGTGAGAGAGAGAGAGAGAGAGAGAGAGAGAGAGAGAGAGAGAGAGAGGGGAGAGAGAAAGAGAGAGAGAGAGAGAGAGAGAGAGAATAGATACTGATTGCTATATTCAAGGCAGAAGACAGTGAAAGAAATCATTTTAAGAAAATAGCTCTAATACTTTCCCAGAAGCCAGAACTCATAAAGGATCTCTTGAGGTAGGTAATGGTTTACCTTGAGTGATCTTCAGAAGCCTTTCTATGGAAAACTTCGTTTTATATAATTTGCTTCTTATTTGTAGATAATGTTCCATATCAAAGATTCAACTTTTTTTAATGTGATTCTAAATTTCATGCCTTCTTTTACATGCATGCAAATTATTTAACCTCAAATAATGATTGCGTGGATTAAATATTGCCATCAAAGTAAAATCCATTTGTAAGCTCTGAAAAAGCCTTTAGCTCCTTGCTTCTTATTTTCTTCAGGCAGCTTTCTTTCTCTTTCACTGTTTGATCATTGAAGAAGTGGACAGGACTAGCAGGAGAGAGGTGGTGGGACATGAGTGTGTTATGTAAGTGACTACGATCAAAGTCTGTGATTTACATGAACAAATTTTCTTCAGTGAATCATTTTGTACAATGAATATACATGAACAAAAAAGTTAACCATTCTTTCTAAGTTGAAGAAGGCAAGATCAGAAGGAAGAAAACATGAAGCTAGTGCATTAATCCAAAGGAAACAGTGAAGGTTTCACAGTGTATCTACAGTTCACATTTTTTCAATAAAATCAACAGTAGGTGTGAGTTACAATGGGATTGACATTAAGATAGGACGTTAAGAATGTGCATTACACGGTACACATAGCCAATAAATGTAAACTGTAGTGATGATTATTGGTCTTGTATCTGAATGGATTGACAACTATGAAGAATGAACAAAAGGGAAGGAAAATGATTGAGATTAATATTTACAGATTGAATGTATCATTACTCGCCAAGTATGAAATTTAGGGCTGGGAATGTTCTGAGTAGCAGTGTACTTGCCTAGCATGACTGAGACACTGAGTTCAATCCCCTTCAGCACACACCTGCCTCACACATATGTGAAATTTATGTTTGTCTTCTGCTTCCCAGTGCTGTGTGAAGTGATAGAATTACAGGCATTGCATGGGTGCATTTCCACAGTATCTTCTTCTGTAACTTAACTAAAATACATCTTGAAAACAGAATTTTCCTGATCACCATAATAGAAGTTAACAAACTTATTCCCAATCCTATTATAATATGAAATAAATGTCTTAGTATTAACGTCCACAGTACACACCATAACTCAACAGTCCAAGCACTACTGGTATCCACACTAATTGGTCCAATGCTCTGCATTTCATGTTTTTGCTAATTCTCAAAACAAAAAAGCTTTTGCACAGTGTTTATTCCAGCACTCATGAGAATCTCTCAGAGGCAGGCTGATCTCTATGAGTGAGACCAGCCTGGTCTACATAGTGAGTTCCAGTCCAGCCACAGTACATAGTCTCAGAGAAATGGTTCTGCATAAAAAATGTTCATATGAGCTTTCATGGTTCTAAGTAGTTTACTAGCTGGTATTTTAACCTGTTAAGAACATAAACTGCTTCTTAGATACCTTACATTTTTGTCAACTAATGAAACTCAGAAAAGGATTTCATTGTAATATCAATACCATATTTAATATTTTTTGCAAATTTCCAATCACATAAAATGTTGCTATTATATTTAACAAAGGCTCTCTTTTGTATGAGAATATATTGGCAATGTATTAATGTATTTGAAATTTCTCATAAACATAATTGACCATTATAACATATCCAACAATGTTTGCTGATAAAACACAGACTGACATCATTTGCTTACAGCAAACAACTGCTCTCCTAGTCCAAACTTCCAGAGTCTTTCAGGTGCCTCCAAAATGTCACATGGTCACATTTTTTACAGCCAAGAGTCCACTCTCCAGTACCAATTCCTGTATTCGTTAGCTTCTCTATGGCTGTCACATAATACTCTGACCAATGCCAACTTGGGGAGGAAAGGATTTATTTGGCTTACAACTCCCCAGTCATAGTTCATCACTTAGGGAGCCCAAGGTGGAAACTCAGGGCAAGAACCTAGAGGCAGGGGCTGAAGCACACAGACCGTGGAGGAGTGCTACTTCCTGGCTTGTTTCCCCAGCCTGTGCTCAACCTGCCTCCACCAACCCCATGGAGGGAATTTCCCAGATGAGACCCGTCTACATAGCCAGGTGTGTCAGGTTGACGACTAAAGCTCTCCAGCACAGGGTTCCTGCATTTGAAATGCAGCACAGCTGGATCGGCATCAGAGCAAGCGGCCCAGTCACTCACCACTTCCTTGTGAGGGAGAGATATAATAGAGCTTTTGCAACGGGATCACGCTCCTAACAATAGAGACCACATAACAATGTACGTTATTCATTGATTTGAATGCTCAGAAGCAGTGAAGAAATCAAACATAGCTCTATCTTATGAAGCACTGATGCTCTGCCACTGCTGACTCAGAGCTTTAAATATTTATTATTGTTTTGATTTTAGGTGGAGGAATGTATCACCGACACGTATGTAAATGAACCCATTTCATGCAATGCCCCGAGGTCTGAAGAGAGCAGCAGATACCCTCAAACTTGAATGAGAACTCTTTTAGATGCCATGTATGTGGCTGCTGGGAATCAAAGCCAAGTCCTCTGCAAGAGCAGCCAGTGTTCTTCACTGATGATCCACCTCTCCAGCCCCTGCATCCAGGGTTTAGAACATGCAGTACACGCTGCCTGTCTGCTGTCCTGCAGTGTTAGCATCCTGTGGCCTGTCTTCTCTCCTTCAGTCCACTCATCTGTCCATCTATTCATCCAGCCATCCAGCCATCCATCCGATTCTGTCTATACTTCCTCTGTCTCTGACCTGTCCCTCTTCTCTATGTAAATATCTATCTATATGTAGGTTATTATCTATACTAGGCTGGGGTCATTGGAGCTCAAACCAAGGACTGTAGTATGCTATGCAACTGCTTTGCCATAGAGCTATTATCAAACTTAGGCTTGAAATTCAGTGGAGGTAAGTTTTCAAGCACTCTGTTCCCAGCCTCAGGGGCAGTAGAGGACACCCGGAAGCTTTAATGACTAGGTAACCATGCTGGGGGAAGGGATCGGCTGAAATGCTGGTGCACTGCTTATCACCACCCACCCTCCTGCTCTGAGGAGGGAAGGTGTCTACAGAGGAAGGAAGGTTCACAGGAGCTGGATGTGAATCAGGTATCAGGGAAGTGACTGACTCAAATCTCTTTCTACTCCCAAAGCTGCATCTGAAGTCATGTGAATGGGTCATGTGGCAGCAAATCTGTACCAGGTCAGGAAGTAATGAATGCCCTTGACAAGCTCGGATTGAAGTGAAGCCAGGCCTCTGTGAGCTCATATAAAAGGTCACTGCCAAGGTTATGGGTGTGGCCATTGTCTCATAGCATCAAGTGTATTCTGTGCTGGGCTGGAAGTCAGAAGCAGGAGCAGATGGACAGGGAGGTTTGGATTGTGACCTAGGTTGAATCTTATCCCCCATTTTTGTTCTGATATCGTGATCAATCATTGTTGTGCAGGTAGACAGACAGGGGCCTTCAAAAGGTGGACTGAGGTAGAGTGTGGTCCTTGTGGTGTCCCCGATCTTACAGAGCAGGTGTAATAAGAGGTGAGAATGGCAAGGACCAAAGGCACACCTGCCCAGGAAAGTGCCTCTGAATCAAACACATAATTTGTCCCCCACAGTTCCCCTGCTGACACACATGCATGGGTTCGCCATGAATAAAAATGTCCCAGGCCTGGAGGTACTTAAAGGAGAGCCTATACACACATTGAGGTGTCCAGATTAAGTGATGTCAGTCCTCTGTGACCTCACAAAGGGGTCGTCGTCATGGTTTTGGTAGTTACAACAGAACATCCGCTGCAGTGCACAGGCATTCAGAAGCAAGAGCTGGCAGGTAGGGCTGTGTTATGGATTAGATTGTACCCAAACCTGTTGGACTGAAGGCCTGATAGACCTGGAGTGTGAAGTGTTCCTTGAAGGGGGTGACTGAGGCAAAATTTGTCCCTTGGGTTTCTCTGATCTTACAGGACCAGTGAGAAGAAGTAGAAAAGGTACAGACCAAAATGATGCCTATACAGGACCTGGCCAGAGAAGGTGCCAAGGAGAAGATACCGTCCACATGCTAGAGGGATAACCTCAGAGGAAGCTTCCGGGCCGGTACCTGCTGTAGGACTCCAGCCTGAAAACAGGATGAAGCCCAGCTTTTACCCTATCTTTCAATGACATTCTGTCATTGCCAGGTAAGGTTATAAAAGTCTCTTTGGGTTCTTGTGTGTGAACATCCATGGGGATCTCAGTTCTGGGAAGCATCATTCTTCATTACTGCTAATGGCCACTCCTCAGAACAGCCATAGTGATCAGTGTAACATGGAACACATCTCTGGCCCTCTCCCTATCTGTCCTGTTTTATATTTATATTTTTATATTTTGCTCTTTGTGTGTGTGTGTGTGTATGTGTGTGTGTATGTGTGCTGGTAAGTGCAGATGCATACACATGTGAAGGTGTGCTTGGAAAGGCCATACACTTATGTCAGGTGTCTCTATCATGCTCTACCTTAGTTTTCCCTGACACTGAGTCTGGGCACAGTAGTCTGAAGCTAATGCTGATGAAAGCACCTAACATCAGGCATGACCGTCCACTGCATGGGATCTGTGAGCTCGGCACACTGTGGGTCACAGGTGGCATGCTTTCCTCTTTCATTTAGTCATTTGCAAGGAGGGGCTGCAGATGACGTAGAAGACCAGACGCTCTCAGGGGTGTGTACATGAACTTACCTTGATGGAATCTCCTTGAAAACATCACAGTACTCTGATATGTTAGACAGCTGCACTATCTTGGAGCCATATTCCTAATGAAGCTTGAAGTTCAGTGATCATGAGGACATAGTCTAGAAGACAAAGATATCAATCGCTTTTGCACCCAGATCCCAGAAGCAGCATCTCTACATGCTCTCTCACTGCTAGGGCTGAAGGTGTCTGCAGGGGACGGAGGACTGGATATGGAGTGGTTCCTAGGGAAGCAACACTGAGACACACCTACAGCTACCCCCCACCCCCCGGCAAAGTGTGTATCTGAGCACACATGTGCATGGGACAGCTGGAAGCAAGGATGTGCCAAGCAAGCTTGAATGCCTGGATACCTAATGAGAAGTGTGTTCTGAAGTGAAGTCAGGGCTCTGTGATCTCACAAAGGGTCATTGTCAACATAATGGAGATGATTTAGGTCAGAGAGTAACAATGTCTACTGTGGTGGGAGGGATTCAGAAGAAGAGGCAGGCTATGTTGTGGACTGTACCCCAAATTCTTGGTGTGAAGGTCTGTTTGACCATCATTTTCTGTGCTTGGAGGTAGGGACTTGAGAGCATGACTGAGGCCCAATCAAGCCCTGAGGTGTCCCTGATTTCATGGGACAGGTGCCTTATATGAACAGGTGGAGTAGGAACAGATTGTGCACCTGGTATAGGACTCCAGCTTCCCGACATTTGCAGGATGGAGATCTCTGTTCTTTCTTTTTTGTTTGTTTCTTTTTGCTTGGTTTGGTTTCACTCTGTAGCCACAGCTGGACTGTAACTTGACCAGGCTGGCCTAAGTGTCACAGAGATAAGCCTACCTCCCTCTGCCTCCTGATTGCTGGGATTAAGGGAGGGCACCACCATGTCCATCATGAGGTTCACTTCTTTAATCTCACCTGCGGTGGCTTTCTGTCATGGAGGCTGTCCAGGGTAGGTAGGAATGTTTATGGTCCTGATATATGGGCTTCCATGGGACTCTAACTTCTGTGCAGCAGAATGCATTTTCTTTTTCTTTATGGGCTCTATCCAGCTAGGACAAAGAGGTCAATGTAACAGGAAACACCACTCCAACTTTCTCCCTCTCCTTGTTTTACACTTATATAGAGACTATATTTTAAATTGAGATGCGGCATGTGTGTTTCTGTGTTGATACAGACATGTATGTGGGAGCAAACCTCCCTCTGTATGTATATGTGTATGTGTGTGTTTCTGTGTGTACACTTCAAGCCCAGAGACAAATTATCATCCTGTATTCTCCACCTATTTTTCTTTGTATATTGTTCTGGCTGTTTTGTAGGTTTTTGTTGATTTTAGTAAGGTTTTCTCTCCCTTTTTTTGGTTTTGTGTTGTTTTTTTGAGACAACATCTCCCAGTAGCTCTACTCTACCATCCTGGAACAGGTTATACAGAGAAGGCTGGTCTAGATCTCAGCAAGCTCCACCGGCCTCTGCCTCCAGAGTGCTGGGACTAAAGATTTGCATAGCACACACAGCTTCTTATTTTCTTTGAGACAGCATAAGACAGAGTTCACCTTGGTGCTCCTGAATCTACCCCAACACACCCATAATCTGCCATTGCTCACGGCCATAGGCGGAACACAGAGGTGACAGGATGGTCAGTCCTTCATGTGTTTACTAATTCATCCAGGAGGAAATCTGAATGAAAAGAGGACAGTGAAAGGATATTGCCCACATGAGTCCAGGAAACTTAAGCGATTGGACCAACTAGCAAGAACCATGTAATTTATAGTCTTTAAGCACAGTACATCTATATATCTGTGCCTCTGTCTATGCATTTATCTGTCCAGCTATCATCTACTCTGGGACCCAGGGTCTGGGCTGCAGGCGGCATCTCTGCTTGACCACCACAGTCCTGGCGCAGGTGTCATGATATCAAGGACAGCATGAAGGACACCCTGACAGAGAGCAGCATGAAACCCAGAATGGATCACCTGGCAAGAGAGTTCTGGCTTTTCGGAGGCAATCTCAAGGATGAGGACGTATGACTTTGGGCATTACCCAGCAGTGCCCCCAAGACCCCAATGCCCAGGCCCTATTTGAAACTCCATGTTGGGAGGGCTACACCCTGAACTTCTCCATCACAGACAAAGACAGAGCTCCAGCAGCCAGCTTTGCACCAGGGTCTGTGGCAGGTCACAGGAGAAAGTCAGACAGCCTGCCTAGAGCTAGAAGAACCAGGGTGTGTGGGCCCTGCCTAGCAGCCTTCACTGCCATTGAGGTCCCCACAGGGCACACCTTCCCCAGGGATTTAGTCTTGAAAGTGTGGGCCCGGCTCTAGCACTCACAGATGGTTTGGGTGCTGGATCTGGGGTTGTCAAGTTGGGGTCCGCAAAGGATTCTGTACTTGATCCCTTGCAGGTGTCCACTGAGCCTGGGCTCCAATGAAGCCCACACGCTCCCATGCAGACCACACGCTCTTGAAATTCACATGGAACAAGGCTAATTGTGATTGACCAGGAATGGGTCAGCCTGTCCTCCCCAGCCACATCAGCCAGTCTTAAAGGAATGGGTCCTTTCACTATGGGGACACAAGCCTGAATGAACAGCCAAGTGTCAGGGTCTTCAGAAATCCATGTGAGCATGGCACTCTCGAGTCTCATAGGTTGTGTGCACTGCTATGAAGATGGCAGTTGACCCAGAATCTTTCAACTGTTGTAAGCCCTGGCCCCCTGCTTTCTCCCCTGGGTTGGGGGTGGGGGGAAATTATCCAATGTCTACTGGGATTGAAAGACAGCATGTCAGAGGCCATCTAAATGGCAGTGCACATAACCCACCAAGACCATGAAGTGTCATAATCACTCTGATCCCAGAAGAGCCTGCCACTTCGCCAGTCATTAGTGGCAGTGGGCTCTCGGGTGCTGAACTTGGATCCCCGCAGGCCTCCTGACCTGAGCCCTCCTGGATTCCTTGCAGGTGGCCACATGAAGCTGAAGGCGGGGCCCCATCGGAGCTCTGGGGAGGGTGGGCCACGCCCCAACTTCTCCACAGGAGCCTGCCTACTTGGCAGTGGGCCAAGTGGCAGGCTCTTCTGGGATCAGAGTGATTATGCCACTTCGTGGTCTTGGTGGGTTATGTGCACTGCCATTCAGATGGCCTCTGACATGGTATCTTTCAATCCCAGTAGACACTGGATAATTTCCCCCCAACCCAGGTGCAGAAAGCAGGGGGCCATGGCTTTCAATAGTTGAAAGATTTTGGGTCAGCTGCCATCTTCACAGCAGTGTACACAACCCATAAGACTGGAGAGTGCCATACTCACATGGATTCCTGAAGACCCTGACACTTGGTTGTTCATTCAGGCTTCTGTCCTCATATTGAAAGGACCTGGCCCTTTAAGACAGGCTGAATGTGCTCTAGAGGACGGGCTGATACATTACTCCTCACACACAACTGGTCTGGGTGCATGTGAATTTCAAGAGCCTGTGGAATAGAAGCTCTTTCATTGGATCTCAGGCACATTCGCCAACTGCACGCATGAAGTACAGGATCCTTTGCTGACAACATCAGGACATCCCCTCAGACATCAGCCAACCGACCTATGGGAGCCAGAACCCTGCCCACAGATTTAGTCCAAAGCCCGGGTCCTCCCTGGCGGGGAAGCCACCAAGGCCACTGCCTGTCCACCTAGGCCCACGACGCACACGGGAACCTTCGGAGTTTCTCTCATGACCACTACCCAGCTCTCATGGAGCCCCTTCCTGGGTACCTGGGCACCGGGTCCCTGCAAAGAAAGCATTGCCTTCATGCGCTGCCAGCACGCTACTCACCCAGGATCATGATGCATCCCAAACTCTCGTCACCTGTGGGAGCAGGTCCCAGGCCAGGATCCTGCCAGACCATGAAAACAAGCCATCTGGGGCCCCTGCCGTTCCTTCTCATCCCAAGACGCACGCCAACCCTTGCGGATCCTGTGGCGGATAGGGCCACCTACTCCAGGCCCAGAAGTCCAACCACCTCCTGACCAACTACCGGAGAACCCGGTCGGGCTGTCCTGATATTTAGGACCAGGTGAGCGAAATCCCCCTTCACTTAGACTGTCTCTCATCTGGGGCTGGGAGACGCACCTCAGGGCAGCCTATTTGACTCTCGGGTTCTGACATCGGAGATCTGGAGCACTCCTGACACTCGCTGATCCTCTGGCGGACATCGCCAGCTCCATGGAAGCCCTTGCCGGGTTCCCGGGCACCAGGTGCCGGCCAAGTAAGCATGGCCTGGAGTGTGGCTGCCAGGCTCCCTCTCCCCCAGAGACTAGCGCGCTCAGACTCCGCCCGGGATCATTGAGGTCCTTCCCAGTGACCCTGTACATGCGAGGCAAGGGCCACCGCCTCCAGGCACAGAAGCCAGGATGGTCTGAGCAACCAGCAGATCACGCAGCCCAGCGGTCCGGACAGATAGGACCAGGTGAGGGACACCACCTTCCCTTGGAGTGTGTGCCATTCCCAGGCGCGGAGAGGCACCTGACGCCAACCGGTATGGCTCTCGGGTGCTGAGATTGGAACCCCTGAGCCCTCCTTGATTCCTTGCAGGTGGCCACATGAAGCTGAAGGCGGGACCACTTCGGAGCTCTGGGGTGGGTGGGCCACGCCCGAACTTCGCCGGACACCGCCCGGATCGCCAACAGCCGGCTTCGCTGACCACCCGCACCGCCCGCCCGCGGGAGGACCTATGGAGGACGTCAAACTGCCTGCGAGGAGCAGGAAGATCCTTGGCGTGTGGGCCGCGCCAAGCAGCCTTCGCAGCCTTCCACGTACTCAAGGGCCGCTCCGTCACCCTTCCGCGCCCCCCGCTGGATCCTGAGCCAGCTGTCCAGGACCCTGCCAGCTGGCTTCGTCGCACCAAGCCCCATCCGTCGGAATGCGCTTGAGATTTAGCCGGTACCACCACTGCCAAGACCTTCCCTCCGGCCCAGAAGCCTCTGTGCGTCCTAAGGCGGCCCCCCTGAGCACAGCTATCCACCTCGCCATTTCGTGTCGATACCGGAACGCGCGAACTTCTTCGCGTCCCAGGCCGGGGTCCTGCGACGACCAGAAACCAAGTCAACTCGAGCCACTGCCTGTCCACCTGGGACCAGGACGAACGCCACGCTCCGGAATTCCCTGAACGCCTTCTTGCAGCACCAAGGGGACCCTTCGAGGGCACCCGGTGCGTTTGACGAAAGCATCGATGAGCGCGCACGCACTTCGACTCCCCAGGGATCCATAAGGATCTCCTCCGTGCCCCTGCACCTGTTAGGCAAGGGCCACCGCCTCCAGGCCCAGAAGCCGACATTGTCTGTGCAAACAGCAGAGCACGCAGCTCAGCGGTCCTGACAGCTAGGACCAGGTGAGCGAGACCACCTTCCCTTGGAGTATGTGCCATTCCCAGGCGCGGAGAGGCACCTGACGCCAGCGGGTCTGGCTCTCGGGTGCTGAGCTTGGATCCCCTGAGCCCTCCTTGATTCCTTGCAGGTGGACACATGAAGCTGAAGGCGGGACCCCTTCGGAGCTCTGGGGTGGGTGGGCCACGCCCCAACTTCTCCGCGGGACCTCGCCCTGATCTCCAACAACCGGCTTCGCTGACCACCGACACCGGCCGCCCGCGGGAGGACGGATGGAGGACGTCGAACCGTCTGCGAGGAGCAGGAAGATCCTTGGCGTGTGGGCCGCGCCAAGCAGCCTTCGCAGCCTTCCACGTCCTCAATGGCCGCTCCGTCGCCCGTCCGTGCCCCACGCTGGATCCTGAGCCAGCTGTCCAGGACCTGCCCGCTGGCTTCGTCGCGGCAAGCCCCATCCCTCCGAAGGCGCATGAGATTTAGCCGGTACCACCACGGCTGAGACCTTCCCTCCGCCCGAGAAGCCTCTATAGGTCCTAAGGTGGCCACCCTGAGCGCAGCCATCCGCCTCGCCATTTCGTGTGTGTACCGGATCCGGCGCACTTCTTCCCGTCCCAGGCCGGTGTCATGCCACGACCAGAAACCAAGTCATCTCGAGCCACTGCCTCTCCACCTGGGACCAGGACGCACGACACCCTCCGGGATTACCTGAACGCCCTCTTGCAGCGCCAAGAGGACCCTTCGAGGGCCCCCAGGAACCCGGTGCGTTCGAGGAAAGCATCGCTTGAGCGCGCAAGCACTTCGACTCCCCCGGGATCCATAAGGATCTGCCCCATGCCCCTGCACCTGTTAGGCAAGGGCCACCGCCTCCAGGCCCAGAAGCCTGCATTGTCTGAGCAACGAGCAGAGCATGCAGCCCAGCGGTCCTGACAGCTAGGACCAGGTGAGCGAGACCACCTTCCCTTGTCATGTGTGCCATTCCCAGGCCCGGAGAGGCATCTGACGCCAGCGCGTCTGGCTCTCGGGTGCTGAGCTTGGATCCCCTGAGCCCTCCTTGATTCCTTGCAGGTGGCCACATGAAGCTGAAGGCGGGACCCCTTCAGAGCTCTGGGGTGGGTGGGCCACGCCCCAACTTCTCCGCGGGACCCCGCCCGCATCTCCACCAGCCGGCTTCGCTGACCACCGACAACACCCGACCGCGGGAGGACGGATGGAGGACGTCGAACTGTCTGCGAGGAGCAGGAAGATCATTGGCGTGTGGGCCGCGCCAAGCAGACTTCGCAGCCTTCCACGTACTCAAGGGCCGCTCCGTCACCCTTCCGCGCCCCCGGCTGGATGCTGAGCCAGCTGTCCAGGAGCCTGGCCGATGGCTTGGTCGCGACAAGCCCCATCCCTCGGAAGGCGCATGAGATTTAGCCGGTACCGCCACGGCTAAGTCCTTCCATTTGCCCGAGAAGCCTCTATAGGTCCGAAGGCGGCCCCCCTGAGCGCAGCCATCCGCCTCGCCGTTTCGTGTGTGTACCGGACACCGCAAACTTCTTCGCGTCCCAGGCCGGGGTCCTGCCACGACCAGAAACCAAGTCACCTCGAGACACTGCCTGTCCCCCTGAGACAAGGACGCACGCCACCCTCCGGGATTCCCCGATGGCCGTATGGCACCACCAAGGGGACCCTTCGAGGGCCCCCAGGCACCCTATGCCTGTGAACAGAGGCATCACTTCCACTCCCCCAGGATCCGTAAGGATCTCCTCCATGCCCGGCACCTGTCAGTCAAGGGCCACCGCCTCCAGGCCCAGAAGCCAGGATTGTCTGAGCAACCAGAAGAGCACGCAGCCCAGCGGTCCTGACAGCTAGGATCAGGTGAGCGAGACCACCTTCCCCGGGGGTGTGTTCCATTCCCGGGCGCGGAGGGGCACCTGAGGTCAGCGGGTCTGTCTCTAGGGTGCTGAGCTTGGATCCCCTGAAGCCTCCTTGATTCCTTGCAGGTGGCCACAAGAAGCTGAAGGCGGGACCCCTTCGGAGCTCTGGGGTGGGCGGGCCACGCCCCAACTTCGCCCAGGGACCACGCCCGGACCTCCGGCAGCCGGCTTCGCTGACCACCGACACCGCCCGCCCGCGTGAGGACGGATGGAGGACGTCGAACTGTCTACGAGGAGCAGGAAGATCCTTGGCGTGCGGGCCGCGCCAAGCAGCCTTCGCAGCCTTCCACGTCCTCAAGGGCCGCTCCGTCGCCCTTCCGCGCCCCCCGCTGGATCCTGGGCCAGCTGTCCAGGAGCTTGTGGGATGGTTGCGTCGCTCGAAGCCCATCCCCCGGAAGGTGCTTGTGGTTGAGCCGGTTACCGCCACCGCTGAGACCTTCCTGCGGCCGAGAAGCCTTTGTCCATCCTATGGCGGCCCCCCTGAGCGCAGCCATCCGCCTCGCCGTTTCGTGTGGGTGCCGGACCCCGCCCACTTCTTCAGGTCCCAGGCCGGGGTCCTGCCAGGACCAGAAACCAAGTCACCTCGAGACACTGCCTGTCCCCCTGAGACAAGGACGCACGCCACCCTCCGGGATTCCCCGATGGCCGTATGGCACCACCAAGGGGACCCTTCGAGGGCCCCCAGGCACCCTATGCCTGTGAACAGAGGCATCACTTCCACTCCCCCGGGATCCGTGAGGATCTCCTCCATGCCCGGCACCTGTCAGTCAAGGGCCACCGCCTCCAGGCCCAGAAGCCAGGATTGTCTGAGCAACCAGAAGAGCACGCAGCCCAGCGGTCCTGACAGCTAGGATCAGGTGAGCGAGACCACCTTCCCCGGGGGTGTGTTCCATTCCCGGGCGCGGAGGGGCACCTGAGGTCAGCGGGTCTGTCTCTAGGGTGCTGAGCTTGGATCCCCTGAAGCCTCCTTGATTCCTTGCAGGTGGCCACAAGAAGCTGAAGGCGGGACCCCTTCGGAGCTCTGGGGTGGGCGGGCCACGCCCCAACTTCGCCCAGGGACCACGCCCGGACCTCCGGCAGCCGGCTTCGCTGACCACCGACACCGCCCGCCCGCGTGAGGACGGATGGAGGACGTCGAACTGTCTACGAGGAGCAGGAAGATCCTTGGCGTGCGGGCCGCGCCAAGCAGCCTTCGCAGCCTTCCACGTCCTCAAGGGCCGCTCCATCGCCCTTCCGCGCCCCCCGCTGGATCCTGGGCCAGCTGTCCAGGAGCTTGTGGGATGGTTGCGTCGCTCGAAGCCCATCCCCCGGAAGGTGCTTGTGGTTGAGCCGGTTACCGCCACCGCTGAGACCTTCCTGCGGCCGAGAAGCCTTTGTCCATCCTATGGCGGCCCCCCTGAGCGCAGCCATCCGCCTCGCCGTTTCGTGTGGGTGCCGGACCCCGCCCACTTCTTCAGGTCCCAGGCCGGGGTCCTGCCAGGACCAGAAACCAAGTCACCTCGAGACACTGCCTGTCCCCCTGAGACAAGGACGCACGCCACCCTCCGGGATTCCCCGATGGCCGTATGGCACCACCAAGGGGACCCTTCGAGGGCCCCCAGGCACCCTATGCCTGTGAACAGAGGCATCACTTCCACTCCCCCGGGATCCGTAAGGATCTCCTCCATGCCCGGCACCTGTCAGTCAAGGGCCACCGCCTCCAGGCCCAGAAGCCAGGATTGTCTGAGCAACCAGAAGAGCACGCAGCCCAGCGGTCCTGACAGCTAGGATCAGGTGAGCGAGACCACCTTCCCCGGGGGTGTGTTCCATTCCCGGGCGCGGAGGGGCACCTGAGGTCAGCGGGTCTGTCTCTAGGGTGCTGAGCTTGGATCCCCTGAAGCCTCCTTGATTCCTTGCAGGTGGCCACAAGAAGCTGAAGGCGGGACCCCTTCGGAGCTCTGGGGTGGGCGGGCCACGCCCCAACTTCGCCCAGGGACCACGCCCGGACCTCCGGCAGCCGGCTTCGCTGACCACCGACACCGCCCGCCCGCGTGAGGACGGATGGAGGACGTCGAACTGTCTACGAGGAGCAGGAAGATCCTTGGCGTGCGGGCCGCGCCAAGCAGCCTTCGCAGCCTTCCACGTCCTCAAGGGCCGCTCCGTCGCCCTTCCGCGCCCCCCGCTGGATCCTGGGCCAGCTGTCCAGGAGCTTGTGGGATGGTTGCGTCGCTCGAAGCCCATCCCCCGGAAGGTGCTTGTGGTTGAGCCGGTTACCGCCACCGCTGAGACCTTCCTGCGGCCGAGAAGCCTTTGTCCATCCTAAGGCGGGCCCCCTGAGCGCAGCCATCCGCCTCGCCGTTTCGTGTGGGTGCCGGACCCCGCCCACTTCTTCAGGTCCCAGGCCGGGGTCCTGCCAGGACCAGAAACCAAGTCACCTCGAGACACTGCCTGTCCCCCTGAGACAAGGACGCACGCCACCCTCCGGGATTCCCCGATGGCCGTATGGCACCACCAAGGGGACCCTTCGAGGGCCCCCAGGCACCCTATGCCTGTGAACAGAGGCATCACTTCCACTCCCCCGGGATCCGTGAGGATCTCCTCCATGCCCGGCACCTGTCAGTCAAGGGCCACCGCCTCCAGGCCCAGAAGCCAGGATTGTCTGAGCAACCAGAAGAGCACGCAGCCCAGCGGTCCTGACAGCTAGGATCAGGTGAGCGAGACCACCTTCCCCGGGGGTGTGTTCCATTCCCGGGCGCGGAGGGGCACCTGAGGTCAGCGGGTCTGTCTCTAGGGTGCTGAGCTTGGATCCCCTGAAGCCTCCTTGATTCCTTGCAGGTGGCCACAAGAAGCTGAAGGCGGGACCCCTTCGGAGCTCTGGGGTGGGCGGGCCACGCCCCAACTTCGCCCAGGGACCACGCCCGGACCTCCGGCAGCCGGCTTCGCTGACCACCGACACCGCCCGCCCGCGTGAGGACGGATGGAGGACGTCGAACTGTCTACGAGGAGCAGGAAGATCCTTGGCGTGCGGGCCGCGCCAAGCAGCCTTCGCAGCCTTCCACGTCCTCAAGGGCCGCTCCATCGCCCTTCCGCGCCCCCCGCTGGATCCTGGGCCAGCTGTCCAGGAGCTTGTGGGATGGTTGCGTCGCTCGAAGCCCATCCCCCGGAAGGTGCTTGTGGTTGAGCCGGTTACCGCCACCGCTGAGACCTTCCTGCGGCCGAGAAGCCTTTGTCCATCCTAAGGCGGGCCCCCTGAGCGCAGCCATCCGCCTCGCCGTTTCGTGTGGGTGCCGGACCCCGCCCACTTCTTCAGGTCCCAGGCCGGGGTCCTGCCAGGACCAGAAACCAAGTCACCTCGAGACACTGCCTGTCCCCCTGAGACAAGGACGCACGCCACCCTCCGGGATTCCCCGATGGCCGTATGGCACCACCAAGGGGACCCTTCGAGGGCCCCCAGGCACCCTATGCCTGTGAACAGAGGCATCACTTCCACTCCCCCGGGATCCGTAAGGATCTCCTCCATGCCCGGCACCTGTCAGTCAAGGGCCACCGCCTCCAGGCCCAGAAGCCAGGATTGTCTGAGCAACCAGAAGAGCACGCAGCCCAGCGGTCCTGACAGCTAGGATCAGGTGAGCGAGACCACCTTCCCCGGGGGTGTGTTCCATTCCCGGGCGCGGAGGGGCACCTGAGGTCAGCGGGTCTGTCTCTAGGGTGCTGAGCTTGGATCCCCTGAAGCCTCCTTGATTCCTTGCAGGTGGCCACAAGAAGCTGAAGGCGGGACCCCTTCGGAGCTCTGGGGTGGGCGGGCCACGCCCCAACTTCGCCCAGGGACCACGCCCGGACCTCCGGCAGCCGGCTTCGCTGACCACCGACACCGCCCGCCCGCGTGAGGACGGATGGAGGACGTCGAACTGTCTACGAGGAGCAGGAAGATCCTTGGCGTGCGGGCCGCGCCAAGCAGCCTTCGCAGCCTTCCACGTCCTCAAGGGCCGCTCCATCGCCCTTCCGCGCCCCCCGCTGGATCCTGGGCCAGCTGTCCAGGAGCTTGTGGGATGGTTGCGTCGCTCGAAGCCCATCCCCCGGAAGGTGCTTGTGGTTGAGCCGGTTACCGCCACAGCTGAGACCTTCCTGCGGCCGAGAAGCCTTTGTCCATCCTAAGGCGGGCCCCCTGAGCGCAGCCATCCGCCTCGCCGTTTCGTGTGGGTGCCGGACCCCGCCCACTTCTTCAGGTCCCAGGCCGGGGTCCTGCCAGGACCAGAAACCAAGTCACCTCGAGACACTGCCTGTCCCCCTGAGACAAGGACGCACGCCACCCTCCGGGATTCCCCGATGGCCGTATGGCACCACCAAGGGGACCCTTCGAGGGCCCCCAGGCACCCTATGCCTGTGAACAGAGGCATCACTTCCACTCCCCCGGGATCCGTAAGGATCTCCTCCATGCCCGGCACCTGTCAGTCAAGGGCCACCGCCTCCAGGCCCAGAAGCCAGGATTGTCTGAGCAACCAGAAGAGCACGCAGCCCAGCGGTCCTGACAGCTAGGATCAGGTGAGCGAGACCACCTTCCCCGGGGGTGTGTTCCATTCCCGGGCGCGGAGGGGCACCTGAGGTCAGCGGGTCTGTCTCTAGGGTGCTGAGCTTGGATCCCCTGAAGCCTCCTTGATTCCTTGCAGGTGGCCACAAGAAGCTGAAGGCGGGACCCCTTCGGAGCTCTGGGGTGGGCGGGCCACGCCCCAACTTCGCCCAGGGACCACGCCCGGACCTCCGGCAGCCGGCTTCGCTGACCACCGACACCGCCCGCCCGCGTGAGGACGGATGGAGGACGTCGAACTGTCTACGAGGAGCAGGAAGATCCTTGGCGTGCGGGCCGCGCCAAGCAGCCTTCGCAGCCTTCCACGTCCTCAAGGGCCGCTCCATCGCCCTTCCGCGCCCCCGGCTGTACCTGGGCCAGCTGTCCAGGAGCTTGTGGGATGGTTGCGTCGCTCGAAGCCCATCCCCCGGAAGGTGCTTGTGGTTGAGCCGGTTACCGCCACCGCTGAGACCTTCCTGCGGCCGAGAAGCCTTTGTCCATCCTATGGCGGCCCCCCTGAGCGCAGCCATCCGCCTCGCCGTTTCGTGTGGGTGCCGGACCCCGCCCACTTCTTCAGGTCCCAGGCCGGGGTCCTGCCAGGACCAGAAACCAAGTCACCTCGAGACACTGCCTGTCCCCCTGAGACAAGGACGCACGCCACCCTCCGGGATTCCCCGATGGCCGTATGGCACCACCAAGGGGACCCTTCGAGGGCCCCCAGGCACCCTATGCCTGTGAACAGAGGCATCACTTCCACTCCCCCGGGATCCGTGAGGATCTCCTCCATGCCCGGCACCTGTCAGTCAAGGGCCACCGCCTCCAGGCCCAGAAGCCAGGATTGTCTGAGCAACCAGAAGAGCACGCAGCCCAGCGGTCCTGACAGCTAGGATCAGGTGAGCGAGACCACCTTCCCCGGGGGTGTGTTCCATTCCCGGGCGCGGAGGGGCACCTGAGGTCAGCGGGTCTGTCTCTAGGGTGCTGAGCTTGGATCCCCTGAAGCCTCCTTGATTCCTTGCAGGTGGCCACAAGAAGCTGAAGGCGGGACCCCTTCGGAGCTCTGGGGTGGGCGGGCCACGCCCCAACTTCGCCCAGGGACCACGCCCGGACCTCCGGCAGCCGGCTTCGCTGACCACCGACACCGCCCGCCCGCGTGAGGACGGATGGAGGACGTCGAACTGTCTACGAGGAGCAGGAAGATCCTTGGCGTGCGGGCCGCGCCAAGCAGCCTTCGCAGCCTTCCACGTCCTCAAGGGCCGCTCCATCGCCCTTCCGCGCCCCCCGCTGGATCCTGGGCCAGCTGTCCAGGAGCTTGTGGGATGGTTGCGTCGCTCGAAGCCCATCCCCCGGAAGGTGCTTGTGGTTGAGCCGGTTACCGCCACCGCTGAGACCTTCCTGCGGCCGAGAAGCCTTTGTCCATCCTATGGCGGCCCCCCTGAGCGCAGCCATCCGCCTCGCCGTTTCGTGTGGGTGCCGGACCCCGCCCACTTCTTCAGGTCCCAGGCCGGGGTCCTGCCAGGACCAGAAACCAAGTCACCTCGAGACACTGCCTGTCCCCCTGAGACAAGGACGCACGCCACCCTCCGGGATTCCCCGATGGCCGTATGGCACCACCAAGGGGACCCTTCGAGGGCCCCCAGGCACCCTATGCCTGTGAACAGAGGCATCACTTCCACTCCCCCGGGATCCGTAAGGATCTCCTCCATGCCCGGCACCTGTCAGTCAAGGGCCACCGCCTCCAGGCCCAGAAGCCAGGATTGTCTGAGCAACCAGAAGAGCACGCAGCCCAGCGGTCCTGACAGCTAGGATCAGGTGAGCGAGACCACCTTCCCCGGGGGTGTGTTCCATTCCCGGGCGCGGAGGGGCACCTGAGGTCAGCGGGTCTGTCTCTAGGGTGCTGAGCTTGGATCCCCTGAAGCCTCCTTGATTCCTTGCAGGTGGCCACAAGAAGCTGAAGGCGGGACCCCTTCGGAGCTCTGGGGTGGGCGGGCCACGCCCCAACTTCGCCCAGGGACCACGCCCGGACCTCCGGCAGCCGGCTTCGCTGACCACCGACACCGCCCGCCCGCGTGAGGACGGATGGAGGACGTCGAACTGTCTACGAGGAGCAGGAAGATCCTTGGCGTGCGGGCCGCGCCAAGCAGCCTTCGCAGCCTTCCACGTCCTCAAGGGCCGCTCCATCGCCCTTCCGCGCCCCCCGCTGGATCCTGGGCCAGCTGTCCAGGAGCTTGTGGGATGGTTGCGTCGCTCGAAGCCCATCCCCCGGAAGGTGCTTGTGGTTGAGCCGGTTACCGCCACAGCTGAGACCTTCCTGCGGCCGAGAAGCCTTTGTCCATCCTAAGGCGGGCCCCCTGAGCGCAGCCATCCGCCTCGCCGTTTCGTGTGGGTGCCGGACCCCGCCCACTTCTTCAGGTCCCAGGCCGGGGTCCTGCCAGGACCAGAAACCAAGTCACCTCGAGACACTGCCTGTCCCCCTGAGACAAGGACGCACGCCACCCTCCGGGATTCCCCGATGGCCGTATGGCACCACCAAGGGGACCCTTCGAGGGCCCCCAGGCACCCTATGCCTGTGAACAGAGGCATCACTTCCACTCCCCCGGGATCCGTAAGGATCTCCTCCATGCCCGGCACCTGTCAGTCAAGGGCCACCGCCTCCAGGCCCAGAAGCCAGGATTGTCTGAGCAACCAGAAGAGCACGCAGCCCAGCGGTCCTGACAGCTAGGATCAGGTGAGCGAGACCACCTTCCCCGGGGGTGTGTTCCATTCCCGGGCGCGGAGGGGCACCTGAGGTCAGCGGGTCTGTCTCTAGGGTGCTGAGCTTGGATCCCCTGAAGCCTCCTTGATTCCTTGCAGGTGGCCACAAGAAGCTGAAGGCGGGACCCCTTCGGAGCTCTGGGGTGGGCGGGCCACGCCCCAACTTCGCCCAGGGACCACGCCCGGACCTCCGGCAGCCGGCTTCGCTGACCACCGACACCGCCCGCCCGCGTGAGGACGGATGGAGGACGTCGAACTGTCTACGAGGAGCAGGAAGATCCTTGGCGTGCGGGCCGCGCCAAGCAGCCTTCGCAGCCTTCCACGTCCTCAAGGGCCGCTCCATCGCCCTTCCGCGCCCCCGGCTGTACCTGGGCCAGCTGTCCAGGAGCTTGTGGGATGGTTGCGTCGCTCGAAGCCCATCCCCCGGAAGGTGCTTGTGGTTGAGCCGGTTACCGCCACCGCTGAGACCTTCCTGCGGCCGAGAAGCCTTTGTCCATCCTATGGCGGCCCCCCTGAGCGCAGCCATCCGCCTCGCCGTTTCGTGTGGGTGCCGGACCCCGCCCACTTCTTCAGGTCCCAGGCCGGGGTCCTGCCAGGACCAGAAACCAAGTCACCTCGAGACACTGCCTGTCCCCCTGAGACAAGGACGCACGCCACCCTCCGGGATTCCCCGATGGCCGTATGGCACCACCAAGGGGACCCTTCGAGGGCCCCCAGGCACCCTATGCCTGTGAACAGAGGCATCACTTCCACTCCCCCGGGATCCGTGAGGATCTCCTCCATGCCCGGCACCTGTCAGTCAAGGGCCACCGCCTCCAGGCCCAGAAGCCAGGATTGTCTGAGCAACCAGAAGAGCACGCAGCCCAGCGGTCCTGACAGCTAGGATCAGGTGAGCGAGACCACCTTCCCCGGGGGTGTGTTCCATTCCCGGGCGCGGAGGGGCACCTGAGGTCAGCGGGTCTGTCTCTAGGGTGCTGAGCTTGGATCCCCTGAAGCCTCCTTGATTCCTTGCAGGTGGCCACAAGAAGCTGAAGGCGGGACCCCTTCGGAGCTCTGGGGTGGGCGGGCCACGCCCCAACTTCGCCCAGGGACCACGCCCGGACCTCCGGCAGCCGGCTTCGCTGACCACCGACACCGCCCGCCCGCGTGAGGACGGATGGAGGACGTCGAACTGTCTACGAGGAGCAGGAAGATCCTTGGCGTGCGGGCCGCGCCAAGCAGCCTTCGCAGCCTTCCACGTCCTCAAGGGCCGCTCCATCGCCCTTCCGCGCCCCCCGCTGGATCCTGGGCCAGCTGTCCAGGAGCTTGTGGGATGGTTGCGTCGCTCGAAGCCCATCCCCCGGAAGGTGCTTGTGGTTGAGCCGGTTACCGCCACAGCTGAGACCTTCCTGCGGCCGAGAAGCCTTTGTCCATCCTAAGGCGGGCCCCCTGAGCGCAGCCATCCGCCTCGCCGTTTCGTGTGGGTGCCGGACCCCGCCCACTTCTTCAGGTCCCAGGCCGGGGTCCTGCCAGGACCAGAAACCAAGTCACCTCGAGACACTGCCTGTCCCCCTGAGACAAGGACGCACGCCACCCTCCGGGATTCCCCGATGGCCGTATGGCACCACCAAGGGGACCCTTCGAGGGCCCCCAGGCACCCTATGCCTGTGAACAGAGGCATCACTTCCACTCCCCCGGGATCCGTAAGGATCTCCTCCATGCCCGGCACCTGTCAGTCAAGGGCCACCGCCTCCAGGCCCAGAAGCCAGGATTGTCTGAGCAACCAGAAGAGCACGCAGCCCAGCGGTCCTGACAGCTAGGATCAGGTGAGCGAGACCACCTTCCCCGGGGGTGTGTTCCATTCCCGGGCGCGGAGGGGCACCTGAGGTCAGCGGGTCTGTCTCTAGGGTGCTGAGCTTGGATCCCCTGAAGCCTCCTTGATTCCTTGCAGGTGGCCACAAGAAGCTGAAGGCGGGACCCCTTCGGAGCTCTGGGGTGGGCGGGCCACGCCCCAACTTCGCCCAGGGACCACGCCCGGACCTCCGGCAGCCGGCTTCGCTGACCACCGACACCGCCCGCCCGCGTGAGGACGGATGGAGGACGTCGAACTGTCTACGAGGAGCAGGAAGATCCTTGGCGTGCGGGCCGCGCCAAGCAGCCTTCGCAGCCTTCCACGTCCTCAAGGGCCGCTCCATCGCCCTTCCGCGCCCCCGGCTGTACCTGGGCCAGCTGTCCAGGAGCTTGTGGGATGGTTGCGTCGCTCGAAGCCCATCCCCCGGAAGGTGCTTGTGGTTGAGCCGGTTACCGCCACCGCTGAGACCTTCCTGCGGCCGAGAAGCCTTTGTCCATCCTATGGCGGCCCCCCTGAGCGCAGCCATCCGCCTCGCCGTTTCGTGTGGGTGCCGGACCCCGCCCACTTCTTCAGGTCCCAGGCCGGGGTCCTGCCAGGACCAGAAACCAAGTCACCTCGAGACACTGCCTGTCCCCCTGAGACAAGGACGCACGCCACCCTCCGGGATTCCCCGATGGCCGTATGGCACCACCAAGGGGACCCTTCGAGGGCCCCCAGGCACCCTATGCCTGTGAACAGAGGCATCACTTCCACTCCCCCGGGATCCGTGAGGATCTCCTCCATGCCCGGCACCTGTCAGTCAAGGGCCACCGCCTCCAGGCCCAGAAGCCAGGATTGTCTGAGCAACCAGAAGAGCACGCAGCCCAGCGGTCCTGACAGCTAGGATCAGGTGAGCGAGACCACCTTCCCCGGGGGTGTGTTCCATTCCCGGGCGCGGAGGGGCACCTGAGGTCAGCGGGTCTGTCTCTAGGGTGCTGAGCTTGGATCCCCTGAAGCCTCCTTGATTCCTTGCAGGTGGCCACAAGAAGCTGAAGGCGGGACCCCTTCGGAGCTCTGGGGTGGGCGGGCCACGCCCCAACTTCGCCCAGGGACCACGCCCGGACCTCCGGCAGCCGGCTTCGCTGACCACCGACACCGCCCGCCCGCGTGAGGACGGATGGAGGACGTCGAACTGTCTACGAGGAGCAGGAAGATCCTTGGCGTGCGGGCCGCGCCAAGCAGCCTTCGCAGCCTTCCACGTCCTCAAGGGCCGCTCCATCGCCCTTCCGCGCCCCCCGCTGGATCCTGGGCCAGCTGTCCAGGAGCTTGTGGGATGGTTGCGTCGCTCGAAGCCCATCCCCCGGAAGGTGCTTGTGGTTGAGCCGGTTACCGCCACCGCTGAGACCTTCCTGCGGCCGAGAAGCCTTTGTCCATCCTATGGCGGCCCCCCTGAGCGCAGCCATCCGCCTCGCCGTTTCGTGTGGGTGCCGGACCCCGCCCACTTCTTCAGGTCCCAGGCCGGGGTCCTGCCAGGACCAGAAACCAAGTCACCTCGAGACACTGCCTGTCCCCCTGAGACAAGGACGCACGCCACCCTCCGGGATTCCCCGATGGCCGTATGGCACCACCAAGGGGACCCTTCGAGGGCCCCCAGGCACCCTATGCCTGTGAACAGAGGCATCACTTCCACTCCCCCGGGATCCGTAAGGATCTCCTCCATGCACGGCACCTGTCAGTCAAGGGCCACCGCCTCCAGGCCCAGAAGCCAGGATTGTCTGAGCAACCAGAAGAGCACGCAGCCCAGCGGTCCTGACAGCTAGGATCAGGTGAGCGAGACCACCTTCCCCGGGGGTGTGTTCCATTCCCGGGCGCGGAGGGGCACCTGAGGTCAGCGGGTCTGTCTCTAGGGTGCTGAGCTTGGATCCCCTGAAGCCTCCTTGATTCCTTGCAGGTGGCCACAAGAAGCTGAAGGCGGGACCCCTTCGGAGCTCTGGGGTGGGCGGGCCACGCCCCAACTTCGCCCAGGGACCACGCCCGGACCTCCGGCAGCCGGCTTCGCTGACCACCGACACCGCCCGCCCGCGTGAGGACGGATGGAGGACGTCGAACTGTCTACGAGGAGCAGGAAGATCCTTGGCGTGCGGGCCGCGCCAAGCAGCCTTCGCAGCCTTCCACGTCCTCAAGGGCCGCTCCGTCGCCCTTCCGCGCCCCCCGCTGGATCCTGGGCCAGCTGTCCAGGAGCTTGTGGGATGGTTGCGTCGCTCGAAGCCCATCCCCCGGAAGGTGCTTGTGGTTGAGCCGGTTACCGCCACCGCTGAGACCTTCCTGCGGCCGAGAAGCCTTTGTCCATCCTAAGGCGGGCCCCCTGAGCTCAGCCATCCGCCTCGCCGTTTCGTGTGGGTGCCGGACCCCGCCCACTTCTTCAGGTCCCAGGCCGGGGTCCTGCCAGGACCAGAAACCAAGTCACCTCGAGACACTGCCTGTCCCCCTGAGACAAGGACGCACGCCACCCTCCGGGGTTCCCCGATGGCCGTATGGCACCACCAAGGGGACCCTTCGAGGGCCCCCAGGCACCCTATGCCTGTGAACAGAGGCATCACTTCCACTCCCCCGGGATCCGTAAGGATCTCCTCCATGCCCGGCACCTGTCAGTCAAGGGCCACCGCCTCCAGGCCCAGAAGCCAGGATTGTCTGAGCAACCAGACGAGCACGCAGCCCAGCGGTCCTGACAGCTAGGATCAGGTGAGCGAGACCACCTTCCCCGGGGGTGTGTTCCATTCCCGGGCGCGGAGGGGCACCTGAGGTCAGCGGGTCTGTCTCTAGGGTGCTGAGCTTGGATCCCCTGAAGCCTCCTTGATTCCTTGCAGGTGGCCACAAGAAGCTGAAGGCGGGACCCCTTCGGAGCTCTGGGGTGGGCGGGCCACGCCCCAACTTCGCCCAGGGACCACGCCCGGACCTCCGGCAGCCGGCTTCGCTGACCACCGACACCGCCCGCCCGCGTGAGGACGGATGGAGGACGTCGAACTGTCTACGAGGAGCAGGAAGATCCTTGGCGTGCGGGCCGCGCCAAGCAGCCTTCGCAGCCTTCCACGTCCTCAAGGGCCGCTCCATCGCCCTTCCGCGCCCCCCGCTGGATCCTGGGCCAGCTGTCCAGGAGCTTGTGGGATGGTTGCGTCGCTCGAAGCCCATCCCCCGGAAGGTGCTTGTGGTTGAGCCGGTTACCTCCACCGCTGAGACCTTCCTGCGGCCGAGAAGCCTTTGTCCATCCTAAGGCGGCCCCCCTGAGCGCAGCCATCCGCCTCGCCGTTTCGTGTGGGTGCCGGACCCCGCCCACTTCTTCAGGTCCCAGGACGGGGTCCTGCCAGGACCAGAAACCAAGTCACCTCGAGACACTGCCTGTCCCCCTGAGACAAGGACGCACGCCACCCTCCGGGATTCCCCGATGGCCGTATGGCACCACCAAGGGGACCCTTCGAGGGCCCCCAGGCACCCTATGCCTGTGAACAGAGGCATCACTTCCACTCCCCCGGGATCCGTGAGGATCTCCTCCATGCCCGGCACCTGTCAGTCAAGGGCCACCGCCTCCAGGCCCAGAAGCCAGGATTGTCTGAGCAACCAGAAGAGCACGCAGCCCAGCGGTCCTGACAGCTAGGATCAGGTGAGCGAGACCACCTTCCCCGGGGGTGTGTTCCATTCCCGGGCGCGGAGGGGCACCTGAGGTCAGCGGGTCTGTCTCTAGGGTGCTGAGCTTGGATCCCCTGAAGCCTCCTTGATTCCTTGCAGGTGGCCACAAGAAGCTGAAGGCGGGACCCCTTCGGAGCTCTGGGGTGGGCGGGCCACGCCCCAACTTCGCCCAGGGACCACGCCCGGACCTCCGGCAGCCGGCTTCGCTGACCACCGACACCGCCCGCCCGCGTGAGGACGGATGGAGGACGTCGAACTGTCTACGAGGAGCAGGAAGATCCTTGGCGTGCGGGCCGCGCCAAGCAGCCTTCGCAGCCTTCCACGTCCTCAAGGGCCGCTCCATCGCCCTTCCGCGCCCCCCGCTGGATCCTGGGCCAGCTGTCCAGGAGCTTGTGGGATGGTTGCGTCGCTCGAAGCCCATCCCCCGGAAGGTGCTTGTGGTTGAGCCGGTTACCGCCACCGCTGAGACCTTCCTGCGGCCGAGAAGCCTTTGTCCATCCTAAGGCGGGCCCCCTGAGCGCAGCCATCCGCCTCGCCGTTTCGTGTGGGTGCCGGACCCCGCCCACTTCTTCAGGTCCCAGGCCGGGGTCCTGCCAGGACCAGAAACCAAGTCACCTCGAGACACTGCCTGTCCCCCTGAGACAAGGACGCACGCCACCCTCCGGGATTCCCCGATGGCCGTATGGCACCACCAAGGGGACCCTTCGAGGGCCCCCAGGCACCCTATGCCTGTGAACAGAGGCATCACTTCCACTCCCCCGGGATCCGTGAGGATCTCCTCCATGCCCGGCACCTGTCAGTCAAGGGCCACCGCCTCCAGGCCCAGAAGCCAGGATTGTCTGAGCAACCAGAAGAGCACGCAGCCCAGCGGTCCTGACAGCTAGGATCAGGTGAGCGAGACCACCTTCCCCGGGGGTGTGTTCCATTCCCGGGCGCGGAGGGGCACCTGAGGTCAGCGGGTCTGTCTCTAGGGTGCTGAGCTTGGATCCCCTGAAGCCTCCTTGATTCCTTGCAGGTGGCCACAAGAAGCTGAAGGCGGGACCCCTTCGGAGCTCTGGGGTGGGCGGGCCACGCCCCAACTTCGCCCAGGGACCACGCCCGGACCTCCGGCAGCCGGCTTCGCTGACCACCGACACCGCCCGCCCGCGTGAGGACGGATGGAGGACGTCGAACTGTCTACGAGGAGCAGGAAGATCCTTGGCGTGCGGGCCGCGCCAAGCAGCCTTCGCAGCCTTCCACGTCCTCAAGGGCCGCTCCATCGCCCTTCCGCGCCCCCCGCTGGATCCTGGGCCAGCTGTCCAGGAGCTTGTGGGATGGTTGCGTCGCTCGAAGCCCATCCCCCGGAAGGTGCTTGTGGTTGAGCCGGTTACCGCCACCGCTGAGACCTTCCTGCGGCCGAGAAGCCTTTGTCCATCCTAAGGCGGCCCCCCTGAGCGCAGCCATCCGCCTCGCCGTTTCGTGTGGGTGCCGGACCCCGCCCACTTCTTCAGGTCCCAGGCCGGGGTCCTGCCAGGACCAGAAACCAAGTCACCTCGAGACACTGCCTGTCCCCCTGAGACAAGGACGCACGCCACCCTCCGGGATTCCCCGATGGCCGTATGGCACCACCAAGGGGACCCTTCGAGGGCCCCCAGGCACCCTATGCCTGTGAACAGAGGCATCACTTCCACTCCCCCGGGATCCGTAAGGATCTCCTCCATGCCCGGCACCTGTCAGTCAAGGGCCACCGCCTCCAGGCCCAGAAGCCAGGATTGTCTGAGCAACCAGAAGAGCACGCAGCCCAGCGGTCCTGACAGCTAGGATCAGGTGAGCGAGACCACCTTCCCCGGGGGTGTGTTCCATTCCCGGGCGCGGAGGGGCACCTGAGGTCAGCGGGTCTGTCTCTAGGGTGCTGAGCTTGGATCCCCTGAAGCCTCCTTGATTCCTTGCAGGTGGCCACAAGAAGCTGAAGGCGGGACCCCTTCGGAGCTCTGGGGTGGGCGGGCCACGCCCCAACTTCGCCCAGGGACCACGCCCGGACCTCCGGCAGCCGGCTTCGCTGACCACCGACACCGCCCGCCCGCGTGAGGACGGATGGAGGACGTCGAACTGTCTACGAGGAGCAGGAAGATCCTTGGCGTGCGGGCCGCGCCAAGCAGCCTTCGCAGCCTTCCACGTCCTCAAGGGCCGCTCCGTCGCCCTTCCGCGCCCCCCGCTGGATCCTGGGCCAGCTGTCCAGGAGCTTGTGGGATGGTTGCGTCGCTCGAAGCCCATCCCCCGGAAGGTGCTTGTGGTTGAGCCGGTTACCGCCACCGCTGAGACCTTCCTGCGGCCGAGAAGCCTTTGTCCATCCTAAGGCGGCCCCCCTGAGCGCAGCCATCCGCCTCGCCGTTTCGTGTGGGTGCCGGACCCCGCCCACTTCTTCAGGTCCCAGGCCGGGGTCCTGCCAGGACCAGAAACCAAGTCACCTCGAGACACTGCCTGTCCCCCTGAGACAAGGACGCACGCCACCCTCCGGGATTCCCTGATGGCCGTATGGCACCACCAACGGGACCCTTCGAGGGCCCCCAGGCACCCTATGCCTGTGAACAGAGGCATCACTTCCACTCCCCCGGGATCCGTGAGGATCTCCTCCATGCCCGGCACCTGTCAGTCAAGGGCCACCGCCTCCAGGCCCAGAAGCCAGGATTGTCTGAGCAACCAGAAGAGCACGCAGCCCAGCGGTCCTGACAGCTAGGATCAGGTGAGCGAGACCACCTTCCCCGGGGGTGTGTTCCATTCCCGGGCGCGGAGGGGCACCTGAGGTCAGCGGGTCTGTCTCTAGGGTGCTGAGCTTGGATCCCCTGAAGCCTCCTTGATTCCTTGCAGGTGGCCACAAGAAGCTGAAGGCGGGACCCCTTCGGAGCTCTGGGGTGGGCGGGCCACGCCCCAACTTCGCCCAGGGACCACGCCCGGACCTCCGGCAGCCGGCTTCGCTGACCACCGACACCGCCCGCCCGCGTGAGGACGGATGGAGGACGTCGAACTGTCTACGAGGAGCAGGAAGATCCTTGGCGTGCGGGCCGCGCCAAGCAGCCTTCGCAGCCTTCCACGTCCTCAAGGGCCGCTCCGTCGCCCTTCCGCGCCCCCCGCTGGATCCTGGGCCAGCTGTCCAGGAGCTTGTGGGATGGTTGCGTCGCTCGAAGCCCATCCCCCGGAAGGTGCTTGTGGTTGAGCCGGTTACCGCCACCGCTGAGACCTTCCTGCGGCCGAGAAGCCTTTGTCCATCCTAAGGCGGGCCCCCTGAGCGCAGCCATCCGCCTCGCCGTTTCGTGTGGGTGCCGGACCCCGCCCACTTCTTCAGGTCCCAGGCCGGGGTCCTGCCAGGACCAGAAACCAAGTCACCTCGAGACACTGCCTGTCCCCCTGAGACAAGGACGCACGCCACCCTCCGGGATTCCCCGATGGCCGTATGGCACCACCAAGGGGACCCTTCGAGGGCCCCCAGGCACCCTATGCCTGTGAACAGAGGCATCACTTCCACTCCCCCGGGATCCGTGAGGATCTCCTCCATGCCCGGCACCTGTCAGTCAAGGGCCACCGCCTCCAGGCCCAGAAGCCAGGATTGTCTGAGCAACCAGAAGAGCACGCAGCCCAGCGGTCCTGACAGCTAGGATCAGGTGAGCGAGACCACCTTCCCCGGGGGTGTGTTCCATTCCCGGGCGCGGAGGGGCACCTGAGGTCAGCGGGTCTGTCTCTAGGGTGCTGAGCTTGGATCCCCTGAAGCCTCCTTGATTCCTTGCAGGTGGCCACAAGAAGCTGAAGGCGGGACCCCTTCGGAGCTCTGGGGTGGGCGGGCCACGCCCCAACTTCGCCCAGGGACCACGCCCGGACCTCCGGCAGCCGGCTTCGCTGACCACCGACACCGCCCGCCCGCGTGAGGACGGATGGAGGACGTCGAACTGTCTACGAGGAGCAGGAAGATCCTTGGCGTGCGGGCCGCGCCAAGCAGCCTTCGCAGCCTTCCACGTCCTCAAGGGCCGCTCCATCGCCCTTCCGCGCCCCCCGCTGGATCCTGGGCCAGCGGTCCAGGAGCTTGTGGGATGGTTGCGTCGCTCGAAGCCCATCCCCCGGAAGGTGCTTGTGGTTGAGCCGGTTACCGCCACCGCTGAGACCTTCCTGCGGCCGAGAAGCCTTTGTCCATCCTAAGGCGGCCCCCCTGAGCGCAGCCATCCGCCTCGCCGTTTCGTGTGGGTGCCGGACCCCGCCCACTTCTTCAGGTCCCAGGCCGGGGTCCTGCCAGGACCAGAAACCAAGTCACCTCGAGACACTGCCTGTCCCCCTGAGACAAGGACGCACGCCACCCTCCGGGATTCCCCGATGGCCGTATGGCACCACCAAGGGGACCCTTCGAGGGCCCCCAGGCACCCTATGCCTGTGAACAGAGGCATCACTTCCACTCCCCCGGGATCCGTAAGGATCTCCTCCATGCCCGGCACCTGTCAGTCAAGGGCCACCGCCTCCAGGCCCAGAAGCCAGGATTGTCTGAGCAACCAGAAGAGCACGCAGCCCAGCGGTCCTGACAGCTAGGATCAGGTGAGCGAGACCACCTTCCCCGGGGGTGTGTTCCATTCCCGGGCGCGGAGGGGCACCTGAGGTCAGCGGGTCTGTCTCTAGGGTGCTGAGCTTGGATCCCCTGAAGCCTCCTTGATTCCTTGCAGGTGGCCACAAGAAGCTGAAGGCGGGACCCCTTCGGAGCTCTGGGGTGGGCGGGCCACGCCCCAACTTCGCCCAGGGACCACGCCCGGACCTCCGGCAGCCGGCTTCGCTGACCACCGACACCGCCCGCCCGCGTGAGGACGGATGGAGGACGTCGAACTGTCTACGAGGAGCAGGAAGATCCTTGGCGTGCGGGCCGCGCCAAGCAGCCTTCGCAGCCTTCCACGTCCTCAAGGGCCGCTCCGTCGCCCTTCCGCGCCCCCCGCTGGATCCTGGGCCAGCTGTCCAGGAGCTTGTGGGATGGTTGCGTCGCTCGAAGCCCATCCCCCGGAAGGTGCTTGTGGTTGAGCCGGTTACCGCCACCGCTGAGACCTTCCTGCGGCCGAGAAGCCTTTGTCCATCCTAAGGCGGGCCCCCTGAGCGCAGCCATCCGCCTCGCCGTTTCGTGTGGGTGCCGGACCCCGCCCACTTCTTCAGGTCCCAGGCCGGGGTCCTGCCAGGACCAGAAACCAAGTCACCTCGAGACACTGCCTGTCCCCCTGAGACAAGGACGCACGCCACCCTCCGGGATTCCCCGATGGCCGTATGGCACCACCAAGGGGACCCTTCGAGGGCCCCCAGGCACCCTATGCCTGTGAACAGAGGCATCACTTCCACTCCCCCGGGTTCCGTAAGGATCTCCTCCATGCCCGGCACCTGTCAGTCAAGGGCCACCGCCTCCAGGCCCAGAAGCCAGGATTGTCTGAGCAACCAGAAGAGCACGCAGCCCAGCGGTCCTGACAGCTAGGATCAGGTGAGCGAGACCACCTTCCCCGGGGGTGTGTTCCATTCCCGGGCGCGGAGGGGCACCTGAGGTCAGCGGGTCTGTCTCTAGGGTGCTGAGCTTGGATCCCCTGAAGCCTCCTTGATTCCTTGCAGGTGGCCACAAGAAGCTGAAGGCGGGACCCCTTCGGAGCTCTGGGGTGGGCGGGCCACGCCCCAACTTCGCCCAGGGACCACGCCCGGACCTCCGGCAGCCGGCTTCGCTGACCACCGACACCGCCCGCCCGCGTGAGGACGGATGGAGGACGTCGAACTGTCTACGAGGAGCAGGAAGATCCTTGGCGTGCGGGCCGCGCCAAGCAGCCTTCGCAGCCTTCCACGTCCTCAAGGGCCGCTCCATCGCCCTTCCGCGCCCCCCGCTGGATCCTGGGCCAGCTGTCCAGGAGCTTGTGGGATGGTTGCGTCGCTCGAAGCCCATCCCCCGGAAGGTGCTTGTGGTTGAGCCGGTTACCGCCACCGCTGAGACCTTCCTGCGGCCGAGAAGCCTTTGTCCATCCTAAGGCGGCCCCCCTGAGCGCAGCCATCCGCCTCGCCGTTTCGTGTGGGTGCCGGACCCCGCCCACTTCTTCAGGTCCCAGGCCGGGGTCCTGCCAGGACCAGAAACCAAGTCACCTCGAGACACTGCCTGTCCCCCTGAGACAAGGACGCACGCCACCCTCCGGGATTCCCCGATGGCCGTATGGCACCACCAAGGGGACCCTTCGAGGGCCCCCAGGCACCCTATGCCTGTGAACAGAGGCATCACTTCCACTCCCCCGGGATCCGTAAGGATCTCCTCCATGCCCGGCACCTGTCAGTCAAGGGCCACCGCCTCCAGGCCCAGAAGCCAGGATTGTCTGAGCAACCAGAAGAGCACGCAGCCCAGCGGTCCTGACAGCTAGGATCAGGTGAGCGAGACCACCTTCCCCGGGGGTGTGTTCCATTCCCGGGCGCGGAGGGGCACCTGAGGTCAGCGGGTCTGTCTCTAGGGTGCTGAGCTTGGATCCCCTGAAGCCTCCTTGATTCCTTGCAGGTGGCCACAAGAAGCTGAAGGCGGGACCCCTTCGGAGCTCTGGGGTGGGCGGGCCACGCCCCAACTTCGCCCAGGGACCACGCCCGGACCTCCGGCAGCCGGCTTCGCTGACCACCGACACCGCCCGCCCGCGTGAGGACGGATGGAGGACGTCGAACTGTCTACGAGGAGCAGGAAGATCCTTGGCGTGCGGGCCGCGCCAAGCAGCCTTCGCAGCCTTCCACGTCCTCAAGGGCCGCTCCATCGCCCTTCCGCGCCCCCCGCTGGATCCTGGGCCAGCTGTCCAGGAGCTTGTGGGATGGTTGCGTCGCTCGAAGCCCATCCCCCGGAAGGTGCTTGTGGTTGAGCCGGTTACCGCCACCGCTGAGACCTTCCTGCGGCCGAGAAGCCTTTGTCCATCCTAAGGCGGGCCCCCTGAGCGCAGCCATCCGCCTCGCCGTTTCGTGTGGGTGCCGGACCCCGCCCACTTCTTCAGGTCCCAGGCCGGGGTCCTGCCAGGACCAGAAACCAAGTCACCTCGAGACACTGCCTGTCCCCCTGAGACAAGGACGCACGCCACCCTCCGGGATTCCCCGATGGCCGTATGGCACCACCAAGGGGACCCTTCGAGGGCCCCCAGGCACCCTATGCCTGTGAACAGAGGCATCACTTCCACTCCCCCGGGATCCGTAAGGATCTCCTCCATGCCCGGCACCTGTCAGTCAAGGGCCACCGCCTCCAGGCCCAGAAGCCAGGATTGTCTGAGCAACCAGAAGAGCACGCAGCCCAGCGGTCCTGACAGCTAGGATCAGGTGAGCGAGACCACCTTCCCCGGGGGTGTGTTCCATTCCCGGGCGCGGAGGGGCACCTGAGGTCAGCGGGTCTGTCTCTAGGGTGCTGAGCTTGGATCCCCTGAAGCCTCCTTGATTCCTTGCAGGTGGCCACAAGAAGCTGAAGGCGGGACCCCTTCGGAGCTCTGGGGTGGGCGGGCCACGCCCCAACTTCGCCCAGGGACCACGCCCGGACCTCCGGCAGCCGGCTTCGCTGACCACCGACACCGCCCGCCCGCGTGAGGACGGATGGAGGACGTCGAACTGTCTACGAGGAGCAGGAAGATCCTTGGCGTGCGGGCCGCGCCAAGCAGCCTTCGCAGCCTTCCACGTCCTCAAGGGCCGCTCCGTCGCCCTTCCGCGCCCCCCGCTGGATCCTGGGCCAGCTGTCCAGGAGCTTGTGGGATGGTTGCGTCGCTCGAAGCCCATCCCCCGGAAGGTGCTTGTGGTTGAGCCGGTTACCGCCACCGCTGAGACCTTCCTGCGGCCGAGAAGCCTTTGTCCATCCTAAGGCGGGCCCCCTGAGCGCAGCCATCCGCCTCGCCGTTTCGTGTGGGTGCCGGACCCCGCCCACTTCTTCAGGTCCCAGGCCGGGGTCCTGCCAGGACCAGAAACCAAGTCACCTCGAGACACTGCCTGTCCCCCTGAGACAAGGACGCACGCCACCCTCCGGGATTCCCCGATGGCCGTATGGCACCACCAAGGGGACCCTTCGAGGGCCCCCAGGCACCCTATGCCTGTGAACAGAGGCATCACTTCCACTCCCCCGGGATCCGTGAGGATCTCCTCCATGCCCGGCACCTGTCAGTCAAGGGCCACCGCCTCCAGGCCCAGAAGCCAGGATTGTCTGAGCAACCAGAAGAGCACGCAGCCCAGCGGTCCTGACAGCTAGGATCAGGTGAGCGAGACCACCTTCCCCGGGGGTGTGTTCCATTCCCGGGCGCGGAGGGGCACCTGAGGTCAGCGGGTCTGTCTCTAGGGTGCTGAGCTTGGATCCCCTGAAGCCTCCTTGATTCCTTGCAGGTGGCCACAAGAAGCTGAAGGCGGGACCCCTTCGGAGCTCTGGGGTGGGCGGGCCACGCCCCAACTTCGCCCAGGGACCACGCCCGGACCTCCGGCAGCCGGCTTCGCTGACCACCGACACCGCCCGCCCGCGTGAGGACGGATGGAGGACGTCGAACTGTCTACGAGGAGCAGGAAGATCCTTGGCGTGCGGGCCGCGCCAAGCAGCCTTCGCAGCCTTCCACGTCCTCAAGGGCCGCTCCATCGCCCTTCCGCGCCCCCCGCTGGATCCTGGGCCAGCTGTCCAGGAGCTTGTGGGATGGTTGCGTCGCTCGAAGCCCATCCCCCGGAAGGTGCTTGTGGTTGAGCCGGTTACCGCCACCGCTGAGACCTTCCTGCGGCCGAGAAGCCTTTGTCCATCCTAAGGCGGCCCCCCTGAGCGCAGCCATCCGCCTCGCCGTTTCGTGTGGGTGCCGGACCCCGCCCACTTCTTCAGGTCCCAGGCCGGGGTCCTGCCAGGACCAGAAACCAAGTCACCTCGAGACACTGCCTGTCCCCCTGAGACAAGGACGCACGCCACCCTCCGGGATTCCCCGATGGCCGTATGGCACCACCAAGGGGACCCTTCGAGGGCCCCCAGGCACCCTATGCCTGTGAACAGAGGCATCACTTCCACTCCCCCGGGATCCGTGAGGATCTCCTCCATGCCCGGCACCTGTCAGTCAAGGGCCACCGCCTCCAGGCCCAGAAGCCAGGATTGTCTGAGCAACCAGAAGAGCACGCAGCCCAGCGGTCCTGACAGCTAGGATCAGGTGAGCGAGACCACCTTCCCCGGGGGTGTGTTCCATTCCCGGGCGCGGAGGGGCACCTGAGGTCAGCGGGTCTGTCTCTAGGGTGCTGAGCTTGGATCCCCTGAAGCCTCCTTGATTCCTTGCAGGTGGCCACAAGAAGCTGAAGGCGGGACCCCTTCGGAGCTCTGGGGTGGGCGGGCCACGCCCCAACTTCGCCCAGGGACCACGCCCGGACCTCCGGCAGCCGGCTTCGCTGACCACCGACACCGCCCGCCCGCGTGAGGACGGATGGAGGACGTCGAACTGTCTACGAGGAGCAGGAAGATCCTTGGCGTGCGGGCCGCGCCAAGCAGCCTTCGCAGCCTTCCACGTCCTCAAGGGCCGCTCCATCGCCCTTCCGCGCCCCCCGCTGGATCCTGGGCCAGCGGTCCAGGAGCTTGTGGGATGGTTGCGTCGCTCGAAGCCCATCCCCCGGAAGGTGCTTGTGGTTGAGCCGGTTACCGCCACCGCTGAGACCTTCCTGCGGCCGAGAAGCCTTTGTCCATCCTAAGGCGGCCCCCCTGAGCGCAGCCATCCGCCTCGCCGTTTCGTGTGGGTGCCGGACCCCGCCCACTTCTTCAGGTCCCAGGCCGGGGTCCTGCCAGGACCAGAAACCAAGTCACCTCGAGACACTGCCTGTCCCCCTGAGACAAGGACGCACGCCACCCTCCGGGATTCCCCGATGGCCGTATGGCACCACCAAGGGGACCCTTCGAGGGCCCCCAGGCACCCTATGCCTGTGAACAGAGGCATCACTTCCACTCCCCCGGGATCCGTAAGGATCTCCTCCATGCCCGGCACCTGTCAGTCAAGGGCCACCGCCTCCAGGCCCAGAAGCCAGGATTGTCTGAGCAACCAGAAGAGCACGCAGCCCAGCGGTCCTGACAGCTAGGATCAGGTGAGCGAGACCACCTTCCCCGGGGGTGTGTTCCATTCCCGGGCGCGGAGGGGCACCTGAGGTCAGCGGGTCTGTCTCTAGGGTGCTGAGCTTGGATCCCCTGAAGCCTCCTTGATTCCTTGCAGGTGGCCACAAGAAGCTGAAGGCGGGACCCCTTCGGAGCTCTGGGGTGGGCGGGCCACGCCCCAACTTCGCCCAGGGACCACGCCCGGACCTCCGGCAGCCGGCTTCGCTGACCACCGACACCGCCCGCCCGCGTGAGGACGGATGGAGGACGTCGAACTGTCTACGAGGAGCAGGAAGATCCTTGGCGTGCGGGCCGCGCCAAGCAGCCTTCGCAGCCTTCCACGTCCTCAAGGGCCGCTCCGTCGCCCTTCCGCGCCCCCCGCTGGATCCTGGGCCAGCTGTCCAGGAGCTTGTGGGATGGTTGCGTCGCTCGAAGCCCATCCCCCGGAAGGTGCTTGTGGTTGAGCCGGTTACCGCCACCGCTGAGACCTTCCTGCGGCCGAGAAGCCTTTGTCCATCCTAAGGCGGGCCCCCTGAGCGCAGCCATCCGCCTCGCCGTTTCGTGTGGGTGCCGGACCCCGCCCACTTCTTCAGGTCCCAGGCCGGGGTCCTGCCAGGACCAGAAACCAAGTCACCTCGAGACACTGCCTGTCCCCCTGAGACAAGGACGCACGCCACCCTCCGGGATTCCCCGATGGCCGTATGGCACCACCAAGGGGACCCTTCGAGGGCCCCCAGGCACCCTATGCCTGTGAACAGAGGCATCACTTCCACTCCCCCGGGATCCGTAAGGATCTCCTCCATGCCCGGCACCTGTCAGTCAAGGGCCACCGCCTCCAGGCCCAGAAGCCAGGATTGTCTGAGCAACCAGAAGAGCACGCAGCCCAGCGGTCCTGACAGCTAGGATCAGGTGAGCGAGACCACCTTCCCCGGGGGTGTGTTCCATTCCCGGGCGCGGAGGGGCACCTGAGGTCAGCGGGTCTGTCTCTAGGGTGCTGAGCTTGGATCCCCTGAAGCCTCCTTGATTCCTTGCAGGTGGCCACAAGAAGCTGAAGGCGGGACCCCTTCGGAGCTCTGGGGTGGGCGGGCCACGCCCCAACTTCGCCCAGGGACCACGCCCGGACCTCCGGCAGCCGGCTTCGCTGACCACCGACACCGCCCGCCCGCGTGAGGACGGATGGAGGACGTCGAACTGTCTACGAGGAGCAGGAAGATCCTTGGCGTGCGGGCCGCGCCAAGCAGCCTTCGCAGCCTTCCACGTCCTCAAGGGCCGCTCCATCGCCCTTCCGCGCCCCCCGCTGGATCCTGGGCCAGCTGTCCAGGAGCTTGTGGGATGGTTGCGTCGCTCGAAGCCCATCCCCCGGAAGGTGCTTGTGGTTGAGCCGGTTACCGCCACCGCTGAGACCTTCCTGCGGCCGAGAAGCCTTTGTCCATCCTAAGGCGGGCCCCCTGAGCGCAGCCATCCGCCTCGCCGTTTCGTGTGGGTGCCGGACCCCGCCCACTTCTTCAGGTCCCAGGCCGGGGTCCTGCCAGGACCAGAAACCAAGTCACCTCGAGACACTGCCTGTCCCCCTGAGACAAGGACGCACGCCACCCTCCGGGATTCCCCGATGGCCGTATGGCACCACCAAGGGGACCCTTCGAGGGCCCCCAGGCACCCTATGCCTGTGAACAGAGGCATCACTTCCACTCCCCCGGGATCCGTAAGGATCTCCTCCATGCCCGGCACCTGTCAGTCAAGGGCCACCGCCTCCAGGCCCAGAAGCCAGGATTGTCTGAGCAACCAGAAGAGCACGCAGCCCAGCGGTCCTGACAGCTAGGATCAGGTGAGCGAGACCACCTTCCCCGGGGGTGTGTTCCATTCCCGGGCGCGGAGGGGCACCTGAGGTCAGCGGGTCTGTCTCTAGGGTGCTGAGCTTGGATCCCCTGAAGCCTCCTTGATTCCTTGCAGGTGGCCACAAGAAGCTGAAGGCGGGACCCCTTCAGAGCTCTGGGGTGGGCGGGCCACGCCCCAACTTCGCCCAGGGACCACGCCCGGACCTCCGGCAGCCGGCTTCGCTGACCACCGACACCGCCCGCCCGCGTGAGGACGGATGGAGGACGTCGAACTGTCTACGAGGAGCAGGAAGATCCTTGGCGTGCGGGCCGCGCCAAGCAGCCTTCGCAGCCTTCCACGTCCTCAAGGGCCGCTCCATCGCCCTTCCGCGCCCCCCGCTGGATCCTGGGCCAGCTGTCCAGGAGCTTGTGGGATGGTTGCGTCGCTCGAAGCCCATCCCCCGGAAGGTGCTTGTGGTTGAGCCGGTTACCGCCACAGCTGAGACCTTCCTGCGGCCGAGAAGCCTTTGTCCATCCTAAGGCGGGCCCCCTGAGCGCAGCCATCCGCCTCGCCGTTTCGTGTGGGTGCCGGACCCCGCCCACTTCTTCAGGTCCCAGGCCGGGGTCCTGCCAGGACCAGAAACCAAGTCACCTCGAGACACTGCCTGTCCCCCTGAGACAAGGACGCACGCCACCCTCCGGGATTCCCCGATGGCCGTATGGCACCACCAAGGGGACCCTTCGAGGGCCCCCAGGCACCCTATGCCTGTGAACAGAGGCATCACTTCCACTCCCCCGGGATCCGTAAGGATCTCCTCCACGCCCGGCACCTGTCAGTCAAGGGCCACCGCCTCCAGGCCCAGAAGCCAGGATTGTCTGAGCAACCAGAAGAGCACGCAGCCCAGCGGTCCTGACAGCTAGGATCAGGTGAGCGAGACCACCTTCCCCGGGGGTGTGTTCCATTCCCGGGCGCGGAGGGGCACCTGAGGTCAGCGGGTCTGTCTCTAGGGTGCTGAGCTTGGATCCCCTGAAGCCTCCTTGATTCCTTGCAGGTGGCCACAAGAAGCTGAAGGCGGGACCCCTTCGGAGCTCTGGGGTGGGCGGGCCACGCCCCAACTTCGCCCAGGGACCACGCCCGGACCTCCGGCAGCCGGCTTCGCTGACCACCGACACCGCCCGCCCGCGTGAGGACGGATGGAGGACGTCGAACTGTCTACGAGGAGCAGGAAGATCCTTGGCGTGCGGGCCGCGCCAAGCAGCCTTCGCAGCCTTCCACGTCCTCAAGGGCCGCTCCATCGCCCTTCCGCGCCCCCGGCTGTACCTGGGCCAGCTGTCCAGGAGCTTGTGGGATGGTTGCGTCGCTCGAAGCCCATCCCCCGGAAGGTGCTTGTGGTTGAGCCGGTTACCGCCACCGCTGAGACCTTCCTGCGGCCGAGAAGCCTTTGTCCATCCTATGGCGGCCCCCCTGAGCGCAGCCATCCGCCTCGCCGTTTCGTGTGGGTGCCGGACCCCGCCCACTTCTTCAGGTCCCAGGCCGGGGTCCTGCCAGGACCAGAAACCAAGTCACCTCGAGACACTGCCTGTCCCCCTGAGACAAGGACGCACGCCACCCTCCGGGATTCCCCGATGGCCGTATGGCACCACCAAGGGGACCCTTCGAGGGCCCCCAGGCACCCTATGCCTGTGAACAGAGGCATCACTTCCACTCCCCCGGGATCCGTGAGGATCTCCTCCATGCCCGGCACCTGTCAGTCAAGGGCCACCGCCTCCAGGCCCAGAAGCCAGGATTGTCTGAGCAACCAGAAGAGCACGCAGCCCAGCGGTCCTGACAGCTAGGATCAGGTGAGCGAGACCACCTTCCCCGGGGGTGTGTTCCATTCCCGGGCGCGGAGGGGCACCTGAGGTCAGCGGGTCTGTCTCTAGGGTGCTGAGCTTGGATCCCCTGAAGCCTCCTTGATTCCTTGCAGGTGGCCACAAGAAGCTGAAGGCGGGACCCCTTCGGAGCTCTGGGGTGGGCGGGCCACGCCCCAACTTCGCCCAGGGACCACGCCCGGACCTCCGGCAGCCGGCTTCGCTGACCACCGACACCGCCCGCCCGCGTGAGGACGGATGGAGGACGTCGAACTGTCTACGAGGAGCAGGAAGATCCTTGGCGTGCGGGCCGCGCCAAGCAGCCTTCGCAGCCTTCCACGTCCTCAAGGGCCGCTCCATCGCCCTTCCGCGCCCCCCGCTGGATCCTGGGCCAGCTGTCCAGGAGCTTGTGGGATGGTTGCGTCGCTCGAAGCCCATCCCCCGGAAGGTGCTTGTGGTTGAGCCGGTTACCGCCACCGCTGAGACCTTCCTGCGGCCGAGAAGCCTTTGTCCATCCTATGGCGGCCCCCCTGAGCGCAGCCATCCGCCTCGCCGTTTCGTGTGGGTGCCGGACCCCGCCCACTTCTTCAGGTCCCAGGCCGGGGTCCTGCCAGGACCAGAAACCAAGTCACCTCGAGACACTGCCTGTCCCCCTGAGACAAGGACGCACGCCACCCTCCGGGATTCCCCGATGGCCGTATGGCACCACCAAGGGGACCCTTCGAGGGCCCCCAGGCACCCTATGCCTGTGAACAGAGGCATCACTTCCACTCCCCCGGGATCCGTAAGGATCTCCTCCATGCACGGCACCTGTCAGTCAAGGGCCACCGCCTCCAGGCCCAGAAGCCAGGATTGTCTGAGCAACCAGAAGAGCACGCAGCCCAGCGGTCCTGACAGCTAGGATCAGGTGAGCGAGACCACCTTCCCCGGGGGTGTGTTCCATTCCCGGGCGCGGAGGGGCACCTGAGGTCAGCGGGTCTGTCTCTAGGGTGCTGAGCTTGGATCCCCTGAAGCCTCCTTGATTCCTTGCAGGTGGCCACAAGAAGCTGAAGGCGGGACCCCTTCGGAGCTCTGGGGTGGGCGGGCCACGCCCCAACTTCGCCCAGGGACCACGCCCGGACCTCCGGCAGCCGGCTTCGCTGACCACCGACACCGCCCGCCCGCGTGAGGACGGATGGAGGACGTCGAACTGTCTACGAGGAGCAGGAAGATCCTTGGCGTGCGGGCCGCGCCAAGCAGCCTTCGCAGCCTTCCACGTCCTCAAGGGCCGCTCCGTCGCCCTTCCGCGCCCCCCGCTGGATCCTGGGCCAGCTGTCCAGGAGCTTGTGGGATGGTTGCGTCGCTCGAAGCCCATCCCCCGGAAGGTGCTTGTGGTTGAGCCGGTTACCGCCACCGCTGAGACCTTCCTGCGGCCGAGAAGCCTTTGTCCATCCTAAGGCGGGCCCCCTGAGCTCAGCCATCCGCCTCGCCGTTTCGTGTGGGTGCCGGACCCCGCCCACTTCTTCAGGTCCCAGGCCGGGGTCCTGCCAGGACCAGAAACCAAGTCACCTCGAGACACTGCCTGTCCCCCTGAGACAAGGACGCACGCCACCCTCCGGGGTTCCCCGATGGCCGTATGGCACCACCAAGGGGACCCTTCGAGGGCCCCCAGGCACCCTATGCCTGTGAACAGAGGCATCACTTCCACTCCCCCGGGATCCGTAAGGATCTCCTCCATGCCCGGCACCTGTCAGTCAAGGGCCACCGCCTCCAGGCCCAGAAGCCAGGATTGTCTGAGCAACCAGACGAGCACGCAGCCCAGCGGTCCTGACAGCTAGGATCAGGTGAGCGAGACCACCTTCCCCGGGGGTGTGTTCCATTCCCGGGCGCGGAGGGGCACCTGAGGTCAGCGGGTCTGTCTCTAGGGTGCTGAGCTTGGATCCCCTGAAGCCTCCTTGATTCCTTGCAGGTGGCCACAAGAAGCTGAAGGCGGGACCCCTTCGGAGCTCTGGGGTGGGCGGGCCACGCCCCAACTTCGCCCAGGGACCACGCCCGGACCTCCGGCAGCCGGCTTCGCTGACCACCGACACCGCCCGCCCGCGTGAGGACGGATGGAGGACGTCGAACTGTCTACGAGGAGCAGGAAGATCCTTGGCGTGCGGGCCGCGCCAAGCAGCCTTCGCAGCCTTCCACGTCCTCAAGGGCCGCTCCATCGCCCTTCCGCGCCCCCCGCTGGATCCTGGGCCAGCTGTCCAGGAGCTTGTGGGATGGTTGCGTCGCTCGAAGCCCATCCCCCGGAAGGTGCTTGTGGTTGAGCCGGTTACCTCCACCGCTGAGACCTTCCTGCGGCCGAGAAGCCTTTGTCCATCCTAAGGCGGCCCCCCTGAGCGCAGCCATCCGCCTCGCCGTTTCGTGTGGGTGCCGGACCCCGCCCACTTCTTCAGGTCCCAGGACGGGGTCCTGCCAGGACCAGAAACCAAGTCACCTCGAGACACTGCCTGTCCCCCTGAGACAAGGACGCACGCCACCCTCCGGGATTCCCCGATGGCCGTATGGCACCACCAAGGGGACCCTTCGAGGGCCCCCAGGCACCCTATGCCTGTGAACAGAGGCATCACTTCCACTCCCCCGGGATCCGTGAGGATCTCCTCCATGCCCGGCACCTGTCAGTCAAGGGCCACCGCCTCCAGGCCCAGAAGCCAGGATTGTCTGAGCAACCAGAAGAGCACGCAGCCCAGCGGTCCTGACAGCTAGGATCAGGTGAGCGAGACCACCTTCCCCGGGGGTGTGTTCCATTCCCGGGCGCGGAGGGGCACCTGAGGTCAGCGGGTCTGTCTCTAGGGTGCTGAGCTTGGATCCCCTGAAGCCTCCTTGATTCCTTGCAGGTGGCCACAAGAAGCTGAAGGCGGGACCCCTTCGGAGCTCTGGGGTGGGCGGGCCACGCCCCAACTTCGCCCAGGGACCACGCCCGGACCTCCGGCAGCCGGCTTCGCTGACCACCGACACCGCCCGCCCGCGTGAGGACGGATGGAGGACGTCGAACTGTCTACGAGGAGCAGGAAGATCCTTGGCGTGCGGGCCGCGCCAAGCAGCCTTCGCAGCCTTCCACGTCCTCAAGGGCCGCTCCATCGCCCTTCCGCGCCCCCCGCTGGATCCTGGGCCAGCTGTCCAGGAGCTTGTGGGATGGTTGCGTCGCTCGAAGCCCATCCCCCGGAAGGTGCTTGTGGTTGAGCCGGTTACCGCCACCGCTGAGACCTTCCTGCGGCCGAGAAGCCTTTGTCCATCCTAAGGCGGGCCCCCTGAGCGCAGCCATCCGCCTCGCCGTTTCGTGTGGGTGCCGGACCCCGCCCACTTCTTCAGGTCCCAGGCCGGGGTCCTGCCAGGACCAGAAACCAAGTCACCTCGAGACACTGCCTGTCCCCCTGAGACAAGGACGCACGCCACCCTCCGGGATTCCCCGATGGCCGTATGGCACCACCAAGGGGACCCTTCGAGGGCCCCCAGGCACCCTATGCCTGTGAACAGAGGCATCACTTCCACTCCCCCGGGATCCGTAAGGATCTCCTCCATGCCCGGCACCTGTCAGTCAAGGGCCACCGCCTCCAGGCCCAGAAGCCAGGATTGTCTGAGCAACCAGAAGAGCACGCAGCCCAGCGGTCCTGACAGCTAGGATCAGGTGAGCGAGACCACCTTCCCCGGGGGTGTGTTCCATTCCCGGGCGCGGAGGGGCACCTGAGGTCAGCGGGTCTGTCTCTAGGGTGCTGAGCTTGGATCCCCTGAAGCCTCCTTGATTCCTTGCAGGTGGCCACAAGAAGCTGAAGGCGGGACCCCTTCGGAGCTCTGGGGTGGGCGGGCCACGCCCCAACTTCGCCCAGGGACCACGCCCGGACCTCCGGCAGCCGGCTTCGCTGACCACCGACACCGCCCGCCCGCGTGAGGACGGATGGAGGACGTCGAACTGTCTACGAGGAGCAGGAAGATCCTTGGCGTGCGGGCCGCGCCAAGCAGCCTTCGCAGCCTTCCACGTCCTCAAGGGCCGCTCCATCGCCCTTCCGCGCCCCCCGCTGGATCCTGGGCCAGCTGTCCAGGAGCTTGTGGGATGGTTGCGTCGCTCGAAGCCCATCCCCCGGAAGGTGCTTGTGGTTGAGCCGGTTACCGCCACCGCTGAGACCTTCCTGCGGCCGAGAAGCCTTTGTCCATCCTAAGGCGGCCCCCCTGAGCGCAGCCATCCGCCTCGCCGTTTCGTGTGGGTGCCGGACCCCGCCCACTTCTTCAGGTCCCAGGCCGGGGTCCTGCCAGGACCAGAAACCAAGTCACCTCGAGACACTGCCTGTCCCCCTGAGACAAGGACGCACGCCACCCTCCGGGATTCCCCGATGGCCGTATGGCACCACCAAGGGGACCCTTCGAGGGCCCCCAGGCACCCTATGCCTGTGAACAGAGGCATCACTTCCACTCCCCCGGGATCCGTAAGGATCTCCTCCATGCCCGGCACCTGTCAGTCAAGGGCCACCGCCTCCAGGCCCAGAAGCCAGGATTGTCTGAGCAACCAGAAGAGCACGCAGCCCAGCGGTCCTGACAGCTAGGATCAGGTGAGCGAGACCACCTTCCCCGGGGGTGTGTTCCATTCCCGGGCGCGGAGGGGCACCTGAGGTCAGCGGGTCTGTCTCTAGGGTGCTGAGCTTGGATCCCCTGAAGCCTCCTTGATTCCTTGCAGGTGGCCACAAGAAGCTGAAGGCGGGACCCCTTCGGAGCTCTGGGGTGGGCGGGCCACGCCCCAACTTCGCCCAGGGACCACGCCCGGACCTCCGGCAGCCGGCTTCGCTGACCACCGACACCGCCCGCCCGCGTGAGGACGGATGGAGGACGTCGAACTGTCTACGAGGAGCAGGAAGATCCTTGGCGTGCGGGCCGCGCCAAGCAGCCTTCGCAGCCTTCCACGTCCTCAAGGGCCGCTCCGTCGCCCTTCCGCGCCCCCCGCTGGATCCTGGGCCAGCTGTCCAGGAGCTTGTGGGATGGTTGCGTCGCTCGAAGCCCATCCCCCGGAAGGTGCTTGTGGTTGAGCCGGTTACCGCCACCGCTGAGACCTTCCTGCGGCCGAGAAGCCTTTGTCCATCCTAAGGCGGCCCCCCTGAGCGCAGCCATCCGCCTCGCCGTTTCGTGTGGGTGCCGGACCCCGCCCACTTCTTCAGGTCCCAGGCCGGGGTCCTGCCAGGACCAGAAACCAAGTCACCTCGAGACACTGCCTGTCCCCCTGAGACAAGGACGCACGCCACCCTCCGGGATTCCCTGATGGCCGTATGGCACCACCAACGGGACCCTTCGAGGGCCCCCAGGCACCCTATGCCTGTGAACAGAGGCATCACTTCCACTCCCCCGGGATCCGTGAGGATCTCCTCCATGCCCGGCACCTGTCAGTCAAGGGCCACCGCCTCCAGGCCCAGAAGCCAGGATTGTCTGAGCAACCAGAAGAGCACGCAGCCCAGCGGTCCTGACAGCTAGGATCAGGTGAGCGAGACCACCTTCCCCGGGGGTGTGTTCCATTCCCGGGCGCGGAGGGGCACCTGAGGTCAGCGGGTCTGTCTCTAGGGTGCTGAGCTTGGATCCCCTGAAGCCTCCTTGATTCCTTGCAGGTGGCCACAAGAAGCTGAAGGCGGGACCCCTTCGGAGCTCTGGGGTGGGCGGGCCACGCCCCAACTTCGCCCAGGGACCACGCCCGGACCTCCGGCAGCCGGCTTCGCTGACCACCGACACCGCCCGCCCGCGTGAGGACGGATGGAGGACGTCGAACTGTCTACGAGGAGCAGGAAGATCCTTGGCGTGCGGGCCGCGCCAAGCAGCCTTCGCAGCCTTCCACGTCCTCAAGGGCCGCTCCGTCGCCCTTCCGCGCCCCCCGCTGGATCCTGGGCCAGCTGTCCAGGAGCTTGTGGGATGGTTGCGTCGCTCGAAGCCCATCCCCCGGAAGGTGCTTGTGGTTGAGCCGGTTACCGCCACCGCTGAGACCTTCCTGCGGCCGAGAAGCCTTTGTCCATCCTAAGGCGGGCCCCCTGAGCGCAGCCATCCGCCTCGCCGTTTCGTGTGGGTGCCGGACCCCGCCCACTTCTTCAGGTCCCAGGCCGGGGTCCTGCCAGGACCAGAAACCAAGTCACCTCGAGACACTGCCTGTCCCCCTGAGACAAGGACGCACGCCACCCTCCGGGATTCCCCGATGGCCGTATGGCACCACCAAGGGGACCCTTCGAGGGCCCCCAGGCACCCTATGCCTGTGAACAGAGGCATCACTTCCACTCCCCCGGGATCCGTGAGGATCTCCTCCATGCCCGGCACCTGTCAGTCAAGGGCCACCGCCTCCAGGCCCAGAAGCCAGGATTGTCTGAGCAACCAGAAGAGCACGCAGCCCAGCGGTCCTGACAGCTAGGATCAGGTGAGCGAGACCACCTTCCCCGGGGGTGTGTTCCATTCCCGGGCGCGGAGGGGCACCTGAGGTCAGCGGGTCTGTCTCTAGGGTGCTGAGCTTGGATCCCCTGAAGCCTCCTTGATTCCTTGCAGGTGGCCACAAGAAGCTGAAGGCGGGACCCCTTCGGAGCTCTGGGGTGGGCGGGCCACGCCCCAACTTCGCCCAGGGACCACGCCCGGACCTCCGGCAGCCGGCTTCGCTGACCACCGACACCGCCCGCCCGCGTGAGGACGGATGGAGGACGTCGAACTGTCTACGAGGAGCAGGAAGATCCTTGGCGTGCGGGCCGCGCCAAGCAGCCTTCGCAGCCTTCCACGTCCTCAAGGGCCGCTCCATCGCCCTTCCGCGCCCCCCGCTGGATCCTGGGCCAGCGGTCCAGGAGCTTGTGGGATGGTTGCGTCGCTCGAAGCCCATCCCCCGGAAGGTGCTTGTGGTTGAGCCGGTTACCGCCACCGCTGAGACCTTCCTGCGGCCGAGAAGCCTTTGTCCATCCTAAGGCGGCCCCCCTGAGCGCAGCCATCCGCCTCGCCGTTTCGTGTGGGTGCCGGACCCCGCCCACTTCTTCAGGTCCCAGGCCGGGGTCCTGCCAGGACCAGAAACCAAGTCACCTCGAGACACTGCCTGTCCCCCTGAGACAAGGACGCACGCCACCCTCCGGGATTCCCCGATGGCCGTATGGCACCACCAAGGGGACCCTTCGAGGGCCCCCAGGCACCCTATGCCTGTGAACAGAGGCATCACTTCCACTCCCCCGGGATCCGTAAGGATCTCCTCCATGCCCGGCACCTGTCAGTCAAGGGCCACCGCCTCCAGGCCCAGAAGCCAGGATTGTCTGAGCAACCAGAAGAGCACGCAGCCCAGCGGTCCTGACAGCTAGGATCAGGTGAGCGAGACCACCTTCCCCGGGGGTGTGTTCCATTCCCGGGCGCGGAGGGGCACCTGAGGTCAGCGGGTCTGTCTCTAGGGTGCTGAGCTTGGATCCCCTGAAGCCTCCTTGATTCCTTGCAGGTGGCCACAAGAAGCTGAAGGCGGGACCCCTTCGGAGCTCTGGGGTGGGCGGGCCACGCCCCAACTTCGCCCAGGGACCACGCCCGGACCTCCGGCAGCCGGCTTCGCTGACCACCGACACCGCCCGCCCGCGTGAGGACGGATGGAGGACGTCGAACTGTCTACGAGGAGCAGGAAGATCCTTGGCGTGCGGGCCGCGCCAAGCAGCCTTCGCAGCCTTCCACGTCCTCAAGGGCCGCTCCGTCGCCCTTCCGCGCCCCCCGCTGGATCCTGGGCCAGCTGTCCAGGAGCTTGTGGGATGGTTGCGTCGCTCGAAGCCCATCCCCCGGAAGGTGCTTGTGGTTGAGCCGGTTACCGCCACCGCTGAGACCTTCCTGCGGCCGAGAAGCCTTTGTCCATCCTAAGGCGGGCCCCCTGAGCGCAGCCATCCGCCTCGCCGTTTCGTGTGGGTGCCGGACCCCGCCCACTTCTTCAGGTCCCAGGCCGGGGTCCTGCCAGGACCAGAAACCAAGTCACCTCGAGACACTGCCTGTCCCCCTGAGACAAGGACGCACGCCACCCTCCGGGATTCCCCGATGGCCGTATGGCACCACCAAGGGGACCCTTCGAGGGCCCCCAGGCACCCTATGCCTGTGAACAGAGGCATCACTTCCACTCCCCCGGGTTCCGTAAGGATCTCCTCCATGCCCGGCACCTGTCAGTCAAGGGCCACCGCCTCCAGGCCCAGAAGCCAGGATTGTCTGAGCAACCAGAAGAGCACGCAGCCCAGCGGTCCTGACAGCTAGGATCAGGTGAGCGAGACCACCTTCCCCGGGGGTGTGTTCCATTCCCGGGCGCGGAGGGGCACCTGAGGTCAGCGGGTCTGTCTCTAGGGTGCTGAGCTTGGATCCCCTGAAGCCTCCTTGATTCCTTGCAGGTGGCCACAAGAAGCTGAAGGCGGGACCCCTTCGGAGCTCTGGGGTGGGCGGGCCACGCCCCAACTTCGCCCAGGGACCACGCCCGGACCTCCGGCAGCCGGCTTCGCTGACCACCGACACCGCCCGCCCGCGTGAGGACGGATGGAGGACGTCGAACTGTCTACGAGGAGCAGGAAGATCCTTGGCGTGCGGGCCGCGCCAAGCAGCCTTCGCAGCCTTCCACGTCCTCAAGGGCCGCTCCATCGCCCTTCCGCGCCCCCCGCTGGATCCTGGGCCAGCTGTCCAGGAGCTTGTGGGATGGTTGCGTCGCTCGAAGCCCATCCCCCGGAAGGTGCTTGTGGTTGAGCCGGTTACCGCCACCGCTGAGACCTTCCTGCGGCCGAGAAGCCTTTGTCCATCCTAAGGCGGCCCCCCTGAGCGCAGCCATCCGCCTCGCCGTTTCGTGTGGGTGCCGGACCCCGCCCACTTCTTCAGGTCCCAGGCCGGGGTCCTGCCAGGACCAGAAACCAAGTCACCTCGAGACACTGCCTGTCCCCCTGAGACAAGGACGCACGCCACCCTCCGGGATTCCCCGATGGCCGTATGGCACCACCAAGGGGACCCTTCGAGGGCCCCCAGGCACCCTATGCCTGTGAACAGAGGCATCACTTCCACTCCCCCGGGATCCGTAAGGATCTCCTCCATGCCCGGCACCTGTCAGTCAAGGGCCACCGCCTCCAGGCCCAGAAGCCAGGATTGTCTGAGCAACCAGAAGAGCACGCAGCCCAGCGGTCCTGACAGCTAGGATCAGGTGAGCGAGACCACCTTCCCCGGGGGTGTGTTCCATTCCCGGGCGCGGAGGGGCACCTGAGGTCAGCGGGTCTGTCTCTAGGGTGCTGAGCTTGGATCCCCTGAAGCCTCCTTGATTCCTTGCAGGTGGCCACAAGAAGCTGAAGGCGGGACCCCTTCGGAGCTCTGGGGTGGGCGGGCCACGCCCCAACTTCGCCCAGGGACCACGCCCGGACCTCCGGCAGCCGGCTTCGCTGACCACCGACACCGCCCGCCCGCGTGAGGACGGATGGAGGACGTCGAACTGTCTACGAGGAGCAGGAAGATCCTTGGCGTGCGGGCCGCGCCAAGCAGCCTTCGCAGCCTTCCACGTCCTCAAGGGCCGCTCCATCGCCCTTCCGCGCCCCCCGCTGGATCCTGGGCCAGCTGTCCAGGAGCTTGTGGGATGGTTGCGTCGCTCGAAGCCCATCCCCCGGAAGGTGCTTGTGGTTGAGCCGGTTACCGCCACCGCTGAGACCTTCCTGCGGCCGAGAAGCCTTTGTCCATCCTAAGGCGGGCCCCCTGAGCGCAGCCATCCGCCTCGCCGTTTCGTGTGGGTGCCGGACCCCGCCCACTTCTTCAGGTCCCAGGCCGGGGTCCTGCCAGGACCAGAAACCAAGTCACCTCGAGACACTGCCTGTCCCCCTGAGACAAGGACGCACGCCACCCTCCGGGATTCCCCGATGGCCGTATGGCACCACCAAGGGGACCCTTCGAGGGCCCCCAGGCACCCTATGCCTGTGAACAGAGGCATCACTTCCACTCCCCCGGGATCCGTAAGGATCTCCTCCATGCCCGGCACCTGTCAGTCAAGGGCCACCGCCTCCAGGCCCAGAAGCCAGGATTGTCTGAGCAACCAGAAGAGCACGCAGCCCAGCGGTCCTGACAGCTAGGATCAGGTGAGCGAGACCACCTTCCCCGGGGGTGTGTTCCATTCCCGGGCGCGGAGGGGCACCTGAGGTCAGCGGGTCTGTCTCTAGGGTGCTGAGCTTGGATCCCCTGAAGCCTCCTTGATTCCTTGCAGGTGGCCACAAGAAGCTGAAGGCGGGACCCCTTCGGAGCTCTGGGGTGGGCGGGCCACGCCCCAACTTCGCCCAGGGACCACGCCCGGACCTCCGGCAGCCGGCTTCGCTGACCACCGACACCGCCCGCCCGCGTGAGGACGGATGGAGGACGTCGAACTGTCTACGAGGAGCAGGAAGATCCTTGGCGTGCGGGCCGCGCCAAGCAGCCTTCGCAGCCTTCCACGTCCTCAAGGGCCGCTCCGTCGCCCTTCCGCGCCCCCCGCTGGATCCTGGGCCAGCTGTCCAGGAGCTTGTGGGATGGTTGCGTCGCTCGAAGCCCATCCCCCGGAAGGTGCTTGTGGTTGAGCCGGTTACCGCCACCGCTGAGACCTTCCTGCGGCCGAGAAGCCTTTGTCCATCCTAAGGCGGGCCCCCTGAGCGCAGCCATCCGCCTCGCCGTTTCGTGTGGGTGCCGGACCCCGCCCACTTCTTCAGGTCCCAGGCCGGGGTCCTGCCAGGACCAGAAACCAAGTCACCTCGAGACACTGCCTGTCCCCCTGAGACAAGGACGCACGCCACCCTCCGGGATTCCCCGATGGCCGTATGGCACCACCAAGGGGACCCTTCGAGGGCCCCCAGGCACCCTATGCCTGTGAACAGAGGCATCACTTCCACTCCCCCGGGATCCGTGAGGATCTCCTCCATGCCCGGCACCTGTCAGTCAAGGGCCACCGCCTCCAGGCCCAGAAGCCAGGATTGTCTGAGCAACCAGAAGAGCACGCAGCCCAGCGGTCCTGACAGCTAGGATCAGGTGAGCGAGACCACCTTCCCCGGGGGTGTGTTCCATTCCCGGGCGCGGAGGGGCACCTGAGGTCAGCGGGTCTGTCTCTAGGGTGCTGAGCTTGGATCCCCTGAAGCCTCCTTGATTCCTTGCAGGTGGCCACAAGAAGCTGAAGGCGGGACCCCTTCGGAGCTCTGGGGTGGGCGGGCCACGCCCCAACTTCGCCCAGGGACCACGCCCGGACCTCCGGCAGCCGGCTTCGCTGACCACCGACACCGCCCGCCCGCGTGAGGACGGATGGAGGACGTCGAACTGTCTACGAGGAGCAGGAAGATCCTTGGCGTGCGGGCCGCGCCAAGCAGCCTTCGCAGCCTTCCACGTCCTCAAGGGCCGCTCCATCGCCCTTCCGCGCCCCCCGCTGGATCCTGGGCCAGCTGTCCAGGAGCTTGTGGGATGGTTGCGTCGCTCGAAGCCCATCCCCCGGAAGGTGCTTGTGGTTGAGCCGGTTACCGCCACCGCTGAGACCTTCCTGCGGCCGAGAAGCCTTTGTCCATCCTAAGGCGGCCCCCCTGAGCGCAGCCATCCGCCTCGCCGTTTCGTGTGGGTGCCGGACCCCGCCCACTTCTTCAGGTCCCAGGCCGGGGTCCTGCCAGGACCAGAAACCAAGTCACCTCGAGACACTGCCTGTCCCCCTGAGACAAGGACGCACGCCACCCTCCGGGATTCCCCGATGGCCGTATGGCACCACCAAGGGGACCCTTCGAGGGCCCCCAGGCACCCTATGCCTGTGAACAGAGGCATCACTTCCACTCCCCCGGGATCCGTGAGGATCTCCTCCATGCCCGGCACCTGTCAGTCAAGGGCCACCGCCTCCAGGCCCAGAAGCCAGGATTGTCTGAGCAACCAGAAGAGCACGCAGCCCAGCGGTCCTGACAGCTAGGATCAGGTGAGCGAGACCACCTTCCCCGGGGGTGTGTTCCATTCCCGGGCGCGGAGGGGCACCTGAGGTCAGCGGGTCTGTCTCTAGGGTGCTGAGCTTGGATCCCCTGAAGCCTCCTTGATTCCTTGCAGGTGGCCACAAGAAGCTGAAGGCGGGACCCCTTCGGAGCTCTGGGGTGGGCGGGCCACGCCCCAACTTCGCCCAGGGACCACGCCCGGACCTCCGGCAGCCGGCTTCGCTGACCACCGACACCGCCCGCCCGCGTGAGGACGGATGGAGGACGTCGAACTGTCTACGAGGAGCAGGAAGATCCTTGGCGTGCGGGCCGCGCCAAGCAGCCTTCGCAGCCTTCCACGTCCTCAAGGGCCGCTCCATCGCCCTTCCGCGCCCCCCGCTGGATCCTGGGCCAGCGGTCCAGGAGCTTGTGGGATGGTTGCGTCGCTCGAAGCCCATCCCCCGGAAGGTGCTTGTGGTTGAGCCGGTTACCGCCACCGCTGAGACCTTCCTGCGGCCGAGAAGCCTTTGTCCATCCTAAGGCGGCCCCCCTGAGCGCAGCCATCCGCCTCGCCGTTTCGTGTGGGTGCCGGACCCCGCCCACTTCTTCAGGTCCCAGGCCGGGGTCCTGCCAGGACCAGAAACCAAGTCACCTCGAGACACTGCCTGTCCCCCTGAGACAAGGACGCACGCCACCCTCCGGGATTCCCCGATGGCCGTATGGCACCACCAAGGGGACCCTTCGAGGGCCCCCAGGCACCCTATGCCTGTGAACAGAGGCATCACTTCCACTCCCCCGGGATCCGTAAGGATCTCCTCCATGCCCGGCACCTGTCAGTCAAGGGCCACCGCCTCCAGGCCCAGAAGCCAGGATTGTCTGAGCAACCAGAAGAGCACGCAGCCCAGCGGTCCTGACAGCTAGGATCAGGTGAGCGAGACCACCTTCCCCGGGGGTGTGTTCCATTCCCGGGCGCGGAGGGGCACCTGAGGTCAGCGGGTCTGTCTCTAGGGTGCTGAGCTTGGATCCCCTGAAGCCTCCTTGATTCCTTGCAGGTGGCCACAAGAAGCTGAAGGCGGGACCCCTTCGGAGCTCTGGGGTGGGCGGGCCACGCCCCAACTTCGCCCAGGGACCACGCCCGGACCTCCGGCAGCCGGCTTCGCTGACCACCGACACCGCCCGCCCGCGTGAGGACGGATGGAGGACGTCGAACTGTCTACGAGGAGCAGGAAGATCCTTGGCGTGCGGGCCGCGCCAAGCAGCCTTCGCAGCCTTCCACGTCCTCAAGGGCCGCTCCGTCGCCCTTCCGCGCCCCCCGCTGGATCCTGGGCCAGCTGTCCAGGAGCTTGTGGGATGGTTGCGTCGCTCGAAGCCCATCCCCCGGAAGGTGCTTGTGGTTGAGCCGGTTACCGCCACCGCTGAGACCTTCCTGCGGCCGAGAAGCCTTTGTCCATCCTAAGGCGGGCCCCCTGAGCGCAGCCATCCGCCTCGCCGTTTCGTGTGGGTGCCGGACCCCGCCCACTTCTTCAGGTCCCAGGCCGGGGTCCTGCCAGGACCAGAAACCAAGTCACCTCGAGACACTGCCTGTCCCCCTGAGACAAGGACGCACGCCACCCTCCGGGATTCCCCGATGGCCGTATGGCACCACCAAGGGGACCCTTCGAGGGCCCCCAGGCACCCTATGCCTGTGAACAGAGGCATCACTTCCACTCCCCCGGGATCCGTAAGGATCTCCTCCATGCCCGGCACCTGTCAGTCAAGGGCCACCGCCTCCAGGCCCAGAAGCCAGGATTGTCTGAGCAACCAGAAGAGCACGCAGCCCAGCGGTCCTGACAGCTAGGATCAGGTGAGCGAGACCACCTTCCCCGGGGGTGTGTTCCATTCCCGGGCGCGGAGGGGCACCTGAGGTCAGCGGGTCTGTCTCTAGGGTGCTGAGCTTGGATCCCCTGAAGCCTCCTTGATTCCTTGCAGGTGGCCACAAGAAGCTGAAGGCGGGACCCCTTCGGAGCTCTGGGGTGGGCGGGCCACGCCCCAACTTCGCCCAGGGACCACGCCCGGACCTCCGGCAGCCGGCTTCGCTGACCACCGACACCGCCCGCCCGCGTGAGGACGGATGGAGGACGTCGAACTGTCTACGAGGAGCAGGAAGATCCTTGGCGTGCGGGCCGCGCCAAGCAGCCTTCGCAGCCTTCCACGTCCTCAAGGGCCGCTCCATCGCCCTTCCGCGCCCCCCGCTGGATCCTGGGCCAGCTGTCCAGGAGCTTGTGGGATGGTTGCGTCGCTCGAAGCCCATCCCCCGGAAGGTGCTTGTGGTTGAGCCGGTTACCGCCACCGCTGAGACCTTCCTGCGGCCGAGAAGCCTTTGTCCATCCTAAGGCGGGCCCCCTGAGCGCAGCCATCCGCCTCGCCGTTTCGTGTGGGTGCCGGACCCCGCCCACTTCTTCAGGTCCCAGGCCGGGGTCCTGCCAGGACCAGAAACCAAGTCACCTCGAGACACTGCCTGTCCCCCTGAGACAAGGACGCACGCCACCCTCCGGGATTCCCCGATGGCCGTATGGCACCACCAAGGGGACCCTTCGAGGGCCCCCAGGCACCCTATGCCTGTGAACAGAGGCATCACTTCCACTCCCCCGGGATCCGTAAGGATCTCCTCCATGCCCGGCACCTGTCAGTCAAGGGCCACCGCCTCCAGGCCCAGAAGCCAGGATTGTCTGAGCAACCAGAAGAGCACGCAGCCCAGCGGTCCTGACAGCTAGGATCAGGTGAGCGAGACCACCTTCCCCGGGGGTGTGTTCCATTCCCGGGCGCGGAGGGGCACCTGAGGTCAGCGGGTCTGTCTCTAGGGTGCTGAGCTTGGATCCCCTGAAGCCTCCTTGATTCCTTGCAGGTGGCCACAAGAAGCTGAAGGCGGGACCCCTTCAGAGCTCTGGGGTGGGCGGGCCACGCCCCAACTTCGCCCAGGGACCACGCCCGGACCTCCGGCAGCCGGCTTCGCTGACCACCGACACCGCCCGCCCGCGTGAGGACGGATGGAGGACGTCGAACTGTCTACGAGGAGCAGGAAGATCCTTGGCGTGCGGGCCGCGCCAAGCAGCCTTCGCAGCCTTCCACGTCCTCAAGGGCCGCTCCATCGCCCTTCCGCGCCCCCCGCTGGATCCTGGGCCAGCTGTCCAGGAGCTTGTGGGATGGTTGCGTCGCTCGAAGCCCATCCCCCGGAAGGTGCTTGTGGTTGAGCCGGTTACCGCCACCGCTGAGACCTTCCTGCGGCCGAGAAGCCTTTGTCCATCCTAAGGCGGCCCCCCTGAGCGCAGCCATCCGCCTCGCCGTTTCGTGTGGGTGCCGGACCCCGCCCACTTCTTCAGGTCCCAGGCCGGGGTCCTGCCAGGACCAGAAACCAAGTCACCTCGAGACACTGCCTGTCCCCCTGAGACAAGGACGCACGCCACCCTCCGGGATTCCCCGATGGCCGTATGGCACCACCAAGGGGACCCTTCGAGGGCCCCCAGGCACCCTATGCCTGTGAACAGAGGCATCACTTCCACTCCCCCGGGATCCGTGAGGATCTCCTCCATGCCCGGCACCTGTCAGTCAAGGGCCACCGCCTCCAGGCCCAGAAGCCAGGATTGTCTGAGCAACCAGAAGAGCACGCAGCCCAGCGGTCCTGACAGCTAGGATCAGGTGAGCGAGACCACCTTCCCCGGGGGTGTGTTCCATTCCCGGGCGCGGAGGGGCACCTGAGGTCAGCGGGTCTGTCTCTAGGGTGCTGAGCTTGGATCCCCTGAAGCCTCCTTGATTCCTTGCAGGTGGCCACAAGAAGCTGAAGGCGGGACCCCTTCGGAGCTCTGGGGTGGGCGGGCCACGCCCCAACTTCGCCCAGGGACCACGCCCGGACCTCCGGCAGCCGGCTTCGCTGACCACCGACACCGCCCGCCCGCGTGAGGACGGATGGAGGACGTCGAACTGTCTACGAGGAGCAGGAAGATCCTTGGCGTGCGGGCCGCGCCAAGCAGCCTTCGCAGCCTTCCACGTCCTCAAGGGCCGCTCCATCGCCCTTCCGCGCCCCCCGCTGGATCCTGGGCCAGCTGTCCAGGAGCTTGTGGGATGGTTGCGTCGCTCGAAGCCCATCCCCCGGAAGGTGCTTGTGGTTGAGCCGGTTACCGCCACCGCTGAGACCTTCCTGCGGCCGAGAAGCCTTTGTCCATCCTAAGGCGGCCCCCCTGAGCGCAGCCATCCGCCTCGCCGTTTCGTGTGGGTGCCGGACCCCGCCCACTTCTTCAGGTCCCAGGCCGGGGTCCTGCCAGGACCAGAAACCAAGTCACCTCGAGACACTGCCTGTCCCCCTGAGACAAGGACGCACGCCACCCTCCGGGATTCCCCGATGGCCGTATGGCACCACCAAGGGGACCCTTCGAGGGCCCCCAGGCACCCTATGCCTGTGAACAGAGGCATCACTTCCACTCCCCCGGGATCCGTGAGGATCTCCTCCATGCCCGGCACCTGTCAGTCAAGGGCCACCGCCTCCAGGCCCAGAAGCCAGGATTGTCTGAGCAACCAGAAGAGCACGCAGCCCAGCGGTCCTGACAGCTAGGATCAGGTGAGCGAGACCACCTTCCCCGGGGGTGTGTTCCATTCCCGGGCGCGGAGGGGCACCTGAGGTCAGCGGGTCTGTCTCTAGGGTGCTGAGCTTGGATCCCCTGAAGCCTCCTTGATTCCTTGCAGGTGGCCACAAGAAGCTGAAGGCGGGACCCCTTCGGAGCTCTGGGGTGGGCGGGCCACGCCCCAACTTCGCCCAGGGACCACGCCCGGACCTCCGGCAGCCGGCTTCGCTGACCACCGACACCGCCCGCCCGCGTGAGGACGGATGGAGGACGTCGAACTGTCTACGAGGAGCAGGAAGATCCTTGGCGTGCGGGCCGCGCCAAGCAGCCTTCGCAGCCTTCCACGTCCTCAAGGGCCGCTCCATCGCCCTTCCGCGCCCCCCGCTGGATCCTGGGCCAGCTGTCCAGGAGCTTGTGGGATGGTTGCGTCGCTCGAAGCCCATCCCCCGGAAGGTGCTTGTGGTTGAGCCGGTTACCGCCACCGCTGAGACCTTCCTGCGGCCGAGAAGCCTTTGTCCATCCTAAGGCGGCCCCCCTGAGCGCAGCCATCCGCCTCGCCGTTTCGTGTGGGTGCCGGACCCCGCCCACTTCTTCAGGTCCCAGGCCGGGGTCCTGCCAGGACCAGAAACCAAGTCACCTCGAGACACTGCCTGTCCCCCTGAGACAAGGACGCACGCCACCCTCCGGGATTCCCCGATGGCCGTATGGCACCACCAAGGGGACCCTTCGAGGGCCCCCAGGCACCCTATGCCTGTGAACAGAGGCATCACTTCCACTCCCCCGGGATCCGTGAGGATCTCCTCCATGCCCGGCACCTGTCAGTCAAGGGCCACCGCCTCCAGGCCCAGAAGCCAGGATTGTCGGAGCAACCAGACGAGCACGCAGCCCAGCGGTCCTGACAGCTAGGATCAGGTGAGCGAGACCACCTTCCCCGGGGGTGTGTTCCATTCCCGGGCGCGGAGGGGCACCTGAGGTCAGCGGGTCTGTCTCTAGGGTGCTGAGCTTGGATCCCCTGAAGCCTCCTTGATTCCTTGCAGGTGGCCACAAGAAGCTGAAGGCGGGACCCCTTCGGAGCTCTGGGGTGGGCGGGCCACGCCCCAACTTCGCCCAGGGACCACGCCCGGACCTCCGGCAGCCGGCTTCGCTGACCACCGACACCGCCCGCCCGCGTGAGGACGGATGGAGGACGTCGAACTGTCTACGAGGAGCAGGAAGATCCTTGGCGTGCGGGCCGCGCCAAGCAGCCTTCGCAGCCTTCCACGTCCTCAAGGGCCGCTCCATCGCCCTTCCGCGCCCCCCGCTGGATCCTGGGCCAGCTGTCCAGGAGCTTGTGGGATGGTTGCGTCGCTCGAAGCCCATCCCCCGGAAGGTGCTTGTGGTTGAGCCGGTTACCGCCACCGCTGAGACCTTCCTGCGGCCGAGAAGCCTTTGTCCATCCTAAGGCGGGCCCCCTGAGCGCAGCCATCCGCCTCGCCGTTTCGTGTGGGTGCCGGACCCCGCCCACTTCTTCAGGTCCCAGGCCGGGGTCCTGCCAGGACCAGAAACCAAGTCACCTCGAGACACTGCCTGTCCCCCTGAGACAAGGACGCACGCCACCCTCCGGGATTCCCCGATGGCCGTATGGCACCACCAAGGGGACCCTTCGAGGGCCCCCAGGCACCCTATGCCTGTGAACAGAGGCATCACTTCCACTCCCCCGGGATCCGTGAGGATCTCCTCCATGCCCGGCACCTGTCAGTCAAGGGCCACCGCCTCCAGGCCCAGAAGCCAGGATTGTCGGAGCAACCAGAAGAGCACGCAGCCCAGCGGTCCTGACTGCTAGGATCAGGTGAGCGAGACCACCTTCCCCGGGGGTGTGTTCCATTCCCGGGCGCGGAGGGGCACCTGAGGTCAGCGGGTCTGTCTCTAGGGTGCTGAGCTTGGATCCCCTGAAGCCTCCTTGATTCCTTGCAGGTGGCCACAAGAAGCTGAAGGCGGGACCCCTTCGGAGCTCTGGGGTGGGCGGGCCACGCCCCAACTTCGCCCAGGGACCACGCCCGGACCTCCGGCAGCCGGCTTCGCTGACCACCGACACCGCCCGCCCGCGTGAGGACGGATGGAGGACGTCGAACTGTCTACGAGGAGCAGGAAGATCCTTGGCGTGCGGGCCGCGCCAAGCAGCCTTCGCAGCCTTCCACGTCCTCAAGGGCCGCTCCATCGCCCTTCCGCGCCCCCCGCTGGATCCTGGGCCAGCTGTCCAGGAGCTTGTGGGATGGTTGCGTCGCTCGAAGCCCATCCCCCGGAAGGTGCTTGTGGTTGAGCCGGTTACCGCCACCGCTGAGACCTTCCTGCGGCCGAGAAGCCTTTGTCCATCCTAAGGCGGGCCCCCTGAGCGCAGCCATCCGCCTCGCCGTTTCGTGTGGGTGCCGGACCCCGCCCACTTCTTCAGGTCCCAGGCCGGGGTCCTGCCAGGACCAGAAACCAAGTCACCTCGAGACACTGCCTGTCCCCCTGAGACAAGGACGCACGCCACCCTCCGGGATTCCCCGATGGCCGTATGGCACCACCAACGGGACCCTTCGAGGGCCCCCAGGCACCCTATGCCTGTGAACAGAGGCATCACTTCCACTCCCCCGGGATCCGTAAGGATCTCCTCCATGCCCGGCACCTGTCAGTCAAGGGCCACCGCCTCCAGGCCCAGAAGCCAGGATTGTCTGAGCAACCAGAAGAGCACGCAGCCCAGCGGTCCTGACAGCTAGGATCAGGTGAGCGAGACCACCTTCCCCGGGGGTGTGTTCCATTCCCGGGCGCGGAGGGGCACCTGAGGTCAGCGGGTCTGTCTCTAGGGTGCTGAGCTTGGATCCCCTGAAGCCTCCTTGATTCCTTGCAGGTGGCCACAAGAAGCTGAAGGCGGGACCCCTTCGGAGCTCTGGGGTGGGCGGGCCACGCCCCAACTTCGCCCAGGGACCACGCCCGGACCTCCGGCAGCCGGCTTCGCTGACCACCGACACCGCCCGCCCGCGTGAGGACGGATGGAGGACGTCGAACTGTCTACGAGGAGCAGGAAGATCCTTGGCGTGCGGGCCGCGCCAAGCAGCCTTCGCAGCCTTCCACGTCCTCAAGGGCCGCTCCGTCGCCCTTCCGCGCCCCCCGCTGGATCCTGGGCCAGCTGTCCAGGAGCTTGTGGGATGGTTGCGTCGCTCGAAGCCCATCCCCCGGAAGGTGCTTGTGGTTGAGCCGGTTACCGCCACCGCTGAGACCTTCCTGCGGCCGAGAAGCCTTTGTCCATCCTAAGGCGGGCCCCCTGAGCGCAGCCATCCGCCTCGCCGTTTCGTGTGGGTGCCGGACCCCGCCCACTTCTTCAGGTCCCAGGCCGGGGTCCTGCCAGGACCAGAAACCAAGTCACCTCGAGACACTGCCTGTCCCCCTGAGACAAGGACGCACGCCACCCTCCGGGATTCCCCGATGGCCGTATGGCACCACCAAGGGGACCCTTCGAGGGCCCCCAGGCACCCTATGCCTGTGAACAGAGGCATCACTTCCACTCCCCCGGGATCCGTGAGGATCTCCTCCATGCCCGGCACCTGTCAGTCAAGGGCCACCGCCTCCAGGCCCAGAAGCCAGGATTGTCTGAGCAACCAGAAGAGCACGCAGCCCAGCGGTCCTGACAGCTAGGATCAGGTGAGCGAGACCACCTTCCCCGGGGGTGTGTTCCATTCCCGGGCGCGGAGGGGCACCTGAGGTCAGCGGGTCTGTCTCTAGGGTGCTGAGCTTGGATCCCCTGAAGCCTCCTTGATTCCTTGCAGGTGGCCACAAGAAGCTGAAGGCGGGACCCCTTCGGAGCTCTGGGGTGGGCGGGCCACGCCCCAACTTCGCCCAGGGACCACGCCCGGACCTCCGGCAGCCGGCTTCGCTGACCACCGACACCGCCCGCCCGCGTGAGGACGGATGGAGGACGTCGAACTGTCTACGAGGAGCAGGAAGATCCTTGGCGTGCGGGCCGCGCCAAGCAGCCTTCGCAGCCCTCCACGTCCTCAAGGGCCGCTCCGTCGCCCTTCCGCGCCCCCGGCTGGATCCTGGGCCAGCTGTCCAGGAGCTTGTGGGATGGTTGCGTCGCTCGAAGCCCATCCCCCGGAAGGTGCTTGTGGTTGAGCCGGTTACCGCCACCGCTGAGACCTTCCTGCGGCCGAGAAGCCTTTGTCCATCCTAAGGCGGGCCCCCTGAGCGCAGCCATCCGCCTCGCCGTTTCGTGTGGGTGCCGGACCCCGCCCACTTCTTCAGGTCCCAGGCCGGGGTCCTGCCAGGACCAGAAACCAAGTCACCTCGAGACACTGCCTGTCCCCCTGAGACAAGGACGCACGCCACCCTCCGGGATTCCCCGATGGCCGTATGGCACCACCAACGGGACCCTTCGAGGGCCCCCAGGCACCCTATGCCTGTGAACAGAGGCATCACTTCCACTCCCCCGGGATCCGTAAGGATCTCCTCCATGCCCGGCACCTGTCAGTCAAGGGCCACAGCCTCCAGGCCCAGAAGCCAGGATTGTCTGAGCAACCAGAAGAGCACGCAGCCCAGCGGTCCTGACAGCTAGGATCAGGTGAGCGAGACCACCTTCCCCGGGGGTGTGTTCCATTCCCGGGCGCGGAGGGGCACCTGAGGTCAGCGGGTCTGTCTCTAGGGTGCTGAGCTTGGATCCCCTGAAGCCTCCTTGATTCCTTGCAGGTGGCCACAAGAAGCTGAAGGCGGGACCCCTTCGGAGCTCTGGGGTGGGCGGGCCACGCCCCAACTTCGCCCAGGGACCACGCCCGGACCTCCGGCAGCCGGCTTCGCTGACCACCGACACCGCCCGCCCGCGTGAGGACGGATGGAGGACGTCGAACTGTCTACGAGGAGCAGGAAGATCCTTGGCGTGCGGGCCGCGCCAAGCAGCCTTCGCAGCCTTCCACGTCCTCAAGGGCCGCTCCGTCGCCCTTCCGCGCCCCCCGCTGGATCCTGGGCCAGCTGTCCAGGAGCTTGTGGGATGGTTTCGTCCCTCGAAGCCCATCCCCCGGAAGGTGCTTGTGGTTGAGCCGGTTACCGCCACCGCTGAGACCTTCCTGCGGCCGAGAAGCCTTTGTCCATCCTAAGGCGGCCCCCCTGAGCGCAGCCATCCGCCTCGCCGTTTCGTGTGGGTGCCGGACCCCGCCCACTTCTTCAGGTCCCAGGCCGGGGTCCTGCCAGGACCAGAAACCAAGTCACCTCGAGACACTGCCTGTCCCCCTGAGACAAGGACGCACGCCACCCTCCGGGATTCCCCGATGGCCGTATGGCACCACCAAGGGGACCCTTCGAGGGCCCCCAGGCACCCTATGCCTGTGAACAGAGGCATCACTTCCACTCCCCCGGGATCCGTAAGGATCTCCTCCATGCCCGGCACCTGTCAGTCAAGGGCCACCGCCTCCAGGCCCAGAAGCCAGGATTGTCTGAGCAACCAGAAGAGCACGCAGCCCAGCGGTCCTGACAGCTAGGATCAGGTGAGCGAGACCACCTTCCCCGGGGGTGTGTTCCATTCCCGGGCGCGGAGGGGCACCTGAGGTCAGCGGGTCTGTCTCTAGGGTGCTGAGCTTGGATCCCCTGAAGCCTCCTTGATTCCTTGCAGGTGGCCACAAGAAGCTGAAGGCGGGACCCCTTCGGAGCTCTGGGGTGGGCGGGCCACGCCCCAACTTCGCCCAGGGACCACGCCCGGACCTCCGGCAGCCGGCTTCGCTGACCACCGACACCGCCCGCCCGCGTGAGGACGGATGGAGGACGTCGAACTGTCTACGAGGAGCAGGAAGATCCTTGGCGTGCGGGCCGCGCCAAGCAGCCTTCGCAGCCTTCCACGTCCTCAAGGGCAGCTCCGTCGCCCTTCCGCGCCCCCGGCTGGATCCTGAGCCAGCTGTCCAGGAGCCTGCCCGCTGGCTTCGTCGCGACAAGCCCCATCCCTCCGAAGGCGCATGAGATTTAGCCGGTACCGCCACGGCTGAGACCTTCCCTCCGCCAGAGAAGCCTCTATAGGTCCTAAGGCGGCCCCCCTGAGCGCAGCCATCCGCCTCGCCATTTCGTGTGTGTACCGGACCCCGCGCACTTCTTCGCGTCCCAGGCCGGGGTCCTGCCACGACCAGAAACCAAGTCACCTCGAGCCACTGCCTCTCCACCTGGGACCAGGACGCACGACACCCTCCGGGATTACCTGAACGCCCTCTTGCAGCGCCAAGAGGACCCTTCGAGGGCCCCCAGGAACCCGGTGCGTTCGAGCAAAGCATCGCTTGAGCGCGCAAGCACTTCCACTCCCCCGGGATCCATAAGGATCTCCCCATTGCCCCTGCACCTGTTAGGCAAGGGCCACCGCCTCCAGGCCCAGAAGCCTGCATTGTCTGAGCAACAAGCAGAGCATGCAGCCCAGCGGTCCTGACAGCTAGGAGGACCAGGTGAGCGAGACCACCTCGCCTTGGAGTGTGTGCCATTTCCGGGAGCGCAGATGCACCTGACGCCAGCGGGTCTGGCTCTCGGGTGCTGAGCTTGGATCCCCTGAGCTCTCCTTGGCTACCTTGCAGGTGGCCACATGAAGCTGAAGGCGCGACCCCTTCGGAGCTCTGGGCTGGGTGGGCCACGCCCCAACTTCTCCGCGGGACCTCGCCCGGATCTCCAACAACCGGCTTCGCTGACCAGAGACACCGGCTCCCGCGGGAGGAAGGATGGAGGACGTCGAACAGTCTGCGAGGAGCACGAAGATCCTTGGCGTGTGGGCCGCGCCAAGCAGCCTTCGCAGCCTTCCACGTCCTCAATGGCCGCTCCGTAGCCCGTCCGCGCCCCCCGCTAGATCCTGAATCAGCTGTCCAGGAGCATGACCGCTGGCTTCGTCGCACCAAGCCCCATCCCTCGGAAGGCGCATGGGATTTAGCCGGTACCGCCACGGCTGAGACCTTCCCTCCGCCCTAGAAGCCTCTATACGTCCTAAGGCGGCCTCCCTGAGCGCAGCCATCCGCCTCGCCATTTCGTGTTGGTACCGGAACGCGCGAACTTCTTCGCGTCCCATGCCGGGGTCCTGCGACGACCAGAATCCAAGTCAACTCGAGCCACTGCCTGTCCACCTGGGACCAGGACGAACGCCACCCTCCGGAATTCCCTGAACGCCTTCTTGCAGCACCAAGGGGACCCTTCGAGGGCACCCGCTGCGTTTGACGAAAGCATCGCCTGAGCGCGCACGCACTTCGACTCCCCCGGGATGCATAAGGATCTCCCCCATGTCCCTGCACCTGTTAGGCAAGGGCCACCGCCTCCAGGCCCAGAAGCCGGCATGGTCTGAGCAGCCAGCAGAGCACGCAGCCCAGCGGTCCTGACAGCTAGGACCAGGTGAGCGAGACCACCTTCCCTGGGAATGTGTGCCATTCCCAGGCCCGGAGAGGCACCTGACGCCAGCGCGTCTGGCTCTCGGGTGCTGAGCTTGGATCCCCTGAGCTGTCCTTGGCTACCTTGCAGGTGGACACATGAAGCTGAAGGCGGGACCCCTTCGGAGCTCTGGGGTGGGTGGGCCACGCCCCAACTTCTCTGCGGGACCCCGCCAGGATCTCCAACAGCCGGCTTCGCTGACCACCGACAACACCCGACCGCGGGAGGACGGATGGAGGACGTCGAACTGTCTGCTAGGAGCACGAAGGTCCTTGGCGTGTGGGCCGCGCCAAGCAGACTTCGCAGCCTTCCACGTCCTCAATGGCCGCTCCGTCGCCCTTCCGCGCCCCCCGCTGGATCCTGAACCAGCTGTCCAGGAGCCTGCCCGCTGGCTTCGTCGCACCAAGCCCCATCCCTCGGAAGGCGCATGAGATTTAGCCGGTACCGCCACGGCTGAGACCTTCCCTCCGCCCTAGAAGCCTCTATAGGTCCTAAGGCGGCTCCCCTGAGCGCAGCCATCCGCCTCGCCATTTCGTGTGGGTACCGGACCCGGCGCACTTCTTCGCGTCCCAGGCCGGGGTCCTGCCACGACCAGAAACCAAGTCACCTCGAGCCACTGCCTCTCCACCTGGGACCAGGACGCACGCCACCCTCCGGGATTCCCTGAACGCCATCTTGAAGAGCCAAGGGGACCCTTCGAGGGCCCCCAGGAACCCGGTGCGATCGAGCAAAGCATCGCCTGAGCGCGCACGCACTTCGACTCCCCCGGGATCCATAAGGATCTCCCCCATGCCCCTGCACCTGTTAGGCAAGGGCCACCGCCTCTAGGCCCAGAAGCCGGCATTGTCTGAGCAACCAGCAGAGGACGCAGCCCAGCGGTCCTGACAGCTAGCAGGACCAGGTGAGCGAGACCACCTTCCCTTGGAGTGTGTGCCATTCCCAGGCGCGGAGAGGCACCTGACGCCAGCGGGTCTGGCTCTCGGGTGCTCAGCTTGGATCCCCTGAGCCCTCCTTGATTACTTGCAGGTGGCCACATGAAGCTGAAGGCGGGACCCCTTCAGAGCTCTGGGGTGGGTGGGCCATGCCCCACCTTCTCCGCGGCATCCCGCCCTGATCTCCAAAACTGGCTTTGCACCAAGGCTGTGGCTGGAGTCTTGGAGAATGGAAGACCTCACACAGTGTGCTTGGACCCCCGAGAACCTGGGCGTGTGTGCTGCAGGAAGCAGTCTTCGTTTGCTTTCCGTTCTTAGAAATCTTATCAGGCTGCTCTGTTGCCTTTTATTGCAGCTCCCTGGATCTTGGCCCTGGCCTGGGATTTCTCGATGGGAGGCCATTCCAGATTTCCAGCAGCTGACCTTCCACCAGGTCATCACCATTGCTGGCCTAT